>CM028230.1:7082195-8332195 GCA_016432845.1 Psidium guajava | reverse complement strand
TAAAATTTTTGAAGGAATTTCCTTTTTATCAAAATAAATTTTCCGAGGTAAATTTATCAGGAAAATTTTATTTTTATTGAAGCAGGAAAGACATAATAGAAATCCTTTATTGGTTAACAAAATTCCCCCGAGACATTAGTCTAATTTTATTTAGAGAAAATTTTCTTAGAAAAACATGAGCGAATTTCTCGAAAAGAATTTTTGTTGCAAGTTTTTATAATTTGAAAGAATGTGATAAAATCACTTGATGTTTACCAAAGTTTTTTTTGCAGGAATTTTTCTTTTTATCGAAATAAATTTTCAGAGGAAAATTTTTCAGGAAAATTTCATTTTTATTGAAGCAAGAAAAACATGACAAAAATCTCTTATTGGTCAATACAATTCCCCCGAGACATTAGTCTAATTTTATTTAGAGAAACTTTTCTTAGAAAAACATGAGCGAATTTCTCGAGAAGAATTTTCTTGCAAGTTTTTATAATTTGAAAAATGTGATAAAATCACTTGATGTCTACTAGAGTTTTTTTTTAAGGAATTTTTCTTTTTATTGAAATAAATTTTCAGAGGAAAATTTTTTCAGGAAAATTTCATTTTTATTAAAGTAATAAAAACATGACAAAAATTCCTTATTGGTTAATAAAATTCTCATGAAGGGATTTTTTCACATCATTTTTTCAAAAAAAAAATTCTAAAAAGAAATGAGGGACAAATTTAATTTTTATTTTCTTTTTAAAGAATGGTCGTAATATCAAGCTCAAAAACTGACTAACACCTAGCATGGACCGACCGAAAATAAATACAAGATAAAATTAGAGAACTTACTTTTACCTTGGAGAAATGCAAATCACATAGTCATGCGCATGACTCAAGTGAGGAGTGGACTCTAGAAAATAAAAGAAGGAGAGACAGGGTATGGACCTAAAAGGCCCCCACTATCTGAATTGACAACCTTACCCTCCGCGCAATCAAATCACAATGGGAAGAATTGTCAATTCAGATAATGAGCGGGATAAAATATGGTCAACCCAAGCGCAATCGACGCAAGAGCTTTGCATATTCGATCCCTATCTATGGTTACCTAGGAAAAATTTCGCGACTTGGGTTTAGACGCTTGTGTGTGCAGGTGTTGTGATCCTCAGAATATGCAAGACATGCACAACAATTGATATCAAAACAGCGCTTCTAAAAATGTGTGAAATTAAACATAATCCCAACACCGAGCCTGCAAAACAAATGGGTTAGCCAAACACTCCGCCCCTTATAACTCCCATCCTGCAAAAACATATAACACCTATAGAATGAGTCCCAAGCAAGATCGCCAGAAGCGAGATATCCATGAAATTTTCATTGGCCTAAGTCCACTAAGACTTTTAAAATTTCGAAAAAATTTAAGTATTCCAATTGGTATCTTTTTTCGAAAATTTAAAAATCTCTATTCCCCAGCGGAGTCGCCAGTCTGTCGCGACCCTCTAAAAAAATTTTAAATTTTAAAAGGGGTTAACGGATTATTAGGTTAATTAGATTTGACTAACCTAACGCGGACCCTCCCAAGCCCTACCGAATCGCAACTTTGGTTTTTGTTTAAATGATTTTAAAATTTGGAGTCGCCACTAATCGTTCTTGGTAGGTCGATTAGAAACCTAAATAAATTAGCGGGAGAACTAATTTATTCCTGCGAACTAGAGATTAGGAGCTCGGGGACTTGGTTACACTAGTTAATTAAAACTAATGCCCTTTCGGTACCTTAATTTCATGGATATCCTAATTCGGCAACTCAGGCTTGGTTTATTCCTAAGGCTATAGTAGGGTATTCTCTTTTGTGTTTTCACTTTTTAAATAGGATGCATGGATGGTATATATTTTTATTTGTTATATTTTTTTTAAGTGTTAAAGATTCCCTGAAGCCGAAAGAAGGAGTGTGTTAACGACTTCTGTGCAGTATTACAATCTACTTATCTTTTGGGTCTGATGATTCAAAAATTAAATTATAGGAAGTACATGACAGTGAATAAACACCTCCAATGGGAGGCCTAGCATTGGCTTGGCTTTTCCCTTTGGGATTTAAGGTATAGGTATTTAAGTTGCAAGTATTTAAACTACTGTAAGTAAAATCCTCCAATGGGAGGCTAAGCATTGGCTTGGCTCTTCCCTTTGGGATTTAAGGTACATGTATTTAAGTTGCAGGTATTTAACTACTGTAAGTAAAAACCTCCAATGGGAGGCTAAGCATTGGCTTGGCTCTTCCCTTTGGGATTTAAGGTACATGTATTTAAGTTGCAAGTATTTAACTACTGTAAGTAAAAACCTCCAATGGGAGGCTAAGCATTGGCTTGGCTCTTCCCTTTGGCATTTAAGGTATAGGTATTTAAGTTGCAGGTATTTAACTACTGTAAGTAAAAACCTCCAATGGGAGGCTAAGCATTGGCTTGGCTCTTCCCTTTGGGATTTAAGGTACATGTATTTAAGTTGCAGGTATTTAACTACTGTAAGTAAAAACCTCCAATGGGAGGCTAAGCATTGGCTTGGCTCTTCCCTTTGGGATTTATGGTGCAGGTATTTAAATTGCAGATGGACTTTGTCCTCTCCATTCTGGGGTATGAATTCTTTAAAATAAAATACAACGAATTGATTCAACAATTTGAAATTTGTGCGCGCTTGAGGACTCCTCCAAGCCGATTTTGTGCTTCCATAGGGTTGACCATTGATATAAAGCTGCGGCTTCCTGACATAAAATAGAGTGAAATGTCAGTATACAAAATATGTGCTAATTTGCACCTAAAACCAGAAGAGTGGAAAGAGTACTTATCTCCCATTTTTTTGGGAGGGATTTCTATAATTGATTTTCGCTCTCTATGTTCCCAATATAGAGAGTTTCTTTTGAATTAAGAGGGACTTTTAGTCACAGATCAGTTGAGAAATCGGTGGACAGCTTAGAAGCTTGTCTGAGCCGATTTTTGCATCTCTACGAGATTTTTGCTGTTGACGTAGAGATATCCTTCTCCTGACATAAAATATGAAAAAAAAAGAGATGGAGAAAGTGTATACAATTCGTGCTAATTTGCAAGTAAAACCATAAACAAATGAATAAATAAAAACACTTAGCTCGAATTTGCTTGCTTGTTGACGAAGATGAACTCTTGATTTATATTGATCGATGAAGGAATTTGTGATGATAATCCCTAGCTTTGAACTCCCATCATCTTCAAAATTCTCTCTCTTTTGGTATTTTCTTTCTCTCAAATTTTTCTTCAATCTCCCAAAACTCTCTCAAACATCCAAAATTTTCTCTCCAAAAAAATCCTCCCAAACACTTCAAATTTTCTCTCTCAAGAATCCCCCCCCTCAAGCTCACTTCTTCCTCCTTTTATAATCTACTCATCTATCTCCCATTCTAATTTTTCCACTAACTCTATCTCCCATTCTAATTTCTCCACTAACTCTTCTTCATTTTCATCTTCTATTCTCCATCTCTATCTCACATTCTAATCTCTCCACTAACTCTTCTTCATTTTCATCTTCCCTTCTCCATATTTATCTCCCATTGTAATTTCTCCACTAACTCTTCTTCATCTCCATCTTCCCTTTTCTATTCTTATCTTCCATTCTGATTTCTCTACTAACTCTTCTCCATCTTCCATTCTCTATTCTTATCTTATTTTCTCCATCCATTCTTCTCCAACTTTTCTTCTTCATCTCATCTTCTCCATCTTCCCTTCTCTATTCTAATTTATCCACTAACTCTTCTTTTTGTTATTTGTAAAATAATCCTTCAAGAGTTAAGTATTTGCACTCTAGTCCTTGAATTTTAAGTATTTACAATTTAGTCCCTGAAAAAATATATTTCTTTAAGTCCAAATCTCCTCACAATTTTTGACACACCAAAATTTACCACATGTCAAATTTAAGCTCATTTCTTGCCGTTGAAAATAATGCAGAATTTAATTAAAGCCCTTTTGCAAAATTAAGTCATTCTGGGTATAATTGGGCCAAGATGAAAATTTAAAATATTAGAAGACAATGTCACAACTCATAAAAAGTGAAAATTAAAAATAAGTTGACTCAAATTAAATTTTTTTAGGCCCGATTCAAGATTATACTCGTGAAGGAACACGTGATTCGAATTGGATTTTTCTGAATTTGCGATGGCCAATATGAAAATAGATTTAAAATAAAAATATTAACTATCTTTGTGTATTTTTTTTGGCCTCAAATGTTATTTTTCCAAAAATTTCAAGTATTTTTGTATTTTTTTTAAAAAAAATTAAAAAAATATATATAATATGAAATTTTATTTTTTGTTCAAAAATGGTTGCCTAGGCTTGGCCAAGGCTTCCAAAGTTGATTTTTCAATTTTCTCATTTTTTATTCATTTTTTGTTTTATGAATTTTCGAAAATAAAAATACCGAAAAATACTGAAAATATGAAAAAATCGTTTTTTGGTCAAAATTGGTTCCCTAGGCTTGGCTAAGGTCCCCAAAGTTGATTTTTCAATTTTATGAATTTTTATGGATTTTTTATTACTTTAGCAATAAAAAAAAATGATTAAAAATCAGGTGTCAACACGGCGGAGGTCCCTCAGGCCTTCTTGAAGCTCGACAACCCTCGCTGTCCTTGGGTAGGCCTTGCTCATCCCTAGTGAGGGCAATTTGAGGCAAGGGTTGTGTCCTCCCTCATATTTGGGCTAAAAGGCCCTCACTAGTACTCGGTAAGGCCTCGTTTAGGGCCAGCGAGGATTGTTGGGCTATGAGAAGGCCTAATAGACCTCCATCGGACCTTCTTGGTGGCTGTGGCAGTGGCTATCGACAAGAGCTTGGCCCTGGCCGTTGATTTGAGCTTGGGGTTTATATATATATCATTTCTAGCTTTTTATTTTTAATCTCATTTATTTTTTTTTACAAACAAAACCTAATTTAGTTTGTATTTTTTTAATTTTTGAATATTTTTTTATGCAGTGCTTGGTGGGCCCCAAAAATGGTAAAATAAAATATGTTAACATTTTTTCGTTAATCCTATTGGATGGAGTTCATTGCTGGACTTTTTTGTGTGGCTAAAACGAAAGGACTTGATTAAACTAATTTAATAAGTTTTAGTACTTGATTGCATTTTTTGAAAGTTTTAGAACTTAGTTATACTTTCGTGACAAGTTTTAAGATTCTCAACACATTTATCCTTATATTCCCATGACTTAGTCCCGATCAAAATTCAGTGCACGCGTGAGGAGAAGTGTTAAAATATTAAAATATTAAATTACATCAGCTAGTAAGGTTCGAACATTCCGCACACCATGCCTAGGTTCTAAAATCACAGCCACAATCCCACCATGACAAAAAAAAAATGCTTACTACTTGTGGATTTATCATAATAAAAATATTGATAGTGCTTTATGTCCTTCCTCAAATAGAAAAGAAGATCTCTCTACGAAATCGAATTTTAATCCGAGAGATAAATAAGAGTATAAATTCCATGTTGTTTGCAGGCGTTATTGTCCCATTATCGGCGAGAATCTTGACTGAAATGCGTGTCGCCTCTCTTATTTTGGTGCTATATAGTACGTTAGTGGGCGCCTTATGTTTTACAACAAGGTCAGTTCCTTCAAAACAACAGCAACAAAACCATGTGCTTTTTGATATCCGAATCTTGTAAACCGACGAGGAAGTTACGAAGAAAGTCCTACGCTTAATGCACTTATGTCAATTTAGTCATAAACTTTTCACATTAGCCAATTTAATCATAAACCTTTTGACAATTTATATATAAGTCTATCCTACCAATTTTGGCCGAAAATCACTGATATGAATGTTAGCCGTCCTATATGACATGATTGACGCTAATATAAAACTCTTTTGCAATTTTTAAAAATACTTTATAAAAAAATTATATTCCTTTGTTTTCTTTTTTTATTTTCTTTCTTTGTTTTTCTTTCTTCCTCCTTCGATTTCTAGGCCTCCTCGATGGCTGGCCATCGATTACAGGTGAGGGCTGGTGAAGCTTGCTTGCGTTAGGATTTGTGAGGGCTGACCTTACAAGTCAAGCAAAGGTCACCCTCGCAGGGGCAAGGTCACCTGCCCTTGGCTAGCCTCACTAGAGGCTAGAACGGTGGCCTGAGGCCAGAAAGGCTGAACTCTTTCAAGCCTCGCTAGCCCTTGCTTTTGGTTGATCATTAGCCATTGTGGAGCTTACGAACTAGTAGAGAAACAAGGGAAAAAAAGGGCGTAAAATAAAAAAAATAAAAAATCCAAAAAATTACAAAAAATATTTTTATTAGCGCTTACCATGCCATGTAAGACAATCACATCCAGTTAGTGATTTTTGACAAAAATTAATCGGATAGACTACATTGACAAATAGTCAAGAAGTTTAGGACTAAATTGGATAAATCGAAAGGTTAATCTGAATTGGCACAAGTGCAATATGTTTAGTATTTTTTTGGTAATTATGCAATATGTTTAGTACTTTTTTGATAATTATCCCATAATTCTTGTGGATGCATGCAAATCTCCCTACTCGCGTACATTGGTGAAGGCTCTATCTCAGAACAGCATGTTCACATGAGTGTCCAGTGATAATTTGAACACGGGATTTATTCGATCCAAACCAAATGCTTAACCGCTCAACCAAACTCTTGGGGGTTAAGAAACTAAGTCTTGTCTAGTTGGGTTGTGGAATCGGTTGCATCAATCCTATTAAGTCATCGTACTTGATCATTATTGAATAATCTATACTTTCAAATACTGGAAGCCACAGACAAAGGTGGTCACTCATTGAACTCCATCGAAAACCCTAACAAAAGTTTAAGGGGGTACTGTCGTCCCTTACATTACCTAACGAAACCCTTTAAAAAAGAGGTTTATATTATGAAAAACCCTAAATTAATACGCATATGATAAATTTATCATAAATTAATTTGTTAATCACCAAAAATTCCAAACTGTTACACTTATGACAAATTGACACAAACTAATATTTTGATCACAAAAAATGTTAACTGGTATACCTATGATAAATTTATCCAAAATAATTTTTTTACCATAAAAAACCCCAACAGCTACACTTGGTGATAAATTTATCATCCGTTAGTTTCTATAAATTTGGATTAATACAACGAAAAATCCCAAACTTATACATCTGTGATAAACGAAGGGTGAAAACCCCAAATTGGTATATTCATCAATTATTACGTGTTATCTAACTCAACAATTTGACATTTAAATTAATGAAAACTAATGGAGGGTACATAGGTCACATGTTGTACCGGTTGGATTTTTTGGTGGTCAAAAAATTAGTTTGCGGTAAATATGTCACAAGCATATCAATTTGGGATTTTTTGCAGTCAAAAAGTTAGGTTGGGGTAAATTTGTCACAGATCTACTAGTTTGCAATTTTTTGTGGTCAAAAAAGTAATTTTGAATAAATTTATCACATATGTACTAGTTTAGGAGTTTTCGTGGTATTAACTCCTAAAAAAATTAAGTATCTCTCTTTCACATGTGTACCAGTTTAGCTACCACATGTTCACGTTGCATCACTGATGAAAATACAGCTACAAAAGAGATCATTCCAAGCTCTTGGACAAATTTGTTAAGGTGCATGTCTAAGGGTGTTAGGAGAAAGAAGTTACACATGTGGGATGTGGTGTGGTGTGGTGTTAGACAATTATTGTATTCTAATTAGCTCATAACTTATTTGTTTAAATTCTTGGTGAAAGAAGTTCCATGCAATCGTGGACTTGAATTGAGAATTTCTCTTAATGATCTCTCCAAGTGAAGGTATCAAGTTTTTATCGCGCCAAGTTGTATTAGAGCCAATGATTAATTGATAGCCCACTCGCAATATGAATCAATGTTCAACGAAGGTGGCTGATGGTGTTTCCCAGGTTCTTGCCAAACTTGATTGATCCAAGGCGATTGTGGTGGAGTCTGAAGGGAGAAATGTTGTCCTCACTAAAATCCGCCTAACTTGGCTAGGCCAAGGTAGAGATTCTCAAGTTGAGATAATAATAGTGCATAAGGATATCTAAACGAGAGGCAGTAGGCCCAACACAAGTGTCTCACAAGCTAGGGAGATTTGTTTAGGTGTAAGTGTGAAGGGTGTTAGATGAAAGAAGTCCCACATCAAGATGTGGTATAATGTAAAGCTGTCAATATATCACAATTTATTTAGAATTCATTGACTTAAACTTTTGAGTAAATGCAAGTTTACTTGAAAATGTTATCAGTTTGGACTTTCACTTTCTCTTGATGATCTCCCCGAGTGCAAGAATCGGGCTTCCACTACATCGGTCCAACACATATTTTTATTAATTTCTTCAACATAAGATCTTTCTTATGATACAAGGGTATTTGTCATAATTTTTTGTATGATAAGGAATCCAACTTTAAGCACATAAGTCTCACAGGTATTAAAATTTAGGACTAAACTGACATAATTGTAATAGATTTATGACTTTTTTGGTAATTTTTCATACCTCATTTGTTTCACATTCTAAAAGGATAAACATGATGAGTTTCAAAAAATAAAATATCCAAAAGGGTCTGAGCTAGGGGTGAGCAAATCGAACCGAAATCGCCTGGACCAGTGGTCTCATTGCCGATTTTAGAGGGTGGCGGTCTGATTCCCAATTCTAAGGGCATAAAACCAGACTGGTGGATTTTTTTTTTAAATTGTTCCAATTAATAATTTTGTTTCATTTTTTGTATAGACATAAACATCATCAATACATATGTTTTGAATAAGCACTCTGCAAAATGATATTCATGCATCCATTTAGTATAGAAACTAGTATTCAAGCCCACTTTACTCTTAATAATGAGGAGGGTCAACAAAGAGCTAAGAGGATGTTACCGTGGAGTAACGTTAACATGGAGCTTCAGATTCTTTTTGAAGCTCATCTTCTTCAATTAAAAAATAATTAATAAAATAATTTTGTTCCATTTTTTTTATCATGTTACCAGTTCCAAGGGATTTACTTGGGAAATGGACCGGACTGGATCGGACTAACGATCCGGTCCGATTCCCAGTCCTTGGTTCTGGAAAATGGGAACTGGGACCACCAGTCTGGTTCCTAGTTCTTGAGACGAACCGGATTGGATCAGGAACCGATCACCCTTAGATTGAGCAGTAATTAGCTATGCTATTGTCGAAATTGACTATAGTCAAGGGAATATAAAAAAAATATTTATGTAAGACATTTACACCACACACCTACTTATTAAGGAGATGACATACCTAATGCTAAGTTCAACTTCAAGAGCTCTATTCATGCAGTATAGGTTTATCATTTCTATTGGCATAAACACCTATATTAGCATCACACCATTTCCACCTTTCATGCCTTTGTGGCGATCAACCAACACGTTTTGCGCATTCACAAGCTATGAATCAATCTTTAGATTTTTAAATATTTTGTCTGATGCAACTGGTTTTGGACCTTACCAGAGAAATTTATCTCTTTGGGGACAAAATATATGTAAGAGTGTGGGAGGCTAGCTAGTGAAGAGTTTCGATGCCAATCGGCCAAAAAAGGGCACATTTTTGTGCTAGGAACCTTGTGATAAAAGAAAGTTTTAAGGGAGGGATGGCCATACACATGATGTCACTGTGGGTAATGTTCAGGTTCTTCGGGGGCATCATACGATCTACAGGATAACGAAACCACAACTACCATGAATTCTCTATGACACTCACTTGAGGGTCATTATTGTCCAATGGATTACTTGAGTATCATAATTTTTGAAAGGACGTTCATTACAAGTGATTGATTTAAGAATTATGGTGCACAAGTGATTTATTGAAAAAATTATGGCACTCAAGTGCTTTTTTTCATAAGTCATGACGAAACTAATGAAAATTTTGGTGTTTTTTCCCCATGTTCCATGTAAAGTTGGATAAATGCTCTTGAAATACCTAAACTAATTCCCCAAGGGTCTTCGCCCCTATCGACTTGCCCAACTCACCAATACTTAACCTTCTAGGGTTGGGGAAATTGGTTTACAAGTCATGAATTGGAAGTCACTTATTCAATCTTCCCAACTGCTTGGGATCTAGGCTACCTGCCCACTTGGAAATCTGAATATAAATGGTTCACGAACTTATAGGAAATTTCTCGGCCCTCCTCATAACTGAGCATCCGCGCTTAATAAATGTTGGAGATCTTGATTTGCTGTCAAGATTTGATTTAATTGAAGATATTAAGATCATGATTGATCCTGATTGATCTTTGTATTTTCGATAGTCAATCATGTACAATCTTTTCCTTTTATTTCTTTCTGTCGTCTCTACATATACAGAAGATGTACGGTGGTTTTTAATATACACAATACAATTTCTTTCATGGTATCATAGCTTGATTGATCTTGACGTAGCTTCCGCTTCTCTTGATTGCGTTTCTTGTCTTCGGCTTGCTCTTGTTATTGTAGCATCACCTATAAATATAGAGTTAGCAATTTATAAAGGAATCACGCCCCTTCTTTTGATACCATGAAGGGTAACCACCTTATAGAAACCAACCTGAGTAGTTCTAGTGTGGAAGGCATGCTTCCAAATTCAGATTTCCCAAAAGACTTTGCTGTTGAGAGCACATAACACACAAAAAATCAATCTTCTCTACCTCAAACTCATTTCGGGTCAGGCCACCAATACATTTAGAACAACCCTCTTTAGGCTCAGTCCATCTAGTGGCAACCTTATCAAGCCAACCAGAGGCAACCCATTCTGAGGCAACCCACCCAGTGGCTACATGTACCAGCTTCATCGATCTCATGGTATTATGGGACCGCCCAGCCCACTGTTCTTGGCTCATCATCACCTTTTTCAAATGAAACATCATAGGGTTATTCTCAGCCCGGAGGAGGCTTACCATCCGGATCCGGGGCAAGTTAAACCTCCGAGCCCATACTTGATTTTCCTTATGCGAGGCAAATACCTGAATTGGGTATGGCAGCATATACGACTCCCCCACCCAGTTACCAAGCCATTTTACCTTTCGGGATCGGTAGTGACAGGCTGGAGATCAGAGACCCATTATACACATCGTCGACTGACGGACCAGAATTATGCCTCATTAGGCTCCAATTATCTATAACCGAACATTATTCCACCCGGGCAAGGGATTTCCGGGGCGCCCTTGTCACAAAGGACAAAGATGGTTTTCTTAACGGCATGGTCCCAATCCCAGCTAACGCGCTATAGAATCGTCATTGGCGATGGTGTAATCAACTAGTGCGACAATGGATTGAAAACTATCTCATGGCCAAAGTAGCTATTAGAATACCACTAACCGAAGATGCAAAAAACATGTGGAATAACATATGGGAAATGTATGGAAAACTTGATCGAGCAAAATTGTTCTCACTTACTTAGGCCCTAACAAACTCAGACAGGGGAACCAATCCATAACAAGCGTCTTTAATCGATTATCAACACCATGGAATGAAATCGAGGCTGCATAAGAGACTTTATTTGGCTCAGAAGAAACCCTTCGACAATATGGAGCCATACATGACCGAGAGAAAGCCACGAGATTTTTGCTAGTAGTTAATGAGGAGTTTTTTCCCTTTCGTACTCAAATTCTCGCGATGGAGCCACCTCTGACCCTTGGCCGTATATTCCAACTCATCGTTCAAGAGGAGAGTCAGCGATTGGCGGCAGCAATGGCAACGCAACATAGAGAAGGAGTTGCCCTTTCGGCCATCTCACCTCATAGCACTCCAGTCACTCGTAGTGACAAACTTAGAGGCCCCGTCGTGTTCATCGCCTCATGGGAGGAAGGGAGAAGAAGATTCGAGATTTCGTCTGGAATATGCACAAAGGAGGAGGAAACCCTAATCTCTTAGGGCTGAATGGGCTAGAACACGAGGAAGCTTCGATCGGCCTAGAAATGAATAAGGCAACTATTTTTTATGAGCCGGCAACTTGGGCGGCTGGGTTAAATGGGCTAGACTCGCGTAGGCCCAATGACTCTCAAAATGCCATATCAGGGAAGATAAATGGAAATTTTATAAAATTCAAAAATAAATATTGTGATTATTGCAAAAGGCCACATCATACCATAGAAACTTGCTAGAAATTGCATGATTGCCCAAATGATCGAGAAAGGAAGGACAAGGAGATATATGCTTTTCAAGTCTCTACTAAAAAGGGAGAAGGGACCCAGAATGTCATCACTCAAGGTTAGCATCAAACCATCATTAAAATGCTAAGCTAGCTAAAGACCACTGATGAGAGTGCTAGTTTTTTTTGTACCTTTTTATCGCAAGAAAATTCTATTTCGGTTAATGTATGGATAGTCGATTTGGGTGCCAGTGATCACATAATTTGCACTGGGAATTTATTTTCCCATATTGATGAGAGACATCAATTTCCTTTATCGGTACGACTTCCAAATGGAAACACCACTCAAGTCACTAAAACTGGCACTGTATGGCTTGGGCCAAACTTTGTCTTTTGCAATGTCCTGCATATTCCAGAATTCAAATTCAATCTCATTTCTGTGTCAAAAGTTTTCCAAGATAATTCCTGCGTCGTCATATTCAGTTTCGACAATTGCTTATTTTAGGACTGTATGACTGGCAAACGGATGGGCTTGGGTAGAGTTGAAGGTAATTTGTTTTTCTGGATTAATTCTCCTAGAGATATTCCTTAAATAAGAGCATCTATTTAATGCCACTGCTATCAATAAAAATCTCTTTTATCACCAGTGCTCGAATCATAGTGTAAAATTTCCTCATCCGGAATGTCCAATATGCCCTTTGGCTAAATAATCTAGATAATTTTTTCCCGTTAGTACATCTCGAGCTACTCATCCTTTTTTCATGATATATCTTAATATATGGGGTCCTTATCATACGGCCTATCGTGATGGTTCCTATTTTTTTTTCTCACAATTGTTAATGATTTTTCATGTGTCACTTGGACTTTTTTCATGCATTCTAAAGGAAAAACTCTTTTCATATTGTCAAGATTTCTTTCCATGGTCAATAATCAATTTGACACCACCATCCAAAAAATTTGGATAGACAATGGACTTGATTTTCTCTCTAATGATTGTCAGTCTCTACTTACTTCTCATGGTATTCTACATGAGACATCTTGCGTCTACACTCCACAACAAAATGGGATTGTGGAATGTAAGCATAGACATCTCTTAGAAGTTGCAAGAGCACTCAAATACAAAGCACATATTCCTGAACAATTCTAGGACGATTGCGCGATAACTGCTACCTATTTGATTAATCACATGCTGAGTAGAGTTCTTAATGGTGTCACTCCCCTTGAATTGCTCTATGGAAAAGTGCCTTCCATTGATAATTTATGGATTTTTGAATGCTTATGTTATACAACAAATGTGGGACCTCGAACTAAGATGGATCTTTGTGCCATTCCATGCATTTTTATGGGGTACCTTACTCTACAGAAAGGTTATCGAGTGATGGAGATATCTACTAGATAATTTTTTTATTAGCAGTGATGTTGTTCTCCATGAAGATGTTTTTCCTTTTCAAGATAGAAGATCTTCATCTCCGTCTGATATGGTACAATCAAATTTTTTAGAAGAAAATATCCCAAACCAAACTTCTTCATATTTTATTGTTCCAACAGCACCGACTGCATCGATTCCAATAGAAACTCCAAAAGCGACATTAGCAGCATTATTCCCTGTTGCTGATTCTTCATCATCACCTGTGGAATCTTCACCGACTCTTTTCCCAGTGGTATCTCTAATGGCATCCTCTTCAGTTCCCTATGACCAACCACGACGTTCTAGGTGTATCATTTAGCCTCCTACATGGACCAAAGATTATATTTGCTCTGCATCCAAAGCTTCAAGTAGCCATTATCCAGTATCATCTTATGTATCTTTTAGTCGACTTTCTCCTACTTATATGTGTAGCATTTAGCGAATTTCAGAAGATCAAGAGCCCTCGTCATATCAAGCAGTTGCACAAGATCCTCGATGGCAACATGTGATGGAAACTGAACTCAATGCACTCATTGAAAATCACACATGGGATATTATCTCGTTACTGAGCATCGGAAACCTAGTGGGTGCAAATGAGACTACAAGATCAAATTTAGGGCTGATGGTTCTGTCGAAAAAGGTTTCACTCAGAGGGAGGGTTTTAATTATCATGAAACATTCTCACTAGTTGCGAAGGAAGTTAATGTTCGGTCTTTTCTTTCAGTTGCGGCTGCACACCATTGGTCTCGTCATCAGATGGACGTTAACAATGCATTCTTTTATGGAGATCTTGATGGCGAAATCTACATGACCTTCTACCGGGATTATGCAGACAGGTGGAGTCAAACGTATGTCGTCTTCGTAGATCCCTATACAATCTCAAACAAGCTTCCAGGCAATGGAATGCCAAGTTTATAGATGCTCTTACAGTAGCAAGATTCTAGCACTCAAAACATGATTATGCCTTATTCACATGGACCTCGGGTATTGTATCTATTTATTTGCTGATTTATGTCGATAACATGCTCATCATGGGAAACGATGAGACATGCATTGGGAAGTTCAAGAAATATTTGCACTTTACTTTCCGCTTCAAAGACTTAGGGGCCCCAAGTTATTTCCTTGGCATTAAAATCGAACATTTTGAATCTTAGCTAGCGGAAGTTCGCATTGGAGATTGTTTCTAAAGTCGGCTTGTCAGGATGCAAACCTACTGTCATTCCCATAGGACAAAATGTGAAGTTGACAACCCATGAGTTTGATTTAGGGACTTCTGCATCTGTTGAAGATCCATTGCTAGAGGACCCATCCGGATATCAGAGACATGTGGGGAAGTTAATATATCTTACTATGATAAGACCTGACATATACTATGCAGTTCAGATATTAAGTCAATTCATGCACCAACCAAAGCAATCTCATATGATCTTAGCATTGAAGGTAGTAAGATATCTTAAAGGGTGTCTGAGGCTTGAAATTTTCCTATCTCACGATGGCAACATGAAGATGACAGCCTTCTGTGACATTGATTATGTAACTTGTCCCATGACTAGAAGATATATCATTGACTTTTGCATAAAATTGGGAAACTCCCTGATCTCGTGGAAAACCAAAAAGCAAACAACAATGTCCTTGTCCTCAGCAAAAGCAAAATACTGTGCCATGGCCAAAACTGTCTGTAAAGTAATTTGGTTATGAGGTTTATTTGCTCATCTCAGGATATAAGTCAAATGACCAATTGAATTATTTTGTGATAATGATGCGGCACTAAAATTTGCAGCAAACCTAGTTTTCTATAAGAGAACAAAACACATTAAAGTTGATTGTCATTTCACTCGAGATAAGATTTGAGAAGGTATTCTAGTTACTAGAGGAATCGGAACTATAGAACAACTGTAGATATCTTTACCAAGCCATTGCGTCAAAAGCAGCATACGTATTGTCGCGACCCTAAAAATTTTCGAATCGGTGGAAAATCCCCAGGTTAATGAATTATCAGGTTAATTAAATTGACTAACCTAATACGGACCCTCCCAAGCCTTACCGAAACTTTGGTTTATGTTCAAATGATTTCAGAATTTGGAATCGCCACTATTAATTTTCAATAGGTAGATTAGAAACCTAAGTAAATTAGCAGGAGAACTAAATTACTTCTACGAACAAGAGATTATGAGTTCAGGAACTTGGTTACACTAGTTAATTGAGACTAATACCCTTTCGATATTTTAATTTCATGGATATTCTAATTTGGCAACTCAGGCTTGGTTTACTCCTATAGTTCTAATGAGGTGATCTCTTTTTATATTTTCACTTTTTAGATGAATGCATGTGAATGACATTTTTTTAGTATTTTTAAAGCATTAAAAATTTCCTGAAGCCGAAAGAGGGAGTGACCTAATGACTTTTGTGCAGTGTTGTGACCTCCAGCAGGTGGCTTGGCCTACTCATTCTCGGGTCTGATAATTCAGAAATTAAATTGCGAAAAGTAAATTCAGCAAATAAAGAACTTCCAATGGGGGATTCAGCCTTGGCTTGGCCTGCCCTCTCTAGGGTTTGATGATACAGAAATTAAATTGTGGTAAATAAAGAACCTTTAACGAGGGGTTCGGCCTTGGCTCGGCCTACCTATTCTGGGGTTTGATGGTATAGAAATTAAATTGCAGGAAATTAAATTGCAGTAAATAAAGAACCTCCAATGAGGGGTTCGGCCTTAGGTCGGCCTACTCATTCTAGGGTTTGATGGTACAGAAATTAAATTGAAAAAAAATTAAATTACGGTAAATAAAGAACCTCCAACGAGGGGTTCGGCCTTGGCTTGGCCTACCCACTCTGGGGTTTGATGGTGTAGAAATTAAATTGCGGTTAATAAAAAACCTCCAATGAGGGTTCGGCCTTAGCTCGGCCTACCCATTGGTAGTACGGAAATTAAATTATAGGAAATTAAATTGCCGTAAATAAAGAACCTCCAATGAGGGGTTCGACCTTGGCTCGGCTTACCCATTTTGGAGTTTGATGGTATAGAAATTAAATTGTAGAAAATAAAGGGCCAGCAATGGGTGGGTCGGCCTTCACATTCTGGGGTTTGATGGAACAAAAATTAAATTGCGAAAATTAAAGGGTAGTAAATAAATGAACACTAGTGGGTAGGTCAGCCTTCCCATTCTGGGGTTTGATGTTGCAGAAATTAAATTGTAAAAAGTAAAGTACAAGAGATCTTTACATCACCAAGTATGGGGCATGTTGACACCTAAATTTTTATTTTTTTTTATTTTTTATTTTGCATAAAAATGAGAATTGATTCTCGCCAAAAAAAAATTTCATGCATTCCATGTTTAAATTTTCTGCATTGCATTAAGGCTAACGACAGTGGATTTGAGCTGAAATTTGATAGGTGATTGGACTAGACATGGGAAAAATGTGCCGAACATTTTGTGAAAATTTCTTCAGGGAGCGAATTGCGGATACTCAAAATCTCAGGGAGCCAATTGCAAATGCTCAAAGTCTTAGGGACCCAATTGCAAATACTCAAAATCTCAAGGACTCAATTGCAAATATTCAAGATTTCAAGGGCTAGAATGCAAATATCTAAAAATTGAGGGATCATTTTGTAAATAAATAAAAGAGAAGTTAGTGGAGAAATTAGAAAAAGAAAAGATGTCTTCCACTAAATAAAAAATGGATGGTCCTCCACCACAAAAAAAAAGATGTTTTCCATTAAGAGAAAAAGAAAGAAAAAGAAAGAAAAAAAAAGAGAAGTTAGTGGAAAAATTAGAAAAGAAAAAGATGTCTTCCACTAAATAAAAAATGGATGGTCCTCCACAAAAAAAGATGTCTTCCATTAAGTGGAAAATAAAGATAAAAAAAAGTTAGTGGAAAAACAAGAGTGGAAAATAAAGATAAAAAAGAGTTAGTGGAAAAAGACCATTTTCTACATGAAAAAGAGTGTCTTTTCAATAAGAATACAAAACATGAAAGTTGTCAATGACACATTTTCCCATCCACATAAAAAATCTCAGAAATTTTGCATACATTTCATTATTTCTTTTGTATTTTATGGTTACTGCTTTCTCCATAAGCATGTTCATGGACAGTATGGTTTAATTCGTATTTTTTGTTAATGCATTGGAAAATGTAAAAAAAATGGTCTCAATGAAGTTTAATCAGCACGTGTTAAACTTTCTTTGAGCGTTTGAATTGTCTTAACTCATTGGTGATTGTGCATGTCCGATTGGATAGTTCATTATTTTCATTTGGTTTTCGACCCGATGCTCTGAAGACTGGAGGATGACCGATGTCCATTCCGGTCCGTTTTGTTGCATTCCCGACCCATGAGGCTTGGTGACGGGTGTTTGACCGATGTCCATTCCGGTCCATTTTTGTTGTATTCCCGATCATGTCTCGGGTTTTATTTAATTGGTCTGTAATTATTCACCCGACGAGTTGCGGGTTTTATTTTCACTATCCTTATGGTAGTTTTACTTTACCTGCTCTCTCTTCACATCTTTGTTTATTTTGGGTGATTTTGCATTCTTTTATAATACATCCAAAATCTAAAAAAAAAATAAAAAAAATACCATAAAAAAAGTCATTCATTTTGCACAACATGTAATATTAAACATCATGCATATATTGTCATGTTATATCTGCTACGTCATGCATATAGCATAGTCCTTGCCACGTCATTACATTTCACATGTCATATAGTTAGATTGTATTTGCATCACATTTGACAAAAGAAAACCCAAAAAAATTTGCACATTTGAACTTCAATTCAAAATTCATCAAAATTGCCAAATCAAACATTTTTTTATGAAATTGGTACCGAAAGGGCATTAATTCAAAAAATTAATGTAACCAAGTCCCGAACTTAAAATCTCTGGTTCGCAGAAGTAATTTAGTTCTCCCACTGAATTACTTAGGTTTCTAATCAACCTACCAAGAAATGATTAGTGGCGACTTCATGTTAAAAATCTTTGCATGATTGAACATTGAACCTAAGTTGCGATTTGGTAGAGCTTGGGAGAGTTCGAACTAGGTTAATTAATTTCACTTAATTAACTTGGTAATCCATTAACCTAAAACTGGATTTTTAGGTCGCGACTGCTTGGCGACTCCGCTGGGGAGATTGAATTTTTCCAAAGAAAATTTAAGGAGGACTTAGGCCAGAAAAGTTTTATAAAAAATTTACTTGGTTTGGCAATCTTGTTTGAATTCTAATCCTTAGGTGTTAAATGGTCTTGGAGAAAGGGAGTTACAAGGGGAGTAGTCTATGACTAACCCTTTATTTTGCAGGTTTGGTGATAAGGGAATTTGATTTTAATTCTTTGAATTGTTGGAGTGTTGATTGACTTGAAATGTTGTATGTGCCTTAGTATAATTGCACTACACCACGTGACTGAACCTGAGTCACACTAGTAGTTTTAGGATGGTATCCAAATGGTTCTTTAACCTTGGCGGTAAGGCTTCGCTAAAGGTTATCCCATTTAGATCCCGAAACTTTTTCAAAAAATGGCTCAAGGGTCGTCCTCTTGCACGTGAGGCAACGATGCATGAGTATTGCCCTTGTCGACCGAACTAAGCCGGAGTGATAGACCCGACTAGTCATGCCTATGTACGTGAGGCAGCGACTAGTCATGGTGAACGTGCGCGAGGCTGCGACCTGTCGGTCCGTCTATCACTTCACTTTGCTAGGAGAGTTAGAATTAAACTCACGATTCATGTGCGTGTCTTTGTGATTGGCATATTTGGTTTTGAAAGGTAGTCTCCAAACCCTTCTCAGTCATTTAT
The DNA here is from genome assembly GCA_016432845.1 of Psidium guajava. NCBI lineage: Eukaryota > Viridiplantae > Streptophyta > Magnoliopsida > Myrtales > Myrtaceae > Psidium > Psidium guajava. The sequence continues at coordinate 8,312,954 of CM028230.1, read as the reverse complement.
GTATTTTTTGGAGTCGGTCCATGACGTTGATAGACGAGTCGAGTATATTGAGCTAGTGGTATTCTACGTTGCTGTATTTCGGATGTATCTAGCTGCCTTGTACAAATTTGTCGACGTCTTTTAAGCCATTTTTGGGTCTTTTCTATTAAACGAAAAATGTTTGGAAGATTTTGAACTATCACGTGAAAAAATTTCAGATTAATCCATCATGTTTTCCATTTTTTTATCGAATTGATAATGAAGGAAAAATAATCTGGATTTTCAGAAAAACCATAGACACCGGTTTGTTCCGTCATTTTCCACTAGAAAAGTGATTATTTTGCAAGAAATCAAAACATGAAAGTGGTTAAATGGACTTTGAACTAATGGCCTGCAAATTTTGGGAGTTTAATTCATGTTTTTGATGGCTCGTTTGGCTCCCAAATGAAAACCGGACAAATCAGTTTTTCTCATCGGAATATTTTTGAAATATGCATTAAACTGTATTGATCGGTACATTTTTTGGATAAAGTCAAAACACGAAAGTTGTGTATAATTATCTTGGCCATGTGTCTGTAAATTGTGGCATCATTTTGAGTACTTGTTGAATTTTCACGAATTTGTTGTCAAAAGTGGATGAACTGAAATCTTCTGAAATGGAATTCTGTCACCGTATGTACACCATCACCTTTGTCCACAAGTTACACTCAGATGGGAAGGAGTCTAGGCACCTGTCATGGATCGGCCTTCAATAGATTTATTCTCATTTCATTCCTGTTTCTTTTACAGGTAATCATGATGCGTACACGATCTAATGAGGCGCGATATACGCTAATATTTGCCTCGGTCGATTCACTCAACCCGAATCGAAGGCCCTCTGAAGATAATGATGTCGTTGTAGACATTGGACATCCCAACTTTGTATTTTACCATTGGAAGGGGGTATATTAAAAAAAACGCACATACGAGGAAGAGAAGCTTGTAACTCATGTATTTGTAAAAGGATCCGTGAAATTGAAGTGGATTCTTTTTGCTCGACCCTTGTTAAGTCCTGTTGATGTATTCGGTGAACATAATTGACGGAAGGATCATTTTTTCGACCAAACGCGCTGTGCCAGAGTTCTGCAAATTGGAGATGGGCCTGCTCAAGCATTTTCTGATGCTACAACCGATGATGCCGTAAAATATATTCAAAAATCACCAAGGTTTTAGTAGATGACATTACTGCTGAAGCACCCGGTACTGTTGTTATGGATAATGCAAGAATCAAATTCGGCTAAACATGAAATATGAGATGACGAGAAAACTGAAAGTCAAATGTATGAAAACTCTCATTTCATTCCATAGATTAACAAGCATTACAGTGGATTACTGGGGTGGAACGGTGAAACCAAACTGGGCTCTGATAACCATTACAAAAGAGCTCAACTGACTCTCCAAACAGTTGATCCTCTAGGTGCACCGGGCATTCTCGGGATCAAGCTCCGCGAGCCTAAAGAAGAGGCGATCGCGCTTCTCCTTAGCCTGGGTCATACTGGCCTCATAATGCTCGACGGCAAACTCCAGGTTCGGAATCTCCGCCCTCTCGAAAGCAATGTCTGCCGTAATGTCATCAAGTCTCTCTTGCAGCCAACCGCATTTACACCTCATCATAATATTGCCCGGCTCCTGTTCGGCGTAAGTTCGGACCAAGGCCAGACGGTCCACCAATTTTTCCCTCTCACGAACCAGCCACGAAAGCTGATCGTTGGCAAACTTGAGGGCCTTCTTGTGATTATCAGCCACAAATGTAACTGTTTCCAGACGCTCGTGCCGGTCTCGGTAACGAGCTTTCACGACAGCAGTCACAAGAACCGTCTCATAAGCGCGGTTATAGGCGGCCAGAAAATTGATGAAGAGGGTCGGGAAGTTCCGATACTCCCTCCCCAGTTGGGTACCCTCAACAGAAGCAGCGTTCACGGTCCTAAATAGACCGAGGATTTCAGCCTCAACGGTAGAATTTTGGGCTATATGAGCGTAACCTCTACCCAGAAGATTGTAAAGTCTCTCCCACCCAGCCAGGACTTCGGCGGAGAAGGTATGGTTAGGAGAATTGGCCATTTTTGAAAAGCAGAATATGAAAGAAAGGAGGAGAGAGGTGAGGCAGATGATCGGAATGCGAAGGCGATAATCTGCTTCAATTTAAATACTGATTTCACAGGGGCAAGTCCTTATCGGCCATATTTTCCCATTTGCCATTCTCTGTCGGCACTACCTCTGTTGGCTCGAATCCCCGTTAGTCTACAATCTCGAGCCGAACGAATCCGAAATTCCTGCTAAAAAGTTTGAGAGGACTCCACTACTTTAAAAAAGAAATAAGAGATAGAGGAGCTGAGTGGGAGACAAGGCTATCTGTAGCAGAAAAGAAGAGAAGACTTGTCTTCATTCATAAACAGGGAAAAGGGATCGCCTGTAAAGCTGACGCTTGGGACAGGCGGAGGAGATAACGTCGGGAGCCCTACCACTATGAAAAGATGAGAAAAGACGAGCCAAGCAAGAAACACGCAGGAAAGGTTGAGAAAGACAGAACTCTCGGGAGAAGTAATACAGATGCTAAGCCCACGCTAAATTTTAAAGGAGACGTCCTCTTGATGATCTTCATCCATACTTTGAAGAAAGTTTTAAAGCATACACGGTTCAGATAGAGTGAAAATACAGAAAGATATAACAAATCTTGAAGAACCATTTGCCAAATCGAAGATGTCTCAATCCAATACTCTCGAGAGCTATCGTTACTTGCTCAATGTGGGAGAGGAAGAGTTCGAAACTATGTTTGGGATCGAGCCCATGGAGACTGGCCCTTCCGCCGATAACGTCCAAGATATCAATAAAGATGCCGACAACAACGGTAAGGGTCAAAAGAAGCGCTACCGTCGCCATACTAAGGAGCAAGTACAAAGGCTTGAGGATTTCTTCAGAACATGCCCTATGCCAAACAGCAAACAGAAAATGGAACTGAGTCAAGAGCTGGGACTTGAACCTTTGTAAATCAAGTTCTGGTTTCAAAATAGGCGAACCCGAATGAAGACTCGTCATGAGCACAACGAAGCCGAGTTTCTAAGAGCTGAAAATGAAAACCTCTGAGCCGAAAACAAGATGTATAAAGAGGCTTTTGACTCTGCCACCTGCCCCAACTGCAATAGCCTCCTCTCCTTCGGTGAAATGCATGATCTGAGGATTGAAAATGCGCATTTAAGAAGTGAGTTAGACCAGTTTATAACAGGATCGAGTTCTGTTGGAGCAGGGTACAAAATGACCAATGCTACTGGATCAGCATCGATACCTTCCGAGAAAGAGGGGACAGATCACCTCCAAGCGGATATTGACGATGATCTTTTCGCCATAATCAACCAGTTTGATATCGGTAAAGCATCGGGGTTGTAATGCACATGCTTGGCCAGTGACCACCAGACCTTCAATATGTTCGATGCCTACCTGACTCTGAATAAAGTTAATTGATCACGGGAGAGCCTGTGGAAGAAGCAGAATCAATCCTGAATGAGTACACATGTTTTATTTCCTTGCATGATGTGTTTTTCTGCTTTTGTAATATATAAAAGCAAGGAGTAATAATCCAACTTCCCCCTATTAAATGCTCGAATCCGCCACCTCACCAACCTCGTGGCAAATTGATGGCGAGTAAAAATCTGCATAAACCTGAAGGGTAACTCCGTATCGTTTCAATTTACCCTCAAATTGCTCCCTATTTTAAATTGGATCCCTGTTATTTTCAGGAATTTGTGAATTCACTCGAGAACACCGCCATACTCGAATGCGAAATCCTCTTGTTGAATGAAACTGGGAGCAAATCAATTTGAGGATATTATCACTGAATGGACGGCTTCAAACAAAGAAAAATACGAGCGAAAGACGGATTTTAAATGGCCTTGAAAAGAACCGGGATGTGGAATTGCCCAATCCAATGCAACAAAGCCACGTCATCTCAAAGATTAATACTTGAAAGAAAACCCTCATAGACGCCTAAGGTCTCATGGACTGGATGGCATGGGGAATGACAGTGGTCCGAGATGTCTCGAGTTCGATCGCCAGAATTGGGGAATGTTGTAAATGTTATAAATAAATAATATAATTTTTGTACTTTTGCAGAGAGGAGCAAGAATACTCAATGAACGAGACCAAAGCCTATATTTTGTCACGACCTTGGCCCGAATGAGAAAGACCCAACAGAAGCCGAGAAAAACTCAGCCCAGCGAAGCTGCTAAAAGGGTCACGCAAAGCATTCAGAATAAAGGGTAAAACAGTATCGTTTCCAATTTATCCCTTCCAATACTTGCTAACACGTCTCTTTTCCTTTTTACAGGAAATATTTACTCTAACATTTAACATGTTGAAGGAGACAACCCCAAAGGGGAAAATTACAATCATATGATGAAATCCATTCCGATGAAAATGGGGCAAAGTGATAACAAATCCTGAATTGAAATGGAGAGTATGTCCTTTTTAACTCATCTGATTTCAAGAATACCCCTTTCTGATTCCGTTATTGCAGGAACATTCTATCGACGGTCATGACAGTTGTTAACATTGAGCAAGCCCAAACGCATCAAATCTTCACTTGACTCCTTCACTCATGCATTTCATTATGCAGGGGCAAGGTCAAAGATAAGCTGCTTCTTGACTTAAGGAGTAGATTTTTCATTTGATTAATCCGCCCACTCAACCAGGGGCAATTTACATACTTGTACATATTTTTGCTACATTTGCATGGTGTTCACACAATTTCATGTTTCATGCATAACTATTCTGCATGTTTAATTTGTCAAATTTGGCTCGGAGTATAAATTGTACACGATGCATCGAATATACAGAATGGAGCACGACAAGACGATGAAAGGCAAGCCATTTCCACATACGTCCTGTATTTTAATCCATAGTGAGTTGAGCGAAGAATAAATTCCACATTTTCCAAGGCAATGGGTTTTCTCGTGAAAGATACGACAGCCGAAGTGAAGGAGGCATTCATTCTCCATCCCAAACACTTCAGGTAACCATTGACAACCCATTTGAGCGGCGGTTTCATTTTGTAACCCCTGTCGGGAACCACCCCACATCAGGGGCCAAATGGAGATAGTTCCAACAATATCATCATGAAAAGGGTTAGAAATTTTCTTGCTTGGACTGACATCAATCTTCGAGTGTTTCTTTGCATGATACTCGAACTTTAATTCAAGTGTTTTAAGATGACGAAGAGAATTCGTTTCTCTATCCTACACACTCATCCTTTGCATAGCCCAATTGAACCTGCAAATTCATTTCTCAAGCCCATATTGGTGATCATTGCTCATTTCAAGGCAAAGATAATGCCTTCCCCCCAAAGGAGCAGAATTGAAGACTATTGGGCAATAGAGAATTCTCGAATGAGCCCATTTCATATGCTAGACTTTTCATGTAATGTCTAGTATCATCTTTTGAAAATCATCTTGTTGCTAAAATTCAAAACCACAAGATTGTTAAAGAGAAAAAAAAAATGTAGCCTAAAGAAAATGGGCCTGCTCCCAAAAGGGAGTCGGGAATAAGAAAAGCAAAGGCTACTCCAAAGAACCTCGGGCAGAAAGAGCAAAGTGCCTATCAAAAGTAAGACCAATACCCATACATTTGTGATGAACTTCTGACTTCGAACATATATTTTGAGAATTCCCGAAAAAGAATCCCCAAAGAAGTCAGTTTGCAAAGTGTAAAAGAACTACCACCCCTCAGCCAATGGTGGTATTCATTGAAGACAAATTCAAGAAAGTCAAAGATCGGTGACAAGACTGCAATGATCGCCAACACCAAGCCCTTCTCATATATTTTTTTTAAGCCAAAACGAGCCCTTCGTTTCTCAAACCAAAATCCCGACCTACGTTACGACCCTTGAAAGTCTCTTCTGATTAGAGTACTTGAATTAACGTAAGAGTTGAATGACTTTAAGCATTGCTCAAAGAAGTTCGAGCAAGATTATTTCTCTCTCATTTTGCAGAGTTCTTGACTTGTAAACCTGGAGCAGATGATGAAGATTTTTTGTCAATAGCCTTGACTCGAAATGAGTCTCTTTTGATAAGCCTTTGACCCAGCCCACATTACGGTCCTAATCAAGACCTCCAGATCGGCTTGATCGTATCAATTACGAGATTACTCAGACCCTTGCTGAATGTGATGATGGTAAGGTTGAGTGATTTCTTTTCAAATCTTGCAATCAGGATAAACAGCCTTTCTCGAGAGTGAGAGAAAGTCCTTTCGGACTGAAGTCCCCATTCAGGTTACATTCGAGATATTCATGACATGATAACCTCCCTAGACAGAATTGGAAATGCAAACTCGATAGAATAGTCATGCGTGATCCACATTATGAGCATACACATATGGTTTTAATCATTACAAACTCAACTGAATGGTTTTGCATGAACCGGTGAACTCATTGATAAAAATGTTTGCACATGTTACCTATGACATTTGCCTGACAGGTAACATGTTCTCAATATTCGAGTTACCCTCCAAGGTCTCGAAATTCATTCGGTGATTACTGAATAAATAAGCCTAGTTGTCGAGAAATCACTAGGCCTTTCTTCCAAATCCTCAGGTAAGTATATCTTCAACCTGAACCTTTCAAGAGAATGAATTCTGACGATTATCAGGGTGTTCGAATCCAGGGTGGCACATACGGTTATTCAGTGCTAGAACAAGCAGGCATGACACAGTCAGCCTGTCTATTTCTTGATCATTAACTCAGAAGACACAGGTAAGTTTTCTAAACCCTTTTGACTCATGATTGACCCGCTCTCATGAGATTTTTATCAGTTCACGATTGACAGGTTCTCGTGTTCTTGATCTTTGTCAAATCACAATTGACAGGTTCTTGTGATCTTGACCTATCTCTACCAGCTCATAATTGACCCGCTCTCATGAGATTTTTATCAGTTCACGATTGACAGGTTCTCGTGTTCTTGATCTTTGTCAAATCACAATTGACAGGTTCTTGTGATCTTGACCTATCTCTACCAGCTCATGATCGACATGCTCTCATGAGATTTTTATCAGTTCACGATTGACAGGTTCTCGTGTTCTTGATCTTTGTCAAATCACAATTGACAGGTTCTTGTGATCTTGACCTATATCTACCAGCTCATGATCGACATGCTCTCATAAGATTTTTATCAGTTCACGATTGACAGGTTCTCGTGTTCTTGATCTTTGTCAAATCACAATTGACAGGTTCTTGTGATCTTGACCTACCTCTACCGACTCATGGTGGCCTATGGTGGTCCCAAGAGACACAATGATGCCGCTTGAACCATAGTTCAAGCACATTCTTTCAAATCATATCATGCGCTGTTTCGCATTTGTAGGAAACTACGAGTAACAGACAGGCCACTCAGTGCCTTGAGAATCTCGCAACCACAAGAAGCTTGAAAATCAAGGGAATCATTAGCATTATGAGGTATCTGGTAAACCGGGTATTTTATGTGCGATCCATGTGTAGGTTTCTCTAATCCATTTCTTTGGAGCAGAGAAGTTTTGACACATGTTATTTATAGTTCTGCATATCATGCATCAATTCATCTGCATAAAAAATGGGATTAAAACCCCACAAAAAAAATTCATTCATCATTTCATTTACATAAAAAAAATGGGATTAAAACCCCAAAAAAGAAATTCATTCATCATTTCATTTACATAAAATGGGATTAAAACTCTCACAAAAAAAAATCATCATCATTCCTCATTTGCATCGACAAAATTTAGGTTCAATTTGGTCTTTGAGCGAAACCTCTGCGAGCTTCCACTCAAAGAGGGGCAGCTGTTGACACCTAAATTTTGATTTTTTTTTATTTTTTATTTTGCATAAAAATGAGAATTGATTCTCGCCAAAAAAAAATTTCATGCATTCCATGTTTAATTTTTCTGCATTGCATTAAGGCTAACGGCAGTGGATTTGAGCTGAAATTTGATAGGTGATTGGACAAGACATGGGAAAAATGTGCCGAACATTTTGTGAAAATTTCTTCAGGGAGCGAATTGCGGATACTCAAAATCTCAGGGACCCAATTGCAAATGCTCAAAGTCTCAGGGACCCAATTGCAAATACTCAAAATCTCAAGGACTCAATTGCAAATATTCAAGATTTCAAGGGCTAGAATGCAAATATCTAAAAATTGAGGGATCATTTTGTAAATAAATAAAAGAGAAGTTAGTGGAGAAATTAGAAAAAGAAAAGATATCTTCCACTAAATAAAAAATGGATGGTCCTCCACCACAAAAAAAAAAGATGTTTTCCATTAAGAGAAAAAGAAAGAAAAAAGAAAAAAAGAGAAGTTAGTGGAAAAATTAGAAAAGAAAAAGATGTCTTCCACTAAATAAAAAATGGATGGTCCTCCACAAAAAAAGATGTCTTCCATTAAGTGGAAAATAAAGATAAAAAAAAGTTAGTGGAAAAACAAGAGTGGAAAATAAAGATAAAAAAGAGTTAGTGGAAAAACAAGAGTGGAAAATAAAGATAAAAAAGGTTAGTGGAAAAATAAGAGTGGGAAATAAAGATAAAAAAAATTTAGTGGAAAAACAAGATGTAAAAAAAAGAGTTAGTGGAAAAACAAGAGTGGGAAATAAAAATAAAAAAAAGAGTTAGTGGAAAAATAAAAATAAAATATGAGATATGTAAAAATAAAAAAAAAGATAGAGGAACACACTATAAAAGGGGGAGGAAGGAAAGATGTTGGGGGGATTCATTCTTGAAGAGAATTTTGCAAGACATAAGAGAAAAGAGAACCAAGAGGGGGGAGGAAGAGAGAAAAAATATGGAAGGATTGAGATTTTGAGGGAAAAAAATAAGAGTGATCTTGAGAAAGAAAAAAAAAACCGAAGAGCGACCGCGGAGAGCAAGGGAGGAGGAGGCCGGAATATTTCTCCCTTCGTCGCGCCACCGTCCCGGGTTCATCATCAACGCAACTCACCACGTCACGAGAGGTGCAAGTCTACAAGTTTTTTTTTATTTTCGGATCAACATACCCAGTGGTCTTACAACCGCATTTTTCATACCTAGATGACAAGATCTTGAAAACTTATCTTCTGGAATTTTGTAGACGACTTTGAGATCTTCGATTTGATATATTATGGTATAAAAATGGACGTCGTTTGCTATGTCAAAAAGGTCCCGAAATTGAGAGCAGAATCTGGAAATATGGTGATCAGAACCTGAGAAGGAAATTTTCTGATCTGACCTTTCACTCTAAATGATTTTCCATGGGTTATTTTAGACTTCGTTTCATAAAGACCTCTTCATGACATTTGTTCATAACATCCTGATGCATAACATATAAAAAATAAAAAAAATATTCATGCACGTTTCATATTTTTAATGCATTTAATGAAATCATGCAATTCTGTTGGTGTCCTTGAGTCTGAGTGTTTTTTCTGTGAGTGGTCATATTAATTCATAGTTATCTCATGTTTAGATTCTTCTTTTGAAACTTCACAAAAAATGAAAGTTGTTCATTGGGGTTTTGTTTAGTAGACTGAAAAGTTTGGTGAATTAATTTTGAGATTTGAGTGTCCATTTGAGCTTAATCTTGAAGTATGTCTGTTCTGTGAAATTTGTTTATTTGCTGCTGAGCTCTCATGAAAGACCATTTTCTACATGAAAAAGAGTGTCTTTTCAATAAGAATACAAAACATGAAAGTTGTCAATGACACATTTTCCCATCCACATAAAAAATCTCAGAAATTTTGCATACATTTCATTATTTCTTTTGTATTTTATGGTTACTGCTTTCTCCATAAGCATGTTCATGGACAGTATGGTTTAATTCGTATTTTTTGTTAATGCATTGGAAAATGTAAAAAAAATGGTCTCAATGAAGTTTAATCAGCACTTGTTAAACTTTCTTTGACCCATGAGGCTTGGTGACGGGTGTTTGACCGATGTCCATTCCGGTCCATTTTTGTTGTATTCCCGATCATGTCTCGGGTTTTATTTAATTGGTCTGTAATTATTCACCCGACGAGTTGCGGGTTTTATTTTCACTATCCTTAGGGTAGTTTTACTTTACCTGCTCTCTCTTCACATCTTTGTTTGTTTTGGGTGATTTTGCATTCTTTTATAATACATCCAAAATCTAAAATAAAAATAAAAAAATACCATAAAAAAAGTCATTCATTTTGCACAACATGTAATATTAAACATCATGCATATATTGTCATGTTATATCTGCTACGTCATGCATATAGCATAGTCCTTGCCACGTCATTACATTTCACATGTCATATAGTTAGATTGTATTTGCATCACATTTGACAAAAGAAAACCCAAAAAAATTTGCACATTTGAACTTCAATTCAAAATTCATCAAAATTGCCAAATCAAACATTTTTTTATGAAATTGGTACCGAAAGGGCATTAATTCAAAAAATTAATGTAACCAAGTCCCGAACTTAAAATCTCTGGTTCGCAGAAGTAATTTAGTTCTCCCACTGAATTACTTAGGTTTCTAATCAACCTACCAAGAAATGATTAGTGGCGACTCCATGTTAAAAATCTTTGCATGATTAAACATTGAACCTAAGTTGCGATTTGGTAGAGCTTGGGAGAGTTCGAACTAGGTTAATTAATTTCACTTAATTAACTTGGTAATCCATTAACCTAAAACTGGATTTTTAGGTCGCGACAGGGCAAGATCTGCTGCAATTTGAAATTCGGATCTTTTAAGCAAAAAATGCTGTTGCAACCCGAAATTTTTTTTCGAAATCGATCGGTGAAAAAATTTCCAAGTGAATGAATTATTAGGTTAATTAGATTAACTAACCTAATACGGACCCTCCTAAAGCCCTACTGAATCGCAACTTTGGTTTTTATTCGAATGATTTTAGAGTTTGGAGTTGCCACTAATCATTTTTGGTAGGTTGATTATAAACCTAAGTAAATTAACAGAAGAACTAAATTACTTCTATGAACCAGAAACTATGAGTTCAGGGATTTGGTTACACTAGTTAATTAAAACTAATGCCCTTTCGGCACCTTAATTTCATGGATACCGTAATTTTGGCAACTCATGCTTGGTTTAGTCATAAGGCTTTAATGGAGTGTTCTCTTTTTGTATTTTCACTTTTTAGATAGAATGCATATGGGTGACTTTTTTTTTTTGGTATTTTCGAAGTTTTAAAAATTTCCTGAAGCCGAAAGAGAGTATACTAACGATTTCTGTGCAGTGCTACGACCTCCAGCAGGTGGCTCGGCCTACTTATTCTAGGGTCTGATGATTCAGAAATTAAAATACAGGGAATTAAATTATGGTAAATAAAAACCTCTAATGAATGGTTCAGCTTTAGCTTAGCCCTCCCTTTTGAGGTTTAATAGTACATAAATTAAAGTGCAGTAAATTAAATGACGGTAAGTAAAGACCTCCAATGGATGGCCCATCATTGACTTGGCTCTCCCCCTTGGGGTTTAATGGTGCAGGAATTAAATTATAGGAATTTAAATGCGATAAATAAAGGGATCAACCGTGGCTCGATTTACCCGTTTTGGGGTTTTATGGTATAGAAATTAAATCGCAGGAAATTAAATTGTGATAAATAAAGGACCTCCAATAAAGGGATCAGTCTGGGTTCGGCTTATCTATTTTGGGGTTTTATGGTACAAAAATTAAATTGCAGTAAATTAAATGATGGTAAATAAAGAACCTCCAATAAAGGGATCAGCCTTGGTTCAGCTTACCCATTTTGGGGTTTTATGGTACATAAATTAAATTACCGAAAATTAAATTGCGATAAAATAAAGGACCTCCAATAAAGGGATCAGCCTTGATTCGGCCTACCCATTTTGGGGTTTTATGATACATAAATTAAATTGCAATAAGTAAATGACCTCTAACATGTGGGCTTTGCCCTTCCCACTCTGGTGTTTAACGGTGCAAAAATTAAATTACAAGAATTAAATGCAGTAAATAAAAGACCTCCATCGAGTGGGCTCTGCCCTTTCCATTTTGGGGTTTGAATTCCTTAAAATAAAATACAACAAATTGATTCAATAATTTGAGTTAAAATCTGCACACATATCAGTTAAGAAATTGACGGGCACTTAGGAGCTTGACTGGACCAATTTTGTACCTCCGAGGGATTTGCCGCTAATATGAGGTTGATATTACCTGACATAAAATATGGAGAAAGAGATCAGTGTAGAAAGTTTGCGCTAATTTGCATTTATACTAGAAAAATAAATAAAAAAAGGTACTTGGCTCCAATTTGTTGCTAAACTTCCAGCTGATCCGATCCTTTCTATTCAGCTTAATAGCATGGCATCATGACTTTGGGCCTTCAGATGATTTCAAATTGTCATAGCAATCCTCATCGGTTTTGAATATTTTCAAGCACACCCAGCAGGGGTGTCCTCTACACTCATATTCTACATGGTTGTACCTACCCACTCTCTTTATTGCGTATTGACAATGTGGACTTTTGGCCTTTCTTCTCTAGAAGAAATCCCCTTCTTTAGTAACAAAATTCGTGCATTCTCTTCTCGAGCGTTCCACATAGCTATCTTTCTTTTGTTTGATCCTGACTCCTTGATCTTCGAGGACGAGATTAACTCATCGGTAAATGACTTGTTGCATCAGCGCAGCACATCTGAGGTCGAACGCCTTGATCAAAAGTCCAGTTCATCGGATTCAGTTCCAATATATGATATTCATCACCGCGATTGGGGTGCATCACCAGTGTCCTGACAACTTCTCTAGCCTTCTCTTTTCCAAACAATCACTCAACTAGAGCGATAACATGCTTCATAGTGGTACCAGGTACGCGATTGGTAACAACTTCGCCATCTATCTGAACCCGAGATTCGACAGCTGCGGCTAAAGATGACAGTTGCTCCATGAAAGATGGGTAACCAGTTGCTTTCAATACTTTCAGTAAACCCTTTTATCCTAGTGCAGCTGCGGATGATGTGCAGATCACAGCGTACAACCGGCCATTTGCAACTTGTTTCTTCACCCGGTCTTCCAAAATATCACAGTTTCTAAGGCTAGAAGCACCAACATTCCTCCAGGTATTGAGACGAGGCCGAAAGCCGCACCAGCGCAATCAGGGGTCAGGGCGTCAGCGATGATCTTCATGCCGTTGCTCGCGTCTACGCGGAGCTGTTTCTCCACTGAAGCCACGGTGACCTCGGCCCCGGCCCTTCACAGCACGTCGATTGTCACCGCGCCTCGAGCGGCTTAGCTCCGTTGACCACCAGGACTAAACCCTTCTTAGGAGAAGAAGCCACCGACGAAGCGGACACGGAGAATAAGAGATGAGCAGACTTTTCTTCTTCAGTGGAGCGACTCTCGTAAGGGTTTGGGTAGAGAGAACGACGGTTTTAAAGCAAAGAAGAAAGAATGGTGTAGAGCAACAACATGACGTGACACCCGTGGGTTTAACAGAAGAAAGATTGTTCTTGTTATTATTCTTGCTCTTGAGCCAGTTATCGTTGGGGTTGTGAATTCTAAGAGCTACTTCAGGAAAGCCGAGCGGCTATTTTTTTTTTTTTTTGCCTGTACTGGGTAAAAATGGGATTTTTCTCGGTCATGGCTCAAGTCTGGGGATCGAAAAGTAGGGACTTTTGTTGGGTCTGGGGAGGAGGCGACACAAAAACATGGTTTTTCAGCTGAAATTATGGCAAAAACTTCCTTTTTTTTCGCGGGTCTCTGTTTCTTGGGGGCGCTTCGGCCACCCTCTCCACGTTCGTTCCCCCCGAGGCCTCCTCTTCCTGTACCCCCCCGTCGCAAGAGGTTCAGTCATCCTCCCTTCGACATGGCCAATAGGTTCAAGTGTCCAAGAGAGAGAGAAAGAGAGCGTGAATTATGGAGGATACCCAACTCCCCCCCCCCACCAAAAAAAAATCTCCTTGGCCGAGAGAGAGAGAGGTAGATTTAAGGAGATTAGGACTGGGGTGATGATGAAGTGGGATCCCCCGTGATGATCTTCCGAGCTGCCCCTCAAAATGGCAAACTGGCGCAACTTACAGAGATACGTCCATCTCCTCCGTGAAGAATTTTTTTTTTCTTTTTTCGTGGGATCCCCTCTTGCGTGAAGATCCCCCAAATCGGGGAAATGCCCTCCCCCCTTTTGAGTCTAGCTGGTCCTTTCCTTTTTGTTCATTGGTGGTCTTCATATCATCATGAAAGACGCCAAAAGCCCTTCTTCTTTTGCTCCGCCTAATTTTTTTTTATTATTTTCCTTTCTCTCTCCACGCAAGTGGTCTTCCTTTTTTGATCCCCTCGTTAGTGATGATGGGACTATTTCTATAATCAGTTGGTTGCTTCACACGGGATAGAGAAAGGGAAAATTCACCAGTAGGGGTCCATGGATTTGTGAAAAAGATATATGAAGTGGTATTTTTTTAATGCCTCAGCAACATGAATATGCCCACATGCTGGAGCATTAGCGATTTTTGCATCTCGTATCTCACGGAGCGCTTAACAATCACTTTCCAATTGATATTCGGTGGTCTCGGAGCTCGTGAAAGGCACTTCAGCACAGTTCTAATTGCCCTCACGTCTGGTGTGTTCTTTGTCTCAGAGGTTGACCTATTCATCTTTGAGGAGTCCACATTCGTCAACCACGAGCAGAGATCCATGACTAAACTGTCGAACATCTCTTGCATTGATGATGTTAACAAAGTCTCGTAGACAGGACTTGAAAGAAGCATATGGATTACAAGAGAAGACCTCGGCCTTTGCACCTTTGTTTTTTTCAATAACAATTTTCGTCATAACTTCTTGTCCTCATGTTCCTAATCTCATTTGTCGTCCATTACTTGTCATTTCCCTTTTTCCCTCTAGTGTTGGGTTTTGATTTTCATGGGAAGCCTAGGAACAATTTTTATTTCATTTCTGGTAAATTGGAGCAAAATTGAGGATAAACATCCCAATTAAACCGTCCCCCCAAAAAAAAAATCCCAATTAAACCCATTTTATCCAACATCGAGAAATTTGTCGCCATTGGGATGAAATAAAATTTTGAATATTAGAGGATAATGTCATGACCCCAGAAATGCAAAAAATCGAAAATTACAGAGCTAAAATGAATTTTCTAGAATTTTTGATAATTAATCCGAAAAAATGAATAACTAGCTAAACCACAATTTCGAACTAAATTTTTTTGAATATTATTTGGCCAAAATGATGAGAAAATTAAAATTAAAATATTGATTATTTATTCACATTTTTATTGCCTCAAATGCAATTTTATTTTCAAACATTTTCCTAATTTTTGAAAAATATAAAAAAATATAAAAATATGAAAAATTATTTTTTGTTTAAAAATGGTAGCCTAAACTTGGTGAAGGCTTCCAAAGTTGATTTTTCAACTTTCTCATTTTTTTCTTTATTTTCTATGAATTTTCTAAAATAAATAATGCCGAAAAATACCGAAAATATGGAAAATCATTTTTTTGGGTCAAAATTGGCTTCCTAAGCTTAGCCAAGGTTTTCAAAGTTGATTTTTTAATTTTATAAATTTTATGAATTTTTCTATTAATTTTAAAATAGAAAATATGATTAAAAATCAAGTATCAATAAATGCAGAAAATTGCAATACGAATACGACACATGAATATGACATGGCATAATCGAAATTTAAATCAATCCTAATGGATAATGACATTCTTGAAGATTTTAATGGTTAGGATCGTTACCTGATTTGACGGATTTGATTGCCGAATTCGGACCTCATGTCACTTTATAGATCAAGTTTGCGGCTTGAACAATGGGGATGAAGTCGTGACTTATGTTGATCGGTAGAAAAATTGGTGATAGTAATACCTAGATTTAAAATCCTATCATCTTCAAAACTCTCTTTTGGAAAAGAATTCTCTTTCTCTTTCTTTTTTCTCTCTAATTTTTTTTCATTCTCCCAAAATCCTCTCCAACATTTCAAATTTTCTCTCCAAAAAATCCCCCCTCTCAAACTCATTTCTTCCTCCTTTTATAGCCCACTCATTTATCTCCCTTTCTAATTTTTTCACTAACTCTTATTCATCTCATCTTCCATTCTCTATTCTCATCTCCTCTTCTCTATCTTCCATTCTCCATCTCCTCTTCTCCATCTTTCCTTCTCTATTCCAATTTCTTTGCCAACTCTTTTTTTTGTTATTTACCAAATAATCTTTCAAATGTTAGGTATTTGCACTCTAGTCCTTGAGATTTTAAGTATTTGCAATTCAGTATCTAAAGAAATATTTCTTTAAGTCTAATCTCCTCACAATTTTCAACACACCTCCCCTATGCTTGGTCAAAATTCAACGCATGTTTAGTTCAATCGCTTGTCAAATTTAAGCTCATTTCTTACTGCTGAAAATAATGCAAAATTCAATTAAAGACTTTTTGCAAAATTGAGTAATTCTGAGTATAATTGGGCCAAGATGAAAATTTGAAATATCAGAGAACAATGTCACAACTCCTAAAAGTGAAAAATGAAGATAAATTGATTCAAATTGAATTTTTAAGCCCGACTCGAGATTATACTCATGAAGAAATACATGACCCCAAATTAGATTTTTTCAAATTTGCGATGGTCAACATGAAAAGAGATTTAAAAGAAAAATATTGACTCTTTTTTCATATTTTTGTGGCCTCAAATGCTATTATTTATTAAATATTTTTTCTAATTTCTAAAAAATATAAACAAATACAAAAAATATGAAAAAAATGGTTGCCTAGGCTTGGCCAAGGCTTCCAAAGTTGATTTTGTAATTTTCTCATTTTTTCTTGATTTTTTTACGAATTTTTGAGAATAAAAATACTGAAAAATACCGAAAATATGAAAAATCATTTTTGATCAAAATTGATCCTCTAGGCTTGGCCAAGGTCTCCAAAGTTGATTTTTTTAATTTTTATAAATTTTTTTATAAATTTTAAAGAGAAAAAGATAATCAAAAATCAGGTGTCAACATGTATCTCTTAAGCAATCTTGGCGTCCTAGACATTTATAGGCCGTCAACTTGAGAGGAAGTGTTGGAGATCTTGATTTGCTATCAAGATTTGATCTGATTGAAGATGTTAAGATCATGATTGATCTTTGTATTTTCGGTAGTCAATCATGTACAATTTTTTTCCTTTATTTCTTTCTGTCGTCTCTACATATACAGAAGATGTATAGTTGTTTTCAATATACACAATACAAGTTCTTTCAATAAACAAAAAGATAAATAGCTAATAATTTAATCCGAATACACCCGTTTCATACAATGTGCAAAACCATGGTCTCTCATGGTTTGGCAAAATAGTCTCATTGGGACCAAAAAGGAAAAAAAAAATGCCAAGGTCATCCCTAGTTATCAATGCAATTGGTTGGACTGAGACAGCTACTAACTTTTTGGGTGATCGAAGTGGGGCCATCCTGTTGACATTTGATTTTTAATCATCTTTTCATCTTTTAAATTAATAAAAATTCATAAAAATTTATAAAATTAAAAAATCAATTTTGGAGACCTTGGCCAAGCCTAAGACACCAATTTTGATCAAAAAATGATTTTTCATATTTTCGGTATTTTTCAGTATTTTTATTTTCAAGAATTCATAAAAAAACAAGAAAAAAAATAAGAAAATTTCAAAATCAACTTTGGAAGCCTTGGCCAAGCCTAGGTAACCATTTTTGAAATTTTTTTTTCAAATTGTTTTGTATTTTTTTAATATTTTTTTTATAAATTAGGAAAATATTTAATAAATAATAGCATTTGAGGCCATAAAAATATGAAAAAGGAGTCAATATTTTTCTTTTAAATCTCTTTTCGTGTTGGCCATCGCAAATTTGAGAAAAATCCAATTTGGGGCCATTTATTTCTTCACGAGCATAATTTCGAATCGGGCTTAAAAAATCCAATTTGAGTTAATTTATTTTTATTTTTCACTCTTAGGAGTTGTGACATTGTTATTTAATATTTCAAAATTTCATCTTGGCCCAATTATACCTAGAATGACTCAAATTTGCAAAAGGGTTTTAATTGAATTTTTCATTTTTTTCAACGGCAAGAAATGAGCTTAAATTTGACAAGCGATTGAACTAGACATGTGGTGAATTTCAACCAAGCATAGGGGAGATGTGTCGAAAATTATGAGGAGATTTGGACTTAAAAAAATATTTCTTCAGAGACTGAATTGCAAATACTTAAAATCTCAAGGCTTAAAATATAAATACCTAACATTTGAGGGATTATTTTATAAATAACAAAAAGAAGAGTTAGTGGAGAAATTAGAATAGAGAAGGGAATTTGGAGAAGAGGAGATGGAGAGTAGAAGATGAAGAAAATAAGATGGGAATAGAGAAGGGAAGATGAGATGAAGAAGAGTTAATGAAAAAATTAAAATGGGAGATAGATGAGTGGGTTATAAAAAGAAAAAGAAATGAGTTTGGGAGGGAGGATTTTTTTGGAGAGAGAAAATTTTGGATGTTTGAGAGAGTTTTGGGAGATTGAAGAAAAATTTGAAAGAAAGATAATACCAAAAAGACAGAGAATTTTGAAGATGGTGGGAGTTTAAAACTAGGGAGTTATCATCACCAATTCCTTCATCAATCAACACAAATCAAGAGTTCATCTTTATCGTTCGAGCCGCAATCTTAATCCACAAGGTGATACGAGGTCTAAATTCGGCAATCAAATTCGTCAAATCAGGTAACGATCCTAGCCATTAAAATTTTCGAGAATTTCGTTGACCAAATGTATTAATCTAAATTTTGATTATGTCATCTCGTACTCGAATGTCTCCATATCCACATGTCACATTTGTACTACAATTTTCTGCATTTTTTGCTTAACAAATCCAAACCCTAGAATGGGAAGGTTGACCCACGCATTGGAGGTTCTGTATATATCAAATCCTAGAATGGGTAGGTCGAGCCAAAGTCGAATCCCTCGTCGGAGATCCTTTATTTATCGCATTTAATTTTTGTAATTTAATTTTCGTACCATTAAACTCCAGAAAGGATAGGCCGAGCCAAAGCCGAATCCCACATTGGAGGTCCCTTATTTATCACATTTAATTTTTGCAATTTAATTTTTGCACCATCAAACCCAGAATGGGTAGGCCGAGGCAAGGCCGAGTCCCTCATTGGAAGTCCTTTATTTACTGCATTTAATTTCTATAATTTAATTTTCACACCATTAAACCATAGAATGGATAGGCTGAGCTAAGGCCGAATCCTTCGTTGGAGGTCTTTTATTTATCGTATTTAATTTCTGTAATTTAATTTTCGCACCATCAAACCCCAGAATGGGTAAGCCGAGCAAGGCTGAGTCCCTCCTTGGAGGTATTTTATTTACTGCATGTAATTTCTATAATTTAATTTTCGCACCATTAAACCCCAGAATGGGTATGCCGAGCCCCTCGTTGGAGGTCATTTGTTTATCGCATTTAATTTCTATAATTTAATTTTTGCACCATCAAACCCCAGAATAGGTAGGCCGAGCTAAGGTCGAATCCCTCGTTGGATGTCCTTTATTTACCGCATTTGATTTCTGCAATTTAATTTTTGCACCATTAAATCTCAGAAAGGGTAGGCCAAGCTAAGGCAGAGCCTCCCTGTCGGAGGTCCTTTATTTGCTAAATTTACTTTCTGCAATTTAATTTTTGAATCATTAAATCCCAGAATGAGTAGGTCGAGTCACCTGCTGGAGGTCGCAACACTGCACAGAAGTCGTTGGCTCACTCCCCCTTTCAGTTTCATGGAATTTTTAATACTTTGAAAATACTAAGAAAATGTCATTTACATGCATTCCATCTAAAAATTGAAAATATAAAAAGACAGCACCTCACTAGAACCTTAGGAGTAAACCAAGCATGAGTTGTCAAATTAGGATATCCATGAAATTAAGGTACCGAAAGGGTATTAGTTTCAATTAACTAGTGTAATCAAGTCCCCAAACTCATAATCTTTGGTTCGTAAAAGTAATTTAGTTTTTCCGCTAATTTACTTAGGTTTCTAATCGACCTACCAAAAATGATTAGTGGCGACTCCAAATTCTGAAATCATTTGAACAAAAACCAAAGTTGCGATTCGGTAGGGCTTAGGAGGATCCGTATTATGTTAGTTAATTCAATTAACCTAATAATCCGTTAACCTGGAAATTTTCCATCGATCGGAAAAAATTTCGAGTCGTGACACATCCATGCTGATGTCCCCTCATTTTCTCCTCATAATTGGTCTCTGTTGTCCAACCGTAATCCCTCCCCCCTCTCTCTCTCCTTTCTTGATAATTCTTGCAGGAGGCCATATGCGATGGGGAGGTGAAAAGGAGTGGCAAAATCATTTTGTTCCAAATCCCCGCAAAATCCATTGTGCACTATTTGGTTTTCTGTTTGTTTACTTGTTTGCAACTTGTGGGTTGGAAACCACTCTAGAGCCACCATATGCCGATCTTACCAAATCTTGAGGAGCAGTCAGTTTCGAATATTCTTGCAACTTGATCTAGTGCTGAAAAGTTAATAATTTGAGTTCTGTTGCCATTCAGATGATGATCTGAGTATGGAACGTCAATCTGATATTGAGTAATTGAGTTATATAGGGAGTAGTTAAGCATACACATTAAGAATTTTAAGTTGGTCTTCGATCTATTTAAAGTTTGGTAACTCGCATGTAATGGCAGATGCGTGATTTGACAGAAAGAGATGAAAAGATTTCGTCAAATCATATCGAAAGGCCATGAGATAAAGAAATTTAGGATGCATTTATCCTTGCTCAATAGAAAAACTTCTTTCACTTTCCCTTCTACAATAAAAAAAATCCATCTAGGAGCACTCGAAAATATAGTCAATCAACAAAGTCTCAAATGAGAATATCAAATAGCAATTTTGGTATTTCTCCAGGAACTCTCAAAAGGATGCAATTGGAAGGAATGTTGTATATATTTTAAAAGAAAGGAAAATGGAAGTAAGTAAAAAGTTGAAAAAATTAATGAACATAAACATTGAATACATAAGGGCGAAAATATGTTTGAATAGATACAACCTTCAGTGGTTGTAAGAGAGCCTAATAACCATCAGGCAAAGGAATAGATTTTGAAATTAATTAATAGAAAAGTAACACATAATTGCATTGTGAAGGGTCACACTGTTTCAATAGGACATAATGGTTATCTTATAATTATAAATTTTAATAAATAAAAATAATAATCTTTGATTAGTGACAAGTTGACAAGTTTTAGGACTTGATTGTATCATTTAAAAGTTTTAGGACTCAATTGTACTTTCGTAATAAGTTTTACGATTTCCAATATGCTTATCTCATTTATTATTGAATATGAGCTTATGGTATTTCACAGCACAATTACAACACAATACCAAACAGATTCATAGTTTGACATGTAGGTCGAGTAGAAATATCGTAGGTCCTCTTAGACTAATGTAATAGGCATATGTGGTACTATCAATCATTAATTATCAATATTTAATTCCTACTACGGGTCTCCATTGAATATGAGACTAATTGAGAACCTAATTAAGTGCCCATAGAGGTGACAAAATGGGTTTAGAACCCATGTTTTCACCCATATTTAATATTGGTGCGTCATAAATAGGTTATCTTAAATTTTAAAAACAAGTATAAGTGGATCCTAAATGGGTTACTTAAAAGCTTAACAATCCTAAATGGATTTAAAATAGGTAGTAAATGGATTAATGATAACTATCTTAAGTTAGTAATAAATAAATATTTTAAAATATATAAATTTATTTAAAATATATTATTTTATTATCTTATTTTTTATGTTTATTTTTTCTTTTGTTTTCTTTTTATTTCTTTTCCTCCTACCTCCATGCTAGTGGCTAGTGATAGCCATTGGCGAGCTCGTGCTCGCTTTCAAACTCACGGGGATCGGCAACATTTGTGGCCAGTTGTTGGGTTGTTAGTCATCATCGAGGCCTGGCGAAGGAAGGGGGAAAAAGGAAGAGAAAAGATTAAAAAAAAAAGAAGATATAGAAAAGAAAAAAGAAAAAGAATATTTGAAATTTCTTTAAAAATTTAAATATTGCCGAGTTTGGCACCCCGATCTCGGTATTATTGCAAAGCCCTCGCCGATCTTTTTTTAAAAAGCATAAGAAACAAATTTTCGTAGATTGAATTAAATATGAAAACATTTTAACAATATGGGTTGGGTCGGATATGAATTGAGTTACATATGAGTCAGGTTGGGTATGAGTCATTAGATTTGTATTGTATCAAAATTTATCAAAATGGGTTAATTTAGGTTGGACCACTTTCAATCCAATCTGACTCACCTATTTGATAGCTCTAAGCACCAACACTAAGAGCGCGCATAATAACGTTTCTATTTCTCTGTTTCTGTTCCAAACCTATTCCAGAAATAGGTTTGGAACAGAAACTCGTTTGGTAACGCAAATCTATTTTTCTATTTCTGAAACAAAAATCTGTTCCAGAAATAGATTTTGGCCTAAGACCAGAAACAAAAAATTTTTGTTTCTGGCAGAAATAGAAAAATCTATTTCTATTCCAGAAATAATTTCTGGAACAGAATAGTTGTCATGCGCGCCCTAAAAATCCAATGTTTAATGAGATTAAACTTGTTTTATAATCTTAAATAGAACTGCCTTAAAAGTCCAATCTAGACTTGTCAAAGTGGGTCATAAGCTTATTTTTTTTTATCTAAATGGATTCACAATTTACATAAACCCAACCCACCTTTGTGACTCTCTTTATCTTTGAATAGTTCCAAGTTCAGAGAAGTCTTAGTAGGCTCGACTTTAGCCTCATTAAAAATACCCCTTGGGAAAATCCCCTTATTAAAAATATATGTTGGGAAAATTCCTTATGATGTTTTGAAGATGACAAAGACAATCAAACTGCGTATGGTAACGTTGCTATTCTCGAAACAACTTTTAGAACAGAAACAATTTTTTTTCTATTTTTGTTCATAGTAACGATTTTTGGAAATAGAAACGCGTTTGATAAGTACATAAGGTTTCGGTTCTCGAAACAAAAAAGGAACATGAACGCGTTTGATAATTACAAAAAAAAATTATGTTCATAATTTTACTATTCGTAAATGATTCAATTTCTCAATTTATTTTTATTATTTCATTTTTACTATTTTTTATTTTTTTAAATTATTTTAATTATTTATATTTTTTAATTATTTATTTTTAGAAAAAAATATTTTTTTTATTTTTAATTATTTTTTATTTCAATTACTTTCTTTAATTATTTTGATTTTGATTATCTTTATTCATTTTTATTTTTTTTTAAAAAAATTAATTTTATTTTAAATTATTTTTTTTCTTTAATTACTTTCAAGAAAGTATTTTCAATTGTTTCTAAAAAAATTTTCAGATGTATTCCTAAAAAGTGTTCTGGGAACATAAGAGCAAATTTTTTTTTTGGTAAAGGCAAATTTTTTTTATTTCTTATTTTGGCTCCAAAAGTGTTTCTATTTATTAAAAGTGTTCCTATAACACTTTGGGAATAGAAATATTTTTTTTGGAGCATTACCATACGCAGCTTCAAAGGCTACTAATATGTGTATTGGTCAAGTAGTACCAGGTGATATATACACAAGCCACTGAGGTGAACAAGGTATCTTAATCAGCATCTAGTGTGATGCTGAGTGCTCTGCTACAATCGAGAATGTTCTATCAATATGGAAGGATCATTGTAGATATTTGAGGTGAACAAGATATCGGGTGTGGAGATGTCTACAAGTTAGAAGGATCTAGACAAAAGTGAACAAGCTAGAAGGACCATGATCGAGGGAGAACCAGCCTAAAAGAATCGAGATGTTCGTGATGGCTTGCAAGGAAAAAGGTATGGTGAATAGTTGGATGGATCATGGAGATGGTGAACAAGCCTCGAACTGTAATGTTTTTTGAAGCTTGGAAGGTCTACACTTGTGAAGATGAACAACTTGGTAGAATTGTGATCACCAATATGCTTGGAAAGACTCGAGGATAGAGCAGTGGATCGCCATTATGACAGCAAATTGTTTGCTGGAACAATTCTCTTCAGATGGTAGTGGCAATTTTGATAGTCTAGTGAGTTTAGTAAGACAAGGAATCAGCTATGATGTTGATGTCCTTGAAGGTTTTTAGATGCTGACTCGGCGATTCAGTGAAGATGAGAAGTCAGCGGGTGTATTGATGTCCTTGGAAGTCTTTGTATGCTAAAGAAGCCAAGAGGATCATTAAAAGATTGATTACAAGTCATTCCACACGAGTTCATCAGTGGGCAACATCAACAAGCTACTGATCATATGCACTCCATATTGTATGGGTAAGGCTCAGTGCATACATCGTGTCCTAGAAGGTGCTTGCTATCTACTCAATTGATGGGAATGTTTAGCGAGGTTAATATAGTCTTTACAAAAGCTTGGAGTTCACATCAACATCACTAGAGATGTGTCAGAGCATTTATGGAAATTCCAACAAAAGATAGACACTGACGACTGCAAAGAGATTGGTCTGGAAAACTACTCGTCCTAACACTGTCAGAAGTTTCCATTCTAAAGCTGAAAAGCGACAAGGAGCTACTATATAGCTGGCAATAGGGAAAAACCAATGGCTGCTTCGTGGAGATGAGTTGCAAACAGTCATTTAAGCATTAGATGTCTACATATACTTAATCCAAGAATAGTAGTGAGGTAGTGTTGGGTGAAGTGAACAAAATGAGTTTTAGCTCTTGAGTCTTCTTCTTCCATTTTGCTTTTGTTATTAGCATCTATGATGTTGATTATCTCTTTATGTAGTGTTATGGAGTTGTAATAACAAATGATAAAGTGTATAAATGTATGAGCAGTGGTTGTCCTGATAGCATGATCTATTTGTATATGAGTAGCACTGCTGATTATAACTTGCTTTTGTTAATTACTAGTGGATTCCAACCTCATTGTGGCTGTTGATACCTAAATTTTGATTTTTCTTTTTTCATCTATACCGTACAAAAATGAGAATTAATTCTCTAAAAAAAAATTTACTCATGCATCGTGTTTTTACTTTTCTTTGCATTGCATTTTGCATTTACAACAAGGAGTTGAGCTTAATTCGACAGGTAATTGGACTAGAGCATACTGCAAAATTCAGCTAATGTTAAGAGAGATGTGTCGAAAATTTGATTGGAATCTGGGCTTGAGTTGAGCTTAATTCAGCTCACTAAATTTTAATTATGGAAATGGCCTTTTATTAAAGTTTATTAATAAAAAAAGGTCAAAGCTTAAGCTCGCATCATTAAGGTTGGACCTAAGTTTTCATTATATAAACACCTCTAGGACACATAATAGAAGGAGGCCACACAATTTTTACACGTAGCAAAAGTGAGAGTTTCTTCCTCTGGGGTCTATACACTTCACACCATTATCACTTAGAGAAGGAGCACAAGGGAGAAAAGGAATATCCACGGCCATTATTCTCAGAAAAGGCACCAGTGAGAGACACGAGAGAGGCAATAAAGAAAAGGTAAGAGGGAGGACGTCCATGATTGCTAGCTCCCTTTGTGGCAACCGTTTGCGTTCATCCAGAGGATCTCCTTGCCATCATATTCATACCAAAGCAGTTCGTGTTAATTTAGTCCAACAAGCTACATCAACGAATCCGAACAAATTCTTGTGGAATAACACCCTACCATCATAGCTACGTGGTAACTCCATCTTCTGTAGATCTCTTCTTACAAGACTTTTGGTGAATTTGTAGCAGGTGGCAGCCCTTAGTGGTGCCTCCCATCTCAGCCCCACATCCTTGAAGCAATCTAGTGGTTCCTCTTGAATTCCTTGTCTTTTGGTGCTAAATGAAGCTTGAATTTGTTGCTGTGAATTCCTCTTGACCGATCTGTGCGATCGCCCAGCCGTCTGGTTCAAGTTTGTTTGGTCCTCAAGTTTAGATACGAGCTCGAATTAGGTAACTTTCTAATCCTTAATATTCTGAATATGCTTGGTTATCTTTTTTTTTTATTATTGATGGGTTATGATTGCCTAATGTTTTTTTTTTTTGGATATCGTCATCACATGTGGAGATTGTTTGAATTGAAACTTGAATGAACCTTGTGGGATATTGAACATATCTTATGAAATTTATGCTCATATGTTCATATTTTCAAAATTTGAAGCATATCTACTTAGATGATCGAAAATTTTGAGATGAATTCGTGATGCCATGCTCATCTCTTTGAATACCAGAATATTCTTATGGTGATTTGATTCATGATTTTTTTTCTCGAAATTATGCTTATCTTTTATGGGATATTCGGCATATCTTTTGAAGCAATCTTAACTTGAAGAGATTGAGCGTAAAATTTGAAATATTCAGATTTTCCCGAGTTCAAAATTTAGAATATAATTGGAAAAAATCTAAATATATCTGACAAGTGATTATCTTGATTGGATATCCAGAAACATATCTTTAAAAATTTGAAAATTATCTAATACACTTTGAATATCTCATAAGATGATCTTCCTTTTTTAAAAAAGATGTGAATCTTTTATGGATAGAGTCTTATACCCTTTAAAATTTCAGCACCTACCCAAGCTTGGCCAAGTCCAAGGTCAAATATTTTTATAATATTCCTTGAGTATAGTACATTTTCTCTCGCGCCTTTGTCCCTCGGATATGTGCATTATGGATGACCATTCGACTTCACCCTCGAAGTACGACGTCATCTGCACAAATGAAAATTATCTGTCTCATCTCATAACTTTGGGATCAGTCGACAAATTTCATTTAAATTCACCATCAAACCCTACCCTCAAGTACACCATGAATAAATTCCCTTCTAACCCTAAACTTTGGGTATGAAGCAAATTCATCGAAAAATTCGGATAAAAAAGTATACGATACTCAAGGTTTATTATACTTTTATTTGACTCTTTTTTTCATAAAAAAAAATCACAAAAAGAACATCAAATCATGGACTAAAATGGAATTAAATATCAAGATACCTTTTAATATAAAATTAGACTTTGGATGATCAATTTCTAAATTTATATTAATTGTTATCAACCTTCAGATCATCTTTTATTTTTTTCCTTTATTTAATTCGAAAATACAAAAAAATATATATCGCTCATGTGTGTTTCATATAGGGTAGATCATGCATAATTTATAGTATAGTTCATGCATATTTTTTTATGTCATCCATGCATTTTCATGTCATTTAGAATATAGTTTTAACTTAATTAGTTCAATTTGCATGTCATCTGGGCTAGAACGAATCTTGATTTTTGCATGTCATAGTATTGCATCCTTGCCTATCATTTATACCATGTTATGTAGTTTAATTGAATCATGTTATGTGCCATATATGTTAGACTTCACATTCTTATTGCGTTAAATTTGATTTTTTTTTTCAAAAGTCATCATGCATGCCATATAGTTTGTCAAAACATCATGTAGTCATGTTTGCATTCGTATAGTTAGGCTTTGCATTTGCATATTGCATTCATTTAAATAAAAAAAACCTAAAAAAAATACCATTGCACCTTGCCTTATAAATCAAATCTACTAGATTTTCCAAATTAAGAAACTTCGCAAGAATGATACCGAAAGGATGTTAATTGAAACATTAACATAATCAAGTCCCCGAACTTAAAGTCTCTAATTTGGAGAAAATTAAGTATTCTCCCAATGCTTTATTTAGGTATCTAATCTACCTATCAAAAAAAGATTAGTGACGGCTCTAAAATTTAAATCATTTTAACATAAACTTAAGTTGGGAATTGGTAGGGCTTGAGAGAGCTCGCACTAGGTTAGTTATTTTATTTAATTAATTTAGTAATCCATTAACTTGAGAATTTCCTAATTTTTAGGATCGCAACAGTGGCTAGTAGTCTTAAGAGTAGATGTAGGCTTGGGAATAAGCCAAACCACTATAATTCTAAGTGTGCTATCTTCTATCTCTTTATTATCAACATCGCACTTGATTACGTATTTGTTCATCAGAAGCATCCCAAATTATGTTAAAGTATCTTTGCTGCTAGTGAAGTTTTAACTTGTCATATTCTACAAAGTTATTTACAGATTTGATTTATATACCACACTCTAATTACTTCATCTGCACAGAAGCTGACTTGCATCTCACACCATCTGATGTGAAGATGGTTCGATATTCCGTGAAAGATTATTTTTATCTTCACTCAACTTATTCACGCCCCTTTAGGTTGTATTTTTAACCCCAACAATATCAAGACAACTTTGTTTTTCCCTGATTATTTTGAATGTTTCATCTGTTAGTTATTAGAGTATATATTTCTTTGGTTGCATTTGACATTGCTATTTTCACGTAATATCTAATCTTAATACTAGTCTTTACAATCCATGGTCAGCATAAGCATCTTCTTCAATATCTTAGATCCAGTTTAACTAAAATTCCAATTCCTCCATGTTATTTGTCGCTATAATTTTATAAATTCACGGCCAAGTCCTTTCTCTTATTCTTTATCGTGAATCGATACAGAAATGAAAATTCTATGCAATATTGAAAGCCAAATTTTTAGCATCTTATAGTCGAAATAGTGATCTTACCCAACAAAAAAAATGAACATGAGGAGCGTAAAGCAGACTAACTGGGTGGTTATGGATCTTCAAAGGTTGGATTAAATATAAAAGAAAATATTAAACAGGTCAAGTGTGGTCACTAAATTTGTGTTGCATACGTATGGGCCAATTTGGATCAAATCATTTTTGGACCTGACCCACACACTTGACGAGCTGTGGTTTTGAGAGTTTTGGACAAGTGAAACATTCTTGTAACGATTGCAAATGATGTGCCAAATATTATAAAAGTATGTGAAGTTCTCATCTTTTTT
Source organism: Psidium guajava (assembly GCA_016432845.1). Lineage (NCBI taxonomy): Eukaryota > Viridiplantae > Streptophyta > Magnoliopsida > Myrtales > Myrtaceae > Psidium > Psidium guajava. The sequence goes on along the minus strand of CM028230.1, from coordinate 8,284,168 downwards.
TTTTTTTTCAATTTTTCGGGTGAAAGGAAAATCCATTGAATAGATAGTTGCCCGTTGGTATCGGAATCTCCTGAGTCGACCCAAATTGGCGAGCACAGCAATTTGGGTGGGAAGACTCAAAACTATGAAAATAATTTTCCTCCGTTAGAAAATTCAAGAGGAAGGTCAGTGGAAACTAGGATTCTACTCTATGATTTTCTCATTCTAGCAACATTGTCATTGGAATACGTCGATAGTCTAAGGATGTTCATGGATCAAAAATTGAAGTCTATCTATCAGAGAGAGTGCAAAAATTTCGAGGGAAATATTTAAAGGAAGAAACATTGTCTGAATCGGTAAGAGTTTGTATGTAATAGTAACTCACAAGCATGGACATAGCTTATAACTCAATGTGTTTATTATATAACGAGTTAGTACGACGATGAAAGAAACAAAGAAAAGAGGAAATGAACAAATATTTTACGTAGTTTGCTCAACCAAGAAAAAGCTCTTTGAAAGTCCATGTCCACGGTTAAAAAAGAGTACAATGTAATTGCTAAACACAACCTATGATTTTTATGGTAAATGATGTAGCTAGCATTATCTCCCAAAGGGGATGAATAGTTGATTTCCAAGAACTTGTTAAAAACAATGCTGAATTTAAAAAAAAAAAGACTTTAGAATGAAGTCAAAATCTGAATATGAACAACAATATATTCATATTCATGTGTGTACAATAAACTCTCAGATGCATGAAGTAAAAGTTAAGGGATAGAGAGATTTGTACACGAAATTATATTGGTTCACCTTAGTCAAGCCTACGTTCGCTCTCTACGCAAACAGCCTACTGGTTGGATCTCACTAATCAATCAATCAGAAGTTACAGTAGCAAGTGTTGCTTATACCCAAGCACTTCTTCTCGAAGTAGGTACTGCTAAAAATCAAGCAGATAGGACTCTCTATGCCACACCTAAACACAAGCTAAATACTACCAACACCTCTCAAGGATATATAATTGATCGCTCATTGGAGACAAGTATATAGAATTGAAGCTCTCTTTGAACTTTGAAATTTTTGACTCTTGATCTCATCTCGCTCTTTGACACCTTGGTCTCCATTTATACTCCTTCACTTCCATTCTACCCATTGGAAAATCTTTGGAGGATCACTCTCCAATCAACCCATTAGATGGGATAGTATAAAGAATATTGAGTAGCCATTGAGAGATAAAATCAAAATCTCCATGGATTTAGTCGCTCATATAATCTGAATCTAGAATTCCTTAAGTAGAGTTTTTCATTTATGGAAGATAGCTTGTCTATCATAAGAAAGAAATGCAAGCCAAATCACTAGCCATTGTAAAAATGATTTGCGTCTGAATTTAAACGTTGCTTTTGATACTTTCCTCAGAGTCTGAGCTTGTCATGTGTCAGCATCTGAGTTTGAATACTCTTTGAATCTAAACATTCACTAAGTATGAATAGACTTTGCATAGAGACTGAACACATCTCATATTACTGCAATGATATCCAAGTCATATATAATGTACACGAAGCAAATAACTAGAGCTTCAAGTGTAATATCTAGAACTTCAGATATAATATCTAAAACTTCACTTCATCCCATATTATCCCAATGATATCCAAGTCATATACGATATACACGAAGTAAATATCTAGAGCTTTAGATGTAACATCTAGAACTTCAGATATAATATTCAAAACTTCACTTGAACTTTCATCTTCTTGTCCCTCCAAACATATTGGCAATTGTGGTTCTAATAAGTTGTTCACCTACCAAGATCCCTCTAAGCTTTACCTAACTTTCCGTTCCAAGCATGTTCACCTTCTACTTAGGTATCTCTAGCTTATAGACACTGCGCCTAATGCCTTATTCACCATTGATAGATAAGTCATAATCTTCAGACGTTCTGTTAATACACAATCTGCATAATCGTGTGTACATCTTTCATCTAGTTCTACTTAACCAATTAAACACATTGGTAGCATTTGATTATTTTGTTATCTTAAAAATATCATAAAGGATTTTTGCTAACAGTAAATACAGTTGTTACACATTAGAACTTGATTATCATTCTTATCATGACTTGTAAGCATATCTTGCCAATACTCCCCCTCCAAGTTGAGACAAAGATGTCTTTTGAGGTCAACTTGGCCAACGTTTGTTGAAATACTCCTTTAGAAAGGGTTTGGTAAACACATTAGCAAGTTTTTCTTTACTATAAATATAAGGAGTCTCAATAGTTTAGTCCTAAACTTTCTCATGTACAAATTACAGTTGACTTCTATATGTTTTGTTCTTTCATGGAAGACTGGATTTGACACAATGAGTTGGTGCTTAGTTATCAAAAAATCTTTTAGGACTCAAGTCACTCAAGACCAACCGAAGCCAAACCAATTCACATGTGGTAGATGCTATAGCTATGTATTCTGCTTCAACGCTCGAACGAGCAACCACACTCTACTTTTTTACTTTTCCATGTAATGAGACTACCTCTTACAAGAGTACAAAAAACAGTCGACAAGCTCCATGTGACATTCAATAGGAGCATGCATAAATTGACTCACAAAGCTAACAACATATGAAATGCCCTCAAATGAATTAGCCAACCATTAACCTTTCCTACAAGAGTACAAAAAAAAGTTGACAAGCTCCATTTGACATTCAATAGGAGCATGCATAAATTGACTCACAAAGCTAACAGCATATGAAATGTCCTCAAATGAATTAGCCAACCATTAACCTTTGAAACTGGTCAAAATATTGGAGAGGAGTAGTACGTTTTATCACTTTGTTCCCAAAGCCCATAGGACACTATGCTACTTTGGTCCTCAAGGTTCCTATTAACAGATCCAAAGCATATTTTCTCTAGAGAGAGAAACAAGGCTTTACTAGAATCAGCGACTTCTATTCCAAGGAAGTATCGCAACCGACCCAAATCTTTGATGTCGAACTTCTCATGCAAATAATTTTTGAAAGTTTAAATCTCTTGCGGTTTATCATTGGTAACGACAATGTCATCGACATACAGTAATGTTACCACAATTCCTTTAGAATTGTTCTTAACTAATAGAGAATAGTCTGACTTAGCCATTTTAAATCCAAACGTTACAAGGGTTGTACTCAACTTTCCTACCATGCTTGAGGTGACTGCTTCCAACATAAATTTCCTTCTTATGTTTGCAAACAAATTCTTGATAGGGGTGACCTAGAGGGAGGTCCACGTTGAATAAAGATGAATCACAATTGATAGCAATTAACATGAGAGCTCAGATTATATTCATACTACAGGAGCATTTTTTTTTTTTTTGTAGTCCACTCCGTATGATTGATCATATAGAAAATTCTTAGAACAGCATGCGACCAAAAATGTCGATTCCATGAAACAAAAGAGATCGTGTCACCTTAAGGAAATTATGGTTTTTCCACTCCGCAACCCCGTTTTACTAGGGAGTTCTAACACATGAAATTTTGTGTACAATACCCAAATTTTTTAGAAAAGACTCAGAAAGATGATTGGCATATTCATTCCAACTGTCAATACGCAATATGTTGATCGGAGCACCATACCGCATATGAATCATTTGAGTAGATTCCTTGAAAACAGTCGATACTTCACTTTTAGAGGTAAGCACATAAAACCAAACAGTTCAAGATTTATTTTCTTTAAACATAATAAAGTACTTACAACTATCTCAACATTCAACTGGTGTGTTACCCCCAAACATCAGAATGAATCAACTCAAATAGTTCGAGTGCGTTGTTTAGAAAAATTACAAGTTCACAAGAGCTTGAATATAAAGAAAAAGTAGGATCAATGGACTGTAGCACCCAATCTGAAGGGTGCCCCACACACCAATGCCATAGTTGAGACGTTAAGCCTTTTTTCTGGCTAGCAACCTAAATCATAGTCGAAAAATCAAGAGCGTATAGCCTCTTTTGAAGCCGACCTTCACCAAATCTCCTTCCTGCGGTTATGTCCTAAAAGGTAACCTTATCACGGAAAATGGTAACATTACAATTTGAATCGCTGGTAGCTTTGCTAACAAACGAAAAGGAGAAGAAATAAGGGCACAAATAACACATCAGAAGAGTTGGAAAAAAAAAATCCAGTTTCCCAACACCTTGAACAGGGACTTTTCACCATTGGCAACCGTAATAGGAGAGTAGCAACTAGTAGGAACCTCATGCATATGGGTATCCAATGAGAACTACCGCAAATGTTGTCAGTTGCTCCAGAATCAATTATAAAATAATCCAGAGAGGATGTAGAGAGGGAAAAGACATCACCAGAAGTTTGAACCATGTTTCCCAAGCCAAAACTTGGCTGAGAACACCCCTAGAGAACATTAGTTGTTGGAGTGGCAAGGCGATTTGGCCTAGAGAGGTTTGAAGATTAGTAGTGGCTTGACTAGCAACTATAGGATTTGTAGTCTTATTTGTAGAATTGTTTTTACTGGGTTGAAAGTGAGGGTGCATATCCCAACAACGACATGTGTATGCCCATCTTTGCCGCAAGAGGAACAATGAAAACTAGGAATTACAGCCGCGGCCCTTTCCTTTGCCACCATTAGAATGAGTGCCAATATCAGTTTGATTGCCAACACTAGCTACAAAGGCAAACTCTCTACCAGTTCTCCCCCTGGTTTGGGTTCAGCATTCATTACGCTTTGACGAGTTTCTTCTCATTAAATAGTGGCACATGCATTAGTAAATGATGGTAGAGTAGCATTCGTAATAGTCTCGCTTACCATCTTCATACTTAAGTCGAATACTAGCAAGCATCTGAAATATGTGACCTTGTTCTTCTCACTAAGTAAACACATCAACAAATTGAACTGGGGGATAGTACTGTCATTTCCATTTGTGATTGCCAAGGTGTTCAGTAAAAGATTGGCCAAAGGCTTGCTATATATATATATATATATGGACATCAAGATCATGCTTCTCGGAATTTTTTAGTTGCAACTAGAGATTACTCATGTTGAGCAAGCCTTATATATATATATCACAAAAAGAGTTCCATAGGACCTTCGTAGTCTCATAATATGCAAAAAAAAAAAATCTTATAAATTTGAACATCTATGGAGTTAAAAATCAATGACATGACAAGATGTTCGGGAGGTTGCTACTCGACATACTTATGATCAGTGGTAGGAGGGAGTTTGATCAAGCCATTAACATGTCCCAACTTCGATATGCCTCCAAGAACGATTGTAACTGCCCGAGACCCAAGAGGTAATTATGACTATTAAGAAGGATAGAGGTGAGTCGATTGCTCATTTCATTTAAGATAGAATGATCCAAATCGATGGTAACAGAGGAGCTGGTCATTGTGCAAAATGAACAAAAACGAGAGAACTTAACTGATTATATGAACAAGGTGCAACAACCAATGAAGCAGCATGAGCTTGATGTCGATCTTGTTTGCTGTGACACTGTATATAGAGTCAATACGAAGATGGAAGAGACAAAGAAAAGAGAGGATGAGCAAAAATTTTACATGGTTCGGTCAACCAAAATAAAGTTCCCTGGAAGCATGCATCTATGGTAGAAATCCCATTCGACTTAGATTCTTGGGGAAGATTCTCATTCTCCTTAAATAAATAAGAGTAGAACGTAGTTGCTAAAAAAGCCGATTACAAATTGAACCTTGATCCTCAATCTTATCATGACTTGGCAAGTGTATCTCATCAACAAACATACTTCATTAGATAGATGATTAATCCACGCATGGCATGTGTGACTCCATAGTATGTAAGTGTCAATTGTGGGTTATGGATACTCCAAGTGTACCATTTACGACGTTTCAACCAATCTATCAACAAACCCATATTGTTCTCCACTTTCCATTTCAATAGAATTTACATTTCCGATATTATTTATATTATTGGAAAAACTTTTTCCAACATTCATACCTTCAAATTCATTATCGTCTAATTTCATGTCACAAAATCAACAGACAAGATCAATAGAGGATCCTTCGAACTTTTGTTGATACAATCCATTAATGATTGAGAGTTACTTCACTTTTTAGGTGAAATAGATAGATCCTCAAAATTCTGACACTTGCGATTAGTTATTTCCCAGACATTTCAATCTTTGCAAGTCTCTCCTAAAGCCTTGAAATCGATTGTAATCTATTCCTTCACATTGACTCCAATCAATTTTCGGCCTCGCCGTTGGCCCCGTAATGTTGTGAGACTTTTCAGGGAGGGCATCAGGTCAGATCTTGAAATTGAAGACAGTCAATTAAACCTCGAAAATGAGGACGGTCAAAATCCACCACACGTTTTTGTGATGTCGTCATAAAACTTCTCATCTTGTTCACGCGTCACCCTCATAGATCGGATCTTAAAATGAGGATGGTAAATTAAGTTGGCAATTACCTCCAAAGCCGACTCACTTCATTGAGTGTCGAGATCAAGAGATTTTTAACTCAAAAACTGAAAATTACTTGTTAAAACTCTAACTAGCTATGTGCAAACTGCTCTGGGTCAAGGCTCCTTATAAAGATCAAAACAGTTGAATTTAGCCAATCCATTAGATTTACATGGTGCTCGACAGGTCTCCCAATAACCAAGCTTCTGCGCTCGCACCCTCAGATTATATATAAGTATGAAATCGAAAACCCCTACGGTGGAATGTCACTAAATGCTACACACCTCACGTTCCTTCCATGTAAAACCTCAACAAAATTAACCAGTGCGACCATGTGATCCCCATAATTTTCTTCTCCAAAAACACAAATATTAAGGGAGATATATATATATATATATATATATAAGTTATTAACTCCTAAATATGGCTTTGCGAGCTCATGCAAAAGCATGCAGAGGCGTGCACATGGAAGATTCCCAAGTACCCATGCAAGTACACGTAGGTCCGCCAGGTACTTCGGTCATTAGATTACGAGGTCCTAGGTCACAAGGATCCTTCGTGGAAGCGTCGCATAATAATTGTTTTAAAGGTTTTTAATTGCCTGTTGGAGAGCTTGAGCGAGAGGAGAATTTGAAGTACAAGTCAATGCCAGTTGGACTTCTTTTGGCAGAGTACTAAGAAGGATTTGACTTTTGTGCCTTAATCATCGTGCCCTCCAGAAAGAGAGAGAGAGAGTTAATTATTGCCTAATTGATTACGAATTGGCGTTCGTTCAGAAGGGAAGAATTGGATCAATCATGAGAGAATGCCAAATTGCATTGGATCGCGTGGTTGACTCGGTTGCGAATCCAGACGTGCGTCTGGCTTGACCAGAGGTCCGCAAAACTAAAAGATTGCCAAAGTTAGATCTCGAGAGACATGAGGTTAATTTGATAATCGATTCATAACTATCCCTCGCTTAAAGTGATTCTTTTGAGAACAAGTCATGGAAGTATTATGCCGACGCACATTGGCATGATGGGTTCAAGAGGATGCCATTCAGTTGTTACCATAAATGCATAGGATTAAAACCGATCAATATTTACAAAATTGGGTAACTGAATAAATATAAATACGGAGTACCTCTTTATATATATATATGATAATTCTTTAATTTTGCATTTTTTTTGGTGGATTGATGCTTTGAAAATCTATTTTTATCGTCATAACATAGAGCGAGACATGCTAAAAGCCGGATAATAAATTTTGATATATCACTTGATGTGATAGATTATGAGTAGGCGATTAAATAAGTGGGTGAAATTACTTGTGATTGGACATTTGAGGTGATTAGCTGTCCCAATGATATCATAAGAGTTCACTTTATGTCTACAAAATAAATTTTCGCATAGGCTGTTCGATAAATAAGATTAGAGATGTCGGATTAGATCAGCATCACGTACGTAGAGACAACAACACGAGAGGGTTCAGACACTCGTGCACTTACCTTTGAATACATTGCTTAGTGAATGCATCAATGCTTCCCATCAATGGAACCAAATGGGAGGTCTTTGCGGAGGAATTTTTGCCTAGTGCTCCACCTCCATCGAAAGCTCCAAAAGTTGCCATTAGAAACTATAGTTTGAATGATTGAGATTTATCTTGATCGTGCTTTGGATGGTCAAAGAATGATGGGGAATATAGAGAAGTATTCATGCCTCGCAATTATGAATGATTTTTACCAAGCCGAGAGATTACAGCAGTATGTACTTTTGACAGTTCTAATTCTAACCTAGTATAACCTATAGTGTCAACTAGAAATATCGTACCAGAAGTCTCTCAACTTGGCTAAGTTCATAACCCTAGAACAAATCTACTATTTTTTTTTTATGCCAATTGATAAGATGGATCTTGAACTAAGAAATAGATTGGAGAAGCTCAAAAAGAGCATCTTGAGTAATTGCAATAACCAGGTTCATTGATATTCTTGATATGAGACAACTCGTGTAGTATGCAGCTATTTAAGTAAAATTTGATCCAATAGAGACATTTTTTTTTGGGCTCGATTCTCAATTCTCTTTTGATGACAATCGCATGTTCATTTTTTTTTTTCACATTAATCTCGATTGATATACAATGCAACTCATAACTGAATTGCAAGAAAACCCGACCTAAGTGAGGAAAGTCCAAATCGAACTATTGCGAACAAGATCGTGGATGATGCAAAATAGGGAAATGAATTTTCCGCAAGACTTCTTTTCCTTACAAGAGGCTTGAGAGTGGGAAACTTAGGAGAGACATTTAATGCTTTCAAGAGCCATCATTTAAAAGAGTTGAGAGGGTAGGAAAGCTCTTTTCTCGTGATTGATTCTAAACAACAACTGACATTGAAAAGACCAAATCGCCTCTCCCTGTAAAACTCATTTTAACATTTTGCTTGGGCATTGAGAGGTTTGGGATGAGTGAGTTTTGAGTGTTTTGGGTGGGTATGAGAATTTATGACTTTGAGAGGGGCATTTCTGGAAAAAAAATTGGAGTTCTCGTAAATTAAGGACATAAGGGTAAACGATGAGAAGGTGAAAAGTGGTTCCAACGGTAAACCCTTGTGTCTGTTTTCATTGTAGTCAAAAGATGAGGCATGGTTAAAAAAAATTGTAGAGATGAGCAAAAAAGACACTTTAGCCCGAAAGCCCGGACCCGCCCGATTTTTCAAGCCCGAATATGCTCTGTAGGGACTTCAAGCTCCCCTCCTTTATCATCCGGGCCCGAGTTTCAAATGGCCCGAACCAATTTTTAATTATATTACAAACATAACAAATGGAGTATATTAAGATTATGAATATGTTAGTTATGCTAGAAACACTTTGATAAAGTCCTAAAAAGGTTAAAAATGCATAATCTTATAAAGCAAGTGATGTTTTAGTCAAAAATATAATAACCAATCTACTTCAACATTTTGAAATAAAGAAATTTCGGGCTAGGCCCGGTCCGGACCATTTTAGTTTGGTTTGGGCCTTTTCTTATTTGTTTGGACCTGGGCTATAAATGTCCTGAGGCCAGGCCCAAGCTCACCACTAGTGAGTGGAAGTTGGGTGAAATGTAAGATATGTTTTTGGTATTTTCCCTAAATAATTAATTGAGTAGACGTCATGAAAAACTCCAAATCGATACACATGTGATAATAAGAAATCTCAAACTGGTATACTTGTGATAAATTTACCTCTGTTAAATTTTACAATTAAATTGTTAAGTTGGATAATATGTGGCAATTGACGGGTACACTAATTTAGGATTTTTGCCCTCCATTTTGTCATAGGTGTATTGAATGATAATTTTTCGTGCTATTAACCAAATTTATCTGAAATTAACGGAAGATAAATTTATCACATGTATATCAATTTGGAGTTTATTATAGTTAAAAAATTAGTTTGACGTAAATTTGCCACATGTACCAATTTGAGTTTTTTGGTGGTAAAAATTTTAGATTGAGGTAAATTTATCACAAGTCTACTAATTTGGAATTTTTCATGATGTTATCCCTAACTAATTTCATGAATTCCCAGTCTTTAATAAATTCAATAGTGGTTCTAGGGTGCAAAGTTTTGTAAAATACCTTTCCTATTAATATCTGAGGCTGCACTCCATTGATAAAGATTCTGATTTTCTTGTTATATTTTCTCCGGCTTTCTTCAAGATAACATTATAAAAGCATCACTCCCTACAAATTTTACTAATAAAGAGGCAAGATCTCGGATTGGCACCCGAGAACATCTTTAGTTAAATGTTCAAAAAAAGAAAAATTGAAGTCAAATAGTTGGTGGGTGAAAATCTAAGGGGATTGCATTGACTCCCGGGCTGGATTCGCAGCAAATTAAAGAACAACTTGAACTTGTCTATAGAGAGAGAAGAGTCGGAGAAAGTTCTTTAATTATAATGCAAGCGATGAGGAATTAAATTTAATAATTCCGACCTTTTTTCACTTTTTTTGGTTGTTTCTACGTGTTAAAAATGTCGCAAAACAAACAAATAAAAAGGCCTGCCACACAAAGCAACATGCTGGAAAGTAATTAAGATAATTGCGCCATAGATTAACATAATTACGTTTACCATCATATGAGCATTAAGTGAATTTTGACATTGTTTCTCCGACCAACCGGAGAATTTTGCCCAACATGTTACTATTCATTAAGCGCTACTAACTTCGCTAAATTCGTAAGCACTTTTGCTAAATGGGCCTGACCCAAAAGGTTAACTTAGGCCAGAGGCCCATACTGGGCCATAGAGCTTGTGGCCCAACATCCAAGCTAAACCACCATAATGATCAGAAGCCCAACAGCACCTGCTAAAAGGAGTGGCTGATGGCCATGTGTAGACACGAGTCAATTCACAGAAAGAAATCACATGTACATGTGGAAAGTCTAATCCATCTTATCACATCATATGAACCAACTATTTCATCATTAAAACCAGGGAACATAAGAACTATTAAGTCTTTTGGTTCTAGAAACAAAAACTATACTATCATATTAACAGCACTAGGGATCAAGTTTGCTTTTTTAAACAAGCAATTCTGGTTGAACTTGCAATTCCATGCAACTGGAAAGTCTGTGCACGATGTGGCCCATCTCGGGTCTCGCTTCAGAATACTCCACCAAAGTTGAATTAGCAATGTCAACCAACATCCTCAATTGATTCGTATTAACGTCCTCATTCAATTTCGGATCCAACATCTTGATCAATGCCTCGTCTTCTGTGCTCTTCCGGCTATATTCAGTCCACTCGGGCAATGTCACTGAGCCTTGCATCGATTTCAGCCCGGTGATTAGCTCGAGCAGGAGAACTCCAAAGCTGTACACGTCGCTCTTGGGCGTCACATAGCCTGTCTTCAGGTAATCCACATCGACATAACCGAAGGAGCCCTTGATGATGCACGGAGTTTGGGAATAGTAGCTTTCATAGCCCAACTTGCAGAGCCCGAAGTCGGCGAGCTTGGCGTGGTCATTGTCGATCAAGAGGACGTTTGCCGACTTGATATCTCGGTGGATGATTGGCGGGTCCGCTTGCGAATGGAGGTAGTCGAGGGCCTGCGCTATATCTAGTGCTATACTCAAGCGGTTCGACCAGGAAAGCGTTCCGGTTGACTGACCGTACTGAGTATGCATCTTGTCGAACAGGCTCTTGTTTGGAACATACTCAAGTAGGAGCAGTTGTTCTCCTGGTCGAATACAAATAAAATTTGGATATTAGCCTCTTGAAACTATCTTAAAATATAAGTTAGTATAGAACAACAAAAGAGTTCATGTTTTGAGAACATGGCCATGGCACAAATCATATAATTAAGTGTTTTTCTCAAACTTTATTCCTCGTGATATGGTGAAAATATAATCTAGGCTAGTTGTTCTATTTGCATCTGATTAAATATATGAATATAGTATCTTCCCACAAAAAAAGGGGGTAAGATTTTAATCAAATTGTCCGCTGCTATCAAATCCATATATGTTCATCTCAAAATTCTTTATTTGTGTAATTACCTGCCTCTAAGCAGAAACCCAACAAGCCCACCAAATTCGGGTGAGAGATCCTGAGCAAGACCGAGACTTCATCCAAGAACATCTTCTTGCTCCCTCCCCTCTCCTCCATCACCCGCTTCACCGCGCCGAACCTCCCATCCCCGAGCTCGGCCTGGTAGACATACGACGTGGCCCCAACCCCAATCCTGACCCTGAAGTTCCTCGTCGCGCACCTGAGCTCCTCGAGCGCGTACGTCCTGATCAAAGCTGTGCAGCTCACCGAGCATGCGGCCTTTGACCCGTCCCATGGCTTCTCCTCGCCACTGCCCCGGGGGTTCTCCCGGGAATCTAGATAGACGACGAACTTCCTCAGGGCAATAGTGAGCAGGATCACCAGCAGAATCGCTCCGATTATCAGGAAACTTATGGTGCTCGCAGTGGAGAATCCTAAGAGCCCCATAGTGCCTCTCTTTTTCCTAGGCTTGCTCTCTTGTTTTAGTGACGGAAACAAATGCCTCTGTCTATCAAGCTTATACAATATAGTCTTGAGGGAGATAAATAGGTTTTGGGAAAAAGGGCACGAGTTTTGGGAGATTAAGGAGAATATTTTGGCTTTGACGAAAATATGCCACGGAGATTCAGCACTTTGGCATTTAGCTGGAGGGTATTAGTATTAACATCTAATTAAACTTGTTTACGAGTCAATCCTGAAGGAGAATGGGTGTCTAATTAAGGGTCTCCCATGTGTCGATTTTATGTTCTTGGTCAACTCCAATTGTCATGTGAAATTGGGCATCATCACCATATTATGCTTCAACCAGAAACCCTAGACAGCCAGACTAATGGACAAGATATGGAACACCACATTCCCAACATTTCCAAAAGAGAAGCACCGCCGGTGTCTTTGACCATGAGAGTTTTAATTTAGGGAAACAAATAGTCAACTGGAAACCCAGATCTGAATCTGAGAAGGTCCCAGCAAAAAATATGACATGGTGGAACATACTGGACTGTCATTTGTAAACGAATTGATCAAGTGAACAAGCATTCGGTTAGAACGTGACTGATCCGCATCCAAATCGCGTCTCCTGTCTAAAATTACCATAAGCTGCTTTGCCAATGCGTAGGTAAGCGAAGTCTTAGCTAATACACGTGGATGAAATGTTAGCACATGAGAAAACAATTTCAGATTGTACGGAATTAATTTACCATTTGCAAAATTAGTTTAATAAAGAAAGAATTTAAAAATTTCTTAATGAGTCAAATATGAGCTTGACTAATGTGGGCCAAGTCCGGCTAGGCCGTGATGGGAGGGTCCAGCCGAAATCTTATAAATAGGCTAAGACCCCCTTAACCCTCACTTTTGCCCCCAAAAAGCTCCACATCCTCTCATAAGGTCCTAGAGAGAGAGAGAGAGAGAGAGAGAGTCTTGCCAAGCGGCCCGAGGTGATAGAGGGGAAGCGTCCGAGCGCCGCATCGCTAGAATTCCGTAGAAAATGGCAATAGATTCAAAATCAGGTATGTAAACTCAATTCGTTGGCTGTTTAGTTTCTAGAACTTGATTATGACGATCCTAAAGACTTGTCAGTGACAACGAACGGCCGTTTGGAAGGCCCAACAACTGGTATTAGAGCCGCCATAGCTTAGATTTAGAACGTACGGTTTTTGCCTATTTTCATGAATTTTTGTATGATGAAATTGAATTTAAAAGTATGTTTGGGTTCGTCTTGTCAAGATGAGCATTTTGATGGGTCGCTGGGGGACGCCGCACGCGCCCCCATGCACGGCCTAAAGGACCACCGCAGTGGCGCGCCTAGTCAGTGATGACATCATCACACCGCCTTTGACCATTGATTGAGTCGACCTGACTCATTAACCGTTGACCCGACCCAACTCGTTAACTGTTGACCGTTGGTTGACCGAGTGCTTACACGTGACCAGCACGTGAGCCCTATGCGCTGAGTCTTCTGGCGGCACGTGAATGGTTCGATGGATGTGATTTTTTCACCGTTATACTTGTATTGAAATTCTCTACAATGTGGTATATTTATTTTAATTTTTTTGATCCTTTTAAAGTCTTGAAATATGCATAAAACCCTCATATAAGTGCAATTTTAGGGGTATTTTTGGCATTATTTTATATATTTCCGTATGGTTCTAGAAATACTGAGGTTGGCTCATTTGCATAATAACCACATAAGAAATATGTAGAGGATTATTGAGCATTAACACATATGGAACATACATATACATGAAGCAATGCTATCTGCACTATTTGTGATTTTAATGACAATTGCCCATGTCTTCAAGTTTAAAATCTATAGTAAGTGTGAGGCACGAAATCTACATCCCTGGTGTGAGAGAGATTCAAAAATTCGATTGAGTTGTAACACCAAAGTGACACTTTGTTGAATTTGAGAAATATCAGTCTCGCATTGTAGTGAGATGTCTGATGTTTAAATGCGTAATCATACTCTCATTGAAGGTGATTGTGCGTTAGTTCATAGGGTGATGCATAAACAATATATGATTGAGAGGTGATTAATTCTAGTGATTCACACACCTAAAGATGGTGATTCACGAAAATTGGAATACATTATAATGGTCATTGTCATGTATAGAGTTTATAACTACATGTCATATATTATGCCGAAAGGTGATTATCTGATGATGTATATGACTCTCTAATATGTATACTTTTAAGGATTTAAAATTTCACGGTGCTCACTTGATACTGATGGTAAGCATTTCTGCTTTTTTCAGTCATCTTTTTTGTAAATAGCAACTCTATTATGATAGAAGTCCTCAATTGTTCAAACTTTAAGAAATGAAAAAAGGATTTTCTATTTGGTATGGAATTGGCAGATGTTCATGTCGCTCTTTATGAGGATAAATCTGCTGATCTCGTTGAAACCAGCACGGTGCACTAGATGGCGCATTTTACCGCTTGGGAAAAGAGTAACAGGATCTGTTTGCTGTCAATGAAGCGATCCATATAGAAACATTTAAAGAGTAGTTTGCTAACTGACTGCACCACCAAGAAAATGTTGGAAGCCTTAAAAGCGAGATATCGAGTATCATCGAATGCTGAGATTAGGACACTTGTCCAGATAATATTTAATATGAAATATATGGGCATAGGAGGAGCTAGGGATTATATCTTGAGAATGTTGAATTTTCAAACAAAATTGAAAGCCTTAGGCATAGTAATCCCCGATGCCATTATGGTACATCAAGTCCTTAACACATTTCCCCTTGAATTTGGGATGATTAAGACTAATTTTGACACATAGGACGAAACGTGATCTATAAATGATTTGATAACCAAGGTGGTAGCAGAAGAAGAGAAATTGAAAAAGAATGGAGGGCATTGTTCCCTAATTGCTTCTAGTTTTAGCAATAAGAAAGGTAAGGGGCTTAAATCTCATACTCATAAAGGAACTCACTCCACCACTAGTCCATCTGATAACTTGGGTCGTAAGAAGTCATCCTTTAAGAAGATAGTGATTGCTGTTTTTTCTGTAAGAATAGAGGTCACATGAAGAAGGACTACGCCAAATATAAGAGTTGGATGTCTAAACATAAGCATACAAGTGATGATTCTTTGGCATTAATTTGTGAATCCAACCTATCAGAAGCCCTATCTAGTTCATTGTAGCTAGATGGCGGTGCCACTAATCATATTGCGTTCACCATACAAAGGTTCAAAAATAAGAGGAAACCAAATCAATATAAATTAAAGTCATAGTGGGAGATAATAACAAAACTAACGTTGAATTCGTGAGAGATGTCATTTTGATTCTAGAATCTGATTTCAATTTGATATTAAGGATTACTTTCTATGTATTTTCCTTTAGACGGAACTTAGTTTCTATATCATGTTTGGACATGTGTGATTACTCTTTTGAAATAAAGAACAGTGTGGTTTCCATGTTTTTTAATTTAAAGAAGTTTGGGTGCTGCAATATGTCCAATGGATTGTACATATTGTGATTGACTCTCAATGATATATATGTAGCTTGTATGTCGAAAAAGTTGTCTCCAAAAGAACTCTACCTAAAGAACAGTCTTACGCATTGTGGTATAAGCATCTTGGTCACATTTCTAAGAAAAAAGTGGAAAGACTTGTAAAGGCCAATATGTTACCTACTCTCAAAGATGACCTGGAAATTTGCATAGACTATTGTAGAGGAAAGATGATCAAAATAAAGAAGAAATCTGCAGTCCAAACTTCTGACCTATTAGAGGTCATACACATTGATATAAGTGAACCATATATTCCAATATTGTGTAGAAATTATTATTTCATTACTTTCATTGATGACTATTCTCGATATAAATATCTGTACTTGATTAAAGATAAGTCTGAGTCTTTTGATAAATTCAAAATATTTCGGATTGAAGTCGAGAAACAGTTTGGAAAAGTTGTAAAAGTTGTCAGATCTGATCGAGATGGTAAGTATTATAATAGACATGGTAATGCTAGACAGCTTAAAAGGTCATTTGCTAAATACTTAGAAGATTCTGAAATAGTAGCTCAGTTTACTATACTTGGGAATCCTGAACAGAATGGTGTAGCCGAAAGGCGCAATTGCACCCTTATAGACATGATGAGAAGTATGATAAGTAGGACTAACTTGCCTAAATTCTTATAGGGTGAAGCTTTGAAGACAGCTCTTTATGTATTGAATCGAGTTCCCACTAAGGCTGTTTCACTAACTCATTTTGAGTTATGGACTAGACGTAAACCTAGCCTAAATCATTTGAAAGTTTGGGGTTATCCTACAGAAGCGAAGCTGTATAACCCAATTTTAAATAAGTTGGATCTAGAACCACAAGGTACTACTTCATGTCCTATCCAGACCATTCTAAGAGATATCATTTTTACAACCTTAACGGAGGCACAAGAATTGTAGAATCACAAATAGCGAAGTTTCTAGAGTACAATGTGGCCGAAAAGGATACCTATCCAAAGATTATTGAAAGTGATAGTACGATGGGTACCACTTTATCGTTTTCTCTGCCAATACAAACCGTTATGGAACCATCCATACTAGAGACTATGCCTATTGAGTTTTAGGATCCTATTGTTGGAACTATTCCTGATAAACTAAGTCAAGCCCCACAAATGTAGGATCAAAGTGAGGAAGTTCCCCTAAGGAGGTCTGCTAGGCAGAGACGATCAGCTATCCCACTAGACTATATAGTGTATCTGGGAGAATAGGACTACAACATCGATTGCGTGGTTGATCCAGTTATCTATAAAGAGGCTATTTCCTATGCTTAATTAGCTTTGTGGTTGGATGCGATGAAAGATGAAATTCAGTTTATGAAACATAATAGTGTTTAGGAACTTGCTAAGTTGCCTGAATGTCATAGGGCAATTGACTACAAATGGATGTATAAGACAAAAAAAGACTTCAAAGGAAAGAATGAATAGACTATGAATCAACATTTTCTCTAGTCTCTTCTAAAGATTTCTTCAGAGTAATTATGGTGTTCGTAGCTCACTTTGATATGGAGTTATATCAAATGAATGTCAAAACTGCCTTTCTAAATAGAGATCTCGAAGAAGAAGTCTATGATTCAACCCGAAAGTTTTGAAGTTGATAATTCAAGTGACCTTGTGTGCGGAGTAAAGAAATCTATCTATGATTTCAAGCAAGCATCTAGACAATGGTATTTAAAGTTTCATAGCGTTGTCATTTTTTTATTTTATTGAAAATAAAGTATATCAGTGTACTTTAACAAAAAAAAAAAGGTAAATCAGTGTATATACTGTAAGGTCAGTGGGAGAAAATACATTTTTCTCGTTCTTTATGTAGACGACATCCTACTTGTGAGCAGTGATATGGAATTATTGCATGAGACGAAGCGAATGCTGTCAGAAAACTTTAACATGAAGGACCTTGGCGAAGTGTCTTTTGTCCGTGACATTGAGATCCATAAGGATCGTTCATGTCATATTTTAGGTTTATCTCAAAGGACACATATTAATCATATCCTAAAAAGATTCAATATATGGGACTGCAAGCCACGTATTGCTTCTGTTTATGAAGGTAATTAATTGAGTTTTTCACAGTGTCCTTAGACAGAAATAGAGAAATCCCAAATGAAGAATATATCTTATGCTAGTGCGCTTAGGAGTATCATGCAGGCTCAAGTATGCACTAAGCCAGATATTGCCTTTGCAATAGGACTTCTAGGCAGATACCAATCAAACCCAGGATTTGATCATTGGGTTGCTGCTAAGAAAGTTCTAAGGTACTTAAAGAAGACAAGAGACTATATGATGATGTATAAGCATGTAGAGAACCTACAACTAGTTGGATACTCATATTCAAATTTTGCGAGCTGTTAGGACGATAAAAAGTCAATAACTGGATACATATTCATGTTGGCAGACGGCGTAGTTTCATGAAAAAGTGAGAAACAGAAATCCATATCCTCCTTTACATGCAAACAGAGTTTATAGCATGTTTTTCAGCTGCTACTTAGGCCATTTGGCTCCGAAACCTCATTAGGGAGTTGACCGTATTAGATTTTGTTGATAGGCCCATATAATTACACTATGATAATAACTTTACAATGTTGTTTATTAATAATAATAGAGGACTCGAGGGGTTTAAACACATGGATGTCAAGTTTCTGGTCATAAAGGAATCTGTGTAGAAAGGTGACGTTGCAGTAGAGCATATTTCTACAGATGATATGATAGGGGATCCACTAATTAAAAGTTTTTGCCCTTGTGTTTTTGAGCGACATGTCACTAATATTAGCTTAGAGGCATCACTAGATGCTATAGTTTAGTCAAAGGCATTTTTTTTATTTGCTCTAATATAGTTTACATCTTTTTTCTTACATTTTGTAACATAATGATATATATTGAAATGTTTACAGCACTATTGATGTTAAATGCATATTCTTGTAAATCTTGAGGCGCATGTAAACCTCAAGTAATGGATATGGACATTTAGTTGTTAGCCGTATTTATGTTGTATTACACATAAAGAAAAGTTAACTATAAAGATAAGACATATATGGGTTCATTAAAGCCATACAGATGTTCTCTAGTGACACATTAAGTTCTGTGATATATAAAGAGAGAGAATGGTATCCGACAAAGTGGATAACACATAAAGTGTATCTCTTTTGAGGTGTTATCCAATTGTCACACTACCATATTAAATCCATATCAATAAAGTTGAGAACATTTGTGACTATGGATGGCTCTGTGTCTGATGACGCAGTTACTACCATGATCCTGTGTTTAAGATTTTACAAGATCGGATTGCCCAGTAAGAATAATCCTTAGACCAGTATGAAGGCACGTACTACAGTGTAGTTTCAATTAATACTCGCCTAAGTGGGAGAATGCTAGAATTTTTCTGATGTGGGCTCGCATTAATTAGGATTGTAATTCACCGTCATACAAAATTAATTTACCCTTTATGAAATTGGTTTAATAAAGAAAGAATTTAAAGATTTCTTAATAGGCCGAATATGGAGCTGGCTAGTGTGGGGCAAGTCCGACCTTGCCCGTGATGGGAGGGCCTAGTCGGAATCTTATAAATAGGCTAGGACCCTCCTTAATCCTCACTTTTACTCCAAAAAGTTCCACATCCTCTCATAACGTCAGAGAGAGAGAGAGAGAGAGAGAGAGAGAGAGAGAGAGAGAGAGAGAGAGAGAGAGAGAGAGAGAGAGAGAGAGAGAGAGAGAGAGAGAGAGAGAGTGTGTGTGTGTGTGTGTGTGTGTGTGTGTGTGTGTGTGTGTGTGTGTGTGTCCTATCAATGCCAAATGGCCCGAGGGCTATAAAGGGAAAGCGTCCGAGCGTCGCATCACCAGAATTCCACAGAAAATGGCTATGGATTCGAAATCAGGTACGCAAACTCGATTCCTTGGTTATTTAGTTTCTAGAACTTAACTACAACAATCCTAGGGACTTGTCGCTAACGACGAACAACCGTTTGGAAGGCCCAACAACTAATTGCTAATGAGTAAGAGGGTCAAAGAAAGGCCAACATTTTATGGATTAACCATAAGAAATAACCTATAAATGACATATAATTTCTATTGTTCAAGATTTGCGTAGTACCTATCACAGCTAAACAATACCAAAAAAAAGGGGTATTGTTAACTACTATCTTAAAGGCATTAGAAATTTAAATAAAGACAGTTATATCGTATATTCACATGATTTGAGTAATAACACATTCCAAAAATTTATATATTTTTCAAATAGAAAAGTTTATGTTTCCAAGGCACAAATCATAATACCTAGGGAAAATTTCAAATAATGCCTTTATTTTTTTCAAATAAAGGCATGAAGCGAATCTCATTTTAAATAAGAGTATAAAATGCCATCGTTATTTTAAAAAAAAAGCATAACCAAGGGCAATTTCATCATTAACTTTTTCTTTTATTGTTTTCCTTTTTTCTTCTTTTCATTTTTCCCATTCCTTTTTTTTCCCCTTTGTTACAACTAGCATGAATTACCTTCCTAGATTTGGTAGAGACTAGCCTTGCCTATGGCCAGTGAAGGCAACCCACGCTTAGGCGAGTCCTTGATGGCTATAGGTGAAGAACAACTTCGCCTGGGTGAGGTCGGCCCTTACTAATGGCCAGCCATAACCTAAGACCGGTCATCGACGAAAAGGAATGGAAAAAGAAAGAATAAAGTAAATAAAATTCAGAAAATGTAAATGATGAAAATACTTTTAAAGAGTGCCCTTACTTGAAATTTTTCTCTAATTCTTAAAGAGTGCCCTAATTTTTTTTTGACATTTTCCTACAGAGCAATAATTATTATTGTAAATAAATACCTTAATCTATAATAAATTCAATGTAGTAATCATTGTCACAATCAAAGGTAGAGATGGCAAAATAAGTCAAAAACCCATATATTAACCAACATTTAAGAGTGAGGGTCATAAATAGGTTACTTAACAAATTTAAGTGGGTCATAAATAAGTCACTTAACAATTTAATGGGTTTTAAATGATTTTAAATGGGTCATAAATGGGTTACCTTATTATTTTAAGTGAGTTATAAAAAGGTTTCTGATTTGTTTTATTTTCCTTTTTCCTTTTTTCTTTTTTTTCTTTTACTTTTTTGTCGCAATGAGTCCGGTGAGGGACGTTGGCAAAACTAAACCCAACCCAACCCACCAATTAATAGGTTTACCAGCAACCTATTGTTATAAATATATTGATGTGGATGTATCATTTCTTCATCTCCCCTATTATTATTATTATGTCTTTTACCTTTTTACTTTCTCCATTATTATTATAATCTCTTCGTCTTATCATTTCCCCCATTAGTATTCGTGAACCATTTATGTACCCTCTAGCATATAAATAGAGGCTTTGTAAACTTGTTGAAGAATCGAAGAAGAGTTCGCGTTTGCTTGCCACTTCTCTCTTGTCTCTTACTTTCTCTCGTTATATTTCTGAGTTGACTTCAAGGATCACCATTTACTTCACAACACGTTATTAGCATAAAGATCTACCAATTGGGTAAATAATTTTTCAAGGTAAGTGTTTTTGTTATTTTCTTTAATCAACTTACACTTCATCTTCTTCTATCAATTCTTTATTTTTTTTTTGAAGGATTATGAAAAATATTGAAAAGCCCAAATCCTACATCCTGGAAAGTGAGTGAAAATAATTATTTACCCTCGTGCCTTGATATGGAAATGCACATCCAAGGGTAATATCTTAAAAATGCAATTACAGAAGATGGAACCTTAAATGCAAAAGATAATGTAAATGCATTGATTTTTATTCGTCTATTTACATGAGAGCCTGCAGGCTCAATATTTATTTGTTCGAGACCCTTAGACCCTATGGAAGAGGTTGAAGGATGGGTATTGTTATGTGAAACAAGCGATCGAACAATAAATAGACAGAATAAGAAAATAAATCGAACACCAGATGTATGTGGTTCAGTCGTAGAGACCTACGTCCACGGGGAGAGCAGCAACGAATTCCACTATAGATCAAGCGATACACGGAGATTACAAACCACACTTAAGTTACTCAAACACTCTTAGTGTTTCCCAGCCCCAATTACAATCAAGAACGCACGCAGTGTTTAGCCCAACAATTCCTAATGAAATAATCTCTCAATCTCACAAAGGAATTAATACGCAAATCTTACAACAAGATTTAATCTGCTTCAACACTTGAATTCTTAATGTAATTCCACGAAGACAAACCCTTGCCAAGCACTCGATGAAACTGCGCTTCCTTGATAATCTTCTTCTCAACAACGGCATACTTGTATATAGACAAATAAGCCACACACATATTGGAGAAATAAAATAGGAAATTTCAGTCAATGAAAACCAAGATTGACTTTCCTATTTTGTTTTTATCTCGCGTGGAAAGTTCAACTCCAATATAAATATTGTTCTTGATCTTGATTTGAAATATATCAAAATAGAATATATTACACTATTTTCATCAAGATAGATTTCCGTAATATTCAAAACAAATCTTATCTTTAATTTCAAGATCAAGATATATTTGTTTTCGAAATTCTAATTTTCGTTTTGGGCTCAAATACGTGACATATTCTAACAAATCTTCACCTTGGCTCGACATTTGAGCTATGTCACAATTGCTTTGCTAAAATTCTGAAAAACATCGTTACTACTCTTCCAACAGCCCCAGTGGACTCAACTGCCACAAATATCATCCAAGTCCAAATCGCGCTTGAACTTCGCCATAACTAAGGACTTCATCAAAACACCAATTGCACATGTACTTTTAACTGCTCCACAAGGACTATCTGACACAATCACCTCTATCACAGATAAAGCAAAACCATCACTGCATCCATATCTGTTAGGAGACCAAATACGTACCTTGTCAATATCAATAGTTATAGCAATTGTTGGCTTTAAAGGCTCCACCTTACTATAAGCATTATCTGTGTCGATTATTTCGTTAGTATTTCGTTAGTACCAGCTACATCAAGAGTTTCTGGTTGCAACTCCACCTCAAGCTGAACACCGTTCGTATCCGTATGAACACTGCTATAATCGCTCCTAACCCGAAGTACTGGAGACTCGTCAAATGTAACTTCTCTGCTGATAATAGGTAAATTTAATTTCGGGCACCACATCCGATAACCCCGCTCACCTTGTGCATAGCCTAGGAATATGCACTTTCTTGCCCTTTCATCGAGCTTACCATCACTAACTCGAATATAACATGGGCAACCAAATATTCTAAGAATAGAATAATCAGCAACGTTACCTGACCACACTTCTTCAGGAATCCGATATCCAATCGCAGTTGATGGGGATCTATTCATCAGGTGGCTCGCCGTACTAAGCGCATCCGCTAGAAATCTTCTAGCCATACCAGCACTAGAGAGCATTTTATGGGCTATCTCTAGTAATGTTATGCTCATCAATTCTGCAACATGTTGTGATTTATTGGCACTAGTGCGGTGTCTCACTATGTCTTCTTTCATGCAAAATTCATTTAACATCTTCGAGCAAAACTCCATGCTTTTGTCAGTCCGCACCTGCTTGACCAATTTACCAGTCTCCTTTTCGATCAAAGCTTTTACCTGCCCGGTCCTGACAATAACATCAAACTTGTGCCTAAGTACAAACACCCAAGTCTTCCTCGAGTAGTCATCAACAACTGTTAGCATAAATCTAGCACTCTTCTTTAAAGGAAACCACAACAATCTAAGAACATCTAAGTGAAGTAATTCTGCAATTTCCGTAGTTTCTCTGACAGTCTCACTAAACTGCACTTTTCGCTGTTGATCTAAATCACAGTACCTGCATACATTTAGTTGGTCAGCAACATAATCACATAAAAAATTTCTTTCACTTAGAACCTTCAGGCTTCTCTTGTTAATGTGCCCCAATCGCATATGCCACAAGTTAGACTCTCGAAAAGATGCATCTGGCGTCTCCGCAGGGATATCTGTCACTGTTTCGCCTTGAAGCTCATAAAGACCATTGTGCTTGATTGCTTTCATTATTATCAAGGTACCTCGAATAATTTTCAAGATACCACATCCTGAAGAATACCGACACCTAGCTGAATCCAGGGCACTCAATGAAATCAAATTTTTCTTCAATTCTGGAATATGCCTCACTTCAGTCAATGTCCTCACAATATCATCATGCATTCTGATTCTCACATTGCCAATACCTACGACATTGCATTCAGCATTGTTTCCCAATTGCACTTTACTATTATCCGTGCACTGATAAGTAGTAAACCAATTCCTGTTTGGTGTAGCATGAAAAGAACAACCAGAATCCATAATCCACCCATCAAACGACGAATAATCAGTGACAGACAAGACAAAATCAGCATTATCCGAATTACCATCAGCAATAGCTGCAACTTCATCCACAGATTCAACTCTAATTCCTTTACCCTTATCATTTTTCAGCTTAAGGCAATCCCTTCTAGGATGCCCTCTCTTGCCACAGTTCCAACAAACAGCACCATCAGTCATAGACTGACTGCGTCTATTCATGTTTATACTACTTCTGCTAACACGAGTACTCGCTCTTCCTCTATTTTCACCTACTAAAGTAGCAGATACAGATTCGCCAGATTCTCTTCTACAGATGTCCTCACTAAGAATTAAATCTCGAATCCCATCAAAAGTTAAACATGTTGATCCAGAGGAATTACTAATAGCAGTAACAGTAGTATTCCAACTATCAGGCAATGAGGATAATAAAATCAAAGCACATACCTCATCTTCAAAGTCAATCTCAACTGAACTTAATTGACTAATGATCACAATGAATTCATTAATATGATTAGTGACTGACGCACCTTCCCTCATCTTCAAATTAAACATACATCGCATCAAATAGACCTTGTTGATCGCAGAGGGCTTCTCGTACATATCTGATAGGGCTGTTGTTGACACTTGATCTTTAATCATTTTTTCTATTGCTAAAGTAATAAAAAATCCATAAAAATTCATAAAATTGAAAATTCAACTTTGGGGACCTTAGCCAAGCTTAGGGAACCAATTTTGACCAAAAAATGATTTTTCATATTTTTAGTATTTTTACGTATTTTTTTATTTATTTATTTTCAAAAATTAATAGAAAATCCATAAAAATCCATAAAATTAAAAAATCAACTTTGGGAACCTTAGCCAAGCCTAGGGAACCAATTTTGACCAAAAAATAATTTTTCATATTTTCGATATTTTTCGGTATTTTTATTTTCAAAAATTCATAAAACAAAAAATTAAGAAAAATGAGAAAATTGAAAAATCAAGTTTGGAGCCTTGGCCAAGCTTAGGCAACTATTTTCGAACAAAAAAATAATTTTTTGTATTTATATATATTGTTTATATATTTTAGAAATTATGAGAATATTTAATAAATAATAGCATTTGAGGCCACAAAAATATATAAAAATAGTTAATATTTTTATTTTAAATCCCTTTTCATGTTGGCCATCACAAATTTAAAAAATCCAATTCGGGTACGTGTATTCCTTCACGAGCATAATCTCGAACCGGGCCTAAAAAATTCAATTTGAGTCAATTTATTTTCATTTTTTCACTTTTAGGAGTTGTGACATTGTTCTCTAATATTTCAAATTTTTTATATTGGCCCAAATTATACCTAGAATGACTCAATTGTGCAAAAGGGCTTTAATTAAATTCTGCATTATTTTCAGTGGCAAGAAATGAGCTTAAATTTGACATGTGGTGAATTTTGACTAAGTATAAGGAAGGTATGTCAAAAATTGTGAGGAGATTTGGACTTAAAGAAATATTTTTTTGCAGGGACTAAATTGTAAATACTTAAAATTCAGGGACTAGAGTGCAAATACCTAACTCTTGAGGGATTATTTTGCAAATAATAAAAAGAAGAGTTAGTGGATAAATTAGAATAGAGAAGGGAAGATAGAGAAGAGAAGATGGAGAAGAATGGTTAGAGAAAATAAGATAAGAATAGAAGGGAAGATGGAGATGAAGAAGAGTTAGTGGAGAATTTAGAATGGGAGATAAATATGGAGAAGGGAAGATGAAGATGAAGATGAGTTAGTTGAGAGATTAGAATGTGAGATAGAGATAGAGATAGAGAAATGAAGATGGAAATGAAGAAGAGTTAGTGGAGAAATTAGAATGGGAGATAAATATGGACAAGGGAAGATGAAGATGAAGAAGAGTTAGTGGAGAGATTAGAATGTGAGATAGAGATGGAGAATTGAAGATGAAAATGAAAAAGAGTTAGTGGAGAAATTAGAATGGGAGATAGAGTTAGTGGAAAAATTAGAATGGGAGATAGATGAGTAGATTATAAAAGGAAGAAGAAGTGAGCTTGAGAGAGAAATTTTTTGGAGAGAAAATTTGAAGTGTTTGAGGAATTTTTTTGGAGAGAAAATTTTGGATGTTTGAGAGAGTTTTGGGAGATTGAAGAAAAATTTGAGAGAAAGAAAATACCAAAAGAGAGAGAATTTTGAAGATGATGGGAGTTTAAAGCTAGGGGTTATCATCACAAATTCCTTCATCGATCAATATAAATCAAGAGTTCATCCTCGTCAACGAGCAAGCAAATTCGAGCTAAGTGTTTTTATTTATTCATTTATTTATGGTTTTACTCGCAAATTAGCAGAAATTGTATACACTTTCTCCATCTCTTTTTTTTTCCATATTTTACGTCAGGAGAAGGATATCTCTACGTCAACAGCAAAAATCTCGTAGAGATGCAAAAATCGGCCCAGACAAGCTCCTAAACTATCCATCGATTTCTCAATTGATCTGTGACTAAAAGTCCCTCTTAATTCAAAAGAAACTCTCTATATTGGGAACATAGAGAGCGAAAATCAATTATAGAAATCCCTCCAAAAAAATGGGAGATAAGTACTATTTCCACTCTTCTGGTTTTAGGTGCAGATTAGCACATATTTTGTATACTGACACTTCACTCTATTTTATGTCAGGAAGCCGCATCTCTATATCAATGGTCAACCCTATGGAAGCACAAAATCGGCTTGGAGGAGTCCTCAAGCGCGCACAAATTTCAAATTGTTGAATCAATTCGTTGTATTTATTTTAAAGAATTCATACCCCAGAATGGAGAGGACAAAGTCCATCCGCAATTTAAATACCTGCACCATAAATCCCAAAGGGAAGAGCCAAGCCAACGCTTAGCTTCCCATTGGAGGTTTTTACTTACAGTAGTTAAATACCTGCAACTTAAATACATGTACCTTAAATCCCAAAGGGAAGAGCCAAGCCAATGCTTAGCCTCCCATTGGAGGTTTTTACTTACAGTAGTTAAATACCTGCAACTTAAATACCTGTACCTTAAATCCCAAAGGGAAGAGCCAAGCCAATGCTTAGCCTCCCATTGGAGGTTTTTACTTACAGTAGTTAAATACCTGCAATTTAAATACCTGTACCTTAAATTCCAAAGGGAATAGCCAAGCCAATGCTTAGCCTCCCATTGGAGGTTTTTACTTACAGTAGTTAAATACCTGCAACTTAAATACCTGTACCTTAAATCCCAAAAGGAAGAGCCAAGCCAATGCTTAGCCTCCCATTGGAGGTTTTTACTTACAGTAGTTTAAATACTTGCAACTTAAATACCTGTACCTTAAATCCCAAAGGGAAGAGCCAAGCCAATGCTAGGCCTCCCATTGGAGGTGTTTATTCACTGTCATGTACTTCCTATAATTTAATTTTTGAATCATCAAACCCAAAAGATGAGTAGGTCGTAATACTGCACAGAAGTCGTTAACACACTTCCTCTTTCGGCTTCAGGGAATCTTTAACACTTAAAAAAATATAACAAATAAAAATATATACCATCCATGCATCCTATTTAAAAAGTGAAAACACAAAAGAGAATACCCTACTAGAGCCTTAGGAATAAACCAAGCCTGAGTTGCCGAATTTGGATATCCATGAAATTAAGCTACCGAAAGGGCATTAGTTTTAATTAACTAGTGTAACCAAGTCCCCGAGCTCATAATCTTTGGTTCGCAGGAATAAATTAGTTCTCCCGCTAATTTATTTAGGTTTCTAATCGACCTACTAAGAACGATTAGCGGCGACTCCAAATTTCAAAATCATTTAAACAAAAACCAAAGTTGCGATTCGGTAGGGCTTGGGAGGGTCCGCGTTAGGTTAGTCAAATCTAATTAACCTAATAATCCGTTAACCCCTTTATAATAAAAATAATTTTTTTAGAGGGTCGCGACAGCTGTCATCAAACCCGCAGTGGTTTTTTCTTTGACAATATTAAACGCGACGTTACGAGCCAACGTCAGCCGAATAACACCCATCGCTCATCTATCCAATAATTTCCAATCAGCCTGCTTCATCGTCTCTGGTTTCTCCCCAAATATGGGCAAGTGCAGCTTCATCTGATATATATAATCTTCAATCTGTATCTTCCAGAAACCAAAGTCATTCCCCTCAAATCTGTCGATTTTCACTTTAACTTCTTCTGTCGCCATCAATTCGCTTCACTTCAGCTAAACCAAGCTCTGATACCAATTTGTTACGCGGAACAAGCGATCGAACAATAAATAGATAGAACAAGAAAATAAATCGGACACCAGATGTACGTGGTTCGATCGTAGAGACCTACGTCCACGGAGAGAGCAGCAACGAATTCCACTATAGATCAAGCGATACACGGAGATTACAAACCACACTTAAGTTACTCAAACACTCTTAGTGTTTCCAAGCCCCAATTACAATCAAGAACGCACGCAGTGTTTAGCCCCACAATTCTTAATGAAATAATATCTCAATCTAAGACCTACGTCCACAGGGAGATCCCTCTTGGCGATCTCCCCAAGTAAAAAGTATCGGACTTCTGCTGCATGCACCCAATAAATGATATCAGAGCCAATGGTTGATTGGTGGTCCACTCTCAATATGTATCGGTGTTTGGTGAATATCTCAAGGAAGGAATCTGGTGACTAACGTGGTTTCCGGGCCCGCCCCACCCGATGGACGTTGATGGAGATTCAAGTTGAGATATGTTGGTGCGGAAGGATACTTGAATTAAAGGGAAGCAGACCTAACACTGGAGCTCACACATGAGGGGGAGATTGTTAGGATACACGTGTGAGTTGTATTAGAGAAATCCCACATCGAAAAATTGATGTGGTCTGGAGCAGTTAATATATCCAAGTTGGCCCATAACTCTTTGGCTTAAGCTTTTGAGTGAAGGTGGGTCCAACTGGATATGTTGACGGGCTTGGACTTGGGCTCCCTCTTGGCGATCTCCCCAAGTAAAAAGTATCGGACTTCTGCTGCGTGCACCCAACAAGTATGATCATACCAAAATTGTTATTCTCCCTCAAACACAGTATGACTGGCAGAATCTCAGCCTGTAAAATTTTAATTTAGTGTCTAATTATAACTCCGCTTTATTTGATATTGTTTCTCGACTTGAGCTATGTGGTGTCAAGCTCACTAATGCGGAACTATTAGAAAAAACTTTCTCCACCTTCCATGCTTCGAATATTTTATTGCAATAGCAATACCGACAGTGTCAATTTGTCACATATTCTGAATTAATTTCTGTGCTCCTCACTGCTGAGCAAACTAATAAATTGCTGCTTAAAAAATCATGATCTTAGACCTGCTAGCTCAAAGGCATTACCTGAATCACATGCTAACTTTGAAAAAAATTCTAGCCACTTTAAGGACTATAAACGCAGGCAAGAACATAATTCTCGAAGGGGTGGCTGGAAATTTAACTGCCTAAAAAAATCTAACTTTAGCCCAAATCATGACAAAGAAAAAAAGCCAAAGAAGGTGACTAATGAAAGTATTTGCCATCGTTGTAGCATGGTTGGATACTGATTATGTACTTGTCGTATGTCGAAACATTTTGTTGATCTATACCATGCATCTTTAAAAAAAATATGGGCAAACATGATAAATCACACGCCATTGAAATTAATACTACTACCATAACCAATGCTAAGGCTAATAATATCTCTGTTGGTGGGACTCCTCTTGCTCCTGAAGTAGTAAATGCATCCCTGAATATCTCTGATTGCTTTGATGAGGCATCAGACTAGTGGAACAACATAGACTTCGTATTTTATGATAATTTCTTTCTTGTTATTTTTCTTTAAATATATTACCTTTTATAGTTATCTAGTATGGTTATGTAATGAAATGATTACGAACTTTATATAATATTTACTATTTTTGAAGTTTTATTTGATTTTATAATTAATATGTAAATTTTATGATACTTGACACCTGAAGTTTTCAACAAAAATGTAAATGAAAAATGCCGAGAAAAAGGATGATGTTTGTTTGCTTCATAGTGTATCAACATATGCCATATTTTGTAATAGACAATTTTTCTTGAGTATGACAGTGTGTAAGACACATATCCATACAATATCAAGTCTTGTTCCGATTATTGATGGTTTTAGGAATGCCACAATTGTTTTGCCAAATGGCACCATCTTACATATTGAAGACGTGTTTCTAAGTAATAGATCTAAAAAGAATCTACTTAACTTCAAAGATGTATGCCACAATGGGTATCATATTGAAACTATTTATGGAAAAGAAAATAGGAAATATATAAATATTACCTCTTATAAGATGGGCCTGAAGACCATCCATGAGAAGCTAGAAGCTTTGTATTATTCCATGATTAGGCTTATTGAAACCTACGCCACCATGTCTTGGAGATTGGTAAACTCTGATCAGTTTGGACTATAGCATGATCGCCTTGGTCACCCTGACGATTTAATGATGCGTAGAATAATCCAAAATATAAAAGGGCACCCTTTAATGGATACAAAGATATTGTTGTTTAAAGATTATAATTGTGAAACTTATTCACAAGGAAAACTCATTATCAAACATTCTATAACGAAGGTTAATCTTGAATCCCCTTTATTCCTGCAAAGGATTTAAGGTGATATTTGTGGACCAATATAACCACCATCTAGACTATTTCGATATTTTATGGTACTAGTGGACGCATCTTGTAGATGGTCCCATGTTTACTTATTATTTACACGTAATGTCACCTTTGCACATTTACTAGCATAGATTATAAAGCTTTGGGTACAATTTCTTGTATCCAATTAAAAGCATAAGGATGTAAAATGCTAGAGAATTTACATCAAAGAGTTTTGATGCGTATTGTGCTTCACTCGAAATCGAGGTTGAGCACCCGATGGCATATGTTCATACTCAAAATGGATTGGCGAAGTCCTTGATTAAACGCATCCAAATCACTGCCCACACTATATTATTGAGAAGAAATCTCAAAAATACAGCATGGGGACATGTAGTTTTGCATGCGGTAGCCCTAATTAGATTGTGCCCCACTACTAGTCTCTTACAATCTCCCCTTCAAACGGTTCTTGGTTATGAATCTGATATCTCACATTTACGGACCTTTGGTTATGTAGTACAGGTGCCTGTAGCACCACCAAAAAAGACGAAAATGGGTCCCTAACATCGTTTTGATATTTATATTGGATTTAATTCACCATCATTCATTAGGTTCTTAGAACCAACTACTTGTGATCTTTTTACTGCCAAATTTGTAGATTGTCATTTCGATAAAATATTATTTTCATTAATTAAGACACCTACAACTTTCATGACTGCAAAGCAGAAGCCAATTAAGGTTATCTCATGGAATGAGAAAAATTTATCTCAAATAGATTCAAGAGCTCCCGAGTGTGAAAACGAGGTACAACGCATGATCCATTTATAGGCTATAGCCAATAAACTTCCTGACGCATTTAATGATGCTGCTAAGGTAATGAAGTCTCATATTTCAACTGTAAATGTTCTAGCTAGGATAGCTATTCCTAAAGGACATGCTAAAATGGATCAAAATCCTCCACACTTGAAACGTAGTAGACCGATAGAATCAAAGGACACTGTCCCTTGAAAACGAAGAGGAAAAAATCAAGAATCCACTCTAGAAGAGCCTAGTATTGTGCTTGTTCCCAAGGAGCTTATTGCCCCTGAAGAGGCACAAACTCATGAAAAGATCACTGACCTAGGGAATACCAAGAATTTCATTACATATTATAATGAGATTTTGGATCGGAATGAAAATATCATTGATGATATTTTTGCATTCTCAGTTGCTCATCAAATTATGGATGATGATTGTGAGCCGCAGTCTATTATTGAATGCCAAAGGCAAGATTGACCTAAGTAGGAGGAAGCAATTAAGGTTGAATTAGCTTCCCTAGCTAAATGAGAGGTTTTTGGACCTATAACTCGAATCCCCGATAATGTAAAGCCCGTTGGATATAAATGGGTATTTATTTGAAAACGAAATGAGAAAAATGAGGTTGTCAAGTATAAAGCCCAACTTGTTACCTAAGGATTCTCCCAAGGACCTGGGATTGATTATGATGAGACATATTTTCCTGTGATGGATATGATTACATTTCGTTTTCTAACTAGCCTAATAGTCTCTGAAAGATTGGAAATGCGTCTTATGGACGTTGTAACAGCATATCTATATGGTTTATTAGATTTTGATAGTTATATGAAAATTTCCGAGGAATTCAAAATGCCTGATGCATGCACTTCCCGCAACTTATTCTTAATAAAGTTGCAAAGAATTTTGTATGGGTTAAAACAATCCGATTGCATGTGGTATCAATATCTACATGAGTACCTAATTAAGGAATGGTACACAAATAATCTTATCTACCCATGCATGTTTATTAAGAAATCAGAAATTGGATTTACTATCATAACGGTTTATGTCGACGATATGAATTTAATTGGAGCTCTAGAGAAATTAGCTAAAACTGCTAAGTATTTGAAAAGGGAGTTTGAAGTTAAAGATTTGAGTAAAACCAAAATTTACCTTGATCTAGAGCTTGAGTATAAAACAAATGGAATAATTGTTCATCAATTAGCATATATTAAACACTCCTATGCTTGTAAAGTCTCTAGATCTCCTAAAGGATCCATTTCGTCCTAAAGATTCTGATGAAGATATGCTTGGTCCTGAAGTGCCATCTCAATGTAATTGGGTCTTTAATGTACTTGGCACAATGTATGAGACCAAATATCGCTTTTGCGGTAAATTTATTAGTATGCTTTAGTTCTGAGCCAACCTGGAGACACTGGAATGGAGTCAAACATATTCTTCGTTAACTCTGAGGAACCATAGATTTGGGATTATATTATTCAAAGAATTTCATTACCTCTGGTATAGTTGGATATGCTAATGCTGGATATAGATCTGATCCACACAAGGCTTGCTCTCAAACCGGTTATTTATTTTGTTATAACGGCGCTACCATTTTATGGCATTCTATGAAGCAATCGCTAGTACTACATCTTCTAACCAATCTAAGATTATTGCTTTATATGAAGCTGAAAAAGAGTGCGTTTGGTTAAGATTCATTATAACGCATATTCACAATTCTTATTGTTTAACATCGGCTACAAATTCTCCCACCATAATTTATGAAGACAATGCTGCTTGTGTTGCATAAGTTAGGGAAGGATATAACAAAGGTGATAAGACCAAGCGTATCTCACCAAAATTTTTCTATACTCACGAACTCCAAGAAAGTCGACAAATTGATGTTAAACAGATTTTTTTTTTTGTCGAAGTAAAATATTTCATTCAGTCAGAAGAACCAGACTTACATAAACTCGAAAGAAAAGAGTCAAGGCATAAAAGATCCCATAAGGGTTGGGGGGGCCGAGATATCCAGAAAGGAGGCAGAGACTTTTTTCGGTGGGCTTTGGCTATCCAGTCAGCCGCAGCGTTGGCTTCTCGCGATGTATGGGCTACTGAAATTGACGGAATTTGGCCCAGGATGGAATTACACTCGTGGAATAAAGCCCTGCATATCCAAGGGCTCTCCTCTGGGTTTTCTAGAAAGGAAATGATAGATTTGTTGTCAGAGTGAATCTTGACTTCGTGGACACCCTGTACGAACTCCCCAGTAGCTTCTCTTCCCCGACCCGATGCTAGAAGCTTCTCCCTCTCTTTCTTCAGACTGTTCAGAGCGTGAAGTACAGCTAGGGTTTCCGTCTCAAGCACCGAGCCCGCCTTCTCGCTAGCTGCAAAATCGGTGATTATACACCCTCGCGAATCACGACAGATACCTGCGATCAATCCTTCCGACTGATGTTCGATCCAAGAGGCATCTACGTTGAAACTCCAGTAACCCTCTGGCGGCCGATCCCAGCAATTAGGTGAAGTTTCTCGCTTTCCTGTTTGATTCGGGCCTACTAGCACAGATCTTTTGTAGATGTTGACTTCTAACTCCGCTCTGTCTATGATTTTCTCTGGATTGGGGGGTCGTCCTCTGAAAACGAGATTATTGCGTTCTTTCCAGAGAAGCCAAAGGATGTTCCCGACCAGATCCAGAGAAGGGGAGCTTGATTGTCGGGTAAGGACGTCCTCTACCCACTTGTCCATCCGAGAAACCGTGTAGGGTGAAGTATGTAACCGAATTCGTGGGTCGTCCCATATAGGTTGCACCCAGTTGCAGAGAAGGAATAGATGTTCGAGGGATTCAGGAACCCGATTGCAGACTGGACAGAGCGGCTCGATGAGGATGTTCCTCTTGCACAGGTTGAGCTTCGAAGGTAAGGCATTCTGGCATATACTCCATGTAAAGTGTTTGATCTTTGGCTGAATAGGAGTAGTCCAGATTGTCTTCCAGAGGTTCGGTGAGGGTAGGTAGGAGGTGGAGGCTGCATCGGGGTTAAGAGGTTGGGTAGAAGTACTGAGAAAGTGGTAGCCTGATTTGACTGTGTATTTGCCGTTTGTGTTCTGCGTCCACACCTGGTAGTCCCCATAGGAGCTTGGGTTGATGGGAGTATTTAGAATCTCTGTCGCTGTGTTTGGTGGGTATAGGGAATTAACTCTCTGTTCGTCCTAGAGTCTGGTTCCTGGGATAATTAGCTCAGCCACCATGTTAGGTTCACCCTGGTTTGCTGGGCCTCCTAAAACTCCTGAGGACAGCCACCTCTGCTCTCTGATGCTTACTCTATTCCCGTCACTAATTGCCCATCTGGTTTCAGGACTGATAGAATCTTTACCCATAAGGATGCTTTGCCAACCCCATGAGGGTCTAGTTCCTCTCTTAGCATTCCATAGGTCGCAGTGAGGAAAGTAAATCCCTTTAAACAGCCTGCCCCATATTGATTAAGGATTCTGAGCTAGTCTCCAAGCTTGCTTCCCGAGCATAGCTTTGTTGAAAATGATTAAGTCTCTAAAACCTAGCCCACCTTCTCGCTTACTAATCTTCAGAGCCTCCCACTTCCTCCAGTGAATGCCAGAGCTGTAAGAATTCTGTTTCCACCAAAAATTTGCTATTTTCTGCTCTGTAGCTTTGCAGACCGAGATAGGGATCTTAAAGATTGACATGGCATATTGTGGTAGGGCATGTACGACTGTTTTTATCAAAATCTCTTTCCCGGCTTTAGATAATATCTTTTCCTTCCATCCCTCAAGCTTCATGTTAACCCTCGCTAAGACCCAAGCAAACATCTGCTTCTTAGATTGACCCCAATCCGAAGGAATCCCTAGATATTTTCCGGTTTTTTCAATTATAGGAACTCCCAACTTTGTTGCCAAATCCCTCTTTAAGTGATCTGGGCAGCCCTTGCTGAAATACACCCCTGATTTCTCTAGGTTTATGGCCTGGCCAGAAGCTAGACAGTACTTGTCGAGGATACTTACCAAGTTTTGGCATTCTCTGGTAGTTCCGTCTAAGAAAAAGATTGCATCATCCGCAAATAGTAGATGAGAGAGGGAGGGGTAATTAGTGTTCAACTTGATGCCTTTGAGAGTACCATCTTCCAAAGCTTTATTCAGCAAGGTGGATAGCGTGTTGGCCATTATAATAAATAAGTAATGGGATAATGGATCCCCTTGTCTAATGCCCCGGGTAGGTACAAAAAATTGGGAGGGTTCCCCGTTGATCTTGACGCTAAATGAGACCGTTGAGATGTACACTTTGACCAGCGATACCCACTTTTGGCTAAAACCCATCTTCAACATGGCGGAGCATAGGAAGTCCCATTCTACCCTGTCATAAGCCTTTTGCACATCTAGTTTTAGCACCGCTTGAAACTTCTTTTTCCTGTCCCTTATCCTCAGTTGATGCAAGACCTCTTGAACAACAAGGATGTTATCTTGGATAAGTCTTCCATTAACAAAGGCACTTTGTTCTAAAGCAATAATCCCTAGGAGCCATCTTTTGAGCCTATTAGCCATAACTTTCGATATTATTTTGTAGCTAAAGTTGCATAGGCTGATAGGGCGAAACTGAGAGATACATTCTGGGTTCGTTGTCTTGGGAATGAGCACTATGTGGGTCGTATTCAGTTCGGGGTTTAGAGAGCCCGTCTCGAAAAAATCCCTAACCAGTTGGAATACATCTCCCTAAATATCCTCCCAATGTTTCTGATAGAACAACCCATTAATACCATCCGGGCCGGGTGCCTTAGTCGCCCCCATTTGGAAGACTGCGTTTTTCACTTCCTCTATAGTTACAGGAGCTCTTAGGGCTTCATTCATCTCCCTTTGGATCAGAGTAGGGCACTCCTCTATGATCTGCTGGATATTCCTAGGGCCCATTGAGCTGTAGAGCTTCACATAAAAATCTCGGATGTGTTTATTCAGTTGGGGTTGATTGCGGGACCAGGTCTGGTCACTCATTCGCAGCATAGATATCTTGTTCCTCTGTCTGCGCTGGATGGTTGTTGCATGGAAGTATTTAGAATTCTTGTCTCCCCCCTTGAGCCAGCTGATCCGAGATCTCATTAGCCAGTAAGATTCTTCTTGTCTCCACATTTTGTCAATCTCCTCTATGATCAAATTGGGAGATAGGTTATCTGAATAACTTCCATGGTCGTTAGTAATCTCCGTCAATTTATCTTTCAAGAGCTGTATCTGTACTCTAGCGTTAGGGAATTTCTCGCCACTCCATTTCCTAAGTGCAGCCGTGACTTTTCTGATTTTCCCGGGGAAACCATCCTCAACACCATGCTTCTCATTCCAAGCTGCCTGGATAATACCTCGGCACTCCTCATCCTCAGCCCAAAAAGCATCGAATCTGAACTCTTTCTTCCTTTTCCTGGCTGAGGGGTACAAACTAACAAGGATAGGACTGTGGTCTGAACCTATGGCGAGTAATGCAAAGGCCTCCGCATTAGGAAATGAAACCCTCCATTTCATGCTGCATAATGCTCTGTCCAACCTTTCCTTTACCAGAGCGTCTCCTTCTCTCTTATTGGACCAAGTAAACGTGCATCCCTTACTCTCCAAATCCATAAGGGAGCACCTATTAACAAAGTCATTAAAAGCCACTAACCTTGAATGATCAGCCCTACGCTTCCCGAACTTTTCCCAGTGGTACATGATCTCATTAAAGTCTCCAACGCAAACCCAAGGAAGCTGGTTTTCAGCATAAATGCCCTTTATATGCTGCCACAACTGGTTTCTGAGGTAGATATCGATAGGAGCATGTAGGAAGGTGACCCGCATAGACGAACCACAAGTCTGAATCTTACATGACAGGTCGAAGAAGTTATCTGCTTTGTGGAGTACTTCGACCTGCACCTCCTCATCCTACAGAACAGCCATACCTCATGCTATACCAACCGGATTAACTACCGAGGAATACTGAAAGTTGAGTCTCCTAATGACATGGTTCACAGCCGACAATTTATTCTTAGTCTCCATAAGGAAGACAAGGTTGGGTCTTTCGAGAGCCACGATGGCTCGTAGATGCTAAAACGTTAGGGGGTTACCCAGCCCTTGAACGTTCCAGCTCAAAAGTTTCATATAATCCCTGGTGGCTTATTAGGGCTAGCCACCAAAGCCCGATCATTCCTTCCCTCTGCAATTAGAATGGGAGTTTCGAGGAGCATATCCTCATTGATATAAGACCCTTTGGCCTCCTGCAAATTAATAGAACTGGCCCTTTTCTGCTTCTTTAAGGGATGCTGTTTGACACCACTCTTCTTCATTTTCACTTGGGAAGGGGAGAGAAGTCTGTTTGTCTCCACCACCACTATAGCTTGGGTCACAGCATTGTTTCCCATGCTGTCTAGGTCCCGTTTCCCTGCATACAGATCTGAGATAACAATATCACTGCTACTCTCTGGTTCAGGATTGTGAGCAACTCTGATTGAGGCATTCTTAGGAGTTTCAGGAATAGTCTCTACTTCTTGGGTACTTAGGGGTTTGTTGCCATAGAATAGATCCCAATAGGGGCTAGGAGATTTTACTTTAGCCCTTAACCAACCTCCAAATCTGCATACTTCATTCTTTGCCACCTCAGATTTTTCAAAAGGGATTATTTCACAGTCCATTGTATAGTGACCCATCCGTCCGCAGGAGTAGCAAAACTTAGGGAGTCTTTCATAGTGGAAATCCACACACAACTTCTTTATCCCCAAGGTAAGAATGGTGCTAGGTTTAAGTGGAGAACTCAGATCCATATAGACTTTAGCTCTACCAATCTTTCGTGGATTATTACCTTTGGATTCTATTCTGACTTCAAGAACGTGTCCAATCTTAGAGGCTACCTCACGAACAACCTCTTCCAGGACTCTCCCACAAGGTAAACCCGATAGCTGAACCCAGAAAGCGTTATGGGTGAATTTATAGCAATGTTCAGGGGTGTCTAGCTCACATTGCTTTAGTATGAGTAGGTCTCTCGAGAAACACCAAGGGCCTTCTTGAAGGACGCGCCTCTTCTCTGATTCAGATTTAAATTTAAAGGAGAATAGACCCTCATCAAGCGCCGCACACTCAACCTCTTCAGTTTTCCAGGCTTTCTTCATGGTGCCTATGAAGGATTGTAGATTAACTCTGGAGTTTGACAGGAGCCTTCCATAAAGGGTAAGTTCGCATTCTGTTATTTTGGCCGCTGGTATGTCTGTTTTAATAACTACTTCATCTTCTGCATTCCATAAGTCGCCTAACTTATGGCATAGAGCCGATAGGTGTAGGTCACTGTCGCCAACTTCTTCCATTCACCTCCCAGTTATATCTGCTTCAAAGATTACAAAGGTTGCTCGCAAACTTACCCGCTGTTTGGCAGGAGACCCAGTGCAAGGGGGAATCTTAGAGATAGTGGTCAAGGGAGACTCTGGAGCAAGGAAAGCGCCAAAACAGGGAGCAGGTGGGAAGGACGTCGTTAGAGCTGCCGGCCACTCGCAGAAGACATCGGATGGATTGAAGGGAGCTCAAGGGAGGGACCCAGACCTGGATGTCAAAGAAGGAACCAAACCTGGAGGTTTTCCCCACCCATCATGGGCCATCGGGGGACAGAGAGGGGTTAGAAAAGGACAGAGAAGGATTTGTAAGGGGAAAGAGAGGCCAAGAGCCCGTAGGGGTTAGGGTTAGGGTTAGGGTTTCTATCGCCAAGGGATAGGGGAGAACTCTTCAGAGGAAGAGAGAAGCATATCGATTCAATTCCCGATGTTAAATAGATTCAATCCATAAATAATCTTGCAGATCTTTTTACTAAATCATTGCCAACGTCAGCTTTTGAGAAATTAGTATATGGCATTGGTATGTGTCGAGTTCGCAAGATGGAAGATTGACAAGCATCAGAAGTGGCTATATAGCTCAATTGAGGGGGGAGATATTATGAACTATGCATTGCACTCTTTTTTTCTTTTGCCCGTTTTTTCCCGCAGGGTTTTTCCAGCTTAAGAATTTTAACAAGGCAATTAATGGAAAAGGGAGAGATCATAAGATTTATGCTATGTACTCTTTTTTCCTTTTGTCCCATTGGGTTTTTCTGGTTTAAGGTTTTTGATGAGGCAATTTACCCAGAGTATAATAAAAGATGAATAATCAAGGGGGAGTGTTATAAATATATTGATGTGAATATATCATCTATTCATCTCCCATATTGTTATTATTGTAACATCTTTTACCTTTTCACTTTCCTCATTATTATTGTAATCTCTTCATCTTTTCATTTCCTCCATTAGTATTATTCATGAATTATTCATGTACCCTCTAGCTTATAAATAATGGCTTTGTAAACTTGTTGGAGAATCGAAGAAGAGTTCGTGTTTGCTCCATAATTCTCTCTTGTCTCTTACTTTCTCTCGTTATATTTCTGAATTGATTCCAAGGATCACCGTTTACTTCATAAAACCCATGAATTTTTCTGTACTTAGAGTGATGTATGAACCATATATGCATCCGGCAATGGGTTTGGATTCATACATATGAAGAATGCATGGCTTATTTACGTTCCATCACATCGAAAAAATTTGTGATTTTGTATAAAGATACAAGGGATAAAGAGGAGGATAAGATATTGATTCAAGCACGAGCGGAGATTGGTAATAGATGGTCTGAAATAGCGAAGAAAACCCCCCTAAGGACTAGAACTCGATCAAGAATCACTGGAATGCCACCAAAAGAAGGCAATACTCCAAGAGAGGGATGTTCCAAGTATCCAAGAGCCTCTCTCTTGCAAGAACACATTCAAAGCTTGAACTCAAGTGTATCCAAGAGGTTCCCTGCAAAATCTTCTGGTGGTGATCGTGCCATGGTGGTTAACAACAATGCATGTGAGAACGAGTAGAGATCAGTAGCTTAGCCACTGCCAGAGTTGAACTCCTTCTCAAGCGATGATCAGTTAGTATGAACATCGTGGAGTTTAGCTAGGGTCAGGTGACCCTTACCAATCACTAGCTAGGTCGGTTGGCGATACTCATCCTATCTTAGAAGAGGAAAAAGAAAAAAATCATATTTTTTAAAAAGAAATAAAATAAATAAATAAACAAGTCAGGGAAAAAAACTAAAAAAAGAAGATTTTTAGAAGAAACTTTATAAAGAATATATTTTGTTAGATTGGATTAAATATAGAATTGTTTTAGTAATATAAGTTGGGCGGGATATGGGTTGGGTATAGGCTGAGTCGACTATGGATCCAAGAAATTTGCTCTACACATAAATAGGTCATAAATAAGTTAACGGGTTAAATTGGGTCGAATCATTAATGACCCTACGCAAACCCAATCCGATCCAACCTACCCGTTTGACAAGTTTAATCATTTCTGAAGCTATGATTGGGTAAGAAGGTGATCAAAACTTGAAACAGAGCTTCTAAAGATTATAAATTAGGGATTCCTCATCAATTTCATTTGCCAAAATTATCCAAAAAGTCTTGAAACAATTGTGTGGCGGCCAATTTAGACTTAAAGGTTCTCAATTATGCTAATTAAGTCCTAATAATTTTGACAATTTGTCAACTAGTTCCTAAACCTTTCAATTGTTTCAATTTAGTCATGAATCTTTTGAAGATTTGCCAAGTTAGTGATAAATGTATAATTTGGATAGTTGGTCAAACTATATTAGTAAATCATCAAAAAGTTTAGGACTAAATTGATAAATTGTTAAAAGATTTAAGACTAAATTAGCAAAATTGACGTTTAGAACTAAATTAAGACAATTAAAAGGTTTAAGAGTAAATTGACACAATTAAAATATTTAGGACTAAATTGATTGTTGTACAATAGTTTATGACTTTTTTTTTTACAAACATCCCTTTTTCATTCATAAAAGAGAAAAAGTTGTCTTTGGGGGCAACTAGATAGAGGGAACTTTTTTCAAACCCTACCTTATTTTTTTGGTCAATTTCAAACCTTACCTTAATTGGTGCGGTATCAGCATGAATGTCAGTGATATAATACCAAGAGTAAGGTTTTGGTCCAATCTACCTTTTGATTGGTCGATTGAAAATATAATATCTTCCATATATGCATTCCACTAAGTGCAAATTAGTGATATTTATGCTGGTACCCCACCAATTAAGGTAAGGTGTGTTTTGGTCCAATCTACCTTTTGATTGGTGGATTGAAAATATAATATCTTCCATATATGCATTCCACTAAGTGCATATTAGTGATATTTATGCTGGCACCACACCAATTAAGGTAAGGTTTGAAAAAAAAAATCCCTCTATATAGTTTAGAAATAAAGGATAATATAGCCCAATAAGACAATCTTTTTCTCTTTTATGAATGAAAAAGGGATAATTGTCCAAAAAATCTTCAAATTATTATATGGTGGTCTTTTTAGTTCTAAACTCTTTAATTGTATCAATTTAGTCCTAAATCATTTGATAATTTGTTAATTTAGTCCTAAACTTTTCAATTGTGCCAATTTAGTTCTAAACCTTTTGACGATTTCCCAATATAACCCGACCAATTATTCAAATTATAGATTTAAGATTAGAGAACTCTAAAATTACATATGATTTTTTGTTTCATGAATGAAAATGATGGGAAGCGGCAATCACTGTTACAATCTCCTTTAGTACTCAAGAGTCTTATGCCCACTTTCCAAAGTTCAATTAAATAACTAAGACTTGGCATCATTCGCAATTCAAACGTTTGAAGTTAACGAGCCTCTCACTATTTCACCTTGCGCTAACAGATCACCATTCTATCTGATGGCAGAGTGGTCGGTACTTATCACCATTCTGATATGCAATTCGAACTCACGGCAACATAGAAAGCAGATGAACACTAATAATCACTTAGGCTGCGTTTAATTATCCTGAAACAAATTGAAATAGGATACGATAAAGTCAGATTTTTTTTTTGGTTGAAATGATAAAGTGAAATTGGAAATTATTCCAATCGTGGCGACTAGGATAAGATTGGAAATTTCATCTATATTTGAAGCGCCTCTTACTGTTGATTCGGCCAAGGGAAGGGGAGGGGGAGGATGGCGAAGGGGTAGGACACGGTGAGGGGTGATGGCGCTATAGTAACTGGACGTGGATGGTGAGGGCCTTGTACGGGTTTCAGGCAGAGCCACCGAGGAGGAAGATAAACATCTCTTGGACCTATGGTAGGCTTTGCCTTGCTTGGGAAAAGAGGGTTTATAGGGCACCTTGGACCTGAGGTCACTTGAGGCTAGTCCTTCACTTGCTTGGCGATCCACATCTCTATGATCGAAATTCGCACGAGGGTCGCAACCCCTGCCTACAGGATAGAGACAAAGGTAGAGGTCGACAGGATCGATAGGGATAAGCAATAGATAGGAGGGTCTTTGAGTGATGGCCAAGGTTGAGCATAGTGACTTGAGTCACGAGAAGGCACAAAGAGAAAGAGAGGAAGCCAAAATTAGCGAGACAAAGGAGCACGAGTGAGAATGAGAAACGATGGGGATATTGAAGTG
Source organism: Psidium guajava (assembly GCA_016432845.1). Lineage (NCBI taxonomy): Eukaryota > Viridiplantae > Streptophyta > Magnoliopsida > Myrtales > Myrtaceae > Psidium > Psidium guajava. The sequence goes on along the minus strand of CM028230.1, from coordinate 8,241,117 downwards.
CGATCAGCTATGGCAGCTTAGATGCGAAGTTGGAAATTGTTTATGTTGAGGACCCAATGAAAGTCATCGATTTGAGTGAAGGTAGAGATGAGTTTAGATTGGGGAACACCATGCCAAACAACCTTCAAGGTAGTGGTCCTTGAGTGGTGGCTGGCGATGCTATCTTCGGAGGGGAAATCGAGGTAGGTTTGCTGTACAATATCCATATTTTTTCCTTCCACTTTTAGGCGAGATTTTATAGGTTTTGAGTTATTCAAGTACCGAATGCAACAAAAATGATCACATTCGAAATCATATCTAACCCGTCAAACTGGCTACTTCATTGATAATCATTCATTGATGAATAAGCCAAAAGTGACTCTTGATTTTTCATCCTCGTCCATGACATCATGACTAATTCTCTTCGCGCATTCATAAAAGAAATTTTGGGCGGGGTTGGGATGTTGGTCCTCACCTCGTAATTCATTAAGATTCCTTCAGTAATCAACCCACAACCACGTAGGCATTAAAAAAAAAAGGGAGGGAGACAGAGTTGGATTCAGACAACCGTGGAAGTTGACTTTTCCCGGCTGGACTGGTCTATTCTGCCAAACCGGCGATCTATAGAGAGAGAGAAAGGGAGAGAGATCCAGCAAAGTTCTCTCCATCACACCAAAGCTATCACCTTCGCAGTTCCTACAGACCCGCACTCCCTCTCCGTTTCTCTCGGACATTATAAATCGACAGCGAGAGGGTGAAATGAGAATGGGTTCGATCGTGTAGGGTTTTAGCTCGATCTCCTCCTCCTCCTCCTCCTCCTCCTTCTTCTTCAGTTGGGGGATGAGTCGCGGCTGCCCGAGCATTTGCAAGATCACCCGCTGACGGCGACGGGGATGGGGTTGAAGGATTCGTGCCAGGAGGTGGCGAGCTCGCGGCCGCTGTTCTTGACGATTTACGCCACCGTGGTCGTCGGCATCATCCTCTCGTCCTTCTACGTCTTCTCTGCTGTTTACTCCGCCAACAAGTCTTCTCCCGACTCCACTTCCTGGCTCTCCTCTCCTCCCGCTCTGTCACGTGAAATCTCTCTCTCTCTCTCTCTCTCTCTCTCTCTCTCTCTCTCTCTCTCTCTCTCTCTCTCTCTCTCTCTCTCTCTCTCTCTCTCTCTCATTTGGCCTCTTATTCAAATTGCTTCGCCTGGCGTGTCGCTGTTGGTGTGGCCTAATTCTGGTCATGTTAGTGTTTGGTCATATGCATGCCTGCTGCTCTACTTTGTGAACGGTGTTGATTGCTGTTTAGCTAGTTGTTTGTGGTGGGTTAGAGGTTTTAATTAGAGAATGCTTGAGGTTCTTTTGGCAGTTGGTTAGTTTATGTAGGTGTAGCGCCTCAAGCTCGTTGCTTGCTGTTCTGTGAAGAATTGTCGCGTGAGATCTTTTGTACCCAAGACACATGGTTGGTTTGATCAATTGTGAAACTATTGCCTAGTGGTATGCTAGTTATCAAAACCTTTTCATTGGAGTGTTATAGTGAATTTCTTCCTATTTCTTGTTCGAGTAAATGGGATGGAGAAGCGAACATAATTGGGTTGGCGCCCCATCAATCGTTTGGGCAACCACACTCTCTCATTGATTTTTTTTTTTTTTTTTGGCCTTGATTATTCTACTGAGGATTTAACCTGTTGCTCTTTCTCAGATGTAGATCCCCACTTTGGTGAAGCATTCAACTCTTCCCTGGCTACAGCAGGAGGTGCCACAGCACCAGCATCTCCAAGCCAGCATGAAGATGCACTGGCAAAATCCATTTGGGAAGTCCCACCTAAGAATTCAAAAATGCCTTCTTTGAAGACCTTTCGGTTGACAAAGGAATTGGTAGAGCAAAGGGTGAAGGACAATGTGATCATAGTAACTTTTGGCAATTATGCGTTCATGGACTTTATCCTCTCTTGGGTTAAGCACTTGACTGATTTGAATCTCTCCAATCTTCTAGTTGGTAAGTGACAATTTTCAATTTGAGTATTTGTTATGATTGATATTTACTTTCCTGCAAGTCATTCTATCATTTTGCCGAAAGCAACAGGTAAATCACATTCTGAATCTTTTAAAACAGGTGCAATGGACACGAAACTGCTGGAGGCTTTGTATTGGAAAGGCATTCCAGTTTTTGACATGGGAAGTCATATGAGCACGGTAGATGTTGGCTGGGGTTCCCCTACATTTCATAAAATGGGGAGAGAAAAAGTCATTCTCATAGATGCTATCCTACCCTTTGGGTATGAGTTATTGATGTGTGATACTGATATGGTTTGGTTAAAGGTATAGTTTGGTCCTTTCAGTAATCAATCTTCTGTTTCTGTTAAGATCCATGTTAGTTATTTTTGTGCTTTTATTTCATAGACTCACTCGGCGCTGTCCAACTTGAGGTCCCTTTGTCATATTGGTTGAGTGGAAAAAATTGGGTCAACAACTATGTGGGATACAGCTTTTGACAGAGGACTCATAGTTTGAGGACTTGCAGTTGAGTGGAGAGTATAGCCCAGAAAATCTTACTTGTGATATAGGGTGGATGGGACTATTAAAACCTAGGATAAGCAGGTGTTGGATGATAACTTTCCTTGCTTTCTTGACACTAAAAATAATGGAGATAGTCACATCAGTTCTTGTCAGGGTAGAAATGGAATGGAAAGGCATGCCTGTATCTTTCAGAAAGGGAGTCTTCTGAAAAGGTTATATGCAATCTTTGGTTTCTGAAACTAAATATGGTTAGGAAATGGTTCTTGCAAATACTCGAAATTAGAAAAGTTGTGAGATGCTTTACTGGTTGATTGGTGAAGGAAAAAATGAGGAGAAGATAATGCAGCATGAGAATGTGAAGGCTGTTTCGAACAAGAATAGGATTAGGAAATAGGTTTCAGGCAGTGTAAGCATGTGCATCAATGTCCATCAGTTCCATGATTTGAGGAGTAGAGAATTAAAGCTTATTTGAGATCTTAGAACAATATAAATTTAGAAGTAGCTCAAAATAAATGTCGCAAATCCCATCTGAAAAGGAGGATCTGACTTGTCTTGACTTGATTCTGTAGATGACTCCTCTAATTTTGTGTTATGATGATAGGCTGTTTAAAGTAAGGTGCCACAGTATCCTTGGTGCTAAAGTAACCTTTCTTTTTATTAGATTATACAAATTGCTTAGCTTACTTTCGTCCTCTGACAGAATCCCCTTCCGTATCTTGCTCGATATCCTGAAGCAGATGTTTTGACTTCAAGTGATCAGGTTGTTCCAACAGTTGTTGATGACAGGCTGGATATTTGGCAACAAGGTGAACTCCTTGCCCATTGTAATTTGAGTTCTTTTCTTTATTTTTGCTCCTTGCCATTTCAATATATCAGCTTCCATGATGAAGTAGTACACGAACAGTCCTGGACTATTGTCCAGATATCTGAGCTGTGACAAATGTTTACCTACCAGAAATTTTTTTTAACTAGAGTATGCAAAATACTCTCTTCCTGGGTTTCAACTCCATTCTTCAGGCTTTATACTTGATTGCTCAGTTTTAACATTAGATACCTGTTCAGGTGAGCATGATTTAGGCGGTCCAGTTACAGAGCTGGCATCATACCAGGAACCAGTTTTTGATTCATGTCCATGTTTTTCTTTTTCAAAAGAGGGGATCTTTTGAGGTTATATTTTAGTAAGTTTTTCCAGTTCAAAAGTAAAACTAAGGCTTGTTTCAGAGTTGTCAAATTTAAGGTCTCTTTGCATAAAACTCTCTGTTAAATGGGTGCTCTTTAATGTTTTGCAAAGTTTCCCTTTGTATGGATTTTTACTGAATCAATAGATGGTAGTGTGGTCCATTAAAAGCATATACACTTGTCTCAAAGTCTTGGGAAATGAAGGGTTGTCCTCCTGAAAGGGTGAAATGCTGATAGCAATATTTTTTCTGTATCTACACAATTAAAATTTCTAAAGTTTGCACTGATCTGCTGATCCGATGATTCTGTCAGATGACTTACAAGCTTCAATTTTGTCCCCCGTGACGCATGTCCAAAGCATAATATTCTATCATTTGGGAATATATGTGTTTGCAATCTACTGTATAACATTCACCATTGCCTTTCCGAAGCTGCTTTATGAGATGAATTTGTTTTGTACCCCCAGTTGGTGCAGCATACAATATTGGAATTTTTCACTGGAGGCCAACAGAATCTGCCAAAAGACTAGCTAAAGAATGGAAAGACATGCTTCTAGCTGATGAAAAGATATGGGATCAAAATGGTTTCAACGAAATTGTTCGCAGGCAGTTAGGACCTTCTGTTGATGGGGATGATGGACTTGCGTATGCTTTTGATGGAAGTCTGAAGCTTGGAGTATTGCCTGCAAGCATTTTTTGTAGTGGCCATACATATTTTGTCCAGGTAAAACATGTGATATACTTTGTCATGTCTTTAGGGATGAAGCTTATATAATAAAATATAATCCAACTTTTCCTCCAAAAATTTGTGTCCGTTTGCAGGCTATGTATCAACAGCTCAGGTTAGAGCCATATGCAGTGCATACCACATTCCAGTTTGGAGGCACTGAAGGGAAACGTCACCGCTTGCGAGAGGGAATGGTATTTTATGATCCGCCGGAGTATTATGACGCACCAGGTGATTAACAGCCCAACATATTGTTAAGTTTCCATTTCATGCCGCATGATGCTTATTAGCCAGCTAGATAGACTAGATCTTCTCCAAGTTGTTACAGCTCACTTGCGTCTTCTTTTGGTGTTTGAAACTAATCTTTATGTTATACTTTTCTCCATTTCTCCCTCATGCTTTTGTTTCTCAATGATTCTCTGAGTGGTGCATGTATTTCCTAGTCGTTCTTAGGAATACAAATGTGCCTATCAATCACAATAACTTTGCAATGTGCAATCATCTGCTTACTCAACTGATGCTCCCATTTGTAGGGTATTTGCAGTCTTTCATACTTCTTTGGGTGTTAGTGGCATATCCTGCTAATGTTAGATGTGGGGACACTTTATAAACATACGATTTGGCTATTGTGCACAAATCTGTTTAAGTAACGAGAGAAATATCGAGTTTCATGGCGAATGTTTCCTATGCTTTATCATCTTTGCCAGTCTGGTGGAATCTCAATGACCATGTCTTTAGCCAGCGGTGCAAATCATATATGATAAAGTAACTACCATTTTGTATTTATGTTTGTTGGTACGAACAGTGCCAGTATTCAGTAAGCCGGGGGGGTTTAGCATGGGAAGATTTGTTCTGTCAATTAGCACAACCTATTCCTCCTCCTCTCTCTTCCCTCCCCCAGGCCCCCCCCCCTTCCTCCTCCCCCCCCCCCCCCCCCCCCCAACAAAAAAAAAAATTCGTGTGGCATTCCACCTTTTTCCATCCAATTTTGCAAACGTGGTTACTTTTTCAGGCACCTATCTATGAAATAAATCCTCCCCTGATAATTCGTCTGTGAAGCTAGAAGAGTTTCACTTTTTACCTCCGATTTTTGCCTTAATTAAGTGAAGCATTTTGAAGCCTGGCACATGCAATATTCAGTACGAGGGAACAATAATAATTGAAGCCGACTTGGGGCTAAATTCATTCATAAATTGATATCATCAGCGTACTTATTTGATGCATAGGCATGCAAAGCGATCTCGCTGTTGCTGATTTTGTCAAGGGACTCATTGCAGGAGGTTTCTTATCATTTAAGCCATCTATTCCAAAGAGTTTATTACTGGACGGAGACCATACCATTGATATACATTTTACTTTGATCAATTATCAGGTGAGGCTAAACCAACCCTACTATACTCTGCCATTTAGTGGGACATGTTGTTGACCCCTTATTTGGCCTAATTGTTTATTCAGATAAAACAAATAAGGACGGCACTCGCAATCTCTTTGGTGTTAAACCGTACACTGGTGAGAAAGTTCACAATCAATTCAATATTATATGCGTTGGTTTTCATTATTGTGAGAGATTTTAAAGCTAGAATAATTGAGAAGAGGAGCACTTTGAGTGAACCCCACTAAAGATTGTTAGTATTCAGCGTAATACTTTAGTTTGGTGAATCTTTTTAATCAATGCAACTGACTTTTAACAGCAATTACTGGATTCTCATTGAGATTTTGGCTGAGTATTTTTACTTTTTTACTTTTTTATTTTTATTTTTATATTTTTTACTTTTATTTTATTTTTTTACTTTTATTTTAGCATATTTTAAACTTTTCACTTTGGGTTCATCGACCGCCGACCCCAACTGGTTTGGGATAAAGGTGATGTTGATGTTGATGTTGATTCATCTGTCGTGTTTTCCAGATCATGCCTCCACTATGGTGTAGATTGGATAGGCTGTGGTTTGCTCACCCAGGGGTTCTGGAGGGATCTTTGACTAGGCAACCATTTATATGCCCTTTGGACCACGTATTTGAGGTATACCAGTCTCCTACATTTTTCACTTGGTCATGATCATTTCAAGTGTCCCCACAAGTAATGACGTGGATCCTGTGACCTAATTAGTTCATTTTTATTTCTTCTTGGTTATCTCTTCCAGTTTTTAGGCAGCCCATGCTCTATAGTTCCTCTGCATTGAGTTCCTAAATTTCTTCCTTGACAAATGAAAAATCTCAAATATTCTTCACTTCAGTGGAGCTTTGGAGATTGTTTATCCAGAACCCTACCCTCTATTTGTTATTATCTTTATTTTGATTATCACATAAAATGACCATAAATAAAGAGTCGCCCCCCGTCCCCCTCTTCTTTTAAACCTTGGTTCCGTAGGAGCAAGTCAGAAAGATTGAGAAACAGATCCAGTGGAGATGGGGTGGGCCCTGTATTAGGATCCCTCAGTGGTAAAACACGCAAAAATTATTTATCTTAAGCTTTGTTTGTTTCACGGAAAATAACTTTCTGGAAAATGTTTTTCGGATTTTCTGGCATTTGAGAGGCAGAAAATTGCTAATATTAAAAAACACTTTCCTCTTATGAAAAAATCTCTTTCAAAAGTATGGAAAACGTTTTCCTCATCTTTTCTTCCTTTTTTTTCGACACTTTCTTTTCTCCTTCTTCATCCTTCGTTGCTGCTCCTTCATCTGCCTGCTATTGCTCCTTCCTTCGCCTACTTCCTCCGCCGATGGCAGAACCTACTGATGACAGTCACCCAGCAAGGCGAGCTCGAGGCTCGGTGGTGAGCCTCGACATTGCCAGCCTCGAGGGAGGCCAAGCTCGCCGGATCTGGTTCGGCTGGCCTTGGCCTTGAGTGAGCGATTTACGCGAGCCTCAGCCTTGCCATAGGCCAGTGAGGCGAGCCTCGGCGTTGTTGGCCTCAAGGGAGGCCTCGCCTCACCGGATCTGGCTTGGCCTCGAGCAAGCAGGGCTCGCCTCGCTAGATCCTGCGAAGTTTGGTCTCGCTTGAGGCTAGCGAGGCTCGGCCTGAGGTTGTTGGCCTCTGTCGAGGTTGGCCTGTGGCCGGTCGTCGGCCTCCATCGTGGCCAGCGACTAGCTGAGAAAAACTTACAGGAGAAAAAAAAATTTAAGAAAGCTCGACAAACTATTTGAGTAAAAATATTTTTTTATTCAAAAAATAAATAATGATTAAAAAATCGAGCTAGTTAATAAACTTTTTTTAGGAAAATTAATTCCTTGATAAATGACGGAAATAATTTTCCAGTTCATTTTTAAGTATTAGCCAAACACCGAAAATATTGTTATTTTCTTGAAAAATGACTTTCTGAAAAATATTTTTCGAAAGTATCACATTTTCCGTGAAACAAACGGAGCTTTAATGTCTTCCGCCTCATAGGTCCCATTTTTGTACCTTTTACTTCAAGGACAGTCCATTCAGTTCCTTTACGTGTCAATAAAAATAAAATAAAATATATTGGACAGACTGTTAGTTTGCTCCTTTGCTCAGGTTTCCACATGTCCTCTCTATACTTATCCCTTTCCCTTTCAACTTTATTTCCTTTTGGTTATGCTTGACATTATCGACTTTAGCACACTTGGAAGTTTTTTTGGTTGGGTGAACTGTTACTTGATGGAATTTATTTTATTCAATTAACATCTTGGATTCTGGAATGTGAGTTTTTCTCCATGGATAAGATAGGCATGATGGTAAATCAAGCATATGTGTGTTTCTGTTTGGGTAAGCTGTAGCTACTGTGCAACAGGTCAATGTCATGTTAAAAGAAATGCCGGAGGATGAATTTGGCCCGGCGATCAACATTAGGGAGTATTCTCTCCTTGACAATCCATCGATGCCCAAACAGGTAAAGGAAGACCACTTGCAAGGTATTTCTCGATCAGTTAGTTCCAGTGTAAATAATTGTGTTTTGCTTTTCCAGGTGAAAGAATCATGGCTTGATGTTAAGTTATGTCAAGGAGGAACTAAAGATTGTCAAGTAACCAATAGCACTGGCTCTCCAAGAGTGATCAGATTACCAAAGCGCAGCGACGAAGAAACGGTATTCAAGATAGTTATTGGCAACCTCCAATTTCCTTTGATATTTAAAACAATTATGACACTATTTGTATACACTATCTTCTTGGGTGAGCTTTTGGGTTTCTTTTTCTCTCCATCCTAACATCTTGGAAATCCTTTTTTTTTTTTTTTCAAATTATGGCTTGCGGAGATGCCATCTAGTGCCGTTTAATGATTTTTTGTATTTCTATTATTGCTCACTCTGTGTCTTATCTTCAGAAAGCTGTGTGTAATTCTAAGCTAATCCAAAATGAAGACAGTGAACTGTGTACTTGGAGCTTCAGTAATGAGTGAATACGACTAATATCACCTTTAAATGTACAGCTGAAGGCGGTGTTCTCCTCCTTCAAGGACATCAAAGTCATTCAGTTCTCTTCAATGCAAGATGCTTTTGAAGGTTTTACTGACCAGGTAAGAGTTCATCTGTTCTCCCATTTGTCTTGCGATTGTGGTCTCATTTGCAACATTTTCCTGTCTTCCTGATGCTGTTTTGTAAATTGGTCAGAAAATGGAACAACAATTTAGGAATCGTGTCAAGCGGTATGTGGGTATTTGGTGCTGCACTGGGGATCATGTGCCGGGTCATATATATTATGATATGTACTGGGATGAGAAACCTGGTTGGAAGCCTGTGCCACCTCAAACTTCAGCTGACGATCACCCACCTTGGTGAGACCTAACCACACGCCTTGAATTGTAGTTGATGCCCGCAAAAGTATGGCTTCCAAGTTGACTCGGTGCATCATCAAACTTGCCGAATGCAATCGTACACAAATCCCGGAAGGTACTTCCCATCTATAAGTCAATTTTGGCATACAGACACAAGTTAGGGATTTTCCCCACTGTACAAGATTAGAAGTAGAAATTTTGTCACACGATGAGCCTAATGGCTCCTCCTGAAAAGAAGAATAATGGGGAATTCTGGAGAATTGTAACTACAAAGCTTACTAGGGTTCAACTTTCTTTTAATTTTTACAATAGCAGATACCTAGGATTATGTTTGGTTCAATTACAAAATGGCATCTGCTAATAAAGTGTATGTATCCATTCTCTCTTTTCAATAACGGCCTCTCTAATATAGACTGCCGTTTTGTAATTAGGTAGTGATCTACACATTAAGGTGTTTGTCAGTTAAATCTGCTCTGATGATAATTTGTAGTTCCCCAATGGCTTTGAATGCTTCTTTATGTTGCTAGGAATGATGTAGACAATGCTCCGGAGATGCTTATTGAGCACTTTTTTATGAGTCCAAGAACGAGCTTTTTAACAGTCCTAGATTTACGCTCTTTTCATTTCAGGAAAACAATTCCAAAAAAAAAGTTCTCCACATTTTCCGACATTTGATTCACACAAAAAAAAATAAATCAGTTAAGAAAAATATTTTTTTACCAATGGAAAAACACTGGGGAAAATAATTTCATCTCTCCTCTGCACTCCTTCACGTTCTTCTTCTTTTTTCCCTTCTTCCTTTGCCAATGACCGGCCACACCTAGGGGTTAAGCTCGCTCAAAGCCCATGAGGTTCGACCTCATCAGATTCCAGCGTGCTTGAGCCTCACTAGTCAACAGCAAGCTCAAGGAGGAGGCAGCGAGCTTGAGCCTCACGAGTTGGCAGCGAGCTCGAGGTCTTGCAATTCATAGCGACCTCGACCTTGCTGATCTCTAGCGACTTAGCGAGCTTGTCCCTCGCATGTGGCCGATAGCTGACTGCGGAAGAAAGGAAAAAAGAAAGAAAGAAAAGGAAAAAAAGATAAATATAAATATTAAATATTATTAAAATTTTGATTTTTTTTGGTAATTGTCTAGGAAAATCAAATCAAATTCTCTGTACCAAACAATGGAAAATATTTTCATTTTTTTGGAATTTTTTTTTTTGAAAATGTCACATTTTTCGTGAATAGACAGGGCCTTAGTCTTCAATTATATTCCAGTATTATACCCCATCAAACTGTTGATGTTGCATCACTGGTATGGCACATTGTGGGCATGCGCCTCTCGATTGAATTGTTATAATGGAGATCTCTTCATGCTATGTTGAATAGAGAGGAAGGGGAGAATTACCAAAAAAACTTTCAAACCTATTACAACTATGCGAATTCAACTGCTTTTTCCAATTGAATTTTAAATCTTTTGTATTTGTACCCATTCAAGTAATCCAACCAATTTTGGACAGAACTCGTGACGTGGATTGGCCAATGCGGATAATTTTTAAAATTTTTGTATTATTCATTTATTATTTATTTTATTTTCTTTCTCTTTCTCTTTATTTTCTTCCTCTAGTTGGTCGTTGGATTAGCCAGAGGAAGAAGGAAGGAAAAGAGAAAGAAACGAAAAAAAATTCAAAAAACAATAGAATTTTTTTAAACAAATTTCACGTCAGCTCCAGTTGCGCCACATTAGTGATTTCAAATCAAAGTTGGCTAGAAGGACTGAAACGACATAAATATAAATGGTTTATGACTCAATTGAAAAAAAATTAAAACTAAATTGGCAAACTTGTAATAGGCTTAAGGCTTTTTTGATAATTTTAGCAAGGAAAATTCTTACTTAAAGGCTTGATGCGCAATGATCCAAAAAAAGCTCCAGTCCGTTCAATGTGAAGAAAATCAGATGGCCAAGCGCATGAAGCTACTTACAATCCCCTCTAATAGCTAAATTATAACCTAAGTCAGCCTTCCAAAGTAAAAGTCAGGTGTAGATCCAAAAGAAAAAAAAAAAGAAGAAGTAAAAGCTAGTTTGGACAATGTAATGCAGGTGAAGCCACAACGAAAAGGTGGACTGTTCAGAAAAACAGAAAGGACATTAATTTCATTCACCGCAGCCCGTGAAGTGTCAAAGGTGCATGTTTTGCTGTTCATTTTCAGAATTATACTTACTTTTTCAAATTCAACTAGATACATAGATCAACGTGCATGTGGAAAGATTTCATTAGTAGATCTCGAAATACGGTAAAAATGAAACGACTTACCAAATAACACAATGGTACTTTTATATTTTAAAAGTTTAAAAGGAAAGATTTTACTAGTAGATCTCGAAATATGGTAAGAAGGAAACGACTTACCGAATAATAACATGGTGTTTTTATATTCGAAAAGTTTAAAAGAAAGTACAAAAGATACCAAATGGAAAACACAGTGCGCTTAGATTCGGTAAGTCTCGAGTATGCACAGTAGGGATTGTATCCGAATTTCGGGAAATATGGAGTACAAATCATGGGCACGAATAGATTTTTGGAAGTTAAGGGATGTTATTCAAAAAGAGTTCAACTGACCATGCAGTTATAAATGGGATTAGAAATATTCTGATTTTCACGGACAAATTGTGAGAATCGTGGATTGAGAAGAGTTGAGCAGTGGTGCTAAAATTCAAAAGTTTGAAATTAAAGAAGAACTGCTCAAGCAATTAAGAAGGCAAGGCGAATAAGTATCCAAAGAAGAGAGAAAAAAAGGAAGACATACAACTCAGAAAAATGCTCTGTTTCTTTCGAGTTTTCATTAAGGCCTACAATTTAATTTTCCTGCACTTTCTATTTCTTGTACTTTCAGATTCAAGCAAGTTATTTCCCATTTTCAGCAAGTAGAAGTATTTTAATTGTAGATTGTCCAACTCTCGAAACGTCTTTTCATCCATATTCTCCATTAGAATAGAGCCATAGAACTCATATAAATAAAAACCGAAAAGCGAGTTTCAATGAAAGATATTCCCGATACAAATCGCGCGAACATCTTTTTGGCATGCTTGGTGGGACTCCATGGTGAGTTTTAGGAGAAATGGTGAGAACAAGGAATCAACCAGAAGGAGATCATGGTCAGAATGACCAAGTTAATAATCTTGAAGATGGCACCCATTCAGAAAATTCTGTTGCAAATGTAGCCATTGGGATTCTCCTTCAACATAATGATATACCACAGTGATTGAATGAAAAACAGACTTGTGCACTGGCACCAGATCCTACAGTGGCGGCTACGATAAAGAGAATATTTGAAGAACAACAAAACAAATTGACTAATCATATAGTGAAACATGTCACTGATGTGACCAAACCAATGATGGTCAATGTTATAAATGAGGTAATATCTCGTCCAAGTTCATCATCTCAAGTATTACCTTTTCAGGTGAATTCTCCTGGTATGATACCATATCATCTCGTGTATGGCCCTCCCAGTACTAGGTATAATTATGGTGGAGTATCTGTACCACCTCCCACTATGAGAATTATACCAAGACCAGATAATCTTATTGTAGGAAATTTGATCAATGGAGTCAATGGTTATGTCTTTCCTCACAATGCCCCGATTGAAGTTAACACGGATAATCCAAATGTCCAAAATGTATACCCGGTACCGAATGTACCCAATTTGGAACCTATAAGGCATCATGGAATTATGCCGAATCTACAGGGCATGGGAAATCAACCATATAGGCCAGTGCCACCGGTTAATTTCAATCTAGAGAATCAAGGAATGGAATGACCTTTACCGGTTGACCCTAAGGGGCAAGAAGTTTGGATTGGCCAGCAAAATATGAGGCGATGGAACCCAGATCGAGTAGTTGAGATAGTACTCCAACAATTGGGAGTAGATAGAGCCATTCCAAGACTAGTTTATAGGAAATCACATCCCGGTTAGGTAAATAATATTTCTTACCCAAAGGGATTTAAGACATTAGACTTTGTCGTGTTTACAGGAGAAGAAGATCAATTAACAGTTGAACATGTTGGCCGTTTCTTAGCGCAATGTTGGGAAGCAAGTACAAATGAGTACTTAAGACTAAAACTGTTCCCGTTGTCATTGTCTAAAATAGCATTCGCATGATACACCAATCTGCCAGCTAATTCTATCCAAAATTGGGCTAAAATAGAATGACAGTTCCATTCTCAATTTTATCGGTCAGTACCTGAAGTATCAGTAGCTGATTTGGCAAGGATTCATCAGTATGGGAATGAGACGGCATATCAATTCATTGCCAGGTTCAAGAAATCAAGGAATTGATGCCTAACCTCTCTTACCAAAAAAGAGTTTACTGATTTGGCCTTCAATGGAATTAAGTTCACTCTTTAGGAACGTTTTGAAGGACAAACATTTAATGATCTTTTTCAATTGACCACAAGGGTCTCAAAGTATGAGCATTTGTTGAAAGAAAAAGACAGGAAGCCGATGAAAGACAATCGACAGGCCATGATTGGCACACATAGTCCCGAAGTTAGAAGCCTTCTGGAAGAAGAAGAGGAAAATAAAATAGCGGCAACTATCATGGTTTTGGAAAAACCATACGTATGTCTAGCTCTCAAGCCAGCAAAAGTGAAAGAGTTCGCGAAGGTCAAGGCCAAGGAGTCAAACAGTTATTCGTTTGATATATACAAGTTGGACGAAATATTCGACTTATTACTAAAAGATGGGTTGATAAAGCTCGTCGAAGGGTAGAAGATCACATCTAAAGAAGAGCTAGCCGATAAGAGATACTACAAATGGCATTATTCTACTAGTCGTAACACGGCAAATTGCATTGTCTTCAGGAAAACAATCTAAGAAGCAATTCGGCAAAGCAAGATCAAGTTTGCTAAAGACAAAGGGAAAGCACCAATGGAAGTTGATGTAGATCATTTTCCTAAAATAACTGGTATGGTGAACATTCATACCCCAGTAAGCCGTGGCATAGATAGAGTTTGCGTTCACTGTAATCAAGAGTTTGTTAATTAAGATCAGCATTATCTGGAGAATCGGTTTATAAGAGGATATAGAAGATGGCATTGATATGGTTCGTTCAATCGAAGAATCATTAGATCACAAGTAAGTCATGAGAATCAACCCTCTAGCTATCCAGTTAGAGGTTAAGAGGAAGATATCGAGTTGGGTCTTTTAACCGAAGGGGAAGTAGGTCACAGATGAGGTCTGAAATAGCAATCCAGAGAGGTTCTTTTCAAGGACGTGAAGAAGAAGCACGTTGTAATCGAGTGAAATCGGAGATAGTAGTCTCGAATTTACTTCCTCAGCAACTTAGAGAAGACAATCAATTTGAATAGACAAAACCTAAAGTCAAGTTGCTAGATAACCAATCACAAAGGTTAGGAAAAAAGGCGTAGTCAAAGCAACTAATTTGAGAACCCAAGAAGAATCAGACCGAAGTATGAGAAAAGGAACTGGGTCTGAAGATATAGTGATACCGAAGTGGAAAAGAACAAAATGAAAGAGAAGACCATTCTAGATCAACGTACAGAAAATCCCAACCTGGAGTTATCAAAGGGGAAGGCAGTTAATGATGAACTACAAACTATTGACTTTGGTCAATTTGCAGTGGCATTGACTCCAAAACATAAGAATAGCTTCATGCAAAGTTGGATGACACAAAAAGATAATGAAGGATACCAAAAAGGAAAATCTAGAATGTCGAAGGAGCATAACCATTCAATAAGGATCGGCATGGTAGATGCGAAACTCCCAAAAGAATTGGAGATCTCATTGACAGTTGAAGAAGATTCGGGACATATTTTAGATAAAGAAGTAGCTATGGCAGAATTTCATTTTCCTGAAAATAAAATCATAGAATTTGAGAAAGTCTTAACTGAGAAGACTAAGCATCTAAAGTCCTTACTCATATCTGGCAAAGTAGATGGACAACTAGTTGAAAAAATATTTGTAGATGTTGGAGCTACATTGAACCTGATGTCATATACATACTTCAAGAAGTTGGGCAAAAGAGATGTGGAGATAACACCGTCAAACATACAATTGTCAGATTTTCTTAGAAAGGTTACTAACGTCAAGGGAGCCATGGTTGTGGATTTAAATATCGGGTCCAAAACATCGCAGACTACTTTCTTCGTCATTGAGTCGAATGGTTCTTACAACTTATTGTTGGAAAGAGATTGGATACATTTTAACCAATGTGTGCCATCTACCTGCATCAAATACTAGTATTTTGGAATGGAGAGAAAGTGGAGTATGTTAAAGCAGATGGCAAAGTTGGACAAAAATCCATGAAAAAGACGAAAATCTAATACACGAAAATCGAATTGTAGAAATTCTAGAGACCGACTCATGGTCTTATACTTTTTGCCGCTTCAGAAAAAGGAAGAGCGAGTGGATTCCCAAATCGGGTTTAACATTACATGAATTAAGTCAACTTTATGGAAATAGGTATATTATTGCGAGAAACTGAAGAAAGGTACTTCATATATCTGGCTGAAACGGCTTAACAAAACCACATAGCATCAGATTGTATTGAGGAGTTAGAAGAATCGCCGACTAAAGAAGAAAATAAGTTAGTAGAAACTGAAGACCCTTTCGTAGAAGTTGATGTTGGAGAACATGGACATCATCAGCCCACATACGTAAGTGCACTTCTACAAGGGGGCATCAAAGATAATCTTGTTAGATTGATTACAAAGTATAAATATGGTTTCACCTGGGATTACTATGAGATATCTGTCGCGACTCGAAATTTTTTTTTAATTAGGTGAACATATTATTAGATTAATTAGGTGGCTTAACTTAATACGAACTCTCCTAAATCCTACCGAATCGCAACTTTGATTTTTATTTAAATGATTTTAAAATTTGAAGTCACCACTAATCATTTTTGGTAGGTTGATTAGAAACCTATGTAAATTAGTGGGAGAACTAAGTTACTTCTACGAACCAGAGATTATGAGTTCGGGGATTTGGTTACACTAGTTAATTAAAACTAATACCCTTTCGGTACCTTAATTTCATGGATATCCTAATTTGGCAACTCATGCTTGGTTTATTCCTAAGGTTCTAATAGGGGTTCTCTTTTTATATTTTCACTTTTTAAATGGAATGCATGTGAATGATATTTTTTGGTATTTTCAAAGTATTAAAATTCCCTAAAGCCGAAAGATTGAGTGTGTTAACGACTTCTATGCAGTGTTACGACCTCCAACAGGTGGCTCGGCCTACTCATTCTGGGGTCGACGATTCGATTTAATTACAGGAAGTAAATGACAATAAATAAAGACCACAAATGGATGGCTCAGCCTTGGCTTGGCCCTCTCTTTTGAGGTTTAATGGTACATGAATTAAATTACAGAAAATTTAATTGCGATAAATAAAGACCTTCAATGGATGGCCTAGCATTGGCTTGGCTCTCCCCTTTGGGGTTTAATAATGCGGAAATTAAATTGCAGAAATTTAAATGACAGTAAGTAAAAACCTCCAATGGGCAGCCTAGCATTGGCTTAGCTCTTCTTTTTGAGGTTTAATGGCGCGGAAATTAAATTGCATGAATTTAAATGACAATGAGTAAAATCCTCCAATGGGTGGCCTAGCATTGGCTTAACTCTTCCCTTTGAGGTATAATAGTGCAGGAATTAAATTGCAGGAATTTAAATGATAGTAAGTATAAACCTCCAATGGGTGACCTAACATTAGCTTGGCTCTTTCCTTTGGGATTTAATGGTGTAGGAATTAAATTGTAGGAATTTAAATTGCAGTAAATAAAGACCTCCAATGGACGGCCCAACATTAGCTTGGCCCTTTCTTTCCGGGTTTAAGGTGCAGGAATTTAAATTGCAGTAAATAAAGAACCTCCAATGGGGAACTCGGCATCGGTTCGGCTTACCCATCGTGAGGTTTGGTGGTACTAAAATTAAATTACAGGAAATAAATAACCTCCAGTGGATGGGCTTTGCCCTCTCCATTCTAGGGTTTGAATTCATTAAAATAAAATACAATGAATTGATTTGATAATTCGGGCCAAAATTCCTCGATGGATCAATTGAAAATTTGATGGGCACTCAAGAGCCTGTCGGTGCTAATTTTTCACCTCCGTGGGATTTACCGTGCATGTTAAATTATCTTTCACCTGATACAAAATATGGAGAAGATGGAAAATTGAAGCAAATATGATTTAATTCACACCAAAAATTGGAACAATGAAAGAGGCACTTAGCTTTAATTTTGTGCTGGAGGTTTTTTGGCTCTCTTCTTGAGTTATATTGACTAGGTGATGTTCCATATTCCACATGTGAAGAGAAAGATTTACCACCAGTGACCTTCGGATATTTTAATGCGTCAGCACGTCATTGGATTTGCTCGTGGCGCCTTCAATTCAGCTTGCCTCGACGTCACCGTTGAGATTTACTCATGCGCTGTCTCTACTAGTTTGTTAGTGCATCGTCACCACTGGCTTAACTCATCACAACGCCTTTGGTCCGGTTCACCAATCTAAACTCATGTGGACTGATATTGTGAAGTCGGGAGAGTGGAATTCGCGGCAGCTGGGAGTCGTCGGCCTCGAGTATTCGACTTCATTGAAGCCTCTGATCATAGTGCTCCAAACGAAAATGCTAGGGCACAGAATTTGGTCAAACACGTGATAGGCATAGCCTATGGGTCCAGGAAGATACCCGATTTCGAGGATGAGGTGCCTCCTAAGGTCTGGGTTGGCGAGCGAAGCATCATGCCTGACATAGAATGCGTATATTTGTTTCTAGGATCATGCTCATCACATCGGCTATAACCAAGCGATTTACCACTACCCTGCAATAGTGTCAAAACTGGTTGTGTAATCGATGGTGTCCTCGTCTCAGCTAGTTCGAGCCTGCAAAAATGCCCGCGTCATCCCCAGTAATAGCGAAGAGGATAATAGCTACCACGACCTAAATTGCTCACTAGAGAAGGGCCCTTTTGACCACCATCTCTTTGGACACCAAATTCTTGTCATCCTTGTCCCTTCTTCCAGTGCAATCGGTAACTCTCGAACGATCCGAACAGAATATATATCTCGGAATACACCCAATACACAATGATCAAAACAAACGTCTCCAGCAACTCACCCAACAGAGCAAGACCCATTCTCTTTTTTCTAAATCTTTCGAGAAAAATCACGAGCTAGGCACAAAATCACAAAGGTCGCATGCTATGAAAACTTGACCTTCAAGCCAAGAAAGACAGTGACATTACACTCCTCGTCGAACCCTCTCTGTCCTTGATCTCAATGAAGAGCCCTCTTCCTCCCATGTGGTCGACGATAGAAACGCCGAACCAAGGAGGTCATTGCAGCTCCCCTAAGTTCCAGCTCCAACTCTCTCCTTATCGCCTGCCTTGTCGGTCGGGAAGGCTCGCAATGGAGCGCTCACCCAGGCGGGCAAGTGCCCGCGCAGTGGTCTAGTTGGACGGACCTTCATATTTGCGAAACTAGCCTCCTTTGATGAGAAAAAGTTTCCTTTCTTCCTCAGTGTCCTCCCCAGTTTCGATATGGGGGATCCTTCTTTTGAGAGGTCTGAGGCCACCCTCGGACTAGACCCCCGTGGCCATCGTTGAAGAACAGGGGGAGAGAGAGAGCGATGAAGAGGAAAACAGGGGCGGCCATGGTGATTCCCTGCTCCGCAAAGGCGTTTCCTCCCTTGACAACCTCCACCAGTGCGTGATCGCTTATCGTTAGCCATACCCCCCCCTCCCCCAATTTTCGCTTCCACCCTGAGGGGAAATTTAAAAAGCACGGTCCCCTCCCATTTTCACATCGATTCCAGATTGAAGCAGCAAATTACCCAAACCTTTGAATCAGGTACATAACTTCGACAAATTCCCTAACCTATGAAGATCGAAAGCAAGAGTTTCCAAACAGCAAACCACCCGTTTAATGATAGTTCCAAGAGAAGATGGAGCACAAAAACTTCCAGTTCAAAGTCGCCTTTGTCCACAACTCCTTTAGAAAATCAGTAGATGTTTCTTCGCAAGAACAAAATCGAAACTCTAACGTGATCATGTCGCGCTGGTGGCAATACCCAGGAGCAGAATGTAAGCAAATCTACGCAATACATTTATGCTGAAACACGTAGAATTTATGCGGAATTTCATCGTCACAGTAATTGTTGATCTTCATGATTTTCACGAAACAACAAGATGAAGGCATACCTTTCTCCATAACGATTCTTCAAGTGTTGATTGTTGCGTCAGAAGACGAAGGCGATGAAAATCTGATTTTTCTCCCTTAACCCTTTGTTCTTTACGTTGTACTCTGATGGAGAGAGAAACAACTCAACTGACGTCTGTTTTATAAACGTCGTTATCGTTCAGTCGGTTGGAGAGAGGACCAGATTTCCTTTTAAAAGATAATATTATCCACGAGGTGCCTCTTCAAAAATGCCTTCCATCAAAGCAAATCAAATTCGCACCTTTTCGGTTATATCCTTTTATAACCAACAGATTTTAGCATTTATTAAATCATTAAATCAAACAATAATAATATCATGTGGGTCACATTATTTTACATTCTCCCACTTGACCCATATGACATTCCTTTCATGATTTAATAGAACCATAATGTGCACAAAATATTATGCTAAAACTTTTCCTTCAATTGGTTATGATACAATAATCACCAAAAGTAAAAGAAGACTAATGTGAGTCATAGCGATTGTGTGTCATCTTTCGACACAGTCCCTTCTATGCACTACAACTATAGCTCTCTACTCATCATGATTCATAAATAAGAAATATAGCAATGGTCCAACTATAATGTCTCTATTAGAGACTATCCTGTCAAACATTCATCTACTTTCATTATGTATACTAAGTAGAAAACAGGATATCAGAAACATACATAAATGAGCTCAGAGTGTCAAATACATAAAAATTAATATAGTCATAATACAATATCATCAGCGATGTCTAATAATGTCCATTCTTTCAACATGTTCATTAAATGTTTTGGGCGGCAGTCCTTTTGTTAATGGATTTGCAATCATAAGATTGGTGCTAATATGCTCAATTGACACTCTCTGTTTCTGAACTTCTTGTTTGACAGACAAGTATTTGATTTCCATATGCTTAGCACCCTTAGAATACTTGTCATTCTTAGAGAAGAAAACTGCTGCAGAATTATCACAGTAAATTTTCAGCAGCCAGGCAATACTGTCGACAATCATAAGCCCTGAAATAAAGTTCCGCAACCATAACCCATGAATAGTGGCCTCAAAGCATGCCACAAATTCAGCCTCCATAATTGATGCAGCAATGACTGACTGCTTCGCACTTTTCCATGAAATTGCACCTCCAGCCAAAAGGAATAGATAACCAAATGTTGACTTCCTTGTATCGATGCATCCGGCTAAGTCTGAATCTGAATATCCAATCACCTCAAGATGATTGCATCTTTCATAAGTGAGCATATAATCCTTCGTTCCTTGCAAGTATCTGAGAACTTTCTTTGCAGCTTTCCAGTGATCCAATCCTGGATTGCTTTGATATCTGCCCAGCATTCCGATAGCAAAGCTAATGTCTGGTCTGGTACAAGTCTGAGCATACATTAAGCTTCCAACAACAGATGCGTAAGGAATATTTTTCATTTGCTGTCGTTCCAATTCAGTTTTCGGACATTGCATAAGGCTAAATTTGACCCCTTTCTGGATTGGAACTATTCATGCTGAACATTTGTCCATATTGAATCTCTCTAGAATTTTATTAATATAGGCCTTTTGAGACAACCCTAACAATCCTTGTGATCTATCACGGAATATTTCTATTCATATCACATATGTTGCCTCACCCATATCTTTCATTTTAAAATTCTTAGAGAGAAATTTCTTGGTTTCATGTAACAAACCAAGATCATTAGTAGCAAGCAAAATGTCATCAACATATAGAATTAGGAAAATAAACTTGCTCCCACTGACCTTCATATATATTCACCGATCAACGGTGTTTTCCTTAAATCCAAAAGAGGTCATGGTATCATTGAACTTAAGATACCATTGTCGGGAAGCTTGTTTAAGTCCATATATTGACTTCTTTAATTTACACACCATGTGTTCCTTTCCTTTAATTGAAAAGCCTTTGGGTTGGTCCATATATACCTCTTCCTCTAAATTCCCATTAAGAAAGGCAGTTTTCACATCCATCTGATGTAACTCTAAATTGTAATGAGCCACCAACGCCAAAATGATTCTAAGTGAGTCTTTCTTAGAGACTGTTGAAAAAGTCTCTTTATAATCAATGCCTTCTTTTTGAGTAAAACCTTTAGCAACTAGTCTAACCTTATATCGTTCGATATCACCTTTTGAGTAGCGTTTGGTCTTAAAGACCCATTTACACCCGACCCTTTTACATCCTTTAGGTAACTCAACAATATCCCAGACTTGATTCTGATCCATAGATTTTAACTCTTCTTTCATGGCATCAATCCATTTTGTAGAATCACTACATTCCATGGCCTGTGAAAATGAACCTGGATCATTACCAATTCCTAAGTCAATTTCTGACTCTTGTAGATAAACCACATAGTCATTAGAAATAGCTGACTTTCTGTCCCTTTGAGATCTTCTTAATGCTATTTCTGGTGGCTCAACTACTGTAGATTCATTGTTGACATGTTCATTATGGAGTGTTTGATCATTTATTTGTTGTTCTTGATTATTGTTTAGTTGAACAATAATATCAGGAACAACAACTCTGGAAGTTTTAGGTAAAGGAACTTCTACCCTAACTTCTTGAATGCAAACGTTACGCATTCCTTCACTCCCACTAATGTCGCCATTCTCAATGAACCTAGCATTTCCAGATTCTACAATTCTTGTACTATGATTAGGACAGTAAAATCTATACCCCTTAGACTTTTCTACATAACTAATAAAATAACTACTGGTCGTTCTAAAATCTAATTTCTTTTCATATGGATTGTAAATACGTACTTCTGCTGGACAACCCCAAACATGTAGGTGTCGTAAATTAGGTTTCCTACCCGTCCACAGTTCAAAGGGAGTCTTTGGAACTGCTTTATTAGGAAGCCTGTTTAATAAGTACATAGAAGTCTTTAATGCATGCATCCACAAAGATAAGGGTAAAGATGAATGACTAATCATACTTCTAACCATTTCCATTAGAGTACGATTACGCCTTTCTGCTACACCATTCTGTTGTGGTGTACCTGGCATTGTGTATTGAGCACAAATACCATATCTTTCAAGGAATTTAGCAAATGGACCTGGACATTGTCCTGATTCGTCATACTTTCCATAATATTCACCACCTCTATCTGACCTTACTATTTTCACCTTTTTATCTAACTGTCTCTCAACCTCTTTAATAAACACCTCGAGTGCATTCACAGATTGAGATTTATCATGTAGTAGATAAATATAACCGTAACGTGAAAAATCATCAATAAAGGTGATAAAATAACTTTCTCCACCAAAAGATGGAACATCAAAAGGACCACATATATCAGTGTGTATAATTTCAAGAAGCTCTATGCTTCTTGTGGTACCCTTCTTGATGTGTTTTGTTTGTTTACCTTTAATACAATCAATACACACTCCAAGGTCAGTAAAATCCAAATTTGGAAGAATTTCATTCCTCACTAATCTTTGCATCCTTTCCTTGGATATGTGACCCAAACGTTTATGCCACAAGTAAGCAGAATTCTCATTCACTAAACTGCGTTTAGTGCCAATATTATGATGCAAGGTCAATATGGTCTCAATGAATGCATTATCAAGTTTAAACTTGTAGAGACCATCACATAAAATTCCATTTCCAATAAGATTGTCATTCTTAAACAAACTGAAAGATTCATAGCCAAACTTAAAAGAAAAACCCGCTACATCAAGTTTTGGCAAAGACACTAAATTGCGAGAGAACGTAGGTACATAAAGGGTTCGAAACAAATCCAAATAATGCCCAGTATCTAAAAGTAAACGATAAGTGCCAATGCCTTCAACTGGAGCTTTGTTTCTATTTCCTGTGTACACATAGTTCTCACTTGGCTTTATGGCTTAGATCGTAAGGAATCCCTGCATCGTATTGGAAACATGGGTGGTAGCACCCAAACCAATCCACCAAGTATTATGAGGGACTTCAGTAAAGTTTGATTCAAAACATACTAAAGCACAAGGCTTACCTTTCTTTTTGAACCAAGCTTTACGCTTCAGACAATCTTTCTTCAAGTGTCCAATTTTATTACAAAAGTGGCACTTAATAAGATTGTGTTCCTTCTTGTGGATTTGAGAAGTCTTAGAAGAGTTATTTAGGATGTGTAATCCTTTCTTCTTGTTCTTTCTACCTTTCCCACCTTTCCACTTGGAATTCTTCTCAAGTTCTTGATGACTAAAGAAATTAACAGAATGAGCCTTTTGATTCTTTATCATTGTTTCCTCTTGAACAAGCATACTGGTGTTGACACCTGATTTTTAACCATTTTTTCTATTGCTAAAGTAATAAAAAATCCATAAAAATTCATAAAATTGAAAAATCAACTTTGGGGACCTTAGCCAAGCGTAGGGAACCAATTTTGACCAAAAAACGATTTTTCATATTTTCAGTATTTTTCGGTATTTTTATTTTCGAAAATTCATAAAACAAAAAATGAAGAAAAAATGAGAAAATTGAAAAATCAACTTTGGAAGCCTTGGCCAAGCCTAGGCAACCATTTTTGAACAAAAAATAAAATTTCATATTATATATATATATATATATATATATATATTTAATTTTTTTAAAAAAAAATACAAAAATACTTGAAAATTTTGGAAAAATAACATTTGAGGCCAAAAAAAGACACAAAGATAGTTAATATTTTTATTTTAAATCTATTTTCATATTGGCCATCGCAAATTCAGAAAAATCCAATTCGAGTCACGTGTTCCTTCACGAGTATAATCTTAAATCGGGCCTAAAAAAATTTAATTTGAGTCAACTTATTTTTAATTTTCGCTTTTTATGAGTTGTGACATTGTCTTCTAATATTTTAAATTTTCATCTTGGCCCAATTATACCCAGAATGACTTAATTTTGCAAAAGGGCTTTAATTAAATTCTGCATTATTTTCAACGGCAAGAAATGAGCTTAAATTTGACATGTGGTGAATTTTGGTGTGTCAAAAATTGTGAGGAGATTTGGACTTAAAGAAATATATTTTTTCAGGGACTAAATTGTAAATACTTAAAATTTAAGGACTAGAGTGCAAATACTTAACTCTTGAAGGATTATTTTACAAATAACAAAAAGAAGAGTTAGTGGATAAATTAGAATAGAGAAGGGAAGATGGAGAAGAGGAGATGAAGAAGAGAAGTTGGAGAAGAATAGATGAAGAAAATAAGATAAGAATAGAGAAGGGAAGATAGAGATGAAGAAGAGTTAGTAGAGAAATTAGAATGGAAGATAAGAATAGAGAAGGGAAGATGGAGATGAAGAAGAGTTAGTGGAGAAATTAGAATGGGAGATAAATATGGAGAAGGGAAGATGAAGATGAAGAAGAGTTAGTGGAGAGATTAGAATGTGAGATAGAGATGGAGAATGGAAGATGAAAATGAAGAAGAGTTAGTGGAGAAATTAGAATGGGAGATAGAGTTAGTGGAAAAATTAGAATGGGAGATAGATGAGTAGATTATAAAAGGAGGATGAAGTGAGCTTGAGAGGGGATTTTTTGGAGAGAAAATTTGAAGTGTTTGAGGATTCTTGGGAGAGAAAATTTGAAGTGTTTGGGAGAATTTTTTGGAGAGGAAATTTTGGATGTTTAAGAGAGTTTTGGGAGATTGAAGAAAAATTCGAGAAAAAGAAAATACCAAAAGAGAGAGAATTTTGAAGATGATGGGAGTTTAAAGCTAGGGGTTATCATCACAAATTCCTTCATCGATCAATATAAATCAAGAGTTCATCCTCGTCAACGAGCAAGCAAATTCGAGCTAAGTGTTTTTATTTATTCATTTATTTATGATTTTACTCGCAAATTAGCACAAATTGTATACACTTTCTCCATCTCTTTTTTTCCCCATATTTTATGTCAGGAGAAGGATATCTCTACGTCAACAGCAAAAATCTCGTAGAGATGCAAAAATCGGCCCAGACAAGCTCCTAAGCTGTCCACCGATTTCTCAACTGATCTGTGACTAAAAGTCCCTCTTAATTCAAAAGAAACTCTCTATATTGGGAACATAGAGAGCGAAAATCAATTATAGAAATCCCTCCCAAAAAAAATGGGAGATAAGTACTCTTTCCACTCTTCTGGTTTTAGGTGCAGATTAGCACATATTTTGTATACTGACACTTCACTTTATTTTATGTCAGGAAGCCGCAGCTCTATATCAATGGTCAACCCTGTGGAAGCACAAAATCGGCTTGGAGGAGTCCTCAAGCGCGAACAAATTTCAAATTGTTGAATCAATTCGTTGTATTTCATTTTAAAGAATTCATACCCCAGAATGGAGAGGACAAAGTCCATCCGCAATTTAAATACCTGCACCATAAATCCCAAAGGGAAGAGCCAAGCCAATGCTTAGCCTCCCATTGGAGGTTTTTACTTACAGTAGTTAAATACCTGTAACTTAAATACTTGTACCTTAAATCCCAAAGGGAAGAGCCAAGCCAATGCTTAGCCTCCCATTGGAGGTTTTTACTTACAGTAGTTAAATACCTGCAACTTAAATACCTGTACCTTAAATCCCAAAGGGAAGAGCCAAGCCAATGCTTAGCCTCCCATTGGAGGTTTTTACTTACAGTAGTTAAATACCTACAACTTAAATACTTGTACCTTAAATCCCAAAGGGAAGAGCCAAGCCAATGCTTAGCCTCCCATTGGAGGTTTTTACTTACAGTAGTTAAATACCTGCAACTTAAATACCTATACCTTAAATCCCAAAGGGAAGAGCCAAGCCAATGCTTAGCCTCCCATTGGAGGTTTTTACTTACAGTAGTTTAAATACTTGCAACTTAAATACCTGTACCTTAAATCCCAAAGGGAAGAGCCAAGCCAATGCTAGGCCTCCCATTGGAGGTGTTTATTCATTGTCATGTACTTCCTATAATTTAATTTTTGAATCATCAGACCTAAAAGATAAGTAGGTTGTAATATTACACAGAAGTCGTTAACACACTCCCTCTTTCGGCTTCAGGGAATCTTTAACACTTAAAAAAATATAACAAATAAAAATATATATCATCCATGCATCCTATTTAAAAAGTGAAAATACAAAAGAGAATACCCTACTAGAGCCTTAGGAATAAACCAAGCCTGAGTTGCCGAATTAGGATATCCATGAAATTAAGGTACCGAAAGGGCATTAGTTTTAATTAACTAGTGTAACCAAGTCCCCGAGCTCCTAATCTCTGGTTCGCAGGAATAAATTAGTTCTCCCGCTAATTTATTTAGGTTTCTAATCGACCTACCAAGAACGATTAGTGGCGACTCCAAATTTCAAAATCATTTAAACAAAAACCAAAGTTGCGATTCGGTAGGGTTTGGGAGGGTCCGCGTTAGGTTAGTCAAATCTAATTAACCTAATAATCCGTTAACCCCTAGAAATAATATAAATATTTTCAGAGGGTCGCGACAACTGGCCAATTCATTTACATTCCACTTATCTTTTATAGTATTGTAATTCATCTGAAATGGCCCATATTGTTCATGAGGTAAGGAATTTAGTATAAACTGAACTAAAAAGTGCTCATCCACGTTCATTCCCAAATTCCTTAACTTTGCTGCTAAATTTGTCATCTCAAGTATATGTTCATGCATGGTACGTGAACCATCATATTTCATGGTGGTCAAAGTACTCATCAATGTACCAGCGAATGACTTATCAACTGTTTGAGACCGCTCTTCCACAAACTTCATAAATTCCTTCGCATTGTCAGTTTTGGGAAGAGAGGTCTTTAAGTTGTTTGCTACCGTCATTCGCATGAACATTAAGCTTAGTCTGTTCGATCTTTCCCAAGCTTGATAGAAAGATATTTCATCATCGCTACTCTCATCAGTAATAGCAGTCGACTTCTCATCTTGAAGTGCTAAATCAAGATCCAAGACACCTAAGTGAAATTGGACTTGCTCACTCCAATCAGAGAAATTCATTCTATTGAATAATGGAACAGACGAAGCGCGTGAATGAAGAGACATAGGTATAGATACTGCAAATATATAACAAATACTCGTACATTAATGCTTTGAGAATATCACATAATCAGATTCAATTTAACAATACATATATATTATAGTTCTCCTTTGGGAGATCCTATAATACATAAATATACTAAACATAATGATGCTAATATCATTTATTTGGCAATTACAAATATATCTCATTAAAAAAAATTTATTTGCTATCTTTGGATATACAAATAAATTTGATAAGACATATGAATTACCAACCATTATGTTCATGAATTATAAGAAATTAATTAACCTTTGGGTTAATCCCGAAGTTCTTATAATAAATGAACTTCAATATATCCATGATATCAATAAGATATTTAACATATCAATTTCAATCATAGCATCAAATAATCATGGATAATTGATTAAAATACCATCAATTTCAAAAAATCAAGAAACTTAAGGTTCGGCCACTTTGGTAACTAACAAACCATTAATTTTCCAAGCTTTATTAAATTCATTTGCCCAAGGGTAAAAAGGTAAATTAACATATGCAAAGAAAAAAATCACTTAATTCGGCCAATGGCAGAATAGTAATTTGACTACCCAAGGGCAAAATGGGGATAAAACTGTAATTTTTCGCAAAAGGACAAAACTGGGCAAAACTGTAATTTTTCGGAAAAGGACAAAACTGAGAAAAAGACAAAACAGGGACAAAACTGCAATTTTCGCAAAAAGACAAAATAGAGAAAAAGACAAACAGAGAAAAGAACAAAACAGATGGCAAAATCGTAAATATAAGCATCTGGTCTTCTTTCTCACGACTTTTACTTTTCCTTTCTCGTGCACAAACCCCCCCTCTTTTTTTTTTTTTTTGCACGAATGCCATCTCCCCCACCTATTCAATGACTTGGGTCTTTTCCGACACCCCACCACTAATCAAATTAATTAGTGGGTTCTAGAGACCACTCTTCGACGATCACACATGTTTTTTGAATTGCAAAACATGGCCAAGAAATTAACCAGAATCAAGCAAAATTAGACATAAACCCTAACCACCAAAACTTTCCCCACTTAATTCGTCTCAGGCGATCACTATAATGCCAAGCGGATTAAGGGCTTTTGTTACCCATGATGATGCAACCCTTCTATACAAATTTTGGATGGTGGGTAGCCGAAATCTGGCCGAAATCGGCGAAATTCGGATTCATTCATAAAAACCCTAAAATTTCATCGGAGTCACGAAAATTCATCGAACCTTAATCTATATGTACAGAAACTTCATACAGGAACATTATCGAAAAATCATGAGATCCTAAACCTTGCTCTGATACCAACTGTAAGCAAATCTACGCAATACATTTATGCTGAAACACGTAGAATTTATCCAGAATTTCATCGTCACAGTAATCGTTGATCTTCATGATTTTCACGAAACAACAAGATGAAGGCATACCTTTCTCCATAACGATTCTTCAAGCGTTGATTGTTGCGTCAGAAGACGAAGGCGATGAAAATCTGATTTCTCTCCCTTAACCCTTTATTCTTTACGTTGTACTCTGATGGAGAGAGAAACAACTCAACTGACGTCTGTTTCATAAACGTCGTTATCGTTCAGTCAGTTGGAGAGAGGACCAGATTTCTTTTTAAAAGATAATATTATCCAAGAGGTGCCTCTTCAAAAATGCCTTCCATCAAAGCAAATCAAATTCGCACCTTTTCGGTTATATCCTTTTATAACCAACAGATTTTAGCATTTATTAAATCATTAAATCAAACAATAATAATATCATGTGGGTCACATTATTTTACACAGAATTCAGAAATGCAACCAACACACCCTCAAAGCGAAGACAGCGAAGCCAGCTTCCGCGAACAAAGCAGTCTTGTTCGAAGGGTTTCCAAGAAAAGATGTCAAGATTGGCTTAGAGGGAGTTGTAGATGGTTCCCGGCGCAAGATCAGGACTCCAGAGTGGGGAGCCCCGCAAAATGAAGGCCGTTTCTCCTTTTTTTTTTTCTAGCGAGAGAACCCCCATTATGCGAACTTGACTTTGGTTCATAAATACCCCTAAAGCAATTTCTTCAACCAACTCCGAAACCAAAGGGAAGAAAGTGTATAGAGCAACTTTGAGGTGCAGACCGACTTGCATAGGCCATACACTGCCACAAGGGGATCTGGGAGGAGTATCTAGGTAGGGCTCCGTACATGTTGTTGTTGAACAATCTTCATTAGGAGGTGGGGGCGGTAATGCCCGAATAGGAGGCGAAGTTGGCACTGTGAGATTTGATGATGGAGGCTTAGAAGGAAGAATTTTGGGATGGCCTGATGTGGCTCTCGGAGATGGAGAAGGTGCAAATGGTAAATCATCCTTCGGATGAGGGTTGGCGAAATAGGGTGGAGAAACCAAAGAGCATAGACTCGCTGATGAAGGAATATTACCACTTTATTTATATTTCAGAAGTGTAGCTGGGGTGGGAACTGGACCTGGAGAAGAAGCTGGATGATTGGAAGATGAAAGAGGACTGCTAATTCTGTTCCCTCTAACATGACGCATGTTAGATGAGCGCAAGGGTGACCTTGCAGAAAAATGACGCCCTTTGCTAGAAGGTAACAGAGAAGGAGGCGAGGGTTCTCAGGACTGCTCTACCATGGGTGCCGATAGAGCCTTCCTGGTCAGGGGATCAAATCTCCATGTGTAGTGCCCTCAGAAAAATGTGGAACTCCCTCTGCATGTTTTTGGGTGTCCTCTGAAATCCCCCCCAAGAAGGAGAAGAAAAATAGTTTATTATCCTTTCTTTTCCCCATTTGTTCGGACCAAAAACCCCCCTTTTGGATTCTCTGTTCTCTTTTTTAAATGACATCACAGAGAGACAAGTGAGGGACCCGCCCATTCTCTATTGTCCCCCACTCATCTTCCTTTTGCTGAGGATCCAGAGAGTGAAAAGGAACCAGAAAAGTGGGGCGCCTCAGCCTTGTCCAGAGAGATTTCCTGTGCCCCAAAAAATTCACTTCTGCTTTCGGTCCAACCACCCCACAAGTGGTCTCCCCTCAATGACCATTCTCTCACTTCTAATCTGTATCCTCCAACCATCATGAGTCTCCTCTCACTTTCTCTTTTTCTTTTTTTTTCTATTCTTTATTCCTCTTCCGGTGCCCCCAAATTTCCCTTTTGGATTGAGAGACTCTCCCCCCGAAAGCCATCCCTTGCTGGTTCTCTTTCATTTTTCCTTGTGAACTATTTTTTAGCTTTGCCCGAGTCTCTTTCTAGAGCCGTTCCCTCTTACATGAGAATCATCTTGAATAGGTTGGTCGCCAAGTTCTTATCGAGCATCTTTGTGCACTAGTTAAGAGCTGGTGGACCCTTCGACCTTCACCTCAGAATTCTCTTGGAATAAGGTTCAGTGCAGACCATCAAAATAAGCAAAGAAAGTGCAAAAGGAAGAAGACCCAGATGGAGTTTCTCGGCCCAGTGTGAATTAGCAGACAAGATGAGAACTAGAAGAGAAACTAGTGTAACCCCAGAGTGCCATCTTGAAAGACGCTTGTGGCTGGGATGATATTACAACCCCCAGCCCTATTTTTGTGCTTTACGTGCAACTAAGCGTTGAAGGGTTACACCACTTTCCTTGCTAGAAATATGGCTCGGCCTCATAGTTCACTAAAGTGGTAGTGACCTTAGGGCCACTGAAACTTGCTCGAGATGCATGGGATCTAAGTTTCAAATTAAAAAGGCTTTTTCTTCAGCCCCAGGAACTAGATTTTTCTTAGCCAAAGGAAAGAGTCCATAAGTTCACACCAGTGGGCCTTCAGAAGGAGCTAGAAAATCACAAACAAAACAATACATTTGCTGCCCTTTCCTCTATTGCCATTGAAAAAGAAAATCCATGTCCTGTTGGACTCAGTTTTGATTTTTATGGATAACCCCGGGAAAATTTTAATTCCATTTTTGGTAAATTGGGGAGGGGGGGAAGATGGGGCTAAATTGAGAATAAAGATTCTAATTACAGCGCTTTTGTCTAAAATTGATAAATGTCGGGCACCATTGAGCTGAGATAAAAAATTTTGGATACTAGAGGACGATGTCATGACTCCAGAAATGCAAAAGTCGAAAATCACAGAGCTAAAATAAATTTTCCAAATTTTTTTTATCTAAAAAAATGAGGTTAAAAAAGAAATTTCTGATTTCAAATCAATTTTTGCAGATTTTCTTTTGCCAAAATGAAGATAAGATTAAAAGACAAATACTGATTATTTATTCACATTTTTATGGCATCAAATGCTATTTTTATTAATTTTCAAGCACTTTTTCTATTTTCTAAAAAATAATAACAAATGTGAAAATGTGAAAAACATAAAAAAAAAATTATTTTTTGGTCAAAATTGATTCTCTAGGCTTGGCCAAGGTCCCCAAAGTTGATTTTTTTTTAATTTTATGAATTTTTATGGATTTTCTATTAATTTTAGAAAATAAAAATAAAAAACATACTGAAAAATATTTGAAAATATGCAAAATTATTTTTTGGTCAAAATTGACTCCCTAGGCTTGGCCAAGTTTCCCAAAGTTTATTTTTTTAATTTTATGAATTTTTATGGATTCTCTATTAATTTTCAAAAATAAAAATATCGAAAAATACTGAAAATATGGAAAATTATTTTTTGGTTAAAATTGGCTCCCTAGGCTTAGTCAAGGTCTCCAAAGTTTATTTTTTAATTTTATGAATTTTTATGGATTTTTTATTAATTTTTAAAAAAGAAAAAGTAATTGAAAATCAGGTGTCAACAATGTCGGGGTTGTCAAGAGATATTGTTGAGCATAGATTACCAATTAAGAAAGGATTCCGCCCACAGAAGCAACAAGCAAGGAGATTTGCTCCAAACGTGATTGATAGAATCAAAGAAGAAATTAAAAGGTTGCTAGAGGCGAGATTCATTCAAACAGCCAGGTATGTAGAATGGATTTCTAACATAGTCTCAGTAAAAAAAAAAGAATGGCAAGTTGTGAGTGTGTATTGATTTTTGAAATCTCAACAATGCTAGCCTAAAAGACGAATATCACATGCCTATTGCGGATATGTTGATTGATTCGGCATTTGGGAATGAAATGTTGTCCTTAATGGATGGACATTCAGGATATAGTCAGATATTCATTGTTAAAGAAGATGTCCCAAAAACGGCATTTAGGTGTTCTGGAGCTATCGGTACGTTTCATAAGTTGTTATGCCGTTTGGGTTAAAGAATGCAGAGGCTACCTATCAACGGGCAATGAATTTTATTTTTCGTGATCGATAATGCTGCTGCACACATTATAGTTCACATGTCACATAAAAGAAGCACACTGAAAAACTTCTTTGCAACTTCTCACATGTTGCCCTCAGGCTGATACAAGCCTTCACATTCAAATACACATCAACGTTATACTAGTCTTTGAACGGCAAAATAACTAAACAAGACCTCGTCAAATTCTCTACCACCGAAGTTTCTATCAAAAGAACGTGACAGGATTTTCATATGCCCAGCCTCAAATGATGCAATGCAAACCTTAGGGTTAGTGATGTGAGAGTTCTTGCAGATTTGGACGGAGATGGCAAAACGAAGTTCGGATTTGTTGATGACGTCATCGTGGCAAAAAATGCAATGCAGAAAAAATAAATATGCAATGCATGGTGAAATATTTTTGGTAAGAATTAATTCTCAATTTTGTGTAAAAATGAATGAAAAAAGAAAAATCAAAATTTAGGTGTCAACATGTGTTAACCCCCCCCCCCCAAAAAAAAACCAATGGATTTAGAATGATGAAAAATATAAGGTAGAGGTCTTGGATTTTCATGTGAGCCCCCTAGAAAAAGTTTAAATTGAAAAATGCAAAATTCAACTAGGGCTCTTTTGCAAAATTAAGTCACTACAAGTACAATTGGGCTAAGATGAAAATTTAGACTATTAAAGGACAATGTCATAACTCCTATAAGTGAAAAATGAAAAAAAAATTGACTCAAACTGGATTTTTTAGGCAGGATTCGAGATTATGCTCGTGAAGGAACACATGATCCCGAATTGGATTTTTTGAATTTGTAATGGCCAACATGAAAAGGGATTTAAAATAAAAATATTGACTATTTTTCTGTATTTTTGTGGCCTCAAAAGTTATTTTTCCTGGATTTTCAAAAAAAATTTGTATTTTTTTCGTAAAATATTAAAAAAACATATTAAAAAAATATGAAAAATCACTTTTTATTCAAAATTGGTTCCTTAGACTTGGTCAAAAAAGGCTTCTAAAGTTGATTTTGTAATTTTATGACTTTTTATGGATTTTCTATTAATTTTTTTAAAGAGAAAATATGATTAAAAATTAGGTGTCAACAAAAGGGCTCAACATGGAGTATTCCAAGAGAGGGTTATTACTCTTTAGACATGGATATGTCTTTTTAAGAGGCAGTTGTTGACACTTGATTTTTAATCATCTTTTCTCTTTTAAAATTAATAAAAAAAATTTATAAAAATTTATAAAATTAAAAAATCAACTTTGGGGACCTTGGCTAAGCCTAGAGAACCAATTTTTATCAAAAAAAATAATTTTTCATATTTTCAACATTTTTCGGTATTTTTATTTTCGAAAATTAATAGAAAACCAAGAAAAAATGAAAAAAATTACAAAATCAATTTTGAAAGCCTTAGCCAGGCCTAGGCAACTATTTTTGAATAAAAAATAATTTTTCATATTTTTTATATTTTTTAATATTTTTCAAAAATTAAGAAAATATTTAATAAATAATAGCATTTGAAGCCACAAAAATATGAAAAAGTAGTCAGTATTTTTCTTTTAATTTTCTATTCATTTTGACCAAATAAAATCTGCAAAAATTAATCTAAAATAGGGAATTACTTTGTTAATCTCATTTTTAGTTTAATTGTAAAAATTGTAGAAAAATCATTTTAGTTCTGTAATTTTCGATTTTTTGCATTTCTGGAGTTGTGACATTATCCTTTAATAGTCCAAATTTTTCAATGGGCTGATGGTGCACTTTTCATTGTTGCGTACGAATTTCCGAATTCAATTTATCATTTGATGGGTCTGTCGCTCTCTCCCTTCCTCTCTCTCTTTCCGTGGACTCTACAGATTGACTGATATCCTCCCCCGACTCTTGCTCATTTTCTCCCACTGCGCACCTTTTGAAGTCTCAAATTCGGCTCAAAATTTCTGCACTTTTCTCCAATCGCTCCTGACTTTCAATTCTTCGTCAATTTCATCAACAGAACGTTCTGAAATGGACCTGACTCAGAAAGAAAAAGATGCGGCTGATTGGGTTTACAAAGGTGAAAGAGCTGGGAACATCGTCCTTGTTGAACTAGATCCACTCCAACACTCATCAAAAAGTTTTGCGGATACAAAAGACTCCTGAAAATGAAACGCACTGCTCCAATGGTCCCTGAGCTTTTCCAAGCACGAACTTCTCTTGTGGAAAGATTTTGATGAACTCGTACAGTCTCCAACAAAAGAAATTGTAGCCCAATAATATGCACAACCTGGGATTAGCCCGTTATTAGGTTCAAAACATATAGATGTTGGGATTCAAGTCCTAGTATCTAGGGAATTTCTAGATGAAATTGAGAGAAATATTAAGAGTCATCATCCTAGTTATCGAATCAATGTTGCCATGGTTGATACACTTAAAGAATCTGCACTCCTAATTTCTGACCATTCCCTTTTTTCTCATGGTTATTGAAGATCCATCATCATGAATCCCTCGTGGGAATCGTGGTATTCGCGCCTTACTACAGGCATCAACAATTGAGGGCAAAAGAAAAAGTTACCCCCTTTACAACTCAACTCACCCGCTGAGCTGAAAAGAAGACGAAG
The DNA here is from genome assembly GCA_016432845.1 of Psidium guajava. Lineage (NCBI taxonomy): Eukaryota > Viridiplantae > Streptophyta > Magnoliopsida > Myrtales > Myrtaceae > Psidium > Psidium guajava. The sequence goes on along the minus strand of CM028230.1, from coordinate 8,205,979 downwards.
ATAAAGGAAGAAAAGGGGCTGTCCAATTCCAACTCCAAAAAGCGCGTCGAGCAGAGCACCCCAGGGTGGGGTGCACTATAACACGTCTGATCACACCATCCCCCACTTTCATTGTGTTTATTTCTTATCTCTCAGTCAATAAAAAAAAATGGAAAAGGAGCTTAGAGGACAGGATCATGGGAAGCATGATTAGGAGACAAGGGGGCATGGACAATGCTCCTGAGATCGGAGGAAGTGCTTTTGTTCTCTTTGGGGGACTGGGCAAGAGTTGGTCCAGCATCTGTATCCACCCTGGCCCGAGTTTGTTACGATAGTGGCCAAACAATTGGATACTACCCAGTTGATAGAGTCCATTTCTACGGGCAGTAATAGAGCCTTCATAGGTTACTCGTTGAGAATGGTGCAATTACTCTTGGAAGGCTTGCTTGGGTCTGTCCAGAGATGGCATCGCTTCACATGAAATATTTCATTCAATAGTGGTGTATTATGCTGTCCATGATTTGTGATGACATTGAGAAAGAAGATGCCTTCCGTGGTCTCTGTGCTTCTGTTCGAGTGCGAATCTAGCTGTTGTCCAGCCAAAGTTCGACGGCTATTCGAGATGTTTGTAGCCCTGTTTTAAGATCTTCTCATACGGTTTTGAGTGCAGAAAATTTGGTCCTGCATGCAAATGGGATCACTCATTTTATGCCCCCTCAGCTACACCCATTGGGGTCTTCTTTTGTAACCATGCCCGTTGCTCCCTTTCCGACTGGGTATTTCTTCGGAATGCTTATTCCATCATATTCATCTCCAGAGTTGAGGGTTGAAGTCATCTTCGAACCTACTGATGGTTCTGTGCCCACAAGAACATCCTTAATAACGAGCGTGTCAATTACATCGATTGGGTCAGCACGTCTAAGTAATGGGCCTTGCGCCTTCTCAAATGCACGCTCTAAGTTCTGCCAATCCAGCTAGCTGCAGCTCTGAAGAGGGTCATAGCGTTGACTAAAAGAGTGTAGCGGGACTTCTCTGGCTTCCCTCTTAGGCCGAGCCATCCTCAATCCAAAGCGGAAGCTGTGGATCTCCAAGGTCTATCCGAAGTGCTGTTGGAGCGAGGTACTTAGATCTGGAGAAGTCGGCCCTATTCCATTGGTTGCTTCATCTCGGTGAGCCTTGTTCCATTGGTTGCTTTAGCTCGGTGAGCCCTGTTCCGTTGGTCACTTTAGCCCGGTCGGCATTAAATGTAGTGTCGGGCTCTTCAAAGATTGCTGCGGAGTATTAACGCTGGGAAAAGAAATTTTTCAAGGAACTGGAAATTGTTTTTGCCGATGTAGTAATAGCAATACTCGCGGATTTCATGTTTGTTTATCTCCTTGCTCCAACGGTTTCTCTCCACCGTGCTCTTGCAATCAATGCTGTATCATTGGCAAATTTTTTCTCTAGCTGCCCTAACAATGCATTTCAGACTGTGCCTCCTGGGATATCACATTCGTTCTTACAGAGAAGGGTTCCATACTGTTGTGAGCCGCTTCTTGTCACAAGGACACACGTAAGGGAGGGTGCCATAAATAAGAGCATATAATATAACTCCACAGCTCTATACCTCTACTTCAGGTCCAGCATAAAGTTCACCAGAAATAATCTTCGGAGCAACATGATTGGGACTCCCGCGGCTTGCCATTAAGAGCATTCCACGGCAGGGACAATCTGCTGAGGAAAAAGTTACGAGCTCCATTTTCCTGCAACATGCCCTTCTCAATGATGAAATCAAACAGCTCTCCAGATTTCATGTACTCCATCTCCAGATTTCACGTACTCCATCTCAACTCAACACATGTTCCACTATTTTCACCATACCAAACCGCATATACCCAGTCAAATATGGCTTTGAAAGGTCCAGGAAATTGAAGTCATCTGCAGATATTACTCATGGACTGATCAATGCATGGTTCTCAGATACTACTCATGGACTGATCAATGCATGGTTCTCAATGATGAGCTCATGTCCAACTTCTTTGCATAACCTCATACCCCAGAAATTATAGCAATAAATTGAAGCCAAGTGTTTTTTATTTATTCGTTTATTTATGGTTTTTACTCGCACATTAGCATCAATTGTCTACACTGACTCTCTATTTCCCCATATTTTATGTCAGGTAAAAGGACAACTTCATATCAACGGCAAATCTAACGGGAGGACAAAATTGACCTAGACGAGCTCCTAAGTGCCCACCAACTCCCCAGCTGATCTGTCTATGGGTTTTGACTCAAATTGTTAAATTAATTTGTTGTATTTTATTTTAAAAGATTCAAACCTCAGAATGGGAAGGGCAAAGCCCATTATTTGGAGGTCCTTTATTTATTGCATTTAATTCCTACAATTTAATTTTTGCACCGTCAAACTCCAGAATGGGAAGTGCAAAGGCCACCCGTTGGAGGTTTTTTATTTACCGTCATTTATTTTTTTGTGATTTAATTTCTGCACCATTAAACCCCAAATGGGATGGCCAAACCAAGACTGGACTACTCATTGTAGGTATTTACTTACCGTCATTTAATTTCCTATAATTTAATCTCTACACCATTAAACCCCAAAAGAGAGGGCCAAGCCAAGGTTGGGCTATCCATTGGAGATTTTTATTTACCGTCATTTAATTTCCTATAATTTAATTTCTGTACCATTAAACCCCAAAAGAGAGGGCCAAGCCAATGGCTGGGCCATCTATTAGATGTCTTTATTTACCGTCATTTAATTTCGTGTAATTTAATTTCTGCACCGTTAAACCCCAAAAGAGAGGGCCAAGTCAAGGCTGGGCCATCCGTTGGAGGTCTTTATTTACCGTCATTTAATTTCCTGTAATTTAATTTCTGCACCATTAAATCCCAAAAGAAAGGGCCAAGCCAAGGTTAGGCCATCCGTTGGAGGTCTTTATTTACCGTCATTTAATTTTCTGTAATTTAATTTCTGCACCATTAAACCCCAAAAGGGAGGGCCAAGCCAAGGCTGGGTCATCCATTTGAGGTCTTTACTTACAATCCTTTATTTTTCGTAATTTAATGTCTGCACCATTAAACCCCAAGGGCCGGCCAAACCAAGGTCGAGCTATCCACTGGTGGTCCTTTATTTCCCGCAGTTTAATTTCTATATTGTCAGACCTCATAATGAGTAGGCCGAACCACATGTTGGAAGTTATAACTCTGCACAGAAGTCGTTAGCTCATTCCCTCTTTCGGCTTCGGGAATTTCTAATGCTTTGAAAAATACCAAAAAATGTCATTCATATACATTTCATCTAAAAAGTGAAAATATAAAAAGAGATCATCTCATTAAAACCTTAGGAGTAAACCAAGCTTGATTTCCAAAATTAGGATATCCGTGGAATTAAGGTACCAAAAAGGCATTAGTTTTAATTAACTGATGTAACCAAGTCCCTGAATTCATAATCTCTGGTTCGTAGAAGTAATTTAGTTCTCCCGCTAATTTACTTAGGTTTTTAATCAACCTACCAAAAATGATTAGTGGCGACTTCAAATTTTGAAATCATTTGAACAAAAACCAAAGTTGCGATTCGGTAGGACTTGGGAGGGTCCGTATTAGGTTAGTTAATCCAATTAACCTGATAATCCATTAACCTGAAAATTTTCCACCAATTGAAAATTTTTAGGGTCGCGACAACAATGTCCCAAGACTCCTGAGGAGAGATAGAAAATGGCGAAGATACTATATGCTACGGCCATTTGCAGCATAATGTATGCTATGCTATGCTATGTACAAGAACTAATATTGCTTATGTTGTGAGCATTACAAGCAGATATCAGTCGGATCCAGGTGAGGAATACTGGATCGCGATCAAGAACATCCTTAAATACTTGAGAAGAGCTAAGAACTTATTCTTGATATATAGAGAAGCGGATTTCAAAGTTGAGGCATATATGCATTCTGATTTTCAATCAGATCCTGATGACTTTAAGTCAACGTTTGAGTTCATATTGATGATGAATGGTGGAGCAGCTAGCTGGAAAAGTTCCAAGGAAAGTATAACTGCAGACTCCACCATTGAGGCAGAGTATGTGGCAGCTTCAAGAGTTACAAAGGAAGCCGCCTAGATAAAGAAGTTCATCGCAGAACTTGGAATAGTTCATGCTATCAAGGAGCCAATCCCATTGTTTTGCGACAACAGTGGAGCGATCGCTCAAGCAAATGGCTCAATTCGATTACATTAGCAAATGGCTCACAATCTCAGGTTACTTTTTATGGAATTATTCATTTGAATCACTCTCAATATTTATCATCTGTCATTTACCTATCCAAATCTCCCTATAATCTAATTTCTATTAGTTCATTAATTAAACAATTGAATTGTTCTGTGACCTTTGTACTTCTCGCTATGTCTATTTGGATATGGAAACTGGCCAGATGATTAGTGGGGAACATGAATCAAATGCCCTATTCTATCTTGTCAAGAAGATGTGAGCAACTACAATTGTGAAGCCTACATTGATCGATGTATTTTTGATGCATTATCGTGTTGGTCACCCGAAGGGGAGCCTTGGCGCATCTAGTTAAGGTGTTGCCGTGTGACCTGGAAGTCACGGGTTCGAGCCTTGGACACAGCCTCTTGCAAATGCAGGATAAGGCTTGCCTCCTTTCACACTTGTCGTGGGGCCCTTCCCCGGACCCCCGCATCACGGGGATGCTATCGTGCACCGGGCTGCCCTTTTTTTTTTATCGTGTTGGTCACCCGCCACTAAACATACTTCTACATCTATTTCCTGATTCTGGATCTGTAAATCCTTTTCAATGTGAAACGAGTCAGTTTGGTAAATATCATAGGCCCTCTTTTCCTTCTCGTATTCAAAGTTGTGTGTCTAGTCCATTTGAGGTGGTTCTTTCATTTGTATGGGGTCCATGTTGGTGTGTTTGATGTCTTTGGATTCATATATTTCGTTACATTTGTAAATGATTTTTTTCCAAATGACTTGGTTATTCTTAATAAAAGACCGTAACAGAGATTTTTTCATTGCTTTCAATTATTCTTCTTTGAAGTATTGAATCAATATAATATCTCTGTCAAATATTTACGGTCATAAAATGCTAGAGAATATCTTGCTACAACTTTTGGTTTTTAGCCATCTTTGATTCTCATGATATTATTCATTGGACTTCATGTTCATACACCCCACAACAGAATGGTATTGCTAAACATAAAAATCGTCATCTTCTTCATGTCGCATGTTGCCTTATATTTCACATAAATCTACCTAAAAATTTTTGGGGCCATGCAGTTCTTACAACGTGTTATTTCATTAATAGGCTTTCAATCTCTATTCTCTAAGGGGAGAGACCATTCCCCACTTTACATCCAAATATCCCCTATTTCCTTTACCTCTTCGGGTGTTTGGGTGTATCTATTTTGTACATTCTCTTCCTTCAATTTTTGATAAGCTGGATTCTCGAGCTGAAAAATGTATCTTTGTGAGATACTCTCAGACCAAAAAGTATACAAATGTTATAATCCTCCTCACCATCATATTTACATGTCCGTAGATGTGATATTCTTTGAAAACCAATCATATTTTACTTCTCCAGCAGTTCCCACGACATCTGGTGATGGCGATAACCGCGTCATACCAACACTTCTACTTTCTTCACTTTCTCCACTTTCAATTTGCTAAGCTTGCCTATCATCAATATAGTATGGTCCTTACTATTACCTGATTCATCTATTTCCCCATCAATTATAGCACTACCCTCTGATCCTAATCTGCCCATTGCTTCTAGAAAAGGTACACACTCTTTTGTTGGTCATAATGTTGCTTGTTATGCTCCATATTTCGATCTTTTTGATGCATTCGTACGCATCATCTTATTTTTAATTTTCTATCATATGATCATTTATTTCGTACATGTTGACACCTGATTTTTTATCGCATTTTCTCTTTAAAATTAATAGAAACTCCATAAAAATTCATAAAATTAAAAAATCAACTTTGGGGACCTTAGCCAAGCCTAGGGAATCAATTTTGACCAAAAAAGTATTTTCCATATTTTTAGTATTTTTCAATATTTTTATTTTCGAAAATTAATAGAAAATCCATAAAAATTCATAAAATTAAAAAAATCAACTTTGAAAGCTTTGCCCAAGCTTAGGCAACCATTTTTTAGCAAAAAATAATTTTTCGTATTTTTTTGTATTTTTTAAATATATTTTTTAGAAATTAGGAAAATATTTCATAAATAATAGCATTTGAGGCCACAAAAATACATAAAAATAGTCAATATTTTTCTTTTAAATCCCTTTTCATGTTGGCCATTGTAAATTTAAAAAATCCAATTCGGGGTCGTGTATTCCTTCACGAGCATAATCTCGAATCGGGCCAAAAAAATTTAATTTGAGTCAATTTATTTTTATTTTTCACTTTTAGAAGTTGTGACATTATTCTCTAATATTCTAAATTTTCATCTTGGCCCAATTATACTCAGAATAACTCAATTTTGCAAAAGGGCTTTAATTAAATTTTGCGGCAAGAAATGAGTTTAAATTTGATATGCGATGAATTTCGACTAAGCATAGGAGAGGTGTGTTGAAAATTTTGAGAATATTTGGACTTAAAGAAATATTTTTTCAGGGACTAAATTGCAAATACTCAAAATCTCAAGGACTGGAGTGTAAATACCTAACTCTTAAGAGATTATTTTGCAAATAACAAAAAAAAAGGAGTTAGTGGAGAAATTAGAATAGAGAAGGGAAGATGGAGAAGAGGAGATGGAGAAAAATGGATGGAGAAAATAAGATAAGAGAAAGGAAGATGGAGAAGAGGAGATGGAGAAGAGAAGATGGAGAAGAATGGATGGAGAAAATAAGATAAAAGAAGGGAAGATGGAGATGAAGAAGAGTTAGTGGAGAAATTAAAATGGGAGATATATATGGAGAACGGAAGATGGAGATGGAGAAGAATAGGTGGAGAAATTAGAATGTGAGATAGAGATGAAGAAAGCAGGATGAAGATGAAGAAGAGTTAGTGGAAAAATTAGAATGGGAGATAGAGTTAATGAAGAAATTAGAATGGGAGGTAAATGAGTGGGCTATAAAAGGAGCAAGAAGAGAGCTTGAAAGGAAAGAATTTTTTTGGAGAGAAAATTTTGGATGTTTGAGAGGGTTTTGGGATATTGAAGAAAAATTTGAGAGAAAGAAAATACCACAAAGAGAGAGAGAATTTTGAAGATGATGGGAGTTTAAAGCTAGAGGGTTATCATCATCAATTTCTTCATCGATCAAGAATTCATCCCAGATTTGAAGCTAAGTGTCCCTCTACTCTCTTTGATTTTTTAGTATAAACTAGCTCAAATTTTCTACTCTTCTCCCATTTCCCCATATTTGATTTCAGGCATGAATCAATTATATCCATCAAGCACTTCTCATAATGCCTTGAAGCTAAGTGCCTTTTTCATTGTTCTAATTTTTAATGTGAATTAAATCATATTTGCTCCATTACTCCATTTCTCCATATTTTTATGTCAGGCAAAGGACAACTCCAAGTTAACGGGAAATTCCATGGAGGTGTAAAATTAGCGTTAACGAGCTCTTGAGTGCCCATTAAATTTTCAATTGATCCGTCGATGGATTTCGGCCCGAATTGTCAAATCAATTCGTTTTATTTTAAAGAATTTAAACCCCAGAATGTGAAGGGCAGAGCCTGCTCACTGGAGGCCATTTTAAATTTCTGCAATTTAAATTCCTGCACTTTAAACCCCAAAGGAGAGGGCCAAGCCAAGGCTGAGCTATTCATTGGTGGTCTTTATTTATTTTCATTTACTTCCAATAATTTAATTTTTGAATCACTAAACCCCAAAATGAGTAGCTCGCAGCACTGCACAGAAGTCGTTAACTCACTCCCTCTTTCGGCTTCAGGGAAATATTTAATATTTTGAAAATGCCAAAAAAAATGTCACTCACGTATATTCCATTTAAAAAAATGAAAATACAAAAAGAGAACACTCCACTAGAACCTTAGGAATACACCAAGCCTGAGTTGCCAAATTAGGATATCCATGAAATTAAGGTACCCAAAGGGCATTAGTTTTAATTAACTAGTGTAACCAAGTCCCCGAACTCATAATCTCTGGTTCGTAGAAGTAATTTAGTTCTCCCGCTAATTTACATAGGTTTCTAATCAACCTACCAAAAATGATTAGTGGTGACTTCAAATTTTAAAACCATTTGAACAAAAAACCAAAGTCGCGATTTGGTAGAGCTTGGGAGAGCCTGAACTAGGTTAGTTAATTTAATCAATTAATCTGGTAATCCATTAACCTAAAAAATGAATTTTAGGTCGTGACAGCTTGGCGACTCCGCTGGGGATGTGTTCTTAATTTTTGAAAATTTAAGAACTTTGAGGACTTAGGCCATAAAAATTTCATGGGAACTCATTTGGTCTGATAATTTGTTGGATTCTAACCTTTAGGTGTTAAATGGTCATGCAGGTGGGAGTTATAAGGGGTGGAATGTTTGACTAACCCTTTGTTTTACAGGCTTGGTGTTGGGGTTGTTTGTTTAATTTTGTACATTTTTGAAGCGGTGTTTGAATTTAGCTGCTGTGCATTATTAATCGCTTTAGCACTACATCACATACGTCCTGTGGCCGGACCTAGGCCACTAGTTTTAGGATGGTATTGTGATTTGGTTTTAGCGTTCGGCGTGAGATCACGTGGAAAGTTAGCCCAGATTCAATCCCGAACCTCTTTTCAAAAATGAGTTTAAAAGTTAGACCTCAGGCTTGGTAAGATTATCAAAGCAATGGTTTTAATTTTTAGCTCGAGCAGCTGAAGTGGGGAGACCCGGCTAATCCTGATTACGTCGTGGGATCACGGCTAATCTTGATTATGTGCACGAGATTGTCGTCTTGTCGTACGTCTTTCGCTTCAATTTGTCAGTCTTTAGAATAGATAGGCTAAGACTTAAACTCACGATTCATATGCATGTCTATGTGACCTACATAGTATTTTTTACGGTCAAAGTAAGTTTTCTAACTTCATCTTGTATTTATTTTTGGTCGGTCCATGTTAGGTGTCGGTCAAATTTTGAATTTAACATCAAGGTCATTTTTCAAAAGAAAATAAAAATCAAATTAATATCCCATTTTTGAAAAAAAATAAGTGTGAAAAATCCCTTAGGAAAATTTTGTCGACCTGTAAAAGATTTTGTTACATTTTTCTACTTCAATAGAAATGAGATTTTCTTGACAAATTTATCCCTAAAAATTCATTCTGATAAAAGGAAAATCCTTTCGGGAAATTTGCTAAATTTTAAGAGGTTTTATCACATTTTTCAAGTTGTAAAAATTTGCAAGAAAATTCTTTTTGAGAAATTCACCCATGTTTTTCGAAGAAAATTTTGTCTAAAATTGAAAAATAAAATTGGACTAATGTAGGAATCATGGGCCGACCCCTATTGAATCACATACTGATTATTTTCTTTACTTTTGCAGGAAACTACAGGTACCCGAGGCGGAAGTGAAATTGGATTCACCAATATATCAGGAATAATTTTCAGGGATCAGAAAGGATGGAAATTATCGATGCCTTAACTGATGACCTTGGGGGCAAGCGAAGAAATCCATTCTCCCGGAGACAGAATTATGTCAACTAATGGGCACGTATGGGCTCTGTATATAGATGGGGCAGAAAATGTATTCGGGTTAAACATGAGGGCATTTTTATTGTATTGGATGGATTCCTGTATTCTTGTTGAAAAGACGCAGATTATTAGAATCCATGAAGTATGTACATTAATCCGACCTTGCAACGCCTTCTTGATTAAATCCACTAAAGGCTTGCTTTTTAACTCCCTCGGATTCAAACCACGTGAAGGATGTTAGAAGATTGGTGTTTTATTAATAAACATGACCCATAGGCGTTCTTCCCAATATTACAGTCGATCGACACCAATAAGTGGACGCCGAAAAAGGCTAAGCACGATTGAAGTGGGGCACGCAACAGGTAGCGGGTTCATTATTAGCACATTGATCGAGTGATTACGGCTGTATTGATTTACCTGACCAGTCACGGGCCTCACTACGACCGTCACCATCTGTCAAGATAAGACGCGATTGAGGCAATCCTACCAGTCGAGATAGAAATACGTTCCCTACATATTCTATCGGAAGTATAGTTGACAGTAGCGGACTGGATCCAGCAGAGGTAGATGACCTCGTCTTGTGAAGATTGCTACCGACAGTCCCTCTTCCAGAAGAGAAGATTGCACCGAACTATGACAGTTCATATGACGTCAAGAAAGTCCTCCCAGAAGGTACTCTGATCCTAACCAAGTCGGATATTTGTATTGACTCTGATTTCGTGAGGAAATGAAGAGATGGCGCGAAAATAAAAATATAGACATGCGAAACATTCCTTTTATTCCATACATCAACAAGTTTTACAATAGCTCACTGGGGAGGAAAGGTAAAGCCAAACTGGGCCCTGATAACCATTACGAAAGAGCTCAACTGACTCTCCAAACAGTTGATGCTCTGGGTGCACCGGGCGCTCTCGGGATTAAGCTCCGCGAGCCTAAAGAAGAGGCGATTGCACTTCTCCTTAGCCTAGGCCATACTGGCCTCATAATGCTCGACGGCAAACTCCAGATCCGAAATCGCCGCCCTCTCGAAAGCAATGTCTGTCGTAATGTCATCAAGTCTCTCCTACATCCAACCGCATTTGCACCTCATCACAATATTGCCCGGCTCCTGTTCGGCGTAAGTTCGGACCAAGACCAGACGGTCCACCAACTTTCCCCTCTCACGAACCAGCCACGAAAGCTGATTGTTGGCAAACTTGATGGCCTTCTTGTGATTATCAGCCACAAGTGTGACTGTTTCCAGACGCTCGCGCCGGTCTTGGTAACGAGCTTTCACTACGGCAGTCACAAGGACCGTCTCATAAGCGCAGTTATAGGCAGCCAGAAAATTGATGAAGATGGTCGAGAAGTTCCGATACTCCTTCCCCAGTTGGGTACCCTCAACAGAAGCAGCGTCCACGGTCCTGAATAAACCGAGGATTTCAGCCTCAACGGTAGAGTTTTGGGCTATATGAGCGTAACCTCTACCAAGAAGATTGTAGAGTCTCTCCCACCCAGCCAGGACTTCGGCGGAGAAGGTATGGTTAGGAGAATTGGCCATTTTTGAAAGCAGAATACGAAAGAAAGCGGGAGAGAGGTGAGGCAGATGAGCGGAATGCAAAAATGGTAATCTGCTTTAAAGTAAATATTGATTTCATAATGACGATATCAACCAGTAAAGATTTCTCTTATCTACCATTCTCTATTGGCACCACGCTCGTTAGCTCGAATTTCAGTAGACAGCGACCTGGAGCCAAGCAAAATCCGACGTCTTTGCGGAAAAACTGGATGAGACGCCACCACTTTGGAAAAGAAAGAATAAAAAAACGAGGTAAGTGGGAGACAAGGAAATTTTCGACAGAAAGGGAGATACGACTCGTTCTTATCGGAGAACTCGCTCGCAAATCGACGGTGGAGACGACGACGGGAGCCCTACCACTATGAAAAGATGAGAAAAGACGAGCCAAGCAAGAGACACGCAGGAAAGATTGAGAAAGACAGAACTCTCGGGAGAGGCAATACAAATGCTAAGCCCACGCCAAATTTTAAAAGAAACATCCTCCTGATAATTTTCATCCATACTTTGAAGAGAGTTTTAAAGCATACACGGTTTAGAGAGAGTGAAAATACAGAAAGATATAGCAAATCTTGAGGAACCATTCGCCAAATCGAAGATGTCTCAACCCAATACTCTCGAGAGCTATCATTACTTGCTGAATATGGGAAATGAAGAGTTCGAAGCCATGTTTGGGATCGAGCCCATGGAGCCTGACCCTTCCGCCAACGACGTCCAAGATCTCACTAAAGATAAGGACAACAACGGTAAGGGTCAAAAGAAGCGTTACCGTCGCCACACTAAGAAGCAAGTATAAAGGCTTGAGGATTTCTTCAGAACATGCCCTATGCCAGACGGCAAAGAGTCAAGAGCTAGGACTTGAACCTTCGCAAATCAAGTTCTGATTTCAAAATAGGCAAACTCGAATGAAGACTCGTCATAAGCACAACGAAACCGAGTTTCTAAGAGTTGAAAATAAAAACCTCCGAGTGGAAAACAAGATGTATAAAGAGGCTTTTGACTCCGCCACCTACCCCAACTGCAATGGCCTCCTCCTCACCTCGATGAAATGCATGATCTAAGGATCGAAAATGCGTTAGACCAATTTATAACAGGATCGAGTTCTATTGGAAGAGGGTACAAATGGACCAATGCTACTGGATCATCATCAATACCTCCCGACGAAAAAGGGATAGATCACCACCAAGCGGACATTGACGATGATCTTTTCGCCATAATCAACCAGTTTGATATCGGTAAAGCATTGGGCCTGTGATGCACATGCTCAGCCAGTGACCACCAGACCTTGAACATGGCCGACGCGTACCTAGTCCGGAATGAAGCCAGCTGATTATGAAAAAGCCTGCAAATGGAGAAGAAAAATCAATCCTGAATGGATGAATATGCTTTATCTTGCATGGGATGTTGTCTTCTTTTATGAATGTCTAGAATTGGCGTGAAAGCAAGAAATAATCATTTCCCCAATTAAATGCTCGAGTCTGCCACCACACCAAACTCATAGTGAATTTATTGCGAGTAAAAAGCCGCGCGAAATATAAGGGTAAAGCAGTATCGTTTCAATTTACCCTCAATTGTCCCGATTCTAAATTAGATTCCTTCTGTTTACAGGAATTTGCAAATTGATCCGAAAATACAGTCGTGCCCAAAAATGAAATTCCCCGATTAAACAAAACTTTGGGCAAATAGATTCGTGGACATCGCCACAGAATGGACCGCTTCAAATGAGGAATATGTGAACGAAAGACCCAAACAATCTCAAAGAATGGTAATTCTGTATCGTTCTAATTTGCTCATACTCGTCTCGAGTTCTGAATTATTTTATTCTATTCTTAACAGGGTTTGTAAACCGCCCCGAAAAATACAGTGACCTGGAATTACCCAGTACAATACAACAACACTATGTCATCTCAAGGATTGACTCTTAAAAGGAACCTCCATGAGCGCCTGCGGTCTTGTGGACCAGATGACATAGGGAATGACAGTGGTCCGAAGCGTCCCGAGTTCGATCCTCGAGGATAGAAATATTGTAAGTATTGTAAATAAATAAAACAACTTTTTCTTGCATTTCTTTTTGTAGAAAGAAACGGAAATACTCGATAAGCAATACCAAGATCAGTATTTTCTCATGAGCTTAGCCTAATGTTGAAGTGTCCAGCCAAAGACAAGGGAAACTCAATCCAGTGAACTTGATAAAGGAGTCACGCAAAACATTCAAGACAAAAGGTAAACCAGTATCGTACCCAATTCATCATTTCTAATACTGACTAACACGTCTTCTTCTCCATTGTTTGACAGGAAATATCTAACTTGACAAACCCACGGAGAAAATCCCGAGTGGCAAAACTGGTGAAGGAGTTGCGCGAAGAACTCAAGGGTAACTCAGTATCGTGTCCAGTTCATCATTTCTGATACTAGCTAAAATGTCTCCTTCCTTTTTACAGGAAATGTTAAACTAACATCTGATACGTCAAAGAAAACAGCCCCGAGGGGCCAAGTTATGATTGCTTAATGCGATCCGTCTGATGAAATAGGGGAAATCAATGGCGAACCTTGGATCGAAAAGAGGCAAAACCAAAAACAAGCTACTCCTCGACTCGGGGAATAGGCCCCCAACGTGTTTGATCCGCCCACACAGCCAGGGGCAATTTCCATACTTGTACATTGTATTGCCATATTTGCATGATGTTTACACATTCCATGATTTATGCATGACTGTTCTGCATGTTCAATTTGTTAATTTTGACTAGGGGTATAAACTGTACACGATGCATCGAACGTACAGAATGGGGCATGACAGGACGATGAAAGGCAAGCCATTTCCACATACGTCCTGTATTTAATCCACAGTGAGTTGAGCGGTAGACAGATTCCGCATTCTCCAAGGCAATGGGTTTTCTCGCAAAAGATACGATAGTTGAAGTGAAGGAGGCATTCATTCTCCATTCCAAACACTTCAGGCAACCATTGACAACCCATTTGAACGGTGATTTCATTTCATAACTCTGTCAAGAACCACCACACACTGGGGCAAAACAGAGGTAATTTCAACAATATCAGGAAATAAATGGTTAGAAATTTTCTTGCTTGGATTAACATCAATCTTCGAGTGTTTCTTTGCATGATACTCGAATTTTAATTCAAGTGCTTTAAGATGACGAAGAGCATTTATTTTCGCTATCCTACACTCTCATCCTTTGCGTAACCCAATTAAGCCTGCAAATTCATTTCTCAAAGCCCATGTTGGTGATCTTTGCTCATTTCAAGGTAACGACAACACCTTCCCCCAAAGAGCAGAATTGAAGAAATTGGGCCAATAGAGAATTCTCGAATTAGCTCATTTTATATGCTAGACTTTCATGTAATGTCTAGTATCATTTGTTGAAAATCATCTTGTTGCTAAAATTCAAAATCACAAGATTGTTAAACAAAAGAAAAAGAAAAACAAATGTAGCCTAAAAAAAATGGGTCTGCTTCCAAATAAAAAGGAGTCGGGAGTAAGAAAAGCAAGGGCTACTCCAAAGAATCTCGGGTAGAAAGAGCAAAGTGCCTATCAAAAGCAAGGCCAATGCCCATATCTCTGTAATGAACTTCTGACTTCGAACATACATTTTGAGAATTCCCGAAAAAGGATCCTCAAAGAAGTCAGTTTGCAAAGTGTAAAAGAACTACCATCCCTCAGCCAATGGTGGTATTCATTGAAGATAAATTCAGGAAGGTCAAAGATCGGTGACAAGACTGCAATGATCACCAACACCAAGCCCTTCTCATATATTTTTCTGAGCCAAAACGAGCCCTTCGTTTCTCAGCCCCAAATCCCGACCTACGTTACGACCCTTGAAAGTCTCTTCTGATTAGAGCACTTGAATTAATGTAAGAGTTGAATGACTTTAAACATCGCTCGAAGAAGTTCGAACAAGATTATTTCTCTCTCATTTTTGCAGGGTTCTTGACTTGTAAACCCGGAGCAGATGATGAAGACTTTTTTGTCAATGGCCTTGACTCGAAATGAGTCCCCTTTGATAAGCCTTTGACCCAGCCCACATTACGGTCCTAATCAGGACCTCCAGATCGGCTTGATCGAATCAATTGCGAGATTACTCGGACCCTTGCTGAATGCGATGATGGTAAGGTTGAGTGATTTCTTTTCAAATCCTGCAATCAGGATAAAAAAGCCTTTCTAGAGAGTGAGAGAAAGCCCTTTCGGGCTGAAGTTCCCATTCAGGTTACATTCGAGGTATTCATGATATGATAACCTCCCTAGACAGAATTGGAAATGCAAACTCGACAGAATAGTCATGCATGATCCACATTATGAGCATACACATACGGTTTTAATTATTGCAAACTCAACTAAATGGTTTTGCATAAACCAATGAACTCATTGATAAAAATGCTTGCACATGTTACCTCTGACACTGTCTGACAGGTAGTGCATTCCTGATAGTCGAGTTACCCTCCGAGGTCTCAAAATTCATCCAGAGGCTATTGAACAAACAAGCCCTATTGGCTAATGCTCGCCAAGCTTTTTCAGAAGAGTATATCTTCAACATGAACCTTTCAATTCTGATGATTGTCTGGGTGCTCAAATCCATTGCAGCACATAAGGTCATTCAGTGAGCAAGCATACACGATACAATCAGTCTGTGTATGCCTCAATCATTAACTCAAGATCCAGGTAAGTATTCTGAACCCTTGCGACTTATGATCAACATGCTCTCATGAAGTCTTCATCAGTTCACGATTGATATAATCTCGTGTTCTCAAGTTTTATCAAATCATGATTGACCAACTCTCGTGTTCTTGATCTTTGCCTCATCGGTTTATTCCTAAAGTGATGGGACAACAAAAATTGGGTTTAAACTTCTGCAGAATTCCTGAAATGGCACCCTTCATAGTAAGTGAAATTGGGTTTGAGCGTCTGCAGGATTCCTGGTCTCCCCAGATCCCAGATTGGCACCCAAAAATCATTTTCTCAATCAATACCTCTTCATTCTACCCAAAAGGGTGACATTTAGGGTATACTGTCTCTGGAGCCATTCCATTGGAAACCCCAACACGGAATGGTCCATTTTCAAAAGTCCTTTTTATAGGCACATAAAGTCCTTCCTACAGGCACCCAAAGTCCTTCTTACAGGCAACACAAAAGTCCTTCTTATAGGCACCAAAGTCCTTTTTACAGTCACCAAGTCCTTTCTATAGGCACCCAAAAGTCCTTTTTACAGGCATACCAAGTCCTTTCTACAGGCACCTAAAGTCCTTTCTACAAGCACATAAAGTCCTTTCTACAGGCATACAAAAATCCTTCTTACAGATACCAAAAGTCCTTCTTAGAGGCACCAAAGTCCTTCCCACACCCGAAGTCCTTCTTACAGGCACTCAAAAGTCCTTCTTACAAGCAAACAAAAGTCCTTCCAACAGGCACCCAAAGTCCTTCTTACAGGCAACACAAAAGTCATTCTTACAGGCACTAAGTCCTTTCTACAGGCAAACAAAAGTCGTTGTTTCAGGCACCAAGTCCTTCTCACAGGCACCAAAGTCCTTCTTACAGGCGCCAAAGTCCTTTCTATAGGCAACCAAAGTCCTTCTTACAGGCACCCAAAGTCTTTTCTACAGGCACCCAAAAGTCCTTTTACAGGCATATTAAGTCCTTTCTACAGGCACCTGAAGTCCTTTCTACATGCATACAAAAGTCCTTCTTACGGGCACCAAAAGCCCTTCCTAAAGGCACCAAAGTCCTTCCCACATGCACCAAAGTCCTTCCTACAGGCACCCAAAAGTCCTTCTTACAGGCACACCAAAATCCTTTCTACAGGCACAAAGTCCTTCTTACAGGCATTTTCATGGGGCGACCCACCATACGGGTCAAATCTTAATCACTAAAATCCTTTCATTAGGAACTCTGCCATGGGGTGACCTACCATACGGGTCAAATTTCAATCAAATCAGTAGAATCCTTTCATTAGGAATCTACCATGGGTTGACCTATCATACAGGTCCAAGTTCAACCACCCTAAGATTTTCTTAACAAATCCTTAGGTTCTCATTCCATTTTTAGTAGAGCATGCGTGTCAAGCGACCGCCGCACAACGGGCAGGAAAGTGCCAAGTAAACTCTCATCTTCGTCTCTCCCTCACTGCATGAAAGTTTCTTCAAGCCGGGTTTGGATCGGAACTTGCAAAGATGGGTATTGGAGATCAAATGTCACAACCCTTTTCATTTCATTGTGTTGAGTCAATTAGAATTCAGGTGTCTTCTCGTCTTTGAAATGAACCTCTGTCGAGCTTCCTTTCAAAGATGGACAGCTGTTGACACCTAATTTTTTATTGCATTTTCTCTTTAAAATTAATAGAAACTCCATAAAAATTCATAAAATTAAAAAATCAACTTTGGGGACCTTGGCCAAGCCTAGGGAATCAATTTTGACCAAAAAACTATTTTCCATATTTTTAGTATTTTTCAATATTTTTATTTTCGAAAATTAATAGAAAATCCATAAAAATTCATAAAATTAAAAAATCAACTTTGAAAGCTTTGGCCAAGCTTAGGCAACCATTTTTTAGCAAAAAATAATTTTTCGTATTTTTTTGTATTTTTTAAATATATTTTTTAGAAATTAGGAAAATATTTCATAAATAATAGCATTTGAGGCCACAAAAATACATAAAAATAGTCAATATTTTTCTTTTAAATCTCTTTTCATGTTGGCCATCGTAAATTTAAAAAATCCAATTCGGGGTCGTGTATTCCTTCACGAGCATAATCTCGAATCGGGCCAAAAAAATTTAATTTGAGTCAATTTATTTTTATTTTTCACTTTTAGAAGTTGTGACATTATTCTCTAATATTCTAAATTTTCATCTTGGCCCAATTATACTCAGAATAACTCAATTTTGCAAAAGGGCTTTAATTAAATTTTGCGGCAAGAAATGAGTTTAAATTTGATATGCGATGAATTTCGACTAAGCATAGGAGAGGTGTGTTGAAAATTTTGATGATATTTGGACTTAAAGAAATATTTTTTTCAGGGACTAAATTGCAAATACTCAAAATCTCAAGGACTGGAGTGTAAATACCTAACTCTTAAGAGATTATTTTGCAAATAACAAAAAAAAGGAGTTAGTGGAGAAATTAGAATAGAGAAGGGAAGATGAAGAAGATGAGATGGAGAAGAGGAGATGGAGAAAAATGGATGGAGAAAATAAGATAAGAGAAGGGAAGATGGAGAAGAGGAAATGAAGAAGAGAAGATGGAGAAGAATGGATGGAGAAAATAAGATAAAAGAAGGGAAGATGGAGATGAAGAAGAGTTAGTGGAGAAATTAAAATGGGAAATATATATGGAGAAGGGAAGATGGAGATGGAGAAGAATAGGTGGAGAAATTAGAATGTGAGATAGAGATGAAGAAAGCAAGATGAAGATGAAGAAGAGTTAGTGGAAAAATTAGAATGGGAGATAGAGTTAATGGAGAAATTAGAATGGGAGGTAAATGAGTGGGCTATAAAAGGAGGAAGAAGAGAGCTTGAAAGAAAAGAATTTTTTTGGAGAGAAAATTTTGGATGTTTGAGAGGGTTTTTGGAGATTGAAGAAAAATTTGAGAGAAAGAAAATACCAAAAAGAGAGAGAGAGAATTTTGAAGATGATAGGAGTTTAAAGCTAGAGGGTTATCATCATCAATTTCTTCATCGATCAAGAATTCATCCCAGATTTGAAGCTAAGTGTCCATCTACTCTCTTTGATTTTTTAGTATAAACTAGCTCAAATTTTCTACTCTTCTCCCATTTCCCCATATTTAATTTCAGGCATGAACCAATTATATCCATCAAGCACTTCTCATAATGCCATTGAAAAAAATGAAAATACAAAAAAAGAACACTCCACTAGAGCCTTAGGAATAAACCAAGCCTGAGTTGCCAAATTAGGACATCCATGAAATTAAGGTATCGAAAGGGCATTAGTTTTAATTAACTAGTGTAACCAAGTCCCCGAACTCATAATCTCTGGTTCGTAGAAGTAATTTAGTTCTCCCGCTAATTTACTTCGGTTTCTAATCAACCTACCAAAAATGATTAGTGGCGACTCCAAATTTTAAAACCATTTGAACAAAAAATCAAAGTCGCGATTTGGTAGAGCTTGGGAGAGCTCGAACTAGGTTAGTTAATTTAATCAATTAATCTGGTAATCCATTAACCTAAAAAATGAATTTTACGTCGCGACAGTACATTCTCTGCTTTTGTCTCGTATTTGTTATATGTTTCTGTGCCTAGCAGTTTTGTTAAGGCTCTTGCTCATTCGGAATGGCATCATGCCACGGAGGATGAAATGCAAGTTCTCGTTGAGAGCTAAACTTGGCAACTTCCTTCCCTACCTACAAGTAAGAAACCCATTGGTTTTTGTTGGGTTTTCACTATTAAAGTTCACCCGAATGGTACACTTGCCCAATTGAAGTCACGGTTAGTTGCAAAGGGATATAATCAAACTTATGGTGCTAACTATGATGACACCTTATCTCTATTGGCCAAAATCCCATCTATTCATGTATTCATTTCATCAATTGTGTGGTTTGGCTAGTTTCTTCATCAATTGGATGTGAGAAATGACTTTTTACATGGTAATCTAGCTTACTAGTCTACATAGAGCAACACCTGTTTTATTGCTAGAGAGGAGAACATGGCATGTTTTTCACACTAAGCTTTTATATAGATTTAAAAAATCTCCTCGCACTTGGTTTAGTAGATTTAGTGATGCATTTTTCAAATTTGGATCAAAGCAGTGTGAGGTAGACCATTCAGTTTTCAACTTCGTCTATTTAGCTGATTGTATCCTTTTAGTAGTATATGTAGATGATATCAAACAATGATTCGAATGGTATTTAGAAACTCAAACAATTTATGCATATGGAATTCAGCACTTAAGATTTTGGACATCTTCGATACTTTCTTGTTATTAAAGAGCCTATTCACATACGAATATCACTTTATCACAATAGAAGTATGTATTTGACATTCTTGGTGAAGCTAGACTTCTCGAAGCAAAGCCTAACGATACCCTATAGATCAATGTAAAACTTGATCCAAAACATAAATAATTACTACATGATCCAGTGAAATATCGGAGATTAGTTGGTAATTAAACTATCTTACCTTCCAGACCTGATATATCCTTTGCTATTAACATCGTAAGCCAGCTCATGAGTTCTTCCTTGTACTACTCATTGAGACAATGTGCTTTAAATCATCAAATATCTGAAGAGAGCATTAGGTAAAGGGCTACTGTCTAAGAATTATGGTCATCTAAATACTACATGCTTCTTTGATTCTGATTGTGTTGGATGTCCTATGGACAATAGATAAACTTTAAGCTATTGTGTGTTTCTCAAAGGTAATCAAATGCTGAAGCTGAATATCAAGCTATTACACATGTAACTAGTGAATTACTGTGATTGAGGATACTACCATCAGAGATTGGAATGTCACTGTCAAATCTATCATTGTCATATTGTGATAATTACTCCACCATTCATACTACATCAAATCATATCCTCCATGAGCGAACCAAACACATAAAGGTTAATTGTTGTTTTGTCTAAGAAAAAAATTCAAAAAGGAGAGATTATTCTTCAACACACATAGGATCAACCCGCGGACATCTTTATCAAGTCTCTACAAGAAAATATAGTAAGTTTCTCACGTAACAAGTTGGGATTATTAGATATCTACATCCCATCTTAATGAAAAGTGTTGGAAAGTATTGGTTGATTGTGAGGATATAATAGTAATAAGGATGAAGATCATATATAAGTGACCTATTCTGATTATTATTGAATAATAGAAACCGATCATCTCAACTTTATTGTTATCACCAGAAAATTCAAAAGACAAATGCTCCAATAGCAAGATGGCGAACGGCGAATCCAGAAATTAACATCAACATCACCTTTATCCCAAACTAGTTCGGGTCAGCGATCGATGAATCCGAAGTAAAAAGCTTAAAATATACTAAAAAAGCAAAAATATAGGTACCAAAAAGAAAATAATAATAATAGTAATAATGAAAAATAAAATAAAGGAAAAAAAATATAAATAAGAAATAAATATAAATATAAATGTAAATAAATATAAATATAAATATAAATGACTAAACAGGGCACTCTGGAACGGCGAATCTAGAAATCATAGGAAAAAATATCAGGGGAAACCTTTTACAACATTTTTCCTATCTAACCAACCAGATTGCACAATGAGAGTTGGTAGGAACCCTAGGTAAATTTTCTACCATCTAATAATATTATTTTAAATAAAAACTATACAGACTTGGATGGCATTAACTATTCAAATGGACAAACACTAGGACAGTTTTGCTGACCTGCAAAAACCAAATACATCCCATCCCCAAAACTCAGCAAAACCTCAACACAGCATCTAACTCTCTTTCGTCGGCGCAATTGTATCCCAATAAATAAGCTCGTGCTGCGAAAAACAAGCACGCAGAGCGTGAGGCATGCGTCTACTATAGTTAACAATAAAAGAGAAAGGAAAGGGTTAACTGGTTACCAAATCGACCCGATCCCATGAATGGTTCAGCTTCATCTGTCACACCACCTTGTTGCTGCTCCTGAAATTTTTCATGTGAAAAAGCAAAAAGATCAGTTACACTTCCAAAGATTTTACTTTATGAGAACGACAGATGCCAGCTGCCGATTCTGTGATCCTGGTTATACAGATAAAAAAAAAATGACTGTCTTAAGAAATTGAGTGTTGAAGAAGACACCCTTCTACTCACAGCATCAGGCTCCATTTCAGCAGCCGACAGCAACCTATCTAAACAGTGTCCAGATATTTTGCAAACCAAGAGCTCATTGGCAGGATCCATAACAGTTTCTCTGCACGTCTCATCACAGACTGAAAGGAAAAACAATAATGAAGGGAACCTAATTAGCAAAGACATTCCTGGAAGACACATAATAAATTCGATACACTATAGACACTTGTCATCATTAGCATTTAAAGTATTTTACCGTGAACATTTCCAGTTTTCTCACAAACGAAGACATCACCAATTTGGTGATAAGAACACGTTTCTCCTGAACAAACATGGTCCAGAACCAATGCATCGGTGAACCCTTTGCTGCTTTTCCACATAGACACTTGATCAGCAACTGTCTTGTCAAGAATTATCCGGTCATCATTCACCTTCACAAGCAAATATATACATGGAATTATAAGGATGAACCCACAAGTCCTTGAGCAAACCAGAAACATGTGGTACCTCATGGAAAATTTCAAGGAAAGTTACTCTAGTAAGGCATGTTGATCAAAGTATGCTTTGTCAAAAATAATAGTGTAGTAAAGCCAGTAAGGACTAAAAGTCAAGCAAAAAAGCATTTACAAATAAGAAACACTAAAGCAGCAACCATCAAATCTTTTTTCTTTGACCGGCTTCCATGACTTTGTAACAGTTGCAATGCAAAAATTAAAAGGATCAACCAGGATATTGTTAGTATAAAGCTAAAGAACTAAATGTGAAAGTCACAGCTGAAGAGACCAAGTGCACATCTCGACCCAACAATCTGCCCTCTCAATGAAATTCCAGTCAAGATGTGCACTTGTAATATCATCACATCGAAGAATCCTCATAAAAGCAAGCTCCATTTACCTGTGAAGGAAGAGGTGCTTGACTTCTCTTTGCAGCTTGCATTTGGATGTAGTATTCTTTAAACTCTGCTGGGCAATTTCTGACGAGTTCACTCAAGTCCTCTTCATCACGCTGCAACCATGCAAGTATTTAGAATCAAATCAAATCAAATCAGAGAACAAACTGAAACAAGTGCAATGCAATTGGCCAGGTTAAGTCCTGTCTGCTTAGTAGAAACAACAAAATAATCAAGAACGAGTGGACTCAGAAGATTCGCAACTGACAAACTGAGAGATCAATGATAAGATATTGTCATTTGTCAATCTCTCCTTGATTCCACAGAGCATCCACAGTACTATCTACACTCACTCATCTCTAATACCTCTATCTTGAATCATACTGAAAAGCCTCCTAATAGATGTTATGAAAGGCTTGCTCCCTTATGGTAGAAGCTATCACAATTGATCTATTTAAAACTGTCATCAGATGAATGTCAACCAAAACTTAAAATTCTTAATTTCTTTATTCTCATCTCTCTGAGCATTTATGGGTTCCATTGGCCTTTATGCTGTGAGTGACTATGCTCCTCCATCTCACTTTAGAGAAGCAGACCAGCAGAATATCTAAATGTCGCTGTTTATTCACTTCTCTGGACATCTTTCACCATGTTACAAACCATGAAGACCTACCGACTGAAAAATCAACCACCGATTCTTCACTAGACAAGTCTACAATCAATTGTCGTTTTGTTGCATGACTTTTAGGCTTATTTTGTCTGGCTCCTACTCCCCCATTTTCCAATTTTCTTCTGTCAGCATGCTTGCTTTATCCCATCCAAAACCAAGGGTACTTGCCATCCCACCCATAACAAAGGGCAAACACTACTACCAACGAACAGCAGCAACTCTACTCTAGCAAATTGTATGGATACTGAAAATCCTTTTGCTTTTCATTGAACTCCAGAGCAGAACATGCATCACAGTATCCATATGCATCCCACAGCACTGTCACCACTAACATCATTTCACCCATACAACTCACCACCTTGCTCGGGACCAAAGTCAAGACCTTTGTTGCCTCTTTCACTGATATCACCTCCTTCTTCAGAGCCACCGGGTAAGGTCAGTGAACTTACAAGTGTCGGACCAGGTCATATCCACTCATTCTGGGGTTTCATGGACAAGCAAAGTCAGCCTTTCAGATTGAGTTAATATACTAAGCGTTGCCTGCCTATAACAGATAATTGTCACAACAAAACCATGACACAATACCATCACATCATCCATTAAATCAAGTCACAGTCTCACAGTTCCTTGTGGCAGTTTAAACTCGGTTAACGTATCAAAGCTCTGATTTAGGAAAGGGTGAATGGACCGACTCAACTTGTTTGGACAAAGAACTGGAAGATTTTCCTAATACAGGAACAAAACTAGACAAGGAGATGAAGTTGGCAACTATGACAAACACCAGAGGTTATGTTGTGACTGTTATTGAACATAAAAAGGGGTGAGCGCAACAAAACAAACTGAAAAAGTAGTAGCAAAATTTAGACTCTGTAGGTAGCATGATGAAAAAATGGCCATGTACCTGGATATAAAGCTTCTTCCAAGCGCATTGGCGTATCTTATTAGTTGGTGGCAGCAGACCCCACCGAATTCGGTACCTGAAAGAACTCAACATTGTGAGCAAAAGCTAGAGATCAGATCAAGCATGTAAACATAGAGTTGAAACAGCAAGAACAACACAAACTCAAGAGACCATTGCACTCATCATGCACTCCTCCACTTCGTCCATGCCCCTTTACTCTTTCATTAGGATAGTTTTCCATGTTAAAAGGGGAAAAACAAAAATCTTCCCACATGAACCATTGACCAATTAACACAGTTAGAAGATTGTAGTCAGAGAACTAGCTTCCAGATGGAACATTCAACCCTTCAGCGCTGTCGAAGAACCTCCTCCATCCACCGCAGACTACAGGAACGACGGGTGGCAATGCCAAGGGACAACAGGCTGAACGATAAGCCAAAGTGAAAGAACCCAAAAATACCTTCGCTTCAAAGTTTGAAAAACCTACCAAGTGAAGTGTGGCATGGTGTGCAAGTGTGCATTAGGGTGACGTCACATAACCTTATCTGATTTCTCTTCTTGGAAAAACAGAAATACATTAAAGCTTCAAGAAGAACAGCCAAAACAAACGAAGAATACGAGAACAGGCGAAAAAGAGATTTGGACGTCCGAACCGGAGGAATAACACAGGAAAAGGGGACGAAAAAAATAAAAAACTTTGCTCGCTGAAATGACTGCGGCAGAGAAATAAAGAACGAAAATCGAAATAAGGAAGAACTCGAAGAGGCACTCACAGTCGGCGCCACAAGGATTCATCAGACGCTGCGTAATTCAGCGACTTACACACCATCGAGCACGCCATGAGATCCTGCAACACCATTCTCAATCAACTCCAGACACCCTTTTCTTCCAACAAGAAAGACATGAACAAAGAAACCGTATCATCACTATCGGAGACAACGAGGAGAGGGAAAAAATGAAATGAAAATTGAGACCTCGGATGAGAGAAATTTGAGAATATTGGGGAACAGCTCGGGAGGTATCTTGCTCAGAATCCCCGTGTCCAATCTCAAAGATACCGCGTCCTTGCCGCTGCTTCTGCCATCGCCTTCTCTCTCCTCCTGCTCTTCTTCTCCTCCCGAACGCTGCCGTTTCGCTTCCGGCTCGGCGGCGTCGACGCTTTCCTGTTGGGAAAAACGGAGATGGAGATCGGATCCGATTACTCTAAATCGGTAACTGAAGCAAAGGTCGGATTTTTACCTCGGAGAGGATCTCGGACTCGAGGAAATTCGCCAGGCTCTCGTCTTCGCTGTCCGATGTCGACATGGAGGAGGCTCTTCCGGTTGGGGAGCGATCAAGCCGCGATTTTTGGGCGTGCCGGCGATTAATCCGACCGATTGACGTCACCTAAACGCCATGAGAGAGAGAGAGAGAGAGAGAGAGATCATGGACGAAGCTCTGCCAGACTGCGAGAATCCGTCGATTCTCGCGTGAGAATGCATTTTGGGCCGACCCACCATGTAAGCCCAAACCCCTTATCGTTTTGGGCCAAAGCCCAAATCCTTGGTTGAAATATATAACCAGCTTCCATTATTAGTTGCGCTATTATTGTTGTTTTTTCTGTTATTGTTAGGGGTGAGGATAGGGCAGGTGAGTAGAGTCCACACATAAACTCTAAACACATCCCTATTATAATCAATTCCACATTTTTGAAATTGGGACTCTATCCTATTTTTATCCTGAAACCTGTTTTAAAACTGACTCTATTTTTCGATAAGATTCTAAAATCTACCCGAGAACCTGTTTTACTTTTGTTTCTTTTTCTAATTTCATTTTTTCTATCAAAACAATATGAGTATTAATGAAATGATTGACAACAAGAGAGAGAGAGAGCACGATGAGATGAGAAACACTAAATAGAGGAGATGAGCATGAGGCAAGGCTACTAGCAAACGAAAATATAGATTTTTAAAAAAAATAGTATCTAAAAATCAATTCTAAAATTGGTTCAGATGAGTCTTCACCTAAAATCGAGAACCAGATCGATTTCAACCGCTTCTCAAAAATTGGAATTGGCTTCTAGACTGGTTTAAATAGGAACCAATTCCCAGTCTTATTTTTTAAATGGTCTGATCCGGATTCCAAGTAAATCCAATTCGATTGCACATCCCTAGTTGTTGTTATTGTTGTTGTTATTTTGTCATAATTGTTGTTATTATTTAGATTGCGCACAATAACAATTTTAAAGTGAAAATTCGTTTGGTAACATAATTTTTGGAGCAAAAATCTATTTGATTATACAACTTTATTTTTCTACTTAAGTAATTTTAGAGCTACTTGAAGAAGTAAAAAAATTTACTTCTCTCTAGAGATAGAAAATTTAACTTCTGATCAGAAATTAATTTCAAGAGTAGAAGTGTGTTGTTAATTTTTCCAATGTTCATTGGAAATTGCCTTGTCTATATGTTCTATCTTTTATGTTAACCAAATTATAAATTTGACGTGCCGAAATGAATAGAAAAATCGAAATGTAATATTCATGAGCATAGGGTGAATATCGAAAAATGATAAGGTAATGGCCTCAACCAATATAATTTCGTAGCAATGCTGTACTCGGTACATACTACATAGGATCACAGTGTTTCTTGGCTTTCTTTCTTCCGAGATTAAGACAAAGGGAGTTGCAAACAATTTTTTTGTCCTCAAATCAATTGAAGGATGAATTAAGCTCCCCAATCAGCATCCATGAGAGAGATTCGACCGGACGACTCTCTCCCCTTCCTTGTATCTCCGAGAAGAAGACAAAGGAATCCTCTGTCATCTGTCCGTCTTTTTCTGGAGCTTCTTTGGCCCTTTGTCAATTAATGAGGCAAGGTGTAGTCCAAATACGCAGTCGTACTTTTCATGGATCATTGGATCATCACTTGCTCGATGAGAGTACGTTCCAAGAAAGCTTTTCATTTGTCAATGAAAAGGAGCAATTTTTCGGTTAAAGAGGAAAAGTCTTTCGATTTATAAGGCCACCAAATGCAGAACTTGTGAGAGGGTAGCGCCCTTGGCACTTGGCCGTTCAGTTGATGAACGAGAACAGCGCGGGACTGATGAACAAGAACAACGTGGGACTTGCACTTTGGTCTGAAGATGAAAACTCAACTACAGAGAGAGAGAGAGAGAGAGAGAGAGAGAGAGAGAAGATGAAGCGTTGGGAGGCATGTAGTAGGAGTTGCCTTCACGGAGAAGCTGAGGAACTTTTGAGGTTTAGGAGGTCCCATCCAAACGGAAAACTATGTTAAATCCGAAATGGACCCAACCCAGCCGTAGGATGATAGGGATGATGACCACCAAAACCAAAAAGAGGAAAAAACAAAACTTTGAACAGAAGGGAATTCTCGCTCCACAATTTAATAATCATTGACTAGAAAAGACTCGTTCCCTGTGCCATCTAAGGGAAGTAGAAGAACTCTCATCGCTTTCTCCTTTGAAAACGGGGAAATCCCGGATTCAGCTCTCGAGTTCTCTCCCTTTGACCGTCCCAAGCAAGCAATTCCATCAAGCACCTACTCATCCTCGAACAGCTAGTGTGTGTAAAGTCTCATCCTTTTTTATCGGATTTCTTGGTTTCTGCTCAGAAACAGAGGGGTGTGTGCGGAGATGGCGGCTCCAGGGAATGGGAATGCGGTTGGAGGAGGAGGGGAGGTGTGGAGAGCGCACGCGGCCCTGGTGCTGGTGCAGCTCTGCTATGGAGGGTACCACGTAATTACCAAAGTGGCCCTCAACGTCGGCGTCAATCAGATCGTCTTCTGTGTCTTCCGAGACCTGCTCGCTCTCTCTATCCTTGCCCCCATCGCCTATGTCCGCGAGAAGTATCTCCCTCTCTCTCTCTCTCTCTCTCTCTCTCTCTCTCTCTCTCTCTCTCTCTCTCTCTCTCTCTCTCTCTCTCTCTCTCAAATTTGCAATTAGGTACGATTTGGATTCTATCCTGCGATGTTATTGAGTGTGAATCTGATGGTTGTAGCATAGAAAGGAATAGGCTTTTGGGTTTGAATCATCTTTCGCATCCCTGAAATGGTAACTCCAATTTCTCTCTTTGGCACCGTTGGCTATGTTGTCTCTGACTCTTTGTTTTGGCCATAATCTGCTGTGTCTAACTAAATGCAGAAATTAGTGCATTTAGTGTTCTGCTGCAGTTAAACTATGCCTTCAGAGTACGTCTTAGCAGATCTGCTTCATGTGTTGTCCATCAATACGTGGTTAAGCTGAAGTCATGATTTTTCCCTTTGGTTTGCAGAAGGACGCGGCTTCCCATGACCAAACGCCTCCTCGTGTCTTTTTTCTTCTTGGGATTAACTGGGTATGGCGCGATCTGCTTAAAGTGTTGTACATCGATTTGATCTTGAAATATCTAACAGGGGGTGGACACAAACTAGTAGGTTGATTTGCTCGTACCAAACTTAGTTTTACTTGCTCATGGTGTGTATTAATCTCTTTGGGAGAATACCTCCAATGAGAAAGATGAGATATTTTTTTTTTTTTTGGGGGGGATTAGATGAGATGAACTAGCTCTTTATGTCACAATTTTTGATAGTATGCCCTTTCTGTGAATTTTGGACAGGATTTTTGGCAACCAGTTGTTGTTTCTTATTGGTCTTAGCTACACGAATCCAACTTACGCTGCTGCCATTCAGCCTGCCATTCCTGTCTTCACCTTCCTCTTCGCAGTTATGATGGGGTCAGTCTGAAATTTTCATATCATTTCATGATTCTGCTAAATAGTGTGTGTCTGCATGGTCATATCAAATGCTGTGTTGTTTTTCAATCAGTTGTTTTATCACTATTAAGACGTACTGTATGCTATGTCAATAACGGATGAACTTTTTATGCAGTACAGAAACAGTGAATTTGCTTAGGATTGAGGGCCAGGCAAAGGTGGGAGGCACTCTTCTCTGCGTTTGCGGCGCAGTATTAATGGTTGTGTTCCGTGGCCCTGCTTTGATTGGATACAAGGAAGCAGATTTTGATGCACACAGTGAGATAATAGCCAGGAGTCAACCGGAGCCTGCGGGATGGTTCTTATCCAGCTTCTTGGATTATGGAATTGAAGATTGGCACCTTGGGATTCTATGTTTGATAGGAAATTGCATGTGCATGGCCGCCTTCCTAGCTCTTCAGGTATGGAACTTTATGAATTGTATTACTCTATTAGAGAATAGTTAGGGTCTTCTGCTTCCAATTTTCTCCCATCAGATTTCCTTGAAGTTCTTTCATTGCTAAATGGCATCTTGTAATTTGATAGCTAATGTGTGAGGAATATTTGGTCCATTGTTTTTCTGCCCAATTTGATTTTTTTGCCTTGATCCGTCATTTGCTAGTCATTACCATGCAAGGCTTTGATATTTAAAAGTTCATATTTTTTACCCTAGTTTCCACATTTCCTGACAAAGCATCATTAGTCTATCACTTTGGGAGCAAATATGACAGTTTTTTGTTGTTAGTATGTGCTTTATGGTATGACCATATATCCTAATTAGGGAGGAGGCTGCTAGGAATGGACCTACCTGTCTTTCTCTCTCTGTCTCTCTCAAACCTTTTTAACCCACGTGGTTAGAAGGCTTAATTAGGTGTATTGCCTGTAAGAACTTGTATCATCTTTGTCAGATCTCTATGTAAGCTTGTTAGTGGTATGAGCTACTGGCAGCTTGTCCTCTCTTAGTGGCTTTCATTCTTGCTACTTTCCATTCGCTGGACATACTTCTGTCAGTTATTACATTTGAACCCGTTGAAAGAATTCTTCTGAAACCACTAGTTCCAGTCGTCTTTTTACTTTATATTTGAGCATTTCTTAGATGTTAATGATATAATGGAGTTGTCTCCTCTACAAAGAAGGTTATATCAGTGTCCTGTACAAAGAGGATTATATTAGTAAGGATTTATCTTGCTTGTTTCTTTCTCGAAAGAGGGACCAATTTCCTTTCTTCGTTTTTTGTATGATTTATCTTGGAAATGTCATTTGAGAAACTGCTTGCACGTTATGCGTATTTGCAAACAGCTTGCCACTTGAACTGGGGTTGCCTGAACAAGGTAGTCATACCACTGGTGTCATCTGAATAGGAAGCTGCATCATATCATTACATCAGGCAAAAGTCTTATACATGCACTGATATATATTACTAATTTTTAATGGTCTCTTGAAGCTACATTTCGTATCTTAAGAAGCATTGCACCTTGTGCTATCTAATTTTGTTCTTCAGGCTTTTTCTTAGACTTTGTTGTATCATACTAAATGGTACTCTTTTGCTTCATAGTACCGATTAAATTATGCTGTTCGGTTCAAAATATATTAATAACACATATAAGAATATACTGGTTGGGAATACTGAATGTCAGTTGCTAACAGTATAGTGTCTAACTGTTTCAGGCTCCAGTTTTAGCCAGATATCCTGCAAGCCTCTCTGTAACGGCATATTCATACTTCTTTGGTGCTGTATTTATGGTAACTGCTGCATTCTTCATGACAAGCGAGTCAACAGATTGGAGCCTCACACAGTCGGAGCTTTTTGCCGTCATCTATGCTGTAAGTTCTGCAGATGTACTACACGTTGGCTTATTGGTTCTGGGATCCTTGCATATCAGGCGGGCAGTTCTAAGAGCTGTCTCACTGGAAGCCCTGCATTACCATAAATATATCCTAGGAAAATTATCAACTCAGTCAAGTAAATTCATCTTCTTTTGCTAATCTAAGAATCACAATTGGAAATAGTTTTGAAGAGTAAATTAGAGAGAAGAGCGATGAGTATATTTTGTTGCCTTGGCCTTTTTTGCCAAAACCGTGACTCTGTTAGAAAGTATTCAGTGTTGTTACCGGGTGTTTTAAGAAAGATCAAACAATGGCTGCTTTGTGTCTTAGAGGGGGGAATATGCACCTTCAAGACTCCACTACCTAGATTTCCTCTAGAAAGAACTTGAGATTAGAGGTCTTTGCTCATAGATACGACTCTTGGTGGCTTGGCTGGACCATTCTTTTTTTTTTTTTTGGGGGGGGGGGGGGGGGGAGTGTGTTTGACTGGCCCGACTATTTAATTTGCTAATAAACGGTGTTAATTTTTGTTAATCTTCTTTGGTATTGTTTCGATTTAGTTCAATCAATATGTTTTTTTTTTGGGGGGGGGAGGGGGGTGGCGGTGGGTGGGGTGGGGTGGGGTGGGTGTTGTTGGGGGGAAGGGGAATAGAACCAGCTATGTATTGGATGTGTATTTGAACCAACCCTTGCATATCCGAATTCTGGCTGTATATGCAGCGTAGTGGGTAATAAGCAGCTGTGAGCTACTCAATGATTACATTTTGTGAGAATGCTGAGATGGGGTGTTGGATCCAGTGCTAGCTTGTGATTGGGAGTTATCGATAATGTGGGAGGAGCTGAGATCATATTAAAGAACTATTAAGAGATTTATCTGGTCCTGGCAAATGACTCTTTATCAGAAATAGGTACCATTACTGTGAAGAAGTGCGAAGAACTTACAGAGTAGGAGGCCAGAATCCATGAGCTTGATACTTTAAAATGGTTTTGTGGAGATGTCCCATTGTTTCTTGTTGTTTTGAGCAATAAATCCACGGGCTTTTAGATTTCGGCAGATTCTGACGCATTAGTGCCTAGTGAGAGTTCCACAGCACTTTCTTCTGTCTGTAGAAGCTGAAAAAGTGATTTGGTAGCATTAAAATAAATAAGCTGGATTCAGTCAGAAGAAGGTTCAGAATTTGTTTGGCAGGTTTGGTGGAGCGTCTGTTGATCTGACTGGAATGACCTTTCCGTCTGGAAAGGCTTAAGATTGGTGATCCTTTTGCTCACGGGAGAAATTAAATCACTCACAATTGAGCTAAACAAAAAGACAGGGTATGCAGAGAATGATATGCCAACTTGTCAAGAATCATGAAATCAGACTCTCTGAATAGATTGCCAGTTGCTCTTGGATTTGTGAGTTCGATGCGAAAATGTCGATTGAATAGATCATCTTAAGGAGATAGAAAGTGTTTCCATTGAACGAAATGTGGAAAACACGGTTGGCGGTTTCTCTTTATGTGTTACAATTAGTGCAAAATGCAATATGGTTCTAATGCTGTTCCATCTGACAAGAATATGCTCTCTTTTGCGAAAATTCTTTCTTGAATCTCACTTAAAGTACCTATTATAATAAATATTCTCTTGTAGGGAGTAATTGCATCTGCCCTTAACTATGGACTGCTGACATGGTCAAATAAGATCCTTGGACCGGCTTTGGTTGCTTTGTACAATCCACTTCAACCTGCTGCATCTGCCTTTCTGTCGAGAGTATTCCTTGGGAGTCCTATTTATATGGGGAGGTACTTTCTTCAATGGCAACCTTCGCATAAAATCCATTTGTGTCTCTCTTGCTAAACGGATGGATGCTTCTTTTTGCATTGAGTTTTAATGGTCCATAGTTCGTTAAAATTGCACTTAAATTTCCCATAATGAAAACAAAGCTGACTTTGTTCAATATGCCGGTGAGCAGCATCATAGGAGGAGCCCTTATTATTGGGGGACTTTATGTGGTCACCTGGGCATCCTACAGAGAAAGACAAGCCGTGATTGGGATTCTTCCTCACGTTGCTCGATCATCAGAATCACCTGTTCACAAAGATGGCTCAATTAACAAGTTGTCTGACCAGAGGGGACTCATTTTCTCAGGATCTTCTACATCGTTACACAAAGCTTTGGATTGATCGCAGGCATCAGGTATTGTTTGCAGCTAGCTGACAGAGTAGCATCATTCATGCTGTTTATATATGCAATGGATTGTAAGAGAACAGGATAATGCTGCTAAACTTTGTTATAGGGACTATATAATGACTCTAATACATTCTGTCACAGAAAAAGTAAAGTTTCTCCTCATGTTTCTTTGGAGCGATGACATCGGTGGCGTAAAAAATTTCCATAGTTCAGGTCTATGTGGAGTAAAATGACATGATGTGTCAGATCAATAGGTGTCGCTCCAGACCTACCTTATCTGATGTCTCAGATCTATCCGGTCCACATGGACCGCATCTTGAGAAGAATTCATACTCATGTTTTTAATGATTATTGAGACTAAATCGAAGGTGGCCGAGTTTGTTTTTCCCTTTCCCTTTGCAATTCTAATTGTTGCCCCGAATCCTGATATCTCCAACAGGGAAGTCGTTGTCAGCAACAGTCTTACAGATTTTCTTGATGAAGTACGTATGCGAAGCCCCAGGCATTTTAGTTGAGCTTTTGGACAAGGTTCCTCTTGAACCTGTTGATCCTGAGATGTCCTGTCTGCTACCCGTTGTTCTATTTGAACATTTTGGTGGAAGGAATTGGAGGTAGAATAGAATGCAGGCCAGAGTGCCCGTTGCAGTTTCCATCATTAGGCTTCATTTGTTACGCCGAAAGACTAATTGTTGGAAACCATGTTTCCCATCCGTTTGGCATTGTTGAAGAGGATGAGAGAAATGAACGTTGTGCTTAGATCCTAACAAATGATTTACGTTTCTTGAGAGCGGAAATTTACTACAGCCGATCCCTTGCCGTCAAGAGAGGGAGAGGGCCTTCCCTGTCCCCTAGGGTTTCATTCCTCCCAAAACTGCTGCCACCCCCTCTTTTGCAGTAGCTTCCCCGAGGGGGAGAGAGGGAGAGGGCCTTTCTCTCTCTCCCCCTCCCCCTCCCCCTCCCTTTGTTTTCTCTCTCTATATCGTCATTTCTTTTAGATTTCTTTGTAGTTTTTGCGGATCCCATTAACTTTCTTCACGTGGAAAACAAGCTCAGAAGTTTGAAACACAAGCTTGGATTTGCTTACTCTCTTTGGCTCCACCGCTTGCTCCATTTAGTTGAGTGTGGCTTCTCTACTGCATCAACAGTCAGCTCATTTGAAAATAATTTTGTGATTAACTAATATCTTCTCACTCAATCTAGATTTAGATTTTGGTGCTCTTCTATCCTAATTTGGAAATAGATTTAGGATTTACTAGTCAGTTTCTATGCTCTTTCAACTCTTTCAATTTGTTGGGGTTGTTATCTTTATATGATGATAATGCAGAGGACAGCGAACCTAGGTATGCACTGCTTTATGGCAAAGCCGTAGCTATTGGAGAGGAAAAGGAAAATATTGGCATGTCCTTATCATTGATGCGAAGTTCGGTGATCGGCCGTCGGATATACTTTAATGCTATGACAAATCCTTCATTTTGGAACGAGCAAGTTTTTGCAAGTCATATCAAGTTGATTTATCTTTCAGATTTACTTGCTTTGCTTGATTTACATGTTTATCTTGAAGTTATATACCTATTCTTCAAGTAAAATGAAAAATTTCCTTTCTACCAAAAAAAAAAAAAGGAAAAATTACTTTTCGTATTGTTAGATTTAACTCGATCACTCTCTCCTTCACTAGCACTTAATACCTATAAGCCCAGGTCGTCTAAACTTCTAGTTAGGATTGAAGTGAATATGATAGGATAAGAAATTTAAAGATTTTGTTATATTTTATTTACTGTTTGGTAAATTATGAATATAGTGTCGGATAATTAAAGGGTCTTGATTTAGAGTTTTGATGTGTGAATTATTGTTGAGCAAATATTTGTGCCATCTCAATTTAGGCACAACATCGATCGAGCATGCCAATAGAACCAAGGGTCTCGATTTAGAGTCGAATGTTTTGAAAGTGACCTGTCGACCTTACTCATTGTCTTGTTGATTGAGTAAATAAGTGTTTAACATGGAATTATTCATCATTTTTTCACAAGATAAAGATACACTCATGTAAGTCATCCAAAAAAGTTACTTTGAAAGTCAATAATCAATTTCAAGTTCTTCATAACATGTCGACACTTCTTTCGGATATTAAAAAGGTTCAAGCAATTAAAAAACAAGGGATGCAATCTCATATCACGACGAACTATCGATTAAAGAATGAGATTGTTGAATTATTCAATCTCTTTTTATAAGATAAAAATGCACTCATGTAGGTCGTCCAAGAGAGTTACTTTGAAAGTCAATAATCAACTTTGAAATCTTCATAATATGTTGAGACTCTTTTCAAATGTTGAAAAGTTCAAGCGGTTAAAGAATAAGGGACATGGTTTCATATCATGCTAAGCTATTGATTAAAGAATGAGATTATAGAGATACTCGACTTTGCCGTCGGAGAACCCAGCTTGGTGTCATTGGCAATGTAGCCACACTTGAGGGTCATTGTCATCGGAGAGGTTGCCCCACGCTAAAGAGAGGCGGTAGTTGCGGAAAAAACTTGATTCTCCTCGGGTTTGTTCTGTCTAGAAATCCTATCCATATCTATTACACCCCTTTCCATAGGATAATTTTATTCAGGCTATATTCTTTCTATATCCCTTTTATCTTATTATGAACATCTATCAAATATAAAATAATATAAACATATCCTATCATGATTTTTATCTTAATAACCCGATGCAGCCTTAGGGTCTAGCCTTTTGGGCACTACCTAGACCAGATCATGGGTCTGTCGGACCACCCGCTTTAGGACCTATTTAGTGGGCTTGGGCACAAGTCAGGTTTAAAGCCCAATATGCCTCATTCAAGCCCAAGCTAGGTCTACATGACCCTTAGAAGGCCATGTATCTTTCAATTGATGCACGGACCTTGGCACACAAGTTAGGCCCAACATGAGGACTCAATTAAGCTCGATCCTCCCCAATGATCACCTCTTCCCCACATATCTAGCAGAAGTATTGTGTGGTCGAATGAAAATTGTTATCTCGCTCAATCTCACAAAATGATCGAGCATGTTTAGTCTCACTCCCGGCACAAAAGTTACTCAAATTGCTCGAGCCTTCCAAATGATCATTTCAAACTGCTCCGGGACGTGGTCACAATTCTCCACTCCTATAGGCGAAATAGTCCAATGTCGGATTTCGCGACCCGGGTGGTTCTTAGATATCAGTTCTTGTATCAACATTGATATCAATTCGTAGTTTATTGCACGAGGCTTGTTTAGTCATCGTATTGACATCAACGTCCACGCTGTATTTACCTTTCTTTGCAATTAGAGTTTTTCCTGCTTCAATTAAACAACGCGACGAGGGGAGCGATCTTTCTAATAAGCAAGTTAAAGCGAACTTTCATAGCATTCGCATCAAATCTGATGCCGAAATTTGTTTTGTTTTCCTAGGTTTCTTTCAAAGTAATCATGTATAAGCCTAAGCCAAAAGAAGAGCCACCAGCCAAGACAGAAGGCCGAATGTAGAATCAGGTATCGGGCCGTCATCATATAACAACGGCAGGCCAAGGGCTTATGTTTTGTCCTCCAACATTACGTGAATTCACACATGGGATGATTGTTCAAAAAATCGTAAACTTATTATACGGTGATCAATTTTGTTCTAAAATCTTTTAATTGTGTCAATTTAGTCCTAAATTTTATGACGATTTGCCAGTTTAGTCATAATCCTTCCAATTGTGTCAATTCAGTTCTAAACCTTTGAAGTTTTGGCAGTTTGATCCTAAACCTATTATTAAGATAATAGTGTGAAAGGACTATGTTAAGAAATTGTTAAAAAGTTTAGGGCTAAATTGATATAACTGAAAGGTTTATGACTGAATTAACCGCCATATAATATATTTATGATTATGGAGCAATTTTTTTTCTTTCATTCGCAAAACGAGAAGTGTGTGCATCTTTCGATTTCTAGAATTGCTTAATGCATATGAGGCGAAATTTAAGATGATTTCTCTACTCTTCAAGGCTTCGAATTAAGAGATTTCACAAGAAGAGATCATGGTAGAAGAAACGGATCTCATTAAATGGACCGACTCTAAAGAATTGGTAGTTATTGATGGGGGAAAAATGAATTCTGAGTCAGAGAAAATTTTGTTTAGACTTAATCATAGCGGAAAGAACCAATCACGATGCAGGAATTATATGAACACTTGTGTGTTTTAGCGCGATCGAGGTCTAGTAGACGTAGTCCATACAACTTCCCCTGATTTGGGTCATATTGAGAAAGTCGTATATAATAGCTACGGCTTGGCCAAATTTTGGGCAATGAAAGTACTCTTATTGAATAAGAATATCCTCGCTAAACCCGTGAAAATCAATTATATGTGACCGAGGTGGTTGTGCTAGTCATATGGCTTCTCCTTGAATAACAATATCCTGCCATCGACTTATCCGGTTCAAACATCAGTTGACATGCCGTACAAATCAATGGTGTTGTCTTGTCCAATAACTCTTTAGCAGGCCCATTGGATACGCCGAAAATTTGGTCCATCACTCGATTCCATAAGCAAGGTCCCTCGTAACTATCGATCGTTTTGGATTCCCCGTGGACTCCTAATGATGTGGTCGAGATCGTGCTTAAACTTCATTAACGACAACTTAGATTTCCCACGTTTTGTCAACGAAGGTTTCTTCGGAATCCAAATCCATCACTGCCAATCTCGATTTCAACCTCCCAATGACCCCAAAGGACTCGGAAAACAAGTCAGTGTAACTAACTATACCCACGTAGTCCCCAGAAATTTTGAATAAAGTCTTAAATTCATTGTACTCGTGTGAATTCAGCTCTCAACCTTTGCATTGGGTCCATTTAGCTCTAAACCTGTTAATAATATACCAATAAAGTCTATCCGGCTAATTTGATTAAGGGCCCTTGCCAAATCTAGGTTGCGAGGCCTAGCCAACACTTCCCCTCACTTGCGAAGGGTGTGCATGATCGTTGCCTAGGCATGGCTGGCGATTGGCTACAGGCCATAGCAATCGCCAGCCACAGGTAAAAAAAAAAGGAAAGGAAAGGAAAAATAAATCAAAGAAATTATTACAAAATTGTAGAAGTTGTTCATATCTGATGGTTAACGTCCACATTAGCGACTTTCAGTAAAAAATGGCTGGATAGACTTCATTAAATAATCTTCAAAAAGTTTCAAACTCAGTTGTCAAAATTAAAATGTTTATGACAGAATTAGTACAAGCATAATAGGTTTACAATTTTTTTGGTAATTTTCACCTTGTTTGACAGTCATAGAGAAAATTTTTTTTTACTCTAACGCAAAACCACCTATTGGTCTCCGTGGGATCATAATCGGACCTCGGGTACAAAACGAAGAGGCTATTTTGTGTCCGAACATTTGTTCTATCTAAGAAAGCTTTCAACCCTAGGAATGGAATCCGGGACCCTAGTAGGTGGTTGGGCCATGAGTTGTTGTCCCAAATTGTCATCTGTTATAGGAACGGATTTTGCTAGCATACCAGTTTTTTGGTGACTGTGAGAATAACATCATATTATGGATTATAAATTTTTGAAAGAATGGACTCCGCAATAATTTGTAATTAATTATTATTTATTTTTTGTGGCTCACGCTATGCTATCAATCTCAAAATCACATAGCCATATTCCAATCACAAAAGTTACTCTCGCTTGCAAGTAAGAATTAGAAGTTTATGCCTTCCTTAAGAAAA
Organism: Psidium guajava; assembly: GCA_016432845.1. NCBI lineage: Eukaryota > Viridiplantae > Streptophyta > Magnoliopsida > Myrtales > Myrtaceae > Psidium > Psidium guajava. The sequence goes on along the minus strand of CM028230.1, from coordinate 8,167,149 downwards.
TGAACTTTCTATCACCTTATGCCCAACTTTGTTCCCTTTTGCTTTTCCGTACTTTTCCTTATTTCCCTCTTCAATTTCAGCTATTCGTCAATGCATGATGCTTCTTAACATTTCGTGGACGAAGCATTAGTAAGAATTGGATAGACTTGCGTGCTGTGACAAAATTACCAATTTTTTTGTGATTGGCTTGATTCAGCAAATTAGGTCTAGACAGCGACATCGAGCTACTGTCAAGGTAAAAGTACGTTATAGGCCGACTGTTGAGCCCACTCTGGCTCAGCCGCACCACCCCCGGTGCGAGCCACCCAAGAAGAGCAAGCTATTATAGCTAGCGGCGGGAGCTGTAGGGAGCCGAGGAGCAAGGCGGTAGATAAGATAGAAGAAGGGGTCAGGCTTTTGGTAGAGCAGAGGAGACGGTTAGGATAACGAACTTGAAACGCGGAGCCCGAGCCGCGGCAAGCGAGTGGTTAGCGGCCAGTAGCGCCCTAGTTGATGGACGACATGCGAACAAACCTCGAAAGATAGTCGGCAAGCTAAAGGGGGGAGCATTCCCCAACTCAGAAGACAATAATCCAAACGGAGCATATTATTCCTTATTCCCGAAAACAAGTATTAACATAAGCATATTATATATTAAACTCAATTTGGACAACGTAACTAAAATAGTGGATCTTACATGAGTTTCGCCTAATTTGATTGTGGCACATAGTCATTTATAACTTATCGATTTTACTATAAATGACTTGTATATATCGTATCACATTTTTTTTTGTAGACTATGTAAATTCCTATAATAAAATCCCAATCTCCGTATATCCATATCGTACCTTGATAGTATGAGTGTACAGTCAATTATTTTTTATCATATGATTTTTTTAATCAATGAGTATTTTATGCAAAATATATTGTGATAATATGAAAATTTACTATTAAGATTCTATCGTCCAGATATTAGGGTCAAAGGAATATTTCCCTTTGCGAACGCTAGGATATTTTGAGTTGGCTCTCCCTCACGAATAGCCCGTGAAATCCGTAGGGCACCCTCCTGGGTAGCCTGACGGAGGCCACGATCTCGAGATCGGGCGTCTTGGCGTCCATCACTAAGAACCTCGACTCTCCTCTGTACTCGTCGTGCACGTAACTCACCACGTAACCGTCGTCCTCCGCCGCCTCCGGATTGCCCGGCTCCCTCGCAACGAAGAACGGCTCGCCCCCGTAGCACCCTGCCCCGTACATCCGGCACGCTGCCGTGCAGTCCTGGCGGTCCGACCTCGACACGTCCAGCTTCACCACCCCGGACACCTTCGGCATCGGGTCCCCGACAGCCGCGTACACGTACTTGTTCCTTCTCGCCACGTACCCGGGGTTTATCACTGCAAAGTCGAGGTTCCTCGCCGAGAGGGGCTGCCTCGACACGACCCCCGTCCTCAGGTTGATGCGTACTTTCTCGACTAGTGCGTGGACGAGGTCCATCCGCTCGAGCGTGTGCTCGACAGACATGATGTTCGGCGCGATCAGCACCACCTCGTCGCCGTCCTCCTCGTCCCAAGCGTTGATCGCGTGGATGATGTTGAACCCCGGGACGTCGAACCACCGCATCTCCGACTCGTCCTTAGCATACCGAGGGATGATCCCGAGCCGGGGCACCTTGGCTGAGTCCGTACCGACCGGCGATCCGCCTCCGAATATCATGTCCATCGGGTTCATCCCGATTTGTATGTCCGAGAAGATCGCGTACTTTTTTGTGATGGCGAAGTCGTGAAGAAACGAGGGCCGGACCATCGAGAAAATGGGCACATCTGGTTGCTTCTTCCCGTCTTTGTTGAAGTGGAAGTAGGTCAGAAAGGGTGGGACCGGCCCATACCGGAACGCAAAAGCCTCGCCGGTCTCGGGGTCGATCTTGGGGTGAGCAGTCATGCTCATGAACAGCTTGCCGTCGAAATCCTCCCTCCGGACAGTCTCCACGTCGCCATCTGGCGTGACCCGGACCTCGTAGGGAAGGTCTGACTCGCCAAGGGCATAGAGCCGGTTCCCAAAGAAGGCCAAGCTCGTGTTGGCGAGGCCAATGCCATTGGCCGGGTTGAACTGGCCGGCCGCCATTCGGGCAGCCGTGAGGGCACCACGGGCTGCGGAAGCGGCGAGGCCGTTGAACCCGGAGAAGACGTTGGGGAGGATCGGCATTCCGAGGCCGTTCTCGACAGAGTACTTGTGCGTGCGGACGTATCGGCTGCAGAGGCGGGCACGGCCGCGGGATATTTTGATGGAGTGGAGCATACCGTCGCCGTCGAAGAGGTGGTAGGGGCCACGGGGGAGGAACTGGGGGTTGGGGCCGTTGCGCAGGTAGGCCCCGTCGAGGCAGGCGGGGAGGCGGCCGGCCTCGACGAGGCAATCAGTAGGGGGGAGCTCGTCGGGTACAGGGGCGAAGTTTCCAGAGAGGACGTGGCGGGGGTCGACGGAGGGCTTGAGCGGCGGGTCGATGAAGCTGTTGATGAGGCCGTCCAGGGCGCCGAAGATGGTCGCGGGGAGGGACGTGTCTCTTCTTGGTCCGGTGGGTGGTGGTGGTGGGGGGGCAGTTCTGGGGAGTGATGAGAGCGGTGGCAGTGGTTGCTGAGCCGGCGGAGGAGGCGATCTTGTGGTGGTGGTGGTTTTGGGCGGTTTTTCGTCGATGCGGACGGAGCTGACGGAGGGAAGAGGAGGAGGACAAGAAGAAGGATGTGGCGGAGGTGGAGGGTTAATGTGGGATTTGAGGAGTGATTTGGAGGAGAAGGAGGAGAGGAAGGAGGATGACAAGGCTTCCATGATTGTGCTAGTGCGCGTGTCTTGCCTTCCTCCTCCGGCTGTGCGTGGTGTGCTGAATTATGAAGTGAGAGAGTGTATTTATGAGCGGAAATGATTCATTTTGAAAAGATTCGCTAGCCCTAAAAAATACGTTACGGTGGATAAAAAAGAAGAGAGCGGGGGATAACCATGAAGCTCCATTCGACTCGACGGGCCAAAATGGATCATAACCATATTTCTTTATAAGTATTTGACGGTTCTAACTAAAGAAAAAATAAATAAATATTCAAAGGGGTAAGTTGTTTTATAGATAAATGGGTCATAAATGAATTTTGAATGGCAAAACTCAAAAATAATATAAGTATTAAATGGGTTCATAACTTACTCAGTTCCAAACTCTCTCTTTCTCTCTCTCTCTAAAATAGTTCAAAATGAATTAAATGGAACAATTCAAATAGGGTATTTTCAACTCGATCCTACCTACTCATTTTGAAGAGCATTTCTTTCAAGCAATTGAAATGTTGAAGCAATCTACATGGTGGGCCATTCACACAATTAAGTCAAAATGAATTTCCATAGGTATGGCGTGGTACAATATGATCTTTGACGTCGGTACTTTTTCGTTCCACCAAGGTGCATTTAGTTTTTTTTCTCCTCTACCAAATTGAAATGTTACATTCAGTCGTCACTTAGTTTGCTTTCCATTTTTTTGTGCTGCTCTTTATACAAATGAACAAGCACATGCATGGAAATGGGATGACCCAAATGTAGTTTATGTACTTATGACTCTGGAGACTTTTTAAATAAGCTTCTTTTTTGCGTCATTTTTCCATTTTAGAGATTTCAAATGCATTTCGCGCCAAGCATGGGAATCAAAACTAGCATGATATAATACTAAGCGCATCGACAAGTTTCTTTGTTTTTGGTCGAGAATTATAGCCACATAATTAATTGTTCAATTTAGCATACCAGTTTTAGCATCTTACCATCCTCGGAAAATGTATTATCCGAACGTAATTCTGCATTTTTACGATAGAAGAGCAAAAAGAATAATTCTTTTTTTTTATAAAAAAGTACATCATCTTTAAAATATTTTATAAAAAAAATCTACATCAGCGCCGGCCGTCCAAAATTGGCCACATGAACTAAATTGATATAATTACAATAAGTTTAGAAATTTTTTTATGGGCAATTCTCCCCCACTCATCTGCCCTGCATGCGACATTTAGTTCCATGGCTCGTCGAAATCTCAAGTTCCATGGGTAGCTGGTAACGGGACCTTTGGAACATAAACTGACCTTTGTTCGGTCTCTGTCATTGGCCAGGAGAAACGGCGGTCGAGTCTCTTCAACTTAGGTCGATTTCACATGGGACTGCAGTTCTACATATGATTATGAGAGGGGAGGCCAATCCATTGATGAAATCACGCTAGGTTGTACGACATTCTCATGGCCAAGAAAGGTGGAGGTGTCCGATTCGATGCTGCAATGAATGACTTGCGGAGGAAATAGTCCAAAAAGCCTTAAATCTATTTGTGCTTTTGTTAATTTAATTCTAAACCTTTTAACATTTTGCCAATTGAGTCCTAAATATTTTCACATTTTTTTTTTCAATTAAGTCCATCCGATCACTTTTGGCAGGAAATCGTTTATTTGGATATTGGTCATCCTATATGACACGACTGGCTTTGACGTGAACAATTATTTTAATTTGGCTACAGCGCTCTCATTGGCCACTGGGTGATGGCCTTGAAGCCCTTGTAGGCCGCTGGCAAGGGCCGTGAGACCCTCACTAGCTATGATGGCCTCGCCCAAAAGAAGGTGTCTCGCGTAGACAATTGGCTGGCAGCCCTCACTTGCGATTGTCATAGGCTCGGCAACCCTTGCCAGCCACATTAATAAAAGAAAACAAATATGAATATTAAAAGAATAGTGAAATATTATTAAAATTGTCTAGGTCACCACTGTCATGCCACGTAGGACGAATCGTATCCATTTCAACAATTTTGGCCAAAATTGACGGGATGGAATTTATTAGCAAAACGCGAAAAAGTTCAGACTCAATCTTCACAATTTAAAAGGTTTAGGACTAAATTGATAAAAGTGTAATATAATTATGACTTTTTGGATAATTTTTCCGAGACTTGTATTTTCGATTAGGCGTGAATATGTTCGTACCTTGTTTCTTGTACAGCATTCTCATGGCCAAGAAAGGTAGAGGTTTCCGATTCAACACCAAAACAAATGACTTGTAGAGGAAATAGTCCAAAAAGTCTTAAATCTATTTACACCTTTGCTATTTTAGTTCTAAACTTTTTAATGTTTTGCCAATTGAGTCCTGAACATTTTCACCTTTTTTTCAATTAAGTCTATCTGATCACTTTTGGCAGGAAATTGTTGATTTGGATGTCGGCTGTCCTATGTGACGTGATTGGTTTTGACGTAAATAATTATTTTAATTTGGCCGCAACGGCCTCATTAGCCACTGGGTGAGGGTCGTGAAGGCCTCGCAGGCCGCAGGCAAGGGCCATGACACCCTCACTAGCTGCGATGGCCTTGCCCAAAAGAAGCTGTCTCGCATAAACAGTTGACTATCGACCCTCGCCTGCTAGCTCCCAAGGGCTCGACGACCCTCGCCTAATAACCGGTGACCCTTGCCAGCCACACATTAAGAAAAGAAAAGAAAAATATGAATATTAAAAGAATATTGAAATATTATTAAAATTGTAAACGCCAGAGTCAGTCGTGCCACGTAGGACGAACAGTGTCCATATCAATGATTTTGGCCAAAATTGACCGGATGGAATCAATTAACAAAACGTGAAAAGGTTCAGGACTCAATCTTCACAATTTAAAAGGTTTATGACTAAATTGATAAAAGTGTAATATAATTATGACTTTTTGTACAATTTTTTTTGCCAAGGCTTGTATTTTCGATTGGGCGTGAATATGTTCATACCTTGTGTTCCTGAGCATGCCTGACAAGCCACCCATTTGGAAACCCTTAAATTTTTCCGATGCAATCGAACTTAGACAATCCGACTCAAGTCGAGAACACCCTAAATTAATTAATGTCCACCGTGTTCCTTTGGTCCCGGCGCAATTTATCATCGTCCCGATCATCAGATGACTACGAAATCCTCCGAATTGCTCGGCCAATCCTACCTGACAAGGCTTATGTTACTTAAAAAAGAGGCTTGGCGTGTCCCGCGATTGATTAGTCCGGGATCATCATCCGCCGCTTCCTCTTTCAGCTATGCATCGTATCTTCCAAAGCCAGCCTGCATAACACTGAAGTTGCCCTTTTTTTTTTTTTCCTCACGTATTCGAACGCAATCGCCTCATCGATTCCTCTTCTTATTATGCATGCAACCAAGAAACGTGTAATCATAATTTTCCTCTCGATTCTTCGTCAGGGCGACGGTTAAAAAACCTCGGTTCCATTGTTGTATCAAACTCTACACATTTTGGTACCTGATTTTCTTTCCCTTTTTTCTTTCGATTTGTACCACCAACATTTTGCTTGGCAATTTTTGTTGGGATATGGTTCATACTTCCCTCCGACAAGAAAGTACGTGAATGAGAGGTGCAAAGTGCTATTGTTATATATACTTTCTTGGGCTTTGACTCATGAATAGCTACTGATATATATATATTCTTTTCCATTTGTAATTGAGAGATGCGATATGCTAATTATAATGGAATCCTCTGCTGAACATAACCCTAATTTAAGGATGAACTAGGATAAAATCTCATGTTTCGTTTTCTCTTTCTCGTTGCTTTTATGCTTTATTTCATGTTATTCTGCGTCAATCCTAATAATTTTGACGATATGAAAAGAAAAAAAAAGTTTTGGTCATTGGTGTCGCAGCGAATGTAATTTAGGGTTTTTGGCGATATGTCCTGTTCCTCTAAACAAATGGAGAGATTGGGTACATACATAAATGAATACATAACAATATATCTATTTATATATGTATATATTGCGGCTGAATTGATTGAATCACTGATCTTTCAGATATTTGCACGAATCCTGAGGACAAGAAACGCTGGGGAAAAGAAGATAAAAATCCCACATTTGGTTAGCATCACCATCGGGTCCCCCTACCCTCACACCTTTATTATTCGATCGGAAACGCTGTTGCCGTTTTGGTGTTTTGCTTGCCCGAGACACCCCGCAAAAGAAGGAAAGATCCACACGCAAATGCTGTCCTTCTTCATGTAATCCAAAGCAAAGCGAGTTTCGTGGCGGGGTGCACTTTCCGAACGGACCAAACCCTTTTTTTTCCTCGTAAAGGAGAGATGCTAATGGCCCCTTCGATAGCTGCGCGACGTCCGATCAACCCCTCGAAAAAAGTCACCGGAGCCGGATCATAAGTCATTCGTACATTTCGAGGGGCGATGGTTCCGCCTGGCGTGCCGGCCTCTGTGAATTCTCTAACGTCCGCGAAAACTATGGCCTCGGTCCTTCGCCTCGTAAAAACTAATCACCTATCGGAAAAAATGAAATCAACAGGACTTATTGTGCCTCTCGTCTTTCTCTGGTTAATCTAGGCAGCACCGTCTCAATTCCAGCGTCCCCGCCGATTGCGACAGCCATCTAAATTGACAGAAAAATCGCTCCCTTCCGTCGAGGGTCCACGCGACTACTTCGGATCAGCAGCTCCACAAAATGAGACGGGCATCAATTATAGGCCGGATGTGAACTCCTAGTCGAAGTACATGGAGCCACACATGACTGATGTTACACGTTCTTCTGATCCAATCCGAGTCGGGGAAGCGACCATCCATCACAGGAATTCGTATGCCGAATATCGGGGTTTTGGTGAAGAGGACGATGGTGAGTTCTGTGGTGCACGTTCCCTGGGAAGGGATGATATCTTCCTTGGGGGACATAAATGCTCTACGGGACCACCCCCCAAAACATGTGTAGCTCATCAAGTTTTGCTGACTTCAATTGTCAACCAAAACAAGAAAAGTTTAAGACAAGCATTATTGATGTTAAGTAATAGATTGTGTCTATAGGTATGACAAATTTTCAAGGACTTTAAAGTTAAAACAACACGCATATAATTGCTTAACTTAGAATTAAAGCGAACACTACAAGCTCACATTTCGCACACTCGTTTCTATTAAGCATGGCATTCCTGTTATTCCATCTAATGTCCTAACTCTGATCATTTTGTTTGGTATAGTTAGGTCGACGGTCTGTGTGCACACATCGAAGGACCATCTTAGGTGGGAGAGAGAGAGAGACGCTATCTACGAACATGTAGGGCATGCCTGACAACTTAAAATTTGTCCAGACGATTAAGATCTTATATTTGAGTCCTATAACGATGAAATGGTCGACGAATTCTCTACATTTAAACTACACTCGTCAATTTGTAGGAGAAGGGTATATCACAGCGCCAAAAAGGGTGTGATTCATAATTACGAACAAGGCAATCGATGGGTCGCACTACATCATCACCGTAGTGTTGTATACTACACATAAAAAGCTTTATCCAATTGTACACCGATGCTAATATTTGAGGATGGATCCATTCTATCGACATGTAAGTTTTTCTTTTTCGAATCTATTTCATATGTCTATCAACACACACAGATATAATTATGTTTTCTTGGTAATTTGTGACGAATCTTTCGCTGTTACAACCCCATAAAAATTGACCAGAGGCGCAATGGTTTTGCAGCCACAATCGGCCATAACAGGACGTGTACAAAAAAAAGACTCTAACTTCATCCGATTCATTCAAGAATTTGGTTGATTAGATACCATCTTCTTCTCCCGCTACGTTCCAGGTTGGCCGATTCTCATTTTTATCAATTTGGATGCATTTCCCTTGTCTTTTCGAAAATTGATAAAAAAAAAAAAATGTATCGGACAGGATAATTATGACATAAAGCATCATGTCGAAAGCTCATCAGATGGTCCTGAAGATCTATAAATATATATTTATTACGGGCGAGTAATTCGAAATATTAACCAAATTAGCAAGATTTTGGGGCATGCAAATTTTTGGGAAAAATTTTATCCAATCAATCTTAAACCTGTTGTTCCGATATCAATTAAATTTTACAATTTTTCAAGTTTGCTAAATCAGTCTTAAACCTTTATGCGATATTGCAATATAGACATTCTAGTCAATTCTTGCTAAAAGGACTACATTGGAATGTCGCTCAAAGATGTAAGACAAAATTGACAAAATTAGAAATTCTATGATTAAATTGACATTCGTACCATAAGTCTAGTACTGATTGAACTATTTTCCCCCCATTTTTTGTGTAGTTCGGAAGAAATCCAGTTCGATTATTATGGTTTTCTCCCCCTAAAAAATTGGAAACCCACCACTGAACATGTAACGTGAACCAAAATATCTAGTCTATGATGATCGATGTAGTACCATGAGTCATAATGCTCATACACATACGCATCGCTTCTTTTTCCTCTCGCAAAAGAGACGGAAAAAAGAAAAAAGAGACAACATTCCAGAAAATTAATCTAATAGATAAAGATTTGGGGCACTGAGGAATAATTAAATTTGGTGCTCGATAGGGAAGATTGACCCTCAAATTTGGAAAAGGTTAAAACTTAATTGTGGACCCTTAATGTCGAAATTATTGTTAAAAATCTGGTTGTTTTCCCGTTTTCTGCTAAGCGTCGACTTCCTACGGTCATATACGCTATGTTAAGTAAAATGGTGGTCTGCAACAACTACTTGATCGGTCGTTTAATAAACCAACTTCTCACATTGCTGTCCAAAGAAAACTGAGAACAGGATCGAGATTTTGCAAGATGAGCGAAAGATTCATAGACAACATAAATTATCTTTTCGAGCATCCATTCATATTTGCACCTCCATACGTGTCGACATCGAGGGAGCAGAGATAGAGGGGGTGGGGGGACCGTGGCTCAGCAGGAGTCGAAATGAATCTATTCGCTGACTGCTGATAGCGAGAAACGGAGCCTGAAAGATCAAGCTAAGGAATACGAATGAACATGATCAATTTAATGGGGTCCTGAGCAACTGCAACCAGGCATTTCTAGCATGACTCAGACATCAATTGAGACACAACAAGATCATCAAAAATCTCCGCCTTCAATGATAAAAGCGTCGCTATCCCGGCAAGTATCGTGCACGAGAGAATGGTCACAAGTGGCTTGATACAAAAAGAAATCCTCCATATGAATGAATAACCTCTGTTCCTCCCTTCGTTTGAGGGGGACGCATCCTCATGGATGTGAGTAGAACTGATTTTAAGCCCGGCGTGCGCGTGGCAGTGCGTGTTAGAACATCTCTGACATGATGTGCCAGGCAAGTAATATGACTGATTACATAGCACAAAGAAGGACGCAGACGGGACCAGAAGAGGAAATCCTGTCGCAAGTGTGACAAAACATTGAATTACCTCACCAATTCACACATTGTAATCAATTACGAGCTGTCACGAGACTTGCCTCAGGTGTTTCGTGGACGTCTTCTGTGGAAGGAGAGAGATCTAAGGTCTGAACCTTGACTTCAGGAGGTGGGGGGAAAAATCTTCGGAGTTTCGGTACCAGTTTATATACAAGAAGATGATATTCAGGCAGTGCATGAGCAAACACAAATTGACGATACTGCAGAACCATGTCCCATTCACTTCCAATATCAGATATTGACCTGATGGTGATGGATGGCACGGGATGCCCGCATTCAAACAACCTTATCGTGAGAGGAAACTGGGGACAGTATCAGTCCTGATGTGTCATTAGTCTACGAGACCCAATTTCTAGACTGTAACTCACCTTACATGGTGGGCAAAACAGAACTAATGAAACTTTTGTCGCTTGAAATGTCTGCTTAAAGAGTCAATGTACTTAGTCTGTCAAAGGGATATCAGGGCTTCTTAGTCCTGCAAATTATTGATAATGTGTCCACTTCTTCCCTCGGAAGTTCAATTTGTAAACTTAGCACCGCGAGCTACCATAAGACGGATATTCAAATTGTTGAGAACTACCTTATGCTAGCATTACCGATAGAATAAATGCATGCCTCTTACTTGTGTGATAAAAGACATCAGGGGGAAAAAGGCACAACAGAATGAACACACACAAGGACATAGAAGAAAGACGCATCCAGACAAAAACAGAATAGGGACTTGGGCTTTATCGAGAAAGAAAGGACTTACCATTAGAAAAGGACTTGGGCTTAGACCAAAGCACAGCATCAAGGAGAGTGATAGTAGACTCAACAAGCGAACTGATTCAGGATGACTAAAATTTGCTAGAATCCCAGATAGTTGGACGGACAGAATAAATACATGGCCCCGGGGAAAAGCACTGAAATGACTTAGAGATTATTTGGCCAAAACAGAGAGAAGCTTGAACTAACACAATCTCAGAAAAAGATTAAAAAGAGAGAGAAAAAGAATTCCCTTCCTCTTCATTTTCCACTGATGCTTTCATACAACTTGCCTCGCATCAAACTAGGTGAAAGTTATGGCTTGGAAATTTCCCAAACACATGACTCCTAGAACCTCGCAGCACAGGATGACTTCTTTTTGGATAATTAACTAGACATAAAGGTCATAATATCGGTAAGACTTACTTAAGACCTAAACAACAGAGGTGAAGAAAGAAGTAGAACCTGACTCACCAAAAAAACTGAGTATTATTGAACCATAAAGCAACTGGCACCGCACCCATGGAACGACAAACCATTCTATTATATGCCTTGGACAATCTGTTGATTTTTGGACCCGCAGTCCTGTGCAAACAACACAAGCAATTCAATGGAGATCATTCTGCAATGATGTCCTCTTGATATAGACCGTACCAAAACTGATAAACAGTTTGGCATCTTGAAACTGATTATCAGAAATTGAAATCATATTTCCTTGTTTACAAAGCGAAACAGGACAGAAGTAGTACATCCATGCAGAAGGGATTGGCATTTAAATCTCACCTTCAACCCAATCTGATGGAGGTGTAAATGCATTAGTAGGGCTATTCTGAGATCCTGTTCCCCAATCTTACTCAAATTCGTCTGTAGTCAGGGACCTTTTAACCCCAGAAATTGAGTTGAACTGTCTTCCTTGTTCATGACCATATTCAGGCAAGCTTCCGATGAAGATTCCAACAATAAACCAGAGAGAAACAATAAAGAAGTTCAGAAATGAATCGATAGGTTACAGCTCATTGAGGCACTGATTTACAGCAGTATGCGGACTGATCATACATCTTCAGCCTCTCCTTCAGTCACAGTGTATTCATGAATCGGTTGGTATTCAATTGATTGCAAGAAGTTGAAATACGCATATTTCATATCAAACTGCATATCATACCCTGAAAAGTTGCACATATTATTTAGCGACTCAAGATCATCATGAAGTTTCTTTTTTTTTTTTTCTTCTTGCAATAATCACTATGCAATTAATTGAAGAAATGATGAAATACTGAATCCTTACAATAATTAACCGCAATGGTGAGTCCTGTGTCATCTGGAATCTGTCTAACATGATGAAACCACATACTTGGTCTGCAACAGAGTAATGTGAGTATTAGACAGGCCACACTAGTCAGCACTACACTCAAACACAGGAACACCATCGATCTGGGATAATATTATAAACATGAACATCTAACACCTGTTCCCCCACATACTCGCCACACAAAGGGAAAAGAAGCTGGCACACTATCTCTAAGTCCAGACAAATAACCAGAAAAGATGATCCCATGCACCAAGACGACTAACAACTGTCTATGTCTCAGAAGTAAATCCGATGGAATTTCTGAATTTGCGTCTGGTTTAGCTTTTACTTTTTCTTTTTGCTTAATCAAAATTTATAGGTTCATGCACTTTTACTCTTTGCAAACCAATACCGCTTAAACTTTCAATACATATAAACTTTGGCAGGTAGATTAATGTACAATATTTTAAGTTTTGGTGTGAAGATAAAAGGTACTTTTTGCTTTTAATTAATCCCAGAAGAATGTGCCTCAATGGACAGCAAAGAGAATGCTCCGGTGCAGCTTTCCTCCACTTAGCTCCAAAAATATTGAAACATAACTTAACTAAAGAAAAAACTATCTAGAAACTTTGTATCGCGATCTACTGGATGATAACTTTGTGACACCTCTATCTAATAGCATGATCCAGATTATAAATCAACACTAGAGCCCCAAAGTTTCGTCATTCAACTGCTATCTTTCATTAGAAGAAGGAATGACCAGCAGGCCCACATCTCCACCATGATTGATTACTCATTAATAACACTTTGTCTAAAAACGCTCTCTAAGGCAATTAAGCACGTCTCTAATTAAGCTAAATCGCTAAATATACTTTATTTGACGGACCCTATCATTATAACCCCAATCATCTAGAATTATAACTGATCATGCTCAAATACAACGAGCCAATGCCTCCCATTCTTTCCTCCAAGCACGTAAATTCTCACAATCCTACCGAAAACAGTGAATTCAAATCAGCTAGAACACTTACAAGTAAAGGATCTCCCCAGCCTTGACCGTACACTCAAACGGCTTGGGACCATTGAAATACAATGGAAACTTCGCCATCTCGCTTTCCAAGTTCTCTGGGGAAGGATAAGGATTGACACTGCACCAAGGTACATACCTGATTGGTTCTTCGACTTCCAGCTTGAATTCCCCAGTTTCCTGCAAATCCCACCAATCCAAGAGTGTAAAAAATTACCTCAAAACAACAAAACTACAATGACTCCCAATTCCGAAACCAACCTTAATATACAAGTACTGCGCGGCCGGGTAATCTTTAATATACATACGATGAACATCCGTCGGAGGAAGAAGCAGGAAATGCTTCTCGCCAGTGACAACAGCGTAAAGATTCTCGTAGTGATCCTTGTGAAAGGAAGTCTCCGAGAAGTGATTCCCAATCCACAGATTCACGGCCTCTGGCGAGGAACCCAGGGCTTCGCTCGCCCACGGAACATGCTCATCGCAATCGCAAGCCAGAGGACCGTACTCCGATCGGAAGCAATCGTTCTGTTGCTGCGCGTACGCGACAAAATTGCTCTCCCGACTACTCCTCGAGATCATCTCCAGCGCTTCGGCAAATGGCACACGCTGCGCGTGCGCAGAGGCGAAGCAGAGAGGCAGCGGCGGCGATGAGGAAGAGGATTCAATGTGAGCGAGCGAATCGGCGCGTCCATTGGGGGAGAGATGGACGGTGACGGAGGAGGAAGAGAGGGCGCGAGTGAGGTGTGCGCGATCGCGCCAGAGAGCGGTGGCCGGCCAGTGAGCGGTGGCAGCTTTTGAGATGAGGCACGGCTTGTTGAGAGAGACGAAGTCGCGGAGGAACTCGAGCGGCGCCGGAGGCGCATCGAGGCGGTGGACGGAGGACGTGTTGCCGAGGGTTAGGTCTCGAACCTCTTGCCACAGCGACTCGATCTGCCTCATCGATACTACGAGCTTCAACTGTCCGCCACGAGCGCGAAGAAATGTGCTTTCGTGACGGTTGTGGTCACAGAGGAGATCCACGCGGGGAAAGGTGGATGAGAAAGAGAAGAAGCTAGCTAGCTCTTGTGCTTCGGGTGGCAGCTCTGTCGCCACCACCCTGTCACCGCTGCTCCCGGCGCTGCAAACCCCCACCTAAAGATCTTTTTGCTCCCCAAGGACACGGCGGCGACTCGCGAGTTGCGACTCGCCAACTCGGTTGGGGGCATCACAATTTGCACATTTTATAGGTTTCGACAAATTGCCCCAGACATTTGAATAATCTAAATGCTCCCTCGATATTTCAAGATACTCTGAAATTTACTCCTTTGTCAATGAGTCCGACCGAATTTTTCTCCGATCGGCGAGAACGTCACCACACGTGGGTGCCGCAAGGGTGGCGTCACCACTTGCGACTTTGCCAATGGCGGCAATGGTGGCTACCTCCACTACTAGCCATAGCCGAATTTGCCTCCTCTTTAGTTCCGTTTATTTAGCAAAAAATGTGATATTTTTATTAAAAAAAAAATTTACAAAAGTCATTTATTAGGAAAATAAGATATTTTTGAGCGTTTGATTGAAACCTAAAAGAGAAATATTTTTAGTCTTTTGATCAGGAAAATACATTTTCACGGTTCGTGCTTTTTAATAATATTTTTAAAATGATTTTTTTTAATTATTTTCTTTTATCTTTTATTTTCCTTTTATTGTTTTTCCTTTCTTCTTCGGTCAGAGATCAAGGCAACGGTCGGCAACCAGCCACCAAGCTCAAGCTCACTAGATTCTAGCTGCCTAGCCTCGTCGGCCTTGGACGAGGCTCCCCCTTGCCGAGCGAGCTTGACCTCGTCGGACCACTTGTGATCGGTCGCTTAACGAAAAGAAGTTATAAAGGTAAAAGAAACTTCGAAAGTAACAAGAAATGAAATAAGAGAAAAAAAAAAGAAAAATGAATATGGAGGTGGGGACTAGGGAGAGAGGAAAGTCGAGAGAAAATGTTTTGGTCTTTTTCAAAAAGAAAACAACTTTTTCCTCACTTTTAAAGGTAATTTTTTCGTAGATGAAAAATATTTTCCTTGATTTGCTCATTTTCCGCAAACTAAGTACCAAAAATTTCGAAAAACATTTCCCCGAAAGTTATCTGCCCCCGAAACAAACGGAACCTCTGCGTCTAGTCTCTAGCCTTTTTTTTATTTTGTTTCATAAGCAATATTTTTCTGCTGTTTATTAGCCTTTATTTGAAGCTAATCATTAATTTTTTTTCCATGAGTACATGACTGCATGATTAAGCTCGGCATATCGACAAGATCGTCTGCCGTGTTTTGTCCCGCCATCTAGGCCGGTCATGCGCTCCGGTGAAGTCGAAAGGCTACTCGCAGGGTTGCCGTGATAAATCACCGCGCTCGTTGAGTTCTTTTTGACGATGGGTAGCGATTGGGTTGCGTTTCGCATGTTTAATTCGATAACTTCATCTAATGTCTTTCGATCTTCGAACACGGGCCCGTACACGAATGGCGCATCTCACCACGAAAAAAAAAAAACATGGAAACAATTTGACGAATTCTTGTAGTACCTTATTGATTTATTCCTAACCTCGTCAATTCTTGTTTGCAATCGTATTCTCAATTTGATGAATTGGTTCTCAACAATCTCACGAAACAAAACACAAAAATTAATTGGAAAAAAAAAAAGGGGGTGGTCCAAGGCGTTGACTTCTTGGTGTTTACTGGCCTTCAGTTCTCGCCAAGGCGCCTGCAACTCTTTGCCAAACTCGCAGCAAAAATATCATGTCCCCCCTACTTAGCGAGAAACCCTCACGTCTATAAACTTTCCGTCCAAACCTCGGGTCTCTGATTAATGAAGAATTGTCTTCGACCTGCTAAACATCGTGACATAATGAATGTGACGAGAGTTTCTTACGATGCCGAACCATTCTAGTTGTTGTTGTGTTTGCTAATTAAGCTTAATTCGTGTTTATCGAACTGAGCTCCTTTATCGCATCATGAAGGGCCCAAATTTAGGCGGCCGCCGTTAGAGGTGATCATTGGGCGACCTTACCTCAATAGTCCTAGTCGTAAACGATGGATGCTAGGTGCTATGCGTATCGATCATTGGCTGATCTAGGCCAGGCTTCCAAGTTTGGCAGGAACCATTTTGCCAAGCCTGCCCTCCATAAAGTCCGTACATAGATCTTCCGGATGGGCCGGCTCAGGTCGGGCCGTGCCGAGCTTTCTCACTATCCGCCCTCGTTTAAGCTCGTACGACTGCAGCTCTGCTGGGCCTTGGTGGGCCTGTGAGCTTTCGGGCCACTAGTCAGGTTTAGTTGCCCTAGGCCCGTTCGGAGATACGAACACGTGAGCACGATATTGCATGAGCCCACCGCACGTAGAATAATTTTCAAGTTGAAATCTGAGATAGGAAAATGGACTTGAGCGGGTTCCGTCGAAAGTCCTGACCTTGGGGCGTGACCGTGGCCATTTTCTTCGTGAGTTGCTCCTATTATGACAAAAGTACCCTAAAAAAAAAAAAAAGTGGTGACCCTCATTGTATTGGTACCAATTCAATTATAAATCTTTCAATTAGATCACTTTAATCATAAACATTTTGTATTTGTACCAATTCGGTCCATCCAATCAATCAATTCTAATGGAAAATTGATGACGTGGACGTCGGCTGTCTTACGCAACATAGTCAACATTGACATAGATATTTTTAAATAATACTTATTAGAAGAAATTAATTTTTTATTTCATTTTTTTAAACTTTGGCTTTGGCTGGCGGAGGCCGCCGGCAATCCTTCTCGGTCACTGGGCGAGGGCTGGCTGGCCCTCACTGGCCGTGAGCAAGGCTGCGAAGGCCCACGGCCGAGGCTTTCATGGCCTCGTCGGTCAAAGCCAAAGTTTTTAAAGAAAAAAAGTAATAATAACAATTACAATAATTAAAAGGTAATTTTTTAAAAAAATTATTATTAAAAATGTCCACATCATCGTCGACATGCCATGTAGGACGGCCAATGGTAACTCAAAGATTTTCAGCCAAAATTGACAGGATATAATTAATTAGTATTAATGTGAAAAGATTTATGACTAAATTAGTCAAATTAAAAAGTTTAGGGATAAAATTAAACATTTATCATCAGTTCATAGATCATATTTGATAAACTAAAAATTTAAGGATGATATTGCATATTTCGATACTAAATTTTCTTCTTTGGTGCTCTATAATCTCGTCTCAAATAACCCTTCTTTTCATAATTCTAGCAAATTATTTCACCACAACGTCCCAGTTTGCTTCTCCCTTTTAGACTTTGATCTACCACGGTTCTGGTTTCACAATTGCTGATTTCTTCTCCCTCTGCCTTTGGTATTTAAGGCAACACCTGAAGATTCACCGACTCTCTTCTGCAAATATCCTCGCTAAAAACCAAATCTCAAATTGCTTGAAGCTCCAATCTTTCATTACCAAATGAATTGCTCACTACAATGAGAGTTGCACTCCAACTTTCAAGTGGAGAAGATAATAAATTAAAGCTTTTACCTTGTCATCGAATTTGATTTTCATCGAATTCAACTGAGTCATGATCACGTTAAATTTGATGATGTGATCTATCACAGAAGCACCTTCGTCCATCTTCAAATTGAAAAAATGACGCATAAGATATACCTTATTCGATGCAAAAGGCTTCTCGTACATGTTGGACAAGGCTACCATCAGATCCACCATTGCCTTCTCATTAGTGATGTTGAAAGCAATGCTCCGCACCAATGTGAGATGAATCACACTCAAAGCTTGTTTATCTAACAATTCCCACTTTTCTTGCTTCATCGATTCTGGTTTTTCTCCCGATAGAGACTGATGTAAGTTCTTCTAATACAGCAGATCCTTAATCTGCATCTTCCAGACACTAAAGTCCTTACTATTGAACCAATCGATCTTCACCTTCCCTTCATCCATATTCAGCACTCCCATTATTTTGCCTAACCAAGCTCCGATACTAGTTATTAGGAACGTGAATCGTTGAAGAGAAAAAAAAACTGAGAAGTAGACAAACGAATTTTTACGTGGAAAAACCCTTCTAAATCAGAAAGGGCAAAAAACACAATGCCGCACTAGGCAATCTTCACTATCAGTATCAATATCGGCATTACAAGCTTCAAAATTACAAATACAAAAGTTATTGGCTCAATGTATAGCAAGAGTTTAGGACATACATTATTGACATGGAAATTACAAAGTATGTCATGCAAAAGTCTTGCGCTCAATATTGCTTTTCTTTTTTCTATCGAACTCCACAAATCCATCACAAACTTAGATCACACTTTCGAAAAGTAAAATCTTGAAATGTGATATGGCCGGTATTTATCCCAACGATAAGTGCGCTCTTGGGTTGCACTTCCGAGCAAACGGCGGTGAAGAAAGACGATACATGGCCGTGGCCGTCGAGGCTGAGGTGAGTAGACTACTAACAAGGTCGTTAATGAAGAGTGATACTCAAGTGGAATTTGCTTCGGTGATGATGATAATGGATCGTTCTTATTATTCAGGGCTCGTGCTGGATTCCGGTGATGGAATCAGCCAAGCTGCTCCGGTCTACGAAGGCTGTGTGCTGCCCCATGCCGTCCTCCAGTTTAAGCTCGCCGGGCGGGACGCGACAGAAAATCTGATGAGGATCTTGACCGAGAGAGGTTATTATTTTACCACCACAGCAGACCGAGAAATCGTCCGCGACATCAAGGAGAAGCTCGCGTACGTGGCTCTGGATCACGAGCAGGAGCTCAAAACTGCCAGAAGCAGCTCGACAGTCGAGATGGACTCCGAGTTGCCCGATGGACAAGTGATTACCATCGGGGACCAGCGCTTCCGATGCGCGGAGATCATGTTCAATCCATTGCTCGTCGGAATGAGAGAGCCTGGAATTCACGAGATCACGCACGATTCGATCTCAAAGTGCGATGCCGACATCCGCAGAGACCTCTTTGGGAACATTGTGCTATCGGGCGGATCAAGTATGTTTCCAGGAATGGCAGAACGCTTGTGTAAAGAGATCACTAATCTCGCGCCGGCTTCAACAAGGATCAAGGTGGTAGCTCCTCCGGAGAGGAAGTACGCCGTTTGGGCTGGAGGGTCAATACTCGCTTCACTTAGCACGTTTCCGCAGGTTACTTAAAACACGCATGACGACAATTCCATTTCCATGTATTTCGACTTTTCCGTTTGAAAAACAGGTTTGAAACAGAAGTCACCGTTCTTCGTTTTGATAATATTTTTTAACACCTAATAACATCTATCGATTTTTTTTTCGGAATAATTGGATGCAGATCTCAATATCGAAGGCGGAGTACGATGAAAATGGCTCAGACATTGTGCACAGGAAGTGCTTGTAGACTGGAGAAGCAGCAGCGATGGAGTGTGTTTATGGTTCTGCCTTACGTACATTTGAATAATACGAGGTCAGCAATTCTCGTGGATAGATATGCGTTAAACGTCTGTCTGTTGAGTTCACACTTTGATACACACACACACATGTAAATTCTACATATGTTCATGGTATTATAAAAAGGATAATTGTCAAATAAGAAGAAAGTCATTAATTTATTGTACGAATGTCAATTTAGTCCTAAATCAATGCAACCCTAAACCTTTTAATGATTTGTCAATGTAGTATTTTCAAGCAATTTTGACTGGAAATCATTGATAGAGACGCATAGTGCGGTTGGTGCTAATGTCGATGGTTTTTGCAAATTGACCCTGGTGAACCTTACTTGTCACATTGAAAAAAGAAAATTAAAAGAGAAGAAATACAATATATAAAAACCAAGAGGTTTATTTTAAAAAAATTGTGAAAATTATCTATATCACACTAGTTGTATCGTAGGACGGCCTCACATTAGCGATTTCCGACTAAAATTGGCCGAAAAAGCTACTACATTAGCAAATCAACATAAAGTTTAAGGCTAAATTATCAAAAAGGTTTTAAACTTATTGTGTGGACTAAAAAAACTAGTCCTTTTAAATGATAATTTTAGGGAAAATAATACATATAATCTATGAACTTTGGCTTAATGTGCAATGTTGTCCTTGAACTTTTAATTTGACTCATATGGTCCTTGAATTTTAGCCCAATATGTAATGTGATCCATAAATTTTTAATTTGTTCAATATGATCCTCTAACATTTGGAACGTGTTCAACTTTTAGAATATGTTCAACTTAGACCTTGAACTATAAGAAAATGTTCAAAGTCATCCCTGAATTTGAAATAATTGAAGGACTACATTGAACATCATTCTTATAAGTCAGAGACTAAGTTAAACATGTTTCAAAAGTTTGGGGACCATATTGATCAAATTAATAGATCGGAGACTACATTGCATATTGAGTTAAAGTTCAGAGATTATATTGGTCAAATTAAAAGTTCAGTGACCACATTGCACATTAAATAAAAGTTCAAGGACCATTTGTGTCATTATCCCATAATTTTGCGAAACAACTTGGGAAAGATAAAAAGAATAAAATGAAATTAGACCTTGGAGTCTCGCTCATTTAAAAAAGATTTTGATTTATGACGTCAGGTTGCTATGTGATTGTGCAGTTGAAAAGGCACACGTCGGTAGAAAATGTAAATGATCCTTGCATACATTGCAATTGAATGAAGAGAGCTACTCACTATATCTAAGCAAAAACTGAGGAAGAAGATACTACGGCATAAGTCATAATCAATCGGGATATACACCATAAAGAAAGATATATGTATAATCTCAAGAGACACCGAGAATCGAGGATGTATCATAATTATCTCTGTTACGTATAACTATACAAAAAGAATGCATCACTCTACAACTTGAACGAACAACACCCAATCCGGAAAGTGTTTGGATCCCCTAACATAAAGTTAGGGATGACATTATTCAATTCGGGCCGTCCAATTCAAAATGAACGGCCCGGATTGATCCACGTCAGCTTTTTCAAAGAAAGGAAAATTTTCGGATCCGGATCCACCCGGAAATGACTGGTTTTGAGGTGAAAAGCACTGATTGCCGTCGACAATGGAATGGAACGGCGTGGATTAAGGTGAGCGAGACTTCGTTCATCAGAATTCTGAGTTGTGTACATTTTCTTGGTTAGATGTGTGCACAGGTCTGCAATGGAGAGCGAAATGCCAATGTTGTGCACCGTGCGTCCATCCCCCTTTTTTTTTGGGTCAAAGTGTCCGTCGTATTGAACAGGCTGGATTTGGCGGTGAAGATTGCTTCACGTCTTACGTCGCGACGGTTGTCAGCCACCCAGAGCAAGGCGGCCGGCTGGTTCATGGTCGGCGGGGCAGGGAAAGACGTGCGGGTCAGAGACGAGGCCCATCTCAACCGGGGCGGCCGCCACCGGAAGTGCTCGACCGAGCACGGGGCTCGTCTGCGATTAGGACGACACGGTTGAGATCTGGCATCGTGTTTGCCACGAGGAGCTGGAGGTCGCTCCCGAAGGGCACCTGTGCTCCTCACCTGGAGCACCCCTCAGCCCGAATGCTGACAGGAGGAAGATGACACAGATCAAGTTCGAAACCTTCAAGCCCACGCCCTGTCCATCACCATATCAGCCGTCGTCGCCCTTAACGACAGGTTTGATGTAACCAGACTATATGAATTCCGAAAAAAACTAGAGCTCACTGTTGTTACGATGCCTACTCCTGTCTTAAAACTTTGATTCTTTTAGGAACTTCCTTCTTAAGGTCGTTTTTGTCTAGGTGGTGTCCTCAATGCCGGTGGCGGCCACCCTTGCCGTTTCGGTCCATGAAGGCTATGCGAAGCCCGAAGGCATCATGCAGTTTGACTGTGCCTGGCAAGCCGGGACAGATGCTTTGATGGAGAAATTGACTCAGAGAGCTTACAGAGAAGTTCGATTACAGGAAGGAGATTGAAACTGCTAGACACAGTTCGGCAGTTGAGAAAAGCTACGGGTTGGCCGATGGAGAGGTAATAACTACCGGCACCAAGCTTTTCGAATGCGCCGAATTCCTACTCGAGCGGTGGCTTTTTGGGATGCACGCTGCCGGGATTCACGGGACCCTCTATAATTCCCTCAAGATGTGCGACGAGATCAGGAAAGACCTTCCGATGGCTGACTGCTTGCGTAAGGAGATCAGTGCTCTTGCTCCGAGCAGCGCACAGATCACGGTGGTACCTCCGCCAGAGAGGAAGTATGGCGCTTGGAGTGGAGGGTGGATACTTGCTTCCCCCTGCAAATTCCAGCAGGTAACGAGCACACAGCTTTGATTTACATCTGATCATTTAGCTTATGAGAGCTTCGACTTCGCTCAGATTGTCCATTTTCCATCATGTCATTGTCATAGGATCCGTCGAGCATTGATCGAGCTTGTACTAGATTCTATTAGATTACAAGATTCCTAATCCTCTCTTTATGGATGCAGTTGTGGATAGCGAAGGCAGAGTACGACCAGTGTGGCCCGTCCATGGTTCCCAAGAAGTGCTTCTAGAGTCGGTTAATCTTTTAGGATCTCCTAGAGCATGGCTTGCCCCGCCGGGCCACCCAAACTAATCGCTAGGTGCCAATCATTACGAATTTCATTTGTCTGGCTCCAAAGCAGTGACAACTTCACGGCCGGTGATGCGCTTGAGTGGACGAGGAGGACATGCTCCAGGAAACACCTGAAAAAAGAAAAATAAAAAGGAACTATCCCTAGATTTGTCGTACTTTGGATCGTAGGATTGGCGGATGGCATTTGGCTTGGCTCGTAGTGTGAGGTTTTGCTTTCGTTTGGGAGTTTCATGTGGACAATCTTTTGGATGAACGACATAAGGATGTTGTTTATCAAAACACAAAAAAGACATTAAGGATGGTGTTTGTCAATCAGCATCACCATCCGCTTCTCTCGACTGGGCACTCGGTCTTTCGCCTGTAAACCAGATGCGAGTCCATTCCAACAATTGGGTGCAGCATCGGTCCGCACACCCTCGACCCAATTCGTTGCTTCTCTTGTTATTGCTATTCCCTTTTGCATCACACGCACCTGTGATCACGACTATAGCTGCGGCTCCCCGGCTTCGGCTTAGCATTAGGAGGACCCATCAAGGAGGCAGCTCCGCCGATTCCTAGGATTGTGGGGGGCAATGTCACATGGGCGTTATGCTCTGCCCTTTTTGGACTTACTGGACAGGTTTGTAAGCTTTCCTCTGCTCGCTAATCGTGGACAAGCTTGAAGGGTTGTTGGCTCAAGATAAAGCTCCAACACAAGCACGACCTCCAGCCTCATCAAGCCTTGCGCCGGAATTAATCCCCACCGTGAGTACTGAACGTAAATGAGCACGAAGAGTTGGCTCAGAGATTGGGTCCTGTTCCGACAGGTAGTGTACAGATCCCGGCAGAAGGGGCACCCTTGTTCTTCGAGCTCCTCGGGCTTTTTCCATGCCAGACTCGGTACGTTAAAGCTGTCGATCCAAAGCGGTTTCCGTATTGAGATCACCACAATTTAACCAAATGCAATCTTAGACCTAGCTGCCAATTATTTCTCGTGTTCATGCCATAAGCCTTCGATCCCTTCCTTCGCTTTAAGCTTTTTCGCCTTCTGTTTGAGTTCTGTTAAGAGGGCTTGTAATTTTGGTTAAACATTGCCCCGTAGAATGTCACGTTAGCATCCCTAGTAATACTCTGCTTTCTGCATTTATCAATTCATTCATTTCTAAGTTTTAGGATGATTTATGTGTCGACTCTTTGATCTGATCACCTGAAGTCCGGCTAACTAGCGGCCTGAGTTCGCATATAAGAAAGAATTTACGTACAGTTCTTTACTCGGCATAAGCCCAATTTGGCCGGTCGGATTTGGGTATTAAGTAGTCTCGTCCCGCGAGGCCGATGATCAAGTTTAGCTCAGAAAAGCACAAAACTTCAGCTGCTGAGCATGAAGTCTCTCGCATGGCGGTGGAGGATGAGAAGTTAAGTACGCGAGGAACTATCAACGTGGGACTTCAAGACTCATTACATTGATGACTGAGAAAATCAATCACCAACACAGGAAAGGAATGCGAATTTCCAAGCCAAAAAAGTGAAATGAACAACTGTACGAACTCTTCGACGATCAAACTTGCTCCGTCGCTGCATGAGAAAGAGATGCCGTCGCCCCGCCGTTTTCGGAGCACTGGGCAGGGCCGTTCTCGTGCTCCGAGCGATCGACGACGCAGCTACTGCGGCACGTCGGACAAGTCGACTTCGAAGACAGCCACTTCTCTATGCATTGATCGTGAAATCCGTGCCCGCAGCTCTTCAGGACCCTGATCTCCTCCCCTCCCACGAACTCGGTCAGGCAAATCGCGCACTCCGCCTCCGCGCCGGCCAGCTCCACCTCCGGCGAGAACACCATCAGCGCCGCCGCCGCCATCGGAGTTGCCGCCGCTTCGCCGGCGGACTTCGGCTCGGCCTCTCCCCCCGCCAGTGGGGGCGGGCGGCTCGGCGGCGGCGGAGGCTGGGGGGAGCCGCCACCGCGGAGGAAGCAGCGGACGGCGAAGGTGAGAGCGAGGGCGCAGATGAGGAAGCAGAGGACGAGGACGACGATGTAGTTCTCGAGGTCGCCGGAGGAGGAGTCGGGGGGGGGGGCGTGGCCCGCCACATGCAGCCGTGGGAACCGCATGTCGCCGCCGGCGGGGGTGCGAGGTGGAGGGCAGCGGCACTCGTGGTTGTTTCCATCGGCGATGGTCGCATTTTCGCGATGTGCTCGGCTTTTCAACGCAAGAAAGAGGGGAGTGGAATTTATCTCTGAGGCTTTTGCATGGCGAAGGTCGTTTTGCTTTTACAGAGCACAAAAGCAAGCAGAGAGAGAGAGAGAGAGAGAGAGAGGCGAGTGGGAATTTATAGGTAGCAAGAAAGGTATAAGTGCATCTCTCCCTCCCTCCCTCCCTCTCTCTTACCGACCTCAGAACTGTGAAGTGAAGCAGAGTACTCTCAGTCATCACTCCGCAATAAAACAGAGGAAGACAGGTCACAGTCGTGGACCGCGGTAGACAGTACAGATAAGGAAACCACAATAGATCAATAATGCAAGCGCCCGCATTGGCATAAAAATTCCTTGAAATGTAATAGAAGGGATCATCCCGAGAAGTTGACGCCGGCCGGTCCGGCGGGGTTTTATGTTTCCGATCAGTTCTGGTAATGCGACCTTTTCCCCGTCAATCGATCGACTATCGAAACAAGAATTTGATTAGTTCGACGCCGTACAATCGAAAGAATCGCGACACCCACGTCGGCCTTTCGCTTGAAATTTTTGCAGTGTCCGCCGAAATTCAGGAGATCCGTTTCCATGAAAGTTACCCCCCTTAGTGACCGGTGCGAGAAAGGTGGGCGCCCCGACCGGATGAAGGCGCCGAAAAGAACAGCAGTTGCTAAATTCAGAGGCAGACGGGCCTGTGATTTCAGTCCGCGCCCCCCCCCCCCCCCCCCCCCCCCCCCCCCCCGTTCCAGCTTTTTCCGGAAAATTCCAGATACGGACGGGAAAGGGCTTCATCTTCTCAAACAATAAATTGAAGTGGGTCTTTGTCACAAATAAGTGTTTGGGGGTGTACTCCGTGCTCATCCTCGATGAGAAGACACGTGGTTCCAATTCTACGTTGAGCGGGGGTGGGGATCCAAGGGAGCCATCCCGATGGGAGTGGCTAGAGGAACGCCCCGAATCTTCGGAGGATTTTTTTTTTATAATTTAAACTCATATTTTTTTATTAGAAATTTAAGCTTGAGCACATTAATAGTTACGGTTATATATACTAATTTTTGCATGTAATTGAATGATATAATAAGATATGCAATATTAATTATAGTGGGATCCACTTCTCGACATAATTCTAGTTTAAAGATGAGTCAGGATAAAACATTGTATCTTAATTTCTCTTTTTTTATTTTTAAGCTTTAATATATTATGATTGTACGCCGAATCCTAACAATAAGGCTGTGTTTATTTGGGGGAAAAAGTTTTCCTGGAAAATATTTTTCGGATTTTCCGTTATTGGGGGGCGGAAAATAGGTTAACCCTGGAAAACATTTTCCTCCTATGGAAAAATCCATTTGAAAATTGTGGAAAACGATTTCCTCTTTTTAAAAACGGAAATCATTTTCCGTCGGCCGCGGCCGTCGGTCCCCGGCCATCGATCGCCGCCCACGGCCACCCGCCGTCGGTCGCTGGCCGCCAGAAAATCAATTCATTGCCAAACGACGGAAATTGTTTTCCAATTCATTCTTAAGTATTAACCAAACACCGGAAAATATAGTTATTTTCTTGGAAAATGACTTCCTGGAAAATGTTTTCCCCCAGGAGGCCATTTTCCGTGAAACAAACGGAGCCTAGAACCTAAAATAGCCATCACTGTTTCAAAAAAAAAAAAGGCTTGAACTTGCCGGCTGGCTAAATATTCCAACCGAATAAAGGCTTTTTCATCCAAAGACAATTTCATCCTAAATTTTAGTTAGATTAAATTACAAATTAAAAAAATTTCTATAATGAGAAAAAAAAAAGAAAAATATAGGTAAGAGGGCTGGCCATCGCCCCAACACCGATGGGGCGGGGTTGCCGGCCCTCAGCTCTGGTCGACAAGGTTGCTATGCTGGGGAAGAGGGCTTGGTTTTTTCTTCTGTTTTTGTGTTTTCTTTTTAAAGTTTTGTCTTTTTTAGTTTTTTAATAGAAAAAGAAAAAAAAAGACTAAATGCCCTTGATTGGCTGTCAAAATCCGTTTTGGCTACTTTAGGATCTTATTTTAATGAATAGGAACATTTCAAACTTTCATTTAAAATAAGATCTACTTCAAACTTTCTATTTGAAAAAATAAAGACACATTATGCCTTTATTTAGAATTTTCACACTTTTTTTGAGTTTTTTTTTTCGGACGAATCCAAACCTATGTAGCTCTACTATTTCCCTCGTTTTGTTTTAATCTGTGGTTTTTTTTTAAAATTTGTCCAGGACAAGCATGGAAGCAACATCATCGGTTGCATCAAAGTGCTGCCAATGCCATAGCTAAATTATGAAGCGACCGGGCCGGAAATTGATGAAATTAGGCAGTAGAGAGCAACATTTATTGCACCCCTTTTCCCCGCTGGACCGACATCGTTTATGGTCATGGAGTCTTGCTTCATGCTCACGTCTCATAGATTTTGTCTGCATTGTTCCTTCAGTCGCAGTTTCGTAGGGCCGCCCAACGTATTCTCAGTTGGCTCTTGTTTGTGCGCAGAGAGCAAGGCTATTTCGTTTTGATTCAAAAGCACGTGAAAACACGACGAAAATTCATGTCCGAACATCCTCGTGAATGATGAAAATATTTGTTGTTCGTTCATTTTATTGTAAGTGAGCAATCATTTTCAAGAAAATAGTTTTCTAATCGTTCATTTTTTCGCAAAACAGATGAAGCCTCAAACCGTCATTTCCGGCTCCAACTCATGCCTCACCGGCGATATTTCATGCATTTCAGATCTATCCCGCTAAAGTGGCTTCCTCGTCGACAAAGGGTTGTGATAATTATATATGTAAAATATCTAAATGAACGGATCATGTTTAGCATGCCGTTGAAGTTTGCCAATTTGTGCAGCAATATTATATGCGACGATTGGACAAATTTTGGCACTAACAATGTGGTTGGTCGAGCGGTGCAAGACTTAGGTTTGCATCGCGTGTTAGATTTTTCGATCTATCATTGGTCTTTAGGAAATACGGATCAATCTATGAAGGACGGGTTCGAGCTTAGACGTATCGTTAGTCTTTAAGGCTTTCCCACTCGCGCCTGATGGGGCTGCAGCCACATGACCCATCAAACGGGCCGTTAGTGTTCAGTTGGTGCCTTAAACCAAACATTTTTGGCGGCAACGAGGTAGGTTCCAACCCTGTCCAAACCCTATCTTTACATGGACATAGTTCCGAGCTCCTTCACGGCCTCTTTAAGATACAAAGAAAAAACAAATTTACTGACGGCACGAAGAAAATTGTAGATTAACTGATGGACTGGTCCAGGTTATTCTATACCTGCGACTTCGTTCTGCGAAAATACTTCCGACGGCATCTTTACTGTTTCCTTTAAGACTTTCCACCTTCGTCTCATTTGTAGTACTCAAGTTAATTCCATTCGAAAAGACCACAAAAGTAAGGTATCAAGGCACGGACATCGGTTCATAAAGAAAGAGACTCCAATCTCCAAGTGCATCCTATCCAGTATTCATCCACGAAGCTAATCAAGATTCGAATCATTCACGGATAATCGGACTACGACACCATCCATCGCATCGATTTCACATACTAGCGGCGATCGACACTGCCGTCTTTGCCCAGAAGTGAGCCGTTATAACTTGTTTAAAAGAGCCGTGATTAACATTAATCGACATGATATCACGAACTACATGTACGATAACCATAACACTGGTATGGATTCTCTGTTGATTGGGGGAGAGAGAGAGAGAGAGAGAGATATGCAATGTCTCTATCATCGCAGAGAAGTTGAGACGCTTCAGTTTTCTGTGGTGAAAGAGGAGATATCGGAGAAGCACGATCGCTCGTCCGCCACGGTCGACGCGTGTGAAGGAGGACATTGGCAAAGATAAGGGGCGCTATGGACCCAACCGGACCCACGGACCATTCACGTTCTTATCATCACTGTCGCGTCTTTTATCTGCCCCGTTGTCTTCTGCCATTGGATGGAACTTTCTTTTAAGGAAGAAATCAACAGAGCTGCTTCCGCGGCCCCAGAAAAAGAAAATATAATGATGCAGAGGAAGATAAGCAAAGCTTTGTCGATTTACTTCACATTTATCGGTTTATCCAAAGAAGAAACAGTTCAGCTCTTATCAACAACTTTTTCCATAAGGGTTTCCTCACTCATCTGCCTCGCCATGCTCCATCTCAGCCACGATCTCGAAGAAATAATAATAATAATGATGATGATGACGACGACGACATAAATAGTTCTCGAGTTTTGGCCCAACATGCAATGTGATTTTCGGACTTTTAATTCGATCGATATGGTTTCCAAACTTTAACCCATTATATAATGTGGTCCATGAATTTTTGGTGCATATTTAATTTAGTCCATGAACAAGGTAAATATGCTCAATGTTGTCCTTGATTTTAAATTAATAGAGAGACTATATAGAACAAATGGGTATCAAAAGTCCGTAGACCATATTAAATAAATTAAAATTTTACAAACAACGTTGTACAATAGGCCAAAGTTTCAAAACCTTTTGTGTCACTATCCCTTAAAAACGTTTGTCGATTATGGAGTTGTTCTCGACCTAGCTATCGAGGGTGCCATACGACACCGGTCAAGAAAATCATGATCGGCGGACTTTACATATTTAAATGGCAAGAAAGATGACTTACACTTTTGAAGAGAGAAGATTGTGTTCTTGGATCCAATTATAATGGGATAAGTTTCAAAACAAATTCCAAGACAAATAGGGTAGGTTTTAGGTTCCAAAAATTTGGATCCGGTTATAACGGGATCGGTTTCAAGATCCAGGTGCAGAACCTACCTACTTAGTCCATGCTCACCCCTATGTTGAAAAGCAAAGAGTGTGTTTTTGCAATTCGCTTCCATAGGTGCCATCGTCCTCACCCACATTTAGATTAGACGATCAGCCCATATGTTATTTTCAAATTGTAACATGTTTGTAGATTAACTTTCTAGCGAGAGTTTTTTTTTTTAGTCAATTCTAATGAGAGTTAGTATGTTTGTTTCACGGAAAAACAAAAGTTTGGAAAACATTTTTCAAAAGATAAATGCTTGTATCTTTTAGAGAAATTAATCAACAAAAATATTTTCATTATTGATAGCATTTTATGCTTAATTATTTTCACGAGGATGAAAACATTTTACATTCATTCATTTCTATGAGTGATACAAGCATTTATTTTTTGGAAAATATTTTCTAAATATTTGATTTTTTATGAAACGAACACACCCGGGTAGCTTTTGTTTTCAGGATTCCCTAGAGAAGCACTTCAATGATGAAATTAAGGATTTCGTCACTTTGACCACGTCAAATTAACGCAATTAGCGGGCACCAAACCAATTCAGAAATGAGAATGGGCCGGCTCATGTATGCACAGAACTGGGCGCGGTAGCCATCAGCCGTACAGTCAATGGGCTTACAGGCCCATACATATTATGGCCCAAAAGGGAAGTTCCATGTTTGCTGAGAAAAGTTGTTTCCCGTGGTACTCTTGCGCTAACCACGATTATCCTAAAATAGAAATAGAACTCACTAGTCACTACCGTTCAAAAACAAAAGGAAGAGACCAGGAATGCTGCTCAGAGTTCCCGGCTGGCTCCAACCAAAGACCGATCGGCATTCCGACTTCCGGTTACCGATAATCCGACGAACGAAACGCGTCCGCAAAGATAGAGCGAAGGTCCCATTTCGACTCTTAGGTCCTGCATATCTTTCCCGTAAAGTGGAATCGAGAAACCAAACCCATCTTCGAAGAATTGTGCCGAGGAAATGGAGAGACAGCTTCGTGACATGACATGATCTCAAAGTGCTTTAGTTGAATCAAATTCGTTTCCCATGAATCGAGGGGTCCAAATCAGCAGAAGGAAAGAACCTTAGCAACAGCGAAACGACGAGCCGTTGTGGTTCTACGAGGCCGCTATTCATTGGATTCTCTGTCACGTGTTGAAGTTGACGCGCGGCTTATCAAGGATCGAGCGCAGACCGGGCCCTCCTCCGTGACCTTTTCGGAGATTTCCTTGACCCTTCAACATGTTTCTTGATAAGAACTTTAATTTGGACTAGAGCCCCCACTCCGGGCAGTACGACTCATTTTCATTTGGAGCCGTGCCTGGATCACTAGGGGAAGTTTATTACTTAGTACAGACATTTGTCCCTCCTCTTGTCGACAGGGTGATCGGCTCTAGCTTGGACACGCCGTGAGGCGTTGGGTCCAAACTTATTGACAAGTGAAGTTTGATATTCATAATGGGTGTTTTTAAACTTTTCTCTTTCGAAAAACTAACTCAAAAGATAAAGTTTTTCTCTGGCATTTATAAATCAACTACCGATCCCTTTCATAATCAATATGGGATCCGGCGAAGACTATCCGAAAAGACGAGTTGATGTATGTGCCGGATTCGATTCAATTCGAGAATAGGATTGAATCGGCCTAGACCGAGTAGTTAAAGGCTAAGGTTAGGTTTTCGGTTCTCAAAACTTACATCGGCAGTTTTTCCAATTCCAAATCCCAAATAATTGATTTCCACTTGGGAACCTATTAAAATTGGTACAGGTTCAATTCCTAAGCTAAATAAATCCTAAACGGAGCGTGAAGTGTCTTTATAATAAATAAAAAATAAAAACACACATATTTATATTTCTCCTCTTCTTCTTATTTTTCTTTTTCTTTTTGGCACCCATTGAGAATCGAATCATGAAAAAAAAATACATAACATAACTACGTGACCAACCAATATTTTTCAATGAACCGGTGCAACTTTTATATGTCATTATAGGAATTCGATTTCTTACACGAAAAAAGGTTAGTTCTAGGTCGAGAACCGACTTATCTCGAAACTGATTACCGCCAGTACAAACATGATAATTTGAATTTAGATGTTAGATTGGCACTTGGCGAGATCATGTGAACGAACCTTTACACTATTCGTACCGCGTTACTTCACTACAGCACATTTCATGTGAAGAGATTTCTTGGCCAGTAGAATCTCAACGAGGTTGCGATGTTAAAGTTCACCAAGCGCCGGACTTTCGGAGCTTGAGTGTTGCGCTTTCAAAAGTGGGTTCGACTCTATTAACCAATATCATGAAATGATAATCGCACAACCTTAGTCATTGACAATCATCGTGTCGTCGATAAGTATTTTTTTATTATCGGCAACTTATCTTAACCAACTCAAAACTGAACACCGAGCTCCATGTTCACACAAATCGGCTATAAATTTGGCCGTTCTTTTCGGCATGAGCACTGTCCAAACAAACCATCTGTGCTAAACAAAAGATGAGTTCGACCCGCTTTTGATGAGCACGGGCATTACATTTGCGACGAAGGGAGACATCATGTCTCATAAGCAAATCGTCTCTCCTTTCTGGCTCTCCTTCCCCAACCTGCGACGACAAGACAACCCCGTAAATGCTGGGGACACCCCGTCATGGGTTCGATCAGGCCTTGAAGGCTTCACGTGAACTTTCTGTTCGCTATCGACGCTCGCATGTGCCCACTGAACTCAGGTGGGCGATGGGAACTGAACTCAGATTTTTTTTTTTTTGGGGGGGTAAAAAAAACTCAGATTTCTCAATCTGCATAATGACTGCACGTGCGCGCACGTCCTCCGTGCACGTGCCCGCCATGAGGAGCACATCCTGAGGCCTGGTTTCGTCCCAAAGTAATATCGAAACCCAAGTTGCTAAAATAAGACGTACAAAGACACCAAATCTCAGGGCTGTTTTGTCATTGCCTTGGACTTGATATCTGGAGTAACTCCCAATTGCAGCACTTCAGAAGGGATAACGCCAACCACCAAGGATAAAGCTACCAAATAAAGAAAGATTGGGCCGAAGGAGAGAGGAGAAAGTTTTCGAAAAGAACAGGCCGACGCATAAGTGAAGGTGTCAAATAGGTGGATCGGATCGAATTTGAGCTAGGTTGGAGATGGTTTGACTCGTAATTTGCCTTTTTAACTAGTTTTGACCTAGTACAAATTTAACAATTCATATTTCTAAAACACTTTCATATTTAATTCATTTTAGAAAAACTTATGATGCGTTAAAATAAATATTATTAAAATATCGTGGACACCAAAAAATGGAAAATAAAAAATTGACTCACTCGATATAGTTAGCTAACTCATTTTTTTTTACTTATGACCCATTTAAGATCTATTAAGTCATTAAATGACACATTTATGACTCACTTAAATTTGTTAAGCAACCCATTTATGATATGCACTCTTAAATATATGTTGGAATATGAGTTCTCTTTTGCCGCCTTTATGCACAATCACACCAAAAACTTCATAACGAATGAAGATTTTTTTCCATTAAAGGGGAAGTGATTTCCTTCTTACTAGAAGATGAAGTAGTTATCGCATGCCCTAACTTATTGTATTCGGTTTGTGGAAAATGTTTTTTGTAAACCAATTCTTTTTCACTCTTTCAAGCATGGGGAAATAGTTTCTCAAGAACAATTTTCTTTTGAACAAATGGACCCTAAAACAAGTTTTGTATAGCAGGTATTCGACTTGATACAATAAATTTTCATTACATGCAGAACATGAATCGACCATTTTGAATGTCCGGTTGTAGTTCGCTGCTTCATTCAGTACACCGAAGTGTAATTCCACGTACCAATATCGAGATATTGGGATGCGGATACTATAATCACAAAATCAGAATGATTACCATACACAGCCTAAATGTCCTTTTTTATTTTTTTTAATCTTAAAATTTTGAAGTTTTTATTTAATGCTAAATATCGGCATGCCACTTAAGATACCGATTATAGGAAACCGTGTTAGTACCTCAAGTAGGACGCTTGGGAAAAATCCTCCCTTCAAGTATAGAAGATACCTTGGACGCAAGCTCTCTCAAGAATTTGTCCATATTGACTTCTAGTTACTGTATTTGCCTAATCTAACTCTTACGGCGCATGTACTTCCATTCATTTTGACCCGAAACATCCAACATATTCACAACATATAAATATTAACATCATATTGATTATTTGCAGCAAAGTAAAAAAGGTCGTTTTTTTTATTGGACAATGATCAAATAATTCGTGAACTCTGACTTAATGTGTAATGTGGTCAATAGACTTTTAATTTATTCGATGCGATTTTTGAGTTTTAATGCAATATACAATATGGCCCTTGAAATTTCGATATTCGTTTAAACTAATCCCGATGCTACATAAAAATATTCAATATTATCTTTGAACTTAAATGAATGAAAACATAATATTGTAATTTTTTTAATATAATTCATAGACTAGCTTGAATATCAAATTAATAATTCATAGACCGTATTACACATCGCGTTAAATTTCAAGTGTCATATCACATGTTGCGTCGAAATGTGGGAACGATTTACCGGATTTACGCTTTTTGATTTGGGTTAAGTCCCAGTCGGCCAAGGCTCACGTCAATGCCTAATCATATCACTTATTCTTCTACTGGATCTTCAAATCGACATTTCAAAGCTGGTGGGGGCACGTTACCAACAAGAGCATCCTGTCCCTGTACCGTGGGCTTTGGTGAATGAAGATCTGAGATCTCACCAACTTGAATTAACTTATTCAGGACGACAGCAGAAGAGAAGAAAAAGGGAATATAAAATGAAATCTTGAAGTTCTCAATTAATCAAATTACTGTCGAGCGGCGATGCACAGTTTTGAGTTCGTAGATCGACGGCAGTTTTTTAATTTAAAACTATCAAATGGAGGGGCGTGGGGGTGGGGGAGGAAACATTTAATAATTTGAATAGTTCAAGGAATTAAATATGAGATTCGAAAAGGCCAGATACTTTGGGATAACACTAGGCTCTTCCTTTCGCATGCATCGCAAACCGTTGCATATAGAATTGGAAATCTCAACGTACGCTCGGCACTGAATTTGGCAATCGCTGAAATTTTTCGGTAGCAAATCTATTTTAAAAAGACAATAGTGTATTTTTAATTGCAAATTATGCTTTGTTAATTACTTTACGATTTTTACTTTGCTTCGTAGTTATTTAGGATTTTCTAGATTTAAAATACGTACCTCTTAGATATTATTATGAATGGTATTTTTCTTTCGATAAAGAAGCGGGTACAATTGTTAAACGCGTTCCCCTCACATCGACGCATAAACTCGTGAAAAAATTCGAAAGCTGCAGGCGAATTTTAATTTTTTCAATGGAGGGACCCATCTTTTAATCGACAGAAGATGAGCCTGATGCCGCAGCCTTTGACCAAAGTAGGGTTTGCACCGTCACATCTTTCCGGAGTTTGGGCGTACGCTTCTCAAACTGGAGTCACCTCATCTTGGTTATGCAAGTTTTGGCTATTGACATTTATGAGATTGGAAAAATTATTCAAAAAGTTTTACTTTGGCCAATTCAATTTTAAACATTTCAATTTTTTTTTTCAATTGAGTGGTTAACATTTTAATATTTTATCAAATAAATCCATTCAGTTAATTTTAGTCAAAAATCTCTAATATGCATTTTGATGGTGTCATGTTGAACGGTCGGCATTGACGTGGGTATAATTTTTTAAAAATTAAAATTTGTTATTGTTTATTTTTATTCCTTTTTTTTATGAAGTCCAGTGAGGCTCTTGCCCAGATTTGGGGCCGCGACGCCCTTGCCTAGACATTTTGAGAGCCACCAAGCCCTAGCCTAGTGGTCGGCGAGGTCCTTAGCCCTTGCTTGTGACCGAGGAGGGTTGGCCAACACCCCTCATCGGACTTGATAGGAAAAACATGTGAAAGGAAAGAAATTTTTTTATTGTTTGAAAAATAAATAGAAATCATCTACATCAGCATTAATCATGACATGCAGAGCATCCAACATCCACGATTAACTATTTTCAGTTAAAATTGGCCGTATGAACTCATTTAGTAAAATTAAAAAAGTTTAATGCTGAATCGAATAAAATGTAATAATTCTCTCCATATTTGGTCTCGCGATGGCACATGGTACGGCATATTTCATAGATCTCAACAAGAATTATCTTCGTTCAATCGCGTGGCAAATCTAAACATAAAATAACGAGCCAAAAATATCGGAAAAAAAAGTGAAAATTCCTTGCAAGCGAGTCACTAGATGAGATAGGGACTTGCCGATCGTGCCAAGGTCCAATTTTTCCTTGTCACTTCCTCAGAGATCTGTCAAAATTTTGATTTTTCCAAAAGTTAGTAGATATTTATCCAATCCCCCAAGGGATGCAGCTGAGGACTCCTGGTTCTTGCAGAAAAGTCCGGACTAACCAAAAAAGAAGGCATTTTTACATATCTTCAATCTGTTTCAGTTTAATTTCTTTTCTGGGCTTTTTGTTTTCGCATTACAAAGAAGAAACAAAAGGGATAAAGGGAAGCCAGCTGCGCCTAGACTGGAGCCTCCAGATTCGGGAAGACGATACGATACGGTCCTTCCCAACCTCAAATTCATATCTTGTTTTTCTCCTCCTTCTCTTTGGACACATCTCAGGTTTCTCAGCCACTCCCACCAACAAAGAAGAAACAAAAGGGCAGAGGATAAAAATGTCAATGGGGGGGGGGGGGGGGATCGATGATGCGTTGAATTGTTTGTCCTGAGAAAGAGCGGTCATTTAGAAAAAAATGGCAACTTTGACGATTAACGTTGGCCTTTGCCTTTTTAGGCCCACGTTGATGTTGGATTAGGAACCTCGAATGATGGGAATCCCCCCACCATACCGTCCTCTTTTCTTTTCTTTATTCCAACTTTCAATGGCAACATGGACATGAAGAAGTAAACGAATTATTCTTCCCTAATCAGAAGAGAGAGAGAGAGAGAGGGGGGGAAAGGAGAAGGTGGGGTGCAGAGGAAATTAAGGCTGGTCAGTCTCCTGTGAATGCTCCCTGCCCTCAGACCTTCATCGTCTCTGTTCATTAGACCGAATCCTCTCTCTCTCTCTCTCCTTATTTAGAGGAGATGAATAGTTAATGACATTATAAGCACAAAGAAACGAGGCACTAAATCCAATCACAGCCCCCTCTTTTTCCATTTCTCTCTCACCCTTTTGCTAAACATACAGTCTTTGCCTTCTGGGTTTGCCCCATTTCTCTCACTGGTTTTACTCACCAGTCACCACTCTCCCTCTGCTCCGGCAATGACGGAAAGACAAACAGAACAAGAAATAAAAAAAAGAGAGATCTTTTTTTATGAGGTGACGGTACCATTATAGCTTTTTCTCTATTCAGGCAACAAAGGAACATACTTTATCTTCATTTTTCTGTTGTTTTCTTGGCTTTCCCAAGCTCTCATGGTTTCTGGGTTCCGCTAAAAGATCCTTCCTTCCTTCCCCATGAAGTAAAATGAGAAGTGAGACCCCGCGCTCCGAAGCTTCCGGATGCCCGTTTCGATTTTGAATGTCAAACGTTTCAGGAGTGTGTGTAGCTGAGAATCTTTTCCAGGTGGGTGGCCTCTTATCTCATTTCGTTTGTCTTTAAATTATGTTAAGCTCCGATGAGATGTTTTCTGCTGGTTTGACATGGATCCGGTCGGGGTGGTACTTGCAGAGGGGGGTTGCGGGGAGAGAGAGAGCGCTTTGTTGTTTACTTCATTTTATCTGTTTAAAAGAGGTAAAGCTTAGGCCTTTGAGACTTGAGAGGCAAACATCCACTTGGAGTTTCAACTGCGCGGTCTGTTAGTTGCTTGAAAGTGCAACTTTTCCCCTCTTTTTCTATTATACTTTGGATTTCTGTGGTGTTTGGGGGTTTCTTCTTTCCCTTAAGGAGAAAAATCCTTCTTTTCAAGTCAAAAACTAGTTGTTGGCTTCCATTATCCGTGAGTTCTCTGAATCTTCTCTTACATCTCTGTTCTATTCCCCTCGTTTGATGGCCATCTTCTGCTAGGTTTGCTAACCCATCGACCCATGAAGTCAACACTGGACAATATGCGTCATTTTAAATTTTATTACCTTCATTTCTGAGCAATTGTTTTGCCTTGTTCTTAATCTGAGCCCGGTAATCATGGTTGATGTTAGAAGCAGAGAATATAGCAACGAGTAAAAGTAGCTGGCTCATCTATAAGTGAGAATTTTCTTCCCGCTATCCCTCTGCGGAGTGTTTAGGCCAAGTTTAGGCTTTAGACACAATGTTTGTAGTTCTATAAATCAACCTGGTTTCCTAGCTGATGTTATTGAGTCTAATATTCTTGGTTTCTTGGAATTTCTGCAGAGATCGTAAACAATCATACCAATGGCCAAGGAATACAGTGGATCGCCAAAGCATCATCACATCGAATCTAAGAAGAGACGTCTCACCTATATAGTATGCGTTAGCGGTCTGTGCGTGTTGTTCTACGTTTTGGGAGCATGGCAGAGCACGCCTGTCCCAAACAATCAGTCCGAAGCCTACACCAGAATTAAATGTGATGGCGAAAACCCCAATACAGGCGATGGCCAGTCCAACAAACTCTCTTCATCTTCAGAGTCAGTCTCGTTGGACTTCAAAAGCCACCATCAGGTCGCCATCAATGACTCCGACACTGTGGAGATGATTCCTGCATGTGATATGTCCTACAGCGAATACACTCCTTGCCAAGATCCACAGAGGGGGAGGAAGTTCGATAGGAGTATGCTGAAGTACCGAGAACGGCATTGCCCCAAGAAAGACG
This sequence comes from Psidium guajava, assembly GCA_016432845.1. Classification (NCBI taxonomy): domain Eukaryota; kingdom Viridiplantae; phylum Streptophyta; class Magnoliopsida; order Myrtales; family Myrtaceae; genus Psidium; species Psidium guajava. The sequence goes on along the minus strand of CM028230.1, from coordinate 8,128,597 downwards.
AATTGATAAGGTGTATGATTCCTGCTCCACCAAAGTATAAGACCCCCTTCAAATGGCCTCAGAGCCGAGACTATGCGTGGTACGACAATATACCTCACAGAGAGCTCAGCATCGAGAAGGCTGTGCAGAATTGGATCCAAGTTGAGGGCGATCGGTTCAGATTCCCCGGAGGAGGAACCATGTTTCCTCGTGGTGCTGATGCGTATATAGATGATATTAATGAGCTGATACCTCTTACGAGTGGAAAAATTAGAACTGCAATTGATACGGGCTGCGGGGTAAGTGATCTGATATCTCTGGAAGTGTAGTTTGATGTTCTGGTTCTGTTCTGCAGAGAGTTGAGGACAGTGGTTTTGACTGCGAATTTTGGGATTGTGCATTTTGGATTCTCATCGAATTTACAATTCTCCAGTAACGAGGATGTAATTGCTAATGCAATGTAGTCTTGGGGTTGGTCAGGTTGCTAGTTGGGGTGCTTACCTGCTGAAGAGGGACATCCTAACCATGTCTTTTGCCCCGAGGGATACTCACGAGGCACAGGTCCAGTTTGCTCTGGAGCGAGGAGTGCCGGCCATGATTGGGATCATGGCTTCCCAAAGAATTCCTTACCCAGCCAGAGCATTCGACATGGCGCATTGCTCCCGTTGCTTGATTCCGTGGAATAAATTTGGTAAGCATTTAATTTTTCATATCTTGATCCATAAAATTCTGCAATCACATTACTTTCCACGTGGAACCAATCATCTAGGATTGAATATATGTTGTGTACTCCTAATACGGCCTTTGATTCTCATCTATTTATGCTTTTTGTTATGTGTTTAATGCTCTAATTGTTCTTTGCTTGGGGTTGAACTGTCTGCAGATGGACTCTATCTAATGGAAGTGGACAGGGTGCTTAGGCCCGGTGGTTATTGGATTCTTTCTGGCCCCCCAATCCGCTGGAAAAAGTACTGGAGAGGCTGGGAAAGAAGCCAAGAAGACTTGAAGCAAGAGCAAGACTCAATAGAGGACGTCGCCAAGCGCCTATGCTGGAAGAAGGTGATTGAAAAGAATGATCTTGCGATCTGGCAAAAGCCTATCAACCACATTGATTGCATCAAGAGCCGGAGCGTTATAAAAACGCCTCACATATGCAAGGCGGACAACCCTGACACTGCTTGGTACTCATCATCACCATCTTTTCCTCTTTTAATCAGAAATCCCATTTGTTGTTTTCAAATGGTAACATGGTCATGGATAACTTCCTAATTGTGCGGTCTTTGTGCCTTACAGGTACAGAGAAATGGAAACTTGCATAACCCCATTGCCAGAAGTCAGCAGCTCAGATGAAGTGGCTGGTGGCGCAGTGGAGAAATGGCCAGAGCGTGCCTTAGCTGTCCCCCCGAGAATAAGCAGTGGCTCAATACCAGGAATCACTGCTGAGAAATACAAGGAGGATAACGAATTATGGAAGGACCGGGTGTCGCACTACAAGCGCATCATTAGTCCTCTAACGCAGGGACGATACCGCAATGTGATGGACATGAATGCTGACCTCGGTGGATTTGCAGCCGCGCTAGCTAAATATCCTGTGTGGGTCATGAATGTGGTGCCTGTGGACAATAACCACGACACTCTTGGTGTGATCTATGAGCGTGGTTTCATTGGCACCTACCAGGACTGGTGCGAGGCATTCTCAACATACCCAAGAACATATGATCTCATCCATGCTGGTGGCTTGTTCAGTATCTATCAGGACAGGTAAAGTATCGTGATTGACAATTTTTCATTTCCCTTTATGCTAAAATACGCTCTTTTGGTACCTGGTCTGAAATTGTTCTTTTGCTTGCTTTCTTAAGGTGTGACATCACATACATCCTGCTGGAGATGGACCGGATCTTGAGGCCTGAAGGAACTGTTATATTCCGGGACACGGTCGAAGTCCTTGTAAAGATCAAGAGTATAACAGATGGAATGAGATGGAGGAGCCAGATCATGGATCACGAAAGTGGACCGTTCAATCCCGAGAAGATTCTTGTCGCTGTGAAATCTTACTGGACTGGCAAACCGTCGCAGAAACAGCTCTAGCAGGCATTGTTGTACCATACACATGATTTTTGGGTTGGAGTTCATCGAGTTCTCCTCTTTCCCCCTCTCCTCTAGAATTCTTGTTATGATAACTTTTAGTTGGTAAAACAGCCAATGCCTTCTGATGGCACAAAATCAGATAGTTTTGTATGCTATGGCAGAAACTTTAAATGGTAAGGAATATTTCGTTCGCGCCTTTATATCGCTTCGTAACCGGTACAAGTACATCGTAATCAGCTTGTTGCTGAGTGAATGCTTTTCTATCCAAGTTGTGCAGCTTACCGGCTTACTCAGGTTTCTGACATCGCATTCTACTCAGTACGTTTTCGCTTTCGTTTCTCACTGTTTGCCAAGATTGTATGGCGCAATGACGAGGTCTTCATTGATGATTTCCCGCTCTCACTACTGAAGCTTCGCTCATCCCATCCTTCTAAATTCTAGGAGTCTTTGTTGTCTACAATATGCTTGCTTTACAATGGGAACATTTGTGTTGAATGAAGATCCGATGCGTACTAATAGAATGGGTGTTTATGTCTGGGACTGCAGGTCAAGTATCTGAACCAAATGCTCTGTCGTCTGACCAAACACGGTGCTGAGGAGTAGTTATAGTTCAAATCGAACATTGCAGTTACAGATGTGGAATTTCTAAGGAGGATTGCTCAAAAAATCCTAAACTTTATACAGTTTTGTTAATTTAGTCATAAATCTTTTAATTTTGTCAATTAAATCCTAAATCTTTTCAGGTTTTGCTAGTTGAGTCCATTTGGTCAATTTTAATTGGAAATTACATAAGTAGACTTTGACCATCCTACGTGACATGATAGGTATTAACATGGATAAAATTTAATGATATTTAATTTTCTTTTATTTCCCTTCTTTCTTCTTTGTTTTCCTTTACTATTTTTCTTCCCTCCGTCGACCTTGGCTTGGCCTTAGGTGCCGACGCTTGGGCCGGCAAAATCCACACTCATTGGCCCTTGGCGAAGGCTAGGTTGCCCTTGCATGGATGGGTGTTGGTCGCCCTTGTCTTGGCTAGTGAGGGCAATCCTTGTCTGAGGTTGGTTGTAAGGACTTGAGTTCAAATCTCGCAAGATATTACTCGTTTTGGACTTACAATCTTCACGATTTTGTTCTTTTGGGACATCCCTTAGAAAAGGCATCTTGTAAGTTAAAAGAGAAGCCCAAATTTTATAAAGTAGTTTAGGACTCCCTCTAAGCGATGTGAGATGAAGAGTTACGTCGTCCCCTCAATAAGACACCCCCGCGAGATGTCACATTGACAACCTTTGTCATCCATCGACGAGATCACTAGGCTCGTTGATGGCCAATTGAGGAAAGAGGGGAAGAAAAAAAGAAAAAAAATGAAGTGAAGGAAAATAGAGAAGAAAAGGAACAAAAATCGATAATGTATTAAAATATTATTAATTTTGTCCACATCTACGCTTACTATGTCATGTTAGACCGATGGCATCCATAAGGGTGAGCAAACTAGATCGGATTAACCCGGACTAGACAGGATTGGCTGGATTGGTTCGGTCCTTATTTCCATGGTAGATGAAACTGGATCGGATAACCCAGAATATATATAAATACACACACAATTAGAAAAAAAAAATTAGAAATTTTTGTAGAATTAGTTAACCTAATTTGCCTTTCTTTTGCTCGACATTCACTCATCTCTTCTTGCATGACCTCAAGTCTTGCCTTCGCAACGCAACCTCCAATTGTGTTTGTTGATATGCAGTCGCCGATTGTATTTTGTCTTGACTATATTATGCAATCCTATTATTTTGTCCGCACTTAGATTCGGTGAAGTACAATTGTAATCTTATTTTGAGTTTGAGTTTGATTCTTTTCAATTTGAGGAGAATGATGGAAGAGTATAATTTTGTTTCAGTTATTTTATGTGTTTTTCTTTCTAATTTAGTCTTTTCTCATTATTTTAGAATTATAAGTACTCATGTGATGGTTATACGATGATCATATATATGTTTTATTAAGCTAAATGGTTGAAATTAAAAGTTGTTAGTTTAAATCCAAAGGTTAGATTTCTATAAGCAATTATAGGTCTCACTGGGATTGAAACAGGATCGGACTAGATCGCTAGTGATCCAGTCTCTGGTTCTATAATGGGATCGAACCAACTTAGACCATGCATACCTCTAGGCACTTACGTTAACGATTTTCAATCAAAATTAGCCAAACAGGCTTAATTGGCAAAACATGAAAAGGTTTAGGATTGAATAAGAACAGTATGTTTAGGACTTTTTAGACAATTTTTTTTTTTGGAATTCTATGTTAACAACTGGGAGGTTCGACATCGCTGATCAATCCTTAATTTTGTCGATCAAATGCATTTTTTTTTCCTCATTAAGGATGTTGCTCCACCCACCATTGAAGTTCTGCTTCTGCGGTGATTGTGCAATTAATACAGTCAACGATTGGAAGGAAGGAAGGAACGAGTGGCCCACCGATCGCGAAAATATCGGGGGCTCCAATCTTGCCATGTCAGCATTGAAACACGCTATACGGAGAAGGCCACGTGTTCCTATCGGGTCCCACCTGTCTCCGTTACCTCCGTTGCGTTGCCTCCCCCTCTGCTCTGCTCTCTCTGCCATACATCCCTCTTCACCTCACGACCAAGACCAAAAGCTTCCTGCTTTTTCATTTTCAATCTCTCCTCCTTGACATTCCAAACTCGCGATAACTCCACTTCGTCTTCAACGCCTCCAAGAGCCCCGTCCGCAGTCTGAGCACCCAGTTTTTCTCCTTAGAAAAAGTCGTCCCCACATTCTCCACGAACCATGTCAAATCCCGTCCGCGTCCACGCTCGTTCGCAGCCATTTTCTGAAACTACTACGTCCCACGATTTCTGAAACCTTGGTCTTTGGTCGTGAGGTGAACGAGGGAGAAGGAGGGGGAGAGAGAGAGAGAGAGAGAGAGAGAGAGAGAGAGAGAGAGAGAGAGAGAGAGAGAGAGAGAGAGAGAGAGAGAGCAGAGGTCAGTCGTGAGATGGGGATGGGAAGAGAGAAGGAAGAGGGAGAGGCGGCGGAGAGGGGGCAGGTAACGGCGGCAACGGAGGCGGAGACAGGGGCTCCGAAGATTGCTGACGGATGGGGCCCGCAATGGACACGTGGCGCTCTTTGTATGGCGTGTCGCGACGCTGACATGGCAAGACTCGAGCACCCGGTATTTTCGCGATCCGTGGGGACAGAGATCGCTTCCACGTGGCTTCACAGTGATGCGTGTGCCTCCATCAATGCATCTCGCAGACGCAATCCAGAGCACGCGCGCGCGGACGAACCGGTAGTCTCTCCGGACGAACCTCGCTCGATTCGCGAAGATCGCAAGCGGCCGCAGGACCGGTCCCGGCCGGTGATGGACGGCGACGGCGGAGCGAGGTCGAAGGAGGCGGAGGAGGCGGAGTGGCGGATGGAGGAGGAAGTGCGGCGGGCGGTGGAGCAGGCGAAGGAGCAACAGGACGCCGCGGCCGCGCACGTAGCCCGCTCGTCGGGCGAGGAGCAATCGATACGGCAGCGCACGCTCGCGCTCGACTCGTCCATCCGCCGCCTCCGGGACTCCATCGGTGCTCAGGCGAGCAGCGGGCTGCTGGATTCGAAGCTCGCGGACAGACTCGAGGAGGAGCTGCAGAGGGCCAGGTGCATCATGGCCGACGGGGACGCGTCATCGTTTCTTCCGTCGAAAGCTCAAGGTGTGTTTTGATTCCGTCGGCTCCTTCTCTTTCCTTTCCTCTCTGCCGCCCGGTTCAGTTGTCCTCGCCGTCTACGGTCTGGTCGTGGTGGATGATGGTGTAACCGCGACGCGCAGGCGGCTTTGTGAGGATGTTTCTGGGTCCGATCAACGTGCGTGCGAGGAAAGAGGTGCAGCTGAAAGTCAAGGAAGAGTACAACAGTTACAGAGTAATGCTCCCATTTCAGTTCCAGTACTTGGTTGTCCTTACACAGAGTGTTTGACTTCTTGTTCTTTCTGTTTTCTGGAGATTGGGATTGGCTGGATTTGAACGATTCATCGCTTTCGCTATCCGTAATCGTCTGTTTTTGTCTGGACCGGATATTCACGGTAGACACGCTAGGTATTGATTGAGTTTTTATACCGTGGAGTCACTGCCTCGCGGCCATATTTAACAGAAATTAGAGAGTTTTCTTTTCTCACAGAGTTCTCAGGAATTTTTAGTCAGAACAAGCTTATTTGGATGTACTTCATCATGTTACCTGAGCTAAGCTACTTAATGTATGAATCAAAATTTAGAAATAGGGAAATCCCATTGGGTAACTTCAACCACCTTGCCACAGCTCATTTAATCAAAGTAGGTTAGACTCCTCCGCTTGAATTTTGATCTAGAAATTGTTGGCATGTAAAACTGGATACATGAAGTGAGCACTGTACGGGTCCTTTCTTGTTAATGCCAGGAGCGTATTTACACCTGTCGGCAGGCTGGTTGCCTATATGAGCATTTGCTTGATACTTGCTATCCTCTAGCAAAATTAATTGCCCCATAGGAATGTTGCATGAAGCAACCTGAGTCTGTTCTACCCATCAGTATTCTTTGTAGGCACATATGATAAGTCTGATTGCACATTAGTTTTTTTTTTTTTTTTATAACTGAGGTGGCCGCGTGGCTAGTGAGCTTGTGCTCAAACCAGCAGTGAAGCACGACTAGTTCTCGGGAGGACTCACAGAACCCACAATCACGGGCCCCCGGTTAATTCATCTAGTGCCGAGAAGTTCTAATTGCACACTAGTTGATCTTGCATCCATTGCATAATCCGAAAGAATGGGGAGCTGCATAATTTGGATTCACTCATTTTACAATCTGTTTGTAACAGGATAGAACTGCTCTCCTATTTCTCATTTTCCCATCAGCACTTCTAGTGTTAAGATCTTGGCTGTGGGATGGATGTTTTCCGGCATTTCCTGTTCAGCTGTACCAGGTACTGCTTTACATGTTTCTCAAACATTTTGAAGGTTTGCGTGATATTTGAATTAATCGGGCATAATTTATCAAGGGTTTACACATGCCAGGCATGGCTATTATTCCTCTACACTGGTTTGGCGTTGAGAGAAAACATACTTAGCATCAATGGAAGTGATATTAGGCCCTGGTGAGTGAAGAATATGCCTGTTGCCATTGAGCTCCCCTGCAGTTCTATGCTTTATTCAACATGTATTAAGGTCCAAGGAGAAGTACTCTGCAAGTTATGCTTTTTCTATCTTGAACCTGATGTGTAACGGCTGAACTTCGAGTTATCATTGGTTCAAAACAAAGAAATTTAAGCAATGATATTTCTAGGAGCTGATGAGTTGTACTTTGTGGAACAATTAGAAGAGTAATAAGGCTATGAGGATGATACTAGGGAAGGTGATCTTGCTTTTGAACTTTCTTAACAGTGAAGTTTCTGCAGTCCAGCTTTTATGGTGCCTGATTGACTGTCAATTTTCTCAGTACTTGTTCTCGCCAAGAGGAATCTCAGGTGTTCCACTTCTCTGTTTTTCATCCTAAGCAGTTTTCTCAGTAGCTAATTAGAGAAACTAGAGATGACCTTTAAGATCACTACAGAACTACTTCAAATTGATCTATATTAATCCATCCTGTTGAATCCATGTAGCTTACCTCATTGCATTTATATGTTTCATCTTATGGGGAAAAAGGTGGTTGATGTTGTGATTCATTGGCATTTTAGGAAAACCAAATGGCAAAAAGAAAAGGCATTCGTAATTGGCTCTACCCATGAATAGTTATGCATATGATGGTTGATATGCTCGTGACTGCTAGGCGTTCGATTGAGGCTTTCTTTACTCATGCTAAAGCAAGAGTGAAATGAATTTTGAGAGAGAGAGAGAGAGAGAGTGAGAGAGAGAGAGAGAGAGAGAGCAGCGGAGTTCGATGATTTTGTGGAAGCATGCTTGACTTTCTTTTGTCTCTATTATCCTTGAGAGGTACAGAGAGAATTCGATCAAAGTTACTGAGTAATCATATTCAGGTGGATATACCATCACTACTGTGCAATGATTATGGCCCTTGTCAGCCTAACTTGGGAGATCAAAGGACAACCAGACTGTGCTCAAAAGCAGGTCAGTTTTGCTGCTGAACCAGTGATTGACCCGCTCTGCTTTTGGGCCTAATTGGATGAATCCTGTGCAGAGAGGTGTGCAACTTTTTCTTCAATGGGCTATAATGCAAGGAGTTGCAATGCTTCTACAGAATAGATATCAACGTCAGAGACTCTACACACGCATTGCACTGGGCAAGGTGTCACACGATTCTGCTTATAGAAGAGGACTATGAATGTTGTGGTAGAATGATGCTCACATGGAATATTTCTCGAATGGTTATTTATTTATTAATTTATTTCCGATAAGTCGTTTTTTTTTCTTGTTAATAGTGATTGTGGACGTTGCATTTTTCTTTCCTTGATGTATAGATTGTCATTTCTTTGTCATGAATAGCATTTTAAATAAAAAATTACCTCTGCTGGTGACGATCCTTCATCGTGTGCTTATTACAGGCTAAGAGAATGGATGTTGTGTGGGGAGAAACTGCAGGAGTGGATGGCCAATTATGGCTTCTCTGTCCTATACTTTTCATTATGCAGGTAATCCGCATGTACTATAAGTTAGCAAGTAAATGGGCAATATGTACAATACTCTAAAGTCGTTGAATGCAGCAAGCGAAGAATTTTGAACTGGAAGAGCAGTTTCTGTACTACTACCCTTACTTGTTGCAAGACTTTATCAAAAGCATTAAGCGAGATGTATTTCTGGGTTTGTCGCTAGTGTGGGCAATTTGTTAGGTGGTCTAAATTGTACGAATATGCACACCGAAGATCACTTTGTTAAAAGGCCGTGGGCTTCTTGAATTATGTGTGGTGAAGTCATTGGCATGCCTTAAACTCGAGAACCTTACACTGAATTGATGCACGATATTACTTCCATACATTATGGTGGATCGCATGGAAATTCACCGAGCTAAGACGTGTCCGCCATTCTTGACTTTAGGGTTTCGAGGCCTACGTGGGGTTCCTGCTGCTCCAAACTGCGTTGGTTGGGGTAGTTTCCGAATGGCAGGTGACATGTTTTTTTTTATAAAAAAAATCACTGTCCCTTGTGCTTACGCTGAGTTTATCATAGCATGTGTTGTTAATAGATCATTAAAAATGAGCTTGGCAGGTGATATTCTGTGGGGTCCTGTTGGTTCTGATGGCCGTCGGGAACTTTGCGAACACCGTACAGACTCTGATGGTTAAGTCGAGGTTCAAGGCAAAGATGAAGAGAACAAAGAGCAAGCAGGAACTAGACTAGCCGCCTTGAAACTGTTTGTTGATCTTCACATGGCTCCCTGATTTGTCTTTTAATATCCTTTTCCCACTCATGCATTCGTTTTCTGACGTTCATCTAAGTCAGTCCTCCAAATAACGACAGAGTTGATCGCGGGAATTTTCTTTTTGACCAAATGCTTCCCTACAATCTTTTTTTCTTGCTCAGGACTCACCAGGCTAACTTCAGATACCAACAGCGAAAATGGCAAAAGTATGTGTCGTGTCCTTAACGACAGAATGAAACAAAGGGAAACAGCTTAGAGCCCCCTGCGAAAACCAGGGTCACGTACGCCTATAGTTTCATTTTAACTTCGCAGAGATGGTAAATAAACTTCGCGACTTTATGCATCACACCTCGTCATAAGCTCCTACTAGATACATCATGCAAATCGAATTCTGCCTCTTCTTCGGGCAAAAGAAGAGTGAGTGTACCGTGTCAACGGTTCGAAGCCGCACTCCCTCGGACATCTATGTCTCCACAAACTCTCGGGTCGGCATGAGTCAGACTTCGGACATCATCATCCCTGAATGGCCTGTAATGGCATTAACGAGCTTTTCACAGAACACACGCATTACAACAAGAAAGGCAAAGCAGCCTCCATGAAGGCTCCAATTGTGGCAAAGGCGCTGGACAGTCCAAAATGGTAATGGTACGGCATGGTTAGAGTAGGTAAGTTGATGGGATGGCACAAATATGATAACTTTGTTCCCCGGTATCATCGAGCTAAGAAAAATTTGCGACACCAACACCAGTATCCATATGACGAAGACATTAAAAAGCAAACAAAAGAGATGGAAAATAAGAGAAAAATGAGCTTCTCTCTTCGATGACGACTTTCGCAAAATGCCGGCGTCAAAGGGAGGGAGGAACCGGGTAGACACGAATAATTAGATCACTCTTATTGGCGTTACAATGGGGAAAAAAAGTACGAAGGAGATTATCATGTCATAGGCTTTTGGTTCAGCGCGATTTACCGCCAGGCTCGACGCCAACAACAGCAAACAACGCAAATGCGCGCGCCCTCCGCGCGTGAAATCCCGCGTCGCCTTGCGGCTCGATTCGAGCATTGACTCGAGCAGCAGCGCTTCCTCTTCCAGGTTTTTGTGAAGCTTACGTTAGGTTAGTTTGAACCCATTTTCATAAATTTGAGCCTATTCGTTAGATTTCATAGACTCTGTTCTTTTTTAGTAAGTTCATAAATACCTTTGACATTAAATTTAAACCACATTCTCTAAGCCCTTAGGGTCTCATTGGGACTTTATGATGCAATTTATTAACGCCACAATTTTTTGATTGCGCACTTGATTTCATTGGTAGTGATTTGTCTAGGTTTATGTAGTTTAGACTTAATTTAGTTTTAGAAAAATTTGGAAAGAGACAAAAATAACTATCGTAAACACTTAGCAAGCTCAAAAGGATTAGATAAAAGGATTAGATTCAGATTTGATTTCATAGAACCAAAAATGCACACCAATGCAAGGTAGTGCAATGCATTTTTCTTGCAAAAACGAGAATATCGCTCGTGTCAATTGTTTGCTCGCTCAAAAGGATTAGATAAAACCCCACAATAAATGGAGAAAATGACTTGTGATGATTCTTGATATTTACTTTTACATTTCAATATGCAATATATTATACAAGAGAATCAATATAAATTAATTTCGAATAATTCGAAATGTAGAGTGAAATTTCATAAAGTAATTATGTAATTATTTGACTTAAATAACAAAAATTGAGAAGAGAAATTGTTTCCGAGTATAAAAATTATCTGCAGTTACTAAATATATTTCTATTTCAGGAACATAAATTTTACGCAATTACCAAATGCATTCTGATTCTGTAAAACTAATATAGGGAACAGAATTAGAAAAAGTCATTTTAATACAGAATGGTTACCGTACAGGCTCTAAGTACCTCATTGGTCCAACTTTGGTCAGAATGGAATTGGCCGAATATAGCCAAAAAAATATTTGGTCCTGTTTAAGCTGCAGACTTATTACTTCCTACATTTGTCGAATAGTAACACTGTGCTCAAATATCCAAGAAATTCCCATTTCAACTTTCTAGCCTGTTTGCATCTGGCTTTGTACAATTATTTCCCTGATCATTGCACCATCACAAAGAAGGAAAGCTTTCCTTTCCTTGTCTATGTATATGATGTCAAGGCCACAAAAATTATGTCGAGGCACAAACAGTAGCAAGAAAGAAGAGAGACAATATATCCTACCAAGCAACCTTTTACTGGGAAATGACTATTAACAACAACAGAATCTCAGAATTACATAACTGGAAGCTAACATTGCTAATATTGGTATTCTATCTATCATTCCAACAGCAATTTCAATATCAAAATGCTAAATCTTCATTTATCGTTGTAGAACCTTCTAAACAAAATCGAGGCAAAGAATGTAATCCGGAGATAAATTGTTCGCACGGTCATCTTCAACTCAATCAACTTAACTGCATTATGATTCTCATTCATAGACTGCACCTTGCATAAGCAGGAAGTCAACACGCCAGAAGTCGGTTTACCGTTAAGCCGTGAAAAATCAGAGACAGTTTGGAAGGCCATTGTGGGATCCGGCTTCTCTACTCAAATTCTTTTAACGCCACAAGAGGTCCCTCGACCAGGCGCCACCATTGACCAGTCGCACATTTTCTATGACGGAATTTAAAGCTCCATTCTCACATTGGCCCACAAATAAACCGAGAGTGTCGCCCCCAATTTGGTTTGTCTGGCAACATAATCGACGTGGTACCTGTCCAGAAACATTTTGGAATGCAACTTTAGCAGCAAAATACAAACAAAAAAACCAAAAAAAAAAACAAGTTTCTACCCGTAATTTAAGAAGAAAAAAAGAAAAACACACCAGATGCCAATTCTTTTTCAGTGGATAACTTAAGACCTTGATGATCTGCACATTACGCATGGGGGGTGACCGCAGAAAGCAAAAGACTCTCCTTTTCAGATCATCTATTCCTCTTTCTTGCATATAAGTGCCCTCAGTAGCATCCCCTCGTTTTCCTATATCTTTCAAGAAAAACAGAATGGGTTTGTTGCAGAGCGACCTTAATGAATTCCTCGTATCCAAGTCAAATTCACTACTGTGACTGATCCTATTCCAGGCAACATAAGTCTGCTCCGACCGCTCCAATTCACGGGGATACACAATGTTTGGGAACACTTGAACAGCGTAACCCAGCGACACCGAAAATGTGAGCCGATGTGCCTGGTCATAACAGATCGATCGCTGCAAAAAGCTCCTAGGTTCTAACTTCATAGCCTTCGTGAATAGCTTCAAGCTCTCCAAAGAATTCAACCCCGGATAAAATGGATCCACAGCTTCCAAATGGTGTATTGAAACAAAGGGCGCAATTGGATGAGATGACAAAAGTCCATGTGCATTACCACGGATATCCCACTGCCAGAACATCAAACACAACTCTATGTCGGCTAGATTCTCAAGTAAATTCAAACTCCATAACATAAAACAGCTACATTATCCTCCTTTAAACGAATCGAGTGAAGTACAAAACCTGGTGGAAGCCGCTTTCTCTTGTCAAGGGAACGCCAATTTCAGAAATGCAAGCATGAAGCCTATCATCACTCCCATACAGCTTGGGGTACCTCTCCAGGCACTCATCCTGAATTTTGGACAATGCATCGGCCAATGCATAACTAATCGCAATCCCACCCCCACCAAACGCCATGTTATGGCTAAAGTAAGTATTCGCCGAGTGACTCTCCGAAGGAGCGCCAATGTAAACCATCTCAGACCAATCATACTTGCTAAGAACAGCCACAAGGTTATCGACATTAAAGATAGTGTCATCGTCTCCTAGGACAAACCACCGCACATCCGGCAAGCCCAAGCGGAAGCTCTCTACCACGACACGAGCGATCCGGAGGCCAGAGGGGTGGCCGGTAGGGTTTGTGTAGCGAAAGCGAGAAATATCCTCCGAGACCATGATCGGAGGCAGCGAATCGTCGCCGTGAGGCACTTGCTCGTCCAGCCACACGTGGCCGCGCATTTCCTCAGGTCGCCACCAGAGCCTCACATACTCCTTCCGACGCTTCCATAACCGTGACGATCCAGCGATCCCGAAAAGTATGTGGCTCAGCATTAACTGCTCCGCGATCGGCTCCGTTCCCGGGACGCTGCCGTTGCGGCCCGTCGGAGGCGGCGGCGAAGGAGGCGGCGGCGTCGTCGACGAAGAAGACGACGAAGCGGGGTAGCCAAGATCGGAGGAGTAATGACTCCGCCATGAGACAGAACGAGGACTGCCTTCAAAATGCGTCAACCGGCGCCAGCAGCGGGCGGTGGTCCCGGAGAAGACGAGCGCGAGCCACGCGGCGGTGGAGATCAGGAGCGCGGCCACCGCGACCACGGCGGTCCCGGTGCCACCCTGGCGCCACCGGCGGTTCCCGCGCGGCCGGGCGGGCCGGCAGTCGAGGCGGCGGTCCTGAGCACACGGCGGCGGGGGAGTCTGCACCTTCTTCGTCACCATCGCCGCCAACGCTCATCGCGGAAGGGGAGCGCCGAGGGAGCGGGGGCGACGGTTTCGCCGGGGGAGGGAGGAGCGGCCGCCGCCGCCGCCGCCACCGGAGACGGAGAGAGAGAGAGAGAGATATATTCGAGGTTCTGTTCCCCTAATCTGTTCCGGCGCAGACGAAGGACAACGGATTGAGAAGAAAGAGGGGGGGAAGAGAAGGAGGTTTGAGAGAGAGAGCGGGGGTGGGGAGGGTTAAGCACGATAATCGCGCTCTTTCTTCTCCGAAATCTTTTGGTGTTAATCGCATGTGCCTTCCTTTTTCAAATGTGTTTAGCATTTGTCTCAAAAGCTTCGCTTTTCTTTCGAGACATCTTTTGGATTTTGAAGGCTCGTCGCCGTGAAACGGAATATCGACGACGAACGCCGCGGCGTCCGCCAGCGAGCGACTCTTGCTTTGTACACGGTCCTACGTGAGCTCACTCTTTTCCGACCGTCAGATCTTATTGGATCCACGTCCTGCCTGAAGTATTCAACGATTCAGATGGAATGGCCTCATGGGATTTTAAGGGCGCTACCGGCGGCCTCTCTCATTTCGAGATTTACTTCTAAGCCAGAATAGATTTTTTTTTACTTCTATGTCCTAGACGAATTTCAGAGCAGAGGTGCGCATTTGATAACGATAAAAAATTTCTATTTCTAAAATAGAAATTCGTTCGATAACAACATTAAAAAAAAAAAAGACAATTGCGGCCATTGGGCCTCGACCGACAATTGAAGATTGGTGGATGGCGAATGGCTAATAGCAAATGGGAGCCGAGGACCGAACACTTGTGGAGGGCCATTAGGGACTGGCGCAAGGATGAGACAGGTGACAAACGGCGGATGGCGATCAACAACTGGCAATAGGTGGCTGGGGATCGCAGATTGGTGGCGAACGACTGGCAACCAACGGCAAGGACGCGAGAGAGAGAGATGGAGACCGCATGCAAGAGACAGAAAGTAAGTAATGAGAATAATTCTCATTTATGTTTATTTTTAGAAATAAAAAAGTAAAAAAAATATTTACTTCTTATTTTTGTTCTAAACCAATTTCTAAGCCAAAATTTATCTTGAAAAAAAAATGGCATTGCCTTACAAAACGGATTTTTCTTCCAAATCTTTTTTTCGAAACAGAATAACGGAATTATTGTCATGCCCTAAGTGCTTGCCAAAAACTCTTTTTTTTGGCATAATGCTTCTCCAAGTTTTTTTTTTGGTCGGACGTGCATGCCAAAGTTTACGGGCCTAATACTAAAAAAAAATCCCCAACTTCAACATTTATTCTGGTTATATCCAATTTTTTCTGCAAAAAACTCCCAACTTTTACTTTTGTCCAGATTTTATTGGCTAATACAAAAAAAGATAATCTAACTTTAGTATTTATCTCAATTATTTCAAAAACTATTTTTTTGTCTCATAAAAAATTTTAAATTTTTACTTTTGTCCAAATTCTACCATCGTTAGCCTTCCATTTATTATCATTATTAGTTAATCTTACGTGGCTTGAATTTTTTCGTCGAACTTACCAATGAATCTTCGAAATTCGAAAATAATAGGTTTTGCAAACAACAAGATTTGAGATCGTTCGCCCAAATAATCAAATTTCCATTTCTACCAATTCTTTGGGCCATTGAGTACCGGGGACAATTTATAACGCATCGCCTTAAGTGGCTTTGTATCTCCCATCAATGTGTAGGAGAAGTAGATAATATAAGAGAAGTTAGGGATTTTTTTCATGTCGGATTTTTTTCATGTCAACTTTTCTTAGGTGTAATTTATTAATGACGTGAAAATATGACGTAAGATTAATTAATGATGATTATGGCGGAAAAGCTAATGATAATAGAATTGAAATAAAAGTAAAAGTTTAAAAATTTTTACAAGATAAAAAATAATTTTGGATATAATTATGAAAAATGTTAAAGTTAGGATTTTTTTGGGCATTTGCCGGTATAATTGAAACAAAAGTAAGAGTTAAGAGTTTTTTTTTTTAGAGTTAGGTCGGTAGATTTGGAACAAAAGTAAAAGTCGAAAGTATTATGAGACAAAAAAAAAGTTCATATATAATTAAAGTTGAAGATTTTTTTTATTTTTTTTTGGATTTTGGGCCAAAAGTTTACAAAGCCGAGGCAAGCGCATTTTCTGGTCCGGTCTCTTTCGCCGATTCGAGAAAACCAAGTCGCACGTTTGGACGGATGAGATGGAGACTTGGGATTTTTGTTCTCTTGTTAGACATAATTAATATGTCCGACAAAAAAAAAGACATAATTAATATGAAAATCTTCGATAATCGGTGGAAATCCAAGTCACCGGTCCGGTTCTTGAAACACCGAGCGGAACGCAAGCTGGAGGTAGACCCGAGGGGTCCACAGAGACGACACCCCCGTTTTTATCGGATTACCTTCTGCCTTCCTTTGACCGACAACTTGATTAGCGAAATTAATTATCGTACTAATCCCTTTTCTTTAAAAAAAAAAAAATCCTAACTACTTCCCCTTTGTTTGCGTTGGTCCGACATTTTAGCTAGCTCCCCGTGTGATCGCTCCACCCGAATTACTGGTCTGGCATCAACAAAACAGCTTGTCCATATGCGGGCAAGCCCGTGCCGACAAACCACCACTTTCCGAAATTTTCATGTAAAAAGATTTGATTTAGTCTATTATTGATATAGGCCATCTGACCAATATATATATATATATATAGGCCAAGCGATGAAAATGGTCTGTTGTTTAACTTTTAATTTATTTTTAAATTTTTAAATTGTTCGACGTAATCTCTGACCTATTAATAAATTTTTAATGTAGTCCCTATAGTATATGTAAATGCTTAAAAGTTCAGGAAACATATCGTATATTGAGCCGGACTTTAAAGATCATATTAAATAAATTAAAAGTTAAATAAGAATTCATCTCATTTTTCCCTAGTCATAGAATAGATACAAAGTTCCACTCATGCATACGGATGAGTGTACAAAATTACAGTTAGTTTAAAGAAAGTTTTTGAGTCAAACTGTGCCCTAGCAGCCCCCATGAAAACCCCCTCCGAATCAAGAAGCTTCAGCGACACCTTCCGACTCTCGTCACCCCTGTCCGATTCGGCCCACCGAACAGAAGAAGAAGCCAAAAGTACACCGACAGATGAAAAAATAATGATGGTAAAACAAAGCGCCCGTGCGTGTGTTGTCGTCAGAGGATTTCAAAGACAGTGCATCCATCCCGCGGATCTCCTTTGTCTCTTTGGCCAGTACGCCCCTGGTTCTGCTTGACCCCCACCAAACAGACTGCCATGAGCCCCCACCACCGGCAGCTACCGAACGTAAAGTACGACCCATAATTCACCGACACCTCCCGTTTAAAAAGTGCCCACGAAGGGACCTTGACTCGATCTGAAGATGGCGGATCTGCAGCTATGGGCATTGTGAAGTTCCTCCGCTCCAAGCTGCTGAACAGGCGCCGCCGCCCGGGCAGAGCCGACGGCGACGGCGAAGGTGGAGGGAGTTGCTCGGGACGGTGCGGCGATACGGCGGCGGCGGCGGCTGGGGCAGCCGTGAAGAGTCTGGAGTGGGGAGAGATCGAGAGGATCACGGGGGGCTTTGCGGAGGTGGTTGGAGAAGGCGGGTTCAGCACTGTGTACATGGGGCGTCTCCGCGGCTGCGGAGGAGGCTCCGCCTCTGCTGCCGCGGCCGCAGTGGCCGTCAAAGTCCGCTGTGGTGGCGGGGAGCGGCTCAGCCTGGCCTTCCAGCAGGAGCTGGACGTGCTGCTTCGGCTCAAGCATGAGAACATCGTCAGGCTCCTTGGCTATTGCGACGATGCAGGTAGGCACGTCACTCGTTTACGTACCTAATTTATATCCAAATACCAAAATATGAAATTTTGTTAAACTTTATTACTTTGAGTTAGTGAAATTTTGAATCGTTTCCACGAACAACGTCGAGATTTTGACAATCGTGCATTTCGATTTCAGCTGTGTCTTAACATTTTATAAGTAAATGTTGACTTAATTTATGTTTTCATCGTCTCATGAAGATCAAGGTGCACTCATATTCGAATATGTCTCCGGCGGAACCCTCCACGAGCACCTCCACGGCCGCAGCGGCGATAAGCGCTCGACCCTCCCGTGGAAGAGTCGCGTGAAGATCGCCTTCCAGCTCGCGCGAGCCATCGAATATCTCCACGAGAGATGCACCCTCCACATCATCCACGGCGACATCAAATCCTCCAACATTTTACTAGACGGCGGCTCCGACTGCAAGCTCTGCGACTTCGGATCCTCGAAAACGGGCTTCTCGTCTTTGATACCGCCGCCGTCATCGTCGCCTCCGTCGTCTCCTTATGTCAGGAGAAAGAATCTCATCATGGGTTCTCCAGGATACACCGATCCGGCATACTTGAGGACCGGGATAGCCTCGAAGAAGAACGACGTCTATAGCTTCGGGGTCGTGGTCCTCGAGCTCGTGACTGGTTTGGAGGCGTTCCGCGCGGACAAGGGACAGGTTTTGGCCTCGATGGCAGCCCGCATGACCAAGGACGTCGGTCAATTGGACGTCCATGAGGCGGCGAACATGGTGGATCCAAGATTGAGAGGCGATTTCGACGCGGAGGAGGCGAGGGCTTTGATTGAATTAGCGAGATCGTGTCTCGACGAGTCGACCCTGGTTAGGCCGAAGGCGAGCCGCGTGGTGAAGACGATGAAAGAGAATGTCTCTTCAATTTCGTTCGCGAACTCGAACTCGAAGTGCAAGCTTTCTTACGATCTATAGCCGAACATTGAACTATATATGTTTGTGTGGAAAGCTGTATGTAAAAGTGCGGATTTCTATTTTTCAAATGTTGAGTCGATTTTCTCATGTTGACATTTCGAGAACTTCCAAGGTTGGTGCCGTGCGTGTCGTGACTTGCGAGAGATGTTTGGCGAAGGGTTTGTCACATTTGCAATTTGCATAAATGCAATAGATCACCTTTATTTACAAGTACCAATCTCCTTTTGAGGTCATTTTTCTTCACGATTTCGCGAATATTTCTATGGTGTAACAACGTACCTTGCGTTTGGCCGGTCCGAATTCTAAAAAATATTCCAAAGAATGCTTTTGTCAATCGCCATGTTAGTTCCTTTTGAAAATTTAGTTAATTGCATTTTAATCCTCGAAGAGTTGATGTTTGCGTAATATGGCCCTCTAAACTATTTCTTCCTTCAATGTATTCCTTCATCTTGCATGTCTGGTTGAGCCTACCTTCATTAATCATTGGCTGGCATCATTAAATTATGACACGCTTGTTGACACCTGATTTTTAATCATTTTTTCTATTGCTAAAGTAATAAAAAAATTCATAAAAATTCATAAAATTGAAAAATCAACTTTGGGGACCTTAGCCAAGCCTAGGGAACCAATTTTGACCAAAAAACGATTTTTCATATTTTTAGTATTTTTACGTATTTTTTATTTATTTATTTTCGAAAATTAATAGAAAATCCATAAAAATTCATAAAATTGAAAAATCAACTTTGGGAACCTTAGCCAAGCCTAGGGAACCAATTTTGACCAAAAAATAATTTTTCATATTTTCGATATTTTTCGGTATTTTTATTTTCGAAAATTCATAAAAACAAAAAATTAAGAAAAATGAGAAAATTAAAAAATCAAGTTTGGAGCCTTGGCCAAGCTTAGGCAAATATTTTCGAACAAAAAAATAATTTTTTTGTATTTATATATATTGTTTATATATTTTAGAAATTATGAGAATATTTAATAAATAATAGCATTTGAGGCTACAAAAATATATAAAAATAGTCAATATTTTTATTTTAAATCCCTTTTCATGTTGGTTATCACAAATTTAAAAAATCCAATTCGGGGTCGTGTATTCCTTCATGAGCCTAATCTCGAACCGGGTCTAAAAAATTCAATTTGAGTCAATTTATTTTCATTTTTTCACTTTTAGGAGTTGTGACATTGTTCTCTAATATTTTAAATTTTTATATTGGCCCAAATTATACTCAGAATGACTCAATTGTGCAAAAGGGCTTTAATTAAATTCTACATTATTTTCAGTGGCAAGAAATGAGTTTAAATTTGACATGTGGTGAATTTTGACTAAGTATAGGGAAGGTATGTCATAAATTGTAAGGAGATTTGGACTTAAAGAAATATTTTTTCAGGGACTAAATTGTAAATACTTAAAATTCAAGGACTAGAGTGCAAATACCTAACTCTTGAAGGATTATTTTACAAATAATAAAAAGAAGAGTTAGTGGATAAATTAGAATAGAGAAGGGAAGATGAAGAAGAGGAGATGAAGAAGAGAAGTTGGAGAAGAATGGATGGAGAAAATAAGATAAGAATAGAGAAGGGAAGATGGAGATTAAGAAGAGTTAGTGGAGAAATTAGAATGGGAGATAAATATGGAGAAGGGAAGATGAAGATGAAGAAGAGTTAGTGGAGAGATTAGAATGTGAGATAGAGATGGAGAATGGAAGATGAAAATGAAGAAGAGTTAGTGGAGAAATTAGAATAGGATATAGAGTTAGTGGGAAAATTAGAATGGGAGATAGATGAGTAGGTTATAAAAGGAGGAAGAAGCGAGCTTGAGAAAAAATTCTTGGGAGAGAAAATTTGAAGTGTTTGGGAGAATTTTTTTGGAGAGAAAATTTTGGATGTTTGAGAGAGTTTTGGGAGATTGAAGAAAATTTTGAAAGAAAGAAAATACCAAAAGAGAGAGAATTTTGAAGATGATGGGAGTTTAAAGCTAGGGGTTATCATCACAAATTCCTTCATCGATCAATATAAATCAAGAGTTCATCCTCGTCAACGAGCAAACAAATTCAAGCTAAGTGTTTTTATTTATTCATTTATTTATGGTTTTACTCGCAAATTAGCACAAATTGTATACACTTTCTCCATCTCCTTTTTCATCCATATTTTATGTCAGGAGAAGGATATCTCTACGTCAACAGCAAAAATCTCGTCGAGATGCAAAAATCGGCCCAGACAAGCTCCTAAGCTGTCCACCGATTTCTCAACTGATCTGTGACTAAAAGTCCCTCTTAATTCAAAAGAAACTCTCTATATTGGGAACATAGAGAGCGAAAATCAATTATAGAAATCCCTCCCAAAAAAATGGGAGATAAGTACTCTTTCTACTCTTCTGGTTTTAGATGCAGATTAGCACATATTTTGTATACTAACACTTCACTCTATTTTATGTCAGGAAGCCGCAGCTCTATATCAATGGTCAATCCTATGGAAGCACAAAATCGGCTTGGAGGAGTCCTCAAGCGCGCACAAATTTCAAATTGTTGAATCAATTCGTTGTATTTCATTTTAAAAAATTCATACCCCAAAATGGAGAGGACAAAGTCCATCCGCAATTTAAATACCTGCACCATAAATCCCAAAGGGAAGAGCCAAGCCAATGCTTAGCCTCCCATTGGAGGTTTTTACTTATAGTAGTTAAATACCTGCAACTTAAATACCTGCACCTTAAATCCCAAAGGGAAGAGCCAAGCCAATGCTTAGCCTCCCATTGGAGGTTTTTACTTACAGTAGTTAAACACCTGCACCTTAAATCCCAAAGGGAAGAGCCAAGCCAATGCTTAGCCTCCCATTGGAGGTTTTTACTTACAGTAGTTAAATACCTGCAACTTAAATACCTGTACCTTAAATCCCAAAGGGAAGAGCCAAGCCAATGCT
This sequence comes from Psidium guajava, assembly GCA_016432845.1. Classification (NCBI taxonomy): domain Eukaryota; kingdom Viridiplantae; phylum Streptophyta; class Magnoliopsida; order Myrtales; family Myrtaceae; genus Psidium; species Psidium guajava. The sequence continues at coordinate 8,106,972 of CM028230.1, read as the reverse complement.
TAGCCTCCCATTGGAGGTTTTTACTTACAGTAGTTAAATACCTGCAACTTAAATACCTGTACCTTAAATCCCAAAGGGAAGAGCCAAGCCAATGCTTAGCCTCCCATTGGAGGTTTTTACTTACAGTAGTTTAAATACTTGCAACTTAAATACCTGTACCTTAAATCCCAAAGGGAAGAGCCAAGCCAATACTAGGCCTCCCATTGGAGGTGTTTATTCACTGTCATGTACTTCCTATAATTTAATTTTTGAATCATCAGACCCAAAAGATGAATAGGTCATAATACTGCACAGAAGTCGTTAACACACTCCCTCTTTCGGCTTCAGGGAATCTTTAACACTTAAAAAAATATAACAAATAAAAATATATACCATCCATGCATCATATTTAAAAAGTGAAAACACAAAAGAGAATACCCTACTAGAGCTTTAGGAATAAACCAAGCCTGAGTTGCCGGATTAGGATATCCATGAAATTAAGGTACCGAAAGGGCATTAGTTTTAATTAACTAGTGTAACCAAGTCCCCGAGCTCATAATCTCTGGTTCGCAGGAATAAATTAGTTCTCCCGCTAATTTATTTAGGTTTCTAATCGACCTACCAAGAACGATTAGTGGCGACTCCAAATTTCAAAATCATTTAAACAAAAACCAAAGTTGCGATTCGGTAGGGCTTGGGAGGGTCCGCATTAGGTTAGTCAAATCTAATTAACCTAATAATCCGTTAACCCCTTTTAAAATTTAAAATTTTTTTTAGAGGGTCGCGACAACGCTTCGTTGAAATGGCAAATTTGGCAATGCAACGGCAATTCCAAAAACAAATAAAAAATATGAAAAGAAGGAAAAAAAAAAGGGAGGAAAATCTAGAGAGATAGATTATGTAAGGCCTGAGCCCAGCGACCCAAACCCACCCTAAACTCCCAAACCCACCCTAAAGCTGGCGAGGGTTGGAGCTAAGATACCAACATAGGACACGCAACATGACACCTTAGGATACGAAACGACTCGTTGACAATTTTTTTTTTGGCAAGGTAAGAATTGTTTTAGACTTTCCAAAATCAACATACAAACAAAGCCCGAAACAAACCTCGTACCCAAAATGACACATGCGGGTGTCCCAAAGGGTGCAAGGGTGTTACGGCGAGAGAGCTACAAAGAAGAGCAGAAACCGAGAGAAAAGACACCAACCAGACAAAGCCAGTCCAAAACATACAAGGGACAAGAGCAGATCAGCATAGGACAGACCCTATCTGACCTGTCAACAATAACCAGCACAAATCGAAGCAGTCCAAGAACCAGCAAACCAAACTGAAAGTAGCAGTGAAACATTCCAGCAGCACAGCAGCGGTCCTAGAGCAAGGGATTGACTTTGTCAAAGAGTTTCTGAGGTGCCAGCAAAATCTAGCAACACAGCAGCTCAATCGAAAATAGACGATGGAAGACCCCAGATAAGTGTTTACGACTCGTTGACACTTCATTTCTCAATAAATAGAGAATTTCCATCCATTAAAACACGTTATATAAAAATATACATGATGAATTATCATGTATATATAAAGATATCGGTGAGGAGAATTCCTATGACTTAGAAACTTGGCTAGTTTGTCTTTCTTGTGCATGTCCGTACTTCTTCACTTTGCATCGAATTAAATCACATGCTTCGCTGCTTGTATAGGCCCTCGAGGTCATCCATCGTGCACGGGGATCCGTTTGGCAGCCCGGTCAATGTTAACCGTCGATGCTCACCTCACCTCGTAAATCAACAGTCGAGAATGACTGAGACATCAAGAGAAGAAACCGATAGATAGATGATGTCTCATCTCGTTTATGCGAGATTGGTGCTCGGCGTTGAAACGACGGTTTTCTTAGCACATGGAGGAGCTACCAGTGAACTACAGAGACCAGAAGAGATCAACAGAAAGCTGCGGCAAGCGAGCTCATGATCAAAAGTACGAACAAAACTACGAGGATGTGTGTTTCTGCCCTTGAGAAGGTATGGACGAAGTCAAGCGAGAGTGTCGCCATTGCTTCTTGTCGTGAACGCGTGAGAGTGTGCAATAGATTGTGCCAAGTTTTAGCCAGACCCCACTTCGAAATCTGAAATATGTTTCTATCGTGAACAATCCCCATCAACTCGACTTCTTCAAAAATTAAAGAACGAAAAGAGAAGGAAAGGAAAAAAAAAATGAAAAAGAGAATAATGTAAAGAAGAAAAAGAAATGGAATAAGCAAAAAAATTTAAAAATAAAAATACTATTAAAAAATTATTTTAGTCAGCATCGGCCGTCCCACATAGGATGGTCAAAATTGGCCGGATGGACCCAATTAACAAAATGCGAAAATATTTGCGACTCAATTGGAACAATTAAAAAGTTTAGCACGCAATTGGCGAAGGTACAATAGGGCTTGGACATTGTAGACAATTTTCCAGTCCTTGTCGTGCATGAGAGATTAGTTTGAATGAGTCACGAAACCGAGCAACGTGAACATGTTAGGTAGAGACAGTTTAATGTGGACTTGAAATGGTGGTAATTGTCCCTACAAGCTAATTGTGTGGTTGGTGAATGTAAATTCTCTTCTCCTATGATATATGCACGGTAATTTTGGTTAGCCAATCATGTGTAAATAAATATGAAATATTACTTTGATAATTTTTCAATACTTTTATGACATAGTCAACTTTTCTTTTCCTAATGATTTGCAAATTGTATTAGCCTATCAACTTTCCTTTGTATAACATGTTGACACTTTAAATTTACAGACTCTCATATGAAATTACCAACTAAAATTAGAGCAATTTATCGACTTTTGCAATTACTAGACCAAGTGCCCTTAGTACATGTTCTTTTTCTTTGAGTGAACCAAAATCTCTTAAGAAACGGCAGGATCGTCAATCAATTCGTCAAACCCCCCGAAATCTCATTTCTGCTCTATTTTTCGACACATATCAACTTTTCTAGAAATCTATTGGTGCCCTAGAAAAAAGCCCAATTTTTTTTTTTGTGAATTTTCCCCATATAGGATTGGCTTTATGTATTTATGATCTGGTCTACAATAAAGATTTGCACGCCTAAAATTCAGAAATAGAAACATCCCCTCCAAAGTTTCCATAGGCATGCCAAACCGAGTAAAAAATTAGAGTAAGTAATCCTAGATTCAGTCAACATCCAGTCTGAACTAATATGAACGACCGGATCCTTGTGAGCAAGTCAATAGCTTGATCAGTGAAGAAGAAGACGATGGCGATGTGTAAAGCCATCGACATCTTCTCCTATAAAAAATGCTTCGACCTCTTCTCTGCAACACATAGACGCCACCCTCGATCTTTCTTCTCATTGATCTCTCGTGCGTCCTAGAAGTAGAAGACGACGCAGTGACCTTCTTCCTCCTTTCGCGATTTCTCGGTTCGTCTGATCTCCAGCAAGCTTTAGACCGAGGAAGATGTCTGAATCGACAAGCGCGGAGTTTGCTACGGTGACGCTGCAAGTGGACTCGCTGTCGCCGGAGGGCAAGTCCGTGGTCCGACGCAAGTGCATGCCGATCGGTGGCGCGGCTGAGGGTGTTCGGTATCTCAAGCCGGATAAGTATGATCCGTTGCGGAAGGTAAACCCAATCAACCTCGAAGATCAGTAGGATTATTATGACAAATTATTCACTCGATAAGGATAGTTCTTGTATCTTTTTCATAGTCATATAAACCAAAAGGGAACGATAGGATAGAATTTCTTATTTCGATTTACACGGACGATGAAGGTCGGAGCAGAGTTCATCGGAACCTTCTTCTTAATACTTTGCGCGGTGGCTGGGCCCATTGTGAACCAAAAGTATGGCGGAGCAGGGACGTTGCTCGGCAACGCGGCGTGCGCCGGACTGGCTGTGACTATCCTGGTTTTCTCGATCGGTCACATTTCGGGTGCCCACCTGAACCCATCCGTGACGATCGGCCTCGCGGTGACTCGGCACTTCCCGTGGATCCAAGTGCCTGGCTACATCGCCGCGCAGGTCACAGGCTCGGTGTGCGCTTCGTACGTCCTCAAGGGTGTTTTCCATCCCTTCGCCAACGGCGGCGTCACGGTGCCTACGGTGGATATCGGACAGGCATTTGCTCTCGAGTTTCTCGCCACTTTCATTCTCATGTTTGTGATCGTCGCGGTGGCGACCGACGCTCGAGCGGTATGTCGTTGCCTTGCTGCATATCGACCCTTCCTCTATCTGCCCTTGCGTTTTATGCACGGCATGTACGCATTCCACATAGTTTTACTTTATCGACCTATATAATTGTGCGTTAGTTTTTTCATTAGGTGGGAGATTTGGCAGGTATTGCCATTGGAGCAACAGTGCTGCTTGGCATTCTTGTCACCGGGTGAGAATTGTATCCCAAGCACCGACCCTTTTTACAGAATTTTAGCTTTCGTAATGTTCCTTAACGATGTTTCCGGGATATACAGGATGTCGACCGGCGGTTCCTTGAACCCCGTGAGGACTCTCGGCCCGGCCGTTGCTGCAGGAAATTACAAGGGATTGTGGATGTACATGGTGGCTCCCCCGCTCGGAGCCATAGCTGGTGCTGCGACGTACACAGCCGTGAAGCTTAAAGGCTATGAGGTTGAGCCGCTGCGCCAGAGGAGGATAAGCTTCGGACGATGAGGGTGGTCGTGCCCTCGCCGCCTGTGGAGCGAGACCTGTCTGTTTCGCCGGGATAGATAGCAATTTACTAAATGTGTCCTATGAATTGCTAAATGCGTCATCTTAGTTAGAGGACCGAATCACACGAACTAATTAGCCAAATCACACGTCATGTTAGCGATGCCATGTCCTCAATTCAAAAGACAAATGAAAGATGTTAATGCAGTAGCTCAATTGTTGGGAACTTTAGCGTCGAATGAGATGAACTTTAGCGTCGAATGAGATGAACAACGAAATTGGATTTTGAGGCGTGATAATACTTTCTTTAAAGATTTATTTACCCCACAACGTTGCAAATTGTTTTCGGCAAATATCATCTAGGATACAACAAAACCTCGGTGAGAATAACAAATAACAATTTTGATAATTTTTCAAGATCTCTCTAGGAAACAATTAGAAAGAGTGGCTAAATTTCTCTTGAAAAAAAAAAGAAAAAAGAAAATGAAAGATGGAGTTGTAAAATGAATGGGCATATTTAGTAATTTATAGAGAAAACGTTTGAACAGACATGATCTTTTAAAGGTTAAGGAGTTATGTCCGAATAGGCACAATCTTTTAAAGGTTAAGAATTTATGTCAGAATAAATACAATTCGAACACATCTCTTTAAAGATTGTAAGAGCCATTTATGAATAGTCGTACCGTTTCAATAGGTTAGAATAGTAATTATTGACTAGTACCAAATCTACTCACATCCTTTCGATGTGAGACAAGGCACCTCTTGATTATTTTTACAAACAAACCATCAACATCAATCGCGCCTAGAAAGCTCGAGAGAAGATCCCTCAAACTTAATAATCACCTCTATCGGGGCACTAGCGGGGCCCGGCGACTCCCCATGTTCACTCGAGGGTCATTTGGAAGGTGCCTAGACTTAATGGAAACTTTTTTTATATTTTTTTTTTGGTCAAAAACTTTTTTTTTTATATAAAGTGTGCATAATAGCGCGCATGACAACGTTTCTATTTCTCTATTTCTATTCCAAATCTATTCCAGAAATAGGTTTGAAACAGAAACTCAAATAGGTTTAAAACAGAAACTCGTTTGACAACGTAAATCTGTTTTTCTATTTCTAAAACAAAAATATGTTTTAGAAACAGATTTTAGCCCAAAACAAAAAACAAAATTTTTTTTTATTTTTGATAGAAATATTTCTATTTCAGAAATTATTTCTGGAACAGAATGGTTGTCATGCGCGCCCTAATTGTCCATGGTGACCGAATTCAATATGTTGGACACAATTATTGCTAATCTCCACATTCACGAACTGAAGTTCCAGTATGCCGTCACACAAATGTAGCATACGATTTTCATTTACATGATATGCTGCAATTTTGTCATTGGCGAGTAAGATTTGATCGGTCCCATGCATCTTCGCGGGTAAAAGATTTTAGCCTTTATCTTACAGATTTGATTTTTCAAGAATCGGATATTCATCGTCCTGGCTTTTAGCTTTTGGATAGAAAGCTTGGATTTTTACTGGAATCAATCTAAGCCTCCCCTGGTTTCGATCAGAGCTTTGTCGAGTCGAGGCTCCCCGATACAACAGAACTCGATCTCGCTCGCAAAGGACCCATCTCTTACGTGCCTTCCCTCGTTCGTTCGACCCTGCACATGCCCTTTGAGTGCCTTTCGTTTCCGGTGAGACCCTTCTCGCTTCGTTACAATAGTTTTACACTGATCTGCACGAGTGTCTGCGAATCGCTTCTGCAAGTTTCTGTTTTCATGATGCCCATGTGCACCGGGATGGTGAAAAGCTCTGCCCATAATTTCGAGAGCTCCGATGTGTTTGACAAAATGCCTCTAGGAGCCCGCTTCATGGGGTTACGTCATTAGGGAGTGAGCAAGCTTGAGTTGACGTAAATGTTGGCTATTAGCTAAAAATTTGTTGGGATTTTTTGAGCTCTCCAGTTTTTTCATCCTGAGGCCTGTGAGCTTGTAATTATTTATTGTTCGATAAAGAATGTGTCTACCGATGACATGGGCGTAGGTCCATTTGAATTGTGTGGAATTTGACGAATTCTGCTGGTATATGATAATTATATAGCTGCGTGTGTTGCAAACGTGATTGAGGGTGAGTAAATGTCAAGATTTGATGTGGAAGGTCTGGAGCCTGGTATAGTATTTGCTATCTTTGTGAATCTTAATTTTGATGGTGTGCTGTGCTAGACTGGATTTAACATTAGATTCCTTGACCCATGTCTCTGTTCGCTATGGTGGGGAGACAAGGTAGCATTATGACACTTCAGAGCTGTATATTCTAATAGGGAAGCCGGCATTCATACATGACAATGAAAAGGACACAGAATTTACGAACTAGAACATTAAAATCCGTATTGTTGATTTCCCCCAGACGAAAAAAAAAAAAAAGTTTCAAAGCATACCTGAAGTCAGTTGATCTCTGGTCACATAGTGAGATTTGCCTATTTCTTACCTCGCTCGAAGTTACTCGAACTTTTCATGTGAGCTGAAGACCAAGGTTTCAACTCTGACTGTCAAATAACTAGGCACTCATTTTGCTGCACTTAAGGTCATGTAAGGGTGTGTGTTTTCTCCCTAGATTGGGTTTAATTGTGACATTTGCTTGCTTTAAATTCGAGTTTCCACTGCCTAATCCAATAAACTTTAAGATACTGTGCACATCTACTTTTCTGTTGGATGTATTGGTATCTTGAATTTGGTTCTTCCTTGTTTTGACTTTGCCAATTCAGGTAAGAACTCTGTGGTGGCTAAATGAGATTAATGTCAAAGGAGTTGGTCGAGGCTGTCCGTTTCACTTGTACGGTAGACTTTTGGATAATGGCGGTGCTTTGGATGTTTTCTTTGCTGGCCTCATACTTGCAATTCTTTAGCCATGGTCTTTTTGGTCGAATTGTTTCGTACCCTCGAAAAGCCGACATAGAAGTTCCTGTGAGACCTCTCTGCATTATCACTGGCGTAAGGCAGATTTCTTTTGCTGGTAGCAAGTGTTGTGAATTATATTATCCTAGCGTACTGAGAGATTTCTCTGGCTTTTGCCTGCAGGCTACATCTGGTCTGGGGGCAGCTGCTGCTTATGCTCTTTCAAAGGAAGGTTTCACTGTTGTCCTTGGTAATGTCGCAGTCTGCTGTGTGTCCTCCTCATTCCTTTGATATGGATGTAGCAACACTTAGTCCAACCCCATGCTTGGATTTTCTGTGATTGCTTGTGCAGCTGTGCTGGATCATCTTGATGATAATTGACAGCACAATTTGATTGGTCATTGTGCCATTTGCATGCCCCCAACCCCAACCCTCACACAAAATATATATATATATATATATATATATTTGAGTTGTCTCATACTTAACTCAAGCCATTCTTCCACATTGTTATTAGCAGTTACTGATTTCTTTTACTGAACTCCAGTTAATCAAAACCTTATTTAAAATAATATTTTTTGTATTAGTTTTTATAGCACATATATGATATTTAGTTTTTCTCAGTTGGCAGGAACGATGTATTAAATCACTAATAACTTTGAGATTTTATGCTAAAGCAATACCAACATGATTTTTTTGACTTTCCATATATAGAAATATATCTATAAATACGGAATTTCATTATTCAAAAGATTGTATCAATTAAACGTGAATTTTGAACGACTCTTTTTTCGTTTGTATCTAACTTCACATTCAAAAATTCTTCACGAACACAAATAAAGTGAGATGTGAAGCTTAATGTATTTAACTTTTTCCTTTTTTCACATATACATGGTCTTACTTTTGAAAGTTAAAGTGAGTTGTGCTATAAATGTCGCTGCCACCAATCCAGATTTCTGGCTCTGACACTGTGTGCGCCTGCGGACAATTAAAATATTCAGATTCTGATTCTCTTCCCCCAACCCAAACCCCAAAAGAAGGAAAAAGTACTTCGGTGTCAATTGAATCAGACCTTACTCATATTAAGTTATCACAAGAAAGGATGATGATGACAATCCCTTTGGCATGAATTTTGTAAAGAAGTTACATGTTGTCCCAGCTCTACCTTTATCAAGCAAAGAGAAAAGCTTGTCAATGGCTTGAGAAGACAAGCAATGTGTGAATGACTGTTGTCCTTAGAATAATGCAAAATGCATATTTTCTTTGTTACTAGAAGAATGAGTTTGATCCATGCAGGTACAATTATTTGACTGAAATTCATGCTCTCTGTGCAGTTGGACGATCTGCTCATAGGTTGTCAAAGGTACTTATTGTGCCGCATCTATTTTAACTTCTTTCCTCTACACGATGCTCTTGATGATTGTTGTTTTTGGGTCACAGAGAGTGGCAGAGATTTGTAAACACAATAAGGATGCCCATCTTAAAGCTTTTCAAGTTGACATATCATCCATCCATTCAATCTTACACTTCAGATGCTGCCTTGAGCAATGGCTCTTGGAATCAAATATGCATGCTTCGGTCCAACTTCTGATAAATAATGCTGGAATATTGGCAACATCCCGCAGAATTACAACTGAAGGCTTTGATGAGTAATTATCTTCTTGCCATGGGAATTTTGTGCATTATTATTTTTTCAAATATCTAAATATTTGTCAATTTAACACCAGTTGCTGTCGAGATTATATATTCTGTTGTTTTGGTTTTTGCAAATGATGACGCATGTCTTCTAATTTCTAAATAAGTAACGCTAATACTGCCATCACTATCCAAATTGAAAGTTTATTGTTTTAGTGACTTTTATTTTCCTATACCTTGTCAACTCATAGTTTACTTGCTGAAATTTGTTGCCTTGCTAGCAAGCGGCATCTCCCCCAATTTCCATTGTCTCCTTTTGGAATGGAATTTATTAAATGCTGTTTTTCACAGTGCATTGCTGCCTGATCTCTACTGACTTGATAATGCATTGTTTCATGATATCCTGTTGAGTCTTATCACCACATCCTTTTGCACCAGGATGATGGCAACAAACTACATGGGGGCATTCTTTCTGACAAAGCATCTATTACCTCTTCTCAGAAACAGCCCTGTTCCATCTCGGATAGTCAATGTCACATCTTTTACACATCGAAGCGGTAAGACGTTTTCACTTTGTGATCAGAAGTGCTTCCATTTATATTGCATATTTGGCCAAATTCTGTGGAACATTGATTGCAGCTGGTGGCCATGGGTTGATGCATCTTGTGCCCGCAAGGAGGCTCCTCTGTGAAACCTGGGCTTGCTGACCTTTCTGGCGTGTCATATTTTTGTTCAATTAGTGAACTAAATAGAGTGTCCATCTAGGACTTCAAGAGTGCCTGAAATAGCAAGCTAAAACTAGAAGGTGCAGTAAGCTGTATTCATTGTCTGAGTTATGGAACTGTTTAACGATGTCAAACAGTTGGTTTTGTCTGTTTGTAGTTTCTTGCTGTGCATTATCTTCTTTTCACAGTTTGTGTCTTCGTGCACTTGTTATACTAGGTTTAGAGTCACGGTTTTTAATTCTTTATTTAAAATTACCTTTCCCTGATCCTTTTCTTCTTTAGTACGTGGTGCGAAGTTTGACAAGGAAAGTGTTACTGGGAAGAGTTCCTTCAGGATGGAACAGTATCCATGTTCACGGATATATGGCTATTCCAAATGTAAGTTTAATATTTTATACAAGAAGCCTCAGCACCAAAAAGAAAGTGATAGAATGAGAGATACAACACTATTTGAGAAGCAAATGTTGCATCTTATCTCAACTTTAGTAAGATTTTCCTATTTGTTTACAGTATGCCTTCTGCTGTTCTCATATGAACTTCATCGGCGGCTTCGCTCAGAATGCTCCTGTCATGTTTCTATTGTGTATGTATAAAAAATTCTGCTACTCTGAGTTTCACATTCTCGTTGGATATTTATCAACAGTTTGCTAGTCTGGGATTCACATTCTTGTAGGACAGTGTAATCTCGCCGTTAAGTTTGTATCATACTTGAATTTGAACTTTCCACGATTCTTTGACCGATCCCTTTCTAGTTAATAACCTGGTATTTGGTTATTGGAGATATTATGCTAGATGATTATAACAGGAAGATGTTTTTAGATTGTCTCTCTCTATAATTTTGTGTATGAATGCATGCTGGCATCAAAATTGAGACATTTTCTTCTGTTTCTTTCTATATTTGCAGTGCAGTGGATCCTGGAGTGGTGAAAACCAGTATCATGCGAGAAGTTCCTCCTTACCTTTGTTACACAGTTTTTGCAGTTTTAATGGCAATGGGCCTTTTGGATTCACCTGAATGTGCGGTCAACTCAATTCTGGATGCAGCCCTTGCCCCTCCAGTGAGTTCTTCTGGCTGCAATCGTTTATCTTAAATTTCTGCTGTTTGCTAGATGGGACTGCGATGAAATCACTTGGGTTTCATCTGGATTGGCAACAAGAGCTGCATACGATGGGTGTTAGTGATTTTTGCCCCACTAAATAGGTTGTTCTAAAACCTTAATATACTGGTGCTTCACTTACCTAAACCATCTTGAATGAGTCTCTCTCATTTTACCCTCAATTGACGCCACGGTAACTTCTGACATAAGTTCCATTATTGTCGATTCCCTTTACAGTATGAGAATATGTGTTCCCGGAATTGAATTTCCCTTCTATGCTTATGATCTGCGGTATCAATCTTATGCAGCAGCTATTACACATTGGAACAATGCTTACTAATAGCCTCATTGACTAGCTGTCTTGCAAATATAGGAAATTTCCGGTGTGTATTTCTTTGGTGGGAAGGGCCGGACTATCAGCTCTTCTTCACTTTCATATGACGCCAAACTCGCCAGAGAATTATGGGCCACTTCGTGCGATTTGTTTCTGGAGGCACAGCTATCCGATAAAAGCATTTCCAGCTCAGTACAAAGATGAGTATTTGAGGGAGCAAGTCTTCCTGCAATCATTGCCCGTCCATGTTGAGTCCTCAAACTTCTGACAAAGCCATGACCGCTCAAATGATCTGTTTTCCGTTGTATATTTAAGAGCAGATTTTTCCCTTAGTTGTTGATATGCTGATGATCCGACGCAGTTTTTAACTCTGTACTTTTTCCTTCTGTTTGACTCTGCGTAAGGTCTTCATTTGAAATCGGGAATATGACCTATTTAAAATGATTCCAATATTTTGAAATCAAGAACCAGATATGTTCACGTTGGAATTAGGAATTGAGCCGATTTTTCGGGCGGTCCGATTCGATTGCACATCCCCAGCTAGGACGCTCTCGCCCGGGCCGAGAGGGCTATGTGACCCCTCACCCTATTGGCAAGTGAGGGCTGCGATGCCCTTGCATAGGGTTGGCGATGGTTGTCGGCCCTCGCTTATGGCCGATGGCTCTTGACAGCCAATACTGAAACTAGAGAGAGAAGAAGTAATAAAGTCCATAAAAGTAATTAAAAATAAAAAAGAACAAAAAAATTATTAAAAATTCAGTGCCCTATTAAAAAAAAATTAGAAATTACTTACGTTAGTTTCGACCATATCACGTAAGATGGTCGGCGTGCACGTCAATAATTTCTAATCAAAATTAATTGAAAATGGTACAAATGTAAAAAAAATTTAGAATTGATTTAATATCAGCACAATAGCTTTTAAGACTTTTTTTTTTGGATACTTTCACTCGTTGCCTATTGGGTTCTTTTTAATACTTTTTGTGTAAATAACTTGACAAAAACTTGACAATGAGGTTACCTCAAAAAATTACCTTACCAAAAGAAAAAAAAATTGACAATGACGTTAGCTTTTGGGAGGATGGATTAAAAAAAAAAAAAAAACCAAGAGCCGAAGACGTCACTGCTTACGCTATTTGGTTACGGTATTGGGTTGGTTTATGTTTGGTTGGGTCGCAGTGCCTTTCCAGGATCCAAAGCTCGAACCACGATGGCATCTATAAAGAGGTAACAGTTGCTGAGCGCTCACCATTCTCGCCCTCGGCTAACTCTCATTTGTTGCTCAAAAGTCAGGCCACAAAATCTCGTCTGTACGTAAGAGTTTTTGCCAGTCTTCGTGACGTCTGCCCTTCACGAAAAATTCTTCTTCTTCCTCCTCCTCTTCCTCCTCCATAATTCAGTGTATTCAGAGATTAACACCAAGTGGTTTTTCGTGGGTCGAGCTCAGTTGAGGTCGCCGAGGAACGATGTGTTCGGAGGGTGTGAAGGAAGATTGTCTTGGTTGGGCTGCCAGAGATCCTTCTGGATTTCTCTCCCCCTACAAATTCAGCCGCAGGTATTGCTGTTACAGTTATCGTCTATTTAATTCATTTGTTCCTTATCTTTTCGGTTTCTATTCCCACACATCGTTCTCAGGTCTTAATATTATTTTATTTTTCCTTTTTTTTTTTTGCCTCTTACTCTTTTTTTTTGGCCCCCTCTTCCTACTCCTTTGAGTGTTGCTGGAGCTCGCCGGCGACTGGGTGAGGCCATCGTGGTCGAGGGCAAAGGCTGTCTCGCCAAGATCTAGGGGAGCTAGCCATGCTAGGGCCTCACCGGCAGCAAGCGAAGGCGGCCTTGCCACCCGCGGCCAAGGCCACCTTCGCCCGTGGCCAATGGGGCCGAGAAGAGACCGCGAAGCCCTCGCCTAGTCGCCGGCAATCTTCGTGATTCTCGCTGGCCACAATAGGAGTAGGAAGGAAAAACAAAGAAAGAGCGAAAAAAGGGAAAATAAAATAAAAAGTAATAAAACACTATTAAAAATTGTAGCATCGGCCGACAAATCAGATTGAATTAGCACAATTACAATACAATTACAATAGCTTTAGGACTTTTTTTTTTTTGTAATTTTTCAGTTTTTGATGCTTTTTAAAATTTCCACATTGAGCAGACCATTTCTTTTTTACTTTTTCTGAACTTTTGCTGTGTATGCACTAGTTTCTGGGTTGAAAATTGTTTGAGTGAATGATATATGCCATGTCCTAGAATGAGTTACTCAGAATTTAATGTCAGACATGAGGATCTGAGTGCTAGCTTTGTCAGCTTTTAAGATTTTATGTACTAATTAAACGAATGCTTATGGATTTGTTTCTTTTTCATTTCTCTTTTCTCAAAATTTTTTTGGGGTAGAATGTATGATAGTTGCGGGTCACACTTAGTTTTGTGATCTGGAAATTGAGGGAAAAAAAAAAGGTAACTGAGTCTAATTACTCCCTTGATTAGACGCTCACATGTTGGGAATTCTCTGTTTAGGACTGTGGGAAGGGATGACGTCTCCATCAGGATCACGCACTGTGGAGTGTGCTATGCAGATGTTGCTTGGACTAGGAATGAGTCCGGAAGTTCCAAGTATCCTCTGGTGCCAGGGTAGGATGCGGTGGAACTTGAATGTTGCTGATTTTTCTTAGCACCATCCTCATGATTCTCTGAACAACATTTGCAAATGATTTTTCGATTGATTCAGGCACGAAATAGTTGGAATAGTGAAAGAGGTTGGCTCCAGTGTCCAACGCTTCAAAGTCGGCGATCATGTGGGCGTGGGAACTTATGTCAATTCATGCAGAGAGTGCGAGTATTGCAATGACAGGCAAGAAACTAATTGTGAAAAGGGGCCGGTTCTTACTTTTGATGGAATAGATGTGGACGGCACGGTCACGAAGGGAGGATATTCTAGTCACATTGTCGTCCATGAAAGGTAATTGCGTTGTGACACAATTCCATTAGACAGCATTTTACGCTGTGCTGGGGTTCCAAATCATGGTGGCCAAAGCAGATTTCAAATCATGTGTTCTCTGCAAATTTTCTTCTTATTCTGATTGTGGCCAGAAGTGGTGTAATGCATATGACGGTGAGGAATGGCATTTTATCCATAAATTGCATCTTGTGGAAATGGCTAAAGATACTTTCTAAACCTACTCCGGAGAGTCTCTAAATCCTTGGGATCTAGTAACAATTCAATGGAGAATTGCCTCTGTCGAATGCCAAAAGAAACCCAGGTCAAGAATGAAATAAACGGTCCTCAAATTGTTTCACAGAGACCCTCCTTAGAAAGTAGTATTAGATCAAGTGGGAAACAATATGTATGTGCTTTCACCAATTTTGGGAACTGACAGAGTCAACAGGAATCTCACGTCCCTTTTGAAAAGAAAAATTGATCGAGGGGAAAAGAGCAATCACGGTATCTGTCCAGCATATGCAATATGCAACTAGTTTCCTTTCTTAGAGCAACTCTCTTTTCTTAATTTCGATCCAGTATTGTCCCCTGTATCCTGCAATAGCTTTACTCTTGTTACTCTGGCACTAAGGTTTTCGTCTTAAGCATTTTGTGGTCAGAAAAAGTATCTCAGAAACAACATGATGCTGAATTATGATCTAAGCAACTAAAAGTTCCAAGCACACATTAGATAGAATTTCTGGTTCTGGGACTTACAACTGTTAGACAGAAAAGATGGGTTGCTGACTCTATCAGGAAAACGCTTCCTCTTTTTGGTTTTATTTCGAAACTTAATGGTGTTGCTGCATTGACAGATACTGCTTCAGGATACCAGAAAATTACCCGTTGGCTTTAGCAGCACCATTGCTCTGTGCTGGAATCACAGTATACACTCCAATGATGCATCACAAGATGAACCAACCTGGTAAGTCTCTTGGCGTAATTGGACTTGGTGGGCTCGGTCACATGGCAGTTAAGTTTGGCAAGGCTTTTGGACTGAAAGTCACAGTGTTCAGTACAAGCATTTCTAAAAAGGAGGAAGCACTGACCTTGCTTGGTGCTGACCATTTTGTTGTCTCTTCTGACCAAGAACAGATGAAGGTAAATGGGAAAACTTGGATCTACCAATACTGTAGATCAATGGAGGTCAAGTTCTGTTATCATCTGATGAATCCAATACATGCAGGCCATGGCTAAGTCCCTGAACTTTATAATCGACACAGCATCCGGTGATCACCCATTCGACCCTTATATGTCTCTTTTGAAGACGGGTGGTGTTCTGGCATTGGTTGGGTTCCCGAGTGAAGTTAAATTCAGTCCAGGAAGCCTTAACATTGGTATGTTCTTGTTCTCGAAGCTCATTACCAGATGAATACTAGATACCCGGCAGATGAACTAGCTAAGTTGCTCGCAATGAAATTTTGGCAGGTATGAAAACCGTTTCGGGTAGCATAACGGGAGGAACAAAGGATATCCAAGAAATGATAGACTTCTGTGCGGCGCAGAAGATATACCCAAAGATCGAAGTGATACCGATTGATTATGCCAACGAAGCCCTCGAGAGGCTCATCAAGAGAGATGTGAAGTACAGGTTTGTCATTGACATCGAGAACTCCCTAAAATGACACCATTTATTGGGAAGGTGGGATCTTTTCTAGGCAGAAGGAATCGCAAGGAGAGCAAAATGGGAGACAGGAAGCATTGACCAGAGTTATATGTACTTTTCTTGCCCAGTAGGCAATGAATTCTACATCCATCGCGTACCTTAGTTGAGAATCTATTGTTGAAATAAGCGAGCTAGTCGTGTTGTGTTGTTTTGTTGTAATATAATTGGAAGTGAAGTTCTTAGAATAATTGGCTTCTTTAGCCCCCCGAATCTTTGTTTGACTTCCTTCAAATGAAGTATTAGATCCATGAGAAAGCATCCTTGCATTGAATTTCAGTCATCAGAACCAATTGATGCGGGTTCTCCGACAATAGTTAAATGTCTCCGAGGCATTAGTACAAAATTGCCATCCATCAAACATTGGACATCGATTGCATAATTTGGTAATGACATACTCGGAAATGAAACAAAATCCATTCGAGAGAGCTTAAATCGGAAGAAACTACCTAAAACTCACAGATATTGTCTTGTTCCTTCAATCTGTTGCTGCACGTATGATTTTATGTATCTTGAAGCTACAAAATACTCTATACAAAGTCCGAGTTATACTGACTGTCACAAGTACAGAGAGAGCACCTGGTGAGTCGCCGACCTCAGTACAGAGATTCAGAGAGGAACAGAGAGTTTGGATTTGCTTTTGCTCTTTCCTAATTAATTAATTTAGAGTGAGTTTGGATTAATTAATCACTTTCTAATTAATTTGAATTCTTAAAATGCAGGCGTTTTGATGGAGTTTCTTCCTTATCACAAAACATCTAAAAACTTTCTATGGTGTGCCAATTTCGTCTTATTGAGTATTGTTCATAACATAATAAGTTTTAGAAAAGAAAAATCATATTTTGCTTATCTAACATGGATTTTCTCATATTAAAGCCCGTTCTATTGGTATACAAAATAAAATAAAAAGCTCGAATGAGGATTTCAAACCGAAACTTTTCCAAAAAAAAATATTCCATGAAAGCCCACAAAAATAAGTATGAATATTTTTGTCCATTCCTAATCGGAGTTAGAATCATATATATATATATATATATTCAAAGTTAATAAAATAAACAAAAGGTAATTTATGAAATTTAACAATTCTCTCGCATTTTCCCAAAGTTGAATTGTGTCTACTGATGATGTGGGTGTAGGTCCATTTGAATTTGTGTGGAATTTAACGAATTTAGCTGGTATATGATAATTATGTATCTGCGTGTGTTGCAAACGTGATCGAGGGTGAGTAAATGTCAAGCTTTGATGTGGAAGGTCTGAAGCTTGACATAGTATTTGCCATCTCTGTGAATCTTAATTTTGATGGTGTGCTGTACCAAGACTGGATTTAACTGTACATTCCTTGACCCATGTGTCTGTTTGCTGTGGTGGGGAGACAAGGTGGCATTATGGCACTTCAGAGCCGTATATTCTAAACAATAGGGGAACTCGGCATTCATACATGACAATGAAAAAGGACACAGAATTTATGAACTAGAGCATTAAAATCCGTATTGTTGATTTTCCCCCCAACGAAAAAGAAAAATGTTTCAAAGCACACCTGAAGTAAGGCCAGGTTTCAACCCTGACCGTCAAGTAACGAGGCACTCATTTTGCTGCCCTTAAGGTAATGTAAGGGCGCGTCTTGTCTCCATAGATTGGGTCTCAACTGTACCTAATTGTGACATTTGCTTGCTTTAAATTCGAGTTTCCACTGCCTAATCCAATTCATTTTAAGAATTTACCGTCCACATATACTTTTCTGTTGGATGTCCTTGTTTTGACTTTGCCTATTCAGGTAGGAACTCTATGGTGGCAAAATGCGATTAATGTCGAAGGAGTTGGTCGAAGCCGTTTGTTTCATTTGAACGGTAAACTTTTGGATAATGGCGGTACTTTGGACGTTTTCTTTGTTGGCCTCGTACTTGCAATTCTTTAGGCATGGTCTTTTTTGGTCGAATTGTTTCGTACCCTCGAAATGCCGATGTAGACGTTCCTGTGAGACCTCTCTGCATTATCCCAGGCGTAAGACAGATTTCTTTTGCTAGCAGCAAGTGTCCTGAATTAGATTATCCTAGTGTACTGAGAGATTTCTCTGGCTTTTGCCTGCGGGCTACATCTGGTTTGGGGGCGGCTGCTGCTTATGCTCTTTCGAAAGAAGGTTTCACTGTTGTCCTTGTTAATGTCGCAGTCTGTCGTGTGTCCTCCTCGTTCCTTTGATATGGATGTAGCAACACTTGGTCAAATCCCATGCTTGGATTTTCTGTGATTGCTTGTGCAGCTGAGCTGGATCGTCTTGATGATAATTTACAGTATAATCTGATCGTTCATTGTGCCATTCGAATCCCCCCATCCTCAACCCTCACCCAAAAAATATATATATCTATACATATATATTTTTGAGTCGTCTCATAGTTAACTCAAGCCATTCTTCCACATTGCTTTTAGCAATTACTGATATCTTCTACTGAACTCCAGTTAATCAAAACCTTATTTAAAATAATATTTTTGTATTAGTTTTTTTATAACACATATATGATATTTAGTTTTTTTTATAACATGTATTTATAGATATATGTCTATATATCTATAGATACGGAATTTCGTTATTCGAGAGATTGTGTCGATTAAATGTGAATTTTGCATGACTCTTTTTTTGTTTCTATCTAACTTAGTATTCAAAAATCCTTCACGAACACAAAAAAAAAAAAAACCGACATGTGAAGCTTAATGTATTTAAATTTTTCCTTTTTTCACATATGCATGGTCTTACTTTAGAAAGTTGAAGTGAGTTGTGCGATAAATATCGCTCCCCTCAATCCAGATTTCTGGCTCTGACACTATGTGCGGACGATTAAAATTTTCAGATTCTGATTCTCTTCCCCCAACCCAAACGCAAAAGAAAGGGAAAAAAAGTACTTCCGTGTCAATTGAATCAGACATTACTCGTGTTAAGTTATCACAAGAAAGGATGATGATGACAATCCCTTTGGCGTGAATTTTGTAAAGAAGTTGCATGTCGTCCCAGCTCTACCTTTATCAAGCAAAGAGAAAAGCTTGTCAATGGCTTGAGAAGACAAGCAATGTGTGAATGACTGTTGTCCTTAGAATAATGCAAAATGCATATTTTCTTTGTTACGAGAAGAATGAGTTTGATCTATGCAGGTACAATTATTTGACTGAAATTCATGCTCTCTGTGCAGTTGGACGGTCAGCTCATAGGTTGTCGAAGGTACTTATTGTGCAGCATCCATTTTAACTTCTTTCCTCTACACGATGCTCTTGATGATTCTTGTTTTCGGGTCACAGAGAGTGGCAGAGATTTGTAAACACAAGAAGGATGCCCATCTTAAAGCTTTTCAAGTTGACATATCATCCACCCAATCAATCTTACACTTCAGATGCTGCCTTGAGCAATGGCTCTTGGAATCAAATATGCGTGCTTCGGTCCAACTTCTGATAAATCATGCTGGAATATTGGCAACATCCCGCAGAATTACAACTGAAGGCTTTGGTGAGTAATTATCTCATTGCTTTGGGAATTGTGTGCATTATTCTTTTTCAAATATCTAAATATTTGTCAATTTAAACACTACACCACTTGCTGTGGAGATTATATATTCTGTGGTTTTGGTTTTTGCAAACGATGAGGCATGTCTTCCAATTTCTAAATAAGTAATTAACGCTAATACTGCCATCACTATCCAAATTGAAAGTTTAATGATTTAGTGATTTTTATTTTCCTACATACCTTATCAACTCATAGTTTACTTGCGGAAATTTGTTGCCTCGGTAGCAAGTGGTCTCCTCTTGGAATGGAATTTATTAAATGCCCTTTTTCCCAATGCATTGCTGCCTGGTCTCTACTGACTTGATAATGCATTGCTGCCTGATATCCTGTTGAGTCTGATCACCACGTCCTTCTGCACCAGGATGATGGCAACAAACTACATGTGGGCATTCTTTCTGACAAAGCATCTATTACCGCTTCTTAGAAACAGCCCCGTTCCATCTCGGAAAGTCAATGTGACGTCCTTTACACATCGAAGCGGTAAGACGTTTTCACTTTGTGATCAGGAGTGCTTCCATTTATATTGCACGTTTGGCCAAATTATGTGGAACATTGATTGCAGCTGGTGGCCATGGGTTGATGCATCTTGTGCCCGCAAGGAGGCTCCTCTGCAAAACCTGGGCTTGCTGACCTTCCTGGCGTGTCGTATTTTCGTTCAATTAGTGAACTAAGTAGAGTGTCCATCTAGGACTTCAACAGTGCCTGAAATAGCAAGCTAAAACTGGAAGGTGCAGTAAGCTGTATATATTCGTTGTCTGAGTTATGGAACTCTTTGATGATGTCAAACAGTTGGTTTTGTCTGTTTGTAGTTTCTTGCTGTGCTGTATCTTCTTTTCGCAGTTTGTGTCTTAGTGCACTAGTTATACTAGGTTTAGAGTCACGATTTTTAGTTCTTTATTTAAAATTACCTTTAACTTGATCCTTCTCTTCTTCAGTACGTGGTACGAAATTCGACAAGGAAAGTGTTACTGGGAAGAGTTCCTTCAGGATGGAACAGTATCCATGTTCACGGATATATGGCTATTCCAAATGTAAGTTTAATATTTTATGCAAGATGCCTCAGCACCAAAAAGAAAATGATAGAATGAGAGATACGACACTATTTGAGAAGCAAATGTTGCATCTTATCTCAACTTTAGTAAGATTTTCCTATTTGTTTACAGTATGCCTTCTGCTGTTCTCATATGAACTTCATCGGCGGCTTCGCTCAGAATGCTCCTGTCATGTTTCTATTGTGTATGTATCAACAATTCTGCTACTCTGAGTTTCACATTCTCGTTGGATATTTATCAACAGTTTGCTAGTCTGGAATTCACATTCCCGTAGGACAGTGTAATATCACCCTTATGTTTGTAGGATACTGGAATTTGAGCTTTCCACAATTCCGCAACCGATCCCTTTCTAGTTAATAGCTTGGTATTTAGTTATCAGAGATATTATGCTAGATGATTATAGGCAGGAAGATGTTACATGTTGGCATCAAAATTGAGACATTTCCTTCTGTTTCTTTTTTATTTGCAGTGCTGTCGATCCCGGAGTGGTGAAAGCTAGTATCATGCGAGAAGTTCCCCCTTACCTTTCCTACGTAGCTTTTGCAGTTTTAACTGCAATTGGCCTTTTGGATTCACTTGAATGTGCGTTCAACTCAATTCTGGATGCAGCCCTTGCCCCTCCAGTGAGTTTTCCTGACTGCAATCGTTTATCTTTAATTTATGCTATTTGCTAGAAGGGACTGCGATGAGATCACTTGGGTTTCCTCTGAATAGGCAACAAGAGCTGCATCTGATGGGTGTTAGTGATTTCTCCCCACTAAATCGGCTGGTCCAAAACATTAATATACTGGTGCTTTTCTCACCTAAACCATCTTGAACGGGTCTCTCTCATTTTACCCTGAATTGAGGCCACGCGCTAACTTCTGACGTGAGTTCCATTATTGTTGATTCTCTTACATATTTCCGGAATTGAATTTCCCTTCTATGCTAATAATCTGCGGTATCAATCTTATGCAGCAGCCCTTACACATCGGAACAATGCTTACGAATAGCCACATTAACTACTACGCATAATGCCCGTAAATCAATCGGATCACTTCGCAGCTTTCTTGCAAAGAAGGAGCAGTGAAGTCTTAGGGGATCCTCCATCCGCCGCTCTAGTCATCACCCTCTTAAATGCTCATGTTTGACTTTTCGGATGTACAATTAACGTTAGTGTACCTCAAACGTCGTTGCCCAAAATCACCGAGCATTGCAAACGATTTTATTCCTTTAATAGCGATTGACAACTACTGCGCACAATGCCGTAAATCAACCAAATCACTTTGCAGCTTTCCTGCAAAGAAGGAGCAGTGAAGTCTTCATGGAGCCTCCATCCGCCGCTCTACTCATCACCCTCTTCGCTCTGAATCTCCATTTACGTAATCAACTGGTTGGCTCTCTCTCTCTCTCTCTCTCTCTCTCTCTCTCTCTCTCTCTCTCCCTCTATAAGAGTCTCTGTGCGGATGTATCTGGGTGGTGGGTGAGCAACCGAGTCAGCTGAGTGGTGACTTTTCAAGTCTCTGATCTTGTGAACTCTAATTCAAGTTCCCTCCTTTTTCTTCTTCTGTGATGAATCTATCTATCTTTTTATGTGATCGCGAACTGAGGCTTGTGCGATTGCTTTTGCTGGGTGTAGTTATAGAAGATGAGTTCAGGGGGTGTGAAGGAAGATTGTCTCGGTTGGGCAGCCCGCGACCCTTCTGGGTTTCTCTCCCCTTACAAATTCAGCCGCAGGTATTGCGGTTTTGATCATTCTCTATTGAAGTGTTCCATATGAGAGTCTCGATACAGCGTTCTCAGGTCTCATCCGCTCACCTGTAATGCGAAACAGTTGTTGATGCTTGTCATTAATTCTTCACATTGACCGAACCATTTCGTTTTTCTTTCTTTCTTTTGTTGCATGTGCGCTAAATTCTGGGTTGAGAGTAGCTGGTAATGGGTTACGTAGAATTTGATGGCTGACATGAGGATCCCGTAACCGCTTCCTTTCTGAGCATTTTAGGTTGTATCTACAATATAGACAAATGCTTATAGTCATGGAATATTTCCATTTCTCATTTCTTGTTCCTTGTTTTCTTGATAATGGTAGGTCAAGCATAGTTTATTGATATGAAAAAGCTCACCTGTTTGGGAATTATATTTATAGGGCTGTGGGAAGCGACGACGTCTCGATTAAGATCACGCACTGTGGAGTGTGCTATGCAGATGTTTCTTGGACTAGGAATGTGGAAGGACACTCCAAGTATCCTCTCGTGCCAGGGTAGGATGCTGCAGAATTTGAAAAGTTACTATTTTATCTTAGCACCACCCTTACAGTTCTCTGAACCAAATTTTTGGCAAATGATTTTTGGATTGATTCAGGCACGAGATAGTTGGAATTGTGAAAGAGGTTGGCTCCAGTGTCCAACGCTTCAAAGTCGGTGATCATGTGGGCGTGGGAGCTTATGTCAATTCATGCGGAGAGTGCGAGTGCTGCAATGACGCGCTAGAAGTCCAATGCGAAAAGGTGATTTTGACTTTTGATGGAATTGATGCAGACGGTACAGTCACAAAGGGAGGTTATTCTAGTCACATTGTCGTTCATGAAAGGTAGTTGCTTTATGACACAATGTTATTAGACACCATTTTACACTCCGCAATAATTCTAAATCATGTTGGCCAAAATAAGGATTTCAAATCACGTGTTTTTCTCTGATGCTTTTCTTCTTATTTTGATTGTAACCAGAAGCAGTGTAATGCATAGGACAGTGAGGAATGACATTTTAGGCCTTTAGTGCATCTTGTGAATATGGATAAAGATACTTTCTATAACTGACTCTGGAGAGTCTCTAAGTCCTCTATTTCCGATTGCATCAATTCGATGAAGAATTAATTGAGTTCATTAAATGCATAAAGAACTTCTTTCTTTTCAATAAGCCATTGCCAAGAATGGAAAAGGGGGTCCGTAGATGGTTTCACAGAGTTAGATGGTAAGTATTAGATCAAATGGGTAACAAAATGTATGTGCTTTCACTGGTTCTTGTAGCTGACAGAGTCCCAAGAATTTCATGTCCCTTGGACAAATTGATTGAGGGGAATAGAGAAATTATGTGTTCGGTCAAGCATATGCAATATGCCGCCAGTTTCCTTTCTTAGAGCAAGTTTCTTTTCTGAATTTTGATCGAGTATGGTCTCCTCCTCTGTGCTGCAATAGCTTTACTTTTGTTGCGACAACTAGAGGTTTTTCTCCGCAATTTGTGGTTAGAAAAAGAATCACAGAAACAGCATGATCCTAAATTGTGGTCTAAGCAAGTAAAATTCCCAAGCACTCAGAAGATAGGATTTCTGGCTCCGTAATTTGGTTCCTGTTAAACAAAAAAGATATGATGCTGATTCTATCGCTCCCTATTTTGGTGTTATTTTGGAACATAATTTTGGTGCTTCATTGACAGGTACTGCTTTAGGATACCGGAAAACTACCCGATGCATTTAGCAGCACCATTGCTCTGTGCTGGAATCACAGTGTACACTCCGATGATGCATCACAAGATGAACCAACCCGGTAAGTCTTTAGGCGTAATTGGACTGGGTGGGCTTGGTCACATGGCAGTTAAGTTTGGGAAGGCTTTTGGACTGAAAGTCACAGTGCTCAGTACAAGCATTTCTAAAAAGGAGGAAGCACTGAGCCTGCTTGGCGCTGACCATTTTGTTATCTCATCTGACCAAGAGCAGATGAAGGTAAAAAAAGGCCAAAGCTGGATTTATCCACATTGATATCCATGGAGCTCACATTCTGTTGTGATCTGATGAATCCAATATGTGCAGGCCATGGTTAAGTCCCTGGACTTTATAATCGACACAGCATCTGGCGATCACCCATTCGATCATTACATGTCTCTTTTGAAGACGGGTGGCATTCTAGTACTGGTTGGGTTCCCGAGCGAAGTTAAATTCAGTCCAGCAAGCATTAACCTTGGTATTTTTCCTTTCTCAATTCCAATTGCTAAATGGTATCTTGATACCTGATAGTTGAACAATCTAAGTTCCTCGTGATGAATGTTTGGTAGGTATGAGGACTGTTTCGGGTAGCCTCACGGGAGGAACAAAGGATACCCAAGAAATGATAGACCTCTGTGCGGCGCAGAACATATACCCAAAAGTCGAAGTGATACCGATTGATTATGTCAATGAAGCCCTTGAGAGGGTCATCAAGAAAGATGTTAAGTACCGATTCGTGATCGACATTGAGAACTCCTTGAAGTGACACCATCAGTGTGGGAAGTTGGAACTTGTTTCTGGCAAAGCTGAATAAGTGGGAATTTCAGAGAGAGGAGAGCATCATCTCTACTTGTTTACTTGCTCTGACTATGCCTATTGCACTTTCGGAGTCGTGAGCTTATAGCTGAAATAAGTGAATGGGTAATGAAATCCTAGTACCTTTTTATGTGATGATTTGTCCTAATTCCCTAAAAAATTCCCAAATTTTAGATTCAGCATTAATTCTATCCTAAATCCTTTTTTTTTTCTCATAAGAAATCCCCAATTTTTTCTCTATTCCTAAATCTGCACACATGTCTAAAAATCACCAATATCAATATCAACATCAACATGACCTTTATCCCAAACCAGTTGGGATCAGCAGTCGATGAACTCGAAGCGAAAAGTTTAAAATATACAAATGGAAAAAAAGTGGGATTTGAACCCCCGCCCTCTTCATTGGATCCTAACGCCCTAGACCACTGGGCTAGAAGTTTATAATTAGACGTTTACATTTGCGTCCCCATGAATCCTTATAAGGAACAGCAGAAACCTCAGAAATTAGTGGCTATTTTTTGAACACTAGGCCATATTTTGGATTAGAATGAAAGTTGTTGATTTTTTGTCATATATTTGCATGACATATACCTTTGACCTTTCATTTATGTCCAAAAGATATTCTTTCAATCGTTTTACAACACAGAGGTTGCTCTTTAAAAAAAAAATATTTTCCGAATACGGTTTCTTTTATTACATTATTCAAGTACATCTATTAGCTTTATATTATATCATTTTTTTGAACTCTCTCTCCAATGACAAGTACAATCAAAGTCTTCCCTTAAACTATATAAGTTTGTAAAATTACAACCAAAAAATGCACCGCTAAATGCTTGGACTTATGAAACGATGTTATTACTTTGGAATTTGTAATTACTTATTTTGTGTCAAATCATACAAGATAAAAATCAAGATTAATACCACAAAAATCCAAATTGATATATCTGTGATAAAATTACCTTAAATTAATTTTGAACCACTAAAAACTCTAAACTGATACACCTATGATAAATGTACTCTCCATTTGTTATATTTTATGATCAAATTGCAGAGTTGGATGACACGTGGTAATTGACGGATGTATTAATTTGGGTTTTTTAACATCCGTTCTTCATGGATGTATCAACTTTAGGTTTTTCATAGTATTAAGTCAATTTACGATAACTAATGGAGAATAAATTTATCACAAATGTATCAGTTCGAGATTTTTGATAGTTACAAAATTAGTTTGGTTTACTAGTTTGAGACTTTTTGCAATAAAAAAAATAGTTCAGGAAAAATTTATAACATATGTCAAGTTTTAGGTTTTTCGTGATATTAATCCAAAACAAATTATAAATAATTAGAAAAGGCTTTATTTCATGCTCACGCGGTCTGCCCATGTCATATCCCAAGTTTCTTTCCTCCAGTTTCCGCTGCCTTCATCTCTATGGAGCTTCATTGCCATCAAGTCGTCTCTTTTAAGTCACGGTCTCTACTCTTGTTCGCCAGCAGCAGTTCGGTCGACTTCTGAACGACACTCATTTAATCTATCCCTATGCTCTCTCTTGTCTAAATCAAACTTTGGTTACAATTTCACGCTTACCAACCATCAAAATGGTACATCTTTTGTATCATATGAGTTATTTGGTTAGCTATCGAAACGGTAGTTTTATGATTGTAATAAATAGATCGATGAACTTGGTGTGGTCATGCGGTCTAAACCAGATAACAAGCCGGAAGGCATGGAAGACCTTTAGAGGAAAAAGAAGCAAGAAGATAAGGTTGAATTCGATGCATTATTTGATTATCATTCTAGTGCATCAAACTTTGTTTGGTTTGAATCCAATCTAATTGCTCTTGTCACCTCAGTGCAATGCACATAATTTTTGTGCTTGCCTAGCTATTTTATAGCGCATGAATCTTACAGTTTTGAGTGAATGACTAGAATCAAGTAACAATCAGCTTGTCCCTTTGCATGTATTCCTATCAATTTGCATAGCTTGCTAAGGAGGTGGTCAAGATCACTGGAAAAACTATCTCAATTTTGCCAAATTGAGTAGGCTTTTATAGCTTTGTCAATGGCAATCAGTCTTACCTTAATATTTTGCATTTCATTTTCGTATGTGTTTGAAGGCAAGAGAGAACGAATTCAGGTCTATCGGCCACATGGTGTACAGTGGGTCCCCGATCTTCGGCCAGCTACTGCCGTCGATCCCAAAAGGGCAAGGGTAGGCAGCTTGGTAGCCGGGTGGAGGAATCGGGTATGGACCCATCCCAAAACCCGTCATCATATTTGGGTTGGGTATTTGCCTCGCATGTGAAAAATTGAACTTGGGGGTTGAGCTTGCCCCATATCCGGCTTGTGGGCCTCCCCCGGGCTGCATACGTCCCTGTGTTTCTTTAAGCAATGATGGCCCAAAGTGTTGAGCGAGCCCATAGAACCATCGGACTGAATGGGCTGGCATGTGTATCAACTGGGTGGGCTAGCCCATTCTGATTTGATGATGCTGCCATTGAACGGGTTGATCCTAAAAAGGATTATCTAGATTGCGCTGTTCGTCTATGACGTGGGTGCTCTCAATAGTGGTATCTTCGTGAATTTCGGGGGCAGCATTATCGACTCCAGAATGGCTTTGGCTTGCCTTGTTGAGTTGTTGCCTGTTCTTCATGGTAAAGTAAAACTAACATGTAGTTCTAACTCTGTTTTACGAGTGAACCACAGCAACAAGAGAAAGCAAAGCAAATAGGAGAAAGAATGGTGGAAGCTAGTTCAGGATCTGAAAAGCTCTGATACCATGAAAGATAATGAACAAGAACAAGGTTTCGAGAGAAAGCTATCATGTATTATATTTGTTGTGTATTGCAACAATGTACATTTATAATATCGGCAAGATAGAAAAATAGAAGGAAAGAAATAAACATGATTATTATCTTCCCAAGAATACAGAATCAAGCCTCGACGATCTCTGAACACGATCTTCAATCAGTCGGAGCATCTTCAATTAGTCAGAGCATAATCCTCAATCAGATCTTCAATCAGGGTCTCCAACACTAATTTCTAAATAACTAACGCTAACACTGCCATCACTATCCAAATTGAAAGTTTAATATTTTAGTGATTTTTATTTTCCTATGTACCTTATCAACTCATAGTTTACTTGCGGAAATTTGTTGCCTCGGTAGCAAGTGGCATCTCCCCCAATTTCCATTGTCTGCTTTGAAATGGAATTTATTAAATGCCCTTTTTCCCAATACATTGCTGCCTGGTCTCTACTGACTTGATAGTGCATTGCTGCCTGATATCCTGTTGAGTCTGATCACCACGTCCTTTTGCACCAGGATGATGGCAACAAACTACATGGGGCAATTCTTTCTGACAAAGCATCTATTGCCGCTTCTCAGAAATAGCCCCGTTCTATCTCGGATAGTCAATGTCACGTCCTTTACACATCGATGCGGCAAGACGTTTTCACTTTGTGATCAGAAGTGCTTCCATTTATATTGCATGTTTGGCGAAATTCTGTGGAACATTGATTGCAGCTGGTGGCCATGGGTTGATGCATCTTGTGCCTGCAAAGGGAGGCTCCTCTGTGAAACCTGGGCTTGCTGACCTTTCTGGCATGTAGTATTTTCGTTCAATTAGTGCACTAAGTAGAGTGTCCATCTAGGACTTCAACAGTGCCTGAAATAGCAAGCTAAAACTAGAAGGTGCAATAAGCAGTATTCATTGTGTGAGTTACGGAACTCTTTGATGATGTCAAACAGTTGGTTTTGTCTGTTTGGAGTTTCTTGATGTGCAGTATCTTCTTTTCGCAGTTTGTGTAAGTGCACTTGTTATACAAGGTTTAGATCCACGATTTTTAGTTCTTTATTTAAAATTACCTTTGGCTTGATCCTTCTCTTCTTCAGTACATGGTACGAAGTTCGACAATTAAAGTGTTACTGGGAAGAGTTCCTAGTTCAGGATGGAACAGTATTTATGTTCACGGATATATGGCTATTCCAAATGTAAGTTTAATATTTTATGCAAGATGCCTCAGCACCAAAAAGAAAATGATAGAATGACAGATACAACACTATTTGAGAAGCAAATGTTGCAAATTATCTCAACTTTGGGAAGATTTTCCGAGTTGTTCACAGTATGCCTTCTGCTCCTCATATGAACTTCATCGGCGGCTTCGATCAGAAAGCTCTTGTCATGTTTCTATTGTGTATATATCAACAACCCTGCTACTCTGGATTTCACTTTATCGTTGGATGCGTATCAACAATTTGCTAGTCTGGAATTCACATTCTCATAGGACAGTGTCATCTCACCCATAAGTTTATAGGATACTGGAATTTGAACTTTCCACGATTTGGTGACTGATCCCTTTCTATTTAATAACTTGGTATTTAGTTATCAGAGATATTATGCTAGATGATTATAAACCGGAAGATGTTACATGCTGGCATCAAAATTGAGACATTTCCTGCTGTTTCTTTTTGATTTGCGGTGCCGTGGATCCTGGAGTGGTGAAAACTAGTATCATGCGAGAACTTCTCCCTTACCTTTCCTACGTAGCTTTTGCAGTTTTAACTGCAATTGGCCCTTTGGATTCACCTAAATGTGCGGTCAACTCAATTCTAGATGCAGCCCTTGCCCCTCCAGTGAGTTTTTCTGACGGCAATCGTTTATCTTTAATTTATGCTATTTGCTAGATGGGATTGCGATGAAATCGCTTGGGTTTCCTCTGAATAGTCGACAAGAGCTGCATATGATGGGTGTTAGTGATTTCTCCCCACTAAATCGGCTGATCCAAAACATTAATATACTGGTGCTTCACTCACCTAAACCATCCTGAATGGGTCTCTCTCATTTTACCCTGAATTGAGGCCACGCTATAAGTTCCATTATTGTTGATTCTCTTTACAGTATGAGAACATGCGTTTCCGAAATTGAATATCCCTTCTATGCTGTTAATCTGCGGAATCAATCTTATGCAGCAGCTATTACACGTTGGAACAATGCTTACTAATTGCCACATTAACTAGCTATCGCGACCTAAAAATTATCGAATTCTCAGGCTAATGGACTACTAGATTAATTAAATGACTTAATTAACCTAGCCCGAGCTCTCCCGAGCTCTACCAATTCGCAACTTAGGTTTATGTTCAAATGATTTAAACTTGGAGCCGCCACTAATCTTTTTTGGTAGGTAGATTAGAAACCTAAATAAAGTATCGAGAGACTACTTTATTTTCTGCTAACCAGAGATTCAAATTCGGGGACTTTGTTATGTTAATTTTTTTAATTAACACCATTTCGGTACCATTCTTATGAAAAATTTCTTGAACTGGCAAATTCAATTGATTTCTTTGAAAATCAAGGTGCAAATTTTTTTTTATTTTCCTTGAAATAATGAATGCAATGCGAATGCCACTACATGAGTGCAATTATGACATGAAACTATATGATGTAATAAATTAAGTTAAATGCACGAAAAGTATGGATTCTAATGATATGCAAAATAACATGAATAAAAAAAATGCATGCCAACAATTTTTTTTTAAAAAAATGATATGACTTTAAATGCACACAAAACATGAGTTAAATTATTTTTTTAAAAAAAAATTCATGACATGCAAAGGATGCAAATCTACCTATATGACATGAATAACAATGTGAGAATGACATGGTAAATATGCACGAATGGAAACAATGAGATGGTAAATATGCATGATATACCCTCTATGGCATGCACATGAATGACATTTTTTGGTATTTTCGGATTAAATAAAAGGTAGAAATAAAAGATGGTCCAAAAGTTGATAACAGCTAATTAAAAAATTGGTCTCTCAAAGTCTAACTTTATATTAAAAGGTATCCCGATATTTAATTCCATTTTAGACCATGATTTGATATTCTTTTTGTAATTTTTTTTAATGAAAACAGAGTCAAATAAAAGTATAATAAACCTTGAGTATCGTACACCATATGATTCGAATTTTTCTGATGAATTCGCTTCGTACCCAAGGTTTAGGGTCGGAAGGAAATTTATTCGCGTCGTACCCGAGGGTGAGGTCGAATGGTGAATTTAAATGAAATTTATCGGTTTGGCCCCAAAGTTATGGGATGAGATGGATAATTTCATTTGTGCGGATGACGTCGTACTTCGAGGGTGAAGTCGGATGGCCATCCATAATGCACATATCCGAGGGGACAAAGGCAAAAGGGAGCATGTACTATACTCAAGGAATATTATAAAAATATTTGATTTAGACCATATAAAAGATGAATGAAATTTTCGACCACTAAAGGATAAGGATCGCCGAATTTGAAGGGGAAATGGCCCCATCCACAAAGGATTACATCTTTCTTAATTAGAAAAATTATCTTATGAGATCTTGAAAATATATTCAGATAATCCTCAGATTGGAAAGATATTTTCAATTCAAGCCAATGTTTATCGACAAGACATTAAGATTAAGATATGCTCAAGACTTAAATTGCTTCAAAATTTGAGTTTAAGATAATCCAAACACTCCAAAAGATATGCGCAATCCGTTCAAGATAATGATCAATATTCATATATCTCAAATTCAAGCCGCAATATACATCAAATATCTAGAGATATACTGCAAATCTGAAAATAATATTCAAGATATGCACCATATCCAAAATGAGATAAGATATGCAGAATATTCGATGAATAATGCCCTAAAATTCAAGGATATGCCAAATAAGCTCGAAAATTTGGAAATATGCTTAAGATATCATATATTGCTCCAGATTCAAGAAGTTCAAGCTAGACAATTTCAATTTATCTCCACTCACATGATATTCATCAAATATTCACTCATGTTCAAGTATTTTCAGAATATCGTGAGATAAAAAAAAAAATTAGCTGACTGTTGATCCAACCAAACTTGAGCGTATGAATTGTGTCGCTTCGAACTAGCAAGGAAGTCTGATTTGCAAGATTGCTCTTCCTTTTCGAACTTGAACCAAACTTGCGGATGATGCTTCAAAGATTTCCGGTCGTTCGGGGAGTCACGCGTGGGCTTGGAACGTCAGCTTGGCACGAAGTTCCTTGGGATAGCAAGCTTTGGGACGTGAACTTTTTCCAAGAAGAAAATTCCAGCACACGCACTAACGTATATTTCGCCCAAGACAACACCCTTATGAGCTCAATTTGCTTTCATGCGATCTAACACGTGTAGTAACCGAATTAGATCATTAAATAACAATAAAACAAGGACCGATTGACCTTGATAGGTGGCTGAACAGAGGCAAACAGCGGCTGCACAGTGGGCTAAATGAGCATAGCACAACAGTAGCTTGGTGGGCTATTCGGTGGCCGACTGAGCTGGATCACTAGGGGGCTGATGGACAGCGCTCAGCAAGAAAAAACAACGTCAATGGCAGTGAGTGGAGGCACCCGAACGAGGAGGCAGAGGCGCATGAGAAGGAGAGTCTCGTCCTCGGGGAAAACTCCCTAACTACTTAGGCTTCTCTAAGTATTATCTGAATTTTCTGAGTATGAATTTTTCCACCCCTAAACCCTAAAGCTAAGCTCAACATTTATAGACAAGAAGAGTTCTCTAATCCTAGTCAAGGTAGGATTCATTAATGACCGTTAGATTAGAAACTCTAGATGAGATTTGATATTGATTGTTAGATAAAAAAAAATCTGTTCTTTGAGGAGTCCTAATGGATCAAGACACCTCTTTTAAAAAAACTTTTTCTGATTCGATCATGCAATTTGACGACCGAGTTTCGAGACTTGGAACGAAATGGTGGCTAGGGACTAATGATCATGGCTTAGGGAATTCTTAATGATGGGCGCTAGTGAAACTTACGGAAAGTGACGACTTCATTTTTTGTTGCACCAGGAGAGGACCACCGAATGGAACTTTTCCCTTTGCTGGACATTGTCCCCCCAAAATTGGATTGCACTTGCCAATCGAACTCCTTTTACCACCGCTTGGACCTTTGCCTTTAAAAATCCTTGAGATAAGCTTTCCTCTTTTTGGTTGTTCTCGGTGCGAAGAACAGGAAGCTTCACAATGTTGCAGTCCGTCTCCACATCTCTCTGGCCGTCTATTCAATAGGTTGGCCTCCCCATGTATTTATCATGGCCCAAAAAAATTCAATGATGCACTATGTTCTGAATTGCCCGCCCGTCAAATTAAGTTCAGTTCCTTGTATTTGAGGCAAAAAGTGCATAAAAAATGCAATGCAAAGAAAAAATAAAAACATGATGCATGAGGAAATATTTTTTTGCGAGAATTAATTATCATTTTTTTGTGCAGTATAAATGAAAATTAAAATTTAGGTGTCAACACTAGCTGTCTTGCAAATGTAGGAAATTTCCTATATGTATTTCTTTGGTGGAAAGGGCCGGACCATCGGCTCTTCTTCACTTTCCGATAAAAGCATTCCAGCTCAGTACACAGATGAATATTTAAGGGAGCAAGTCTTCCTGCAATCATTGCCCGTCCATGTTGAGTCGTCAAACTTCTGACAAAGCCATGGCCGCTCAAATGATCGGCTTTCCATTGTATTGTTTCGGAGCAGATATTTCGCTTAGTTGTTGATATGATGATGATCCGATATAGACGTTGACTTTGTAGTTTTTCCTTCTGTTTGACTCTACGTAAGGTCTCATGTCTTGGAGTGTTACATTGGTTATGTCAAAGCCAGTCACCTTCAGTCCAGTTATAAACATAATTAAAATGAAAGGGAAGAAGTCTGATGGCACTCGGTAAAAGTTCAATTTTAATAGCCATTGTCCCTTACTTTTCAACTCATCCTTCATTTCTATACTACCTCATGTTGCATATGGCATTGACTTTTGGAGCTTTGCATTGGTTATATCGAAGGCTTTCAGTTCCAATTTTCAGATGGGTCAACTCTTGAAATGTCACATGGGTTATGCCAAAGCGAGTGATCTTATGTTTCCATTTTAAGAGAGACGATGAAAATTAAAGGAAGGAGTGACGAGTTCTGAATGGGGCTTGGGAATAAGGTTTAATTCAATAGCTATTGTCCTTTAATCCACTCATCTTTTCATTCTCCAGTTATTGGAGCAGTGAAGTATTAAATTTTGTTTGCAATATGGTCCTCTTTAATTTTGTTTTTTTATTTTTATTTTGTTTAATCACGTCTTCTAGCTTTCTCGATTTATACAATTAAAACATCCAGTCAATCGCACTTAATAAATGCACTATGGTGATCAATGATGCAGTGGTGTCATTGAGGTGGAAAATGTCGCATGGTGCTGAGGTGGCGCCAAATGAGCGAACAACATATTTGGAAAGGAGAAATAGCAATCTAAGGGATAAACGAAGTGTTTGATTGCACGAGTCAAGAAATGTCGAATCACTTGAATGAATAAAATAAAACTTAGAATGTCAAATTTGTAGTGATTCAAATGAACAAAATAAAACTTAGAAGATCAAATTATGCAAGTAATAAATTGATAAATAGATTTGAGTATCTAAAAGAAAAGTTAGAAGACCAAATCATGTGTAAACATAGAAATTCACGAGGCTAAAAATCATACATTTTTTTTGGGGGTTCTAAAACTAAGACCATACTTAAATACTCATGTTTGACTTCATTTTAGATATACAATTAACGTTAGTGTATGTGACGTCCCGAATTTTTTACCCTTTTTCGGAAATTTCAATAAAGAATGGATGTATTTCATTAATTGCGTTTTGGCTAAATCTCAGTCGAGATTGATCACCTCGGGATGGTCGACCAAAAGGGAAAGGCTAATTTAGGATTTAAAGTACGTGGACCCAACAGGTCGATACGTGTATCTCCTAACAGCCGCCCGTTGACCCGAGCATTTACTGAAATTTCAATTAATGAAAGAGACCACGAAATGGATTCCGAATTTGGATAATCGAGTTTTCGGAGATTTCGCAGCGACGAAGCGGATTCGGAAATGTAGCGTTTGAAGTTTTGAAATGTCAGTCGAAGCGCGGCGAAAGGAGGTGAACTTAAAGAAATTATAATTTTGCCCCTGGCTTGCTTCCTGCTCTTAGAAAATTATTCGTGTGAAATTTTAGCGATCCAAGTATCGATCTGCGCTCGTTGAGCGATTTCAATCGCGTGGACTGTAATTTCATATTTTTGAAAAAAAATTGAATAAATAAATAATAAATAATAGTAATAAATAATAATAATGATAATAATAATAAGAAACCCCAATTCCCTTGCACTGTTTTGGTTCAGTTTGGAACCAGGCGGCTGTTCTTGCTGTGCCGATTGTTTCCGACCACCACGAACCACCACCGGCATCCCTCATCATCTCTACAAGGCTGTGACGCTCTCTCTCTCTTGGTATGGCTCTCTCTCTTTCCCTCGAAACTTTCTCTCTCTCTCTCGGCCGAGGGCCGTTTTTCGCGCCCCTGCATGTGCACCCAGACGGAAATGGCCCGTTTGGGGTCGTCCGGAACCCGATTTGAGCTCTGTTTTCTCCTGTGCGCTCGTAACATCTCGAGCTTCGATAATCTTCAAATGGATCGTCCAAAAATCCCCTAAAAAATTGCAGTATCGAATTAAAGTTTTCCCCTGTTTTACCGATTTTTGTTCTGGGACTGGGAATTGCAGCTGCTGTTTGCTGCTTTTGCTGTCTCTTCCGGCCACTACCGACCACCCTCAACCCTCCTCGACGTCTTAGGTCTGTTGTGGTTCAATTTCGTGACTTAGTTTGGGCGGTAAACCCTTCAACGTGCTCTGTTTCTCGCTGTTGTTTCTGGTTCACTTTGGGTTTCAATTTTTGGTTTCCTGTCACAGCAGAATTTGGTTGCCGCTGCGTTCCATGCTTGTGAGGTGCTCCGTAGTTGTGGAAGCTTGAGAAATCGGTGAGCAACTTTTAACTGTGATATAGTGAATTGTCTAGTGTTAAATTGGGCGATTGAGGGTTGAATGGGAGCTTAATCCGTGGAGCAGTTAAGATGTTCCCAAATCTGAAAATTTCGGTGATTAAATGGCTGAGTTAATGGTTGGGTTTTAGGTACCTCAGATTGTCTCTCGGCTTCGGAACTCTGTTCGACGAACTAGGTGATCCAAAGTGGGAGTTAAGTGCTAATTCGTGTGTCAAGGGCGTCGTGAAATGCTTGAATTACGTAGAGGTTATAGTTGGACTAAAAATAGTATCCATTCGACTAACTTTCAGAAATGAGAGTTGTGCATACGAATCCCCTAAAAGATGCGCGCTAAGAGTAAGTAGAAATTTATACATTATTCGGCAAACTGACGTGTAGGCGTGGTTAAAAGGGTCAGGATTTCTGTGTTATGCCGTTTGCATGTATAGAGATAATATGTTATTGCATTGGGGTCCGTGACTTGTGGCTCCTGCATCATGTCTACCTGTCTACTGGATTTCAAAATGGTGTCGTATTGTGATAACAAGGTAATGGCATGTCCTGCGTGACGGCTTGCATTAATGTGGTGGAAATTTCTAGGTTATGACTTGAGGTATATGAAACTGGCTTGGATTTGTGTGGCACGACGTGAATATAAATATTCTTGGAGGGTGCTCTGCCGCGAGGCGGTTCAGAGGTTGGAGTGACAAGGGTGATTCCGACGTGCACGATTTTGCCGTCGAATGCGCCTGTACGTGCTAGGCACAGGGTTGCTGGAGTGATAAGCGTGCTGACCTGCGCGATTTCGTGGTCGAGGCACGGGCCAAGGCGTCTGATACGCTAGGGCTAGGGCTCTATCTTGAGTCAAGTGACATCCCAAGTGAGGGGACCAGTCACAGTTCCGTGGGATTCGGAACGGTTTGCCTGCGCATTGTTAAATTTGATTGAGTTGATATTAATCATTTGGGTTTTCTTTATGTTGAAGAATATTGAGAAATGAGAGGATGAACGTGGTATTATTCCAGAAAATGTTGTATATTTGCATTCGGGCCGCTTGACTTGCTTGTGAACTATCTCTTGTGAGTCTATTAATGCACCGACACTTTTCTGTATTATAGTTAGTTGTTGCTCACTGAGTTGTATACTTACTTTGTGGCTGATCGCCTTTCAAATCGTTGACCGTAGGATGAGGATCGCATTTTTGAGATATGGTATTGCTGGGGACCCAGGGGAGCTGCCATTCAGTGAAGACAGTGTGTGGGAGACCGAGTAGGGTCTAGGGTCGTCGGTCTCTTTTGATTGGGAGTGCCCATTATTTCTTTTTGAGGGCCAGCACCCGTGTATATGTATATATATACGTTGTAAAATTTGCGAATTTCAAAGGTTAATGATATGTGTATAAGCGTATAGATATAGTCTCCGTTTATGTCGTATTCAGGTATACAGGTGCCAATGGGTCTCGCTATCCTGCGTGCATGCTTGCTTGTTTGTCAGGGGGAGTTTTTGTGCGTCCGTTGCGGATTCTATTTTTTTTTTCCATCTTTTGGCTGCGATTTGTCCTGGGGAATCGCGTTAGGTTATTTTGGCCATCAGATGAGACTTTGAGCAGGTACGGGACGTGACAGTGTACCTTAAACGTTGTTGTCCGAAATCACCAAGCATTGGAAGCGGTTTTATTCCTTTAATAGCGATTGGCAACTACTACGCATAACGCCGTAAATCAATCGGATCACTTCGGAGCTTTCCTGCAAGGAAGGAGTAGCGAAGTCTTCATGGAGCCTCCATCCGCCGCTCTACTCATCACCCTCTTAAATACTCATGTTTGACTTCGTTTTAGATATACAATTAATGTTAGTGTACCTTAAAGGCTGTTGTCCAAAATCACCAAGCATTGGAAACGATTTTATTCCTTTAATAGTGATTAGCAACTACTACGCACAACGCCGTAAATCTATCAGATCACTTTGCAGCTTTCCTGCAAAGAAGGAGCAGTGTAGTCTTCGTGGAGCCTCCATCCGCCGCTCTACTCATCACCCTCTTCGCTCTCAATCTCCATTTCCGTAATCAACTCGTTCTCTCTCTCTCTCTCTCTCTCTCTCTCTCTCTCTCTCTCTCCCTATATATATATATATACATACATTATATGTATGTATCTATATATAGAAGAGTCTCTGTGCGTTTGTATCTGGGTGGCGCGTGAGTGACCGAGTGAGCTGAGTGGTGAATTTTCGAGTCTCTGATCTTGTGAACTCTCATTCAAGTTCCGTCCCTTTTCTTCTTCTGTGATGAATCTATCTATCTGTTAATGTGATCGCGAACTGAGGCTTGTGCGATTGCTTTTGCTGGATGTAGTTATAGAAGATGAGTTCGGAGGGTGTGAAGGAAGATTGTCTCGGTTGGGCTGCCCGCGATCCTTCTGGGTTTCTCTCCCCTTACAAATTCAGCCGCAGGTATTGCTGATCAGTCTCTATTTAAGTGTTCCATGTGAGACTCTCGTTACAGCGTTCTCAGGTCTCATCCACTCCCCTGTAATGCGAAACAGTTGTCGATGCTTGTCATTAATTCTTCACATTGACCGAACCATTTCGTTTTTCTTTCTTTCCTTAGTTGCATGTGCGCTAAATTCTGGGTTGAGAGTAGTTGGTAATGGGTTCCGCAGAATTTGATGGCAAACATGAGGATCCCGTACCAGCTGCCTTTCTGAGCATTTTAGGTTGTATCTACAATACAGACAAATGCTTATTGTCATGGAATATTTCCTTTTCTCATTTCTTGTTCCTTGTTTTTTTTTTATAATGGTAGGTCAAGCCTAGTTTATTGATATGAAAAATGAGAAAAAAAAAAGGTACCCGAGTCTGATTAGTCACTTGATTATATGCTCACCTGTTTGGGAATTACATCTATAGGGCCGTGGGAAGCAATGATGTCTCGATTAGGATCACGCACTGTGGTGTGTGCTATGCAGATATTTCTTGGACTAGGAATGCGCGAGGAGACTCCAAGTATCCTATGGTGCCAGGGTAGGATGCAGCGGAATTTGAAAAGTTACTATTTTATCTTAGCACCATCCTCATAGTTCTCTGAACCAAATTTTTCGCAAATGATTTTTTGATTGATTTAGGCACGAGATAGTTGGAATTGTGAAAGAGGTTGGCTCCAATGTCCAACGCTTCAAAGTTGGCGATCACGTGGGCGTGGGAACTTATGTCAATTCATGCAGAGAGTGCAACTACTGCAATGACGAGCTAGAAATCCATTGCGAAAAGGTGGTTTTGACTTTTAATGGAATTGATGCGGACGGTACGGTCACAAAGGGAGGATATTCTAGTCACATTGTCGTTCAAGAAAGGTAATTGCTTTATGAAACATTTTTATTAGACACCATTTTACACTGCAATAATTCCAATTCATGTTGGCCAAAAAAAGATTTCAAATCACGTGTTCTTCTCGGATGCTTTTTTTCTTATTCTGATTGTGGCCAGAAGCGGTGTAATGCATAGGACAGTAAGGAATGACATTTTAGGCCTTTAGTGCATCTTGTGAATATAGATAAAGATACTTTCTATAGCGGCTCTGGAGAGTCTCTAAGTCCTCTGTTTCCGATTGCATCAATTCGATGAAGAATTAATTGAGTTCATTAAATGCATAAAGAACTTCTTTCTTTTCAATAAGCCATTGCCAAGAATGGAAAAAGGGGTCCGTAGATTGTTTCATAGAGTTAGATGGTAAGCATTAGATCAAACGGCTAACAAAATGTATGTGCTTTCACTGGTTCTCGTATCTGACAGAGTCACAGAAATTTCATGTCCCTTGGACAAATTGATCGAGGGGAATAGAGAAATTATGTGTTCTGTCAAGCATATGCAATATGCCACCAGTTTCCTTTCTTAGAGCGAGTTTCTTTTCTGAATTTTGATCGAGTATGGTCTCCTCCTCTGTGCTGCAATAGCATTACTTTTGTTGCTACAACAAGTAGTTTTTGTCGGCAATTTGTTGTCAGAAAAAGAAGCACAGAAACAGCATGATACTAAATTGTGGTCTAAGCAAGTAAAATTCCCAAGCACTCGGAAGGTAGGATTTCTGGCTCTGTAATTTGATTGCTGTTAGACAAAAAAGATATGATGCTGATTCTATCGCTTCCTATTTTGGTGTCATTTTGGAACATAATTTTGGTGCTTCATTGACAGATACTGCTTTAGGATACCAGAAAACTACCCGATGCATTTAGCAGCACCATTGCTCTGTTCTGGAATCACAGTATACACTCCGATGATGCGTCACAAGATGAACCAACCTGGCAAGTCTTTAGGTGTAGTTGGACTGGGTGGGCTCGGTCACATGGCAGTTAAGTTTGGGAAGGCTTTTGGACTGAAAGTCACAGTGTTCAGTACAAGCATTTCTAAAAAGGAGGAAGCACTGAGCCTGCTTGGCGCTGACCATTTTGTTATCTCATCTGACCAAGAGCAGATGAAGGTAAAAAAAGGCCAAAGCTGGATTTATCCACATTGATATCCATGGAGCTCACATTCTGTTGTGATCTGATGAATCCAATATGTGCAGGCCATGGTTAAGTCCCTGGACTTTATAATCGACACAGCTTCTGGTGATCACCCGTTCGATCATTACATGCCTCTTTTGAAGACGGGTGGCATTTTAGTACTGGTTGGGTTCCCGAGGGAAGTTAAATTCAATCCAGCAAGCATTAACCTTGGTATTTTTCCTTTCTCAATTCTATTTGCTAAATGGTATCTTGATAACCTGATAGTTGAACAATCTAAGTTACTCGTGATGAATGTTTGGTAGGTATGAGGACTGTTTCGGGTAGCCTCACGGGAGGAACAAAGGATACCCAAGAAATGATAGACCTCTGTGCGGCGCAGAACATATACCCAAAAGTTGAAGTGATACCGATTGATTATGCCAACGAAGCCCT
The DNA here is from genome assembly GCA_016432845.1 of Psidium guajava. Taxonomy (NCBI): domain Eukaryota; kingdom Viridiplantae; phylum Streptophyta; class Magnoliopsida; order Myrtales; family Myrtaceae; genus Psidium; species Psidium guajava. Next base: position 8,066,373 of record CM028230.1, on the reverse strand, counting down.
TGAGAGGGTCATCAAGAAAGATGTTAAGTACCGATTCGTGATCGACATTGAGAACTCCTTGAAGTGACACCATCAGTGTGGGAAGTTGGAAATTGTTTCTGGCGAAGCTGAATAAGTGGGAATTTCAGAGAGAGGAGAGCATCATCTCTACCTGTTTACTTGCTCTGACTATGCCTATTGTACTTTCGGAGTCGTGAGCTTATAGCTGAAATAAGTGAATGGGTAATGAAATCCTAGTACTTTTTTATGAGATGATTTGTCCTAATTCCCTAAAAAATTCCCAAATTTTAGATTCAGTATCAATTATCTATTCCTAAATCTGCACACGTCTAGAAATCGCCTGTATGCTTACGCAAAATTATTAAAATTAGAACCAGTTAGAAGCTTATAATTAGACGTTACATTTGCGTCCCCACGAATCCTTATAAGGAACAGCAGGAACCTCAGAAATTAGTGGCTATTTTTTGAACACTTGGCCATATTTTGGATTAGAATGAAAGTTGTTGATTTTTTGTCATATCTTTGCATGACATTTCCCTTTGACCTTTCATTTACGTCCAAAAGACATTCTTTCAATCGTTTTACAGCGCAGATGTTGCTCTTTCAATCATTTTTTTGAACTCTCTCTCCAATGACAATTACGATCAAAGCCTTCCCTTAAACTATATAAGTTTGTAAAATTACAACCAAAAAATGCACCACTAAATGTTTGGACTTATGAAACGATGTTATTACTTTGGAATTCGTAATTACTTATTCTGTGTCAAATCATACAAGATAGAAATCAAGATTAATACCACAAAAATCCAAACTGATATATCTGTGATAAAATTACCTCAAATTAATTTTGAACCACTAAAAAATCTAAACCGATACACCTATGATAAATTTACTCCCCATTTGTTATATTTTACGATCAAATTGCAGAGTTGGATGACACGTGGTAATTGACGGATGTATTAATTTGGGTTTTTAACATCCGTTCTTCATGGATGTATCAACTTTAGGTTTTTCATAGTATCAAGTCAATTTAACGATAACTAATGGAGAATAAATTTATCACAAATGGATTAGTTCGGTATTTTTTATGGTTACAAAATTAGTTTGGTATACTAGTTTTAGACTTTTTGCGATAAAAAAAAATAGTTCAAGAAAAATTTATAACATATGTCAAGTTTTAGGTTTTTCGTGATATTAATCCAAAACAAATTGTAAATAATTAGAACTAGGCTTTATTTCACGCTCACTCGGTCTGCCCATGTCATATCCCGAGTTTCTTTCCTCCGGTCTCCGCTGCCTTCGCCTCTATCGAGCTTCGTTGCCGTCAAGTCGTCTCTTTTAAGTCACGATCTCTGCCCTTGTTCGCCGGCAGCAATTCGGTCGACTTCTGAACGACACTCAACCATCTATCCCTATGCTCTCTCTTGTCTGAAACGAACTTTGGTTACAAATTCACGCTTACCAACCATCAAAATGGTATATCTTTTGTATCATATGAGTTATTTGTTTAGCTATCGAAACGGTAGCTTTATGATTGTAATAAATAGATCGATGAAGTTGGTGTGGTCATGCGGTCTAAACCAGATAACAAGCCGGAAGGCGTGGAAGACCTTTAGAGGAAAAAGAAACAAGAAGATAAGGTTGAATTCGATGCATTATTTGATTATCTTTCTAGTGCATCAGACTTTATTTGGTTTGAATCCAATCTAATTGCTCGTCACCTCAGTGCGATGCACATCATGTTTGTGCTTGCCTGGCTATATGATAGCGCATGAATCTTATAGTTTTGAGTGAATGACTAGAATCAAGTGACAATCAGCTTGTCCCTTTGCATGTATTCCTATCAATTTGCATAGCTTACTGAGGAGGTGGTCAAGATCACTGGAAAAACTATCTCAGTTTTGCCAAATTGAGTAGGCTTTTATAGCTTTGTCAATGGCAATCGGTCTTACCTTAATATTTTGCGTTTCATTTTCATGTGTTTGAAGGCAAGAGAGAACGAATTGAAGAAACTCTAGGCTGTCGAAAAAGCAGAGCTAGCTAAACTTAAGGTAAACTGTTGTATACTTGTTCAAAGGAATTTTTGCTATATCATTCTTGTTAATGATTTATAACTGGTCCCATGTGTACTTGCTTTGAATCTCATAGCTTTCAATATTGGCCATTGATGATTTACTTTATGTAGTGTCCTGGAAGTGTCAAAGTCTGTATGTATACTAATATCGATGTCTTTTCTGTTTAACTTTCCTTCCAAGGCTCAACAAATTGCTGGTGCCCCCAAAAAGAGTGCAAAAAAGAATATAAAGCGAGATACAGGGGAAGAAATCCAGGTGATAATGTCGACCCAAAGACTCCATTTTGGCAAGAAGAAAAGGCTATCCTGCTGTCGCGACCCTCCCGAAGGGGTTTAGTGGATTGCTGAGCCCGTTTTGGTATCTGGGCTTAACTCGGGTCCTCCAAGCCCATACCAAATCGCCATCCGGAAGACGTCACTGCGTACGCTATTTGGGTAAGGTAAGGGTAATGGCTGACTTTTGGTGAGTCGCCATTCCCTTTCCAGGATCCGAAGCTCGAAGATCGGTCATGAACCGGCACCTCGATGGCATCTATAAGAGGTGACAGTTGCTGTGCGCTTATCATCCTCGTAATCGGCTAAATCTCATTCGTTGCTCAAAAGTGAGACCACAAAATCTTGTCCGTAGGTAAGAGTTGCCAAGTCTTCGTGACATCTGCTCTTCATTTGAACCTTTGGACTCTCCTCTTTTGGCCATCGTTGAAGTTCTCTTCTTCATTTCCATTGCAGGAAAAATTCTTCTTCTTCTTCCTCCTCCTCCTCCATAATTCAGTGTATTCAGAGATTAACGCCAAGTGCTTTTTCGTGGGTCGAGTTCAGTTGGGATTGCCAAGGAACGATGAGTTCGAAGGGTGTGAAGGAAGATTGTCTTGGTTGGGCTGCCAGAGATCCTTCTGGATTTCTCTCCCCCTACAAATTCAGCCGCAGGTATTGCTGTCACAGTTATCGTTTATTTAATTCATTTGTTCCTTATCTTTTCGGTTTCAATTTCCATACAGTGTTCTCAGGTCTTAATATTATTTTATTTTTCTTTTTTTTTTGCCTCTTACTCTCTTTTTTTTTTTTCTCTTCCTACTCCTTTGAGTGTCGTCGGAGCTTGCCCGTTACTGGGTGAGGCCATTGTAGTTGAGGGCGAAGGCCACCTCGCCAAGATCTAAGGGAGTCCAGCCATGCTAGGGCCTCAATGGCAACAAGTGAAGGCGGCCATGGCCTCGCCACCTTCGACTATGGCCACCTTCGCCCGCACCTAGTGGGGCTAAGCGGCCGCAAAGCCCTCGTTGAGTAGTAAGGGAAAAAAAGGAGAAAAAATAAAGGAAAAATAAAATAAAAAGTAATAAAAAAATTATTAAAAATTATCTACGTCAGCATCGGCCGATAAAGTGGATTGAAATGGCATAATTGCAAAAGGGTTAAAACTCAATTGGCAAAAAAATAAAAGTGAGAGACTGAATTGACATAATTACAATAATTTTATGACTTTTTTTTGGTAATTTTTCAGTTTTTTATGCTTTTTAAAATTTCCACATTGACCAAACCATTTCATTTTTACTTCTTCTGAACTTTTGTTGTGTATGCACTAGTTTCCGGGTTGAGAATCATTAGAGTGAACGATATGGCATGCCCCAAAATGAGTTAGTCAGAATTTCATGTCAGACGTGAGGATCCGGGTGCTTACTTTGTCAGCTTTTGAGATTTTTTGTACTATTCAAACGAATGCTTATGGATTTGTTTCTTTTTCATTTCTCTTTTCTCAATTTTTTTTTTTGGTGGAATGCATGATAGTTGCGGGTCACACTTAGTTTAGGGATCTGGAAATTGAGGTTAAAAAAAAGGTAACTGAGTCTAATTACTCACTCAATTAGATGCTCACATATTTGGGAATTCTCTCTTTAGGACCGTGGGAAGCGATGACGTCTCCATCAAGATCACCTACTGTGGAGTGTGCTATGCAGATGTTGCTTGGACTAGGAATGAGCATGGAAGTTCCAAGTATCCTCTGGTGCCAGGGTAGGATGCGGCGGAACTTGAATGTTACTGATTTTTCTTAGCACCATCCTCATAATTCTCTGAACAACATTTGCAAATGATTTTTCGGTTGATTCAGGCACGAGATAGTAGGAATTGTGAAGGAGGTTGGCTCCAGTGTCCAAAGCTTCAAAGTTGGCGATCATGTGGGCGTGGGAACTTACGTCAATTCATGCGCAGAGTGTGAGTATTGCAATGACAGGCAAGAAAATAATTGCGAAAAGGGGCCAGTTCTTACTTTTGATGGAATCGATGCGGACGGCACGGTCACAAAGGGTGGATATTCTAGTCACATTGTCGTCCATGAAAGGTAATTGCGTTACGACACAACTCCATTAGACAGCATTTTACACCGTACAGGGATTCCAAATCATGGTGGCCAAAGCAGATTTCAAATCATGTGTTCTTCTCTGCAAATTTTCTTCTTATTCTGATTGTGGCCAGAAGTGGTTTGATGCGTATAACAGTGAGGAATGGCTGAAGACACTTTCTAAACCGACTCTGGAGAGTCTCTAATTCCTCTGTGTCCAGTAACAATTCAATGGAGAATTGCCTTTGTCGAATGCCAAAAGAAACCCTCCTCAAGAAAACCAGGTCAAGAATGGAATAAGGGGCCCTCAAATTGTTTCACAGAGACCCTCCTTATAAAGTAGCATTAGATCAAGTGGGAAACAAGATGTATGTGCTTTCACCAAGTCTTGGAACTGACCGAGTCAACAGGAATTTCGCGTCCCTTTTGAAACGAAAAAGTTGATCGAGTGGAATAGAGCATTCACGGTATCTGTCCAGCATATGCAATATGCAACCAGTTTCCTTTCTTAGAGCAACTCTCTTTCTCAATTTCGATCTAGTATGGTCTCCTGTAGCCTGCAATAGCTTTACTTTTGTTGCTATGGCAATAAGGTTATGTCTTAAGCACTTTGTGGTGAGAAAAAGTATCTCAGAAACAACATGATGCTGAATTATGATCTAAGCAACTAAAAGTTCCAAGCACACATTAGATAGAATTTCTGGTTCTGGGACTTACTAACTGTTAAAACAGAAAAGATGGGTTGCTGACTCCATCAGGAAAACGTTTCCTCTCTTTGTTTTTATTTTGGAACTTAATTGTGGTGCTGCATTGACAGATACTGCTTCAGGATACCAGAAAACTACCCGTTGGCTTTAGCAGCACCATTGCTCTGTGCTGGAATCACAGTATACACTCCAATGATGCATCACAAGATGAACCAACCTGGTAAGTCTCTTGGCGTAATTGGACTTGGTGGGCTCGGTCACATGGCAGTTAAGTTTGGCAAGGCTTTTGGACTGAAAGTCACAGTGTTCAGTACAAGCATTTCTAAAAAGGAGGAAGCACTGACCTTGCTTGGTGCTGACCATTTTGTTGTCTCTTCTGACCAAGAACAGATGAAGGTAAATGGGAAAACTTGGATCTACCAATACTGTAGATCAATGGAGGTCAAGTTCTGTTATCATCTGATGAATCCAATACATGCAGGCCATGGCTAAGTCCCTGAACTTTATAATCGACACAGCATCCGGTGATCACCCATTCGACCCTTATATGTCTCTTTTGAAGACGGGTGGTGTTCTGGCATTGGTTGGGTTCCCGAGTGAAGTTAAATTCAGTCCAGGAAGCCTTAACATTGGTATGTTCTTGTTCTCCAAGCTCATTACCAGATGAATACTAGATACCCAGCAGATGAACTAGCTAAGTTGCTCGCGATGAAATTTTGGCAGGTATGAAAAACATTTCGGGTAGCATAACGGGAGGAACAAAGGATATCCAAGAAATGATAGACTTCTGTGCGGCGCAAAAGATATACCCGAAGATCGAAGTGATACCGATTGATTATGCCAACGAAGCCCTCGAGAGGCTCATCAAGAGAGATGTGAAGTACAGGTTTGTCATTGACATCGAGAACTCCCTGAAATGACACCATTTATTGGGAAGGTGGGATCTTTTCTAGGCAAAAGGAATCGCAAGGAGAGCAAAATGGGAGACAGGAAGCATTGACCAGAGTTATATGTACTTTTCTTGCCCAGTAGGCAATGAATTCTACATCCATCGCGTACCTTAGTTGAGAATCTATTGTTGAAATAACCGAGCTAGTCGTGTTGTGTTGTTTTGTTGTAATATGATTGGAAGTGAAGTTCTTAGAATAATTGGCTTCTTTAGCCCCCCGAATCTTTATTTGACTTCCTTCAAATGAAGTATTAGATCCATGAGAAAGCATCCTTGCATTGAATTTCGGTCATCAGAACCAATTGATGCGGGTTCTCCGACAATAGTTGAATGTCTCCGAGGCATTGCTACAAAATTGCCATCCATCAAACATTGGACATCGATTGCATAATTTGGTAATGACATACTCGGAAATGAAACAAAATCCATTCGAGAGAGCTTAAATCGGAAGAAACTACCTAAAACTCATAGATATTGTCTTGTTCCTGTTGGTTCGGGAGCCTGTTTAGAATCAATCTCTTAAACGATTCAGATTCACTAGTCCAGAAGGAATGTTTGGAAAACCTGTTGAGCTTGAGTCTGAATCTGATCAGCTCAAAAAGGGCATTCAGAAGCAGAACGTGTCTGAATCTGAATTCCTGGAAAACACTTACTATTTAAAAAGGTTTGGTGAAAACTTTCAGATTCACTTGGAAATAGTTTTTCTACATAAGAAAAGTGGGATCGACACAAGTATAAACCGAGGCCTGTGTTGAACACAGTTTCCTTAAAACAGATTCGCTCCCTCAACTCTGTGCTTGAGGTTTCGTGAGCGTCTGTCTCCCAGGATACAACGGTTGACAACTAAGAAGTGAGCACAACACCTCAGAGTTTTCTACGAACTTGAAGAACTTGTGTTTGAACACTATCGAAAACAATGCAAGAAACAAAGGGAGAGTTTTGGTTTTCGTTTGAGTGTGTGTCTGTGTATCTATTTTTCAAAACTGAAAGAGAATCATCTATTTATAAGATGAGTGAAGGGTTATTTCGGAATTATATGGTGTAACAGTTGATAACGGCCATTTGAATTTGCCATTTGTAACTGTTGTGGTGTAACAGACATTTAAATATGCCGTTTATGTCATAATGGATGATTAACTCTGCCATTTGTAACTGTCGTAATGTAATGACATTCCAAAACATTACAAATGGTCAACATCTGAGCGTCGCGAGCTGCTTCTGAACCCTGCGCGAGTAGCTTCTGAACGCTGGATCTGAACCCCGCGCGAGCTGCTTCTGAACGCTGGATCTGAGCCTCGCTCGAGTTGCTTCTGAACGCTGGATCTGAACCCCGCTTGAGCTGCTTCTGAACGCTGGTTATGAACCTGCGTGAGCTGCTTCTGAACGCTGGTTCTGACCCTGTGAGAGCTGCTTCTGAACGTTGCTTCTGAGCTCATCCGAAACATACTCTGCTTCTGAGCTCGCATTAAAGCATTGTTACAGAATCATCCATTAACACCAACTCAAGGGTGTTCTTTGAGAAACAATTTCTCATTCACCCACACCATATTTCCAACAGTTCCTTCAATCTGTTGCTGCACGTATAATTTTATGTATCTTGAAGCTACAAAATACTTTATACAAAGTCCGAGTTACACTGACTGTCACAAGTATATGTCATAAAAAAATTGGACTAGAAACATTAACTATAGATCGTTTAAAGGTTTCTTTTTCCATCATGAGAAATTACTAATAGCTCATAAAAAATATTATTGATAGCAGATATATTTACAGAGACTTTTATGTTAGAACTCAATAGTTGTATGAACAACATCTCAGTCATATGAGAACGGACAGGAGTGCATTTGGAATGTGCATTTCAAAGTAGGTTTTGACCTTTAAGGTGCTTTTAGGACACTATTACGATAACAGAGAATATGTCATCTTTCTCCAAGTTAATAGCCTATCTAGCAAAACCACCCATGGAGCTCGTAGTCAGCTTCCTTAGCTACGTAAAGAAGTGCGACTACTATCGACTCCTTCGAATGAGCAAGTGGCCCTAAGACTGCAGGATTGACCTAAAATCAATTATGCATCGGCCTGATGATAGATCGCTTTTGTGAATCCTCCTCATTGTGGATGATCGAAGTCAATGCTAAATGTTCAAGTTTTCTAATCCCAAGTTGTGTTCTAAAAAAGAACGCAGCACCATCTGTCTTGAGGTGTGAGGGTCTAACATAAAGTGGCTCATCTGCTAACTTATCGAAGGCTTATCTACTAACTTGTCAAAGCCCGTCCATTGCAATTTGGGATTAAGTATGACTCGATGACGATTATTTATAAGAGGATATCGAATTAAGCAGGTATATTTAGTGGCGGTGCACACGCTAAAAGAACAAGCTCGATAACTTTTTGTCGGTCTAAGAAATAGAATGTCTTTGTCAGCTCCTCACCAATGATCCATGACTTTGAATGTTCATCTCCGTTGGCAGAGCAGATTTCTACCGATTGTTGCATGAAACTTTTTGATATCTATGTAAAACACTCATCTAACTTCCAGCTTTGTCACGACAGAATACTGTTGATTCATTAGAGAACGTTTGGGCTAAGGACATCACAAGTGCGATAACTTTTGTACAATACTCACTTGAGTACCATATATTTTTTTTTATCACTTGAGTGTCATAACTTATATACGGCACTCACTCAAATACCATAATCTTTTTATTATTATTATTTGAGTGCCATATAACTTTTCAAGCAATCACTTGGATGCCATGATTCTTTTTTAAAAACATTTGCCACAAGTGCTATGCCATGTTGGATTTATGACACTCAGGTGAACGTTTTTAAAAAAATTGACACTTAAGTAACCGATTGAAAAATTATCACAGAAGACCAAAAGTAAGTCCAGCGAAAATTCAACACATGTAGGCTCTCTCTCTCTCTCTCTCTCTCTCTCTCTCTCTCTCTCTCTCTCTCTCTCTCTCTCTCTCTCTCTCCACGCATGTGCATTCTTCAATTTAATCAACACTTTGCTGGCAAAGCTGTTTATCGTGGGAGATTACTGGGCAAGCCGTTTATCCACCCGGTGTCATCCATGTGGTACATGTTAATTTCTTGACCTTGTCTCATGATAATTTTACTGAAAGCTGTTACATTGTTCCCCTTTTGCTTCGGTAAGTATCATTTTCTCAGAGAAGTTCCATGATGTTTTCTCTTGTCCTTGATCTCGTCTAAACACTAGATGTCGTCGTTGTTAAGGTGGTTCATGTTATATTCATTTTTCTTGTGAATTGAAGCAATTTGTCACAGATTACTCTGCATGTTGCAGGACATTTAATTACCTCATTCGCAATAATCATATAACAAAAACCTTGAAGGCAAACCTTGGATCACTGAGCTCGGGGGCTGTGGATCTCATAATTTTGGTGTGAACTGTCTACTTATACAGGCAGCAACAGAAACTCAAGAAGACCATCAATGCATGTGGACACGAACGGAAGGTCCCAGTTCACATTCAGGGAGAGAATGCGGCAAAGCTGGCCAAACTCATCCAAGAATTTGAATTTTTTCAAAAGGAGAGCTCGGGATTAGAAGTTGTCAACGGATGCAATTAAACCATTGTGGCAGGTTTTCTCATTCTTTACGAGCCCCAAAAATCCAAGAGACCGTGACAAGCAGCTCGATGTGACAAAAAAGTGATGGAGGATTTTGTGAGGCTGATTTTGTTAGAGTTTTCTTAATGCGGGCTTATATTAATTGAGTTTGTAATTATCATTTTACGGGATTAATTTACCGTTTGCTAGATTAGTCTAATAAGGTAAGATATAAACATTCTTAACTAGTCATATATAGGTCTGGCTAGTGTAGGCCGAGTTCGGGCTGACCCGTGGTGAGAGAGCCCAGCTAAAAACTCTATAAATAGTGCTAAGGTCCATCCTCTGACCCTTGATAATTCACAATTACCTCATATAAGGATTTGAGAGAAACGTAAGGGGTGACTCATCAAGCCAAGGCTACCGAGGACAATAGAGGAGAAGACTTGAGCATCAGATCGTCGGTGTTCCGCTTCAAGAATGATAGATCCTAAATCAAATGCACAAATCCCCTTTTCTTTCTTCATACATCATTTTACTTCTAGCTATGTAGATCTTGGGATTGCTGTATAGGGTTTGATAGCAGTTAATATATCGTATCAGAGCTTTCCACAATCTAGATATAGAACGTTTGGTTTTTGCTCGTTTACATAAATTTAATAGGATGAAAATTGATTTTGATTATATTTTGATGGGGTGGCACTCCTCCGTAGGAGGCCACACTCACGCCACACTCCACCAAGGCCAAGGCGGTGACTGCCCATTGTGTGTGTCACGTCCGCAGCACGTGTCTAGGACACATGTCAGCACCTGGTTAGGTGGCTAGTGCCCGTGACATCATCCGTGATATCAGCAGGTCATTGCCATACCGTTCGGGTTTAACCTAGTCGACCTAACCCTAGTTGACCCATTGACTGACCTGAATTGACCTGAGCTAGTTTGACCTTTAGCCTGGTCAACCTAACCCGGTTGGGCCGTTGATTGGTTCGACTAGTTAGTAGTTGGGCCAATGATAACGATTAGACCGATCTAGGGTCGGACTGGCCATTGGGCCACTTGAGCCCCTACACGTGCATCGCAAGTGCAGGGCGTGTTCCTTACATGCCAAATGTTTTGAAGGTATGTGAGGGTGCGTTCGGTGTCCGTTTTGGACGTTCTTGGTACCAGCATGCTTATATGGAGATGATTTACATGGTGGTATATTATTTTGAATATTTGAGACTTTCAAGGATAGGAAAATGCATAAAACCTTTATATATGTGTAATCCTAGGGATATTTTTGGGCATTTTCCCTATATTTTCATATGGTTTGGGAAATACTAAAGCTAGCTCACACGTGTATGATCATATATATGATGTGTAGAGTATTATTAAGTGTTGGCATGTATAAGTTTCAATATGTATCAATGGATAGGGCAATGCTAATGGCATCTCTTGTGATTTTTGGATAAAGTACCCCTATATTCAAGTCTAAAATCACACACTTATGTGCACGCGTGAGTGTACACACACACACACACACTATATATATATATATATATATATATATATATAGTAAATGTGAGACATAAAGTTATATCCTTGGTGTGTGAGAGTTTCAAAGATTAAATTTAGTCATGATCTCCAAAGTAACATACTTAATCGGGTTTGAGAAATATTGATTTTATATTGTGGTAGGATGTCTCCTACTCTAATACATGATTATATTTCCAAAGGAGGTGATCGCATATTAATTTACAAAGTGATACATGTATAGCATATGATTGGAAAGTGACCATTCTAGTTATTCATATACCCAAATGTGGTGATTCATAAAGATTAGATTATATTCTCAAGGCCACTGTCATGTGGAGAATTTACAACTACATGTCATATATTCTGCCTAAAGATAATTATGTGATGATGCATGTAACTTTCAAGATGTATACTTATAAGGTGTCAAGTTACACTATATTGATTCATAAAGGATCACATGTGCAACATATAATTTAAAGAGTGGCTAATCCTAGTGGTTCATATACCCAAAAGTAATGATTTACGAAGATTGAGATATATCCTGATGATCGTTGTCATGTATTAAGTACATGTCATGTATTATGCCCAAATGTGATTATATGATAATGCATCTAACTCTTAAGATATGTACTTATAAAGTCCAAGTTACACGGTACTCACATGATGCTAAAATTGCATACATTACTTGCCAAAATTGTCACATTCTCTGTAAACGATAACTCCATTAAAATTGAGGTTCATACTCGTTCAGACTTTGAGAAATGGATAGAGGATAAAATGTTTGGGATGTAGATGGTAGAAGTTCATATTGCTCTTAAAGGATAAGCCGACAAATATTACTACCAATAGTACAGAACTCGTGAAGACACATTTTGTTGTCTAGGTCAAGAGCAATCGGATTGCTTATTATCTATGAAGTGATCCATTCAGAACTATTTGAAAAGTGATTTGCCAGTTGACTGTACTGCTATACAAATGATTGAAGCCTTGGAGGCTATGAACTTTATCTCATTTAATGTTAAGAGTAGGACACTTCTGTAAGGACTCTTCAATATGAGGTTTAATGGTTCTATTGAATTAGAGATTACGTCATAAGGATGGTGGACCCTCGAGTAAGAGGATTAAAAATCATACTTATAAAGGAACACCTGAAATTACCAATCATTATGATAGTTTGGGTCTACACATAGAATTCTTTAAGAAGGATGGTGGCCACAACTTTTTTTGTAAGAAGAGATGTCATATAAAGAAAAACCGCAACAAATAAAAAATTTGGTTGTCCAAGTGTGAGCATACAAGAAATGATTCTTGGGCTTTGGTTTGTGAATCTAACATATCAGAAGCCCCATCTAATTTATGGTGGCTAGATATCGATGTGACCAATGATGTTTCATTCAATATATAGTGATTCATAAATCATAGGAAGCCAAATTAGGATGCATCAAGCTCACCATGTGAAATAACAATGAAATTGATATTGAGTTCATGGGAGATGTCATTTTAATTTGATATTAAGGAACACACTTATTGTACTTTCTTTATATGGAACTTAGTTTTCGTATCATGTTTGGATATGTGTAGTTATTTTTTTGAAATAAAGAACAACGGTATTTTCGTGGTTTTTAAGTCAAATAAGATTAAGTGCTGCAATGTGTTTAATGAATGATACAGATTATGTTTAACTCCCAATAATATATAGGTCTCTTATACAACTAGAAAACGTTGATTCCAAAAAATTTCTATCTTAAAAATAATCTCAGCATTGTGGCATAAGTAACTTGGCCACATATCTAGAGAGAGCATGGAGAAGGCTGATAAAGGATAACATCCTACCTACTCTTAAATGTGATCTAGAGATTTGCATAGACTGATGTAGAGGTAAGATGACTAATATATAGAAGAAAACTGCAGTCCGAAATTATGACATGTTAGAGGTCATTTACACTGATATTAGTGGATCTATATGGCAATCTTGTGTAAAAATTTTTATTTCGACACATTCATTGAAGACTATTCCCAATATGATTATGTGTACTTGATTAAGGAAAAGTCTAAGTCTCTTCACTAGTTTAAGATTTTCGGATTAAAGTTGTGAAATAGTTGGGAAAAGTCATAAATAATGTTAGATCATGGTGGTGGGTATTTTGGCAAGCATGGCGATGCTAGATAGCTTAAATGACCATTTACTAAATACTAAGAAGATTTTAAGACAGTAGCTTAGTTTATAACGTTTGGAAGTCTTGAGTAAATTGTGTACCTGAAATTTTATGTATATGGTGAAGGATATGATTAATAAAGCAAACCAACATGGTTCTTTATGGGACGAAACTTTCAAAGCTGCCCTTTATATTATAAACCGTGTTTCTGCCAAAGCTGTCCTGTCGACTCATTTTGAGTTATGGACTAGGCGTAAATCTAACCAAACCATCTAAATATTTGAGTTTGTCTTGCAGAAATGAAGTTATATGATCCAACATTAAATAAGTTGGACTCCAGAATCACTTGGTATTACTTCATATTTTACCCAAATCATTGGAAGGTGTGTTAAGTTTATAATTCCAATGAAGGACCAAGAATTGTGGAATAATAGGTAGCAAAGTTTTTGTATTTTATGAGACCAAAGAGGGTAGTTGCTAATAGACTATTAAGGTTAATGGTATGGTGGGGATTACCGTGTCATTTTCTCTACATATATAGATGATCGTGGAGCCTCCCATATCATAGATTGAGTCTATTGGGGTTTAAGATCGTGTTATTTAGACACATCCTAACGAAGTTCTTCAAGCCTCACAGGTGTATGATGAGGTTGAAGTAACTCTATTTATAAGATGTATCAGATAGAGATTATCAACTATTCCACTAGACTATATAGTATATTTGGGAACGTATGACTATGATATCGACTGTATGGTTGATTCAATGACTTATACAGATGCTGTTTCTTTTCCTTAGTGAGATTTGTGGTTGGATGTGATAAAAATAAGATACAATCTATGAAACATAATAGTGTTTGTGAGCTTATTAAATTGTTGAGAGTTACAAACTCATTGACTGTAAATTGACATATAAGATTAAAAGGGGCTCTAAAGGAAAGATTGAAAAGTTTCTAGTAGCCAAAGATTTTACTTAGAGAGAAGAAGTAGATTGTAAAGTAATCTCTTTCCAATCTCTCCTAAAGATTCTTTTAGAGTGATCACGGCATTAGTAATTCATTTTGATATGGAGTTACACTAAATGAATGTTAAAATTGTCTTTCTAAATGAAGATCTTGATGAGGAAGTTTATAAGGTATAACCTGAAGGTTTTGCAGCAGATAATTCAAGTAAGCTTATGTGTAAACTAAAGAAATCTATTTATAGCCTTAGTAAAGCTCCTAAACAATGATATTTGAAGTTTCATATGTTGTCGCCTCTTCTGATTATGTTGAGAGCAAAGTGAATCGGTGTATATACTGCAAGATTAGTGGGACAAATTTTATTTTCCTTATACTTTATGTAGCCGATATCTTGCTTGTGACAATGATATTGGATGACTGCATGAAGCGAAGTGAATGTTGTCAAAAAATTTTGACATAAAGGACCTTGCTAAGTCATTTTTTTCCTAAGCATTATGTTAGCAAGTAGTGTAGTATAATGGAAAAGTGAGAAATAGAAATTTATATGATCCTTTACCATGCGAACGGAGTTTATAACATGCTTTTGGCTACTACTCATGTCATTTAGCTCTAGAATCTTATTAGAAAGTTGACCATATTTGATTTATGGATAAGCCTATACAGTTGTTTTATAACAAAAGCTATGCAGTGTTATTTATTAATAGAGTTGATATCACGAAAAACCTCAAACTAGTGCGCATGTGAAAAATTTACCCTAAATTATTTTTTTGACCATGAAAAATCCTAATATGGTACACTAGACAAATTTACCCTAACCTGATATATTTTTCATAAATTTACCATTCATTAATTTTCATTAAATTTAATGTCAAATTACTTAGTTAGATGGCATGTGGCACTTTACGGGTATACCAGTTTGAAATTTTTACCCTATATTTATCACAGGTTTATCATTTTATGATTTTTTATGGTACTGATCCAATTTAACAAAGGATAAATTTGTCATATGTGTAATAGTTTGGGATTTTTTATGGTAAAAAAATTAGTTTTTGGTAAATTTGTCACAAATGTACCAGTTTGAGATTTTTTATGGTTAAAAAAGTAATTTGGGGCAAATTTGTCGCTAGTGTACTAGTTTAGGATTTTTTTGTGGTAAAAAAATAGTTTGAGATGAATTTGTCATAGATGTACTAGTTCAGGATTTTTCGTAATAAAAAAATAGTTTATGGTAAATTTATCACGGGTGTATCAGTTTGGAGTTTTTCGTAATATTAACCCTTTTTAGTAATACTAGAGGTCTCAGGAGTCTAAGTATCTAGGGGTCAAGTTTTTGACCATAAAGGAAACAGTTGAGCATGGTAACATTAAAGTAGAGTATATTTTCACAAATGATATTGTTGCAGACCCACTGACTAAAGGCTTTTGCCCTTGTGTATTTGAATGATATGTCATTAATATGGGCTTAGCAGCATCATTGGATGCGGTTATTCATTGGGAGCTGTTTTCAGTTTTTGCTTTAATATAGTTTACATCTGTTTTTGTTACATTTTGTGATATCTTAATATGTATCAACTATATTGCATGCAATAAAGCATTTATGATTAAGGCAATATTAAATACATATATCAAGTGGAAATCTCAAGGTATGCGTAAACCTTGATTAAAGATTGGGGCATTTAGTTACTAGCTCTAAGGATATGTTTTGATACACATAAAGTGAAGTTAATTATAAAGACAAGGCATATGTGGGTTCATTGGAACTATATATATATATATATATATATATATATATATATATATATATTCTCTGGTGTTATATTAGGTTTTGTGATACATAAAGGAGAGAAAATGGTGACTAAAAAAGGAGATAACACATAAAAGTATTACTATTTTGTGAGGTGTTATCCAATTGCCACACTATCGTATTGAATCGATATCAATAGAGTTAAGAGCACTTGTGACCATGGATGACTATTTGTCTACTAATGTAGTTATTATCATAATTCGGTGTTTGAGACTTTATGGGATCAAATTGACTATTAAGAATAATCTCTAGACTAGCATAGAGATGCGCATCTACAGTGTAGTTTCAATTAATATTTGCCCAAGTGTGAGAATGTTAAATTCTTCCTAATGTGGGCTTATATTAATTGAGATTGTAATTACTATTTTACTGGATTAATTTACTGTTTACGGGGTTGGTCTAATAATATAAAATATAATCATTCTTAACTAGAATTCTTAACCAATTAGATACGGGCCTAGCTAATGTGGGCTTAGTTCGGCTTGACCCATGAGAAGAGGGCCCAATTGAAAACTCTATAAATAGCACTAAGATCCCTCCTCTATGCCTTGACGATTCACAATTAACCCACATAAGGATTTCAGAGAAACGTGAGGAGCAACTCATCAAGCTAGGGCTACCGAGGGTAATAAAGGAGAAGACTTGAGCATTGGATCGTCAATATTCCGTTTCAAGAACAATAGATCCTAAATTAGATGCACAAACCTTTTTTCTTCTCCAAACAACGCTCTATTTCTAGCTATGTAGATCTTGGAATTGCCATATAAGGTTTGATAGCGGCTAACATATTCAATATTGAAACAACGGGCTACGAACAAGAGATTTTTTTACTGGGTTATCTTTTGTATCCTTTGGTACGGTACACAGTCTTAGGTGGCTTATACACGATGAATTGCTTTCTCACGAATCCATGTTGGGTATTTGTTCCTCGAGGAGTTTTCCTCCAGTGGGGTAAGTGCATTTGAAGTTCTACTCTGTATAGGCATACACCCTAATTTCGGGGGAAAGAATACTGTTACGAATAGATAATATCATCAAATTGGGAACAATTCTTTGATTTGAATGCAATCTTTTTCAGCGATATCACAAGATTGTGCTTAGTGCAAGCTCTGGCACGAATACTTAAAAAGGTCCTCCAAGCTTAGTTCTCCCCCTGATCAATCAAGAATTGCACTTATTACTCCATTGATCATTATTCCATTTGGTTTCAGTATTATTGTAGTAATCTTCTGCAAATCCTTGCATAGTCTTGTTCAGATTTTCTCTCCAAATATTGGCAAAAGTACATAAGGCAAAAGTACACACAGAATGCCAATATTTGTGTACGGCACTCACTTTGATACCAATATTTAAGTGCCAAATTGGAGAAAAACGATTACCGAAGTGCAAATTTCAGCTAAAAATGATTACTTGAGTACCAATTCTGGCCAAATAGTACATGTGGTATTTTTTATTAATTTTTTAATGTTACGTGGAAAAAAAAATTTTAAAAAAATAACCCACATGGTATCGACGTGGACTGTTCCACTTAAAAATAGTTTTTTTTAAAAAAATTAAAATTAAACAGGAAAAAAACCTAAAAAATCTAAAAAAATCAACCCATGTCACTGGCCAAGGCCTAGGTGGGGTTGCCGAGCCTCAGCGACCCGCCTTGGCCATCCCTCACCCCTCGCCGGCCATTGTCGATGACGGTGGGCTGCAGTGGCAAGGGCTTGCAACTGCTTTGCATTTATTTTTTTTTTTTTTTTCAGTTTTTCAGGTTATTTTAAGTTTTCTAATATTAAGTGGATTTTTTATTGGTTTTAAATTTTTTTGGCTGACTAGATCCTCTAATGAGCCACGTAGATGCCACTTATAATTTTTGGCGAAGGCCATCGGAGTTGGCTTTGAAATAATTGGTTTTTTTTTAAAAAAAAAATTGGTACTTAAATTATTCAAAAAAAATTTTGATACCAAGGTGATCGCCGTACACAAATATTGGCACTCCAGGCATATTTTTGCCCTTCAAATAAATATTAACTTCTTCCTTGATCTTATATGCGAATAGTTGTGTACTTTATAAGTTGAAACAATGTAAAAACATAGGAAATTCCATGAACTTTGCCCCGAAAATGTTCATACACGTTGGCAGAGCGAGTTCCTGCCGGTTATAGCACGAACATTGCCGATAACTATGTAGGACACTCATCACTCTTCCAGCTTTGTTATAGCAGAAGATTGTTGACTCATTAGAGGACGTCCTTTGTTTCCCTTAGTTGAAAACAAAGATATGACAAGCTCATTGTTGCTTAAAAGATTACCGAGGTAAAAAATAAAGTAAAATAAAGAGAAAAATAGTTCGAATTTGCATGAATTTGAATATTTGTACAGTCCAATCAAAACAAGACGCGTTGCAAGCAGAACATACATAAAATGAGCGTGGACACTCCCACTCATCTAGCGGTCAAAGCACTTAGTATTCTAGTATATCAGATACATCATATGACAGTGACAGGTGAGGAAACAAGCCTAATAGAAGATGAATGTCCCGAAAATGGATCAGTCAAATGTAAACCGTCGGAGTAGGATGACTGGCCGATACACCATGGCTATTGTGTAACCGACGCAGTAGGGCTGTTGGCACATTGCCCATTGACTTCTTTTTTTTTTCTTTTGGTCGGACCCATTGACTTCTTTTGCGTGTAAATAACTTGAATAATTTAATTAGGTCTAGGATAAAAAAAAATTACCAAGAACCACTAACTGAAATAATTTGATTAGCTCTAGAAGATGTCACTGCATACGTTTTCTTGGCTGAGGAACTGTCATGGCTTGCGTTTGGTGAATGACCAATGATATTTCCATGAGAGAAAGCTCGAATATTGATCATGATCATGTGATGGTGTGGCATCTATAAAAACGAAAACAACCGTTGAGCGCCATCCAGGTTACAGAAATACCTGCAGCTGAATTTGTAGGGGGAGAGAAGTCCAGAAGGATCTCGAGCTGGCCAGCCATCACAATCTTCCTTCACACCCTCCGAACACATCGTCACTCAACCACCAAACTGAATCCGATCTGCGAAAAATCACCTTGTGTTATATCTCTTAATAAACTGAATTATAGAAGAAGAGGATGATTTTTGTTTTTTGGTTAAAAAGGAAATGAAGAGAACTTCAATGATGGCCAAAAGACAAAGAGTTCAGACGTGTCAAGAGATTCAATAACATGAAGACTTGGTAGTTTTACCTTTACGTGCAGGGTGGATTTTGTGGTCGAGGGATGATGTGTTCAGAGGGCGTGAAGGAAGATTGTCTTGGTTGGGCTGCCAGAGATCCTTCTGGACTTCTCTCCCCCTACAAATTCAGCCGCAGGTATTACCATTTACACAAATGCTTATAGTCATGGATCCTTTTCTAATTTCTCATTTTCTGATTTCTTCTGGGTCGAATATGTGACAATTGGAGGTCAAGCGTAGCTTATTGATTGGAAAAATGAGAAAAAAAAAGGCACCCAAGTCTGATTAGTCACTTGATTAGATGCTCATCTGTTTGGGAATTCTCTCTTTAGGACCACGGGAAGCGATGACGTCTCGATTAGGATCACGCACTGTGGAGTGTGCTATGCAGATGTTGCTTGGACTAGGAATGAGCTAGGACACTCCAAGTATCCTCAAGTGCCAATATAGGATGCAACTGAATCTGAATTATACTCTTTTCCCTCAAGCACCATCCCCATAATTCTCTGTCCAAAGTATGCCAATTGATTCAGGCACGAGGTAGTCGGAATTGTGAAAGAGGTCGACTCACAGAGAATTATGGGGATGGCGCAAGAGGGAAAAGAGTAGCGTTCAGATTCAGTTGGATGGGTGAGAATTCGACAAAGAAAGAATCGACTTTTGACTGGATCGATGTGGACGGTACAGTCACAAAGGGAGGATATTCTAGCCACATTATCGTCCATAAAAGGTAATTGCTTTATTGTGATCTAAGAAAGTAAAATTCCCAAGCTCGGGGAAGACAGGATTTATGTGTCACGCCCCGATCCCCGGGGCCCGCGGCAACCCTACCAAAACGCCTCAGGTCGAAAAGGATAGCGTCCCAGGCACGCTAACGACCAAATAATAATTTTTTCTACGCATGCGGAAACGTACAAACTCCCCGTACAATCAATAACAACCGGGATAAAATAGTAGGATAAAAGATCACTCAATAAAAATCAGTTTAACAAAATCCAAACCAGTTTAACACACGATAAACATTAAAAAGGGCTGATACTCTTCAACCCTACGGAAGCTACAGTAAATATAGCCCCACTCTTCGGGGCGGCTTCCTAAAACCGACAAAAAGTCATAAGGTCAGGCAGGGTTAACTTCGTATCTACTCCCAAAAGAGAGACCTACTACGCCCTCGTCTTCCTCAATGCTTTGGACCTGAAAAAGTTGTCAACGACGTGGAATGAGATAAAAATCTCAATGAGTCGGCGCCTAAGCCCGGCTAGGGCGCTGATTCGCTCAGGCATCCTATGCAATAAAATATTCCAACAGTACCAAAATCAACCACATGCAAGCTTACCACGCCTTGGATCACACATATGCAAGACTCGGCTCCTCACATAAATTAATCAATCAAGGCGAACAATCAGAATCCCACCGTAACTTGCACACGTAACGTTCCACACGGATTCCAATTTATTAACAACCATTGGGCTCGGCTCACACGACTGGTGTGGCCCGACACTACGACTAGCAGTGTCTATTGGCATGACCAGGTTTCGTCCCTTTTCCCTTCGGGAACGGCGTCTGATAATCCGTAAGATTCGTACGACTGGCACGATACGGCAATATCAGGAATCTCATAAGGGCTTCGGCCCATCACAAGCTGCGACCGGCGTCCGATAGTCCGTAAGATTCGTACGACTGGCACGACACGTTACTATCAGGAATAACCATACGACTGACACGGATTTTTAAGCCCATCATATGACCACACGAGCACGCAATCCAACCAATCCAGTTTTATCTCTGCATTTAGTCCAATGCATCCACACTCGAGCGTGCTCCAAAAATCGGCCACAGGCCATTTTCATGCTCAAATATGAATTTAATTCCACATACGGTCATATGATGCATGCATTTATCCACCAGACTTTGCATTTATAATTGGGTGATCAACCCTCATACAGTCAATCATAGACCAAACAGAACATTCAACAGTCAGGCGTTGATCACCACACCAAGCAGTTGATAATAATTCAATAACATGAGCTTGGATAATTAAATTATCCACAAGCGCCTAATCCGCCAATCGATCAATCAATCAAACATTTCGTCGGTCACTCGGCTCTAGCCAATCACTTGCTCGCAGTCACACAATTCAGTCTACTCATCAACTAGCCACAGTTTACCTAACTAATCAATCTAACTTATTTAATTGTGGTCATTTAACTTAACCCAATCTCTAACTAATCCGACCACAATTATTGTACCTAAACACCCTAATTGACTAATTATTCTAGTCTCGAACGCAATTAACGACCTAACCGAGAGTTAGAGGCAAACTCACAATTTTTCCAGCGATCCGGCGACGACGACGACGGTTGGTACTGTTCACCGGAGTTACTGTTCACCGGAGTTACTGTTCACGCCGGCTACTGTTCACCGGAGTACTGTTCACGCCGGAGTACTGTTCACCGGAGTTACTGTTCACGAGGTACTGTTCACGCCGGTTACTGTTCACGCCGGTTACTGTTCCGGCGAGGCTTCGAACGGTGGCGACGACGAAATCGACAGCGATTTTTCCGGCGAGCGACGGCAACGACAACTACGATGTCCTTGGCTAGTCGGTGGACAACCGAAGCTCCGAGGGGCGGCCGTTGATGGTGGTGGCCTTAAACGGTGGGGGATGAGCTCGGGAGGGAGCTGCGATGATCGGACGGCAAGAGGAGACGACGACGACGTCGAGTTCGGTTGGATGTGCCGGTGCGACGGAGGAACGACGACGACGTGATGCAACGGCAACGACGAACTCCGGCTCCGGCGAGCGGTCTCGGAAGGCTGAGGTGTTCAGATTGGGACAGAATAGGGGTGGATCTGAAGCTTGGGGCTGTTGGTGGTGGTTTGGCTAGGTGGACGACGACGGCGAAGATAAGCTGGGAAGATGGTGGCGTCTGGAGCTCGAGCAACGGGCGGAGCAGAAGAAGAAATGAAGAAGAAGAAGAAGAAGAAAATAAGGAAGAAGAAGAAGGAAGAGGAGGAGGCGTGCGTCGGCAAGGGGGAGAGAGAGAGTGGGGGAAGAATATAAAAATGGGGAGGGGAATAAAAAAAATGGGGGAGATGTTGAGTGGAGTTGGTGGGGGTTAATAAAAAATGATGGGGTGTGGGATGGTGGGTGAGTGGGGGAGGCGTGGGAGAGAGTGAGAGTGAGGAGAGAGAGAGAATATAAATTATTTTTTTTTTAAAAAAAAAAAAGGATGTTACAACTCTCCCCACCATAGGAAATTTCGTCCTCGAAATTAAACTGCTGTTACATTTCTTCAAAAAGAAAAGGATGCAGTTCCTTCATGACTTCCTCGATTTCCCAAGTTGCTCCTTCTTTTCCGTGGTGTTGCCAAACTACCTTGACCAATGGAATCGTTCTGCGTCGAAGTACTTGCTCCTTTCTCTCTAGGATCCTCACCGGGCGCTCCACGTATGATACTCGCTCATCTAACTCGATCTCCTCGAAACTTAGCACATGGGCTGGGTCAGGCTCATATTTCCTCAACATCGACACGTGGAAGACGTTGTGCACTTGAGACAGCTTCGGTGGCAACGCCAAACGATATGCTAAGGTTCCAATCCGCTCCAAAATTTCAAACGGCCCTACATACCTCGGGCTCAATTTCCCCTTTTTGCCAAAACGAGACGTTCCTCTCATAGGCGACACCTTCAAGAACACATGATCGCCTACTTGGAACTCCAAAGGTCTTCGTCTCCTATCAGCGTAACTCTTCTGACGACTCTGCGATGTCTTGAGTCTATCTCTTATAACCTTGACAGCTTCCACTGACTGCTGTACCAACTCAGGACCAGTAATCTTCCTTTCGCCCACTTCATCCCAACATATAGGAGTTCTACAAGCTCTGCCATAAAGTGCTTCGAATGGTGCCATTCTGATACTCTGCTGGTAACTGTTGTTGTAGGCAAACTCAACCAGATGCAACTGCTCCTCCCAGCTACCTTTAAAGTCCAAGACACAGGATCGCAACATGTCTTCAAGCGTCTGAATTGTCCTCTCAGACTGACCATCTGTCTGCGGATGATAAGCAGTACTGAACTGCAGCTTCGTTCCCAACGCATTCTGTAGGCTTTTCCAAAACGTGGCAGTGAACTTAGGGTCACGATCCGAAGTGATCGTCACCGGCACTCCATGCAGTCTCACTACGTGTCTCACATAAAGTTCGGCATATCTGTCCAAAGCAAAATCCTTCCTCACTGGAATAAAGTGTGCTGACTTCGTCAGTCTGTCAACCACAACCCAGATTGAATCATGTCCTTTCTGACTTCTTGGCAATCCCATTACAAAGTCCATCGTGATATGCTCCCATTTCCACTCTGGAATCTCCAAGGGCTGCAGCAATCCTCCAGGCTTACAATGTTGAGCCTTGACCTGCTGGCAAGTCAAACACTTAGCCACATGCTTGGCTATGTCAGCTTTCATCCCATTCCACCAGTAATGTTGCTTCAAATTCTGGTACATCTTCGTGCTACCAGGATGAATGCTATAACTGCTACGGTGTGCTCCCGATAAAATTTCTTCCCTTAGATCTTCATCTGCAGGTACGCACAGTCGTCCTCGAAACCGAAGTATCCCATCCTCAGTTACTTGAAAGTCAGCTCTCCTCTTGGCCGAGTCTTCCTGCAGGATCTTTTGGATTACAGGGTCTGTCGATTGCAAGGCCTTAATCCTAGCCTGCACTTCTGGCTCAATCCTCAATGTAGCCATGAGACTTGACAGATGACTCACTTCCAATTTAAAATCTGAGTCTCGTACTTCCTCCAATAGACGCCATTCATGGACCATCATTTGAGCAATTGCAGACTTCCTACTCAGAGCATCTGCAACTTTATTCGCCTTACCAGGATGGTACAAGATCTCACAATCATAATCCTTCAGAAGCTCCATCCAACGTCGCTGCCTCATATTCAACTCCTTCTGCGAGAACAGATACTTGAGGCTCTGGTGGTCCGTATACACCTGAAATTTTTCTCCAATCAGGTAATGCCTCCAAATCTTCAATGCAAAAACAATTGCAGCTAGCTCCAAATCATGTGTCGGATAATTCAACTCATGAGGCCTCAACTGGCGAGATGCATACGCCACTACCTTCCCATGTTGCATCAGAACGCAACCCAAGCCTTTGAATGACGCATCACTGTAGATCTCAAAACCTCCGGAACCAGACGGAATCGTCAAAACAGGAGCAGTAGTTAGTCTATGCTTAAGCTCTTGAAAACTACTCTCGCACTTGTCTGTCCATTCGAACTTCTCTCCTTTCTTCAATAGACGCGTCAGAGGCATAGTTATCGCCGAAAATCTCTCCACGAAGCGCCTATAATAGCCTGCCAAACCCAAAAAGCTCCGTACTTCTGTCACTGTCACAGGCCTCGGCCAATCCATGACCGCTTCAATCTTCGATGGATCCACAGCAATCCCTTCACCAGACACCACGTGGCCTAGGAACGCCACACGAGCTAACCAAAATTCGCATTTACTGAACTTGGCGTGCAACTGGTGCGCTCTGAGGGTTTCCAAAACTACCCTCAAGTGCTCCTCATGATCCTCTGGACTCCTCGAGTACACCAGGATATCATCTATGAACACAATGACGAATTTATCCAAAAACTCCCTGAATATTCTGTTCATCAAGTCCATGAAAGCGGCAGGAGCATTCGTCAAGCCAAACGGCATCACAGTAAATTCATAGTGTCCATACCGCGTCCTAAATGCTGTCTTCGGTATATCTTCCCTTTTTATCCTCAACTGGTGGTATCCCGTCCGTAAATCAATCTTAGAAAATACTGAAGCTCCTTGCAACTGGTCAAACAAATCGTCAATCCTCGGCAGTGGGTACTTGTTCTTAATTGTCACTTGATTCAATTGTCGATAATCAATGCACAATCTTAGCGACCCATCTTTCTTTCTGACAAACAAGACAGGTGCTCCCCATGGCGATACACTGGGGCGGATAAATCCTTTATCCAGTAACTCTTGCATCTGCACTTTAAGCTCTTTAAGTTCCGATAATGCCATTCTATACGGTGCCTTAGAAATTGGCTCTGTCCCAGGGGCCAACTCTACCACAAATTCAATTTCTCTCTCCGGTGGTAACCCTGGTAACTCTTGGGGAAAAACATCTGGAAACTCTTGCACCACAGCAATATCTTCCAACTTAGATTCTTCAACAGACGCATCTACTACAGTTGCCAGATAACCTTGGCAGCCATTCTCCAACAGGCGAGTCGTCTCTAGCGACGAAATCACTACAGTTGAGGTACCTCCTCTATTACCCACAAATTCAAAGTTAGTCCCGTCCGGCGAACTAAATTGAATCGTCTTACGGTAACAGTCTACTGTGGCTCTTTGCCTTATCAGCCAATCCATTCCAACAATCAGGTCAAAGTCAAACATCTCCAGCACAATCAAATCTATCTTATCCTCGTGGCCATTTATAACTAGCTTACAGTCAGGGCAACCTACTGCAGTCACTACGCTATCTTTTAAAGGCGTAGAAATCTTAAATACGGTACCCAATAATTTTGGACTCAACCCAGCAAGTTTAACAAATTGTTCAGCCACAAACGAATGGGTAGCACCAGGATCAAACAGAGCATATGCTACTTGATCATGTAAGAGGACCGTACCTGTGACGGTCGGCGAATCCTTCGCCTCATCTCGAGTGACAGCAAACACTCGTCCTTGCGCTTGAGGTCGGTTCTGAAAATTCTGCTGCACATTCGCTCCAGACTGTCCTCCATACTGCGGCCTGGCTTGCTGTCTCTGGGGGCAGTCTCGCACATGGTGACCAGGCTGGCCACATCCAAAACAAGCTCCGCTGCGGAACTGACACTGACCAGGTCCGTGCTTCTTTCGGCAAAGGCGGCAGACATCTCCTCGGTTAGGCACCGGCTTACTGATGCCACCATTCCGATTTGGCGGGATATGATGCTTTCCTCCAAATATCGGCCTCTTCCCAAATCGATTGTCATTCCGGCCTGAGGGCACAAACCGCGATGCAGATGCGATAGCCCTTTCTGCTAGATCACGCTCCACCATTTGGGCCCTTTCATACAGCTCATTATAATCTTTCAGATTCAGCGGTACCAGCACACTTCTCAGCTCGGGTTTCAGCCCATCTCTAAACCTCCTGGCCTTATCCACTGGGTCTTCTACCATCCTTGGTGCATATTTAGACAACTCAGCAAATTTGGCCTCATACTGGTCTACTGACAGGTGGTTCTGGCGCAAGCGAAGGAACTCAGCCATCTTCTGTTCCCTTGCAGTATCCGAGAAGTACTTGTTGTTGAAGGCTTCCACGAAAGCACCCCAAGCCTGGGCCGTACCCTCGGGAAAGATTCTGTCCTTAGACGTCCTCCACCAAGTACTTGCGTTCCCCTGCAGCTGATAGATGGCCAAAGTGACCTTATCCTCTTCCGAACACCTCAGCAGGGCGAATGTCTTCTCCAGTTCCTCGATCCATGAGATAGCAGTCTCGGGATCTCCATTTCCTGAGAACTTGGGAGGCTTCAGCTTCAAAAACTGCTCCACCAACTTCTGAGTCTGATGTCCATTATTTCCATTCCCAGCTGGTCCATCTCCTTGTGGGGCCTCAGCGGCTGCAGCTGCCTGATTCCTCATCTGCTGACCCATCAAATCACCCAACGCTCCCAATGCTTGTAGTATCCCATCGATCCTCGGATCCTCTCTGGCAGGCCTACCTCGAGGTGCTCTCCCACCTTGGTTGCTCATTTTGCAGGAATGTACGGGGTCCTGCCCACCCCAATAGCAACCAACTGTGAGAAGGCTGCTCGAAAACTCAAATAAAAAATAGCAGTCACATGCATTAATTTACGATCCTACTAACTATCCCAGTTCCCATCGCTCCTTATCACTCCAGGCCACGACCAAATGGTTCAGGTTGACCTTGCTCTGATACCACTCTTGGGCGGGGATGTCACGCCCCGATCCCCGGGGCCCGCGGCAACCCTACCAAAACGCCTCAGGTCGAAAAGGATAGCGTCCCAGGCACGCTAACGACCAAACAATAATTTTTTCTACGCATGCGGAAACGTACAAACTCCCCGTACAATCAATAACAACCGGGATAAAATAGTAGGATAAAAGATCACTCAATAAAAATCAGTTTAACAAAATCCAAACCAGTTTAACACACGATAAACATTAAAAAGGGCTGATACTCTTCAACCCTACGGAAGCTACAGTAAATATAGCCCCACTCTTCGGGGCGGCTTCCTAAAACCGACAAAAAGTCATAAGGTCAGGCAGGGTTAACTTCGTATCTACTCCCAAAAGAGAGACCTACTACGCCCTCGTCTTCCTCAATGCTTTGGACCTGAAAAAGTTGTCAACGACGTGGAATGAGATAAAAATCTCAATGAGTCGGCGCCTAAGCCCGGCTAGGGCGCTGATTCGCTCAGGCATCCTATGCAATAAAATATTCCAACAGTACCAAAATCAACCACATGCAAGCTTACCACGCCTTGGATCACACATATGCAAGACTCGGCTCCTCACATAAATTAATCAATCAAGGCGAACAATCAGAATCCCACCGTAACTTGCACACGTAACGTTCCACACGGATTCCAATTTATTAACAACCATTGGGCTCGGCTCACACGACTGGTGTGGCCCGACACTACGACTGGCAGTGTCCACACTACGACTGGCAGTGTCTACTGGCATGACCAGGCTTCGTTCCTTTTCCCTTCGGCAACGGCGTCTGATAATCCGTAAGATTCGTACGACTGGCACGACACGGCAATATCAGGAATCCCATAAGGGCTTCGGCCCATCACAAGCTGCGACCGGCGTCCGATAGTCCGTAAGATTCGTACGACTGGCACGACACGTTACTATCAGGAATAACCGTACGACTGGCACGGACCGTACGACTGGCACGGATTTTTAAGCCCATCATATGACCACACGAGCACGCAATCCAACCAATCCAGTTTTATCTCTGCATTTAGTCCAATGCATCCACACTCGAGCGTGCTCCAAAAATCGGCCACAGGCCATTTTCATGCTCAAATATGAATTTAATTCCACATACGGTCATATGATGCATGCATTTATCCACCAGACTTTGCATTTATAATTGGGTGATCAACCCTCATACAGTCAATCATAGACCAAACAGAACATTCAACAGTCAGGCGTTGATCACCACACCAAGCAGTTGATAATAATTCAATAACATGAGCTTGGATAATTAAATTATCCACAAGCGCCTAATCCGCCAATCGATCAATCAATCAAACATTTCGTCGGTCACTCGGCTCTAGCCAATCACTTGCTCGCAGTCACACAATTCAGTCTACTCATCAACTAGCCACAGTTTACCTAACTAATCAATCTAACTTATTTAATTGTGGTCATTTAACTTAACCCAATCTCTAACTAATCCGACCACAATTATTGTACCTAAACACCCTAATTGACTAATTATTCTAGTCTCGAACGCAATTAACGACCTAACCGAGAGTTAGAGGCAAACTCACAATTTTTCCAGCGATCCGGCGACGACGACGACGGTTGGTACTGTTCACCGGAGTTACTGTTCACCGGAGTTACTGTTCACGCCGGCTACTGTTCACCGGAGTACTGTTCACGCCGGAGTACTGTTCACCGGAGTTACTGTTCACGAGGTACTGTTCACGCCGGTTACTGTTCACGCCGGTTACTGTTCCGGCGAGGCTTCGAACGGTGGCGACGACGAAATCGACAGCGATTTTTCCGGCGAGCGACGGCAACGACAACTACGATGTCCTTGGCTAGTCGGTGGACAACCGAAGCTCCGAGGGGCGGCCGTTGATGGTGGTGGCCTTAAACGGTGGGGGATGAGCTCGGGAGGGAGCTGCGATGATCGGACGGCAAGAGGAGACGACGACGACGTCGAGTTCGGTTGGATGTGCCGGTGCGACGGAGGAACGACGACGACGTGATGCAACGGCAACGACGAACTCCGGCTCCGGCGAGCGGTCTCGGAAGGCTGAGGTGTTCAGATTGGGACAGAATAGGGGTGGATCTGAAGCTTGGGGCTGTTGGTGGTGGTTTGGCTAGGTGGACGACGACGGCGAAGATAAGCTGGGAAGATGGTGGCGTCTGGAGCTCGAGCAACGGGCGGAGCAGAAGAAGAAATGAAGAAGAAGAAGAAGAAGAAAATAAGGAAGAAGAAGAAGGAAGAGGAGGAGGCGTGCGTCGGCAAGGGGGAGAGAGAGAGTGGGGGAAGAATATAAAAATGGGGAGGGGAATAAAAAAAATGGGGGAGATGTTGAGTGGAGTTGGTGGGGGTTAATAAAAAATGATGGGGTGTGGGATGGTGGGTGAGTGGGGGAGGCGTGGGAGAGAGTGAGAGTGAGGAGAGAGAGAGAATATAAATTATTTTTTTTTAAAAAAAAAAAAGGATGTTACATTATGGCTCTGTGATTTGATTCTTGTTGAACAGAAAAGACGAGATGCTGATTCTATTGGGAAAACACTTCCTCTTTTGGTGTTATTTGGAAACTTAAGTGTGGTGCTTCATTGACAGGTACAGCTTCAGGATATCGGAAAACTACCCGATGGATTTAGCTGCACCATTGCTCCGTGCTGGAATCACATTATACACTCTGATGATGCTGCACAAGATGAACCAACCTAGTAACTCTTCAGGCGTAATTGGACTCGGTGGGCTCGGTCACATCACAATTAAGTTCGGGAAGGCTTTTGGACTGAAAGTCATGGTGCTTAGTACGAGGAATTCTGAAAAGGAGGAAGCACTGAGCCTGCTTGGTGCTAACCAGAAGATGAAGGTGAAACAGGAAAAAACCGGGATTATCCATGTTGGAAATCCATGGTGGTCAAGTTCTGCTTTGATCTGATGAATACAATACGTGCATGCAGGCCATGGCTGAGTCCCTTTACTTTATAATTGACACGGCATCCGGGTATCACCCATTTGATCCTTACATGTCTCTTTTGAAGAAGGGTGGTGTTCTAGCATTGGTTGGGTTCCCGAGCGAAGTTAAATTCAGCCCAGCAAGCCTTAACCTCGGTATGTTCTTGTTCTCAAAGATCATATACTCAACGAAATCTTGTTACCTGATGGGTGAACAAACTAAGTTGCTCGCAATGAATTTTTTGCAGGTATGAGAACTGTTTTGGGTAGCACAACGGGAGGAACAAAGGATATCCAAGAAATGATAGACCTTTGTGCGGCGTAGAAGATATAGCATATTGTACTTTTGCCAATTTAGTCCTCAACATTTTCATGCTTTTCCAATTGAGTCCAACCAATCAATTTTGGCCTGATATTATTGATGTAGATGCTGACCATCCTACATGGCATGGCCGACGCTACGTGGATTTTTTAGTAATAATCTAATGTTTTGTAAAAAAAAAATTTCTCTTTTTTCCCTTTCCTTTTCTTTTCTCCTTTTCCTTAGTGGGGCCTCGTTGATAGCCGGTGGAGGTTGCTACCTCAGGCAAGGGCCACCCTCGCCAGCCTCAGGCGAGGGATGTCCAGGCCTAGGTTGGCAAGGACTGCTCTTGCCGATTTGGCGAAGGGATGCCCTTGCCAACAAGTAAAGAAGGAAAACATAAAAATATAAAAAAAATTCAAAAGAAAATATTATTCATCATGAATTTCCTTTGTAGGTTAGTCAAGGTCCATGTGAGTAATATTTAGCCAAAATTGGCCAGATGGACATAATTGAAAAAACGGAGAAAGATTTATGGCTCAACTGGCAAAATAAAAAGAAAATTTAGGATTGAATTAAAAAAATGCAATAAGTTTAGTACTTTGGATAATTTTCACGAAAATGAACACTAGAGAAGGGAAGAAAAGGCAAAAAACTACAAATAGAAAAAACAAAATAAATTGAAAAATATTACAAAACGACATATTATATGTGACTCTTAGTTCTTGGAACCTTGAACTATCCTATTTTTTAGGAACCGGTTCTAGAACTTATCCTTTTTTTTATATGGCTTTAGGGTCTACCCGAAAACCTGTTCTTTTTTCTTTTTTATTTTATTTTATTTTTACCACAAAATAATATGAGCAACAAATCAGCTCGAAATAAAAGATGATCAACATAAATTCCTTTCTGCCAAACACACAATCACGTTCAACTATACACAATGGAAAGTTCAAACATGTAGTTATGTACAATTATAAACAATGAAAGGTTCAAACACGTAACATAAAACTTAAATTAAAAAACTCCATTCCTTATTTGTCAAAATAAAATTTTAAACTCCATTCTCCATTCAACCATAAAAATATTCTCTGAAAATTAGAGAAAGGCAGCAAAGAATGAAAAAGAAACAAATGAGGTGAGGTAGAGTTAGATTCAACTTAGAGAAATTAAGTTGTTTTTACTATAACAAAGAACCGATTTCAAAATCGGTCCACCTCTCGGGTGGGTCTTCACTTGAAACATGAACATTACCTATTTAAAACGGTTCCAAAATTTTGGAACTGAGAACCAGACCCATTCACGTTAAAATTAGGAAATTGGCCGATTTTTCGGGCGGTTCAATCCGATTGCACATCCCTAGCCATGACGCTCTTGTCCTGGCCGTGAGGCTACGCGACCCCTCACCCTATTGGCAAGCAACCCTTGCACAGGGTTGGTGATGGTCGCTGGCCCTCACCTATGGTCGGCGGCCCTTGCTAGCCAATACCAAAACTAAAGAGAGAGAGAGAGAGAAGAAGTAATAAAGCCCATAAAAGGAACAAAAAAGAAAAAAGAACCAAAAAATTATTAAAATTTTAGTATATTATTAAAAAAATTAGAAATTGTCCATATTAGTGCCGGCCATATTATGTAGAATGACCAGCATTCACATCAACAATTTTCAATCAAAATTGATTGAAATTGATACTAATATAAAAAGATTTAGAATTGAATTAATATCAATATAATAGCTTTTGAGATTTTTTGGATACTTTTACTCGATGCCTATTGGGTTCTTTTTAATACTTTTTGTGCAGATAATTTGATAATGAGGTTAGCTTTTGGGAGGATGGATTTAAAAATAACAAGCCCCGCCATCCGGAAGACGTCATTGCGTACGCTATTTGGTTAAGGTAAGGGTAATGGCTGACTTTTGGTGAGTCGCCATTCCCTTTCCAGGATCCGAAGCTCGAAGATCGGTCATGAACCGGCACCTCGATGGCATCTATAAGAGGTGACAGTTGCTGTGCGCTTATCATCCTCGTAATCGGCTAAATCTCATTCGTTGCTCAAAAGTGAGACCACAAAATCTTGTCCGTAGGTAAGAGTTGCCAAGTCTTCGTGACATCTGCTCTTCATTTGAACCTTTGGACTCTCCTCTTTTGGCCATCGTTGAAGTTCTCTTCTTCATTTCCATTGCAGGAAAAATTCTTCTTCTTCTTCCTCCTCCTCCTCCATAATTCAGTGTATTCAGAGATTAACGCCAAGTGCTTTTTCGTGGGTCGAGTTCAGTTGGGATTGCCAAGGAACGATGAGTTCGAAGGGTGTGAAGGAAGATTGTCTTGGTTGGGCTGCCAGAGATCCTTCTGGATTTCTCTCCCCCTACAAATTCAGCCGCAGGTATTGCTGTCACAGTTATCGTTTATTTAATTCATTTGTTCCTTATCTTTTCGGTTTCAATTTCCATACAGTGTTCTCAGGTCTTAATATTATTTTCTTTTTCTTTTTCCTTTTTTTTTTGCCTCTTACTCTCTTTTTTTTTTCTCTCTTCCTACTCCTTTGAGTGTCGCTGGAGCTTGCCGTTGCCGGTTACTTGGTGAGGCCATTGTAGTTGAGGGCGAAGGCCGCCTCGCCAAGATCTAAGGGACGCTAGCCATGCTAGGGCCTCAATGGCAACAAGTGAAGGTGGCCATGGCCTCGCCACCTTCGAATATGGCCACCTTCGCCCACACCTAGTGGGGCCGGGCAGAGGCCGCAAAGCCCTCGGCGAGTAGTAAGGGAAAAAAAAAAGATCAAAAATAAAATAAAAAGTAATAAAAAAAATTATTAAAAATTATCTACGTCAGCACCGGCCAACAAAGTGGATTGAAATGACATGATTGCAAAAGGTTTAAAACTCAATTGGCAAAAAAATACAAGTGAGAGACTGAATTGACATAATTACAATAATTTTATGACTTTTTTGGTAATTTTTCAGTTTTTTATGCTTTTTAAAATTTCCACATTGACCAAACCATTTCATTTTTACTTCTTCTGAACTTTTGTTGTGTATGCACTAGTTTCCGGGTTGAGAATCATTAGAGTGAACGATATGGCATGCCCCAAAATGAGTTAGTCAGAATTTCATGTCAGACGTGAGGATCCGGGTGCTTACTTTGTCAGCTTTTGAGATTTTTTGTACTATTCAAACGAATGCTTATGGATTTGTTTCTTTTTCATTTCTCTTTTCTCAATTTTTTTTTTTGGTGGAATGCATGATAGTTGCGGGTCACACTTAGTTTAGGGATCTAGAAATTGAGGTTAAAAAAAAGGTAATTGAGTCTAATTACTCGCTCGATTAGATGCTCACATATTTGGGAATTCTCTCTTTAGGACCGTGGGAAGCGATGACGTCTCCATCAGGATCACACACTGTGGAGTGTGCTACGCAGATGTTGCTTGGACTAGGAATGAGCACGGAAGTTCCAAGTATCCTCTGGTGCCAGGGTAGGATGCGGCGGAACTCGAATGTTATTGATTTTTCTTAGCACCATCCTCATAATTCTCTGAACAACATTTGCAAATGATTTTTCGGTTGATTCAGGCACGAGATAGTAGGAATTGTGAAAGAGGTTGGCTCCAGTGTCCAAAGCTTCAAAGTAGGCGATCATGTGGGCGTGGGAACTTATGTCAATTCATGCGCAGAGTGTGAGTATTGCAATGACAGGCAAGAAAATAATTGCGAAAAGGGGCCGGTTCTTACTTTTGATGGAATCGATGCGGACGGCACGGTCACAAAGGGTGGATATTCTAGTCACATTGTCGTCCATGAAAGGTAATTGCGTTGCGACACAACTCCATTAGACAGCATTTTACACCGTACAGGGATTCCAAATCATGGTGGCCAAAGCAGATTTCAAATCATGTGTTCTTCTCTGCAAATTTTCTTCTTATTCTGATTGTGGCCAGAAGTGGTTTGATGCGTATAACAGTGAGGAATGGCTGAAGACACTTTCTAAACCGACTCTGGAGAGTCTCTAATTCCTCTGTGTCCAGTAACAATTCAATGGAGAATTTGCCTTTGTCGAATGCCAAAAGAAACCCTCCTCAAGAAAACCAGGTCAAGAATGGAATAAGGGGTCCTCAAATTGTTTCGCAGAGACCCTCCTTATAAAGTAGTATTAGGTCAAGTGGGAAACAAGATGTATGTGCTTTCACCAAGTCTTGGAACTGACCGAGTCAACAGGAATTTCGCGTCCCTTTTGAAACGAAAAAGTTGATCGAGTGGAATAGAGCATTCACGGTATCTGTCCAGCATATGCAATATGCAACCAGTTTCCTTTCTTAGAGCAACTCTCTTTCTCAATTTCGATCTAGTATGGTCTCCTGTAGTCGGCAATGGCTTTACTTTTGTCGCTATGGCAATAAGGTTATGTCTTAAGCACTTTGTGGTGAGAAAAAGTATCTCAGAAACAACATGATGCTGAATTATGATCTAAGCAACTAAAAGTTCCAAGCTCACATTAGATAGAATTTCTGGTTCTGGGACTTACTAACTATTAAAAAAGAAAAGATGGGTTGCTGACTCCATCAGGAAAACGCTTCCTCTCTTTGGTTTTATTTTGAAACTTAATTGTGGTGCTGCATTGACAGATACTGCTTCAGGATACCAGAAAACTACCCGTTGGCTTTAGCAGCACCCTTGCTCTGTGCTGGAATCACAGTATACACTCCAATGATGCATCACAAGATGAACCAGCCTGGTAAGTCTCTTGGCGTAATTGGACTCGGTGGGCTCGGTCACATGGCAGTTAAATTTGGCAAGGCTTTTGGACTGAAAGTCACAGTGTTCAGTACAAGCATTTCTAAAAAGGAGGAAGCACTGACCTTGCTTGGTGCTGACCATTTCGTTCTCTCTTCTGACCAAGAACAGATGAAGGTAAGTAACTGGGAAAACTTGGATCTACCACTACTGTAGATCAATGGAGGTCAAGTTCTGTTATCATCTGATGAATCCAACACATGCAGGCCATGGCTAAGTCCCTGAACTTTATAATCGACACAGCATCTGGCAATCACCCGTTCGACCCTTACGTGTCTCTTTTGAAGACGGGTGGTGTTTTGGCATTGGTTGGGTCAAGTGAAGTTAAACTCAGTCCAGGAAGCCTTAACTTCGGTATGTTCTTGTTCTCGAAGCTCATCACTAGATGAATACTAGCTTCCTGACAGATGAACTAGCTAAGTTGCTCACAATGAATTTTTGGCAGGTATGAAAACTGTTTCAGGTAGCTTAACGGGAGGAACAAAGGATATCCAAGAAATGATAGACTTCTGTGCGGCACAGAAGGTATACCCGAAGATCGAAGTGATACCGATTGATTATGCCAACGAAGCCCTCGAGAGGCTCATCAAGAGAGATGTGAAGTACAGGT
The DNA here is from genome assembly GCA_016432845.1 of Psidium guajava. Classification (NCBI taxonomy): domain Eukaryota; kingdom Viridiplantae; phylum Streptophyta; class Magnoliopsida; order Myrtales; family Myrtaceae; genus Psidium; species Psidium guajava. The sequence continues at coordinate 8,030,460 of CM028230.1, read as the reverse complement.
TCGTCATCGACATCGAGACCTCCCTGAAATGACACCATTTATTGGGAAGGCGGGATCTTTTCTAGGCAAAAGGAATCGCAAGGAGAGCAAAATGGGAGACAAAAAGCATTAACCAGGGTTATAATTGGCGTACCTTAGTTGAGAATCTATTGTTGAAATAAGCGAACTAGTCATGTCGTATTGTTTTGCTGTAATATTATTGGAAATCAATTTCTTAGAATAATTGGCTTCTTTAGTCCCCCGAATCTCTATTTGACTTCCTTCAAATGAAGTATTAGATCAACGAAAAAACATCCTTGCATTGAATTTCAGTTATCAGAACCAATTGATGCGGGTTCTCCAACAATAGTTATATGTCTCCGAGGCATTGCTACAGAATTGCCATCCATCAAACGTTAGACATGGATTGAATAATTCGGTAATGACATACTTGGAATTGAAACAAAATCCATTCGAGAGAGGTTAAATACGAAGAAACTGCCTAAAACTCGTAGATACTGTCTTTTTCCTTCAATCTATTACTGCACGTATAGTTTTATGTATCTGGAAGCTACAAAATAGTCTATGCAAAGTTCGACTTATACCGACTGTCACAAACATACGTCATATGAAAATTAGACTAGAAACATTAACTGCAGATTTGTTGAAGGTTTCTTTTTCCGTCATGAGAAATTACTAATAGCTCTTAAAAAATATTGTTAATAACTGATATATTCACAGAGACTTTTATGTTATAACTCAATAGTTGTATGAACAACATCTCAGTCATATGAGAACGGACAGGAGTGCGTTTGGAATGTGCATTCCAAAGTAGGTTTTGACCTCTAAGGTACTTTTAGGACACCATTACGATAACAGAGAATATGTCATCTTTCTCCAAGTTAATAGCTTATCTAGCAAAACCAGCCATGGAGCTCGTAATCAGCTTCCAAGTGTGACTACTATCGACTCCTTCCAATGAGCAAGTTGGCCCCAAGACTGCAGAGATTGATCTGAAATCGATCACGCATCGGCCTGATGATAGATCCCTTTCGTCAATCCTCCTCATTGTGGATGATCGAAGTCAATGCTAAACGTTCAGGTTTTCCAATCCCAAGTCATGCGTTCTAAAAAGAACGCAGCACCATCTGTCGTGAGGTATGAGGGTATGAGATAAAGTGGCTCATCTACTAACTTATCCAAGCCCGTCCATTTGCATTTTGGATTAAGTAAGACTCGATGGCGATTATTCATAAGAGGATCTATGGAACAAAGGGTTATCCCAGACCTATACCAAGATAATGACAATGAGACTGCCTCCATAATGTTGGAGCTAGCAAAATACCACTGGCTGCGGTATTTATTGTCACGCCCCGGACCCGTCGGACGCGCAACATCCCTTCACCTGCTAATTCGCTCATCGCTTGGCCAACACTGGCGACGGCCCAGGACTCGTCGCGGCCAAACGACGGTTAACGAATGCGACAACGGAAAGCATACAAACCCCTGACAAACACACATGTGGAATAGAGAGATAGAGACGATCTAATTTACATATAACAATAATAGGCTTTATACAACCAGGAGAGGAGGCTAACATCTGAACCTCGAAACACAAGCCGATCATAGTCAAAAAGGAAACAAGCCAAACCAAAAAGGTCACTACGCCTCATCCTGGCATCCTCTAGGAACTACTCATCCTCCTCAGACAACGGAAACTCCTCTGGATCAGTTTCCTCCGATCCCGGAGATCCAGGCTCGCCATCTGCCTGCTCGACGAACACGTCGTCTGCTCCCTCGATCTCCATTACTACGTCCCCATCTACATCCTGGACATCCATTGGCTCAGGGTCTACAACCTCACCTTCAAAAGTGGCCGCATTCATCAGGCCTGTCGGCCCCATCAAAAAGACTGGTATATCCAGACCCTGCAGAGGACCCTGCCACAACTCCTGGCCCACCCGACGGTACCATCCCTCGTATCTATGAGGGAGCAAAACGTCGTAACCTTCGTCGACCCATACAGTACAGCTATGCCGCTCATACGAAACTCCATCCATAATAGGATATGAAAATACCTGTGTCTCAATCTCCTGAGGGATCCCGTGGCGGACAGGGGGAATACGATAAGTCATACCTACGGTCGAGGGTCTGAAATGGCGATCAGCCAAAAATAGGTGAGTCGAAACTCAGTGAACACACATCTAAACTCAATTCAGTAAACAACATGCGCCTCTTGCTAGAATATAAATCATCACATGCATATTGTGACCTCAAATCATACAGATGCCAATGCAGATGCTCAATGCTTGCCGGTGGCTCTCTGGGCACTGCCGGACTTTCTGTTTTCGGGTTGCCGGTGGCTCTCTAGGCACTGCCGGACTCAACCCAACCGGTGGCTCTTATCGGCACTGCCGGTCCCCGGCCACGTCTTAGACGTCTCAGGCCTGTGCCTCAACTCGTGTCTATTCACACCGAAGTTGGCACCCTTGTCTCTCCAGCTACCCCGTGCCGAGCACGTTCAGGCGCAAGTGCAACGACCGTGGCTCAATTAGCTCTGCGATCGGCACCTCCTTATCTCCCCGCATTCCCGGTGGCCCCCTAGACACTGCCGGGCCGTCCCGTACGGTTCTACGCACTCCGCCAAACGCACATGTCTCATGCCAATATGCAAATCAATGATGAGCATCATAAAATTCTCAAGTGGCTCACCCCATAAACACTCATGCAAGCCAGTTTTGCCACATGCATTTCCCAAAATTATTCATATTGGCACACCATTCACCTCAAAATAAATCGAATAAAATAACCAAGCAATTCGTGTTGCAAAAACTTTCATTTTAGGACCCGGTTTCCATTCTAAGTCATTTAGGTTCAAAGGCAAGTAATCTAACACACGTGGAAATTTCTAGAGTCCACAAAAATTATCAATTGACCCCTAAGGTCAGCAATAAATAATCGACATTTGACGTCCAAGAAATTTAATATTTTTCATCATAAAATTTTCCCTACTAGTCCCTAGCATACCCGACATTCTAAGTCAAGTTTAGAAATGTGCTCACCCAAAAATCGAGTTCGAGCTTGGCTAGACGGTGGTGAGCTCGGGCCACGAACGGCAACGGCTAGTTACTGTTCCGGCGACACTATTCCGGCGGCACTATTCCGGCGGTACTATTCCGGCGACACTATTCCGGCGACACTGTTCACGGCGGCGGCGACGGAATCGACGGCGATTTTCCAGTGACGAACAGAAACACAGCAACAAGCAAAACACAGCAGAGACAAGGAAGATTGCAACTACAACAAGCAAAAGAAGAAAACCACAAAACAGGGTCAACTTTGATTCAAAACTGGGAATTCTCTAGGAGGTTTTTCGCTGATTCGTTTTCAGAATATCGAAGCTTAACGTCTTACGAGTACACAGGCGAAAACGGGGCTCGATTCGGACACCAGACGACCCCGAACGAGCCGATTTCCCCCGGGCGCGCGTGCTGGAACGCGGAAATCCGAGAGGAAATTCAAGAGGGAGAGAGGTGCAGCAGTGGTTCACAGGTTGAAGTTAAGGCCAACGGTGGCAGTTGCAGCAACCAACAGTGGCCGAAGAAGTGTAGCCGAGAAGAATGAAGCAAAGCAACAACGGCTCGAGGAGATGGAGAAGACTGAAGTAGTAGAGTTCACAGCAAATTTTGAGGACAGCAACAACACCACAGCAGCAACAAAATTCCAGCAGCTGAAGGAGATGAAGAAAAGTAGGGGAGAGGCTGCAACAAGTCTCTTTCGTGGACATCTTGGTGGCCTCCAAATGATGAGGATTTGTTCTCATCTGCATGGGGAAGTCTTGCTCAGCCGAAATGAGGGAGCTGCTCAGCCGAAAATTCCACCAAAGAAAAACTTCCAGCATAGCTGCAACTTTCAAGTGGGATTTTTAATAAGAGCAAGTGGCTTTGGTCAGCAGAAAGGAAAAGAAGAAGATGAGACCAAGAGAGGGATCCACAAGCTTTAAGTTTCTTATCCTCACGTACACAAATTGGGGGATGTCACAACTCTCCCCACCTTACAGGAATTTCGTCCTCGAAATTTTCATTCTACTAATACTACTAATTACTCAAATAAGTAGGGGTGCTTGTGCCTCATCTCGTCCTCATTTTCCCACGTTGCGCCTTCTGTTCCATGATGCTCCCAAATTACTTTGACTAGAGGTATTGTCTTGTTTCGTAGGACGTGTTCCCTTCGGTCCACTATACGTACGGGCCTCTCTACGTACGAGACTCGGTCATCAACTTCAATGATTTCATGATCAAGTATATGGCCCGAGTCCGGCTCGTACTTCCTCAGCATCGAAACATGGAACACATTATGCACTTGAGACAAATTTGGCGGCAACGCAAGACGGTACGCCAATGTTCCAATTCTTTCTAAGATCTCGAATGGCCCTACAAATCTCGGGCTCAATTTTCCCTTTTTCCCAAATCGAGATAAACCTTTCATTGGCGACACCTTCAAAAACACATGATCGCCTACTTGAAATTCCAATGGCCTACGTCGCCTATCTGCATAGCTTTTCTGGCGACTCTGAGCTGTTTTCAACCTGTCCCTTATCACCTTCACTGCCTCAACGGATTGTTGAACCAACTCTGGGCCAGTTATGCTCCTTTCGCCAATCTCGTTCCAGCAGATTGGAGTTCTACAAGCTCTCCCATATAGAGCCTCAAATGGAGCCATTCTGATGCTCTGCTGATAACTGTTATTGTATGCGAATTCCACCAGATGCAATTGTTCTTCCCATCCACCTTTGAAGTCTATTACGCAGGCTCTCAACATATCCTCCAATGTCTGGATCGTCCTTTCTGTTTGCCCATCGGTCTGCGGGTGATATGCCGTACTGTACCTTAACTCAGTTCCTAAGGCAGCCTGCAAACTTTTCCAAAATGTCGCAGTAAAGCGAGGGTCACGGTCCGACGTGACTGTAACTGGTACTCCATGCAGGCGAACGATTTGACGCACATATAATTCAGCCAGCTTTTCCAGAGCAAAGTCCTTTCGCATTGCTATAAAGTGAGCAGATTTGGTCAGTCTATCGACCACAACCCAGATCGAATCGTTGCCTCTTTGACTCCTTGGTAAACCAGTCACGAAGTCCATTGTAACATGTTCCCATTTCCATTCTGGAATCTCCAATGGCTGTAGCAATCCTCCAGGTTTGCAATGTTGTGCTTTCACCTGCTGACATGTCAGACATTTCGCCACGTGTTTGGCCACATCGACCTTCATTCCGTTCCACCAGTAGTGCTGACGCAGGTTCTGATACATTTTCGTACTACCTGGATGAATGCTATAACTGCTACGATGCGCCTCTGTCAAAATCTCTTCCTTTAACTCCTCATTATTCGGCACGCACAAGCGTCCTCTGAACTTTAGTATTCCATCTTCTGTCACCTGAAACTCCGGCTTCCTCTTTGCCTCATCCATCGTCAAGATTTTCTGAATATCAGGGTCCGTAGACTGCAATTCCTTAATCCTCGAGTGAATTTTCGGTTCAACTCTCAAGGTGGCCATCAGACTCGAGAGGTGTCCTACCTCTATATTGAATTCTGAGTCTCTTATCCCTTCTAATAATTTCCACTCTTTAACCATCATATGCGCTATACTTGATTTTCGACTGAGCGCATCAGCTACTCTGTTCGCCTTTCCAGGGTGATATAAAATGTCACAATCGTAATCCTTCAACAGCTCCATCCAGCGACGTTGTCTCATATTCAGCTCCTTTTGAGAGAACAGATACTTCAGACTCTGGTGATCCGTATAAATCTGAAACTTTTCTCCAACTAGATAATGTCTCCAGATTTTCAGTGCAAATACTATCGCCGCCAATTCCAAATCATGTGTCGGGTAATTCATCTCATGTGGCCTCAGCTGTCGAGATGCGTATGCTACAACCCGTCCATGTTGCATCAAGACACATCCCAGACCTCTTAACGACGCATCACTGTAGATCTCGAATCCTCCAGATGCTGACGGTATTGTTAATACTGGTGCAGTCGTCAACCTATGTTTAAGCTCTCGGAAGCTTTCTTCACAATTTTCCGTCCATTCGAACTTCGTGTCCTTTTTCAAAAGACGCGTTAAGGGTCCAGTTATCGTAGAAAACTTTTCCACGAAGCGTCTATAGTATCCTGCAAGTCCTAAGAAACTTCTCACTTCAGTCACGGTTGTCGGCCTAGGCCATTTTTCAACTGCTTCAATCTTTGACGGATCCACTGCAATTCCTTCTCCAGAAATTATATGTCCAAGGAACGCTACTCGATTAAGCCAAAATTCACACTTACTGAACTTGGCGTAGAGCGAGTGCTCTCTTAAGGTCCGTAGAATAATACTCAAGTGCTGTTCATGGTCCTCAGAACTTCTCGAGTACACCAGTATGTCGTCGATGAATACTATCACGAACCGGTCTAGGAACTCCTTGAATATCCTATTCATCATATCCATAAAGGCGGCAGGAGCATTAGTTAATCCAAATGGCATGACCGTAAACTCATAATGTCCATACCTCGTCCTAAACGCCGTTTTCGGTACGTCCTCCTTTCTGATCCTCAACTGGTGATAGCCTGTCCTCAAGTCTATCTTAGAGAATACAGACGCTCCTTGCAGTTGATCGAATAAGTCATCTATCCTTGGCAACGGATACTTATTCTTGATCGTCACTTGATTCAACTGCCTATAGTCAATGCACAGACGCAATGACCCATCTTTCTTCCTCACGAATAATACTGGAGCACCCCATGGCGAAGCACTTGGGCGAATAAATCCTTTATCTAATAGTTCCTGCAATTGGACCTTCAATTCCTTCAACTCTGACAATGCCATCCTATAAGGCGCTTTAGATATTGGCTCTGTCCCAGGAGCCAATTCAATTGCAAACTCCACTTCCCTTTCAGGTGGCAATCCTGGCAACTCTTGTGGGAAAACATCAGGAAAATCACGTACTACTGACAAGTCTTCAAGCCTTACTCCCTCAACTGATGAATCAGTTACAGAGGCTAGGTACCCTTGGCACCCTTGGTCCATCAACTTAGTCGCTTCTAGTGACGATATCCAAGGAATTGAGGTTCCTCCCCGGTTTCCTCGAAATTCGAATCTAGAGTGACCAGTCGGATTAAACTGAATCACCCTACTACTACAATCAATTACTGCCCCATGTTTAACTAACCAATCCATCCCAATTATAACGTCAAAGTCAAACATGGGCAAGATAGCCAGATCAATCAATTCGTCCTTATCACCCAAGGATATCTTACATCCTTGACATCCTAACAAGATGACCATTTTATCCTTTAGCGGGGTGACCACATACAACAATGTTTCTAATGGTCTCACATCCATACCAGCCAGTGCAATAAATTATTCAGACACAAATGAATGCGATGCTTCCGGATCAAATAAGGCATACGCGGCATGATCACACAAAGAAATGGTACCTGTGATTGCGCCAGGTGCGTTCTCAGCTTCTCTTCGCGCCATCGCGTACACTCTTCCTTGCGTTGGCGGTTGATTCAGATTTTCTTGGGGAGCAGCCATCGCTTGTGGTCCAGCTGGCGGTCTTTGTTGTTGAAACTGCGGTCCACGAATCTTCCTCGGGCAATGCCTCGCAATATGCCCCATCTGCCCACACTCGCAGCATGCTCCTATCTTCCTTGGGCACAAACCAATCGCATGCCTCTGTCCACAATCACGACACCTTGTACTACCAGGAGGTGTTGGTTTTCCCAAAGTCCTTCGAGGTGGAGGGACAAATCTTCTATTATCCATCATTGGCCTTTTTCCAAAACTCCTGTCATCTCATCTAGGCATGAATCGTGATCCAAAGGCAGCAATCTTTCATTTATATCTCTTTTGAACTCTTGAGCCCTTCCATACATCGCTCCATAGTCCCTCAATCCTGCAGTAATCAGTCGACTACGGAGTTCCGGCCTCAATCCTTCACGGAATCTCCTTGCTTTGTCCCAGGCATTCTCTATCATCCTGGGAGCAAACTTAGATAGTCTTGCAAATTCCGCCTCATATTGATCTACTGTCATCTGACCCTGACGGAGTCGGAGGAATTCTTCCATCTTTCTTTCCTGCGCGGCTTCCGAAAAATATTTCCCGTTAAACGCTTCACAAAAAGCCGACCAGTCCGGCACGGTACCTTCAGGGAAGACTCTTCCTCGGGTGGCTTTCCACCAATCATCTGCAGTGCCTTGGAGCTGGTAGACAGCTAATGAAACCCTTTCTTCCCCAGTACAGCCCAGCACTTCAAACGCTTTCTCTAGTTGCTCTATCCAAAGGGAGGCTGCTTCAGGTCCTCCCGTTCCATCGAACTTCGGTGGATGCAACTTCAGAAATTGCTCCACGAGATGAGGTGTCTGCCGACCTCCATTGCCAGGAGCATTATTCACATTGGCTCCATGCACGGCAGCTAACGCGGCCTCAGCAGCTTGGGCCACAGTGGCAGCTCTTTCTTCAGCATGCCTGCCCATCAAGGTACCAACTTCTGCCAATACTCTCATAATATCCCCAATACTTGGGTTTTCTGCAGCTTGAGCTCTTGCAGCTGGAGCACCTAGAACTTGAGCTCTTGCAGTTGGAGCACCTGCAGCTTGAGCTCTTGCAGTTGGAACACCTGAGCCAGACACACTTGCATACTTCTTTGGTCTATTTCTGTTGCTCATTGTCCTTAGTCTGGCTCACTTACACCTGCTATTATTCCATCAAGGAATTAAGACCTAAACCACCAATCAGGGTCTAGCAGCAAGCAATAGAAGACTAGAGAATATATAATTACTAACAATCACATGCACCAATCAAGAACGGACATACGTGCCCAATCCTAGTCCAACTTAGGGGACTTTCTCTATCTAACTACCCCATAAATTCTCATCCTTATCACTCCAAGCCTCGAACATTCTCTTATCGAGCTGACCTTGCTCTGATACCACTCCCGACGGGGATGTCACGCCCCGGACCCGTCGGACGCGCAACATCCCTTCACCTGCTAATTCGCTCATCGCTTGGCCAACACTGGCGACGGCCCAGGACTCGTCGCGGCCAAACGACGGTTAACGAATGCGACAACGGAAAGCATACAAACCCCTGACAAACACACATGTGGAATAGAGAGATAGAGACGATCTAATTTACATATAACAATAATAGGCTTTATACAACCAGGAGAGGAGGCTAACATCTGAACCTCGAAACACAAGCCGATCATAGTCAAAAAGGAAACAAGCCAAACCAAAAAGGTCACTACGCCTCATCCTGGCATCCTCTAGGAACTACTCATCCTCCTCAGACAACGGAAACTCCTCTGGATCAGTTTCCTCCGATCCCGGAGATCCAGGCTCGCCATCTGCCTGCTCGACGAACACGTCGTCTGCTCCCTCGATCTCCATTACTACGTCCCCATCTACATCCTGGACATCCATTGGCTCAGGGTCTACAACCTCACCTTCAAAAGTGGCCGCATTCATCAGGCCTGTCGGCCCCATCAAAAAGACTGGTATATCCAGACCCTGCAGAGGACCCTGCCACAACTCCTGGCCCACCCGACGGTACCATCCCTCGTATCTATGAGGGAGCAAAACGTCGTAACCTTCGTCGACCCATACAGTACAGCTATGCCGCTCATACGAAACTCCATCCATAATAGGATATGAAAATACCTGTGTCTCAATCTCCTGAGGGATCCCGTGGCGGACAGGGGGAATACGATAAGTCATACCTACGGTCGAGGGTCTGAAATGGCGATCAGCCAAAAATAGGTGAGTCGAAACTCAGTGAACACACATCTAAACTCAATTCAGTAAACAACATGCGCCTCTTGCTAGAATATAAATCATCACATGCATATTGTGACCTCAAATCATACAGATGCCAATGCAGATGCTCAATGCTTGCCGGTGGCTCTCTGGGCACTGCCGGACTTTCTGTTTTCGGGTTGCCGGTGGCTCTCTAGGCACTGCCGGACTCAACCCAACCGGTGGCTCTTATCGGCACTGCCGGTCCCCGGCCACGTCTTAGACGTCTCAGGCCTGTGCCTCAACTCGTGTCTATTCACACCGAAGTTGGCACCCTTGTCTCTCCAGCTACCCCGTGCCGAGCACGTTCAGGCGCAAGTGCAACGACCGTGGCTCAATTAGCTCTGCGATCGGCACCTCCTTATCTCCCCGCATTCCCGGTGGCCCCCTAGACACTGCCGGGCCGTCCCGTACGGTTCTACGCACTCCGCCAAACGCACATGTCTCATGCCAATATGCAAATCAATGATGAGCATCATAAAATTCTCAAGTGGCTCACCCCATAAACACTCATGCAAGCCAGTTTTGCCACATGCATTTCCCAAAATTATTCATATTGGCACACCATTCACCTCAAAATAAATCGAATAAAATAACCAAGCAATTCGTGTTGCAAAAACTTTCATTTTAGGACCCGGTTTCCATTCTAAGTCATTTAGGTTCAAAGGCAAGTAATCTAACACACGTGGAAATTTCTAGAGTCCACAAAAATTATCAATTGACCCCTAAGGTCAGCAATAAATAATCGACATTTGACGTCCAAGAAATTTAATATTTTTCATCATAAAATTTTCCCTACTAGTCCCTAGCATACCCGACATTCTAAGTCAAGTTTAGAAATGTGCTCACCCAAAAATCGAGTTCGAGCTTGGCTAGACGGTGGTGAGCTCGGGCCACGAACGGCAACGGCTAGTTACTGTTCCGGCGACACTATTCCGGCGGCACTATTCCGGCGGTACTATTCCGGCGACACTATTCCGGCGACACTGTTCACGGCGGCGGCGACGGAATCGACGGCGATTTTCCAGTGACGAACAGAAACACAGCAACAAGCAAAACACAGCAGAGACAAGGAAGATTGCAACTACAACAAGCAAAAGAAGAAAACCACAAAACAGGGTCAACTTTGATTCAAAACTGGGAATTCTCTAGGAGGTTTTTCGCTGATTCGTTTTCAGAATATCGAAGCTTAACGTCTTACGAGTACACAGGCGAAAACGGGGCTCGATTCGGACACCAGACGACCCCGAACGAGCCGATTTCCCCCGGGCGCGCGTGCTGGAACGCGGAAATCCGAGAGGAAATTCAAGAGGGAGAGAGGTGCAGCAGTGGTTCACAGGTTGAAGTTAAGGCCAACGGTGGCAGTTGCAGCAACCAACAGTGGCCGAAGAAGTGTAGCCGAGAAGAATGAAGCAAAGCAACAACGGCTCGAGGAGATGGAGAAGACTGAAGTAGTAGAGTTCACAGCAAATTTTGAGGACAGCAACAACACCACAGCAGCAACAAAATTCCAGCAGCTGAAGGAGATGAAGAAAAGTAGGGGAGAGGCTGCAACAAGTCTCTTTCGTGGACATCTTGGTGGCCTCCAAATGATGAGGATTTGTTCTCATCTGCATGGGGAAGTCTTGCTCAGCCGAAATGAGGGAGCTGCTCAGCCGAAAATTCCACCAAAGAAAAACTTCCAGCATAGCTGCAACTTTCAAGTGGGATTTTTAATAAGAGCAAGTGGCTTTGGTCAGCAGAAAGGAAAAGAAGAAGATGAGACCAAGAGAGGGATCCACAAGCTTTAAGTTTCTTATCCTCACGTACACAAATTGGGGGATGTCACAACTCTCCCCACCTTACAGGAATTTCGTCCTCGAAATTTTCATTCTACTAATACTACTAATTACTCAAACAAGTAGGGGTGCTTGTGCCTCATCTCGTCCTCATTTTCCCACGTTGCGCCTTCTGTTCCATGATGCTCCCAAATTACTTTGACTAGAGGTATTGTCTTGTTTCGTAGGACGTGTTCCCTTCGGTCCACTATACGTACGGGCCTCTCTACGTACGAGACTCGGTCATCAACTTCAATGATTTCATGATCAAGTATATGGCCCGAGTCCGGCTCGTACTTCCTCAGCATCGAAACATGGAACACATTATGCACTTGAGACAAATTTGGCGGCAACGCAAGACGGTACGCCAATGTTCCAATTCTTTCTAAGATCTCGAATGGCCCTACAAATCTCGGGCTCAATTTTCCCTTTTTCCCAAATCGAGATAAACCTTTCATTGGCGACACCTTCAAAAACACATGATCGCCTACTTGAAATTCCAATGGCCTACGTCGCCTATCTGCATAGCTTTTCTGGCGACTCTGAGCTGTTTTCAACCTGTCCCTTATCACCTTCACTGCCTCAACGGATTGTTGAACCAACTCTGGGCCAGTTATGCTCCTTTCGCCAATCTCGTTCCAGCAGATTGGAGTTCTACAAGCTCTCCCATATAGAGCCTCAAATGGAGCCATTCTGATGCTCTGCTGATAACTGTTATTGTATGCGAATTCCACCAGATGCAATTGTTCTTCCCATCCACCTTTGAAGTCTATTACGCAGGCTCTCAACATATCCTCCAATGTCTGGATCGTCCTTTCTGTTTGCCCATCGGTCTGCGGGTGATATGCCGTACTGTACCTTAACTCAGTTCCTAAGGCAGCCTGCAAACTTTTCCAAAATGTCGCAGTAAAGCGAGGGTCACGGTCCGACGTGACTGTAACTGGTACTCCATGCAGGCGAACGATTTGACGCACATATAATTCAGCCAGCTTTTCCAGAGCAAAGTCCTTTCGCATTGCTATAAAGTGAGCAGATTTGGTCAGTCTATCGACCACAACCCAGATCGAATCGTTGCCTCTTTGACTCCTTGGTAAACCAGTCACGAAGTCCATTGTAACATGTTCCCATTTCCATTCTGGAATCTCCAATGGCTGTAGCAATCCTCCAGGTTTGCAATGTTGTGCTTTCACCTGCTGACATGTCAGACATTTCGCCACGTGTTTGGCCACATCGACCTTCATTCCGTTCCACCAGTAGTGCTGACGCAGGTTCTGATACATTTTCGTACTACCTGGATGAATGCTATAACTGCTACGATGCGCCTCTGTCAAAATCTCTTCCTTTAACTCCTCATTATTCGGCACGCACAAGCGTCCTCTGAACTTTAGTATTCCATCTTCTGTCACCTGAAACTCCGGCTTCCTCTTTGCCTCATCCATCGTCAAGATTTTCTGAATATCAGGGTCCGTAGACTGCAATTCCTTAATCCTCGAGTGAATTTTCGGTTCAACTCTCAAGGTGGCCATCAGACTCGAGAGGTGTCCTACCTCTATATTGAATTCTGAGTCTCTTATCCCTTCTAATAATTTCCACTCTTTAACCATCATATGCGCTATACTTGATTTTCGACTGAGCGCATCAGCTACTCTGTTCGCCTTTCCAGGGTGATATAAAATGTCACAATCGTAATCCTTCAACAGCTCCATCCAGCGACGTTGTCTCATATTCAGCTCCTTTTGAGAGAACAGATACTTCAGACTCTGGTGATCCGTATAAATCTGAAACTTTTCTCCAACTAGATAATGTCTCCAGATTTTCAGTGCAAATACTATCGCCGCCAATTCCAAATCATGTGTCGGGTAATTCATCTCATGTGGCCTCAGCTGTCGAGATGCGTATGCTACAACCCGTCCATGTTGCATCAAGACACATCCCAGACCTCTTAACGACGCATCACTGTAGATCTCGAATCCTCCAGATGCTGACGGTATTGTTAATACTGGTGCAGTCGTCAACCTATGTTTAAGCTCTCGGAAGCTTTCTTCACAATTTTCCGTCCATTCGAACTTCGTGTCCTTTTTCAAAAGACGCGTTAAGGGTCCAGTTATCGTAGAAAACTTTTCCACGAAGCGTCTATAGTATCCTGCAAGTCCTAAGAAACTTCTCACTTCAGTCACGGTTGTCGGCCTAGGCCATTTTTCAACTGCTTCAATCTTTGACGGATCCACTGCAATTCCTTCTCCAGAAATTATATGTCCAAGGAACGCTACTCGATTAAGCCAAAATTCACACTTACTGAACTTGGCGTAGAGCGAGTGCTCTCTTAAGGTCCGTAGAATAATACTCAAGTGCTGTTCATGGTCCTCAGAACTTCTCGAGTACACCAGTATGTCGTCGATGAATACTATCACGAACCGGTCTAGGAACTCCTTGAATATCCTATTCATCATATCCATAAAGGCGGCAGGAGCATTAGTTAATCCAAATGGCATGACCGTAAACTCATAATGTCCATACCTCGTCCTAAACGCCGTTTTCGGTACGTCCTCCTTTCTGATCCTCAACTGGTGATAGCCTGTCCTCAAGTCTATCTTAGAGAATACAGACGCTCCTTGCAGTTGATCGAATAAGTCATCTATCCTTGGCAACGGATACTTATTCTTGATCGTCACTTGATTCAACTGCCTATAGTCAATGCACAGACGCAATGACCCATCTTTCTTCCTCACGAATAATACTGGAGCACCCCATGGCGAAGCACTTGGGCGAATAAATCCTTTATCTAATAGTTCCTGCAATTGGACCTTCAATTCCTTCAACTCTGACAATGCCATCCTATAAGGCGCTTTAGATATTGGCTCTGTCCCAGGAGCCAATTCAATTGCAAACTCCACTTCCCTTTCAGGTGGCAATCCTGGCAACTCTTGTGGGAAAACATCAGGAAAATCACGTACTACTGACAAGTCTTCAAGCCTTACTCCCTCAACTGATGAATCAGTTACAGAGGCTAGGTACCCTTGGCACCCTTGGTCCATCAACTTAGTCGCTTCTAGTGACGATATCCAAGGAATTGAGGTTCCTCCCCGGTTTCCTCGAAATTCGAATCTAGAGTGACCAGTCGGATTAAACTGAATCACCCTACTACTACAATCAATTACTGCCCCATGTTTAACTAACCAATCCATTCCAATTATTACGTCAAAGTCAAACATGGGCAGGACAGCCAGATCAATCAATCCTTCTCTATCACCCAAGGATATCTTACATCCTTGACATCCTAACAAGATGACCATTTTATCCTTCAGTGGGGTGACCACATGCAACAATGTTTCTAATGGTCTTACATCAATACCAGCCAGTGCAACAAATTGTTCAGACACAAACGAATGAGATGCTCCCGGATCAAATAAAGCATACGCGGCATGATCACATAAAGAAATGGTACCTGTGATCACGCCAGGTGCGTTCTCAGCTTCTCCCCGCGCCATCGCGTACACTCTTCCTTGCGCTGGCGGTCGATTCAGATTTTCTTGGGGAGCAGCCATCGCTTGTGGTCCAGCTGGCGGTCTTTGCTGTTGAAACTGCGGTCCCCGGTTCTTCCTCGGGCAATACCTCGCAATATGCCCCATCTGACCACACTCGTAGCATGCTCCTGTCTTTCTTGGGCACAAACCAATTGCATGCCTCTGTCCACAATCGCGACACCTTACACTACCAGGGGGTGTCGGTTTTCCCAGAGTCCTTCGGGGTGGAGGGACAAATCTTCTATTATCCATCATTGGCCTTTTTCCAAAACTCCTGTCATCTCGTCTTGGCATGAATCGCGATCCAGATGCAGTGATTCGTTCATTTATATCTCTTTCGAACTCTTGAGCCCTTTCATACATCGCCCCATAGTCCCTCAATCCTGCGGTAATCAGTCGACTACGGAGTTCCGGCCTCAATCCTTCACGGAATCTCCTTGCTTTGTCCCAGGCATTCTCTATCATCCTGGGAGCAAACTTAGATAGTCTTGCAAATTCCGCCTCATATTGATCTACTGTCATCTGACCCTGACGGAGTCGGAGGAATTCTTCCATCTTTCTTTCCTGCGTGGCTTTCGAAAAATATTTCCCGTTAAACGCTTCACAAAAAGCCGTCCAGTCCGGTATAGTACCTTCAGGGAAGACTCTTCCTCGGGTGGCCTTCCACCAATCATCTGCGGTGCCTTGGAGCTGGTAGACAGCTAATGAAACCCTTTCTTCCCCAGTACATCCCAGCACTTCAAACGCTTTCTCTAGTTGCTCTGTCCAAAGGGAGGCTGCTTCAGGTCCTCCTGTTCCATCAAATTTCGGTGGATGCAACTTCAGAAATTGCTCCACTAGATGAGGTGTCTGTCGACCTCCAATGCCAGGAGCATTATTCACATTGGCTCCATGCACGACAGCTAACGCGGCCTCAGCAGCTTGGGCCACAGTGACAGCTCTTTCTTCAGCCTGCCTGCCCATCAAGGTACCAACTTCTGCCAATACTCTCATGATATCCCCAATGCTTGGATTTTCTGCAGCTTGAGCTCTTGCAGCTGGAGCACCTAGAACTTGAGCTCTTGCAGTTGGAGCACCTGCAGCTTGAGCTCTTGCAGTTGGAACACCTGAGCCAGACACACTTGCATACTTCTTTGGTCTATTTCTGTTGCTCATTGTCCTTAGTCTGGCTCACTTACACCTGCTATTATTCCATCAAGGAATTAAGACCTAAACCACCAATCAGGGTCTAGCAGCAAGCAATAGAAGACTAGAGAATATATAATTACTAACAATCACATGCACCAATCAAGAACGGACATACGTGCCCAATCCTAGTCCAACTTAGGGGACTTTCTCTATCTAACTACCCCATAAATTCTCATCCTTATCACTCCAAGCCTCGAACATTCTCTTATCGAGCTGACCTTGCTCTGATACCACTCCCGACGGGGATGTCACGCCCCGGACCCGTCGGACGCGCAACATCCCTTCACCTGCTAATTCGCTCATCGCTTGGCCAACACTGGCGACGGCCCAGGACTCGTCGCGGCCAAACGACGGTTAACGAATGCGACAACGGAAAGCATACAAACCCCTGACAAACACACATGTGGAATAGAGAGATAGAGACGATCTAATTTACATATAACAATAATAGGCTTTATACAACCAGGAGAGGAGGCTAACATCTGAACCTCGAAACACAAGCCGATCATAGTCAAAAAGGAAACAAGCCAAACCAAAAAGGTCACTACGCCTCATCCTGGCATCCTCTAGGAACTACTCATCCTCCTCAGACAACGGAAACTCCTCTGGATCAGTTTCCTCCGATCCCGGAGATCCAGGCTCGCCATCTGCCTGCTCGACGAACACGTCGTCTGCTCCCTCGATCTCCATTACTACGTCCCCATCTACATCCTGGACATCCATTGGCTCAGGGTCTACAACCTCACCTTCAAAAGTGGCCGCATTCATCAGGCCTGTCGGCCCCATCAAAAAGACTGGTATATCCAGACCCTGCAGAGGACCCTGCCACAACTCCTGGCCCACCCGACGGTACCATCCCTCGTATCTATGAGGGAGCAAAACGTCGTAACCTTCGTCGACCCATACAGTACAGCTATGCCGCTCATACGAAACTCCATCCATAATAGGATATGAAAATACCTGTGTCTCAATCTCCTGAGGGATCCCGTGGCGGACAGGGGGAATACGATAAGTCATACCTACGGTCGAGGGTCTGAAATGGCGATCAGCCAAAAATAGGTGAGTCGAAACTCAGTGAACACACATCTAAACTCAATTCAGTAAACAACATGCGCCTCTTGCTAGAATATAAATCATCACATGCATATTGTGACCTCAAATCATACAGATGCCAATGCAGATGCTCAATGCTTGCCGGTGGCTCTCTGGGCACTGCCGGACTTTCTGTTTTCGGGTTGCCGGTGGCTCTCTAGGCACTGCCGGACTCAACCCAACCGGTGGCTCTTATCGGCACTGCCGGTCCCCGGCCACGTCTTAGACGTCTCAGGCCTGTGCCTCAACTCGTGTCTATTCACACCGAAGTTGGCACCCTTGTCTCTCCAGCTACCCCGTGCCGAGCACGTTCAGGCGCAAGTGCAACGACCGTGGCTCAATTAGCTCTGCGATCGGCACCTCCTTATCTCCCCGCATTCCCGGTGGCCCCCTAGACACTGCCGGGCCGTCCCGTACGGTTCTACGCACTCCGCCAAACGCACATGTCTCATGCCAATATGCAAATCAATGATGAGCATCATAAAATTCTCAAGTGGCTCACCCCATAAACACTCATGCAAGCCAGTTTTGCCACATGCATTTCCCAAAATTATTCATATTGGCACACCATTCACCTCAAAATAAATCGAATAAAATAACCAAGCAATTCGTGTTGCAAAAACTTTCATTTTAGGACCCGGTTTCCATTCTAAGTCATTTAGGTTCAAAGGCAAGTAATCTAACACACGTGGAAATTTCTAGAGTCCACAAAAATTATCAATTGACCCCTAAGGTCAGCAATAAATAATCGACATTTGACGTCCAAGAAATTTAATATTTTTCATCATAAAATTTTCCCTACTAGTCCCTAGCATACCCGACATTCTAAGTCAAGTTTAGAAATGTGCTCACCCAAAAATCGAGTTCGAGCTTGGCTAGACGGTGGTGAGCTCGGGCCACGAACGGCAACGGCTAGTTACTGTTCCGGCGACACTATTCCGGCGGCACTATTCCGGCGGTACTATTCCGGCGACACTATTCCGGCGACACTGTTCACGGCGGCGGCGACGGAATCGACGGCGATTTTCCAGTGACGAACAGAAACACAGCAACAAGCAAAACACAGCAGAGACAAGGAAGATTGCAACTACAACAAGCAAAAGAAGAAAACCACAAAACAGGGTCAACTTTGATTCAAAACTGGGAATTCTCTAGGAGGTTTTTCGCTGATTCGTTTTCAGAATATCGAAGCTTAACGTCTTACGAGTACACAGGCGAAAACGGGGCTCGATTCGGACACCAGACGACCCCGAACGAGCCGATTTCCCCCGGGCGCGCGTGCTGGAACGCGGAAATCCGAGAGGAAATTCAAGAGGGAGAGAGGTGCAGCAGTGGTTCACAGGTTGAAGTTAAGGCCAACGGTGGCAGTTGCAGCAACCAACAGTGGCCGAAGAAGTGTAGCCGAGAAGAATGAAGCAAAGCAACAACGGCTCGAGGAGATGGAGAAGACTGAAGTAGTAGAGTTCACAGCAAATTTTGAGGACAGCAACAACACCACAGCAGCAACAAAATTCCAGCAGCTGAAGGAGATGAAGAAAAGTAGGGGAGAGGCTGCAACAAGTCTCTTTCGTGGACATCTTGGTGGCCTCCAAATGATGAGGATTTGTTCTCATCTGCATGGGGAAGTCTTGCTCAGCCGAAATGAGGGAGCTGCTCAGCCGAAAATTCCACCAAAGAAAAACTTCCAGCATAGCTGCAACTTTCAAGTGGGATTTTTAATAAGAGCAAGTGGCTTTGGTCAGCAGAAAGGAAAAGAAGAAGATGAGACCAAGAGAGGGATCCACAAGCTTTAAGTTTCTTATCCTCACGTACACAAATTGGGGGATGTCACATTTATTTCACTCAAGATTGGGTCTCTCTACTAGTTATTCTGCCCATAGCTTCTGTTCAAACAAGGAAAGGCTTTGGGTGGATACCTAGGCACCAAGAGACGAGTAAGGGCATAGTAAGGCGACGACACCTAGGACACCAGAATATCGAACCATGAACGAAGAAAGGCATGAGAGAAGATTGGACCAAGTTTAATTGCAATTCAATTAATTATCCAAAGTATCCATCGCTTCAAGTGCGAAATGAAGGCCCGGCTCCAAGTTGTTAAGAAATAGTGGAATAGTGGAATGAAACAAAAGATACAGTAGAGCTAGGATAGTTATTGTATGAGGTCTATCCAATGCTAGATGCAGAGGTGCACCAAGAACTACAAGATCGATCCTTTCATTCTAGGGTGACGGAGGGATCGTACCTTTCCAGCCTGCTTTAATTACTCCATTGATTTCGAAGTGAACATACAAATACTCCTTTTAGACAGGATGAGGATTGTTAATTCATTTCATTAATATTGAATATTAAGTATAAAAAAGATTTTTATGAAAATGCAGAAAAAAAAAGAGATGGGTACCACAGTTAACAAACGAAACTAGATAGATCGATCAAAATGATTTATTTGATATTACAGGATATTAACATCCGTTTCCAGCTATTATTCCCCTCCCAAGGGCAAGTTTGTTTGAGATATCACATTGTTCGAGGAGCCTTAGATACTGTTGGAGTAAAGGAAAGTACCAATACACAATGGGGGTTGATACCATTTTCTATGAATGAATGCATACAACGCATTCTTAATCAGTATGGAAATGAAGTACTAGATAATTTTTTTATTATTTTCACAGGCACATCGACGCTATTATGAGGGGCGCACTCTACCATTGAGCTTTCACCATAAATGTAATTGTCACTAGAATTGTCACTGTTGTCTATCGACTATGTCTTTGGCCTGATTTTAGGCCCTGACTCACCCTTCGTGGATGAACCTTAAATTGAATTAATCAGACATATTTAGTGGTGGCACACTTGCTAATAAGAACAAGCTCGATAACTTTTTGCCGGTCTAAGAAATAGAATGTCTTTGTCATTTTCTCACCAATGATTCATGGCTTTGAATGGTCATCCACGTCAGCGGAGCGAATTTCTACCAATTGTTGCAGGAAACTTCTTGATAACTATGTAAAACACCCATCTCTCTTCCAGCTCTGTCACAGCAGAATACTGCTGTGAAATCCTTTTGTTTCCCTTAACTACTGAAGTCCTAAACAGAGCTGCCAAGTCTTCGTGACAACATTGTGAAAAACTCATCCTCGTACTTGGCTAATCACATTTTTGCTCAGAAGTTGGACCACAAAATCCTGTCTGCACGTAGCCAGAATTACCAAGTCTTCGTGACAATAGTCATGAACTTTCTTTCCATTTTTCATTTCTCTTCTCTTAAATTTTTCTTGGGATCCAGTGTATGATTATTGTAGGCCACGGTCAATTTATTGATCTGAGAAATGAAAAAAAAAAAAAAAAAGGTACCGGAGTCTGATTAGTCGCTTGGCTAGATTCTCACCTGTTTGGGAATTCTCTCTTTAAGACCATCGGAAGCCATGACATCTTGATTAGAATCATGCACTGCCGAGCGTGCTACACAGATGTTGTTTGGACTAGGAGTGAGCATGAACACTCCAAGTATCTTCTGGTGCTTTGGTAGGATGCAGCGGAATTTAAATGTTACACCTTTTTCGTAGCACCATCCTTATAATTCTCCTATCAAAGTTTACAAACAATTTGTCGATTAATTCAGGCATGGGATAGTTGGAATTGTCAAAGAGGTTGGCTGCAGTGTCCAATGCTTCAAAGTCGGCGATCGTGTAGGTATGGGAACTTATATCAATTCATGCAAAGAGTGCGAGCATTAGAATGGCAGGCTAGAAAACTACTGCGAGGGACTAGCTTTCACTTCTGATGGAATTGATGCGGACTGTACTGTCACAAAGGGAGGATATTCTAGTTACATTGTCATCTATTAAAGGTAATAGCTTTATGAGAAAATTTAATTAGACAGCATTTTACACTGTGCAAGGATTCCAAATCATGTTGGCTGGAAAAGATTTCACATCATGTGTTCTTCTCTTCTAATTTTCTTCCTATTCTGTTGGTCAGAAGTGGTATAATGCATATAACAGCAAGGAATGGCGTTTTAGCCATTAATTGCATCTCATGGAAGGGGCTAAAGATACTTCTTATACCGACTCTGAAGTCTTTAGTCCTCAGGATCTAGCAACTAATCAATGGAGACTTGCATTATCTAATGCAAAAAGAAACTCTCCTCAATAAATCCGGGTGAAGAATTGAATAGGCAGTCCTCAACTTGTTTTACAGAGACAATCCTTAGTAAGTAGTGTTAGATCAAGTGGGAAACAAAATGTATGTGCTTTCACAGATTATTGGAACTGACCGAGTCCCAGGAACTTCGTTGTTCCTTGGAAAATTTTGATTGATGGAATAGAGAAATTACGTGTTCTGTCAAGCATATGGAAAATGCCACCAGTTTTCTTTCTTAGGGCAACTCACTTTTCTCAATTTCAGTAAGATCTCTCTTATCCTGCAATAGCTTTATATTTATTGATACAGAAAGAATTTTTTATCTTAAGGAATTTGTGGTCAGAATAAGAATCACAGAAACAACACGATGCTGAATCATGATCTAAGCAACTGAAATTCCCAAGCACACAGAAGATGAACCAACCTGGTAAGTCTCTTGGCATAATGACGAGGCAGTTAAGTTTGGCAAGGCTTTTGGATTGAAAATTCAGTGTTCAGCACAAGCATCTCTGAAAAGGGGGAAGCACTGAGCTTGCTTGGTGCTGACCCTTTCGTTATCTCATCTGACCAGGAACAGATGAAGGTTAAAAAAAAAAAAAGGGAAGACTGGAATTATCAACAGTAAGATCCATGGAGGTCAAGTTCTGTTGTGATCTGATGAATCCAATACGTGCAGGCCATGGCTAAGTCCCTGGACTCTATACTTGACGCGGTCTCTGGCGATTGCCCATTTGATCCTTACATGTCTCTTTTGAAAGAGGGTCGGCATTCTGGCGTTGGTTGGGTTCCCGAGTGAAGTTAAATTCAGTCCAGCAAGCCTTAACTTCAGTATTTTTGTGTTCTCAAAGCTCATTACTGGATGAAATCATGATACCTGAGAGGTGAACAAGTGAGTAGCTCCCAATGAACTTTTGGATGGTACGAAAACTGCTCTGGTTGCGTAACAGGAGGAACAGAGGCTCATCAGGAGAGATATGAAGTACAGGTTCATCATTGACGTCGAGAACTTGCTGAAACGATGCCATTAATTGGGAAGGTGGCATCTTTTCTCAGCAGAAGAAATCACAAGGAGAGGGAAAATGGAAGACAAAGCATTAAGCAGACTTTTATGCACTTTTCTAGCCCAGTAAGCAATGAGTTCTACATCCATCACATGCGTTAGTCATGACTTATGCCGTGTTACTTTCTTGCCACATGATCAGAAATCAATTTCTTAGAATTATTGGCTTCTTGAGTCCAGTGAATCTTTATTTCATTTCTTTCAAACGAAGTTCCTAGATCCATGAAAATACATCCTTGCATTCGATTGAAGACATCAGAACCAATTCAAGCAGGTTTGATGATTGTATTTAAATGCCTCTGAAGCATTGCTCCACAATTACCATCCATCACATGTTAGACATTGATTGAAAAATTCAGTAGACATAAGTTGGTAATGAAACAAAATCCATCCAGGAGAGCTTCGATCGGAAAAACTACCAAAAACTCCCAAACACAGTTTTATTCCTCCGATATACAACATGGTAACACCTTCTTGAATCGACAAAAGTAATTGGAAGAGAATGGAAAAAGATATGCCTAACAGTTCACATAAGACCTATTTTCTTGCAGCTCTTTGTGCGTTGTTATAACTGCATTTGACAAGAACAAGAACCCAGCAAGTGAAACCAAAAGGTTTTCCTTCGGGACCGCTATTTGTACCTTCCTCCTTCAGTGGACAAATAAGGGCATCAAAAGAATCCTAGTCTTGTTCTTCCGTCAGATCATATCAACTGAAATGGCGAACCTTGAACTTCCACTCTCCTTTGATGGGGTCATAGGACACAAACTCCGCGCCTTGTTTCTCAGCCACCTTCTTGAGCATTTCCTTGTACTTCTCAACTTTGGAACCCTCAATGTACTTCTTTCCAGTCTTCTTATCAATGCACTTGATATTAAGAAGAGTCACCTCAGCGGGCTTATTAAGCCCTTGCCCTATTGGCGGTCTCTTGCTCTCATCTGTGTACACAATCACTTCATGATCGTTGAAGCGAATAAGAGACTCAAGATCAAGCCTTCGCACATCGGTCTCCCCTATGAATTTAATGTGACCATAATCAAGTCGCCCAACAATAAAATTTTTTACTCGACAGCAAAATCCTGGTTCAGCTCTTTCCTTGGCTGCTAATTCTTTGACGTGCGGTTCTGTGTAGTAGTCAGGCTGACGGAGCTTCGGCATAAGTGCCTCGATAGCAGACTCACCAGCTGCTTTAGTAATCACATATTCCTCATCATTCTGAAGAGAGAAATCATCATGCACTCCCTTCATTTTCTCTCTGGCCTTGACAAAGTCGGCTTGCTCCTCCAAAGGACCATCTTTGGAAACAACATCTGCAGCATAGAGCCCAATTCAGTCCATAAAAAGTGTCACTACAAATTCTGGTTATATCGGGCAGACGTTGTTCGTTTTGCTTTCTAGCATTCTCACAGGTATAGAACTGCATAATATATCTGTAAATAATTTACTTCGGATCCAAGAAACTGAAGAAAAGAATATGTTTCTTCTTCTTACTTTGCATTGAGAGATTACAAGGTCTATATATACAAGAACAAAAGACTTAGGTTAGGTAAGAAACCTAATTTAGGTAGGAAACCTAATTTGACTTAATTTAGGTAAGAGCTTAACTTTCAACATTAGGTTGCCTAACTTTCAACATTAGGTAGGCAACCTAATTCCAACTAACTCTAGCCTAACTTTCAACATTATTCAACACATATTTCAATACTTTACATATTCCAACACTCCCCCTCAAGCTGGTGAATAGATATCTTCCATTCCCAGCTTGGTAACTAGCTCGTGAAAACTTCCACCATTAAGTCCTTTGGTTAAGACATCTGCCACTTGCTGTCCTGACGGGACATAAGATAAGCAAATCAGTCCATCTTCAAGTTTCTCCTTGATGAAGTGCCTATCAATCTCAATATGCTTCGTCCTATCATGCTGCACAGGATTATGAGCAATATTAATTGCAGATTTATTGTCGCAATACAGCTTCATAGGACTCTGCCACTCAACCTTCAAGTCATCGAGAATGATCTTGAGCCACAATAGCTCACATATTCCTTGAGCTGCTGCTCTAAACTCAGATTCTGCACTGGATCTTGCCACCACATTCTGTTTTTTACTTCTCCAAGTTACCAAGTTACCTCCAAGGAAAATACAATAACCAGTTGTAGACCTCCTGTCAACCACTGATCCAGCATAATCCGCATCTGTATAAGCCTCTAGCTTGAGATCGGGACTCTTCTTGAATAGTACTCCCTTTCCTGGACTCCCTTTTAGGTAATGTAGGACTCGATGAGCAGCTTGTAGATGTGACTCTTTTGGATTATGCATGAATTGACTAATTAAGCTTACTGCATAAGAAATATCTGGTCGAGTATGAGCAAGGTAAATCAGCTTTCCTACCAATCGCTGATACATTTCTCGATCCACTGCTGCCTCCTCTTTTGCTTCTGCGAGTCTCTGGTTCGGCTCAATCGAAGTAGTTACTGGTTTGCAACCAAGCTTTCCAGTTTCTTCCAAGAGATCCGTTACATACTTTCGTTGTGAAATAAAAATCCCTTGCTTTGAGTATGAAACCTCAATTCCCAGAAAATACCGTAGCTTTCCTAACTCCTTTATTTCAAACTCCTTAATCAAGTTCTGTTTCAACCGCTGTTTGTCCCTTTCATCATTGCCCGTGACTATTATGTCATCAACATACACCAACAATGCCGTAACTTCCCTTGCATCTGAGTGTTTTATGAATAGTGTATGATCTCCTTGGCTTTGTTTATATCCAGATGCCTTCATGACTCTAGTAAATCGTCCAAACCAGGCTCTAGGTGACTGCTTGAGTCCATATAATGCCTTCTTTAGTCTACAAGCCTTTTGAACTGTTTCCTTTCCTTCAAAACCAGGTGGCATGTTCATGTAGATTTCCTCTTCCAAATCTCCATGCAAAAAGGCATTCTTCACATCATACTGTTGAAGTTCCCAGTTAAAATGAGCAGCTAAAGATAGCAAGATTCTTACACTATTCATTTTAGCGACCAGTGCAAATGTCTCTTGGTAATCCACTCCATGCGTTTGAGTGTAACCCTTCGCAACTAATCTTGCTTTGTACCTCTCTAGAGAACCATCTGCCTTGTACTTCACAGTGAATACCCACTTGCAGCCAACCAGTTTTTTCTCTTTTGGTCTGTCAACAACTTCCCACGTTTTATTCTTTTCTAGTGCCTTCATCTCTTCTTTCATGGCATTCCTCCATTCCTCTCTTGATAGTGCTTCAGATAAAGTGTTAGGGACGGCAATAGTGTTTAAGCTCACAATAAAGTTTCGGTATGATGATGATAACCTATCAAGGGACACATAATTTGATAGTGGATAAACTGATTTTTTGGTACATTCTCTAGTCCCTTTTCTAACAGCAATAGGTAAATCAAGATCAGTCTCAGGTGTATCACTAAGCTGTTCATTCACAGGAGGTTTAGAACTTACCGTGCTCTCATTGGCAGGACTCGAAGTGGCATTTTGGACCTGCTCTTGTGTTGGAACGGCTGTCCTCCTTGAGTACACCTGAGAAAATCTCATAGAATCATGAAAACGAGTTGAACTAATAGGAATAGGAACAGAAACTGGTTGGTCTGTGTGAGAATGTGATGGAGGAGAGATAGGATTCAAGGTAGATTCATGAGCTACAGTGGAGGAATTTGGATTGACGGGGACATTGGATGATAAGTCCAGGTTATCAATAACCCCAAGGTCCTTATCTTCCTCATCTTCCATGAGTGAAATCTCCCCATGAAGATAAGGTTTTGAAAAATAGGGTTTATTTTCAACAAAAGTGACGTCTGCGGAGAGATAAAATTTTTTGGAAGGGGGATGATAACATTTATAGCCCTTTTGTGTTTGTGAGTAACCAAGAAACACACATTTGACCGCACGAGGATCTAGCTTTCCTCGTTGATGTTGATGAATGTGGACAAAAGAAATACAACCAAAGACTCGAGGTGCAAGGCTATTAGATGTACGGAAATGGGGATAGAACTGAGAAAGAACTTCCATAGGGGTCTTGTGATCTAATGTACGTGATGGTAGTCTATTGATCATGTATGTTGCCGTAAGGACAGCTTCCCCCCAATAGGTTTTAGGAGCCTGCCCGTGAAACAACAAGGCACGAGTTGTGTTAAGGAGATGACCATTTTTCCTTTCAGCAATCCCATTTTGTTGTGGTGTATTCACACAAGATGACTCATGGATAATGCCTTCCTTTTGAAAATAAGAGGACAATACTTGATTGAAGTAATCTTTCGCATTATCTGATCGAAAGACCTTAATCTTGACCCCAAACTGAGTTTGAATCATGGAGTGAAAGGAAGGAATAATGTTACTCACATCAGATTTTTGTTTGAGCAAGAAAGTCCAAGTAGCTCTAGAGCAATCGTCAATTAGAGTGACAAACCAACGGGCTCCAGAAATGTTTGGAACCGTGGAAGGTCCCCAAATGTCACTGTGTATCAAGTCGAAAGGGTTAGAGCTACGATGATTGCTAATAGGAAATGATACCCGGCTATGCTTGGCTAACTCGCAAACATCACAATGGAAATCTTTAATATTCAGACCCTTAAACAAGGCTAGAAACATGACACTCAAGACTTGAAAGGACGGATGACCAAAACGAAAATGATGAAGCCAAATAGCTTCCTTGTTTGAAGTACTAAGAAACGATGAAGATAGATTAATCATGATTCTTCTTATAGTGAGAGGTGTCTCAAGGTAGTACAGTCCACTTTGTTCCTTAGCAAGTCCAATCCTCCTCTTCGAGTCCCGATCCTGAAAAACACAGTAAGATGGGTAAAAAACAGCTTGACAATGAAGATCTTTTGTGAGTTTGTGTATGGAGATAAGATTGGAAGACAGTTTAGGGACATGAAGGACATCTTTAAGGACAAGATTTGGTGTGACAGGGACATCTCCAACACCTGCAACAGTAGCAAGTGATCCATTTGCCACAATAATCTTTCTATTGCTAGGACAAGGTGTATAGGTCCTGAAATGTGATGAGGTGTAACTCATATGATCAGTAGCGCCGGAATCAATAACCCAAGAATTACCTGAGAGTGCTAGTGAGCATGCACCAGAGGGTTTATTAAGAGACCCTAACAAACCTCTTATTTTCTCAATTTCTTCACTGTTGAAGGTTGTTTTCTCCTTAACTTCGTCATAACCAGCTTGCTCGGTTAGGTGGACACGAGGCCTTGACTGTGTTGCCCGGTTCACCCATTCTCGGCCCGAAGAAGTGGGTTTGCCATACAATTTCCAGCATTGCTCCTTTGTATGTCTTGGTTTCTTGCAATAGGCACACCACAAGTTGTCCCGGTTATCTTTCCTTGGCAGGCCACCCTTCTCATCAACCTTTTTGATTGTCAAGGCTGACCCTTCTACTGCTTGTGGTTTGAGCATGACAGATCGACGGTTTTCTTCTGCCCGGATCAAGGAAATTGTTTCCTCCAATGATGGTACTTCCTCCTTGCCAAGTATTTGAACTCTGACTTGATCAAATTCAGAATCAAGCCCTGCTAAGAAATCGTAGACTCGATCCTTTTCAATAAAATTCTTCAGAATGGCTGCATCTTCTGGACACCGCATGTGGAATACTCGATAATGATCGAGTTCTTGCCATAAGTTCTGCAGAGAATTAGCATATTCAGTGATAGTTTTACCTCTTTGCTTTGTCCCACTGGTTTTCACCTTAATTTCATACACCTGGGCTGCATCACGGGCCTTTGAGTACGTCCGTTGGATAGAATCCCAGATCCCCTTTGCTGTTGGTAGAAACATACAAGTATCGCTTATGGCTGGTTCCATAGAATTCCATAACCATGACATGATCATGGAATCAGCCTCATCCCATGCATCGAAACCAGGATCTCCTTGCTTGGGTCCCGTCCCCAGCAGATGGCTGAGTTTTCCTTTGCCCTTTAGGTACGTCTTGACGAATTGTGACCACTTGAGATAGTTTTTCTCATTCAGTCTATAGGTTGGCCTCATATTCTGAAGATCACCTGTCATGTGTGACGAGGCGTCCCCCTCTGATTGGGTTGTAGGAGAGGGAGAATCTATGGCTTTGGGTGTGGTTTCGGATGTGGTCATTTTGGAAAGAGAAGATTAGCAAGGATACAAGAGCAGTAATGTGGCTGCGTACAAAGGAAGAATTTTCTGGAGAATAGACAGCAATGAAGGCTGTAATTTGAAATCCAGAAATCTAACCTAGGGCTCTGATACCATGAAGAAAAGAATATGTTTCTTCTTCTTACTTTGCATTGAGAGATTACAAGGTCTATATATACAAGAACAAAAGACTTAGGTTAAGTAAGAAACCTAATTTAGGTAGGAAACCTAATTTGACTTAATTTAGGTAAGAGCTTAACTTTTAACATTAGGTTGCCTAACTTTCAACATTAGGTAGGCAACCTAATTCCAACTAACTCTAGCCTAACTTTCAACATTATTCAACACATATTTCAATACTTTACATATTCCAACAGAAACCAATGCTATGTCACTAATTTTGAGATCCAAGACATGTAATGTGAGAATTTCAATTGAAAAATAGAGATTTATCCATGCGTGGAAGCTTTAAGTTGCGTAAACTTACTGCTTTTATTCAATCGCTCCAAGATTAGGTTTTTATTAGTTTGTCAAGCTCAAAAGAAAAGACTTGTACCAGAATGGATGCAGGCGGATGTATTCATGATCCAAAGCAACAGAACAACTTTCTAACACAATTCCAACTTAGAACGGTTGAGCAACAACAACAGTTGCAGCCTAACTCTTCTTGCCCCAAGGCATCTTATTAAGTACAGAATATGCATAAAATGGCCAACGATGGCATATGAAATTACCATTTTCACCTGCAGAAGTTTTCTTCAATCTACATGGCTTCTGTTCTCTTGCAGGCCAATACTCAGGACCAATAACCAGAGATCGTGGGTTCCTCCTAGGAATGACTTGAGCTGCCTCTGGTTTGCTAGGTGCATTGTCTCCATCATAGAAAAACGGAACCTGTAATAGCAATCAACTAAGAGAGGCTTGTGACAGAATCTGATGTGTAACCTATAAAGCAGATTAATATTTACTCAATATTGATATTTGTCAATTCAGATAATTTATCTCACCCTTTGAACACCCTCTACCGGATGGTACTTCCTTGCAGGCAGCCTAGTTTGCCTCAGCGAGAGATGCCGAGCAGACAGCAAAGGAGATTTCCGAACAGGAGACGGTTTATCAGCAACCTAAAAGAATTTATTAAAATCAAAATCTTTTAACTATAAATAATTTGAAAAAAAAACTAAAAACTTCTCAGAAAGACTAATGAAGAACTACAATAACCACAGCACGAAAATTTGAATTTGTATCTGAAAGAATCAGCTCGGGAAAAAGCAAATTGTCTTTAGTTTGCAAGAAGGGAAAGAAAATATAAAGAATTGGGCAGGCGGTCATACAGGCATGCTAGAAATTCCATATTGGACCACCGACAACTGCTGTACAGCAGGGAGGGTTCCAAAAGGACTTGTGACCAGTGCTTGTTGAACAACTGAAGAACTCCCGTTGATGGGTCTGCAAGAGAGGAGCTAGATGGATAAACAATTAATCCATTTAAAAAGTTCTCCTAAATTCTTTCAAGCGGATTTATAGGCAGTCAAATATATGAATCCCACCACCTGTGAGAGTCAATACAAGTTAGCCCACATAGAATTCGGGAAGGGACCATTGTAATTGAAATTGACCATCAAACAATTTGCATAAAGTGCACACATGCTCTAGGAAAAAGATGAGAAGCACATACGATTGTCCAAAATGACTCTGACCAAAAGCATATTGTGAGCCAAATCCACCTGTACCAGCTGTCAAGCAGAATTGATATAAGATTAGCACCACGTTGGAAATAACAAAGTAAGAGAGATGAGGAAGGGGTTTCCTAGTTACCTGCTTGTGTCTGTCCCAAGTTGCCAAGGGAACAAACACCAGAAGTCTCAGCAACTTCAGATGTTTGGAAAGGCAAAGAACAAGAGGGCTGTGGAATTGGCAAAAGTATAGAGTCGAGCTAGCTGAACAATTGGCAAAAGAGTTGCAAACCACTAATGCCCTTTGACAGATTAACCACATGCATGGGCCACAGGAAAATAGATGAGATGATTTTGAGAGGACTTACATTTGTTTGACTGATTGCGGCTGCATTACTAGAGAGAACTGGCGATGGAGTACTTGGGAATAAGCTCCCACCAGAGCCACTGGAAGCCGTACTAAATGCGTGTATTTGACCCAAAGTTGGGGTTGTAGTTTGGCCAAATGGAGCAGTAGTTTGGCTAAAGGAAGTAGGGGTTTGTCTAAAAGAAGCAGTCTCGGCAATTGGGGGTTTAGTAGAGCAAAGTAGCGGGGAAGACTGAGTAGCGGGAGCACTAATAACCGATGGGGATGGACCAAGTGTAACTGAGACTGACGAAGACAATATGGATGGCGGTGCACTAACTTCTAATGCAGAAGGTGGTGATCTAACAACAGAAGTTAATGAAGAAGAACAACCAAAAGGGGAAGTGCCAGGTGGTCGCCAAAACCCTGCATTACTAGGGGGATTTGGAACAAGAGGACTGGGAGCTGTCATTGAAAGCTCATTAGATGATGTTGTAAAAGAAATTGGGTTAGATGTGGTTGCCGAAGCTGGGGCAGAAGAAAATGCATTGGAAGCTGTAGTGGAAGAAAAAGAAGATGACCGACTAAAAGTAGGCCGAGGAATGGAAAAAGATGCACCGGGGCCAATGCTAACACCGGACTGACCAGCGTGATGCGGTCCACCTGAGAATGATTGGAAAAAACCGATGCATTCAAATCAAATGAATGTCCTATTGACGTAAGAAAAAAGTCATAACAAGACCATCAACAACTTTCGTTGTTGATAACAGTTTTGGAAAATCCAACAGCATAATGTCTGATGCATAATATATGGAAAGTGGAAACGATGTTTATGAAAAGCGCGCTCCATGAAGGGTGAGAAAGCGGGTAACTGGAGCCATTGTAGCGCATAATCGATCCAAGTACCTTTGTCCCCACACTGGTAGTCCTTCCATCTAAGTTCCCCATGGCTTTTATATTTGTAGACAGGCACACTCATGCCACAAATTGACTGTAGCTTGTCATGTGCTAGCACGCCAGTCTTTGCCTCAGTCGTTGGAGGGAAAGGAGCTACGCGATTTCCCCTATGCTGACCTCCAAAGGATGAGTTTCCAAACTCAGTCCCGTCAAATGTCCGTGTAGCTACCTGAGACCCTGCATTACCAATTGCGAAAGAAAATGGTACATACTATTAAACTTAGCAACCAAAAAGCATGGGGAGTGAGACTGTTGATAAGAAGGTTTCTACCAATTTTGCTTCATTAAGGCAAGTATACAAAAAACTAGTTCTCCACAAAATTAGAGTGAAATTGAATATCTCACCGGTATGAGCTCCATGAGATTCTGATCCAAACTGGTTGCTCCTAAATGCAGTTTTTGATGGCCCAAAAGCTGGAGAAGATCCAAAGCTTAATGATGAGCCACAAGAAGCCCTAAAATCTGGAATACTGGAAGCACCAAATGCAACTCCAGACCCAGAGATGGGACCTTTTGTGGGACCAAATGCATTTCCTCTAGTACCAAAGGCAGGGGAACTATCACTAACAAATGCCGGTGTGCTGGTAGTTCGAAAGGCAGTGGTGCTCGAAGCAAAGCCTGGAAAGTTTGAAAACACATATATGAAAAGCACTCCGTGAAAACATACCGCCTCCTTTTAAAGTCCGCTTACAAAATATACAGATCCAAAGCGTGATGCTTATAGAGTCAGCAATTTTTTCAAGAAAAAAAAAGGATAAAAAAAGTGTAAATAAAGGGCCTCAATTTTGAAGTAATCACACAGGCAGCCAATACTGATCATAATAAACATGTCATCCGTTGTCAAGTGCTAATTAAATCAGCACTGCGACACAAGCTGAAGACAAATCATCATGAACATAAAACGTCCAATAGACATTACAAGTTAAAAAGGGAACAAAAATGATAGATATTGTCTTACCACCAAAAGCTGATGATGCAAAAGCACCAAAGGCAGCTTCGGAAGAGAAGGGCAAAGGACTACGAGTAGAAACAACCCCGAAAACTCCTGGTGAAGCTCCCCCAGATACAGAGCCGCCTGCTGGTGTACCAAAAGGTGTTGCACCACCAAAAGATGTGACCCCAAGAGGACTGTTATCTGCATTATTAGCCTGGCCGAATGCTGGTTGTGGTTCAAAGGCGCGACTAGTCGGCCTCCCAAAAGCTGCAAAAGGGATTTCGAGTTGTGAATTTTTCTACTTGAACGATACGAGAAAAAAGCGGAATGTTACTCGTGCAGCAAGGCAGCGCAGAGTAATGCGCAGAAAGAAAATCTCACAAGCTTGAAACTTCAAAGAGTGATCGAGCGCTTACGGCTGGTTGGAATAGACATTATCCCTTGCGATTCTACAGAAGAATTCCGGCGCCAAAACCCTGGTAACGCACAGGAATAGAAGAGAGGTTCTATTACCAATCAAGAAGCCTCGAATTACACGGCACGACCCATGAAGAGCCGAACCAAGTAACTTTGAATCACTGTCCAAAGCAACAGCTTACAACTCATTCGCGTTCAGGATTTAACAACAGCAGCAATGCACACAAACGAGAGTACAAACACCAGGCAACACAAGGTCAAAGCGGAATTACAGCGAAAGAAAAAAGCAGAGACTCTTAAGTTAATCACTATTTCACCCCTCACTTCCATCCTACATTGCCGTGAATGTGATTAATAACGACGAGTTTGTTCACACCGATTCACGATACTGCAAGGCGAGCCCGGAGGGCAGTGAGGGTGTCATCAGCCGACAAGTTCGTCGAAACTAGAGAGAGAGAGAGAGAGAGAGAGAGAGAGAGAGAGAGAGAGAGCACCTGGTGAGTCGTCGACCTCAGTGAAGGTGTTGAGAGAAACAGAGAGATTCAGAGAGGAACAGAGAGGGAGAAGAGGATGTGCATGGTGTGGGAGTCTTTATAGTGACGAGAGAAGTGGCCGTCAAGGTTTGAACTCCGTGGCCATTGAGAAGGGCGCGTAGCGTCTCAGGGGAGCCAACTTGGCGTCCCTGGAACGCCCCCACACAACGCGTGATTAGCTTTTGCTCTTTCCTAATTAATTAATTTATAGTGAGTTTGGATTAATTAATCACTTTCTAATTAATTTAAATTCTTAAAAGGCAGCCGTTTTGATGGAGTTTCTTCCTTATACCAAAACATCTAAAAACTTTCTATGATGTCCAATTTCCACGAATCGAGTATTGTTCATAACATAATAAATTTTCGAAAAGCAAAACCCCTTTTTGCTCATCTAACACAGATTTTCTCCTATTAAAACCCGTTCTACTGGTATACAAAATAAAATAAAAAGCTTGAATGAGGATTTCAAACTAGAACTTTTCCTAAAAAATATTCAATTAAAGCCCACACAAATAAGTAGGAATATTGTTATCCATTCCTAATCAGGGTTAGAGTCATATATTCGAAGTTAATAAGATAAACAAAAGGTAATCTATAAATTTAACAATTCTCTCGCACTTTCTGAGAGTTGAAACTTCTCAATTTTACATAGGGCAGCGCTATTTTCATCCATTTTGACTAAGACATTCTGTTTTTCCTGGTTAACTTACCAAAATACCCTCCTCTTCTTTCTTCAATTTATTGCATCTGTTTTTATCGCCGTAATTCACAGACTTACATTTATTTCTATATCTCTCTTATTAATTTCACAATAAAAATGCTCCATTACACTCATTAATATATCAATTTATAATATCTTATTATCATTTTGCCAGAGAATGTTGTTTCATAATTTTCATTCACAAGAAGTTTCAATTTTATGACAGCTTATGAATATACACTTAATTGCATTTTTTTCTCCGAATAGTGTGAGTGAAACTTAATTTCAAAGTTGAAAATAAAAATTCAATTAGATATTTAGCCGATCATGATTTAAAAAAATGGAAAAGAGAAATTGATCAAAATGTGAAAAAGCTTAGTTTGTTAAAAACGTGATGATATATCAAACATAAATATATATATTTAGATTGTATCCAAATATTTACAAAGACAAACATATTAAGGAAAAGTCATGAAACTTCTTGATGTTCAACTCTTGCTATGAAGAAAGTAACTAATATCGATCGTAAATTCAACCTCACAGCAAATTGATCAAAAGTTTCAAATGTGCTTTCTTTCCTCTTAAAAACAAATTAACAAGAGTTTCAAAGTAACGAATGTGTAAATAAATTTTCAACCCCCTCTTACAATTCTATTAAAATGTGAAAAAGCTCGAAAGAAAGCACAATTCAATAATGTTTATTTTTAGAAACCTTCAAATTTATTAAGAAAAATCACCTACAAGGTCAAAATTTGCTACATAATTAGATTGAATTTTAATTTTCAACTTTGAAATAAAGATTCCCTTAAACTATTTCATAAAAAATAGGCAGTTAATTGTGTATTCATAAGTTGTTATAACTAGAAATTCTCAACTTTTTATTAACTTTCATAAATTAATAATAACGACCTTCTCTAGGTAAAGTAATAACATGATGCATGATAAGATGATATTTTATTGGGTAGGTTGATAATATAAAAAAAAAAAAGGACAATGAATTGAAGACATAGAAGGTGTGGTTTAGCCAAAATGGAAATGGAAATAGCGTCGTCCTTTTACATAGTCTAAGTTTATTGTGAATCGTGATAAAGAACATCAAATATTCATATCTCGTTTCTCTCTTTACTTATTCCCCAAAAAAAAAGAAGAATCACCGGTCTCCTCGCACACAACTCATTTGATCTTTTCCTTGATCATCAATAGTAGCGAGTAATTTACACATACATGAATTCTAGTATATGTGGAATTATTTTAATAGATTGATTAGTTGATACATATCAAATGAACTTAAATAAAAAAAAATCCATTCTGGTTACGTCTGAACTGATTCGAGTAGGCTAATTAGGTGTGAGGCTTGTACCGTTCACAAAACTCTTATTCGGTTCACCCAATTCACATTAGTTTGGGGAAGCGAAGATGGACGCGGCGGGCTCCCCGTCGGTACTGGGCCCAGTACATCTAGCACGGCCCATGAGCCAATCGAACAATGTTTGTGCTGAGTGTCATCCAAGTAGGCCGAACGTTGAAGAATTGCTCATGGGCCACCATGGCAAAACTGAGTACTGTTCAAGGCTATTGAGTTCTTCAGAAATTATTGGCGTTGGTGCTAGGCTGACGATTCATATTTGGACATCAGAAGCTTTAGTAGCACCATTGCTCTGTGCTGGAATCACAGCATACACTCCATTGATGTGTCGCAAGATGAACCAACCTGGTAAGTCTCATGGCATGATTGGACTCGGTGGGCTCGGTCACAAGGCAGTTAAGTTTGGGCAGGCTTTTGGACTGAGAGTCACAGTGTTCAGCACAAGCATCTGTA
The DNA here is from genome assembly GCA_016432845.1 of Psidium guajava. NCBI lineage: Eukaryota > Viridiplantae > Streptophyta > Magnoliopsida > Myrtales > Myrtaceae > Psidium > Psidium guajava. The sequence goes on along the minus strand of CM028230.1, from coordinate 7,994,307 downwards.
GAAAGGAGGAAGCACTGAGCTCCCTTGGTTCTGAACCTTTGGTTATCTCATCTGACCAGGAACAGATGAAGGCAAAAGAGGAAAGTTGAAATTATCAACAGTGTGACATCCATGGAGGTCAAGTTCTGCTGTGATCTGATGAATCCAACATGTGCAGGCCATGGCCAACTCCTTGGACTTTATACTCAATGGGGCATCTGGCGGTCACTTATTCGATCCTTACATATCTCGTTTGAAAATGGGTTGGCCTTCCGGCCTTGGTTGGGTACCCGAGCAAAGTAAGTTCAGTCCAGCAAACCTTAACCACGGTATTTTGTGTTGTCAAAGCTTATTACCAAATGAAATTCTTGATACCTGATAGGTGAACGAGCTAAGTAAGTAGCTCACGGTAACTCCTGGCCTGTATGAAAACTGCTTCTGGGAGCATAACGGGAGGAACAGACGCTCATCGAGAGAGATGTGAAGTACAGGTTCATCATTGATGTCGAGAACTCCTGAAATAAATACCATTAATTGGGAAGATGGGATCCTTTCTCGGCAAAAGAAATCACAAGGAGAGGGAAAATGGAAGACAGCAAGCATTAAGCAGAGTTATCTGTACTTTTCTTGCCCAGTAGGCAATGAATTCTACATCCATCACATGCCTTAGTCGCGACTCTATTGTTGGAATAAGCGAATTAGTCACATCATGTTACTTTCCTGAAGATCAAGTTTTCAGAATTATTGGCTTCTCAAATCCAATGAATCTTTATATCGACTTCTTCAAATGAAGCTCCTGGATCCATGAAAATACGTCCTTGAATTCAATTTAAGTCATCAGAACCAGTTCATGCAGGTTTGATGATTATATTTAAATGTCTCCGATGCATCGCTCCAGAATTACATTGATTGAAGAATTCAGTATGACATACATTGGCAATGAAACAAAATCCATTCAAGAGAGCTTATATAAGAAAAAGCTACCAAAAACTCGCAAACGCAGTTTTGTACCTTCAATATTTGCACATGGTAACACGTATCTTGAAGCTACCAAAGTAATTGGAAAACGAAAGGAGAAAGATATGCCTAACAGTCTATCAAAACTTTCCCAAAAAAAAAAAAAAAAGATATGCCTAACAGTTCATTTAAGACCCATTTCTTGCAGCTCTACTTTGCATGGTTCTAACTGCATAAAACAGAAACCAGCAAGTGAAACCAAAAGGTTTTTCCTTCTGGACCTTGAACTTCAGCGAAGAAATAACAGCATCAAAAGAATCCTAGTCTTGTTCTTCCATCATATCACATCAACTGAAATGGCGAACCTTGAACTTCCACTCTCCTTTGATGGGGTCATACGACACAAATTCCGTGCCTTTTTCCTCAGCTGCCTTCTTGAGCATGTCCTTGTACTTCTCAACTTTGGGCCCCTCGATGTACTGCTTTCCAGACTTCTTATCAATGCACTTGATATTAAGAAGAGTCACCTCAGCGGGCTTATTGAGCCCTTGCCCTATGGGCTGTTTCTTGCTCTCATCTGTGTACAGAATCACTTCACGATTGTTGAAGCGAACAAGGGAATCAAGATCAAGCCTTCGCACGTCGGTCTCCCTTACAAATTTAATGTGACCATAGCCAAGTCGTCCAACCACAAAATCCTTGATTCGACTGCAAAATCCTGGTTCAGCCCTTTCCTTGGCTGCTAATTCTTTGACGTGCGGTTCTGTGTAGTAGTCGGGCTGACAGAGCTTTGGCATGAGTGCCTCTATGCCAGCACCCCTATCATTCCCAATTGCAGACTCCCCTGCTCCTTTAATAATCACATATTCCTCGTTATTCTGAAGAGAGGAATCATCATGAACTCCCTTCATTCTCTGGCTGGCCTTGACAAAGTCGGTTTGCTCCTCCAAAGGACCATCTTTGGGAACACCATCTGCAGCATAGCAAAGCCCAATTCATTCCATAAAAAGTATTACAGCAAAATTTGACTATATCGATTAGACATTATTCATTTCTCTTTCGAGCATTCTCACAGGCACAGAACCGTATAATGTATATAACTGAAAGTAATCCTGAGAAAACAAATACAATGTCAATAATTTTGAGATCCTAGACAGAATGTGAGAAGTTCTATTGAAAACTAGAGATTTATCCATGCTTGGAAGCTTCATGTCAAAAAGTAAGCTTAGAGAAAAAATAATAATAAAGACTTGTGCCAGAATGGATGCAGACGGATGTATCCACGATCAAAGCAACAGAACGACTTTCTAACAGAATTCCAACTTAGAACAGTAGAGAAACAACAACAGTTGCAGCGTAGTTCTTCTTGCCCAGGCATCTTTTTAAGTAAAAATATGCATAAAATGACCAACAACGGCATATGAAATTACCATTTGCACATGGAGAAGTTTTCCTCAATGGAGATAGCTCCTGTTCTCTTGCATGCCGATATTCAGGACCAATAACTAGAGATCTTGGGTTCCCCCTAGGAATGGCTTGAGCATCAGCCTCTGGTTTGCTAGGTGCATTGGCTCCATCACAGGAAAATGGAACCTGTTACAGCAATCAAGTAAGAGGGGTTTTATAACGGACTCTGATGTGTAACCTATAAAGCAGATGCATATTTACTTATTATTGATATTTGACAGTTCAGATACAGGAGATGAAGAACTACAAAAACCACTGCATGAGAATTGTAATCTGTATCTGAAAGATTTCACATGGAAAAAGGCTATTTGTCTTAAGTTTGCAACAAGGGAAAGCAATGACATCATATAAAGAACTGGACAGGTGGACGTACAGGCATCCTAGAAGTTCCATATTGGACAGAGTAACCAGTTTCAGTGCAGCCTATCGACCCCTGCTGTAAGGAAGGGAGGGTTCCAGAAGCATTTGTGACCCGTGCTGGTTGAGCAACTGAAGAACTCCTGTTGATGGAGCTGCAAGAGGGGAGCTCGAACCGAAAACAATTAATGCCTTTTAAAGGTTTTCCTAAGTTTTTTCATGCGGCTTTATAGGCAGTCAAATATATGAATTCCACCACCCGTGAGAGTCAATACAAGCTAGCCCACATAGAAGTTGGGAAGGGACTTATGTAATAGAAATTGACCAGAAGACAATTTGCCATAGAAATATTACATAAAGTGCACACATGCTTTAGGCAAAAGATGAGAAATACATACGATTGTCCACAATGACTCTGACCAAAATCATATTGTGAGCCAAAGCCTCCTGTACCAGCTCCCAAGCAAAATTAATATAAAATTGGCATCATGCTAAAAATACAGGGTAAGAGAGATGAAGAAGGGGTTTACTAGTTACCTGCTTGTGTTTGTCCTAAGTTGCCAAGGGAACAAACACCAGAAGTCTCAGCAGCCTCAGATGTTTCAAAAGGCAAAGAAAAAGAGCGCTGCGGAATTTGGCAATAGTGTAAAGTTAAACTAGCTGAACAATTGGCAAAAGAGTTGCAAACCACAAAGGCAACTTGACATATTATCCACATGCATGGGCCATAGAAAATAGATAAGATGGTTTTAAGAGGACCTACATTTGTTTGGCTGATTGCGGCTGCCTTAGTAGACAGAACTGGCAATGGAGTACTTGGGAATAAGCTCCCAACAGAGCCACTGGAAGCTGTATTAAATGTGTGTACTTGAGCAAGAGTGGGGGTGCTAGTTTGGCCAAAGAGAGCAGTAGTTTGGCTAAAAGCAGAAGCAGTCTTGGCAATGGAGGGTTTAGTAGACAAGAGAAGTGAGGAAGATTGAGTAGTGGGCGCACTAATAACCGATGGTGATGAACCAAATGTAGCTGAGACTGACAAAGAGAACATGGATGGCGGCACACTAACTTCAAATGCAAAAGTTGGTGATCTATCAACAGAAGTTAATGAAGAAGACGAATCAAAAGGGGAAGTGCTAGGTGATGGCCAAAGCCTGGCATTGCTAGAGGGATTTGGAGCAAAAGGATTGGGAGCTGTCATTGAAGGTTCATTAGATGATGTTGCAAAAGAAAGTGGGTTAGATGTGGTTGTGGAAACTGGGGCAGAAGAAAATGCATTGGAAACTGTAGTGGGAGAAAAAGGAGATGACTGACTAAAAGTAGGCAAAGGAATGGCAGGAGATGCACCGGGGCCAATGCTAACACCAGACTGACCAGCGTGATTTGGTCCACCTAGAATGACAGAAAGTAACTAATCTCAATTTCGTCTGTTTCTGGAAAAAAGATGATAAGAAAAATTAACTTAGCAGTAACAAGAGCCATTGTAGCATATAATAATTTCGAGTACCTTTGTCCCCCCACTGGTAATCCTCCCATCTAAGCTCCTCATGGCATTTACATTTGTAGACAGGCACGGTCATACCGCAAATTGACTGGAGCTTGGAAGGCCACATTTGTCCAGTCTCTTCCTCAGTCGGAGTGAAAGGAGCTACACGACTTCCCCTATGCTGACCTCCAAAAGATGATTTTCCAAACTCAGTCCCGCCAAAGGTTGGTGTAGCTGCCTGAGACCCTGCAATACCAATGGTGAAAAAGATGGAACTTACAGTTAAACTTAGCAACGAAAGGTATGGGGAGTGGAGCTGTTGATGAGAAGGTTTCTACCAGCTATGCTCCACAAAGGCAAGTGTACAAAAATCTAGCTTCCCACGGAACAAGAGCAAAATTGAATATCTCACCGATATGAGCTCCATAAGATCCTGATCCAAACTGGTTGCGCCTAAATGCAGTTTCCGATGCCCCAAAAGCTCCATTAGTGGAAGCCCCAAATGCACATCCAGACCCAAAGAGGGGAGAACTTGTTGCACCAAATGCAGCCATCGGGGTTGAACCAAAAAGAGGGGTGCTTGTAGCTCCAAATGATGGTATACTATCATTAAAAATTTCCGGTGTGCTTGTAGTTCCAAAGGTTCGAAAGGCAGGGCTGGTTGAACTAAAGCCTGGCGTAGAAAAACCAAAAAGGCTGCTCCCAAATGCAGGGTGTGATGGATGACTTGTGGTGCCAGAAGTACTTGTTTGAGCCTGAGTGAAACCAAAAAGTCCAGAGGCAGGGTTTCTAGAACTAGAGCCTGGATTAGAACTAGCTGTAAATAGTGATGGACTTTGTGCACCGAATGGCGTAGAAGAACAAAAAATGCTGCCCCCAAATGCAGGCTGTGATGGATGACTTGTGGTGCCAGAAGTACATGTTTGAGCCGGAGGGAAACCAAAGGCTCCAAAGGCAGGGGTTCTCAAACCAAAGCCAAAGACTGGAGTAGAACTAGCGCTAGATTCTGATTGACTTTGTGCACCAAATGGTTTAGAAGAACAAAAAATGCTGCCCCCAAATGCAGGCTGTGATGGATGACTTGTGGTGCCAGAAGTACTTGTTTGAGCCGGAGTGAAACCAAAAGCTCCAAAGGCAGGGGTGCTCGAACCAAAGCCAAAGGCTGGAGTAGAACTAGCGCTAGATTCTGATTGACTTTGTGCACCAAATGGCGTACAAGAACGAAAAGCGGTGCTTCCAAATGCAGGCTGTGATGGATGACTTGTGGTGCCAGAAGCACTTGTTTGAGCCGGGGTGAAACCAAAAGGAGAAGATTCTTTTGGGATTAAGAAGAGGACAAAGATAGAATGTTAGTACGTAAAACAGCATAAATATATTTCTAAAAGTGAAGACACTAGTAAATCACTTCTGGCATGGATAAAATACCCATACTAAACATTACTACTTTGTTAGTATTGCTTTCTTAAAGTTGAACAATGAAGTCTTTGAACACACAACATCCAAACAAAACCGATGCATTCAAATCAAAAGAATGTCCTAATGAGTTGAGAACTAAGTTGTAACAAGACCATCAATAACGTTTCTTATTGATTACATTCTTTCAAAAATGCATAATATCTGGAAAGCTGATAATATATTTATAAGAAAAGTAGGCAGATCCAGAGGTGATGCGCAAAGAGTAAGAAAACATGCTGCCTCCTTCAAAAGTCCGCTTACACACTATGCGGATCCGAAGTGTGATGCGTATAGAAAAGTTTTCAGAAAATAGGAGGAAAGAAGTGTAGATATCCATTAGGGCCTCAATTCTTAAGTAAAACACCTAGGCAACCAATAGTGATGATAATAGACAAGTTCATCTATCATCAAAATGCTATTTAATTCCGTGCCTCGGAAGAATTAGCAGAAGTTGTCTTACCACCAATAGCTGATGACGAAGAAGAACCAACGGCAGCTTTGGAAGAGAAGAACGGGGGAGTTTGAGTAGAACCATGCCTGAAAACTTCTGCCGAAGTTCCCCCACATACAGAGCCACCTGTTGGTGAACCAAAAGGTGTTGTACCACCGAAAGCTGATGATGGAGAAGCACCAGGGTTTCGAGACGTTAATTTTTCTACTTTGAGGATGCGAGAAAAACGCGGAGTGTTACTTGCACAGCAAGGCACCGCGTGGTAATGTGCAGAAAGACAAACCAAAAAGTTTGGAATTTCAAAGAGTGATCGAGCTCTTACGGCTGGTTGGAACAGACATTATCTCTCGCGATTCTCCAGAAAAATTATGGCACCAAAACCCCTGGTGGTCACGAACAGGAAAAGAAGCGAGTTACGACTACCAGTCAAGAAGCGCTGTGAATTACACGGCACGAACCCACAAAGAGTCGAACCACTCACGTTCACGGTTTAACTACAGCAGCAATGCACACAAACAGGAGTATGAACAACCAGGCAACACAGGGTCAAAGCTGATTTACAGTGAAAGAAAAAGCAGACTGAACAGAACAGGAAACTAGCGAGAGAGAGAGAGAGAGAGAGAGAGAGAGATTCACAGAGAAACAGAGACGGAGAAGAGGATGTGCAATTGTGCATGGAGTGGGAGTTTTTATAGCGGCGAGGAGTATGAACTCCGTCGCTAGTGTGAAGGGGCGCGTAGCGTTTCGGGGGAGCTAAGTTGGCGTCCCTAAAACGCCTAATTCCACTATGCGTGATTTCCTCTTTCCTAAATTGATTAATTTAGAGTGAGTTTGGATTAATTTTCACTTTCTAATTATTATTTTAATTATTACAACGCAGGCGTTTTGACCCCCCCCCCCTTTTTTTTCCAATTCCAAAACATCTAAAACAAATTATGGAAAAGCAAATTTACGTTTTGCTTATTTAACCCGGATTTAGTCTATAGCTCCATAAAAGGTTGGGAACGGCAAGGCTGACCGACAAAACTATTTTGTGGAAACTGGAAGGCTTCCCCAATCTGGTGTCAATTTTCACTCAATATTTCCACCTTTTTTTTCAACTTTTTTGTTTCCTTATTGCAAGTTAAAATTGAGAGACAAAATCATAAGTTACGATGACCCTTTCTTGATTGCAAATCAAATTTTGAGAACAGTTACAATGACTATGATTCGAGTTGCCGGTTTGGTGAAAATTAATGAAATTCCTTGTACGCTCGTCTTGGCATATTTTATTCGTTAACCCAATCAGTAGAGGTTGCGACATATATTTCCCAATAACTCTACGTAACTATTGGAAAATAGGCAAAGCGATCTAGATTCACTCGAGAGCCAACGTGCATCGAGTGATTAGGGGTTGTTTTCTTCTACAAGAAAACTCAAACGCATTAATTTAGCAAACTACTATCAAGTTGAAAACAAATGTAAGAGAAAATTACGTCGCGTTAATTGGAATTGTTAGTAACTGACCCAAAAAAAAAAAAAGAATTATTGGGGAAAAGGTTCTTAAGCTTTGAAGTCTAGTATTTATTACTAAAGTAATCACAATATATACCTTGGTAGATGCTTTTCGTTTGGGTTTCTCCATTGGATTCTTGAATGGATTTTCTTTTGGACGACCAGGTGTCTTTCGTCGAATTGGAACCTTTATCTAGATATTTTGGGTATCATTTTGATAGAAATTCAGTAGGTGCTCTCGGAAAATTGCAATCTGAATCTTTTATTTATTTATTTATTTTTTTTGGTAAGGTCTAAATCTTTTAATTTGCTTCCTCCAATACTCGCAAAACAAACTTAAAAACAATCTCTACATTTTGAACCTTCCCATGCGATCTGTGCAGCATAATTAAATATGTAATCACAACATTCGTTTGGATCGTCAAAATCGACACAGGCAGATATGGGAGTTCACAAGTACGGACGCTTGAACTCCTTGCTCCATAAAGACGATATGTGATTGCCCCGGTATCTCATTTGTTCCAACGTGACGAAGAACGCACGGTGCATCTTTATAAAAAGATTAACCCTTAAAAGCAAATTAACATCCGATAGATGCGATAAACTTCAGTTCCCGTGCCGCGATGCAAAATCTCAAATTCGACGATTTTTTGGAGTTGCCATTATCATGATCACCTTGACGCTCATTTACCCTAAAAAGTTTATGCTACTCCATTTCTGTGCACTTAAGGCTACATTAAAGTGCAGCAACATCGTCTCAACTTCAATGTGAAAGCTTTTTTTTAAAAGAATCTATGCGTATTTTATGGATGAGAGTTGCTACTCGTGATAACACTTTTAGTTTTCAACCTCGGCCCTGATTGTCCGGAATCAAAATCGCCACGGGTTGCTTTTTGATACTTGTCTTTGACTGCAGGCTCACATTTGGAGATAAGATCACTCAAACATGTTTGTTTAGGTGCTTGTCCATCGAAAAAAGCACTCATAAAAAAAAAATAAGAAATTCCGACATATTGGGTCACGTTGTATATTATATATATGATTATATAAAAATATTGAGAGTTTTTTTTCTTTTTCTTATTAGAGATTCATAATTTTTCTTTTTTTTTTGCTAGCCGAGTATATTAATTTTGGGGTAATCGATATATGACTTAAATATATATATTTTTGTGAATTTACATTTTAATTTATTGAAAATATTTAAAGTGGACTCTGTAATATCGAAATAGTATGTCGAGATGTTGGATTTGTGTGTCGTAAGCGTCTTTGGAGCACTGATCACGTGCGAATCGCATGTTAGAGACCATAGAAAGAATATCAGAGAATATCGGAATGTTGAAAGATGTTGGACAGAACACGATTGCTCCAGAAAGAATCAGGTGCTTCCTAGCTCACGAGCAAGCAAGATTTCTCTTGTATTATGCTCCACCGCGACCCCGACTTTCCCCCCCAGCGCTAAACCCTAATCAGCACCGCCTCGTTCCTCTCTCTCCAACTTTATCTCTCTATCATCGCTTCCTCTCTCTCTCTCTCTCTCTCTCTCTCTCTCTCTCTCTCGCGCCAAGAGGCTTCGGAGTTGTCTTACCTCATCCTCGATAGCAATCGGATTAGTCTCTCTCTCTCTGCGAGCGCAATCGGGTTAGTCTCTCTCGAGCGGTCGAGTCTGTGAGTCCGTTGGTTGCTCTCCTTGGTTTGTTTTTTTTTTTTTTTGAAACAATTCCTCCACCTTCTTATCCCACGCCAATCCTGGTTCTTACAAGCTACTTGAATCACAAAGTTGCAATCTTTTCTTCTCCCTCTTGCGAGCTTTGAGGAGCTGTCTTTGACTAATTTGAAAAGGGACTGACTTGTGGTGATTCTTGGATTGGGCAGAGAAATGGCTTGTGGGCAGCTCACGGCACCCACATTCTCGGCTAGATTGGTTCCCTCTTTCGAAGGGCTTAAGCCGTCCACTGTGAATTTTGCTTCCGTGGGCCCTTTCAAAGCAGGGTCTTTGGTGCAGAGGTCCTTCAGAGGGCTCGTTGTGAGAGCTGCCACTGTTGTTGCGCCTAAGGTGGTTTCTTGTTTTTGTGTCCCTGTTCGTTCGTTCGTTCTGTTGCTTGTTGTTTGGATGGCCTTTATCTTGCTGATGATGTGGTAAATAGTTATAGCTTGTTGTTCACTGTGGTGGCTTATTGGTCGTCTGATATGATTAGTTCAAATTACAAGGATTCCCAGTACTGTTGCTCTCTAAGAATCCTCGAGTTTTGGGTTTCATCTGGGTCGAAGAATACAGTGATGTGTTATTGAGAGTGGTATTTTCATGAATGCCCCACGTAGGTATTCACAGAGTTTTGAGCGTTGAATTGGCTGTGAAGTTAGTCGTGCTAGTTCCTGATGATGATGCCAACAAATGGAGTTCTTGTTTTGTGCATCTATTTGTAGTTTGAAAACATGTTGGGCACTGTGGAGAGTATCTCTTGATGTTATTGTTTAGCTTGGCTTAAGAAAACTAAATCATTATAACCTAGCCCCGGTGGGCTTGCCCAGGTTGGTGGTTCTTGGATTATGGTGCCAGGTGTGTTGTATAGTTCAATGCTGCTTCTATGGAGTATGTTGCTGCATTATTCTATGGACTTTGATTATATGCATTTAACTGTTCTTGACGGATCCCATGCTGTGATATTTCAGTACACTTCTCTGAAACCCCTGGGTGACAGAGTGTTGGTCAAGATCAAGACTGCTGAGGAGAAGACACAGGGTGGTATACTGCTTCCGACGACTGCTCAAACAAAGCCGCAAGCAGGAGAAGTGGTTGCGGTTGGAGAGGGTAGGACAATTGGAAAGTCACAAATTGATATCAGTGTGAAGGTTATTTTTTTTATCCAAATATTGAGCCAATAGCCTTGCTCTGTTCTTAATTATTTAAACTTTTTAACATTGCGAAAAGAAAGATAACAAGAATATGTGTCGAGACTATTTGAGCCTAGTCTGGATTTGTTGTATTATGTATGCAGACTGGCAGCCAGGTTGTCTATTCCAAGTATGCAGGGACCGAGTTGGAATTCAATGGTTCAAAAAGTCTTATTTTGAAGGAGGACGACATTCTCGGTGTCTTGGAGACTGATGATGTAAAGGACCTGAAGCCCCTGAATGAGAGAGTCTTAATTAAGGTTTGTTACTTGACCCGGTGTAAATGCTCAGTTGCAATCACCATGTATAAATTCTAAATTGATCGCCATGTATCATCAGTTCTTTTTGGTATAGTATTATTGCCATTGGTATCTATTATACTTGGGTTATGGGGAAAAGAGAAATCTTTTGAGTGGTCGTGAGATGCACTTAATTGGTTTTTAGTGACACGGCACATACTTTTGTCCCCCATTAGAGTTGAAATGATGTCTTTTACAATTTGTTGTCATTTCATGAAGGTTGCTGAGGCTGAGTTAAAGACTGCTGGAGGCCTTCTATTGACTGAAGCTAGCAAGGAAAAGCCTTCTATCGGAACAGTATGTCCCAATGTTCCTTTAGCTGCACATAACTAGCATTTTGCCCATGCCTGCATCCATGTAGTGCAGTGTATGATGCTGATGAGACGACATATTTGCTAATATCTATTTCAATTCTTGCGTGTCCGTTATTATTTGCTAATATAACATGTGCCGCTTACGGTCGGACAGGTGATTACAGTTGGACCTGGTCCTCTTGATGAAGAAGGGAACAGGAAACCTCTGTCGGTCTCTGCAGGAAACACGGTGATGTACTCCAAGTACGCAGGCAACGACTTCAAGGGTACCGATGGGTCGGACTACATCGTTTTGAGGGCATCTGATGTAATGGCTGTGCTCTCCTAGTTCTTTTTCTCTGCAGGTCTAGTTTCTGATTGTGCCATAAGTGTAACGAGAACTTTTGCTGCAAAACGGATTGGATTTAATTTTTGATTTTCAACCAAAGTGAAAGGGAATATGTGGAGATGCAGTTGCAGCATTCTAATTCCTGTGGGAATCAACTTCTTTCTTTTATTTGGCGAAGTGAATTGAGTTACTTACAGTAAGGTCTTGGGAGGAGATGAACGGCCTGTGTGCTAAAGTTTTTTATGGCTTTTGCTTCTAGACCATATCTAGCAAACCTTGAACAGCTATCTATTCAAATTGCCTCTGATGCAATCGGATCTCCAACCTAGGATCCGTTGGTGTGAGCACCTTCATATTAGGGCTGAAGCAACTGGCAAGCTTTGAATCTTCTCTTGTTCCTTCTAATTCTCTCTCGTATGTTTCTTGCTGACCCCCACACAGGCTGCTTCCTCTGTCGCCGAACGACCTCCAACTGCCTCTGATGAACATTCAACGGCCCTTGTTGGTTTTTTTCCTCTTCGTCTACTAGTCGTGGATGCGTCTGCCCTTTTGAAAAAGACAGCTTCCTCTGGTTTAAGGATACCTGAAAGCTTTTCTTACGGTCAAAAAAGGGGGAGTCTCCTTAACTGCCATGCTTATCCCTCCATGGAAATAGATTTGGGTAATTCTAGTTATAATGTAGAAGTGACTTTGCCTCTAAAAATTCTAACCTGTCAGCAGACTCAGCCCTGGGAGACTTCTGCGGCTGGTCAGAAATTGTCCGTGTTGTGGGTATTCCTTAGCTGGGCAGTTTGCTCAAAAGAAGTCTCTTGCTGAGTTGTAGAGGCTCGGAACAAGAAGAAGAAGCTTCCTTCTGCCGGGTTGGAAGTATTTCGCCCTTGTTCGCACGAACCGCGAGCTTTCCTGGTGGTCGAGGATTTGACTGCAACCGTTTCAAACTATTCCTAACGGCAAATTCTTTTCCCAGAGGTGCTCCGATTAGTTCAATGAATGCTAAGGCAGGAAGCTATTCCGAACAAAAGAGGCTCTTCTGTTGGATTGTTGTCGTGTGTCCGAAGGGAGAATCACTTCGGAGATCGACTTTATAAGACAAGCCCAAGATTTTAAACTTGAATATTTTGTCAGCTTTTCTGATTTGATGTATAACGCCAAGATTTCCCTCACTAGTGTGATGCTTTCTCTTGGAGTGGTGGCAGAGGTAGATTTTGTTCAGTACAGTCTTCTAATTTATTGGAAAAGAAGGCTAGGAGGATCTACTGAACAACAGTCGTGGGCATGGCAAGATCCTTTTTTTTTTTTTTTTGCTTTTGTGCCTCCGGATGATAAACGTTACCCACGTACGTAAATGTCTGTTCATAATGCTACAGCACTTAATATACCAATTTCATAAATTTGTGTTAAAAAACCCAATATTGCTCAAGCCGGAAGTGTCGTTTTAATTTTGACATTTTGCCAGATAAAGTGCATACTAGAACCCTTCCCATATGACTGGAAAGAAGGAATGATCACAGTTCGGGTGAGTCCAGATCAATCCTACTTCACGACCACGGAGAGCCTGACCTTGATTGAACATCAGCTTGTTTTGGCTTGGCAAAAGGGTGCCAGCTGCAGATGCCCAAAAAGGTTGTGCTAAGATCACCATGCGATTTGCAGAGGGAAACCACAGTCAGCTTTTCCACAAGTACATATACTTTCACTCCTCTTTTCTCCCATGTGTCAAAGAACAACTTCTTGCCACATCTATTGCCTGAATCTTCGTATCTACTTCTGCAAGAGAAGTCTCAAGAAAGAGAGCCACTCCGGGTTACCGATAAGATCAATTTCACGCTGATATCTGATGTTAGTTAATGAGAAATCGCCGAATTATGGCTTCTCATCCGGTTGAAACTGAAGACAGCTTTCTCGACCCTGAATGTTACCGCGGGGATGTCTTTGGCCACAGTTCGACGGGTCAAAGGCTTGAGATTGTTGATGAAATATATCGCCATCTTTGGATGTAGGTCGCACAGACAAACCACAGAAGTCCATGTGTATTCTAGTTTAGCCGTTGCTCTTCAATCTTGCAAGAGCAGCAATGGACGAGTACTATCAAATTGCCGGCTGAACCTTCGAAGTCCAACCCCCCGATGTGGACACACGAGAATAAGGGCTCGCGGTTCTGTAGATTAGACACTCTCGAGCCCCCCGTTGAAATTCTACGGGAATAGACATTGTTGCGGCTCTTTGTAGAAATTTAACCCACAATTTTCTTTCTTTATTCTGCGGCTCTCAAGGATTTTGGTCCATTGGTTGATTTTGTTCTACTGTTTTGATTCATGGTATCCCGGAATGTGGTCGACTCTCAGAATGGAAAATATTTTGGAACAGAACGACCCAGGAAAAGGAATGATAGTTCTGTTCCGATGTTTGGTTTTGGACTTTGCTAGTAGCACAACCGTCTTTGGGCACATATTGCGAGTCGCAAATTCTTGAAAGAGTGGGCCTCGCAATAATTCTTGAAATATGCCCTCTCTGACCACATGTAAAACATTTAATATCTTTATCGATTTTTTTCTTTTAGGTTTCTGTTTAGGCTTATTGTGTTTATCTTGTTGCGGCGTAGCCTTATTATAAGATTTAAATTTCCTCTTGTTAGTTTTAGATGCACATTCTCCTTTACATTTTGATTTAGCCGTTTCTGTATAAGAGGGGTCATATCGAGCACAAAAATCACCTAAATCCTTATTACCTAATGATTCTTCTCTATTAAGTTGTGTTTGTAATTTAATTGAATTGCACATTTGTGTTCCTTGTTTATTAACGTAAGAGATTAGTTCTCCATAAGACAATAAGTGATAAGGAATTTGACCATCATATCATTCTCTAATTTTATCACAGACTTGATTTCCTATTAAACATGGTAATCCTACTAAAAAAAAAATTTCTCTCCAAAAAGGTCGATTACAAATCTGATCTAACTAAAACTCTTTGTGCCAAAATATCTTTGTATTCCCTAAACCTTCTTAAGGATTTACATTTCATATTGGATAAAAGGTCTTGATTCCTATCTCCGATATGAGCGGGTTCTCATATAAAATGTTGAGATATACAAAAAAAAATGAAAAAAAAAAGTGGATTAATTGCATCCTGTATGATTAGTCCATTTTATCTTCAATATGTTGCTCGTATTCATCTAGAATCTGGATTTTTGGCTCATCAGTTAAGTAATTATACCACCAATCTTTTAATTGGCCGGTAAAACCAGCAACTAAAAGATTGGTTACATCATAATAGATACTTCTTGTTCAATTTTATAAGCATTTTTTACCATGACCATTGGATTTAGTATAGTAATGATATTAGTTTCAGCAACACTATCTATATTCCATTGATAAATAGCATCAGGACAGTATTTATTTTGGATCCTTACTGATGATTCTTCCAGGGCTATATCAGGAGGAGTGGCTCTAGAATAGTAAATTTTTTGTGCATTTCTCCACGTGAGTTTATTTATTTCCGGGCATTCACTATCAGATTCTTCATTGGAATTTTCAAGAACATTTATTTGTTCTTGAGTATCTTCTATAACTAACCCTCTTAAATTTCTTCATTGAGAGCTCTTCCTGCTTTAAGAGTATCAACCATGGGTAATTTTCCTAAAGCTTTATTTTTATTTTTCTATAGCTCTGACGAACTCTGGAGTAAGAGTTTTAAAGGAACTCAAAAGTTTTAAAAAGATAGGTGATTTAAGGTTTTCGAGAAAAGGACACTTTTTGTGTCAAAAGTTGTATATAGTGATCAATTTTGTTGCCAAAAGTTTCAATCGAATTACTTAAGTGCCAAATTTTTTGAAAAACGATCATTTTTGCGCCAAGTCCTATTTGTACGCCGAAATTCTGACGTGACATTATTTTATTAATATTCAAGGCTGCGATGGCTCTAGTAAGGTCCAGTCAACAATTAAAAAGGCTAAAAATTGAAAAAAAAAGTAAAAATAAGAATACAACCTTAATTAGTTTACAAAAATAAAAAAAAAGTCTAAAATTTGGAAAAATAATAATAATAATAATCAAAAGATACAAATTTTATTTAAAATAAATTGAAAATTTAGGATAAAAATTAAAAAAAAAACTCAAAAAAAAAAACGTGAACATGAACATTTGCAGAACAGAGGTGAGGGTAGGACATGGCCAGTAGGGGTCGCTGAGCCCCAATTAGGGGCCCAGCCACCTCGCTTGTCGCAAGCAAGGGCTTTGTAGGCCCTCACCTAGATTGAGCGAGGGTCACCGGCCCTCGACTAGGTCTAGTCGAGGGCTATCTCTAGCGGCCGACCCTTAGCTACGGCCAACCCTTGACTACGGCCGATGGAGATCACTAGCCCTTGGCCAAGGCTCAGCAACCCCCATTGGCCATTGCCAACAATGATGGGGGTCGCAACAAACCTCACCACTTGGTTCTGAAACTTTTTTTTCCTTTTTTAATTTTAAGGATTTTCGTTGAATTTTTAAGCTTATTTTAAATTTTATTTTTGATAAAATTTTTATTTTAAATGAATTTAAATTTTAGCTAATTTTTAAAAATTGAATTTGATTTATATTAAATTATTTTTATTTTAAAGTACATAAGTCCACGTGGACTTTTTTTTTAAATGACATTTTACATTAAAAAATTAATTATTAATGATAGGTGACACTTTAGGCCTGAAAATTTCACCCGAGGTACCAAAGTGATTTTTTTTTGTCTCTGATTTGACACTAAAGTAATCTCCGTACATAATTTTTGACACCAAAAGTGTCATTTTCCCTAAGGTTTTCTGATTTTACTTGTGAAGAAAACTGTATAGACAATTCTATTTTATTAAATCGATGTCCAATATTGTGAAGATGTTGATTTGTGTAATTATTCTGCTGTATTATTTTTATAGTATGAAGTTCATCCGTTTCTTTTGGTATCCTAGTTGCCGTGATGTCACAATCTCTATGCATGAACATAATTTTCCTAAGAGGAGGATGGTTAGATTCAACAATTTGTCCATTATCTAATTTTTATTTATATGTGTGATCTAGAACATTGATTTCTTTTGACCGAAGAAATTAAGTACTCTTCAGACCAATCAAAGAAAAATATATGAATTCCATGTGAACAATGAGAAGGCTTTGGTAGTGGGATCTGAAGGCCTGCCCCTTTCTTCAAACGAACCACCTAAATATCTTTGATTACATAGGGAAGGAAAACTTGGCACCAAAGGAATACGTATCTCGTAATCCAAATCTGCTATTCATTTTTAGGGGGAAAAAAACAACAAATATGTATTGCATCGCATGCATTACATTATTTGCGAATCGAAAAGTTAACTATAATTAAGGAGGAATTGCCAAGAGAAGAGAAAAAGAGATCAACGAGAGGAAATTATCAAAAAAATTCTAAACTTGTTGAACTTGTGTCAATTCAATCATACACCTTTTAATTTGGCAAATTTAATCCTAAGCCTTTCATTTTCTTTTATCTTTTATTTTTTCCCTAATCCTAAGCCCACGAGGTCACGAGCTAATTATCGTAGGTCGTGGGTGAAAGCCAACGATCCTCACTTGGTCGAGGCGACGGCATCGTGGCACTTGCCTACCAACGGCTCTAGCCTTGATTTGGGCAAGGGCCCGATACCCTCATCTGTGGCCAACGATGACGTTCTATAATTTACGCCCTTGACACTTCAATTGTACCAATCGCCGACATAGCAGTTTAGTCAGCATCAACTATTCTACGAGGCAAAGCACTGATGTGGATGATTTTTATAATTTTTCTAATGTTCTTAATTTCTTATTATTTTTCTTTTTCTCTTTTTTCCTTTCTTTTCTTTAAGGGAAGGTGAAGGTAGAGCAGGGACCCCTATCAATCATTTATATTCTTTTTCCGGGTGACGGTAGATGTATCGAAAGGATAACTCCATGACGTTATAGGCCTTCCAAGGAAGAGTTCGGTTGATGTGTCCTTCGTTCTTCATTCACACGATCTCAAATGCTTCGGGAGTTATGGGCCAATTCTCACCGGCCACAGGCGAGGGTGTCAGGCCCATGCCCAAATCAAGGCCAGAGCCATTGGCCAACAAGAGCCTCGACGTCGCCACCTCAACTAGGCAAGGGTCGACAGCCCTCACCTGTTACCAGCAATAACTAGTCGGCAGCCTCATCAACTTAGGATTAGGGAAAAAACAGAGAAGATGAAAGAAAATAAAACGTTCAGAATTTACTTAGCCAAATTAAAAAATTTATAGCTGATATAAATATAATTAATTTAAGACTTTCTTGATAATTTTCGCGACGAAGAAAACGAAAGATAATGAAAAGGGTGGATGGTGGCAGCGGCAGCGGCTACCACTGTTGCCACTTTAGGTGAGAGATCAAACAGTGGTGGTAGCCATCATTGACGAATCCTGCTGTCATTTCGAGTGAAAAATCACTCGCGATGCAAGAACAGAATTTAGGAAATTCACATGCTGATCCATGACAACTACATTATTTGTTCTTCTCAATTTCTCTTCTTAAAATACTCGTCTTTGAAAAGAATTTACCCATTTCATTTCTTCCACTATACGCACTGTCATGAGAAAAAAATTCTTCACTCTAACAGGAGGTGGGAAGGGGAAAAACATTGAAGTTAATGTCAAGGAAATGAAACTCCTCAGAACTTCTAATTCAAGTCGTATAGCCCTATCAAGTCCTCATCTTACTCTAAGATATAGCAAAATCTAGACGGTATAACAACCATCTGAATCTGATATTAGCAGACCCTTGACACAAAATTTCATCTCCGCTTTCGACTACTTGTTCTCCCGGAAACCACCGAGTCGAACTAGGACTCCTTTTCAATTAAGAGTGCATCACCAGAGCAGCAATCATCAAGTCATCCTAATATTTCATCCCCGATGAACATAGCATACGAAGAAACAGGCTTCAGAGTATCTATCCGCATTCTCGGGGCTTAATTGTTGATGTGCGTTAGCTTATAGTGACATGGGCTTCAGAATGCCCCTACTTTCTTGATCTTCGGACTTCGAACCTCATCATTTGACAGTTTTCACTTGGGGCTGCTTGATGATTGCTTCGTCAATCAAGGGCTGCAACTCTTCTTTTGCCAATTCACAAATCATTGAATCTGACGACTCCAAGAATGCAGTAATCACTTTAGAGCTGCAGTCAGAGCAAACAGCATATGTGGAAGTAATCATTAACCCAGTTGAGGTAGTGAAGTTAGACTCACTGCATTTTATAATCGCATGAAACCCTAACCTGTGGCCTTGTGCCCATGTTCTGCATTTACCCTTAAGCGCCTTTTCCCACAGCGTGACAGCAAAAGGAGGGCAGTCCATGACCAGCTTTCTGATTGTTCGACTGGAATGGAAATTTTGAAGGACGTGCTCTTCTTCGGTGTCTTCAGATTTGGGCAGGGCCACAAGAGCTGCTATTGATTCATGTAATGACTTTAATTTGTCATCCAGAGTTGGATGGAGGATGCCATCAGCTCCCCCAGTTGCGACCTGCATGCATAGGAGAAAGGAATGCGATACAAGAGAGTGACTTAGCCCAGAATCTATAACCGTTGGTCACTAGGAAATTTTCTTAGCTGTAAAAATGAATAATTAACTCAACTAGGAGGATGCAACCATGTTTTGATATAGAGGAGAGAAAAAAAGTGAAGTAGCAGATTCTTTTCCAGTGAAGGTCACATAAATTAGATAATTCAAACTGTCAAATGGTAAAAACTACCTCATAGATGACCTCTTTCCCAAAATTTGAAGCAATTAACTCTCCCACATTTTCAATGCACACATCAACGAGACTCTGCAAGTTTTCACAGTACACAGAAGATTATTATTCACAAAGAACAGCCAATCATCATATCTAAAGAGTCTAACTACAAACATCACAGACTGACATAAAAGTAGTAGTCAAAACCTTGAAATAAGCAACATGGCAACTCTAGTGATCATTTTTGGGGATTGCACATGTTTCTATTTTTTATTTTATTTTTTGCTATTATGGCATTATAATCACCCAAATATTTTGTTAACAGGCATACATGTAAATTTAAAATAGTTAACATGCATAAGCTTGTGCCCTCAGGCAACTTCTCAAAAAAATTAGCAAGCACTTCGCCGTGTTAATATACATAGTTTGCCACAAGCATCCTGGAAAGGCTTCCAAAATTCTGCCAAAACGCTTCATTTCAACAGTGCATCCCCTTTGACCCAAAAAAAAAAAAGAGGCGCATCCGCTGTCATAGTACATATGGATCAGTGCATTTTTGGTTTTTATTTCCATTTGGTGCATAGAGACTGGCCCATAGTCCTAGTCATCTCTGAGCTTTCGTTTATCGAAAAGATGACTTCTCAATACATAGTGAAAAATGGAAAAGCACTGATCAACTTACTACAATATAAGAAAACGGAAAGAGACTAGTGAAATATCATTAATTGATGCAGGAAAAGGAAAAACCTCTGCAAGCCCACTATTCACCAACAATTCTCGTCTTCTTATCAATGGATCTTTTTTGCCACCATTAATTGAGTGATCAACCTCATCAGGACTTCCATCTTCGCCGTGTTCGTCTACCACTGTCATTTCCGTGTCAGCTTTCTCATCACCAAGTTCATTAACATCTCCTAATTCCGCTATGGAATCAGCTTCTGATGCATCCTAAAAGCAAAAGGAAAACAAAAAACACAGAAGATTTGCTAAAACCTTTAACAACATAGTGCTCTCACTTTGAACTTTCCACAACAATGGAAAATTTACCTTGCTGCAAAGAGAAGGAATTGATGAATTTAAAGAGGCAAAATCACTGGGACTAAGATAGCGTGAACAATTTGTATGAAGTAGCTGTAACAGTGGACGCCTTCCATTCTGCAAAATGAAGCATGCCAATTCAATGTGAGCATGAAAAAAAGAAATCATTGAACATATCACTGAAAGGCAACCTAAAAAAATGTTCAACCACCAAATCATTGATAGGACACGCTCACATTAAATAAAAACCTTATGAAGAACAAGACAAGGATTTAGTTTAACCACAATTACAGTATACTAGATGACTGAGCTTCTGTCCGTAAGAAGATGTAAATGCAGGACTCTTCAGATAAGTCTTACTGACATTTGACACCGCAGCTCCTTTATCAATAGCACAATAATTACCAGCATGATACAGTCGAAACAAAATATGGTCGAACCTTATCTAGAACCAGCTCCTTAAGAATCTTTTGAAGCTCACGCATGATAATCTGTAATCAAGGAACATGAAATCAACTAGAAGTCAATGCCACATTGAGATGAAGCGAAAAACTCCCATCAACCACCATATAGAATCATACCGACCTTTGTTACAAGCTTAGTATCATCCACAACTGAAACAATGCAAACGAGTACCTAAGAAGAAAACATGCAATGAATTACAAAGCATTATATCAGTCTATCTAAAATCAAAGAGGCAAGTGCATACCCTTAAATTATTTATATTCATAAAAATAAAGCGATTGATGAGTAAGAAAACTAAAGTTTAGCCTCACCAAACTTCCATATTGATCATGAGCTATCTTGCCAATATGACCTTTCATTCCCTTGATGATTTTCTTTCTTTCCTACATGCGGACAGGGAATCAAGAACAACTCTACAACCATTTCTATTCGAAAATCAATGTCAATGAACAAGCAAAAGAAAAGAAGACATAATCCTAATCTATGGACAAATTGAAAGCCGTTCTAACAAGAGGAAGAAACCTTAGCACTCCCATGTTTGATGCACAACGTTCCAATTTGGGATCCATCTCTAGTATGGATCATTCGGACAAGAAGAGGACCTGATAATTGTTGGAGTACATCTCTGGCAGAAGACTTCAAATAAAGATAAATTAATCAGAAGTCACAGCCACACAAAATAAATTAGGAAAGATCTCCTCTATAGAACATACTGCTTATCAAGACTCAACCAAATTTACCTTGTCAGCTATGCTAAAGTACTCCACCAACATTCTGTGGATAATTGAGTGATCAACGATCCCTTTCTCTAGAATTGGTTGAATAACTGAACTCATGTGTCTTAAAACCGAGGATTTCTGCAGGCCAAGCTTTGAAATGACATCCACTAACCTGATAAACATGCAACCAAGGTTACTTGAACAAGGCCTCCCAGGACATTTAACTCAGTTGAGGACTAATAAAACTTTGCAAAAATGAAGACTTCAGAGAGAGAGAGAGAGAGAGAGAGAGAGAGAGAGAGAGAGATAACTCATGATATACATGCCAGACTTCCTAAAACGATGATGCTATAAGAACTCGCACGAACCTTTCCAAATCTGACAAATATCCATATTTACCAAATTTATTAGGTATCTTCATATACTAATGTCATTGCGTCAGATTAAAAATAGAAAAGATGGCACATAAGCTTCACTTCATCTAAAAAATATCAAAGAAGGGAAACACTTGTCAACTGTTTGCTATTGTTGACAATCAAATCTCTATAAACACCAATCAACAGGAAAAAGAACTAATAACAACTTGAAAATATAAACAGTGGAAATGTTCCATGAGTTGCTCTTTCCTCAATGTCATTGAAAGGGAAAAGGACAGATCAAAAGAATCATTTCACCAACTTATTTGCAACCAAAAATTTAGACTCAAAATGTGAAAAAATGGCCGGAGTTAACATGAACACGTGAGACAGATGACACAGATCAACAGTCTTCTTGGTGTGGTTTACAATAACAGATAACAATAAATGCAGCTATTACTGATCTCTTTTCTGAAGGATCTGATTATAGGAAATGTATAAACCATTAACCTGTTTTCTTTCATAGACACAAGGTCCTTAAACAGCTGCAGCTCTGTAGAGTACAATTCCATCAGAAGTGCTTGTTTTTGAGTCGCGTTTGCCAACTGGTACACATGCTCAATTACTGCAAAAAGAGTTTGTCTCAGATGATTACCCCTCAAAAGATAAACAAACCAGTGCCAAACATGGAAAAATGTCTATATATCCTTGATACTATTCCAAGGGCTTGGGCTGACACAGCAAGCAATGACTAACAAAGTATCCTAACGAATCACGTAACTATGCCACTTCAAGCAGATGTTTATCACAACTTAAATATTGTGGAATCAGCTAAGCCTGACCCCTAAAAAATCTAGAGGGAACTGTGACATTTCTCATTCAGAGACAAAATCAAGGTTTCCTATTAATCAACACTCTTTGAACTCTGAACTAGTATAGCACAAGCAAGCCCAATGCACTTATAGACCTCCAGTTATTAGATTTATAGGCATCAACATCACCTTTATTCAAACCAGTTGGGGTCGGTAGTCGATGAACTCGAAGAGAA
Source organism: Psidium guajava (assembly GCA_016432845.1). Lineage (NCBI taxonomy): Eukaryota > Viridiplantae > Streptophyta > Magnoliopsida > Myrtales > Myrtaceae > Psidium > Psidium guajava. Next base: position 7,971,484 of record CM028230.1, on the reverse strand, counting down.
AAGCATAAAATATACTAAAATAAAAGAAAAGATAGGGATTAAAAAAAAAGCTAAACAGGGGAATCTGAAACGTAGAAAATCCCTCCCTCTACAATGCAAATAGCTTTCCTCCACTTTGTTCTAAGACAAACCATACGCCAATCTATTTCCCACTCCAATAAATCTTGTTTTACTATCTTTCCCCAAGTAAATTTTGGCCAACATTTTCCTCTCTTCATATTATGTTCGCAGTAACAAATTTCTATTCTTATCGAGACATCTAGTGGCCTACGAAGAATAAGTCCAAATCATCTCAATTTATGTTCTCTCATCTTCTCTGCCACCGGTACTATTCCATCTTTTCGTCGAATATCGTGATTCCTTATCTTATCCATCCTTATATGACCACACATCCACCTTAACATCCTCATTTCCGCTACACCCATTTTATGCTCATGTTGCTTCTGCACTGGCCAACATTCAGCTCTGTATGGCATTGTAGGTCTTATTGCTGCTCTATAAAATTTTCTTTTTAGCCTAAGAAGGATTTTGCGATCACACAAAAATCCTGATGCACTGTGCCATTTCATCCAACCTGCTCTGATTCTATGGTTGGCATCTTCATCAATCTCTCCCCTCTTTTGCAAAATTAATCCTAAATATCTGAAAGTATCTTTCTTAGATACCTCTGTCCAAGCATGTCCACGGATTCTTGATCTCCTCCTCTTGTCGTGGCGAACTCATACTTCATATATTCTGTCTTACTCCGAGTTAACGTAAATCTTTTATATTCTAACATATTTTTCCATAATTCTAATTTAGCACCAATTCCAGCCTTAGTCTCATCAATTAACACAATATCATCTGCGAATAGCATACACCATGGTACCTCATCTTGAATATCTTTTGTTAGCTCATCCATAACTAGTGCAAAAAGATAAAGACTTAAAGCCGAACCTTGGTATAAACCTACTATGACTGGAAAATAACTTGATGTGCCATTACAGGCATTCACACATGTAGTGACACCGTCATACATATCCTTGATTGCCTCTACATACTTTAAGGGTACTTTTTTCTTCTCAATAATCCACCACAAAACTTATTAGATTTATAGGCGCTGAAAATAAATCTGAACAAGATAGGGAAATGGGCTGAGCAATAGATGCATACCAACAGACCCAACCATGTGACGCAGATGAGACGCAACATGCCCATGAAGCGAGGAGATAAGAGCAGCCAGCTGCTTTTTTGAGGCTGCAACAGAGTGGAAAGAGCAGAATACACATATCAAGCAAACTGATCACAAGCTCGAAAAGCTTGAAAAAGAATAGACAGCCAAATGTTCCTCTTAGAAACCCCATTCAGTTCCAGTCTAAGGCATACCGCTATCTAACAATTTCTTGACCAGATGAACAGCATAAGTATTGCATGCAAGGTTGAGAAGATGAGGCTGAAGCTCCCCAAATACTTCGTCCCTTTCTGCTTGAGAACAGTACTTGATGCAAGTCTGGGTAGGGTTCAGAAATCAAGAGACAACATTGAAGCATATATACTTGAGTGTCAAAGGAGAATGGCAAAGAAAAAGTCATACCTGCAAAACACGAGATGAAACATGGGAACTAGCAATTTCAGAGATTTTACCCTTCATTTTTTTCAGAGCTTCAGTAACCAACCTGGCAAAGAAAGCAATACAGTGGGAAACGCGTAACAACCATGCAATCCACATTTAAAAATCTACATACCGTGATCTATCCTCCTTGGCAACGTCATGCTGTCTCATCTTTTCCCAAAGATGTGCAAGCTCCTGAGAATATCACATGATTCAGTTAATACCAACTTCATTCAGAGTAGAGAAAGCGCAACACTCAGATGTTGTGTTCAGCACTCTCATGCTTAAGAAGACTCAATTACCCAAAACCAGAGACATCTTCACTAATTACAAAATAAAACATAATGAGAATTTTAAAGTAGCTGGCAAAATGAAAAAGAACATTGTCACTGTGCATCTAGTCACAAGTCAATATAAAATTGAGGGAATCAGAATACGGGAAGCTTAAGATTAACAAAAGCTTCTCAAGAAATGATCTTTGTGTGTGTGTCTAGGACTCATACAAATGACACAATCAAAAGGAAAAGCAAAGAATATTCAGGCGCCAATTTTTTTTATCAAAAATTAGTTTCAATCATGCGAATAATAAGACCTCACCATTTAGTCTCCTTGTTACTTATGCAAAACACACTTAGACTCCACTAACTAATTATAATACAGTTCAAATTCGCTTATTATCTTTGGCAGTCACCACAGCTTTTAGACACTCTATAAAAATATTCCAAAATCCCGGGTTAAGCTAAGCTCTGAAGTCATGGGTTTCACGGCTTTTTCCTTCCTTTCTCTTCAAGTTCCTTAACCTTCTTTTTATAAACAGTGATATCTTGACTATCATAATCTTCCACTATTTTAGGTTTAGTAACTATCCAGATTTTCTTTTCGGGGTCATACAATCTCTCCCTTTTAGAACTCTCAGGGGTTGCCAGCCGGTGAATGGTTGTCTCTTTGTTAATTCACATTTTCTTCCAATTAATAAGAAAATTGGGACGAGTCGTAATATATTTATCTTGAGAAGATCTTTGTATTGGGATTCAAATCAATCGAAATTGACTGCTGATTTAGCAGCCCCCTTATACTTAATTATTGTAACCATACCCTATAAGAGAGAGTGAATACTATTCTATTACCTGTTCAAGGGTGTAATGTCTTCTCCTTTTCTGCTTCCTAGCCTCTGCCAGTTCCTGCACAAACCACAGTCCCCACCAAGTTGAGTAACCCAAGATCCAAGAAAGCTAACAAAAAATCCTCAACCGCGTGCCTGAAGTATACAAATTCGAATTGCTCACCTTGGCATGCAAGCGACGTTCTTTCTTCGTCGAGGGCTCTTTCTTCTCATTTCCAGTGTCCGACTTCTTATAGCTAGATTTTTTCCGCTGCTTTTGCAGCCTTGACTTATCTACACCCTTGGGCACAGACTTCGAGCTCACCGGCTTCACCTTCTTCAAAGCCGGAGCCTCGGAATCCTCCTTACCATGCTTCCTCTTCTTGACCTTCCTGTTCTGCTGGTTCTCAATCGCCATTGCAAGCGGTGGCTCCAACCTGTCACGTAGACAAACTAAATTAGCGTATTACAATCCACGCCACATGTCATCCGCATGTGGGCAGGGGGCTGAAAACCGCAGCCGACAACTGAAAACACAAGTGCCCATCCTAATTCGTAAGCTACCGACACCCGAAGCCGAACACACTTTGCAAAAAGGTCTTGGTTCCCATTCTCCATTTCAGATTATGGAAAGAGCGTGCGTAAAACATGCGTGTTTGGCAGCGGTTTTAGAACGCAGCCGCAAACGAAAACATGGGTCGCAACCAGGAATTGAAAGCTAGCTTCTTTCTAGTTCTCAAAATCTTCTCTTTTCCAATGAAAAATACGGGGATCTGCGCAGAATGAACGAGACGATGACGCGGGTTCAGCTGAAACTCACAATGCGTACCGTGCTATTCTCCTCTGACAACGCAATCGATCGGTGTTTACGCCGAAGATGGGAGACGAGCGGCTCTTGTCAAGAAATTTGTGCGCGCTCTCGGTGCCTCTGCGATTAATCTCGTGGGGTTTTCGAGGGTTTATCAGATTTGATCAGTTGGCGGGTCTGGACTGACCCGGGAAGGCCCATTCTAGGATTGGCCCAAAAATCAATTGGGCTCTAACAATAGCCGACCTTTGATCAATTAGTGGGGCCGTCAAAGAAATCCGAACCGAACTGGACCGAACGGAAACTTCGGTCTTCTCGGCTCGGTTTATATTTGATTCAGAATACGGTTCAATTCGAATTTCGGTTCTAGTCGGTTTGGATTTTCTGAAAATCCGGATCGAATCGTTGACACCCCTACTTTAGCATCATTAACACCAAGCTTACAATTAAGAAGCTCAAGATATTATCTTAAGCTGTCAAAAGAAATTTGCCCATAATACAAACACTGTTCTATCAAAGCAAAATCTCCATGAAACATTGGCTAGTCTTTAATTATTGCTTTGATTTGACTCAAAAATGTGCCGAATGTTAACCGGATGAAATTTATCAGTTTCACTCTCTTTTTCAACCGGAGAATGTTTTTTTTTTATGGATGGTAACTATTATACTATTTAAATATCAAATTGGGCTTTTATTGACAATTTAAATAATAAAAAAATAATAAGCGAATATTTCAAATAAAGACTTGAAGTGACCATGCCAGTCTCAAAAAAGAGTATTCCCTCAATAGCTGGTTAATTGCATTTTTGTTATTTTTATTTTTGATTTCTTTCTTCATTTCTTTCTTTTTCTTTTTTTTTCTCCAAAAGAGAAAAAAGTCTTAAACTTCAAAAAAAACAAAAAGAGAGAGGAAGAAAAAAACCCAAGTGGGAGGGCTGGGCGGCAACCCTCCCCTCACGTTTTTTTTTGGGGGGGTCCCGAGTGGAGAGCCCAGTTTTCCTTTTTTGTTGTGTGTTTTGATTTTAAGTTTTTAAACCTTTTTTCTTGTTTGAGAAAGAACAAAACATAAAAACGGAGAAAGAAAGAAAAAGAAAGTTAACAAAAACTCAAAAATAATGACGAAAATATGCCCTTAGTAGACGATGAGAACATGCTCGTTTTTTAGATTGGCATGATCACTTCATACCCTTATTTTAAAAAATAATGACATTTTCAGGTGTTTATTTGAAATAAGATCCACTTAAGACCGTTTAAGTACGAAATCAAAGCTTAAGTTTTTATAAGACTAGATCATGGTGCCATAAATTTCATGTGGTGCTAAAGTAAATTGGGCGTGTCATCAGAGTAAATGAGGTGTAGATTCCATCTCTTTGGGTTTCTCAATCATATGTTTTAGGCTAAACTTCAATCTATGCATTGGGGAGAATGTTCCAATAACTAAGCATTAAATTTGCGCCCCTGATTAGCAATTTAGAGTTTTACATTGCATTTGGTGGTCATTTGAGTAGGCTGGTCAGATTGATGCAACTAGTAGTAAGGCAGAAGCCCTTCTAATGGACGTGGGGTTCATGGACAGGGTTTACCCCAAGCCGATCTCTTGAGATTGGTACAGAAGTGAGAGTTTAGTCACCGTGCGAAGGGTTGGGAATTGATCGAACGACATATCCAATGGGGATTGATTGTAGTGAATCTATTGGTGGAGGCTGGAAGGAAATTTTAAAGACGTGAACCTAGGTAGGTCATTCTGAATATCTGAAGTTGAGAAGACTCTAGGAACCTTATGCAGATGCCGCTGGCTTCGAGAATTAAGAATAATAAGAGAGCATTTATTTTGGATTGGGGTATCCACTTGATTCTCCACGAGCAAAACCTACACCAAAGAGTGGTTGGCTCTCGCCTCTCCTAGCTTTTTCTACGACTTTGACATCATTCGACTTTTTCAACTTGTGCTATGTTATTTTGGAGTCAAGAGAAAACAAAAATCTCTCCCGTTAAATTTCTTAACATAGCTAAGTAAATAGTGAATATTTTCATCTGAAACTAAACGGTTCTAAAACCATCAAAATGGTTGTCATAGACAAACAAAGCCTACAAAACATGATACTTCATCGCTAAAACTATTAACGATGGAAAAATTTGCAGGAGCCGCCCGCGATTTCTACTGTTGAGTTGTCATCCGTCATCACGTCACCAGGATCATATAATGGAGCATCTAAGCCAAACTATCTTAGGGCAAAACTAGGGCAAGAATTATACTGCAACTGCCAAGTGGCAAAGACAACAACAAGGGCTTGTTGCAATCCATGCACGCACAGTGCTGCTTTCAGTCGAATTGGGTCCAAAGCAAAGTCTGTATTCCGTTCGTTATCGTGGAGCGTTTCCCCTCCTCCTGATGGGAAAATCTCCTCACATGGCCTCAGCTACTACTCGATGGCTGCTCAGATATATTCAATTCGGTTTGTCGCCCTCGTGCCGTGCAGAGACCGGGAGACTTAAGAGCCTAGGCATCGTGCCGCGTAGAGTTGCGGACGGGGATCTTGAACAGTAGTCAAATCGCCATCTTTAATCTGTTGACATCTGCAGAAGGCCGATTGGTTCGGCCGAATACAACGGTTTAGATGGACCGAGGGGGCGTGAACGGGCCCACGTGAATACTTTTCGAGCTACATGTCGGAAAACAGTGAGGGTGCCCCAGGATATGATTCCCTTCGAGAGTTTATGCCATTGCAAGCAAGATGAGGTGCATTTGCATAGATGCTTGAAGCGTGTTCACGACGAGTGGCCCTGGTCGTCCCACGGCGTCCCCACTTGGCCCATGTCTTGTACTTGAGTAAAAGAATTTTCGTGTACCTGAAGCACAATGCGACTAGATGTGTTTAGGAACAACAGTTGACCCAGAAAAGCTCAAGACAGAGACAGTTTGCGCGCTATTTTGCGCACTATTTTACGATTTAACGGAAAAGCATGCTCGTTCATTGAAACGTTTTGGGGTCGGCTTGTTCGAGGAAAATGTGTCGTGTTAGACATTCTTTTAAAACCGAGCTATTCATGCTGCAAGAACCAGCGAAACTTTTGAGTATTCAGACCAGAAAAGGATTAGATCTTGAGGCGGTTTTCGCTCTTTGATTTGCTTGCTCCTGTCGCCTCTTCCGTGAATTGAGTCTGCATGGTGTTTTCTCTTCTCAAACCCAACATAATCCATGCGATACCATATTAATAATTCCTGAACCGGCTACAGCAGATGATCAGTGCAAAATCTGGTATCATCTTCATCTTGAGGTGTGGTACCGATTGCCATCACTTCGCAGAGTAAAGTTTCCATTATTATGCGGAGCATGAGAAAGTTGCAGGTCAAAATTCAAATGATTTGTGTCGTATCATCTATGGCATAGTCATCTTCGGAAAAATACGGGGCTGAAAAAATTAACAATGTGAAAGAAAGCCGGCCTGACACAAACAGTAAGGAGCCAACAGAGAGTCTAATGAAACTATATTTTATCTTCTGGGACATGCATCAATAGTAATGTGAATTTCGAGATTGGAAAAAGAAGGAAAGGAGCATCTTCGTCAGACTTGATTACGGAGATGTCCGCTCATTGATTTGGCCAGCATTTTTTTTGCCAAGATGTGCTCTTCATACTCCACGTTGGGAAATGAAATGCTGATCAGTCAGCCCTTATGATTGTGGGAATTAGATGCTAGGTATGGAGGAGGGGAGAGGATCCATTCATAGTACAATCCCACTCAAAGATGCTTATTGGTTAAATATAGCAAAATGTCTCTAACGGTCCACTTTTGCATCCTAAAGGAAGATAAGTAATTGGAGGCTCGTGCTCGAAATCCGCTTTTCGGCGATTTCTCAAGGGATGAGAGAGCGATGTCAATGGCTGCACTGTTTGTGTTCCTAGTTCGTAAGCGATTCTCAAACAATCTCTCCTTGTTGGGAAGGATCAGTCAAAAGGAAGCGAGAAAAGAAGAGAGAATAACTACTAAACTAATGTCAAAGTTGGTTGCTTAGAGCACTGATGTGATCTGAAGAATTTAATCTTGCTTTGTCCCCCCTTATTCCGGAGGAGAGAGAGCCCCCTCGGAGCTACAAAAGTATGCGTTCCGGGGGTTAATGACTGGCGATAAGAGTAATCTCTTCGGCACCATCATGTTCGAGAGAGAGAAGGAGAGAAGATAGAGAGAAAGGAGACCTGCCAGTGCCTCCTAGAGTGTTTAATTTGAATGGCCATAGGGAGGAGCTGCGACGAGTGGAAGCCTTTCTTCATGATGCTGGCGATCGATTTTGCCTATGCAGTTGTGAATATTCTGCTTAAGAAAGTGCTTGAAGAGGGTATTGATCATTTGGTCCTCGTCACATACCGGCTAGTGATTTCAGCCATTTTCTTGTCTCCGATCGCATACTTTTTGGAAAGGTACACATTTCTTAGTCAGAATCTTGTTACAGAGAGCTCTATGGAGAGTGAGATGAGCATGCTGTGTGTGCTTATACGGCTTATGTATAGCTTAGTTGTCTAGCTTCAATGTGACTCGGTGCCGAGGCTGATTTAGATGTCACTCTGCCACAGTTTGATCTTGAAATGTTAGAGTTTCATGAGTTGCCCAATATCCGCAAAATCGGTTACTAGGAAGTCTGATTTTTCATTGTTTGTCTTCCGTATCTGTGCTTTAACTAACAGCATTCTCATTTGTAGGAATACCAGACCGAAGCTCACGATTAGTATCTTATGTTATCTGTTCTCCAGCGCCATTGTAGGGTTAGTCACCTCAATTCCAGTATTCCTTTTCCAAATATCTGCTCCTGTCCGAAGAAAGAAGTGACATTTATTATAGGAAGTACTAAATCAGAATTTCATCTCTCTTGCAGGGCATCGCTCACACAATTCCTCTTCCTCCTTGGTATTCAATACACATCAGCAACTTTCTCGTGCGCCTTCATTAACATCGTTCCTGTTCTCACATTCATCCTGGCCATTACTTTTAGGTATATTAGACCGATTGCTAGAAGCTTAGAACTTTGAGTATGTGATCCAGGAAAACAAGTGATCGGTCTTTCATGTTGGAACCACAGGATCGAGACGGTGGACATGAAGAGCAGCAGCGGAAGAGCCAAAATAGTCGGCACGTTGGTGTGCATTGGTGGTGCTTTGATGTTGACTCTTTATCGAGGAAGGCCTTTGTTCAACTCTTCCCATTCGCAAGCTGTTATTTCGACGCGTGATCATGCCACCAAGCTCAGTTCAGCTAAGAGGACACAGAATTGGACAATCGGCCTGATTTGCTTGTTTCTCGGAACATTGCTCTGGTCTCTGTGGTTTCTTCTCCAGTCCAAGATTGGCACGAGGTATCCTTGCCAGTACTCGAGCACGGCCATTATGTCCTTCTTCGGCTCCATTCAGTCGGCCACTTTGAGCTTCTCCACGTCCAGGAGCCTCTCTATTTGGGTCTTGAGAGGAAGAACTGAAGTATTCACCGTTATCTTCGCTGTAAGTATGACCACTTTTGGGGATAAAACCGAACCACAAGAAATTCATGCTGTTTCATTATGTTCAATCTCCACGGGACTCTAGGAATTGGATGCTGTTGACGACTAGATCATGAAATTGAGAGAGGATAATTCAAGTTCAGTGCTTTACAGTGTAATATGTATATTCAGCAGTAAATAGCAGGAATTTGCAGGTGCAAGAGCTCTCCATTTGTGAGGCCAATCCCCTGCCTGCATTGAACTTCTTTTGGTAGTTCTGTTCAAGTGGCCCTCGATAGGATCCGTCCCTAAACTGAACCTGACAAATGTTCCATGGTCAATCCTCAAAATTCACACTTCTGAGGGAGAGAGATGCTATAACATTTAAAAAGGCAAGCTGAGAATCTAAAGGATCAAGTTGGACCTCCCTCCCATATTTAGTGATAATGGTCTCGAGAACATAATTCTGGATGAGTAAGTTCTATGTTAACGGATGAAGAAACAAAGTATTCTTTGATTATAGTTGTGTTGTACTTCTGTCTCTAGGGTATGGTAGGTTCGGGTTTGTGCCTTGTCGGGATATCGTGGTGCGTCAAGAAACGGGGTCCTGTCTTCACTGCAGCATTCAGTCCCCTCGTCCAAATAATGGCGGCAATATTTGATATCCCCATTCTGCACGAGCAGCTCCATATTGGGAGGTGAATATTGACAAATACCAAAAATTGCCTGTTGATGTGTTTAGAATCTGCAATTTGCTAAACCGTTTCTTCTGCTGCTGCTGTTGTTGAGCAGCTTGCTTGGGTCGGTCATCGTCATCATCGGCTTGTACATTCTTCTCTGGGGCAAGAACAAAGAGATGCAGGATTGTGTCATGAATGTAGCTCGGGAAGCCGAAGAGATCAAGGAGCAGGAGCCGAAGTTACAGGTCGTCACCGTGTCGCGTGAGTCACAGAGTATCTAGTCTGTTGCTCCTGTTTATGGTGCCAGTCTGTAGCCCCGTTTCTCTGCCCCCTCCATTCCCACTAGTGTGGAGGGTGCATATGGTTGCTTGTCCAAAGCACAGTCCGTCACTTTGTTTTCCGAAATACATAAAAGAGTGCCTCATTTGGTAGCTAGTCAGCATAATCCTGCACACATGATTGAGTGAATCACTGGAAGAAGGTAATTCTGGTCACTGTTGATTCATAGAGTGTAAAAGTTATTCATTAATGACGCATTAGTACGCCAATTCAATCGCTTTCTTTTGCATTTATCTTTCTTGGGCTCGTTGGTCTAATTGTACCGCGACAATCTGCCAGATTCGGCAGCTTCTTTAGTGTTGATTCTAATTAGGCAATCTTCTCTTTCCTCTGGATAAGTTAATTCGGCAATCTTACTTTCCGTTGCAGCTCTTCATCTGTTTGAAAAGCGACATCTCGAGAAGTTCTGTCGAGGGACTATATTGATAGCATTGGCCTTACTATGGCATGATCAAACCCCCAAGACACATCAGGATCAACAGGGCCCGAGCAGTAGTTTTCCACCTAGTGTAAGGACGGTCGTTATCTTTCCGACCTTAAGAATTCCCAATCGATAACGTGAAAGCATAGTAGACAGTCAGTTTCCTGATAGACGAAATGAAGGCCATTCCTAGAGTGGAACATCATGCAAGATCAGCACCTTAAGCTGTAAGAAAAGACTGTTCTGGTTTTTGATTGCTTAAGATCAGCATTATGTGTCCCTACAATTAACATGGCATTTACATTACTCAGTCCATGACTAAACTATGACCGCCACCCGCGAAAGTCCAAGGGGATATGCAATCCTGAGTTTTGCATCAGGCAAGGACTCTCTTACACCCAGCATTCAAGGAATTTTGCCTCGGAACGGCCCGCTTTAAGATGCAAAGACGAGTGCAGCAATTGAGTCAGGGACATGGAAATGATTCTACACTCCATCGGGATAAAACATGGTAACTTCAAACCGAAGCACCGTCACGGTCACACGAAAAGCTTATTCGGCACAGAAAACAGCATCAACAAGCAAATCAGCAGAGAAACAAACAAACTCGAGCGTGCTCAATCAGAATGCTCAGCCTGCTGGTCACTCTTCCCGCTTTCCTGGTCCTGGTCCTTCTTCTTCTTCTTCATCTTCTCCTTCTTGCCATGCTTCCCTGGTTTACCGTGGTCCCTTTCCCGGTGCTCGACAAAGTCGGACACATCCAAATGCACGCCGGGGTCGTTGGTCGTGTAGCTCCCGCCCATCATGATCGAGTTGTTCACGGCCTGGAAGTTGCTGTTCACGTACGTGCTCATCATCGCGTCGAGCTCCTCATCAGGTCCGCCCGATTTCTCGTCCATCTCGCTCTTCAGGTGAGCGCCGATGTTGTGCCCCGCCAGCGTGACGATCCTCGCGCTGCGGTCCTCGGCCTCCTCGGACGTCAGGCTCGAGCCGCCGGGCTTCTGGAGGTCGGGGATCCGGCCCATGATCGCCGAGACCATGTCCCGGACCTCGTGGTCGAGCTTCTTCGGCTTCTCTTCCTCTAGAGGCATTTCGGTTTTGGGGGGAGCAAAGAGAGAAGAGGGTGTCCAGAGGGAAAAACTCCAGAGTCGCGCTTGTGGAAGATGAGAATTGAGTTGGGATTTTAAGAGGAAATGAGGAGTGAACTTTGTGTATTGGAATAAAGGGAGTTTTGCTTGAATGGCAATGCAAGGATCCTTTCTTTCACACTAGCCTTGAGGTGAATAAAGAGAAGGGTTTTGCTTGAGGAGGGGTTTTAGCTTCTATGGATGCTTTTGTAAGCTTCAAGTTCTTTGCTCTGCATTTTAACTTTTGAGGAAGGCTGGAAGTGAAGGTTGATCGGATCATCTCGTCCCGAGAGGTGAACACCGTAATCCGACATCACAGCCAGAGCTTGCTCTTCCTGGAAAAAAAACTTGAACACTTGCGTAGTTACCTTTAGCGTGTCTTGTCCAAAACCTCCATGCATAAAAATGCCATGATGAATCTCGTGCGTGAACCCTCCGAGGCGTGTTTTGACGGTTACAAGATGTGCAAATCGTAGCTTGTTTGGTCGGCCATGGGCAACAAGGTTAGGCAATGGCTATGGCAGAAAACATACCGTGGACGTTTTCATCTAATGGTTTAAGCTTCTACGTAATCGGTTAGGTTACAGCACTTACTCAAGGAACAGCAACGATGGGTATTGAAAACTTAATATGTGAAAACAAATTAACCAACGAAAGGGCCGAATTGGACCGGTCGGGTTAGGGCTCAAACGCAATGTGTGTGGCCAAGCCTTCACTCTACACCTTCGGACAAATGTTTCAAACCGGGCTAAACTGGTGCTATGTCTTGGAAACCCACAATGGCCCAAGTGGCCCCTGACAAGCTTCATACGTGATTCGTTCACCTAAAGACGAAGCACCATTCATCGTCCGTCACGGTCCAAACCCAATTCAAAACCAAGATGGACTGAGCAGCTTCTTGCCAGCTTTTGCAGGTCCATTTTAGTTCTCAGTCGACCCTTTGATGCCCAGGAGAATGTTGAATGTTGAGAGATTAGAACTTGACCGGAGAAGCAACGGCTAAAAGGTGGAAAAATTACTAAAAAAAGTCGTAGACTTATTATATTTATATCAATTTAATCCTAAATTTTTCAATTATACCGATTGAGTTCTAAATCTTTTCACATTTTAATAATTGAGCCAATTAGGCTAATTTTGGTTAACGTGGATACTGACTATTCTATGTAATACGGTCGACGCTAATGTGAATATTTTTTAATAATTTTTTTATTTTTTGGTTTTTTTCATCCTTTTTTTTCTTTTATTTATTTATTTATTTTTTTCCAAGAGCAACAATGGTTGTTGGCCGACCCTCACCAACCATGGGGGAGGGCTAATGAGCCTCAAGCGAGGGCATCGTAACATTTGCTATCAATGGGCAAGGTGACCCTCGTTAAGCTTTCTCTAGCCATTGTTGGTGGGTGCCCATCACTATGATTGGCCACGAGCAAAAACGGAAAGACAAAACGAAAAAAAGAAAAAAAAATCAGAAAAATCTTAAAAAGTTATTTACGCTTATCATATAGGACAACCGACATTAACTTGACCGCTATATCAGTGTTTTCAGGCCATAATTAATCGGATTGACTCAATTGACAAAACATAAAAAGTTTTAGAATTTAATTGGCACGGTTGAAAATGTTTGAGATTAAATTAGCACAAGCACAATATGTTTAGGTCTCTTTCAATGACTTTTCCCCAAAAGATAGGACTCAACCACCATGTGCATTACGATGGAATGATGCATAGGTTACTATACTAGTATTTATCTATCTCATTCGATAGGCTAAGTTAAGATGAGGTAGTGAGTTGGACCACGAGGTTGGTAGTGTCCACGTAGTTAGACCTTGACATTGCTGAATCTCCCAAGTTAGTGAGGTGGCGTTGGGGTAGAAGGGTTCACGAAGATGAAGACGGCGGTGGTTCACCGGAGTCGTCGGGTGGGAGGGAAGAAAAAAAGGGAGTGACTCAAACCTTCCAACCTTTCTGACCAAAAAAAAAAAAAAAAAACCTTCTAACCTTCTTCAGGTGTCTCATTCAACAGTGGCTTACCTGCTCAGCCATTATAAAATTCACAGGCTCATACATATATTCGAAGAATATTTTATATATATATATATATATATTCTCTTTCAGCAGTCGTACTTCTATTGTTTTTTTGACTGATGTAATCCCATGCGTAATCGACTAATGGACACACGAGTCCAAATTTTGGGCCCCAAACGAAATCATTCCAAACTTTTTAAAATTGTATGATCTTATTTGATGTTATCTGCCTGTTTCTATTAGAAATGGATATCCCAAGTTCGGATGATTTTGGAGAGAAATCGGGCGCCTGAGCAACGCGTGCCGATGAATAGTTTTTGAGTTTTTTTTTTAACCTAATAAATATTGAAATGTGTTTAACATAGAATGGATATTAATTCCAATACTAATATATTTCTTGATGAGTTTATTCATTTGCTCTTTGTCGAGATGTTAGTGTGAGTTGTGTTAAGGGAAGGTGGATTCAATTGGATATGTTAACGGATTTGGATTTGGTTCTCCCTTGGCGATCTCCTTATATGAAAGGTATCGGACTTTTGCTTCGTGCTCCCAACTAACAAATGGTATCGGAGTCGATCATCGTCTGTGACGTATTTTCATTTGTGCTTTTGGTAAGAAAATTAGGCTTCGGCTATCTATTAATCAAGGGGCTATTTTATGGGAAATGCCTTGCTGTACATAGCTTATATCTCCATGGTGTAATGGTAAATCAAACAAGAGCATGGCCTTGAAATAACTATTCCATTCTGCAAACCAGACTAAAGAGTAGCTATTCCCATTCACGATCCTACTCTATTCTATTCTTGCTTAATGTCCAATCCACTCTCGCCATATTCTTTGGCTAGTACATGAATTATTAGTCAGATACCTCGCTAATGACAAATTCGTGCGTGCAACTCGACGATCTTGATTCGGGCAACGCACGAATGAATGTTAGAATTTAGGTCGACGAGAGGGAGGATGAGACTAGTTAAGAACGGCGAGCGAGATAATGACTTACACTAAGTAATTTTCTTTTTTCTAATATAAGATGTTCACAGAAGGAATTTGCCAGTTAAATTTTTAGAACGCATTGGGCAGTCAGAGACCTTTGCCGCCAATAGTCCTCCTCTGAGTATCATACTAACTTCTAACTAGCCTTGACCCATAAAAAGGGGCTAGATGCTAAGTCTAAATGTCCCTATTCATGTCACATCCATCATTGGACTGAAAAAAAAAATAAAGAAGAAGAAGAAGTCGAAACTATCCATGATTTCAAAATTCCAAATTTTCCGTACAAAACAATGGGACCTAAGGGGACTCGAGCATGGTTATGTGCTGGGTGTTCAGGTGTTGGATGCTCAGACCCGAAAAAAAAAATTGCATGATCAAGCACCTTGAAATTGTGCTGTGGGCACCGTTGGATTGGGCGAAATTAGGCGAGGCATGGTAGGCTGTTGGTCAACCATCAAAGTTCATTTTAATTATCATCTACGAAAATGCTGTTCAGATTTTGAAAAAGAAGTCTCTTGAATTTTTATGTGATTTTGCTAATTTCATATCTCGAAAATCCAATGTCAATTTCATCCTAAATTTATGCATAAAAAAATTTAATTTCTCACATACATTTATCGAATTGGAATTAGCTTCGCCGCTTCCCGTTTTAAGACAAGCCTTCCATCGTCCACCTGAACGCACTTCGTCGGTGTAACGGCGTGTAGTTTAACGTTTTGTAGTAACTGCTTAGACTGCATTTTGCACCAAAAATAAAGAAACCAAGCACGACTAAGCGGGCGGGCGGGCGGGCGAGCGAGCGAGCGAGACAGAGACAGAGACAGGGACAGAGACAGAGCGCTCAACTCCTTTGTGGCGTTGCGTCACGTCATTCACTGCCACCGCCAACAACAAAATTAAAACCAAAAAGGAGACATTTTTCAGAAGCAGAATGAGTTTCGCGTTGTTGGGTCGGAAGAAAGCGATGCGCGAACTCGTTTGGAGGAGCCCGGCGGTCCCTCGTGCCTCTCCGGTTTGATCTTTCGCTTCGCCCAAGTTTGCGTACCTGGTGTGTTCTTTTTTCCTGTCCTGCAATGTGCTCGGTAGTGATTAAGGTCCTCGTTTCGATTTTCTTTGGTTCTTCGACGTTTGCCTGATGTGCGATTCCTGTGACCGATCCGGGTGATTGTTTTCGGGCTTGTTTTGAGCTGTTGCGCCTGGTGATTGTTCGAATGCCGTTGATGGGGTTGTCGATTTCTTGTTTCTGCTAGGCGATTTCGAGAGGTTTTGAGTTAGGTCTTCGAAATTTTGGAGTGGTGCATTGTGAGGTGAACCTGAGTTTCGGAGCTGCCGAGGCTGTGTTGGAATTGCCATTTTCAAGCTTTGTTTGAGTACCTCAGTCTCGTCGCAATATGCATTGCGATGGATCCACCGCTGCTGTGGGGTTGGCTGATAAGCCCTCTGAGGATGAAAGCGATGTCGAGAAACAAGGTGAGGCGGTGGTTTTGGTTCGGGAGAGCGGCTGTGCGGCCGGAATGGATAGTTTGTCCACTGGCGTGAATCAGACGACGCCAGTGACTATTGTGGTGTCTGGTGGTGATTTGTGCGTGGCTCCAGAGCTTGCTGTGAAGGATTCCAAGGCACTGGAGTGTGTTGTTGAAGAGCTTCCCTCGGTGGGTTCCCCTAAAAAGGTTTACTTTTCCAGGAGTGGGAGTTCTCATGAGCAATGCAGGTACGCTGGACTTGTTTATACCCTCGATTGCATTGGAAATGAGCATGAAGCATTCTTCTGGTCAGCATACTTGGTAGTGAACTCTGTTTCTTCTGCAGGTGACGGATGGTTTGATTGAATTTATTTGATATGCTGGCATGCTTCTGCATTTGCTTTCTTTGAGTATGCTAACTATTTAGATCTGTATCGCAATGTTGGCCTTAGATTTATATCCCACTGCAAGTTCTCTATCTTCGACACACACGTGTGCACTCACAAAAAACAGATCAACACCTTGAGAGAGAGAGAGAGAGAGAGAGAGAGAGATGTCTCCGTAATGGAGTTAAATTAGTCAGCTCAAGAGAACCGGGTACGTTCTGATGATATATTGTTTAACTAGTATACCGATAGACAGTTCCTGGACAAGTAAGCAATGCCATACATGTCTTCATATATCTTTCTGTTGGACTCGCATAAACTTATCAATCTGTTTCACCATGGGGACAAACATAGCTTTCTCCTGTTTGGGGAGAAATCTATCATGATGCGATGGGATTTAATGCAATCATTGCCAGCACGCTGAGTTGATTGGACATGTGATCCTGACAAGATGATCTTTAAATAGGAAAAAGAGTGGATCTGCAGGGTCCCAAATGAATTGGCTTTTATTGGCCAAACCACCTGGGCACTAGGTCCAATGAAAGTATATGTAAGATTCTTCTGCATTGTGTATCTGCTTAAACTGTTGAAGAATTTTGTGTATGCCTTGTGGTCATTGAAGTAAAGATTTTTAGTTTTCTTGAAAATAATGTCAAGTTGATGATTATTTGCATGTCACTGGAGCTATGCAGTAGAGTCTCTCGTGATTATTTGCCTGTCACTTGAGCTATGCTGTAGAGTCTCTCATTTTTTTAATGGTTATTTGTTTCTTGGTAACAGAATCTTGTAAAATTGCTCTCACCTTCCTGTTATATAGGTTCTCCTTCTCCTTTTCGAGTTGAGTTTTCACATTGCTTGATTAGTTGGAAGACTTTCAAGTGAGTTTGCTGGGTTCGTTGGAGAAGTATGTCAGATTGACCATTACAGATAAATAAAAGCTTAAATCTATAGGTTCGCAGGGTCTCAAATGTCTCTTGCAATCTGAAATCCATAGTCATTCAGCAGGACTGCAGGAGCCCATTTGGCTTTCTAATATCAAATATCCTTGACTGCATGATTACACGACATAACATCTGCATATGGGTTTTTTCTTCAGCTTGCATGTGTGTACATACTTACAATTGTAAGTGGTTTTAACTGAATAGTATGTTATTTCGTATTTATATGTGGAAAAGGTGGACCGACATTACTTCACCTGTCATGCACTCCCTTGATGATTATCGATTTTTCTGCAGAGTCTGTCAAGAGGAGAAGGAAGAAGATTTGATAGATCTTGGATGCCAATGTCGCGGTGGCATTGCGAAAGCACACAGATCATGCATAGAAGCTTGGTTTCGCACCAGGGGTTCAAACAAATGCGAAATATGCCAGTAGGTTCTCCATATGGTGCTTCATTTCCATTTGCTTCTAAAAGATATGCTTATGTCTTTTTGGCCTTTTAATACAGACAGGCAGCTGCGAACGTGCCACCTCCAGAGTCCCATTCTACTGTACGTACTCTATTTGCTTCCGAAGCTTACATCATTGAAACACCATTTAATCTGTCTTTCTCATTATAAGCAAACTGTCCTGATGCATAATTCAGCCTCTTTAGTGCGACTTCACAACTTTATTGACATATGGATACTTCTATGTACTTACAGCTCCTGCAAAATCTAAACTCAGAAAGCATGGACATTTTGTATCTCCGATTTATGTATGAAGCGCACACTACCACTTTGTTTTTTCGCGGAGATAAGCCCTCTAGCTGTAGTTTGGGCTTATTTATGGCTTGAGATGTAAAACCAAGCATGTAAATTTTGAAATTGGGATTCTGGTCCAGAATATGTAGTTAAGCTCGAATTTAGGAGAAAATCCAAACGATGAGTTTTTGTATCCGTAAGTCTTAGTCTTTTGTTTCATGACATGCTTATGCCTCACTGTCCCTGTTTTCCAGTGATTGAGTCATTCATGACGATAGCTTGGCATAACATAAGAGCATCAACATCGTTTTCTTTCACAGTTTTTGGCGGTACATCTACAGCATCTGATATAATCATCTCCATGTTATCTTTTTATGTAGCAGCCAAGTTTCTGGATCTGGAGGATTGATCCTACCTACACTGGGTCTGGGGTTCCAGAGCAACATGGGAGGGTAAGGAACTAAGGTGGCATGTGTTGCTTGATGCTGATTTTAACAAGGAAAGATAAATCAGTTCTTTAATTTGTGGATTCTTCCCTAAAACAGGGCTGTTTCAGTCCACTCTGGGTGGCTTTCTCAATCCTCGTTGGTGGACTTTTTCTGGATGTATTGATATCCGTAACGCTTGGAGTTTCAGCACTTCCTGTTAATATTATCATTGGTAAATCCATCCTCTAGTTCTTTATAGTGTTTCTCGTGTTGGCGTGTAATGATGCCAAATAGATGTGCTGCAGGTGTTATCGTTGTGCTTGGACTTGGAACCGCTCTACGGCTTTCCCTTGAATTCTGCCATGAGTGGAGCATGAGGAGGGCAGTGCAACGGGTGGAAGCGAATGTGAATATCGGGTACCACCCTGCATTGTAGGTGTATCTGTACATGGTAGATGGCACACGATAGTGGATCATAGATTCTTTTACATTGCCCATAGATCCGTTCCTTCTTTGCTCGATGAGGACACATGTTTCCCATTGCGGCGGGACTTCATGGTGGTGAGCTATTTCTGTATGATCAAGCAGTGAATCAAGCAGTGACAACCTGAGCTTGTGACGAGGTGTCATGGCTACCTTATGACCTGATGGAGTAGATGAATTTTGTGTTGTTCTGCTTTCGCTGCTTTCTCTGTGGAGCTTGCTTCACTGCTTTACGAGTGGTTAGGCGCTCACTACAATCACCAAGGAAAGTACGAGTAGTGTTACTTTCCGACTGTGAATGCTTTTGCGGGCCATATGTCACGAGCTAATCTTGTACGCCCCGGTCGCTTTTAAGGCCGAAACTCGTGAGTGATAGGATCATACGGGCTCCGTTTTTCCACGGTTGTAGACTCGCATTATGCGTACATTCCATGTGATGTTACGGAATGAGTCGAAAGCGAAACACGATTCGGCAGCAATAGGATGGTGTCCATGACTTTTGCCTTGTTTAGGAACAGAGAACGACATATCTAGGCCATCACCCTCCGCGTTCTCTCTCCGGTGATTGCCTGCCGTTCCCCCTTGCCGGCAGGGGCTGCCACCGCCAGCCCATCCTCGGTGCTGGCCAAGGTTGCCCACCACGGTTCGATCGCCCATGGAAGAGAGAGGGGAGGAGTTTTGCCATCAAATCATCTGAAAGCAAGGGAATTCAAAGCTGTCTCTATCTCTCGGTTGCATATCCTCCAGCCCTCAGCCACGTGCCTGCGAATCTCTCTTCTCTTTACCGGGTTTTTTGGCTACCTTTTGTTGGGGCTGCTGGTATCCAATGTCACTTTTTCGTGCCAAAGGTGGCTAAAGAGGCTGGCGTCGCCGACCCCTTTTCACAGTGACGAGAACGAACAATCATGGAGTACACGACCTCGGCCACCCACATTAAAGTCCGTGAAGGTCGATGCCCCTCTGTTTTTTCTTTTTTTCCCTTCCCATCGAGCACACCATTTGCGACGCAAGATCTCCAATCCACGGGCCAAGATAGAGAAAGAGAGAGGGCGAGAGCTCGCCACGTGTCCGTGGTCCTGGCATTTCTTGTCATAGAACGGGATGAAGAGGAGACGCAGACGAACCCTTTTTTTGGGGTATTTGTATCACACACGTAACTTGAGGCGAAATAAAGCAAAAACAAAGTCGCGTTTTGGCCACGAAAATCCTCGTATCCTTTTGTCGGGGGAACTCTTAAATTGATATTTTTATTCAATTTCATTTTTGAATTAGGGTTAATGCCACAAAAAATCACAAACCGGTATATCTGTGATGCATTTACCTCAAATTAATTTTTCGATACCTCAAATTGGTACACATATAATAAATTTATCCCAAGTTATTTTTTTGATCGCTAAAAATCACAAACTTATATATTTTTGACAAATTTACCCAAATTAATTATTTTGACCCTTAAAAATCCAAAATTGATATACATGTGGCAAATTTATCCTTCGTTAATTTTCGTCAAGTTAGATTAATATTATAAAAAGTCCCAAATTGATACAATAGAGGATAAAAATCCTTAAACGTGCATATCCGACAATTTTCACGTGTCATCCAATTCAGCAATTCGATAATAAAATATAACGAAAATTAATGAATTGTAAATTTATCATATGTGTATCAGTTTAGGGTAAATTTATCAAAGATGTATTCGTTTAAGATTTTTGATGGTTAAAAAAATAATTTGAAATAAATTCGTAATAGGTATATCAATTTGGATTTTTTTTATGATATTAATATTTCGAATTATTAGAGGAATAAATACTACCCTTTTTATCTCTTCTTCGGCTTCATTTTGTATTTCCTCCTGAGTTAAATCGCCGAAAATTATGATAGCCGTAGTAATTAATATTGGCAGTTAAAATGTCGTAACTTCGCGCCAAACCAAACGAACAATCGATCCCCCAAAAAAAAAAAATAATAATAATTATCTAATCAGATACTTAGCCGCAAAGCAAAAGAGAACCGCGTTTAGCTCCGGTTCGAGCAGCACCCGCGCTCGTTCGTGGACATCCCTGAGGACCCGTAACACTCGCGCGAGTACCACGCGCTCTCTCACGCGCGACGATCCCCGCACGCGTTTCGACTGGACCCCAGCTCCTCCGCCACGTGGGGGAAGCCCATTGGTTCCGCGACGCCGACATGGGGTCAAATCCCGCAGTCGAGGCTGACGCGCTCCCCGCCGAAGCAAAGCACGTGGGGACGCGCGCGCGCGCACGTGCTGGTGGATGTTATTTTTTCCGGTTTTTCCTCTTCAATGCCCGGGAGAAAGCAGCTATCGGGGAAGAAGAATCTGGTCAGTGTGCTGCGAAGCGAAGACGGTCCAGTCAGTCAAATCCCATCGTCCCACTGGCTCAGCGATTCCCGACCAATTGTCCGAATTCTCTCTGCGAAGATCCTAGAGGGGGGATTCCTGGGCTTTTCGATCGCGCGTCTTCTCGTGCTCTGTTGATTTGAAGTTTGGGGCTGGTGTTTTTGCGCTTTCGGTTCTTGAAATGAGGGTGTTGGCGATGGAATCGCTGCCTCTGGGGTTCAGATTCAGGCCGACGGATGAGGAGCTGATCAGTCACTACCTGAGGTTGAAGATCAATGGCCGCCACTCGGAGGTCCAGGTCATCCCCGAAATCGACGTCTGCAAACAGGAACCCTGGGATTTGCCTGGTAATTGTTCTCGCTTTGTTTCTTCTTCTTCTTCTTTTTTTTTTTTTCCTTTTCTAGGTTCCAAATTAGCGATTTCTGGGATTATTGGAATATTGAAGGGGGCGAATTTTGAATATTTGGTGCTCTGACGGATGATGCTAGGTTACCTTTATTCCCCCAGTCAACTAGATCCCCTCTGGAAAATCCTTGTAAGAGGGGAAAAGAGTGAAATGCAAGCGTTTTTTTTTTTTTTCTGGGGGGGTAGTGTTTCTGTTGCTGCCGCCGGAATTGGTTTATTTAATTGCTGACATGAAGTGATTCTTGGATAATGGGTCTTACCGTGGAATCTGCTTATGTGTGTGGTTGTAGGATTATCGGTGATAAAAAATGATGATCCGGAGTGGTTCTTCTTTTGCCCGCGGGACCGGAAGTACCCGAATGGGCATAGATCGAATCGGGCCACGGATGCTGGGTATTGGAAAGCCACGGGCAAGGATCGGACCATCAAGTCTCGCAAACAGGGTGGTGCTGCTGCTAGTTTGATTGGAATGAAGAAGACCCTGGTCTTCTACAGAGGTCGTGCACCCAAGGGCGAGAGGACTCACTGGATTATGCACGAGTATCGCGCTACTGAGAAGGATCTTGATGGGACTGGACCCGGCCAGGTATGCAGCGACATTGCTTTTTATGCTCAGTGTTGTGTTGTGCTGATGAATCTAGGCACTAACTTTGAGTGCATATTCTATATTTGTGTTGGTACATATTATTGTATGTTAGTTCCAGTATGGATTCCTGTAAACGATGAAAACTCAAAGCATTACCATATGGTGGCAATTCCTCGATCATAAATTGCAGGATGCAGGGGCTGCTATCTATAAAATGATATGCCACTGACCAGTTAGTTATAGATTGTTAAAAAGAGAGGCTTGGGTGTTTCGAATTGGTTGGTTGTGAAGAGAGTATTGATGACTGTTCTATTATGCATGGAGGTTGGAATATATGTCTTGTTCTTACTCTTTGCACTTGATGTAGGGTGCTTATGTCCTCTGTCGTTTGTTTCGGAAGGCGGAGGAGAAGCCTGAAGTTGTGAAGTACGATGAAGTTGAACAAACTGGCTTATCTCCGACAGCCAAGTCCTCTCCTGACGAGACATTATCTGATGCAGTTCCAGAAACGCCTGTTTCTGATGTCCAAGGAAAATCACAATCAGATGGAATCAAGTGGTGGTTGACTGATAAGTTGGACAACATGACTCCTAATGGTCAAATGCCTGTTGAGAGCTGCTGCAATAGTATCTTGTCCTCTGATTTGGAAGATGGTATCCCTGATGGAACACCTTTGGAGGTAAAAAATTTGGATCCTCCATAGAATAGCAGTAGTTGCTTTTATCCACCAAAAAGATTATTGAGTTATTATACCCTTGGTACTACCTCCAAAGGACTTTGCTTGTTGACTTATAGCTGCTGTCAAGATGTCTACAGAAATTACTAATATTTATTTTTCCATTCCATGTAGGTACATCCATTGAGCAAGAGTTACCCCGAATTCTCTGATCGTCCTTGTGATCCAGTTGATTGTAAAATTTTCTCCCCCGAGCAGACACAGCTTCAAACAGAGCAAGCTCCTTACATAGGTTCGCCTTTCGCCTGTGATTTTGGCAATGATCTTGACGGACTACATTTCCTGGATGGTACAAGTGAGCAGGACATCTCACTTTCGGATTTGTTGGTTGAGGTCTTCAATAATAAAGATGACTCCTGTGAAGAGTCCACCAGTCAGAAGAATTCAGTTCTAGGAAGTGAGATTCCGTTTGCGCATCAGAGTTACTTATCCCAGGTATGAGTAGGGGACAATAGCTTAGCTATTGCCGTTAAGTTGACTACAACAAATTTCTAGTTTCACTTTTTTATATGAACAAAGGTCTGATGGGCTGTTGAGATTATGTGAGATCAAATTCCAACATCTTGTCTTCCCTGTCGTCTTTGCAGTCACTCCTAGATGTCAAAGATGACGGATGGTATGATGGTCTTGTTGATGAGAGGAATTTGGTGGATGTGGTAACTTCGTCTGGATCACCTGGAGATGTTGCTTCAAATAATATGGCAGAATCAACTGGTGAATCTTTCAATGAGGGTGGTAGAATTGCAATCAAGATCAGGCCACGTGACGCTGAAGTCCGACCATACTGTGTAGTGCAGGGTAATGCTCCTAGAAGGCTTCGTCTTGGGGTGGATCTAGCTAATCAACCACCAAGAAGCGTAAAGAGAGGATGCAGCGATGAGGAAATGAGCGGTACTGGCTCTAACAGAGAAGAAGAAGAAGTTCAATCAACTGCTAAGGAAAACTCTGTTAACCCAAGTGACAATATGATTGCTGGAACCAATATCAAGATTAGGACTCGTCAAGCTCGACATCAACCAGGCTCAGAGAATTCTATAGTTCAAGGTACTGCTGCCAGAAGAATTCGACTGCATATGAACAGTCAATCTGGGTCAACTAGGGATGATGAAGTTAGATCTTCAAGCTACGATGAAGATGTACAATCTGCTCCTACCAAGGTAAACCAATCGGCACATTAGTTTTAAGGTCCTTTTTATGAACATGGATAATTTTCCAATGCTGTTAATTTTCCTTTCAGGTCAAAGAAGAAACAGACAATTGTTCTGACGACGATGAACCAAAGAGAGACAGCCAACTCCCTGCTCATGATAAGACGGCAGAAATTGTTGAGGAGCCATGTACAAACTTAGCGTTGGGGTCGAAGCCAGGTGGGGAATCTTGTGGTCATCCCATGGCTTCAGCATCCTTGGAAACACCTTCAGCACGCCCCCGTTCTGGTTCATTTATACTTTTCGCAGTCGGCATCTCTCTCATTATATTCCTGGCCATAGTTTTCTCCGGGGTACAGAGATCCATCAAGCTGGATGTTGCGTAGAGAAAAAACCATTTCCCATCCCCATCTCTATATATAGTAATTAGGGGGAATGCGTATAGCTTTATAAAGCGGAGGATGATGTAGATCTTTCATGAATTGTCCGTGCTTAGTGAGAAATTTCCATGTGACTAGTAGAGAAAAGCCTTCTTTACCGTGGCTTCTGGATTCGGTGAGACTTAACAGATTTTCGTACTGTTTGGTAAGTGAGCTTTATTTTGTATATTACTTCGTGTTATTCTTTTGGTATGGTTGAGTGCTGTGTGCATCAAGTTTCAAGTGAAAGCTTTAGGAGCAAAGGGGCCAACAAAGGGTTGGCAAACAATGCAATGCATCCGGGCTTCTAGCTATGAAGTTGTCCTGTGTAATTTATGGGGCCAGAGCACGCTTATGGGATTCATGTGTGTTCTCGAATGGGACATGACTGGGGAATTGGGATGTCTAGGAGATCATACAGTTTTATGTGAATCCCGAAACCCTCAACTTAAAAACCAGTTTATCGACCTGGTCGTCAACTGCAGGATTTTCTCCAGATGCAGACAATCATAAAGAGATGAAACACAGGTAATATTAGGAGTAGTCGGTTCCCGGTCCGGTCCGGTTCCCCTCGAGAACCGGGCACCGGACCGGTGGTCCCGGTTCCCTATTTGCCGGAACCGGGAACCGGACCGACGGTCCTGGGAACCGGGATCCGGACCGGACCGACGGTCCCGGGACTAGACCCGACCGGAAAAAAAATCTAGAATTTTTTATATTTGTAACCCTAAATTGAAATAAAAAAAACAAACAAACAGTCCGGTCCGGGCTTTCTGGTCCGGTCCTATACCCCGGAACCAGGAACTGGACCGCCCGGCCGCCGGTTCCAATTTTGAGAACCGGACCACCGGTCCCGATCCGGTCCGGGCGGGACAATTTGCACACCCGTAGGCAATATAGACCGTAGATAAATAGACGATTCATAAAATCTTAATACTTATTAACAGAAGCAATGTAGTGTGAAGAGAGAGAGAGGAAGTTGTTCTTTCTTTGATCTTCCCAAGAACTTATTCTATTTCACGAAGGTTTGAGGACAAATTTGATATTTGGATATAACATCTATCTCTTTCCCTAAAGAAGAGAGGAAAATTAGCGTTCCACTTAAAAAATGTGGCCAAATGGTTCCACGGAGGCCTGTAAGCTTTTGATTTTTGGAGGAAGTCTTTGTCCTAATTCAGTTTTAATTTTTTGTTACAATTTTGGCCGATAAATGCTGATGCGGATTTTTTTGAATTTTTATTATTTTTCTTTTTTGCACTTAGGGCTGGCAAAGGCCTCACCTAGTCTGGGCAAGGGCGATGCCCTTGCTAGATCTAGCTAGACGAGGATGCCACGGCCCTCGCCGATCCTAAGCGCAGAAAAAGAAAAAAAGAAAAATTTATTTAAGTACAATTAAAAAAGTCTCCGCTAGCGGCGACAGTGCCATGTCAGTGTCAATTGATCAAAATTAATCGCATGAATTAAATTGAAATAAATATAAAAGGTTTAGGATTAAGTTGGCAAAACAAAAGTTTATAAGTAAATCGACACAATTATAATAAGTTTGAGACTGTTTTATTTTTGGGTAATTGCCCAATTGTTGGACCATAATTACAACACTATCCCCTCCAATTTGTTAGTTTAGGCAGAGATTTTGTTCGAAGACAACCCGTTGGATGTATAGTCGCCGACCATGCAATGCACCCATTGGTTGGAACTTGGAACCACTCGACCCCCATCAGGCTTATTCGGTATAGGGACACATGCCACATGTTTGACGATTAGCCGAATTTCATTTATTACTTGCAAAATGACACTTCATACTTCGAATGATACTACGCATAACATCCCAAAGCTCCAATCGCACGATATGACGACGACATGAAGTTTTGGCCAGTCAAAATTACTCGGATGAATTGAATCGGCAAAATTATAATGGATTTGAGCATAATTTTTTTTTAGTAATTTTCCCGATTTTTTGACCATGGTTACGACACCATCACCTTCAACTTGTCGGTATAGGTGGAGCTTTTGTTCAACGACGACCTGTCGGATGTATGGTTGTGGATCATGCAATGCACCCGTCAATTGGAAACACTCAGACTCCGGTCGAGCTTATTTAGTACAAGGACACATGCCACGGGTTTCGCGATTAGCCGGATTTCATTTATCACTTGCCCCCGTCGAGCTTGCTTAGGACAAGGACACATGCCCCGGGTCTAACGATTAAGCCGAATTTCATTTGTCACTTGCAAAACAGCGCTTCGTACCTAGAACCATTACACACACGACACCCAAAAGTCCCAATCTCCCGAATATGACTGCGACATGAAGTGTCAAAGTCACCGTCCATGCGATTACTTTCCAACCTTCGTTACCGTCGGGTTACGGATGTTGTGATCCCGAGGTCGAACGAGATTGTATTATTTTTAAATCGTGGAAGACCGCTCGATGGGGATTTTAGTAGAGGGAAACCGGCAATCAAATATCTATGAGCCGGGCACAGAGCGAAGTAAGCAAGTGGCTGTACTTTAGCAATAATTTAAACCGGACTAAAGCCCAATCCAAATCCGACCCGCATGATGTGGCAATCCCGAATGATGGAAGGATAGAATTTAAGGTAGAGTGGATAAGGATTGGGAAGGATATGGACAATTCCAGAGACAGGCGGATTTCAATTTATTTCATTAAACATTGAAACCCCAAAGGACCCGTCATCAGAACAAGAGTCGTCCGGGATTGATTTAAATATTTCGACCTAGTGTCGTCTGCATCCCGCGATATAAACTTGATCTTGCTTCTGAAAACTATTGAGAAGGTAAATATATTTATAAAGGGTCCAAGCAGGTTTTTTTTTATTTAAAAGGGTATGAAATAAGAGCATGAAATGATTAATTTAATCTCAAATAAGAATATAAATTTATTGATTCAATAAATCTTTCTCCACCCAACGCATCGAATTGGGTCCAAATAGAAATTATCGGATAAAATCGCCCATGTTTTAGCCTCTAGAATAAACAATGCGCAAACCAACCGATCCATAAATTAGGATACTTGTTTGGGACTAGATTATCCACTTCAAGTTTTATGTCGGAACAAAAATCTGCCTTTCAAGTCTTCTTTTGAGAAACGAATCTCACTTTATACCCTTGTTCGCAATTTCCCAAATTTTAAAATTCGAAAACATGTGGTGTTTGGCTCATTAATGTTAATTTTGGCGGCTCATACGTACCCCGCATAAAACCCAACAACTCAGAGGACCCAGCCTTCCTCCACGAGTCGGAAATTTCCCCAGAACAAAACGCTGGGGTCGGTGTCGGTTGAAGTGACAATTAACTTTGGCGGGAGAGAGAGAGAGAGAGAGAGAGAGAGAGAGAGAGAGAGAGAGAGGATGATCCTGGTGGCGATATTGGCGGAGCTGATGGAGGAGTACATGGCGGTGCTGGCAAGGGCGCTCCAGCATCTGTTCCAGGGCGCGCCGCTCCCGCGGAGGGTCCGCTTCCTCATCCTCCGCAGCCTCCCCTTTGCCCCCTCCCCCCCTCCTCCCTTCGTCCGAGCCTCCGCGTGATCAGATTTTCCGAAGTTGCTTTCACTCGTGAGTTCTCTCTGTTCCTCGAACAAATTTTGCAGGCATAACGTAGAGATCAGCTCGCTTGTATATCAGTCGATTCAGTACAGGAATCTAGGACTTCTTTGACACCCTTTTCGTGGATTAATGTCGACATCTTCATCTTTTTTTTTCCCCTGCTGGGATCAAGATCGCGAGGTTTTGTTCTGTATAAATGTCCTGACTACTGACTAGTATTTCGGCGCTTGATGGTGTCCATTTTTGGCTCCATATCATTCATTATCAGCCCGGTTTTCGGGTTTAAAGATCGCTTTCGATGAAAAATTTTACAAGACAGACTGTTTTCAAGGCGGTATAAGCAGAAAGCATAGAACAGTCTCTGCTGAATCAAAAGCTGGGATGTTTTTTTTCATTGTTCGTCTGAATCACCGATGGCTTTCATCATATTCAGGACATTATAGAGAGAAATGGAATAATTCCGCTTATAGAAGCAGATTTCGGACAGTACTTTCTGTCAAACGTGTATCGACACGAGCTATGAACATGATCACATTATACTCTGACACGAATTGAGAGCCTTTAGTCACATCCACAACGTGGAGTGCGGTCGTCGAATCTGATGTGACGAATGGTGCGTGGTTTGGTGCCAGAAGAACGGTGTGGAAGAAGGTTTGCCATCAGCTCACTCCAACTTACCTTATCTTCTCGTTTTGTTCTTGTTCTTTCCTTCTCTTTGAGGTGATGTGTTCGTATTGATCTGGGTCTGTCTCTTGTCCTGTCCTCGTCCATATTTAAATTCAAGCACGCGAGTGGATTGGATTGATTCCAATCATTTTGAGCAAGCCCATCACCGCCAACCCTTTTGACAAGGAACGCTCGGTTATCCTATCGGCGGCGGCAGTGAAACAACTAGGAAATTCAAAGTAGCGACGAGGGAGACTTATATCACTCGAGAATTTATGTTGGTAAGGGAATTGCTATCACCCTGTTTAAAGTACCAAATATAAAACTTCACACTACTTAAAAGTCATATGTCGACCACTGTGATGATACATGAGGAGAAGTTTGAAATCGCTTATAACATCCCATACATTTAAAGAATGTATTTTACGCGATATATATATATATATATATCACATGACAGTGATGATGTGGTATATCCAATTAATTAAAAGTGAGATGAATACACACACCATGATAAGTAGGATGCGATACATAGGAGACATACAATGATGATTGGTTGTTTATATCACGCAAGGTGTATTTGTCTTGTAAGGTACTTTCTTAGCAGTCGAAAATCACCAAGGAAGAATTAAGAAAGAGATGAGAAGGTGGGTTGAGCGAAGATTGGGTATTGACCTACTGAGACAGACAAAATCCAAACAAAGAGAAATGAAAAAAAAAAGAAGAAGATACTGGACCTTCGCTACTCTCAACTTTTGTTTCGTTGAAGGGTTGGTCATGATCAAGCCATCTCCTTTTGGTTTGACTTATGGCATCAAAGGGGGCCTCTCTACAAAACCTTCTGTAGTAGGGATATTTATAGATCTGGCATCCCTTGAGAGGCTACTCTCTTTGAATTCCTTTCTACTCCCATTCATCCTTCTCAAGTCATAGCTTTGCTTGCTGCATGGTCTTAGGCTTCCACCATCCTCGAGTTTTTAGATCATCTTGTTTGGACTGCTAGCACTTCGAGTGTGCTTTCTATGGCTCTGCTTGGAATTTCTTTCGTGGCATGGGGGAAATTGTGTCGTGGCACTCCTTTGTTTGGGATTGCGCTCTTACTCGTCGACACTCTTTCCACTTGTGGCTTATCGCACTCAACAGATTACCAGTTCAGGTTGTACTACTCAGTTATCATCGTATATTGGAAGGTACTTGTGTTTTTTGTGGCCGCTGGCTGGACTCTATCAACCACTTCTTCTTCGCTTGCACTTCCACGGGAGCCCTTGCTCTCTTTTGGGCTTGGCTTGGCCTAATTTTGACTAGCAGGACAATCCACGTTGGGCTATGTTACATTTCAGTAATCACACCTTCCACCAGATTATCTCTTGATTTTCATTTGGTGCTTTTGTTGCGACCCAAAAAATTTTTCTTTTGGTATAAAAATTTCCATGTCAACGGATTATCAGGTTAATTAAATTAATTAACCCAATACGGACCCTTCCAACTCCTACAGAATCGCAACTTTGATTGTTTGTTCAAATAATTTTAGAGTTTGGAGTCGCCACTAATAATTTTTGATAGGTTGATTAGAAACCTAAATAAATTAGCGGGAGAACTAAATTACTTCTACGAATCAGAGATTCTGGGTTTGGGGTTTTGGTTATACTAATTAATTAAAACTAAAGCTCTTTCGGTACCATAATTTCATGATTATTCTAATTTAGCAACTCATGCTTGGTTTATTCCTAAGGTTCTAGTGAGGTGACCTCTTGTTTGTATTTTCACTTTTTAGATAGAATGCATATGAATGACATTTTTTGGTATTTTCAAATCATTAAAATTCCTTGAAGCCACAAGAGGGCGTGAACTAACGATTTCTGTGCAGTGCTGCGAACTCCAGCAGGTGGCTCAGCCTACTCATTCTGGGGTTTAATGGTACAACAATTAAATTACAGAAAATTAATTGCAATAAATAAAGGACCTTCAACGGGGGACTCGGCCTTGGTTCGACCTACCTATCGTGGGATTTGATGGTACTGAAATTAAATTGCATTAAATAAAGGACCTCCAACGAGGGACTCGGCCTTGATTCGGCCTACCCATCGTGGGGTTTGATGGTACTGAAATTAAATTGCATTAAATAAAGGACCTCCAACGGGAGACCCAGCCTTGGCTCGATTTACCCATCGTGGGGTTTGATGGTACAAAAATTAAATTGCAGAAATAAGAGCCACCAGTGGGTGGGTCGGCTTCCCATTCTGGGGTTTGATGGTGTAAAAATTAAATTGCAGAAAATTATAGTACGAATGCGACATGTGGATATGGAGACATATGAGTACGACATGACATAATCGAGATTTAGATCAATCCATTTGGGTAATGAAATTCTTGAAGATTTTAATAGTTAGGATCGTTACCTGATTTAACGGATTTGATGGCCAAATTCGTACCTAGTTCACCTTGTGGATTAAGATTATGGCTCGAACGACGGGAGATAAACTCTTGATTTATGTTGATCGATGAAGGAATTAGTGATGATAATCCCCTAGCTTTAAATTATCATCATCTTCAAAATTCTCTCTCTTTTGGTATTTTCTTTCTCTCAAATTTTTCTTCAATCTCCCAAAACCCTCTCAAACATCCAAATTTTTCTCTCCAAAAAAATCCCCCCTCCAAACTCACTTCTTCCTCATTTTATAACCCACTCATTTATCTCCCATTCTAATTTCTCCACTAACTCTTCTTCATCTTCATCTTCATCTTCCTTTTCTTCATCTCTATCTTACATTCTAATTTCTCCACTAACTCTTCTTCATCACCAACTTCCCTTCTCTATTCTCATCTTATTTTCTCTATCTATTATTCTCCATCTTCTCTTCTCTATCTCCTCCTCTCCATCTTCCCTTCCCTATCTTCTCTTCTCTATCTTTCATTCTTTATTCTAATTTCTCCACTAACTCTTCTTTTTGTTATTTGCAAAATAATCCCTCAAGTGTTAGGTATTTGCACTCTAGTCCTTGAGATTTTAAGTATTTGTAATTCAGTCCCTGGAGAAATATTTTTTTAAGTCCAAATCTCCTCACAATTTTCAACACACCTCCCCTATGCATGTCAAATTTAAGCTCATTTCTCACATTTGAAAATAATGCAAAATTGAGTCATTCTTGGTATAATTGGGCCAAGATGAAAATTTGAAATATTAGAGAACAATGTCACAACTCCTAAAAGTAAAAAATGAAAATAAATTGACTCAAATTAAATTTTTTAGGCCCGATTCAAGATTATGCTCGTGAAAAAATACACGACCCCTAAATTTGTGATGGCCAATATGAAAAGGGATTTAAAAGAAAAATATTGACTATTTTTATATATTTGTGTGGCCTCAAATGCTATTTATTTATTAAATATTTTCCTAATTTCTAAAATATATATATAAAATACGAAAAATTATTTTTTTTGCCAAAATTGATTCCCTAAGCTTGATTAAGGTTCCCAAAGTTAAATTTTTTAATTTTATGAATTTTTATGAATTTTTTTTATGAATTTTAAAAGAGAAAAGATGATTAAAAATCAGGTGTCAACAGCTTTATGTTATAGGATATGGACAAGGAAAACCCACATACTCTTCCATGGTCAACCTCACTACATGCCTGCCATGAAGAAACACCTTCAAAAGGTGGTCAGGGACAAGGGCCTTACATTTAAGCAGGTGATGGATAACCCCAGAAACCAGAGGATGCATGCTAGTTGGGATATCTCTCCTTCAATCTTTATTTGTGTCTTCTTGTATAGTCTCAGGTTCTCTTTGTGCCC
This sequence comes from Psidium guajava, assembly GCA_016432845.1. Taxonomy (NCBI): domain Eukaryota; kingdom Viridiplantae; phylum Streptophyta; class Magnoliopsida; order Myrtales; family Myrtaceae; genus Psidium; species Psidium guajava. The sequence continues at coordinate 7,938,807 of CM028230.1, read as the reverse complement.
TGGCCGCGTGTTTGCCTACTAGTCTTTCTTGCTTTGCACCAACTACACCCTTGCACCCATAGTGACATCGCCCGGTGTCACTTAAAGTGCATGGTTTCTTGTGTGGGTCAATTTTTCTTGTAAATTGCGCTTTGATTAGTGAATTCACTTCTTACTTTACCAAAAAAAAAAAAGAGAGAGAGAAGAAAACTAGTATGATGGCCATAAGGGCTTGTGGGCAGCGCATTGGTTTTCTCCAAATGGTCCTCAAAATTTTATATTTGAAGCAAAAAGGCCCAAATCTCAAATGGTCAACCCGAACTTCCCCTTTTAGGGCTAAGCACAACCAGGAAAAAATGGTATTGAGCTTAAAGGAGCAGAAAAAGGATTGTAACATAAAGTTTGAAGAATAATAATTGACCATGAGTTGAATGCGTTCCCTAGTTTATCCAAATATTTGTTTGATCTAGGAAAATGTCCAAGGTCGTCGGCGATGGAAACAGACAGATGTTAATGATAGGTCGTTATTGGTCACAAATAAAATAAAATGAAATCTATAAATCTCTTTCTGATAGGAATTGCAAACATATGGGCATATTATCAATATACCAACGAGACCAGACAAGCTGAGTTACTCCAGTCCTTGAGGGGAGTATTGGTTGTATGCCCTAAAGTAATCGTGCTTTGTTGCAATTTAGACATTTTGTTGTACTTTCATTCTTATTAATACCAATGACATATTTATTTATTATGTCTCATTACTCTAATGAATATAGTCTATCAGATCGGTTTTGATTAAGTCCATTCTCCAGACGTCGAGAATGTGTGTGATAGGTTATCAGTTGGACCGATTTTTAAACTGTTCTTAGTCAATGGATTGTTGAGTGGATGTTAATGATTATGTTGAGACTGGTGCGTTTTGAGTTTCATCATTAATTATTGGATGCTCAAGGAGTTGAAGAGTCGCAAGTCATTGGACTTTAGATGTTCGAATTAGAACGCAGATGCTCATATTGGATGAGTTCAATGAACGTGACACACATTGAACAATAAGTAAGCATGAAAGTTTTGAGTGGGGTTAATATCTGATTGTTCATGCTTTGGTCAGGTGTAAGTTGTCCTCAAACCTGAGGCACAATGCTGAACTTTATGTTAAATGACTATGGTTTACAAGTCTGCACATTGACAAGTCGTCAATCCACCTCTGTACTTGATGGTCATGGATTATTTGCATAGGAAGTCATAAGTGTGTACAATAGTTGAATTTGTCTCAATGTTTAAGTACAAGGTTGATATCTCATGTGATCTACGTGACTGTGCATGAAAAATCCTCGGCTGGGGTTATCATCGAGAATGTCTTGAGAATATGCATGTCAGATAGATCTGAGCATATGATCGAATTGGCGGCTTGACTAATAATTCACGGTCTTTGTTCGATCAGGATATGGTAAAATAGAAGGATTGAATTACACTGTAACTAAGCTTGATAGATTTATTATATTCTTGCAATATTCACATTATCTAGATAGTCGCGATATATTGCTAAATATTACTCATGACTTGTGAAACTTATAAATTGATTAGGAATAGTCAGTTCTCTGGATGATACTAATTTGCTAGTATATGTCCGAGTGCTAGTTCAATGATGAATTTAGATATGTCAAACACATAACCAATGCATAATGACATTCATATGAAAAATGGAATTGAAAAAGTATTTGCAATCGTGGCTATAAAGATAATGAAACAAAATTAGATCAAATGAGATTTGATTCTAATTTCTAATCGCAAACTGATAAGCATATGATGTAGGTACGACCTCAAGATGATATCATACTGATGTGACATTTGCATAAATCACGAGATGATAAGATTGGTCATTTAGAGGATATGAGATAAGATTTCTTATTTAATAGTTGTCAAAGAATAAGATTTATTATCCAAAAGCTAGACACGAACTACGAGATGCTAAAGGCGCAAGAAATGAAACAGGACAATGGCGAAGAGGCGTGGCACAACTGGCTAACCACCGTCGACCAATTGCTGCCGCAAGAGGGGCTAGTTGGCCCCACCAAATGACAGTCAAAGGCAGTGGAGGGTGGCTGGTTTAACCACCCCCTCCCTAAATCCCAACCCCTATAAATAAAGATTGGGGGCAAAGGTTTAGGGTGATGTTCTCATCCCATTCCTTGTCCATTCCCATGAAATTTTTCTGTTTTTTCTCTTCATGCTCACGCGAGATTCGTCTCGCGTGAAATACTTAACGGTTGTGTAGTTGTTCATAATCGAGAAAGAAAACCCGGTTCATCACGTCTCAAGGATTGCTAGCATAATCGAGAAGCGATCATCTGCAAGTTTATCTTCCGTTTGTTGCGCGATTAGTGATATGTTGGTCTAGAGGTCTGACACTTGTGAGGCTCAAGAACATACAAACTGAATCGGCTTGAGCACTCTTTGAAAGGTAAGCCTAAAACCCTCTTGATGTATGTTTTCGATTCTTGATTAAAATTCACAGATATCACTTATGGAAGATTTACGTACAAGTTATTCTATTTTCCACTACCTAATGCTCTATTGTTGATGAAAATTTTGAATTTTTCTGTAGAAGGCCGTCCAACCCTGGTTTTATGGTTGATGGGAGATGATCTATCTTGAATCTATATCTAAATTGGGAAAACAAGTTATGAGTCACCATTTTCTTTCCATTTCTCTAGTCTTTAGGGAGCCTGACCACCGTATCGATAGGTGCAGGAGTGTAGGCACTCGAACACATGAGAGGAGCGAACCCAAAAGCAAAGTCCAATGAGATTGGATCGCCCAAAACATATATAATCATAACTACACACAAGTAGAAAAAAAAATTAGATATTACTAATTCACTAGTTAATTTAATTTTCCCATCTTCTACTCGACACTCACTACTCTCCTCTCACTTAATGCTCGCATGTTGCCTTTGCAACGCAGCTCTGCTCGGTGCTCACTCCTCTCGCCTTCGCCTCTCCGTTTGCTCCTCTTGTGGTCCTACTTCTCGTTTGTCAACGTCATCACTTTTCTTGCGTCTTATTATTTTAGAATCATAAGTACTCATGTGATGGTTGTACAATGATCATGTGTATATTTTATAAAGTTAGATGGTTGAGATTAGAAGTTATTAGTTTAGATTTAAGGATTAGATTTTTATAAACAACTGATGTTAGCAACCCCAATATGACCAGATTGAAACCAGACCAAACTGTCAATCTTGGTCTGGTCCCCATTCTCAAAAATTTGGGAGCTGGGACTATCGTCTGATTCTCAATTCCATACTAGAATCAAACCAAGCCAGATGATGCACACCTCTAGGAATTCTGTGTCAAGATTGCTAGAGAGAGATCAAAGGAATCATCGGAGAATAGCACAAGTGGAGCTTCCCTCATCGTTACTCGCGGTGGCTGAGGAGGACCGATCGTCGGCCTTGACTTTGGGCCACTCACGGCAAAGACGGCGTTAATCTTTCAGGACCCGCTCTAGATGGACGCCACATGTCACCCGCAGCCACCCCAAATGTTTGATAACACCAACGCCATGTGCCAAAGCCAATTTATGTTGAATTAACTTACCAGTTTTAGAATGAAACTATGGACAGTGACAATGCTTTTGATGCCCATCGGTTTTGTGTTGCTTTTTGGTCAATGGATGATGAATCCTCCCACCCATCCTTCCCCCTTCCTGAAAAAAATTATGCTGAAAGTGTCGAACTTATTGCGTCTTTATCAATTCAATAACCAACATTTTAATTTTAGTAATCAAGTCATAAATATTTTTATGTTTTCCAATTGAATTCATCGAGCAAATTTTGCCCGAAAATTGCTAATGTCAACATTGGCCATCATATGTGATACTGCCATATTGACGTCACATTTTTTAAAAATTTTAAATTATTTTATTTTAATTTTCCCTTACTGTGGACTCGTCAACCGAGGGCCAGAACTAGGATGCCCCTCACTCAGTCTTGCCAGTTATGTTCAAGGCCATCGTGGCCGTTGTCGCGACCCTCTAAAAAATTTTATTATTTCTAAAGGGTTAACGGATTATTAGGTTAATTAGATTTGACTAACCTAACGCAGACCCTCCCAAGCCCTACCGAATCGCAACTTTGGTTTTTGTTTAAATGATTTTGAAATTTGGAGTCGCCACTAATCGTTCTTGGTAGGTCGATTAGAAACCTAAATAAATTAGCGGAAGAACTAATTTATTCCTGCGAACCAGAGATTATGAGCTCGGGGACTTGGTTACACTAGTTAATTAAAACTAATGCCCTTTCGGTACCTTAATTTCATGGATATCCTAATTCGGCAACTCAGACTTGGTTTATTCCTAAGGCTCTAGTAGAGTATTCTCTTTTGTGTTTTTCACTTTTTAAATAGGATGCATGGATGGTATATATATATTTTTTAAGTGTTAAACATTCCCTGAAGTCGAAAGAGGGAGTGTGTTAACGACTTCTGTGCAGTATTACGACCTACTCATCTTTTGGGTTTGATGATTCAAAAATTAAATTATAAGAAGTACATGACAGTGAATAAACACCTCCAATGGGAGGCCTAGCATTGGCTTGGCTCTTCCCTTTGGGATTTAAGGTACAGGTATTTAAGTTGCAAGTATTTAAACTACTATAAGTAAAAACCTCCAATGGGAGGCTAAGCATTGGCTTGACTCTTCCCTTTGGGATTTAAGGTACAGGTATTTAAGTTGCAGGTATTTAACTACTGTAAGTAAAAACCTCCAATGGGAGGCTAAGCATTGGCTTGGCTCTTCCCTTTGGGATTTAAGGTACAGGTATTTAAGTTGCAAGTATTTAACTACTGTAAGTAAAAACCTCCAATGGGAGGCTAAGCATTGGCTTGGCTCTTCCCTTTGGGATTTAAGGTGCAGGTATTTAAGTTGCAGGTATTTAACTACTGTAAGTAAAAACCTCCAATGGGAGGCTAAGCATTGGCTTGGCTCTTCCCTTTGGGATTTAAGGTACAGGTATTTAAGTTGCAGGTATTTAACTACTGTAAGTAAAAACCTCCAATGGGAGGCTAAGCATTGGCTTGGCTCTTCCCTTTGGGATTTATGGTGCAGGTATTTAAATTGCGGATGGACTTTGTCCTCTCCATTCTGGGGTATGAATTCTTTAAAATAAAATACAACGAATTGATTCAACAATTTGAAATTTGTGCGCGCTTGAGGACTCCTCCAAGCCGATTTTGTGCTTCCATAGGGTTGACCATTGATATAGAGCTGCGGCTTCCTGACATAAAATAGAGTGAAGTGTCAGTATACAAAATATGTGCTAATCTGCACCTAAAACCAGAAGAGTGGAAAGAGTACTTATCTCCCTTTTTTTTTTAGGGATTTCTATAATTGATTTTCGCTCTCTATGTTCCCAATATAGAGAGTTTCTTTTGAATTAAGAGGGACTTTTAGTCACAAATCAGTTGAGAAATCGGTGGACAGCTTAGGAGCTTGTCTGGGCCGATTTTTGCATCTCTACGAGATTTTTGCTGTTGACGTAGAGATATCCTTCTCCTGACATAAAATATGAAAAAAAAAAGAGAAGATAGAGAAAGTATATACAATTTGTGCTAATTTGCAAGTAAAACCATAAACAAATGAATAAATAAAAACACTTAGCTCGAATTTGCTTGCTCGTTGACGAGGAAGAACTCTTGATTTATATTGATCGATGAAGGAATTTGTGATGATAACCCCTAGTTTTAAACTTCCATCATCTTCAAAATTCTCTCTCTTTTGGTATTTTCTTTCTCTCAAATTTTTCTTCAATCTCCCAAAACTCTCTCAAACATCCAAAATTTTCTCTCCAAAAAAATCTCCCAAACACTTCAAATTTTCTCTCCAAAAAAAGTTCCTCAAACACTTCAAATTTTCTCTCCAAAAAAATTCCCCCTCTCAAGCTCAGTTCTTCCTCCTTTTATAATCTACTCATCTATCTCCCATTCTAATTTTTCCACTAACTCTATCTCCCATTCTAATTTCTCCACTAACTCTTCTTCATTTTCATCTTCCATTCTCCATCTCTATCTCACATTCTAATCTCTCCACTAACTCTTCTTCATCTTCATCTTCCCTTCTCCATATTTATCTCCCATTCTAATTTTTCCACTAACTCTTCTTCATCTCCATCTTCCCTTCTCTATTCTTATCTTCCATTCTAATTTCTCCACTAACTCTTCTTCATCTCCATCTTCCCTTCTCTATTCTTATCTTATTTTCTCCATCCATCCTTCTCCAACTTCTCTTCTTCATCTCCTCTTCTCCATCTTCCCTTCTCTATTCTAATTTATCCACCAACTCTTCTTTTTGTTATTTGTAAAATAATCATTCAAGAGTTAGGTATTTGCACTCTAGTCCTTGAATTTTAAGTATTTACAATTCAGTCCATGAAAAAATATATTTTTTTAAGTCCAAATCTCCTCACAATTTTTGACACACCAAAATTTACCACATGTCAAATTTAAGCTCATTTCTTGTCGCTGAAAATAATGCAGAATTTAATTAAAGCCCTTTTGCAAAATTGAGTCATTCTTGGTATAATTGAGCCAAGATGAAAATTTAAAATATTAGAAGACAATGTCACAACTCATAAAAAGTGAAAATTAAAAATAAGTTGGCTCAAATTAAATTTTTTTAGGCCCGATTCGAGATTATACTCGTGAAGGAACACGTGACTCGAATTGGATTTTTCTGAATTTGCGATGGCCAATATGAAAATAGATTTAAAATAAAAATATTAACTATCTTTGTGTATTTTTTTGGCCTCAAATGTTAATTTTCCAAAATTTTCAAGTATTTTTGTATTATTTTTTTTTAAAAAAAATTAAATATATATAATATGAAAATTTATTTTTTGTTCAAAAATGGTTGCCTAGGCTTGGCCAAGGCTTCCAAAGTTGATTTTTCAATTTTCTCATTTTTTCTTTATTTTTCATGAATTTTCGAAAATAAAAATACTTAAAAATACTGAAAATATGAAAAATCATGTTTTGGTCAAAATTGGTTCCCTAGGCTTGGCTAAGGTCCCCCAAAGTTGATTTTTCACTTTTATAAATTTTTATGTATTTTCTACTAATTTTAAAAGAGAAAAGGTGATTGAAAATCAGGTGTCAACAGCTGCCCCTCTTTGAAAGGAAGCTCGGCAGAGATTCATTTCAAAGACGAGATGACACCTGAATCCTAATCGACACAACATAATGAAATAAAAAGCGTCGTGACATGAATGTTCTACTGAAAATGAAATGAGAACCTAAGGATTTGTTATAAGAAAACCTTAGGGTGGTTGAATTTGAACCCGTATGGTAGGTCAAACCATGGTAGATTCCTAATAAAAGGATTCTACTGATTAAATTTGGATTGAGATTTGACCCGTATGGTAGGTCATCCCATAGTAGATTCCTAATGAAAGGATTCTACTTATCAAATTTTGACCCGTATGGTAGGTCACCCCATAGTAGATTCATAATGAAAGGATTCTACTGATTAAAATTTTGACCCGTATGGTAGGTCACCTCATAGTAGATTCGTAATGAAATGATTCTACTGATTAAAATTTGATTGAAATTTGACCTGTATGGTAGGTCAACCCATGGTAGATTCCTAATAAAAGGATTCTACTTATTAAATTTTGACCCATATGATGGGTCGTACCATGGTAGATTCCTAATAAAAGGATTCTACTGATTTAAAAATTGAATTAAAATTTGACCCGTATGGTGGGTCGTACCATGGTAGATTCCTAATAAAAGGATTCTACTAATTAAATTTCATTGAGATTTGACCCGTATGGTAGGTCACCCCATGAAACTACCTGTAAGGAGGACTTTGTGCCTGTAGAAAGGACTTGGTGCCTGTAAAACGGACTTTGGTTCCTGTAAAAAGGACTTGGTGCCTGTAGAAAGGACTTGATGCCTGTAAAAAGGACTTTGTGCATGTAGAAAGGACTTTGTGCCTGTAGAAAGGACTTTGGTGCCTGTAGAAAGGACTTGGTGCCTGTAAAAGGACTTTGTGCCTGTACAAAGTACTTAATGCCTGTAAAAAGGACTTTATGCCTGTAAGAAGGACTTGGTTTGCCTGTAAGAAGGACTTGATTTGCCTGTAAGAAGAACTTTATGCCTGTAAGAAGGACTTATTTTGCCTGTAAGAAGGACTTTATGCCTGTAAGAAGGACTTGTTTTGCCTGTAACAAGGACTTATTTTGCCTGTAAGAAGGACTTGATTTGCCTGTAAGAAGGACTTGTTTTGCCTGTAAGAAGGACTTGATTTGCCTATAAGAAGGACTTTGTTTGCCTGTAAGCAGGACTTGATTTGCCTGTAAGAAGGACTTTATGCCTGTAAGAAGGACTTTATGCTTGTAAGAAGGACTTTATGCCTGTAAGAAGGACTTGATTTGCCTGTAAGAAGGACTTTGTGCCTGTAAGAAGGACTTGATTTGCCTGTAAGAAGGACTTGCTTTACCTGTAGGAAGGACTTTGTTTGCCTGTAAGCAGGACTTGATTTGCCTGTAAGAAGGACTTTGTGCCTGTAAGAAGGACTTGATTTGCCTGTAAGAAGGACTTGCTTTACCTGTAGGAAGGACTTTGTTTGCCTGTAAGCAGGACTTGATTTGCCTGTAAGAAGGACTTTATGCCTGTAAGAAGGACTTGGTTTGCATGTAAGAAGGACTTTGTGCCTGTAAGAAGGACTTGGTTTGCCTGTAAGAAGGACTTAGTTTGCCTGTAAGAAGGACTTGATTTGCCTGTAAGAAGGACTTTATGCTTGTAAGAAGGACTTGATTTGCCTGTAAGAAGGACTTTGTGCCTGTAAGAAGGACTTGATTTGCCTGTAAGAAGGACTTGCTTTACCTGTAGGAAGGACTTTGTTTGCCTGTAAGCAGGACTTGATTTGCCTGTAAGAAGGACTTTATGCCTGTAAGAAGGACTTGGTTTGCTTGTAAGAAGGACTTTGTGCCTGTAAGAAGGACTTGGTTTGCCTGTAAGAAGGACTTAGTTTGCCTGTAAGAAGGACTTGATTTGCCTGTAAGAAGGACTTGATTTGCCTGTAAGAAGGACTTTGTGCCTGTAAGAAGGACTTGATTTGCCTGTAAGAAGGACTTGCTTTACCTGTAGGAAGGACTTTGTTTGCCTGTAAGCAGGACTTGATTTGCCTGTAAGAAGGACTTTATGCCTGTAAGAAGGACTTGGTTTGCCTGTAAGAAGGACTTTGTGCCTGTAAGAAGGACTTGGTTTGCCTGTAAGAAGGACTTAGTTTGCCTGTAAGAAGGGCTTAGTGTACCTCAAAGGATGCCATTCTGAAATCTGGGGCGACCAGAAATCCTGCAAAAGCTCAAACCCAAATTATATTCTCCTGTCGCTTTTGGAATAAACCAAAGAGGCAGAGATCAAAAGGTATCGAACATTTCTGTCCTTGAGACAAATCATGCTTTATTGAAGAAGGTGGATACCTGTATATACCGCAATGGATTCGAGTACCCCAACAACCGTCAGAATTCATTCTCTTGAAAGGTTCAGGTTGAAGATATACTTACTTGAGAATCTGGAAGAAATGCTTGGTGGCTTCTCGACAACTGGGCTTGTTCATTCGATAATCGCCGAATGAATTTCAAGACTTTAGAAGGTAACTCAAACACCGGGAATGTGTTGCCTGTCAGGCAATGTCAGAGGTAACATGTGCAAGCATTTTCATCAATGCGTTCATTGGTTCATACAAAATTGTTCAGCTAAGTTTGCCATGATTAAAGGCAGTCTGTGTAATAACTCATGATGCAATTGATCAATATATGGATCATGTATTGCATTACCATTTCTGTTTAAGGAGGTTCTTATAGTATGAACACCTCGAATGTAATATGAATGGGGGACTTCATTCTGAAAGGGTTTCTCTCACTCTGAAGAAAGGCTGTTTATCTGTAGATTAAAATGTTAGACCTGTGTGGAAATGGTTTGCCTTTCCTCATCCTGTTATGCCCCATTTTGCACATTTGATGTCTCCTATGCAGTTTATGCTCTAAGTTGGAGTTGGTAAATTAAACATGCGGAATAGTCATACATAATTCATGAAATGTGTAAACACAATGCCGATGTGACAATTTTTAGCATCATGTGTGTTTATATAATGTGCAAACATGGGCGGATTTGAATTGCCCCTGGTATGTGGGTGGATTGAACAAATTAGGAAGGCCACTCCTTATGTCGAGGAGCGGTTTGTCTCAAGTTTTTCCCCTGCACGATGAGGCATATGGGTGAGGGAGCATTTTGGTTTGTTTAGTGACAGCGACCGCCATGGTTTGGCGGTTAAATGCCTCTGCAAAAAGCAGAGAAATTATTCTCGACATCAAACGAGATAAGAAAGACATATTTGCTTTTTCGCTTCAGAGCTTGCGATCAATTTGCCCCGTTTTTCACCAGAATAGATCTTGTCAGATGATCATAATTTTCTTTTGGATTTGTCTCCCTCAACATTGTCGCGACCCTCTAAAAAAAATTTTAAATTTTAAAAGGGGTTAACGGATTATTAGGTTAATTAGATTTGACTAACCTAATGCGGACCCTCCCAAGCCCTACCGAATCGCAACTTTGGTTTTTGTTTAAATGATTTTGAAATTTGGAGTCGCCACTAATCGTTCTTGGTAGGTCGATTAGAAACCTAAATAAATTAGCGGGAGAACTAATTTATTCCTGCGAACCAGAGATTATGAGCTCGGGGACTTGGTTACACTAGTTAATTAAAACTAATGCCCTTTCGGTACCTTAATTTCATGGATATCCTAATCCGGCAACTCAGGCTTGGTTTATTCCTAAAACTCTAGTAGGGTATTCTCTTTTGTGTTTTCACTTTTTAAATAGGATGCATGGATGGTATATATTTTTATTTGTTATATTTTTTTAAGTGTTAAAGATTCCCTGAAGCCGAAAGAGGGAGTGTGTTAACGACTTCTGTGCAGTATTACGACCTACTCATCTTTTGGGTCTGATGATTCAAAAATTAAATTATAGGAAGTACATGACAGTGAATAAACACCTCCAATGGGAGGCCTAGCATTGGCTTGGCTCTTCCCTTTGGGATTTAAGGTACAGGTATTTAAGTTGCAAGTATTTAAACTATTGTAAGTAAAAACCTCCAATGGGAGGCTAAGCATTGGCTTGGCTCTTCCCTTTGGGATTTAAGGTACAGGTATTTAAGTTGCAGGTATTTAACTACTGTAAGTAAAAACCTCCAATGGGAGGCTAAGCATTGGCTTGGCTCTTCCCTTTGGGATTTAAGGTGCAGGTATTTAACTACTGTAAGTAAAAACCTCCAATGGGAGGCTAAACATTGGCTTGGCTCTTCCCTTTGGGATTTAAGGTGCAGGTATTTAAGTTGCAGGTATTTAACTACTATAAGTAAAAACCTCCAATGGGAGGCTAAGCATTGGCTTGGCTCTTCCCTTTGGGATTTATGGTGCAGGTATTTAAATTGCGGATGGACTTTGTCCTCTCCATTTTGGGGTATGAATTTTTTAAAATGAAATACAACGAATTGATTCAACAATTTGAAATTTGTGCGCGCTTGAGGACTCCTCCAAGCCGATTTTGTGCTTCCATAGGATTGACCATTGATATAGAGCTGCGGCTTCCTGACATAAAATAGAGTGAAGTGTTAGTATACAAAATATGTGCTAATCTGCACCTAAAACCAGAAGAGTAGAAAGAGTACTTATCTCCCATTTTTTTGGGAGGGATTTCTATAATTGATTTTCGCTCTCTATGTTCCCAATATAGAGAGTTTCTTTTGAATTAAGAGGGACTTTTAGTCACAGATCAGTTGAGAAATCGGTGGACAGCTTAGGAGCTTGTCTGGGCCGATTTTTGCATCTCGACGAGATTTTTGCTGTTGACGTAGAGATATCCTTCTCCTGACATAAAATATGGAAGAAAAAGGAGAGGGAGAAAGTGTATACAATTTGTGCTAATTTGCGAGTAAAACCATAAATAAATGAATAAATAAAAACACTTAGCTTGAATTTGTTTGCTCGTTGACGAGGATGAACTCTTGATTTATATTGATCGATGAAGGAATTTGTGATGATAACCCCTAGCTTTAAACTCCCATCATCTTCAAAATTCTCTCTCTTTTGGTATTTTCTTTCTCTCAAAATTTTCTTCAATCTCCCAAAACTCTCTCAAACATCCAAAGTTTTCTCTCAAAAAATTCTCCCAAACACTTCAAATTTTCTCTCTCAAGAATCCTTTCTCAAGCTCACTTCTTCCTCCTTTTATAACCTACTCATCTATCTCCCATTCTAATTTTTCCACTAACTCTATCTCCCATTCTAATTTCTCCACTAACTCTTCTTCATTTTCATCTTTCATTCTCCATCTCTATCTCACATTCTAATCTCTCCACTAACTCTTCTTCATCTTCATCTTCCCTTCTCCATATTTATCTCCCATTCTAATTTCTCCACTAACTCTTCTTAATCTCCATCTTCCCTTCTCTATTCTTATCTTCCATTCTAATTTCTCTACTAACTCTTCTTCATCTCCATCTTCCCTTCTCTATTCTTATCTTATTTTCTCCATCCATTCTTCTCCAACTTCTCTTCTTCATCTCCTCTTCTTCATCTTCCCTTCTCTATTCTAATTTATCCACTAACTCTTCTTTTAATTATTTGTAAAATAATCCTTCAAGAGTTAGGTATTTGCACTCTAGTCCTTGAATTTTAAGTATTTACAATTCAGTCCTTGAAAAAAATATATTTCTTTAAGTCCAAATCTCCTCACAATTTTTGACACACCAAAATTTACCACATGTCAAATTTAAGCTCATTTCTTGTCGCTGAAAATAATGTATAATTTAATTAAAGCCCTGTTGCAAAATTAAGTCATTCTGGGTATAATTGGGCCAAGATGAAAATTTAAAATATTAGAAGACAATGTCACAACTCATAAAAAGTGAAAGTTAAAATAAGTTGACTCAAATTAAATTTTTTTAGGCCCGATTCGAGATTATACTCGTGAAGGAACACGTGACTCGAATTGGATTTTTCTGAATTTGCGATGGCCAATATGAAAATAGATTTAAAATAAAAATATTAACTATCTTTGTGTATTTTTTGGCCTCAAATGTTATTTTTCCAAAATTTTCAAATATTTTTGTATTTTAAAAAAAAAATTAAAATATATATAATATGAAAAATTATTTTTTGGTCAAAATTCGTTCCCTAGGCTTGGCTAAGGTTCCCAAAGTTGATTTTTCAATTTTATGAATTTTTATGGATTTTCTATTAATTTTCGAAAATAAATAAATAAAAAATACGTAAAAATACTGAAAATATGAAAAATCGTTTTTTGGTCAAAATTGGTTCCCTAGGCTTGGCTAAGGTCCCCAAAGTTGATTTTTCAATTTTATGAATTTTTATGGATTTTTTATTATTTTAGCAATAGAAAAAATGATTAAAAATCAGGTGTCAACAAACATGTTAAATGTTAGTGTAAATATTTCCTGTAAAAAGAAAAAGAGACATATCAGCCAGTATTAAAAGGGATAAATTGAAAACGATACTGATTTACCCTTCATCTTGAATGTCTTGCACGAGTCTTTTACCAGTTTTGTTGGATTGAATTTTCCTCGACTTTTGTTGGGCGCCTTACCATTATGGGAAGACTATGGTAAAATACTGACTTTGATATTACTCGTCGAGTATTCCTGTTTGTAAAAAAGAAATGCACAAAAATTTGTTTCATTTATTTATAATACATACAACATTCCCCACCCTTGGGGATCGAACTCGGGATATTTCTGACCTACTGTCATCCCCCATACCATTCGGTCCATTGGACCGTAGGTGTCCGTGGGGCTTTCTTTTCAAAGGTTAATCCTTGGGGATAACGTGGCCCTGTTGTATCAACTTGGGCCATATTACGGTATTTCTCGGGGTAATTTGCAATCCCTGTTAAGAATGGAATAAAACAATTCAGGACTTGCGATGATTATGAGCAAATTAGAACGATACAGAATTACCCATGTCTGAGATTGTTCGGGTCCCTCGTTCGCATTTTGCTTTATCTGAAGCTGTCCACTCTGTGGTAATATCCATGAGTTGATTTGCCCCAAATTTTGTTCAACTTGTATTTGGGTATGATTGCATTCTTGGGTCGATTTGCAAACTCCTGAAAATAGAAAGGATTAAATTTAAAACTTGGGTAGTTCGAGGGTAATTTGGAACGATACGGATTTACCCTTCAGATTTACGCGGATTTCTTCTCGATATTAATTTTTTCGAGTTTGGTGCGGTTAACGGCTCCGAGCATTTAATAGGGGGAAAGAGAAATGATTACTTCTACCTTGTGCATTAATTTTGGACATCGATAAAAGGCGAGAACGTGCGATGAAGCCAAGTAGATATATTCGTCCAGGCATGATCTTCTTCCCTTTGCAAGCTCTTGAATGATCAGCTAGCGTTGTTCCGGATCAGGTACGCGTCGGCCGTGTCACAGGTCCCATGATCACTAGTTTTGAAATACAGGATCCATATGCACATTAACGCCCTAGTACTTCATCAGCATCAAACTGCCTGATCATGGCGGCGAGTTCGTCGCCAATGCCACTTGCCTGGTGATGATACCTCACCTCCTCCTCAGAAGGCATCCATGCTGGTCCTATAGTCTCGGTCTTTTCGTACCTTGATCCAACAGAACTTGATCCTGCTATGAACTGATCTAACTCACCTCTTAAACGTGCATTTTCGATCCTCAGATAATGCATTTCATCGAGGGTGAGAAGAGTATTGCAGTTGGGGCAGGTGGCGGAGTCAAAAGCCTCTTTATATATCTTGTTCTCCGCTCGGATGTTTTCATTTTCAACTCTTAGAAACTCGGCTTCGTTGTGCTCATGACGAGTCTTCATTCGGGTTCGTCTATTTTGAAACCAGAACTTGATTTGCGAAGGTTCAAGTCCTAGCTCTTGACTCAGTTCCATTTTCTGTTTGCCGTCTGGCATAGGGCACGTTCTGAAGAAATCTTCAAGCTTTCGTACTTGCTCCTCAGTATGGCGACGGTAACGCTTCTTTTGACCTTTACCGTTGTTGTCCTTGTCCTTATCGGGCTCTTGGACGTCGTCGGTGGAAGGGCCGGACTCCATAGGTTCGATCCCAAACATGGCTTCGAACTTTTCCTCTCCCATATTCAGCAAGTAACGATAACTTTCAAGTGTGTTGGGTTGAGACATCTTCGATTTGGTTAACGATTTCTCAAAGTTTGATATCTCTTCTTGTATTTTCACTCTTTGGATTTTTCTTGGAGATTGCGTATGCTTTAAGAGTCTCTCTTTCGAGCACGAATGAGAATTATCAAGAAGATGCCTCCTTTAAAATTAGACGTGGGTTTACCAACTGTATTGCCTCTCTCGAGTGTTCTGGCTTTCTCGATTTTCTTTTCATCGTATCTCTCGTCCAGCTCGTCTCCTTCCATCTTTCCGTGGAATGGGGCCCCTTGTTGCTGTCTCCACCGTCAATTTGCTGGCGAGTTCTTCAATAAAGACGAGTCGTATCTCTTTTCTGCCGAAAATGTCTTTGTCTCCCACTCAACTTTTCCGTAGAGACGTCGGATTTGCTTGGCTCGAGATTGGAGACGAGTAGCGGAGGTGATACTGATAGGGAATGGTAGACAGGAAAATCTGGCCAGTAGAGACTTCCTCTGCAAAAATGAAAGATAATGCGGCAGTATATGTTCTTCATATTCTAGAAAAATTGGAACGATACTGTTTTACCCTTGTGTATACTTCCATTGAATTTGAATTGAGGAAGTTCCTTCATTTGGATTGGATTGAATTGTATGTCCCGAGTTGCCCTTCGCTTTGAGCTTGCCACATATGTGCTTTGCTTAGTTGGGCCTTATTTTCTTTCGGGTTGCCTTGGACCATCATCATTTTCCATGCCATCAGGTCCGTGGACCGAAGGGTTCCTTCAATTTGAAGGTTACTTTGAAGGCGAATGAGTCCTATCGCATTCCATTGGGTCATTTCATTTTGCGACACTCTTGAGGCACTTTGCAATCCCCTGGATGAGAATGGAACAAATCCAATTTAGCATTTTGCAACGATTGAGGGTAAATTGGAACGACACACAGTTACCCGTCTTCGAGCTCGCCTGGGCTTTTCACTTGAAATTTCCCTACGTGAGGCCATTCAACATTTCTCATTATGGCAGTAAGCGACGTTGCCACAAATTGATCCGCCCTAAATCTAGCATAAAAAAGGGATTCACGCATTTGACGAGATAAAAAAAAACAAATTACCCCCTTGCCCTTGAATTAAATCTAGTCACCTAGAAAGGTGGAAATATCATACGCAGGGGAATTAAGCATGAAATGAAAGGTGCACTTATTCAAGGTCAGTTCTGCCTCTCCTGTGGCTCTTCGATAATCAGCTAGTCTCGTGTTGGTTCGGGTGTGGATGACCGACGTTTGAGAGTCCTTACTCATTAGCTCCTGATCGCGGCTTGGGACGTTTGTCAACCCTAAACTGGTTGACCAGGGCAATAAGCTCATCATCTGGGTAATCTCTTGAACCTTCCAGCAACTGATACTCGAATTGGGCATTGTTGTTGGCAAATGCTGGCGGTAGATTTCTCATTCTGTCATCGCCATGAGCAATTTGACTTCTCGTGCTGGAGCCTTCATCATTACTCGAGAAAGTGTGGGGATCACCAACTGTCTTGCTGCTAAAAACTCCTTCCATTTGAGGATTAGAGAAGTGGAAGTGCTCAGGATAACTTCTTGTCTGATTCTCTGGCTGTGCAGGCGCGCTGATCATGGGATGAATTATAGCCACGGGTTGGTGCTCAAACCAAGGAGTCTGAATACACTGCCCCTGCGGTCTATACTCTTGAAGAGCATTAAGGTGATTCTAGGGGATACTTTGATTAACGCCTGGAGGATTGATGGCACGGCTACTGGCTTGGTTGATGATGGGAAATGGCTCGCCCCATGCTAACCTGCGGAACTTATGGTGGCGAGGAGACTCGACGTTCAGGCTTGGATCAGTCCCGCCTTGGTTTTCTTGATTCTGAGCTGCATTGTGTTCTCTCACCCTTTTTCTGTACTTCTGAAGATGACTCGAAACATTTGCTTTAGTGAGTCCCTCTACCTTCATAATTTCCAGTATATGTTGCGGCCGTGCCGAATCGATTCCTAGCTGCTGAACTGCATTAACAAACATACGATGCAGCTCGGGAGACCAACTCATCTTCTTTCTCCAGTTGCTTGGAACAAAATTGAAGGCTTAATGCTTGTTCTCATGGTCGTGCAATTGCTTCCTTACCACGTGCTGCCATATGTTTTGAAGCATCTGAACCCTAACTGGTTTCATTACGACGTCTTGGGCCCCATTTAAGACAGCATTCATTATGGCTTGCTGATCATCGCTTGCCGATATTACGAGGACTGGCATGTTTAATTTAGAATTGATGACTTCCAAGAGAGTGAAAACATCCATGTCAATCCCTACCATGGCGGTGAGGACGATATCAAACGGGTCACTACTCCTCCTTAATATCTCTAAGGCCTCTGTCGCCTTTGCTTGAGCTACAACCTTATACCGGCATTTTCTTAATACGGTAACAAGGATTGACAGAGAGACTGGATTACCGTCAATGGCCATGACCAGTAGACCCTCAGGGTAAGGAACTTCATCAGCTTCGACCAGGGTTGAACATGCGCCCGTTCCCCTAATGCTCGACATATTTCTGGATCTAGGACTGCCGATTCGAGACCGCCTCAGGATGTCTTCTCGGACTTGAGGGATCACGGGATCGTTGATGGCTTCTCGTAACAGGCTTTGAAAGCCAATGCTTTGATGGTGAAGGTTTTGAATTCCTCTCCCACGAGAACTCCTTCCTCTCTATCTTTCTCCTGCGAGTTCGTGCAGATGAACCCTCACTATCAAATGAGGATAAATTCTCTCTCTGGCAATAGCAACGACTTTCCCCTTCACGGGCAGTGCTATTAGATTTACCGAGGGGAAAATCTGACATTCAGCTTTTGATCAAAGGGGAAATCCTCGTTTATCGCTCAGTTTGTCTTCTTCTTTCTTTTCGCTGTAGATGGCCCCTGTCAAGATTTCCACAGTCGATTTACTAGCGGGTCCTCCAATGAAGACGAGTAATATCTCTCTTTCTGCCGAAAATTTCTTTGTCCCCCACTCAGCTCGTCTTTTCGTTCTTTCTTTTTTCAAAGCGGTGGAGTCCCGTCCAGCTTTTCCACAGAGACGTCGGGTTTGTTCGGCTCGAGGTTGCCACTTGGCTGGAATTTGAGCCACCGAGGGTGTTGCCGACAGAGAATGGTAGATAGGAAAACCTATAAGAACTGCCCCTGTGAAATCAGTATTTAAATTGAAGCAGCTTACCATCTTCGCATTCTGCTCATCTGCCTCACCTCTCTCCCCCTTTCTTTCGTATTCTGCTTTCAAAAATGGCCAATTCTCCTAACCACACCTTATCCACCGAAGTCCTGGCTGGGTGGGAGAGACTCTACAATCTTCTTGGTAGAGGTTACGCTCATGTAGCCAAAAACTCTACCGTTGAGGCTGAAATCCTCGGTTTATTCAGGACCGTGGACGCTGCTTCTGTTGAGGGTACACAACTGGGAAAGGAGTATCGGAACTTCTCGACCCTCTTCATCAATTTTCTAGCTGCCTATAACCGCGCTTATGAGACGGTCCTTGTGACCGCCGTCGTGAAAGCCCGTTACCGAGACCGGCACGAGCGTCTGGCAACAGTTACGTTTGTGGCTGATAATCACAAAAAGGCCCTCAAGTTTGCCAACGATCAGCTTTCGTGGCTGGTTCGTGAGAGGGGAAAGTTGGTGGACCGTCTGGCCTTGGTCCAAACTTACGCCGAACAGGAGCCAGGCAATATTGTGATGAGGTGCAAATGCGGTTGGCTGCAGGAGAGACTTGATGACATTACGGCAGACATTGCTTTCGAGAGGGCAGCGATTCCGGACTTAGAGTTTGCCGTTGAGCATTACGAGGCCACTATGGCCCAGGTTAAAGAGAAGTGCGATCGCCTCTTCTTTAAGCTCGCGGAGCTTGATCCCGAGAGCGCCCGGTGCATCCAGAGCATCAACTGTTTGGAGAGTCAGTTGAGCTCTTTCGTAATGGTTATCAGGGCCCAGTTTGGCTTTACCTTTCCTCCCCAGTGAGTTATTGTAATACTCTTTGATGAATGGACTGAAAGAAAAGCTTCACGTGTTTTGTTTTTTTTTTAATTTTCCTGCTATCGTTTCTTCCGCATAGCATAACAGAACGATTTGAGGTACCGAAGATGTCGAGGCTTAATATTCTTCTTGATGTTCTTGTTTAATTGCTCCAGACGATGATATCGAGAACATTGATGATGGGTTCGGCGGTGGCCCCCACTATCCATCTTGAGATCACGAACAATAACGCTATGACAACTCGATCAATGCGCTGGTAGTAAATCCGGCCACCTGTTGTGTGCCCATTTTTATCCATATTTTGTTTCTTTTGGCGTCTACTTGCTCGTGTCGGTCGCCTGTAGCGTCGGGAGAAATTCATGTAGGCTACGTTCATTAATAGAACCTCGGTCCTTTAAAGCCCTCCTTGTGTTTCGGATAAGAGGAAATTTTAAGACCGGTCTCTGGTTGATTTAATTAGGTAAAGGTATTTGTTTCATGGGTTCTGATTATATCATCCATATTATCTTTCAAAAGACGCGAGATCCTCTGCAACACATTAAATATACCCCTGTGTTTAATCAGTATAAATCCACCGTCATATCAGAATACACTGCCCATACAAGTTTACGGATTGACACAACTTTGTCTGTCAAAGATGGACAGTGTTCGTTTGCCCCCCAGAATTAACGGTTGAAGCCTCGGTGTTTTTCGTCTTTTGGTATTTCTAAAGATGATTCTTGATATATTATTGAACTTAATTTTTACACCCGTCTGGGGTATCTAGGATCTTCCTGCAAAAGAAAAGGATATAATTAGTATGCGACACAAGGAATGTCGGTCCATGACTCCTATATTAGTCCAATTTGATTTTTTCTATTTTATAGAGAAATCAGAAAAAGAAAAAAAAATTCCTTAGGAAGAAATGGGTTAATTTCTGATACAGAATTTTTTGCAGATTTATTACTCTTTTTTTTATTTTTTTTTTAAGGAATGTGACAAAATCTCTTGACGTTTACTAAAATTTTTGAAGGAATTTCCTTTTTATCAAAATAAATTTTCAGAGGTAAATTTGTCAGGAAAATTTTATTTTTATTGAAGCAGGAAAGACATGACATAAATCATTTATTGGTTAACAAAATTCCCCCAAGACATTAGTCTAATTTTATTTAGAGAAAATTTTCTTAGAAAAACATGAGCGAATTTCTCAAAAAGAATTTTTGTTGCAAGTTTTTATAATTTGAAAGAATGTGACAAAATCACTTGATGTTTTTTTTTAAGGAATTTTTCTTTTTATCGAAATAAATTTTCAGAGGAAAATTTGTCAGGAAAATTTCATTTTTATTGAAGCAAGAAAAACATGAAAAAAATCTCTTATTGGTCAATTAGTCTAATTTTATTTAGAGAAAATTTTCTTAGAAAAACATGAGCGAATTTCTCGAGAAGAATTTTCTTGCAAGTTTTTATAATTTGAAAAATGTGATAAAATCACTTGATGTCTACTAGAGTTTTTTTTAAGGAGTTTTTCTTTTTATTGAAATAAATTTTCAGAGGAAAATTTTTTCAGGAAAATTTCATTTTTATTGAAGCAATAAAAACATGACAAAAATCCCTTATTGGTTAATAAAATTCCCATGAAGGGATTTTTTTACATCATTTTTTAAAAAAAAAAATTTAAAAGAAATGAGGGACAAATTTAATTTTTATTTTCTTTTAAAAAGAATGGTCATAATATCAAGCTCAAAAATTGACTAACAGCTAGCATGGACCGACCGAAAATAAATACAAGATAAAATTAGAGAACTTACTTTTACCTTGGAGAAATGCAAATCACATAGTCATGCGCATGACTCAAGTGAGGAGTGGACTCTAAAAAATAAAAGAATGAGAGACAAGGTATGGACCTAAAAAGGCTCCCACTATCTGAATTGACAAACTTACCCTCCGCGCAATCAAATCACAATGGGAAGAATTGTTAATTCAAATAATGAGCGGGATAAAATATGGTCAACCCGAGCGCAATCGACGCAAGAGCTTTGCATATTCGATCCCTATCTATGGTTTTCTAGGAAGAATTTCGCGACTTGGGTTTAGACGCTTGTGTGTGCAGGTGTCATGATCCTTAGAGTATGCAAGACATGCACAACAATTGATATTAAAACAGCGCTTCTAAAAATGTGCAAAATTAAACAAATAAACCCAACACCGAGCCTGCAAAACAAAGGGGTTAGCCAAACACTCCGCCCCTTATAACTCCCATCCTGCAAAAACATATAACATCTATAGAATGAGTCCCAAACAATATCGCCAGAAGCGAGATATGCATGAAATTTTCATTGGCCTAAGTCCACTAAGACTTTTAAAATTTCGAAAAAATTTAAGTATTCCAATTGGTGTCTTTTTTCGAAAATTTAAAAATCTCTGTCCCCAACCGAGTCGCCAGTCTGTCGCGACACTCTAAAAAATTTAATTTTTGATTTCAAAAGGGGTAAACGGATTATTAAGTTAATTAGATTTGACTAACCTAACGCGGACCCTCCCAAGCCCTACCGAATCGCAACTTTGGTTTTTGTTTAAATGATTTTGAAATTTGGAGTCGCTACTAATCGTTCTTGGTAGGTCGATTAGAAACCTAAATAAATTAGCGGAAGAACTAATTTATTCCTACGAACCAGAGATTATGAGCTCGGGGACTTGCTTACACTAGTTAATTAAAACTAATGCCCTTTCGGTACCTTAATTTTATGGATATCCTAATTCGGCAACTCAGGCTTAGTTTATTCCTAAGGCTCTAGTAGGGTATTCTCTTTTGTGTTTTTCACTTTTTAAATAAGATGCATGGATGGTATATATATATTTTTAAGTGTTAAACATTCCCTGAAGCCGAAAGAGGGAGTGTGTGAACGACTTCTGTGCAGTATTACGACCTACTCATCTTTTGGGTTTGATGATTCAAAAATTAAATTATAGGAAGTACATGACAGTGAATAAACACCTCCAATGGGAGACCTAGCATTGGCTTGGCTCTTCTCTTTGGGATTTAAGGTACATGTATTTAAGTTGCAAGTATTTAAACTACTATAAGTAAAAACCTCCAATGGGAGACTAAGCATTGGCTTGGCTCTTCCCTTTGGGATTTAAGGTACAGGTATTTAAGTTGCAGGTATTTAACTACTGTAAGTAAAAACCTCCAATGGGAGGTTAAGCATTGGCTTGGCTCTTCCCTTTGGGATTTAAGGTGCAGGTATTTAAGTTGCAGGTATTTAACTACTGTAAGTAAAAACCTCCAATGGGAGGCTAAGCATTGGCTTGGCTCTTCCCTTTGGGATTTAAGGTGCAGGTATTTAAGTTGCAGGTATTTAACTACTGTAAGTAAAAACCTCCAATGGGAGGCTAAACATTGGCTTGGCTCTTCCCTTTGGGATTTAAGGTACAGGTATTTAAGTTGCAGGTATTTAACTACTGTAAGTAAAAACCTCCAATGGGAGGCTAAGCATTGGCTTGGCTCTTCCCTTTGGGATTTATGGTGCAAGTATTTAAATTGCGGATGGACTTTGTCCTCTCCATTCTGGGGTATGAATTCTTTAAAATAAAATACAACGAATTGATTCAACAATTTGAAATTTGTGCGCGCTTGAGGACTCCTCCAAGCCGATTTTGTGCTTCCATAGGGTTGACCATTGATATAGAGCTGCGGCTTCCTGACATAAAATAAAGTGAAGTGTCAGTATACAAAATATGTGCTAATCTGCACCTAAAACCAGAAGAGTGGAAAGAGTACTTATCTCCCATTTTTTTTTAGGGATTTCTATAATTGATTTTCGCTCTCTATGTTCCCAATATAGAGAGTTTCTTTTGAATTAAGAGGGACTTTTAGTCACAAATCAGTTGAGAAATCGGTGGACAGCTTAGGAGCTTGTCTGGGCCGATTTTTGCATCTCTACGAGATTTTTGCTGTTGACGTAGAGATATCCTTCTCCTGACATAAAATATGAAAAAAAAGAGAAGATGGAGAAAGTATATACAATTTGTGCTAATTTGCAAGTAAAACCATAAACAAATGAATAAATAAAAACACTTAGCTCGAATTTGCTTGCTCGTTGACGAGGAAGAACTCTTGATTTATATTGATCGATGAAGGAATTTGTGATGATAACCCCTAGCTTTAAACTTCCATCATCTTCAAAATTCTCTCTCTTTTGGTATTTTCTTTCTCTCAAATTTTTCTTCAATCTCCCAAAACTCTCTCAAACATCCAAAATTTTCTCTCCAAAAAAAAATCTTAAACACTTCAAATTTTCTCTCCCAAAAAAAGTTCCTCAAACACTTCAAATTTTCTCTCCAAAAAAATTCCTCCTCTCAAGCTCACTTCTTCCTCCTTTTATAATCTACTCATCTATCTCCCATTCTAATTTTTCCACTAACTCTATCTCCCATTCTAATTTCTCCACTAACTCTTCTTCATTTTCATCTTCCATTCTCCATCTCTATCTCACATTCTAATCTCTCCACTAACTCTTCTTCATCTTCATCTTCCCTTCTCCATATTTATCTCCCATTCTAATTTTTCCACTAACTCTTCTTCATCTCCATCTTCCCTTCTCTATTCTTATCTTCCATTTTAATTTCTCCACTAACTCTTCTTCATCTCCATCTTCCCTTCTCTATTCTTATCTTATTTTCTCCATCCATCCTTCTCCAACTTCTCTTCTTCATCTCCTCTTCTCCATCTTCCCTTCTCTATTCTAATTTATCCACTAACTCTTCTTTTTGTTATTTGTAAAATAATCATTCAAGAGTTAGGTATTTGCACTCTAGTCCTTGAATTATAAGTATTTACAATTCAGTCCATGATAAAATATATTTCTTTAAGTCCAAATCTCCTCACAATTTTTGACACACCAAAATTTACCACATGTCAAATTTAAGCTCATTTCTTGTCGCTGAAAATAATGCAGAATTTAATTAAAGCCCTTTTGCAAAATTGAGTCATTCTTGGTATAATTGAGCCAAGATGAAAATTTAAAATATTAGAAGACAATGTCACAACTCATAAAAAGTGAAAATTAAAAATAAGTTGGCTCAAATTAAATTTTTTTAGGCCCGATTCGAGATTATACTCGTGAAGGAACACGTGACTCGAATTGGATTTTTCTGAATTTGCGATGGACAATATGAAAATAGATTTAAAATAAAAATATTAACTATCTTTGTGTATTTTTTTGGCCTCAAATGTTAATTTTCCAAAATTTTCAAGTATTTTTGTATTATTTTTTTTAAAAAAAAATTAAATATATATAATATGAAAATTTATTTTTTGTTCAAAAATGGTTGCCTAGGCTTGGCCAAGGCTTCCAAAGTTGATTTTTCAATTTTATCATTTTTTCTTTATTTTTCATGAATTTTCGAAAATAAAAATACTTAAAAATACTGAAAATATGAAAAATCATGTTTTGGTCAAAATTGGTTCCCTAGGCTTGGCTAAGGTCCCCCAAAGTTTATTTTTCAATTTTATGAATTTTTATGTATTTTCTACTAATTTTAAAAGAGAAACGGTGATTGAAAATCAGGTGTCAACAGCCGTGAGCTAGGCTAACCTCGCCCAAACCATCCGGCATGGGCAAGGCCGCGATGGTGTGGGTGAGGCTAGCCTAGCCCATGACCCTCGCTAGAGGCTTGCAAAGGCTCGACGGCCCAACAACTCTCGCCAACCACTTTAAGAAAAAAAAACAACAAAGAAGAGAAAAGAAAAAAAGTTTATAAAATGTTTACAAAAAATTGATACTTCGCGTTAGTAATGGCCATGCTACGTAGGGCGGTTGACATCCACATCAACGGTGGCCAAATTTAGCCGAATAGGCTCAATTGGCAAAACATGAAAAGAATTAGGACTCAATTAACAAAATTAAAAGGATTTAGAACTAAATTGATAAAAGTACAATAGGTCCAAATTTTTGGACAATCCCCTGTCAACATCCACGTTAGGTGTTTTGATCGATAATGTCTGTTAGTAGATCATGTGATTAAAAAAAAAAAAAGAAAGACAAAAGACGACTACGATTGGACTAATCCTTCGTGCATTCCTCAATGATTCGAACTGTCAAGGCAGGGAGTTATTCTAGGAGGCACTAATGAAAATTTCCCTTTGTTAGCTCTTAGCTAAAAAGGTTGGTGGAAAAAAGAACAGTGCGCACCAGAATCTGATCTCCCCTAAATTGAGCTTTTTCACTTCTTTAAGCTTCCCGCTTTGTCCATGTCGAAGACTGAAAGCAACGAATCCATCTAGATGGAAAACTAAACTATCATGTTCATGTATGGAAAAGGTTAAGCAAGATAACAATTATTATTGTCCAATGTCATACAGACCCACACAAACGAAGGGGTCCGAGTGAG
Source organism: Psidium guajava (assembly GCA_016432845.1). Lineage (NCBI taxonomy): Eukaryota > Viridiplantae > Streptophyta > Magnoliopsida > Myrtales > Myrtaceae > Psidium > Psidium guajava. Next base: position 7,913,224 of record CM028230.1, on the reverse strand, counting down.
GATAACATTGAAAACTAAATAATGTACTGGTGGCATCAAAATGCAGTACTTGAATATCCCCCTAAAAATAATCTATAAAGTAAATTAAAGTTTGAAAGGAGCCATTTCTTCCAATACAATACATGTGGTCAAGTACCCTAGAGAGAGCCTTCTTTCTTGCCTTTCGAATTTTTGTTAGTTCAAATGGCGGCCGAATAAGAAATTTTTTCGCGAGTGCACCTACTCTTGTCACAAGATCATGGTACGTTAATCTTGGTAATTGAATCTGTACACTTGCCACATGACGCAGGCGCGCTCACACGTAATGCGACCGAAATTTTCTTCATTGTCGATGTGTCTAATAGATATATATTTTTTTTTCATTTTCCTACGCAATTTTAATTGCTCTTATATATATCTATAGTGATCTCATGTCTTAAAAGAATAATTCTTCATGATATTTGGTTAACGTGATTAGAACCACTAGTAATACTTCCTCTATGGGTAATTGCTAGCTAGAAGAGTAGAATCTTAGAATGTATTTGTTTCGCAAAAAGAAAAAAGATTTGAAAAATACCTTCCTAAAAACGATCGTTTCTACCGTTTACAAAGAAAAATGAACGAAAAATATTTTCATCATTCACGAAAATAGTTACATATAAATTGTTGCCGATGACAAAAATATTTTTTATCGATTAAATATTTTAAGTGATATAATCAATTATTTTTAGAAAATATTTTACAAATCATTTATTATCAACCCAACAAACGGGGTTGGTGGGTTTTTCTTTGTGCATGCTCTCATCATCATCATGGGACACATCCATGACTTGGAAGGCTCTGAAACATGAGGGAATCATTAACTTTGTCAGGCTTTCTAGATGCTGTGTGTTGCCCTAAACTAGGGTTTTTATTCCTAACCGCCTATATAGAAAAACTGGCCTCAATAAACTAATCTTTGGAAATGCAAAATGTGCCCTCTAAACCCTATCTTGGAATCGGAATCGAATCGATTTTCTTGAATTCAAATTCACGTATTATGTCATGCATCGAATAAGGGCTTGTGGAAATGAAACTTGTCGATGCACATAGCCTACATTATTGTGGATATCTATGATTATATTCCTAGGGAATTAACTAAAATCTCCAAACCAATAGGGATAGAGCAGACTATTGCAAAACACAATGTATAATAAGCCCAAGAAAACCCCAGAAAATTTGTGTAAAAGAAGATGTAGGTAAGGAAAGATTTTTTGAGAATATATGTTCAACTTGGCATCAAGACCGTCCTTAGCTTTCCCTTGCTTAAGCCCTCAATCCCAGTCCTTTGAGATCTGACAAATATTCTCTTCTATCTCTGTGTCAGCAGCCATGTTAGCTTGACTCACGTTTGAAAAAAAAAAAAAAAAACTTGATAATGGCTGAGAGATCGATTGATACCATTCCTTTGCCCTAGAGAATATCTTGTTGTCTTCCTTTTGTAACTTGAATATAATTCGTGGGGGTGGCCCATCGTTGTAGTTCTTCATGTATGTGAAGTGAATTAGGTCGCAAGGAACTGCGCCCTCACTACTTGGGAATAGTATAAGAGAACTTTGGAATATATCTCCCTCCCCCAGCAGATAAAAACCTCAAGGAAGCGATGCCAAAAAGATCTCAGGTTGTAGAATATCTTCTGCGGCTGGCTTTTGTTTTAGTTAGTTTCCACGACTATCTCTTTGTTCCCCCGTCTCATCTTTCTTCGTGTTCTTTGCTTAGTGTGCGTGTGTATAAAAGAAAACCTAGCTGGTTCACCATGGCCACCGCCCTTAACAAAGCCTTTCGCTTCGTCTTCTCGGCCATTTCGTACTGTTTGTTCTTTCGCTATCCGAGCGAACACAAAGACATCCACCGCGACCACCACCACTTTCTCCACCACCACCAACACCACCTCAAGTACACGATGCCTAAAGGAAAGCCTCTCTCTTTGCAGGTTCGTTTTCATTGATAATAACCCCAGTAATTGCTTGTGTTATCTCTCACTTTTTCCCCCCCTTTTTGGGCATGGTGTTGAGGGATTTTGTGTTTTGCTTGAGCTTCCATGTGGGATTTCTATTCTCCACTTTTTATGAAAAAAGAAGTTGGAAAAAACCAAAAAAGGACTTTCCAACTTGTTGTATGTCAAAATCTTACATGAGACTCTTGATATGTTCAACTCTTTGGTCCCTCCCTTCTCATGCAACTTCAAACTACATACAAAAGTACGCTAGATTTATACCTTTGACTCTCTTTTTTCTGTCTTTGACAATATGAACTTGTAGTAGAAAATTTTTGAGTACTCATTCCAAATATTTCTGTCTGGTCGTCCTTGTCCTGATTCATATCGTAGTTAATATTTGTTTGCTCATGATTGGAAGCTTTCAAGATGCACGATCCATCGGGACGATGTGCTCAATTAATCACTAATCACCTCTTAGATTAATCGGATGTGTTTTCACAAAAATCTTCAACAGTCCAAAGTTTGAGGAGGGTACATCTGTGGATGCGAGATATGCACCCTATGTCTCTTTATAAGATCTTGCAAATATTAATACCAAGATGAAGTTGCTTCTCATGATAACATCACAAGTTGTACGAACCATCCCACGTGTGAGGTTCACCCCATTAATCTGTAAACTACCTTAAAATTAATCTTCAGATACGAGGGTCTTAAAATTAATCTTCAGATACAAGGGTTTGAATGGCATACTAAAACGTGTACAAACTGAAAAAGAAATCAAGTTTGTACAATAAAATGAATAGATGAACAAAAAGAGATGAGAATAAAGAAGGCTTTTCTTAGTTCAGTTGGTTTCGTATAAAATAATAAAGAGAACAAAGTTTTAGGATAGCTTTCCATCAATCCCTTTGGTTTCCTTCATATGAATGCAATTGCATAAAGCAAGAGAACGGACAGAATATAATAAGAAAGGCGGGTGAGAACCGTGTAAGAGTTAGTGGAAACAGCATCTTTTGAAATTATTTTTGCTTTTTCTGTGTGTTTTGCTTTCTAGACTGTGGAGCTCAAAGTCAGGATGTGTTGCACTGGCTGCGAGAGAGTCGTCAAAAACGCCATTTCCAAGCTCAGAGGTCTCTCTCTCTCTCTCTCTCTAGTAAAAAGTTCAGTAAAGATAGTTTCTACACAGAACAAGTGTCTCTCCTGTTGATCTTGCCCCAGTTTAGTTTGTGTTGTTCTTAAGATGGATCTGATTAAATGTTTGCAGGGGTCGATTCGGTGGAAGTGAACTTGGAGATGGAAAGGGTGACGGTAGTCGGATATGTCGACCGGAACAAGGTGTTGAAGGCGGTGAGGCGAGCGGGGAAGAGAGCCGAGTTTTGGCCCTACCCTGACGTGCCGCTCTACTTCACCTCCTCCAAGGACTACTTCAAGGACACGACCAGAGAGTTCAAAGAGAGCTACAACTACTACCGCCACGGCTACAACATCGGCGACAGGCACGGCAACATCCCGGTGACTCACCGCGGGGACGACAAAGTCAGCAACATGTTCAACGACGACAACGTCAACGCCTGTTGCCTCATGTAGAATTTAAGATAACATGTAATGACATATGAAGAGGATCAAGGGAAGGGATGTGTTTGATTGTGTGATGGCGTTTGTAAAGAGGAACTTGTCTTTTGTGATATGGGCCTTGGACTACGTTAATTTGCAAGTGTCAAAGGCTTTAATTTCTTTGCTTTAAGGATGGGTTGTACAGGAATATATTCAAATGGAATAGTTCCCAAGCTTAGTGACACGTGGCTTTCACACCTTTAATTTCTTTTGCAAGAATATATACGTTTCAGAATTATTGCATGTTTAACGGGTTTGGGGCTTTCATTATGTTTGTTAATATGTGAAGTTTGATCAACGGGGGATCATGTGCGCTAAGTAAATCAATTTAGATACTCTTAAGTTAATAGGTGGAGGAGAGAGATCACGTGCGTATAAAGAGTATATAAATTGCATAGACAAATGATGCGGGATATCTTAACATTAATTATTTACTGACAACTACAAAAAGAGGAAACTTTTTGCCCTTTTAGGTAGCAAATTCTACTTAATAGTGGGTGAAGTAACTTTTTTTTTTTTACTAGACTTAGCACCCAATAACAGGAAGTTACCCCATCCATCCTAGACTAATTGTACGGATACCGATCCAATCTTAAATATTTTAAAATTGACGATTTAGTCATAAATTTTGCACGAAATTTCAATATTGCCCTTTCAGACATTTCAGCATATAATTACTGACATGGACATTCATTCACGTAGGCCGTCTTACGTGGCACGAGCGACCTTTGAACGTGAAAAAATTTATGCAAAACCACATCATCTTGCTTTTCTTTAAAAAAAAAATTCTAGATTCCTTTTCTTCTTTTCTTGTTCTTTTTTTTTTAATTATTAGTTAGGTATTGTTCATCTTCCTCTTCCTTCGTTTCCTGTAGTACTCATCTCCAGCTCAGCATGCCAACCTAAAACCAGACCTTGAGCAACTTGCCGGCGATCATCTCCACCATGACGACTTGGAACTTGGAGCCCCCACAACTTCCAAATCGCCAGAAATTTCTCTTTGAATTTTGTGATTGACTTCGATTTAATTTCTACAGAGAGCGAGATTAGAAATGTGGATAGAATTATGGTTTGGGAGCGTGAAGTGCGCACGAGGTCCGGGGAGGAAGAGGGCCGCGATCTCGGAGGGTCTCGAGGTGGCGATGGCGTGGTGGCCGGCCTATTCAGATTTTAGAGCTCTGTTGAAGAGGCAATGCAGCGCGAGGTTGTTGCTCGACAACTTTGAAAAGTTTGATATCAAAGCCATGGCTGTCTGAGTCTTTCAAGCGGGCAAAAATGTCTTGTAAGGAAATTGTCCAAAAAAAAGTTCTAAAATTTTTGCATTTATGTTAATTTATCGATTTAGTCCTAAACCTCTGGCATTTTTGCCAATTCAGTCCATCATGCCAACTTTGGCTGACCGGTGCTAATATGCATAATTTTTAATAATATTTTATTTTTCTTTTCTTTTTTTTTCTTTCTCTTTCATTATTTATTCATTTTTCTTCTACCTCCAACAGGTTGCCGATGATGACCGGCTAGGGGTTGAGGTCGGCAAGGTCTCACCTAGTGATGTCTGGGTGGGGCTCGCCGCCCATCGACCACTAGTGAGGTCTTGCCTCGCCATGGCTAGGCTAGCCTTGCCCCTGGCGACCAGCTGGAGGTAGAAGAAAGGGAAAAAAAAACAAAAGAGAAAGAAAATAAAATAAAAAAACAATAATTCAAAAAAAAATTATTATTTAAAATTGCCCACATGTCCACATTAGCGCCAACAGATCAAAATTAACTAGATGAACTGAATTGGCACAAATGCAAGTGGTTTAGGGCTGAATTAGCACACAAAAAAAGGTTTAGGACTAAATTGACTCAAATGTAAAATGCTTAGGACTAAATGGACAAAATTAAAAAGTTTATGATTGAGAAGATAAAAGTGCAATAGGTTTAGGACTTTTTTGACAATTTTTTTTCACAATTTGCTTGTGGGGCACATTGAGCGGTGTGAGGATGAACTTGGGCTCGAGCATAGAAGATTGAAGGTGGAATGAACAAATGCCCCCATCAACATTTTCTGATCAAAATTTATCGAAAGGACAACATTGAAAAATCATTACATATTTAAAATTAGATTGGACAAATTGAAAAGTTTAGAGCTGAGTCGACCGCATACAATAAGTTTAAGACTGTTTAAGACTGATTGTGCAATTTTCCTCGCCAATGACTCAGTGTACTTCAATGAAAATGGCTTGTCACATCCACCCAGAGAAAAAACTTAATTAGTTGTCTTTGCTATTAGCTTCTAATATATATAAGTGCATCACACAAAATCATTACACCTAATCGGTCAAAAAAATTTTAAAAAACACACACACACACACAAGAGTAACAAAAAGGTACTTTCATCTATTGTAGCGAGTAACGTAAAGAACTATGATGTCTATGACTACTAGCTGCGAGGGTTGGAATTTATGATATTGAAAGACAATTTCTATCTCTAATAAATATGGGGAAAAATGTAGAGCCTAGAAAAGAATCGAAAAATTATATGTATGCACAAGCATGAAGTTGTGATCAATTGATATCCTTTTTATAGCGAAAAATTCATAAATCATCGGATAATAATATTGAAGCCATCAAGAAACGAGCTATATTAACATTTCGATTACTAATTAGCAGGTATGCTCAAAGGGCGTGATATATTCTTCGGATCAACAATCAAGTTCTCACTAGACAAAAACACAACCTTGTTAAATAATGTCGACCTCAATATGATCTTCTGTCATAGACTAAGATTCTTATACGGCCCAAACTATATAAAGGCAACTCGTGCCACCGGATTGCAATGGGCTACGTAGATTAGGTCGGACGACTGAAGAGATTGGCTAGCTGACATGGTCCAAACCCATCCCATCCTTGAGCAGGCCCATGTAACTCCATCAATCTTAGCGAACAAGAGGCTTCTTAGCTCTTACAACCTCTTTGAAAGCCCATTTGTCCAAAGAAAAACCCTCCTCCGTCCATCGTATGGTAAGATCGAGACCACTTGTTTCTGGTCGGAACGATGTAAAAGCGAAGGTCACTAATGTCACATCTTTGTCGATCGGGAAACAGCTAGAGAGAGAGAGAGAAAGAGAGAGAGAGATACCAAATTGAAAGTATGAACATGGTTGATCATATACAGTCGATCTCTCCAAAGAAAACTCTCCTTCGAAGTATGGTAATGTCGAGACCACTGGTTTCTAGTTAGAACGATGTAAATGCGAAGGTCACTAATGTCACATCTTTGTCGACACGGCCAGAGCGAGAGAGATAGAATAGATCATACAATCACACGCAGACAAAACGAAGGCAAATGTGGGGAGGGAGGGAGAAAAGGACCAGTCATAACCTGGGGACCTCGATCTAACTTGCACGGTCGAGACAAGCCCACACCTCCTCGTTTTGCAATACTAAAGACGATGCCTGTCTATACAGTTACGACATCAAAGGTCCGGGAGTTTGGGCCAGAAAATACAAACGTATAATGCTTTTGGGAAGACCAAAAAGAGAAGGAAAATAAAGAAGAGAGTAAATATATACCATCGTCGTGTCAATTTGAGCAGCTGGCAGAGAGCAAGATCTAGGGTTTGGCTCCAAAACGAAGTCCTCTCCCTCTCTCATGGTCCATTTGGAATTCATGTTCACGGTCCATGCTGTGTGGTCGCAATCCCATGCACACAAGAGCACGATTTAGGTACCACTATAGTCATGGAATAATGCCAAGGAGGGCGCAACCGTCGGCGTACGAAATTGACTCGTGAAGGGACGCGATGAATTCCGAGTGAGTTCACGTTTAAAAAAAATTCCCACCGGGTATATTTAAAAAAGCATGTCACAGTCATGCACTCATCCACAATTTCCTGCCACATTACTCGGGGATTCAATTTCGACGATCGGTCTCCGTCTAGCAACTTTTGTGCAAAAAGAAAAGCGGTAGGTTTGTGACTTGGGAGCGATAAAGAGAAGAGAGATGAGTGATGTGCAATGGAAGTTTGGCATACCTTAGCTTTATCCGGGTGTACCCCGACGCTAAATGAGATAAAGGAAGTGGGACAATATCATATAGACTTTTTTTTTTTTGCGGATATAACAAGGTATGACAGATAGTACTGCCTACACGCAAATTAGATTCCGAGGTCGAGCGGTCCCAATTTCAGTACCGGCGATGGATGCGCTTCCCACTAATTAGGTCTTGAGCCTTGAACGAACTACATTGGATTCCATTGTGGAACCTATGAAACATGCGGCAATAATACATGCAATTCAAGCATAGTTCGGCGTGGATCTCATTCTTCCATTAAAATGTTAATGATTTTATTGACATATATTTAACCTAATCATCTTTCCTCCTATTTCAATAATTTTTCTATCTCATGGTATCATTCATTACTGCTTCATCTTCAGAAAACAAACGGAGTAGTATTCCAGGACACCAATTGTCCTATGAGTAAAATAGGAAAAATTACGAAAAAATCCTAAATCTATTACAATTGTGCATATTCAGTCCTAAATCTTTTTTCTCAATTAAGTCCTAAAATATCTTGCAATTAAGTCCATTTGGCCGACCGGCGCTAACATGGCAAAATTTTAATAATATTTTAATATTTTTTAAATTATTTTCTTTATTTCTTAAGAACTTTTTCTATCTTTTTATTTTATTTTATTTCATCTGGTCTAGGCTTTAGGGCCGGTAGAAGGCCAGCAGCCACCCTAAACAAAAAATATAATAAAACAAGAAAAGAAAAGAAAAAGGACAAAAAATGATGTTAAAATTCAAAAAATATATTATTAAAAAAAATTCACGTCAATGCCGGCCTATCAAATGGACTTAATTGACATAATTGCAAAAAATTTTGGGACTCAATTGGCCAAAAAAATTGTGACTGAATTGGGACAATTGTAATAGGTTTATGACTTTTTTGGTAATCTTTTCGAGTAAAATTTTGGCATTGTTGCGAAGGAGACTTACATATTTACATAAACGCATAGGTTGGATGCCATACTATCAATTTATACACAAATCATCTAGCGAATTTCAACTTACCTCTTATCCAATCCACAATATTATTGAAATATTTGATGCAAGGCGAGCTTCGTAACATATTTATAGAAACCTAAGTAATGAAAAGCACCTCTTAGAGGCCCATGAAGATTTCAAAAAGCATGGTGCTCATCACACTTTGCTAGACGTACATGAAGCTTCTGAGATTATGCACACTTCAATGCGAACTGAAATTCGTGGGGATTTCACCCAAGCACGTAGTATAATGTCCATAGCAAAGAAATATTAGCGTTAGTAAGTGCGTGGGAGGATGATCCAAAGAATCTCCAAAAAATACTATAGTAAATACCAATTATCTACCTATTTGCTGATCAACAATTTTCATCGTCTCATTGTCGATTGGGAGAGATCTTTGTATACCCTCCGGAGGGGAACATTATCGTCGTCACTGATGTCCAAATTCGAAATGACCGATTCGAGATGTTCATGATCGTCCTTAAGCGACACTATGACTTGTCCTAAAGTCCATTCTTCTTCTTCTTCTTCTTCTTTTGTTGCAAAAATTGAAAATTCAGCATCCCCCCCCCCCCCCCAACATTATTAAATTCCTCCACTTTAGGCCCACCCCCGCACTGCAGAAAGCTCCCCAGGCCCTCCCTCCTCATTCTTCTCGTTACGGCCATTACATGGCAGAGTTTAAATACAAAATTGAATATTGTCGACACCCCCACCATCACGTTCACCGTGTGGTCGCCATCGTCCTCTCTGCTGAGTTTTTCTTTTTTCACTGCTCATACGATTGCGGTTTGTTTTCCTGGGATCTGCCGCCCGTCGTTAAATGCTCTCTGTCACATTTATGCGAAAGCCATCAAATGAATAAGCATAGACCCCCCCCCCCCCCTCTCTCTCTCTCTCTCTCTCTCTCTCTCTCTCTCTCTCTCTCTCTCTCTTTGCTTTAGGGTTTGTTTTTCTGGTTTTCCCTTTCGTTTCTGTTCTTTTTCCTGCTGTGCCTGCTTCTATTCCCCCCTTCTTTTTCATTTCGTTCGGTGCTATCCTTTCTGCCATAGCAGAGGATCGGATCACCCGGGGCTGTCGGTGTCGGCCGAGTTCGGCCCAGTTCATCGCGGTGGTCCGTTTTCTTGAATGTCATGTGGAAAGGGTTGATGTCAAGAGGAGCATTAAAATCAAAAGAAAAGTATGGACGTGGTCCATGCAGAAGACTAGAGATATCGCACGCCTCCTCTCTGAAAGGCAAAAGCTTGAGAGAGAGAGAGAGAGAGATAATAACGACGAGAACTGCTTTTCTTTTGTCTTTATGTGTTTTCTCTCTTTTATCGTCGTCATTGATTACGCTTCGTGAAAAACCCTAAAACCTATGCACGAACACGTCTCTTTCTAGCGTGGGGACTTGTCTGTGTTCGGGGGCCAAGGAATCTTGTTGGGGGGTTCATTTGCTGGCTCTCAACTATGTACTTAGCTCCTCTGACTAGTCGTCCAAAGGCCGACTCGTTGTGGGCTTGTTTGCGAATTACGATATGTATGGTCATGAAGTGGTACACAATCAAATCGAGACAAAAGGTAAAACGAGCAAGAGATATTAAGACACGAGATTTTATTTTGCTTCACTCTTAAACTATATACAGTAAGGGTTTTACTGTAATTAGCACATCACATCTCTCGTTATATCATTCAATTATAAGCAAAAAAGAGTGTATATCGATAGCTATTCATGATTGAAACCCAAATTACCAATGAAAAATTATAGGCTTAAACTATAAAAGCCCTTTTGGTGTCCAAATGCTTTCTTATTATTGGGAAATATGAACTATACACCAACATGTATGACATAAGATCCACGACTTGCGGGAATGATCCTATTGCTTTCAAGATTTTTCAATGAAGGATGTCTCGTTTAGAAGAGACGCGTCCGCAAAAGGAGACCGAAAGATAAGTCTCCGAATAAACCTCTCCCACTAAACCCCACCCCGCGCGCGTGCTCGCGTGCTCTGTTGACCCACCTATCTTGAATTGTGATTCGGTGTCGAAATTTTTTCCGTTCAGTGGGACATTTTGAAGTTTGAGTGACTCTCTTACTAGCTAAGGTGACCTCGCGCTCCATATGAGATGGACAGTTTGGGACGTTTCATCCGTCCAGACATGGCTACAGGAGAAATTAGTGATCAAATTAATGAGGGTGAATCGCACAAACGCTCGTTCGGGATCTGTGTAGCCTGTCGCATATCCAGAATCCATAGACACCCTTTGACAGCGAATGGCACATCATTTGCTATCCCTAGGAGTGGTTGGAGCATCTTGACATGAAGAGACCCGATAGATGAGAACATCTACGTCTCTCTCTCTCTCTCTCTCTCTCTCTCTCTCTCTCTCTCTCTCTCTCCCCCCAACTTTGTTGACACATGTGCATATTTGGAATTGACGGGTGCTAATTTAGTGGTTAGCTATTGGTTGGTCGGTTTTAGCATGTTGACCCTACTGAGCCATCTTATTGACTGTGATCATTTGAATGGTTTAAGAAAACAATTGGGTGATCATGCTTGTTGAAAAGTGGGCATTCTTTACTCTTATGTAGAAAGGCGGAAGTACCATCAATATCGAACTCAGCGAAACCCTAAATACAGAGAGAAACTCTGAACAATATCCGACAACTCGTGACAAGAATGGATAAGAATGACCAATGCGACCACAATGGCACGCTCCAAAAACCGGAATTGCGCTCGTTAGGTGCCCTCAAACACTAAATGACGATGAGATATTTGGCCCTTAAGTCGTCAAAATTCCAGCATAATTAATTAGCCATAACACGTGGGGTTTAGTGAACTGTTCTTCTTGCTTGGCTTCAATACTGTAAAAAAAATTCAATAACTGCTCTGTCATCAACTTCAAATGATAATTACAAATCTAAACTTTTAACATTATGGCTTCCGTGAGAACATTTTCATCCTATTACGTTAATGTCCCACGCGTAGAACCTTCATAGCATACAAACACTTTTTTCGTTAATACACTATCGGGCATAATAATATGTCAAGATGTCACGTGCATCCACGAGGGAAAGTGGCTCAGAACTTCCATTATGTGTGAAGCAATTTATATGTCAAAATAGCCCATGACACTATGTTTCAAGCCGCGGGACAGCACTTGCATCGAAGCATCTAGACACGTTCACTTTTCATGCCACGTACAGTCCATCCGTATAATGGCTCGAATTCATGAATGAGGGCTTCCTTTTGCATGTGGCAAGTTCAGTTTAGTACATGAGAGTTCCAAAAACCGCTTCGAAATAGGTTTTCGCTTGGGTTTCGGTTCAAGACCACAGCTAGCTCTTCCTTCTTTTGGCTAAGGTAGAGCTCTCTTTACTGCCGCGGAGTTCGTCGATTCCACCCAGGACAAGATGATAAAGTCAATGAAATTATGAGCTTTTTCTAAGAGGTATATATCTGTCTAGACGAGGGAAAGAGCACGTAATGCATGCATAGTGTGGTTTAATCGATGAAAGAGAGAGAGAGAAGCTCCTAGGGACACAAATGGTGATCATCAGCGCAGAAGTGTCCATTGATGGCAACGAAAAAGAAAAGGAAAATTTGTAGCTAGGGTTTCAGAATTCAGAGAGAGAGAGATAGAGGGAGGGAGGGAGGGAGGGAGTGTTTCCTAACGAAAGAAGGTGGCTTTTGGAAGTTCGCAAAACTTGGTTAGGATTGTCCGTTTTGTTTCCGGAGTGGTACGTGGCAGCCCCATGCTCTTAAAATGGAACAGTCACTGAGAACTCTATCACTGCCTCTCCATCACTTAGACTCTCAGACCCTAGATGCTACTTAGAGAGAGAGAGAGAGAGAGAGAGAGAGACCATCACCATCACCTTCGTACGTGATGCCAAGTACAAAATTTATTAGGCTATGTTCACATTCGGCATGGGTCCATGAGAATTGTCATTCGTTCAATCAAGTATTGCAATTCGTTTGGCGCATATCTGAAAAACACAAGAATATGCTTAATTAGTGATGATACCATCTATATATGTGGAGATACACATATTAGTTGTGTTAGAGAAGCCCCAAATCGAAGAATTGGTATAGTTTTGAGCAGTTGACATATTTCAACTAGTCCATAACTCATTGGCTTAAGCTTTTGAATGAATATAGGTCTAATTAGATATGTTGACGGACTCAACCTCAAGTTTTATGATGAGCTAAGAGCCTAAGAGCAATATATCAGTTCTTATGCATTGATATACTAGGTAAGAGATTAAAAAAATTTCGGAAAAATACATGTAACCGTGTATAGAATTGCTATAGTCACGAGTCACATGTCGTTTGGTAAATGTGGAATGAGCAATTGTTGTCTGATACTGTGCATATAGAGTTAGGTCCATCAATGGTTATCAACAAAAAGCTCTAGTGTTGCTTGAAACCTTATGCACACCCTGAATTGGAAACTGACATGGCTTTGAAAAAGGGAGTCCTCGCAAAGGGTGAATCCTAAAGCAACTCTCCGCTTTGTTCTTAGTTTCTACAAGAAAAAGGACAATATATGCTCAACATTCTACATTGAAGATTGTGATGCATAGAAAGTTAATTGGCAGCGATTATTTAAGTGGGTACTTAATTGTCCAGTTATTTACATTATTTGGGTTTCATTTCACCCATAACCTTTCGAAAAGCTTTCAATTTTAAAAAGTTTAAATTTTTAGACAACAGGATGAATTATGTTTTATATCTTAACAATTTGATCTATTGCAGATCAATTGTGTACATAAAGTTTCGTTGTCCATTTGCATGTTATTTGGATTTCTTGATTCTTCTTATCAAGCATCCATTTTTCTCATTCAAATATCATACGAGCAACTGATTTGTTTCTATATTCAAATTGAGTTTATGGAAATGAATTTTTTGTTGGAGTGATTATGGGACAGATAAGAAAATCAAAAGGTAAGATGGTTAGGGTAATATATGCCAAAGTTTAGGGTAAATGAATTCCCAACATTATCATCATTTTCACTCAAATTTCCATCTTTTAACATAAACCCTGGGAAAATCCATATGCTTCTCTTGTTTTAAAAAGATATTATTGTTGGGTATTTTGGGTTAGAATATTGTGCGTTAACAGGAGAAAAAAGGGGTGATTATCGTTCCTATACGATTAACTCAACACACAGCACCAGATCATACCTATGGAGTCTAGGACAACCGATAATCATTAGTACCTTGCTTCGAATGACATGTTTCCAATCGATTTGAAAAAAGTATACCACAAAGACAATATTAATATGTACCTATGTATGGAGTGTGGTATAAACCCCTAGGACCCCAAGCTTGTCCGAACGTTGTATATACACACAAAAGTTATACACTCAGGGTTTTTAGGGTAAGCACTCTTCTTTCTCTATCCTTATCCCACAGGTACAACCCCTCATTGGCAAAGGGCGCAGAAGACTGACACCAAATGCTAGATAGCTGCCAAGCAGCACAAGCTACGGCTAGATCCAATCTCTCGGTCCATGCGGGAAGGACCATGAATCAACAATTTGAAGTGCTTTTAGTTGTCAATCTCAATGTTGCATCAATCACCACGGAAATTGTCTTCTCTTTCGATGGGTGACTCCATGCCTTCCACGAAAACGACCATCTCTGGTTAAATGGTCAAGTCAAGCCTCATTAATTATGGTTAGTTGTCAGTTGATTAAGTGCTTAACACATCGGTGGGTGCACAGTTAGGCGGACTAGAAGACAAAGTTGAAACCAGTGGTCTCTAATTTTTAGTTTTGTCTCCTCATGGCCGTGATCCTGAAAGCCAGAACTCCATTTAATGCACGTGGTTGATTCACCCCATGAAGAAGTCTCGTATGATTAATCGGTTGGGCCAAACAGATCCCAGGGAAGAGTCGTACCTATCTTGCCAAACAAGGTGGACTCATCAGAAACGTGATAAACTTTTGGCCGACCACCAAAGATGAGAAAAAAAACAAAGAAGAAGAAGAAGAAGAAAATCGTGATCAGAGAAGGCAAGACCAAAAATCTCTCATTGAACTAGGTAGTGTCAACTGAGAATCCTCCAATTTAGCCATAAGCCGAAAAGAAATTTAGAATTACAATAAACGTCCAAAAATAAGTTTAATAGTATGCAGATGGGATGTTCCCGAAAGGGTGTGGCCGATTTTGAATGGCCAATGTTCATGACCGCAGCAGTTTTGCCGAATCAATATCTGTATTTGTTCGGTTTTCGTAAGTCGAGAGAATTTGAGCATTATCAAAGCAGCTCGGGGATTAAGAGTATACCATCATTATACCTCATATAGAGTCAAACTATGTTTGAAAACAAGAACAAATTCATCTACTTGGAATAGGTTCAGCTCTAAATAATGTAACAGCCAAAAGGGATTTAATAGATGGCAATAGACCGATACTTCTTATCTCTGTAATCGCATGCAAGGAGAGAGATCAGCCTATAGAGGATTGTGCTACAATACAAGCAGTAGCTTTCCAAATGAATACATTTGAAGAATAAGTAATATATAGTTGAAATGATATAAAAGATAGGTCCAATTAGATATATAAACTCGTCATATGATCATGGTCTATTTTCATGCGCACTTATATGCACAATCACTTGATCTCCAAACTGATGTAGAGAGATTATGCAAAAAGTCAGAATTCAGAAAAGATTTAGGAAGGAACTGGACTGAAGAGAGAAACAAGGTGTTCCATAGAGTAATTTAAAGAAGCAATACCGAATCCTCTAGGAAAGAGGAAGCATACATATATAGAGGATCCAACCCTTGATCTTGTAGTTCGCTGAAGTATGTACAAATACAAAAATATCTCTTCATAAGACGGTGTGTTAAATCGTCGAGTGAAAAAAAACTTCTATTAGAATAATATAATTTTGGCCTAAATTGAGATCTGCCTTAGTCTAGACTCGATGCTTTCAGTTCAATTTCATCTTTCCTCTCCACATACATATTAAAAAGGCACAAGAAAGAACAAATCACAAAGTCCTCTTGATAAGCCAAGCCAGATAAGAAATCCTCCTCCTCGCGGAAACTTAAAAGTCAGACGAACTGATGTTACCTAGTATGTTAGTTTAGGTCAAACGTTACTGCAAAAAAGGACTAAGCTCTTCTTGCATCAGGAAAACAAGCTAGGGTCCAATCACCAGGTGAGCAAGAAAATATTTTCCATGATAAGCTCAAAACTCGATCATGACGATAGAGCCTGTTGGGAACAAGCAAGAAAGATGACTCGAACAATCAGCTTATCGCCATCAAAGATGTTCACAAGCAACAGAAAAACAAGTAAGCCGATAAAAGTGCCGAGACTTGCGAGAATAGATGCAAGTAGAGACATTGCACAATGGTAAGGAGCTCTCACCTTAATTTCAAATCTCCCTTGTGTTTTCTCCAATCTCTCTCCGGGCATGCTGTGCAGCAATAAGAATCACAACCTAAAGGAATTTGCATAACATACAAAAAAAAAGAAAAGCTAAGTATCAAACCATGCATTTGCCCTTAATGTTGGTACTACACATTTTTATTTTTCTAGGGTCTATGACAACTTATCATCAGTCTTTTTCTCTAATAACTATATATAGCAAGAGAGACCTAGCTCATAGGAAAATGCAAGCTCTACAGTCTGCACACATAATGTTGATCCAAAATTCGGATCCTAAATTATTAAAATCCAATGGAGGAATAGAGATTTAGAGAGGGGGGGGGGGGGAGGCCAGAGAAGAAAGGGTAAATACGCATGGCAATTGAGAGTTAAGAGACCTTGAGAGTAAACCATGTCATAAGTACATATTGCTGCATGAACCAAGCCCTACAAGGGGGGGAAAAACCAACAGAAAATAAAATAAAAGATTAAAAAACATAAAATCTTGCACTGGATGGGTCTCTGTCTCCATTTAATAATAACAATAATCCCTTCACTGATGTTAAAAGTATAATTTATGCACAAAGTTTAAAGAAGAGAGTGATGAAAACAGGTGGCGGCTCTCGTGTCTGTTTCCATTTCTGATGATCCTTCCCAGTAGAAAGAGCTAAGTCACCTGTGAATTATGACTAAGTAGAAGCAGAAAACAAAGAACTAGCTCAGCCGATCATGGAGCTTGCCTTTGACACAAACTGTGTATCCTCATTTTTTGGCTCATCTTTCTTCCCTAACTTTCTCACATTTCCAAGTCCAAGGACATGGATGATGCCTTGCCTTTGCTCGGTCCGTTCGGCAGTGGCCACCCGTCATAGACCCTCAATTGGTGCGAGGAGTACTGCGAAGGAGTTGCACAAATCTGAGGGGGTTGCGATGAGGATGTGCCGGGTTCGCTGGACTCTGAATCGGGACACTCCATATTGACGCCGAAAAGCCTGAACTTCTTCGCAGAGGCCTTGTTTCCATGGACCACTGGCACCGAATCAAACACCAGTGGCTCGACGCCTCTTCCGCCGCCAAGAAGACCGCCACCGCCTCCACCTTGTACCTCCACATTCCCCATTGTCCCCACTTGCTGCGGGGCCATGCTCGATCTGAGGTAAAACACCGGTGAGCCCCCATAATTCGGGGTATTTATGACGTCCCCATGCCCATAAGTGTAATTGCTCGTGCTTCCGTAGCTGCTCCGGTAAGGGTTCCCAAGAAAAGTAGTACTAGATGTGACGGCCGAACCTACGAGTGACGATAGGCCCCACGGAACCGAGCGGTGGAACGAGAGTTGCTGATGGGGAAGTGGTAGATTGGGAAAGACCGAGGCACGTTCCGGCGGATTGGGCCTCCTCCTCCAATCAATGTACAACCGGTCCTTCCCAGACTCACCAGCCCCTCGTTGGAATGACACGATGTCGCCGGCGTCGAGCTTCTTCTCCTTCACAAAGCGGCTCCAACCCTTGGTCATCACGTAGCTCTGGCTGCTGTTCCAATAGGAGTACCGGAACCGCCACGGCTTCCCGTTTCGGTCTTCGAAGTTCAGGAGGAGCCCCTTGTCGCAAGTGGACGAGTCAAGGGGGAAGTACTTCTCAGCATGCTGCTTCGGAATGACGAGGCGGTTGAGCTTGCCCACATCGCTAGGGGTCACGACTTTGTCGAACATGTGCTCTTTCTCGACCTCGGCGCACGGCGTGTAGCTTTCCTGTGTGCCGTGGTCGTCGTTCCGTGGCGATAGGTCCATGAAATCTAGAGGGAGAGGAAGGGTTTTGAACTGAGAAAGAAAAGGGAGAAGAGGAGGATGAAGGAGAAGCAGAAGACCAGTGGTTACCTCGAATCATCTGCTGGTGGTTGTTCAAGAAATCAAAACCCTTGATTTGCTCACACTTTTTTCTCCTCTTTGTGGATCTGGTCGAGTAATTGCAAAGGAAATAACTGGAGCAAGAAAAATCAAACAGCACATATGAGAGGTACTAAAGAGAAACGCAATGGAAAAAAAATGTATGATTGGTGAAGGGATATGACTGATTATATGTGGATAAGAACTGAACAAAATAGTACACACTCACTGCAAATGAACTGGTACTGGCTATTTAGTTTGTGTGGTTGCTAGGGTAAAGATTCTTCAGGAGATCTTGGAGACCCAGAAGTGGAAGGAGGAAGTTCTCATTACAATGAAGGTCGGTCCTTTTGCTTCTTTGACCACCAAGACACTCCTGAACCGGCCATGGACGTTTCAAAGAGGGCAAGTTCTTCCTCTTGCTGTTGACCTTGAAAGTTGAAACTTGAGCTTGTGAACTATATACATGGAGAGAGAGAGAGAGAGAGAGAGAGAGAGAGAGAGAGAGACCAGTGGAGCTCACAGAGAAGAACTGGGAGCAAGGAAAAAAAAAACAAAAGCTAGAAGAAAAAATTAGAGAGAGAGTCAGAGAAAAACCGTATGGGGGTTATGATATTTTTCTTGACAAGGTGCCTCCCTGGAAGTTTCTCAAGTTTGGGATATTTGATTTATATTTTTTTTTCCCCTAGCCCCTCGTTTTCTTGATTAAATTTTCCTCTTGAAAGAGAAAGGGAGATTATTAGTAGGGACACCCATGTATTATCTGGTTGGCTCATGTGACCTTGTCCTTGTCATCATCCAGGGTGGACAATTCTGTCTCTCCTTCTCACATTTTCAAAACACAAGAAAGAAATCATTTTTAAAGGCTCTGAGATAAGGACCAGCTGTTCTGGAGAGAGAGAGAGAGACGTTTACTTTTCAATGTATACTCAGCAGCACAACAATTTGAGCAAATGCCAGTCTTGAATCTACAATAAGACAGATTATTGTTCTAAAGTACAGAAGAAAGTTGGATTAGTCTAATCGGGTGGGGGTTATCTAACTAGTGGGGCTAAGGGTTTTGACTGATGAGTTATTGATTGTTTTTGTGTTTTGTAGGGACCATTACATTCTGTGGGGGTGGTGGCTATATAGCCCAAGATTCAAAGAGCATATAAACTTTGCCAATTGACTGCTGAGTGCTAACTTGCCGTGAAGCTTACTGCACCTATATGAGCCACATCCCCTCCCCCTCTCTGTATAATTGTGTAGTCATTTTATGAGCCACGCTTGTATTAAGTTCTCTGATGGAGATAAGTCCTTAGGCTTTTGTTGCATGTAGGTTCTATGGTTTCTGTCCATTGTGTTTTGGGAAAAAAAAAAAAAGTATTCCACGTCAGCATAACCCCCACTCTTCTAGGGTTTTGAATGAAATTCCCATAACCTTTCATTATCTCCAAATTATCTCTGCAGATTGTGGGGAATTTGTTGCAGAATAGATCATATTTTTTTGATCGAGAAATCCCGGTATCTCGTTGGAAATCACACCCCCTCGGCTAATGTAAGGAAAGATTGGTTCTTTTCGCTCTTTTCTCATTTGGCCTTTGATGTGGGGCTCCAGAGTTGGAGTGTGCAACTGGACTGAGTTTATTCGGAATCTAGATCGGACCACTTGAAAAATAAGTCCAAAAACTGGTTCCCATTCAAACTGGTCCGGAACCAGTTCTAAATTTTGGGAGCCAATTGGAACCGCGCTAATTCTCGATTTCAAGTACCTAGGAATCGGACTGGTTTTGGAACCGATTTGTAGTTACGATTAAAAAAACTAGCGTCGCTCATCTCTCCTTATCTGTTTTTGATGGACTATAATTTCTATTACTCATATTATGGATTATTACTTTCGATGAATAGTAAGTTCTATTATTCATCTTTTACTTTAAATCGTTTCATTCGTACTCATATTATTTTGCTGAAAAAATATGAAATTAAAAAAAAACAGATTCTCGAGTATACCCTAGAACCAAACAGAAAAAATAGGATAGGTTCCAAAATAAATTTCAAGGCAAACAGAGTAGATTTTAGATTCCAAAAATTTAAAATAGGTTATAATAAGGCTGGTTTCAAGGTCTAGTTTTGAAATCTACCCACCCGACTCATGCTCACCCCTACTTCAGAGTGAGCAAAATAGTCTAAACATGACCACTTGTGTAAAATTACACACGGACCGATCCTCTTGACTGATTTGTTGGGGTGTGATTCATACTCTCATCGACAAGAAGGCACAGAGTTTTTCTTGGATTGTTTATATATAATCTTTTTCTCTTGTAATTAATAATTGTAATAGAGAGGTGGGAGGTCTCAATTATAATAGAATTCAAAACTCGATATGGCCCTAATTTAGAGATGGATCAAGATAAATCTCATGTCCCGATTTCTCCTTCTCGCATTTGCTCCGTATTCCTTTGTGTTTGCGCGCCTAATCCTAACATAATTTAAGTGATAATTACTAGTCTATCTGGTCTACTTTTACCCTTCAGATTTATTTTCTTTTTGGATAATTATAGGCATATGTATGTTATATATAGCTATATATTATAGGGTGAAGCTTTTGTTGAGAACAGCTGTGGAAGTTGATTGATCAGCCGCCTTAACTGATTTATTGGGCATCCTCTTCTGACCCAACACTTACGTAAATATCAGAAGGAAGTAGCTTATCTTATGAAACATCATCAGTGAATGGTCTACGCGTCGTTGATTATTAATTAGCAACCCTCTCATATGCACGTATCTTTCCTCTATAGCAACGATCCGCAAATGGTTTCCTATACCATATGGTGAGCAAAATGAATTTCTAGTTAATAACATGCCCCAGAATATGCCTTGAGAAACCCTAACCCCAAAAAATTTAACATTTGGGACTTCCTATACGAGGAAAGCAAATGCCTATGAGCTAACCAAGCGGCGGCACACCCCACTTGTGAATTACTAAGGAGCTTTCGGTAGTTGAAAACATAGACTTCGGCCCTCAAATTCACCAGGGTTATCGTATTCAATAATATGCATATGCCATTTTGAACACATTAGGTTTATTCAGAGGAAAAAGAAGGGGGCCCAATAGGAGACCAGCCTCATTTCAAAGCCAGACTTAGGGACAACCAAACATCATTAGTATTACTTACTCCAAAACCAGACTTGTCACCATCCATCAAGCATGCAAGTTGCCCTTCGCCTTTTCCATAACTCTAGGAACACCCCCATTCTCCCCCAATTTGACTGGATAGAATGACTTTCCAAATGGGAAGTTATCGGATCAATCATAAACATGTTGTAAATTTTTTAAATTTGTCAATTTCGTCCTAAATCTCTACGCGAAATTTCAATTTAGTCCTCCCGGTTGAATTTCGCCCAAAACGTGGTGGTCCAACCATCGCCAACCATCCTACGAGATTTAGAACATCCGTATAATAAGTTTAGGGTCAATTGAACACCTTTCCCCTTTCAAAAACAAGACCTCTCTCTCTCTCTCTAGGCGTTGGATAAATGAATTCGCTAAACATCTTTATTAATGTTGGGCACTCAATCCTTCCCCATTTTTAATCTTCTCGTAACTAGGTATTGAATTTGTGCCGCGCTTCCCCATATTGTCCACACAATAAAGTCGATATACATGTACACTCTTCAACTGCCAAGTAGATGTATTTTCAGTGGAATAATTCCCCACCCAACTCCCAAAGGCGACCCGTCAAGTACTCTAGCAGGTAGTTATCAATCGAATGGACAGATAAATAATGCCTATATACCTGGATTAAAGTGCATCAAGGTCCACAATGTTAGCATTACGCAAAGTCATAATTGGAGACATCAATTGAATGTTCGTACATGTATATATCCTTTTCCGCTCTCGGATCCGCATCTTCGAAAGGGAAAGTGAAGGGATCTCCAGAGATTACTCGACCAAAAATTAAAGCATTTCAGTAGTAGCAAGCACACGGCACGTGTTATTTTGTTTTGCTCTGTATCTCAAACCTGGGTGGAGGTTTACTCCGAGGAAAATCAAAAAAATTGATTAGCTAACGTCGTCCTCGAGTTCGAAAGAGTTGAAACTATGGTTTCCACTAGAGTTAGATGATGGAAACCTAGGGCAAACCCTGCTTCCATTAATCTTACTTCTTCCATGTCTTGCGTCCCGTTCTAGCTTCGGTGTGACCTAAAGTGTCCGTACATTCGTCAGATCTCTCTTCCACTTGGGAATTATTTTTAACCTATGACTCAATAATAAAGCGCGCCTTGGATAATCCAAACCAAGAGGGCCGACGTATATATTTCGCCGTTGTAAGATTTTTGATTCATTGTACCAGCCAAAGGAAAAACATTATTTTAATCATTGATGAGTTATTACGGATGCGTCGTGACATATTAAATTAATCACCTTTGATTCTTAAACTGTACCTCTCGTCATCTACCTGGATTAGGGTGACGTTTGCATCCATCGGTGAACTAATCATTAATCAGTAACAAGAGGAATGACATCGCTACGGTTAAGCGACTATTGCGATTTGAATCTCTCTCTTTTTTTCCTCTCTTTTTTTAATGTTCAAGATTTGAATCTTTTCACTTGGCATAGACCAAGTTGCCCTAATTTGCCGACCCAGCTGCTGATCCACTTGTTTGAGTCACCCAGCTCGAAGGTGCAGGTTCAATTGCTTATCTTTATAACGAGATATACCCTATGTTAGATTAAAGGATTAAAGTGCTCAAAAAGGCCCTTCTCATTTGGAATGGATGACCTCTTTTATGTAATCATTTCTTTCGCACTTCAACTTCTCTTATTTATGTTAATGCCCGATATTATCTATAATTTCAAATCTCTAGCGGTGTCTGGCATTTGGTAGTTTGCGCGACAAACAAACCAGAGGAAGCTTGCTTGAGGTCTAGTATATTATTACAACTTGTATCCGAAACCTTACATTAAAGCGATGTGGAGTATACTTCAGTACCATCTCAAGTACCGGGCCCAAATGAAATTGGCGATACAGTAAAACTGGGCAATCTTGTCTTCATCTAGCAGCTCAAATTTGGAGTAGCTGGTAAACCAACGATGGCAATTACTTTATTTCCTTATTATCAGCTCTTTATTAATTAGAAAAATTTCGGTCAAGACATTAATGCGTCAATGTTTTTATGGGCATTCATTGGTTATCTTCTCCACGAAATACGTGTTATGCCCAAACAACGGCGTATAAGTGTTGGGTGAGATTTCCTCTGAACAAATAGGCTATGTAATAATGCAAATAAAAATCGTACGATGCATGTGGCAGGGAAAAATAAAAAATAATAATAATAACAATAAATAGTCGAGGTGGTTTTAAATTCTATACTAAAATCAAGCTGACTTCAAGGAATGGATTCACAAAATTACAATTACGCAAATATAAATTCTGTATATAGTGCTTCCTCTTCCAACCATCTACGATTGGGCTAATGGCTTATGTATGAAGTGTTCACATGATACTAGACTCTCGAAATTGCACAATGTTTGATTCGTCACAAATCACGAATAGTTGCTTACCGTCGCAAGGACATCGACCCGTATCACCTTACTAAAATCACATGAAAATAAGCCTAATCACTACGATAGACCCCTTTCGTGGTTGGACAATCGGGGCGGTGGTAGCCGCAAGCCAATCTATACTTTCCTAGGGCTTGCTCTCTTGTCTTCCTTCCTCCGCCTTCCTCTCGTAATCGGCCCCATCTTTTCCTTTTTTTTTCTTTTTTTCGTTTCCTACTCTAGAATGCAATTTGGCTTCGCAGTTCTTTGTCGTTATGCGTGCGGGAATGGCTATGCTAATTAAGCACTTGATGGCCCACAAAGCGATATTTAAGGAATTGGAAAGTGCTTGAGGATTAGGTCATGTAAAGGACAAGAATCCACTTTGCTGCTAGACTCGCAATCAGATTATTATGCAATAAATTCAATTTTGTTGAAGCGACATGATATCAAACGTGTTGTGTACAACTCGTTGTTTTTGTTCAGATTCCCAAGAGTTGTGTGATTTATTTCCAATAGTACGAAATGCAGTTGACGAATGTTTAATTTAGAACAATTGGGTGATATGGCTGATGTTAAAAACTCGTGGGTTCCGAGGAAAAAAAGAGAAATTAGCGGACATTATCAATTCAAACATGTAATCTTGAGATTAAATGATAAACGAGATTAAACTTAATGAGCAAGTGTCCGGATATAGATCTCCTTCACGATGCAAGTTTTCGAAAGTATAAGCCTAAAGCTACCCCGCGATTGAATTGGCATATACAGCTCATGCAAGAGGAATCTCTCTCTTCTTGCCCCCACTTCAATATTTTGTTCTTAAATTTATGCACATGTCAGAAATCAGACCATTTCCAATTTAGTAATGTTAATAACGTTATCTGAAAGATGGGGTGTGGCATAATCCTGCTGGGACATGCGAACAAAAAACCCTAATTCAAGCACGGATCTTCCGCTAATTTTGAGTATTATTAAATTGTCTCTCGTAGCTTAATAAGTTAATCTTGATAAGATTCCAATACTACCCTTTCATACTCCATTGCAAAAGCTATGTGACGATAGACATAGAAAATCGCACATGCTTCTGTCAGTGGCATGATAAGACAGACAAGTGACAGCTAAGTAGGCACGACCCTTATCTCCTTAAAAATAGAGAGAACGAACGAAAAGAACATGGAAACAGAGACGGTAGGTGGTGTAGATGCCGATTAACGATGGTAACTAATTCTTTTTATATGGTTGTAATTGCTGGAGAATTGAAACCCAACCTGCCAGAGAGAGAGAGAGAGCCGCCAAAGAGAAGAAGAAAATGCAGTCGGCCTTGGGTGGTCCTGTGCTTGTAGGGTTTGGAATCGGAGCCCTAGTGGTCCTTCAACTATCGTCACGCTCTCAGCTCTTATTGCCCATCATCTCTCTCTCTCTCTCTCTCTCTCTCTCTCTCTCTCTCTCTCTCTCTCTCAAAAACTACACAGTCCTTGCACTTTGAGCCATTTGATTTTTGTGTTCTTTCCATTGCTTTTTCGAACTTAAAGACCAGTATAACTACAGCACTTTGGAGCTTTTTAGCTCATGGGCGTGTGTAGGGGACTAAAGTCTAAAGAAGAAGTGTATAATTATTCCTTTTCCGCAAGCCAAAAAGAGAAGGCACACCAGCATTATTAAGTGACCTTAAGAAGAAAGAGGGAAAGTGAAACTCTTCATTATCTAATCAAACCCCCAGAGTACATAGAAAGCTAAGCAAGCAAAAAGCATCCATCTTCTCCTTTGGACTTCGAGGGCTCATACATAGCTAAGTGAACCACAAGGACAAAGGGAACTGTACATCCGCACATGGAATGCCTCATCGTTATCGTGCTCCGCGTGCTGACGGGATCGAGACGTAAATGAAAAGGGTAAGCCGCTGCTGAGCTTCTCGAGTGATGTCTTGGCTAATATATCTCTTCACTGATTTTCAAAGAATCGACCTCAAGTGCACAAGCGGAAGCCAAGCAGCGTTGATGTCCGAGCATATATATCATCTGAACCTGGCCGATGCCCGAGCGATTTTGCCTTATAAAGGAATATGGAATTTCGACGCGGAGGTGCGATTCAATTGGGTTTTGATTCGGATGCTGTGTATCGCGAATAATGCAAGAGATCCGGAAGCCTGCATTTGATTCTCTCTAGTAACAAAATAGAGCGCAACATCTTGGTGGTGCTCGGACTCGGCTTCGCTTGTTTAATCGCTCGCTCAAACGCCCGCCTAAAATTCGTAGTATCACTAATCCTAACATCAAGTTAATGTAGTTGTGTGCATGAATCTCGCGTATTCTTCCTGTAAGGAGGATATTGAGATGAAAGAGGAAGAAGTTAGCTATGCTTCTGAATAAATAACAGGCTAGATGATAATGGAGTTAGTGGCTTTTTGTAGGGAAATTGAAACCTGTCATTATTCAAACCTAATTGGATAAAGGGTCAACCTAACTTTTTTGCTGTGCTCCTGCAATTGGCCCTTCTACTTTTCTACGGCTAATATGATTGGGATGTATCCGAAGAAGAGAAATGTATGGGCACCACTCTTTCCTCCCAATCAATAATCACGTGTCAAAATAGATACTTTGCTCATCGTACCCATGTTCAAGCATTGCTTATTGGACACTCAAGCCCGATAGCATTAGTTGTCTTCTTCACCGTTTGGCAAACCAAAATACCGTACGACTTGATCTATTTTACGATCCCGGGCTTATGTTTGTTTTAAGAGATGTGAAATTCGGCCCATCGATGTTTTTTAGGGTCTCCGCACCGATGACCGTAGGATTGAGTTTGCGGAAAGAGAGTCGTTTTGAATAATGTATAGCAATTATCTTAAAGACGATAACTTTTGTCGATCGATTCTTGTGCATTGAAGATCTCAAACAAGATTATCTTCGAAACAGGCCAAGGTAAAAGATAGATTTTGGGCCTTTCCTATTGGGCCGAAAGGTAGTCCACTTTACTTGGACCTGTTTGACGTTCTGTTCCTTTGGGCTTCCCAATCCAAAGGTGGGCCACATCTTGCCACATTGTGACCAGTCATTGCACATTTGGAGTTCAGTTGCCTCTACGAGAAAGACAACTTGGTAACAGCTTACTTCACTTTTGACCCAGCCAAGGAAGGGAAATAAAGAGTTTAGTGCTAATGAGAGGATCTTGGCACTGTAGGGCTATCAAAAAGGCCCGCGCCAGGCCGACCTAGTCAAAAAATTTAGGATATTTGCGAGCCATGCCTTGGTACTATTTGAGTACAACCGGTACCGTTTCGGAACAGTATCGGTACTGTTTCAATAATGGGCATCGGGTGGAGTGCGGTGCCACCCGTGTCAATCTCTCTCTCGAGTGTTTCCTCTCCCTCCTCCTCTCCATTGTTTCCTCTCCTTCACAGTTTTCCATGGCTTCCCATGACCTCAAACGCAGCCCAAAGTAGAGAGAGAAAGAGGAGCAGCCCAACCTTCTCTCTCATTCGTCATCATTTGATCTCGGTTTTGGGTCGAGTTTCTCCACTTTGCGGATCGCCCGATGAACCCTCCATTCGTGTCAATTTTGCCCTCTAATCTCCCGGTAGGGAGATCCACCGATTGATCGGAGTGACCCATCAATCAAAGACCGATCACCCACCAACTCGCCGGCAATGAACGACTTCGACGCCCTCTTGACCGTTGATTTCGGCTTCAAACCCCAGGGCAAATCGGCTCCGATGAAACCCTCCTCATCCGCTGCCTTCACAACGGCCTCCTTCGACTTCGATCTCGGACCTGATCTGCTCGCGTCTCCAATTTCCAATACACCTACGACTCGAAGCCGAATGCAAAGTCCCAGACCCTAAACGACTTCGATGATCTCTTCGCCAATAATGCGAGGAGCACGAGCAAATCGGAGAGCCGAAGGGGCGATCCGAGTTTTTGATTTTGACTCAATATTCAATTCGAGCTCCAAATCGCCGGGTTCGCCGGTGTATGATAAGCCGGTCTACGACGACGATATATTTGAAGGTGTTTCGGGCATGAAGAGCTCTTCCGAATCACTGCCGCGGAGGAAGGGGAATGAATGTAGTGGGTTTTGTTGATCGATCCTTAGCCATATGATATGACCCCTTTGCAGTTTGAACAATACCCATTTCTTTGGTCCGATGATGTTGTCGTTTTTTATTTCCAGTAAAATAAAATGAAATGTGGACTACTAATCACATTTTGGATTTCCACCGGTGGTAGGGAAGAGAAGAGGGAGGGGGGGACGCAACTCGACCCTATTATCTTGCTACGATTCGAGCATCGGGCCAGGTCAGACTGAGTTTGATACTGTTCAATTACGGGCCGGGTCAAGTATATATGAGACATGGTCCGACCCGTCCCATTGGCACCCCCCTACTAGCGGACCTATCAATCTAATTGTTAACTAACATTCCAACCAAATCCAGTCTTCCATTTAGTGACGAGCTCAAGTTGTCGTGCCCGATAGCCGAGAGAATATACTTGAGTCGTTCTAGTCATGGAGAAGAACTAGAATGTGATTTATTCCATTTTATAATTTAGTGTGGTATTTTCATCAACTTACCAAAGATGAAAGCATCTTACCGAACGTGCAGATCGAGACACACTCGCTATTTTCGAGACAGATACCCATCGAAACATGAAATAGGATAAGACGGGATGCGACATGAATGGATATGACAAATCTTGCTCAACGTATATGTTGCAATGTCTTAGTTCATCAAATGAAGGTGTTGGATTTGGAGAATGAAAACATGGAGATGCCAAAATCAAATATGACTCCACCTCGGAGACTTTTCCCCCACTCGGAAGACATGAAGTGTTTTTCCTGTTTAAAATCGATGTGGCGACCTGAAGAAAGCAGCCGTCGAGAAAAGTCGTCGGTCAACAAGCTCAGACCCCAAAACGACTCAGAACTCTTCGGACGTTGACCAACCAATAACATCGTACAAAATAAAAATGGCACATAAGTAAATATCACAACATAAACCCAAGATGTTGTTTTCCCCTTCCAGAAATCACCGGACATTTCTTGTTTCTGTTGGATTCTGCGGACAAATCACAAACCAAAAAAAAAAAATGTAAAAGCGAGAAAATGAAATTCACTGGAGATTTTTTCTTGATTCGCTTTTAAATTAGGGTTATGTCGAATAAAAGATTTCATTATAATTAGCACACCGCATCTTTCGTTTACATCATTCAATTACAAGCCAAAAAAGAGTATATATAACAGTAGTTATTCGTGAGTCCAAAGCCAAATTACCAACGAAAAAAAATGAGCTCAAAAGCGCACCCTTGAGACACCTGCCTGCTCACTAGGAAGCGAAACCCTCGTCTTTTCCTATCGGCGAAGAGTATGAATCACACTCCAATAAAACGTAGTAGCTAAGATAATCCAAAAAACTCCATGGACAGAACACAAGATGATAGCTATCCACAAGGAAGATGAATCGTCGTCGTCATCGTCGATCCCACTCTATTGTCGAACTGCATGGGATCTGTGTTGTGGTTCAGTTGCCTTGATAACTTTTGACCCAAGGAATGGATATACGGACAGTTTGACATTAATGGAAGGACCTTGGCAGCTCCATTTAACCCCAAGCGCACGTTTGCCGAGCTTAATAGCCCAGCGAATACTGCTTGAGTTATTCTAGCCATGGAGAAGAACTACAAGAGTGGTTTGTTTCATTTTCCTTTTCTTTCTTTTCTTTTCTTTTTCTTTTTCATTTTGCTATTAAGGGTGGTAGTATTTTTAATCAAACTTTCTTGAGTTGGGAAGGTAGACATCTAAACCAACTTACCTAACATGTAATGTGCAGATCAAAACACATTGGTCACTTTTGGATATGCAAATGAGAACGCTGGAGACTTTAATATTTATTATACGAGATAAGACGGTATATATGATAGGATATGATGAATCGCGCTAACTACTTATATATGTCATGTCTTTATTAATTTCTTAAACTTACATGTCAAGATTTCGGAGGATGAACAACATGGAGATGCCAAAACCAAATTCTGACTCCACCTCAGAGACACTCTGGAAAGCAACGAGGCTTTTTTTTCCAGTTCTAGAACCAAATCATGTTAGCCGCCGTCGAGAAAAGTCGTCGGTCAACAAGTCAGACCCCAAAGCGGTTCAGAACTCTTGCCCAGAAACGAAACCGAAAGGCCGACGACAGCATCGTACCTCGTAAAAAGATAGGAAACGACACAAGAATTGACAGTAACATCCGTTTACAGCAGAAGCCCATCATCATAATTTGTTCTCCCCTGAAATCAGCCCCCCCATAGATGCTTGTTTCATCAGCGTTGACCCGAGCTAGACGGTCAAAGAAACTCCATGGACAAACACAAGGCGATAGCTGTCAACAAGGAGGAAGATGAATCATCATCCTCATCGATTCCGCTCTACGCCCTGCAACTGGCGACTTCATCCGTCCTGCCCATGGTCCTGAAGGCAACAGTCGAACTGGGCGTGCTCGAGGTCTTGGAGAGAGAAGGCCCCGCCGCCATGCTCTCTCCTTCGCAGATCGCTGCCAAGATCCCCGTCAGGAACAACCCGGACGCGCCCGACGTGCTCGATCAGATGCTCAGCCTCCTCGCCAGCCACTCGATTCTCAGTGTCTCTTTGGGAAAAGATCGCCCGGGTGACGGGGGTTGCAGAGTCTATGGTTTGGCTCCTGTGGCCGAGTACTTATTGAGGAACCGAGAAGGTGGGTCGCTGAGTGATCTGATGTTCATGGTTCAGGACAGGGTCATGATTGATTTCTGGTAATGATTCTTTTTCCCTTTAGAAAACAGAAGAGTTTGTAGGGCCTTTGTTGATATTCAAATTACCATGAAATTCTATGAGCAGGTTCCACTAAAAAGATGCAGTTCTGGAAGGAGGAGTTCCATTTGAAAGGGCACATGGCATGACCGCACCCTCATACTTGGGGAAGGATGAGAGATTCTCTGAGATTTTCAAGAACTCGATGAAAGAATACAACAAGTTGTTCATGGCGAAAATCTTGGACGAATACAAGGGTTTCGAAGGGCTCAGCTCACTAGTTGACGTTGGTGGCGGGGATGGTTCCATTCTTCGCATGATCACTTCCAAGTACCCTCACATTAAGGTGATCAACTTCGATCTGGCATCGGTTATCGAGAAGTCGCCTTCTTATCCGGGTACGGAAGCAGGGGAAAGTTCTCATACAGCCTTATCTACAGTCCACATTGTCAGCAAAGTCAACTTCGCTGTAGTATAGGTTGCTTGATTTTGGAGTTTGATGGAGACTATGATCTGTTGCAGGTATTGAGTACATTGCTGGAGATATGTTTGTAAGCATTCCAAAAGGAGATGCGATTTTCATTAAGGTCAGTCTAGACGACCCAAATACTTCATATTGCCTCAGCGAGATTGCAGACTAAGTAGCTAGAAGAATTGTTGATTTGTTGCTTTCCGAATTCTCGTTAGCTTCACAAAATTCAAGGTCGATTCTTCTGTGCATTTGTGCAAGTACAATTCAAGCGCTAACACTGGTGATGCATGACAGTGGGTACTTCACATGTTCGACGATGAACTCTGCGTCAAGATCCTGAAGAACTGCTACGACGCGTTGCCGTGCAATGGGAAGGTAATGGCAGTCGATCTGGTGATCCCAGAAGTGCCCAAAGCCGATCTTGCTGCTCGAAGCCTGTTCCAGATGTACGTGTTCATGCGGGGCATGAATCCGATGGGGAAAGAGAGGACCGAGAAAGAGTTCGAGAATGTAGCGAAAGCGGCAGGATTTTGCAGCATTCGAGTGGCGTGCTCCACCCATAATTTCTCCCTCGTTGAGCTATACAAGAACGGCAAATCTTGCTAATTTGGATGCCGATTCACACTGGCCAGTGCTTGCCCAGCTCATCAGTGGAAGAGGAATGCTTAATAAATCATGTATGCTTGATCACGTACGATAAAGAGTTTGCTGCTAAGTGACTCGCCCTTTTAAATTTGAGAGAGAGAGAGAGAGAGAGACGACATTATGTAAACCGATGTTTACAGAACGTATTTTGCCTAATAAAGATGGGACAATACCATCAGTGATCTATCAACTTTGTCCAAAATATAAAAGTCTCTGTAATATTATTTTTTTTTTGTTTGAAATTGTCCTTCTATTTTTTTCTTCAAAAATATAAACTTTTCAAGGCAGCAAATATTTTAACTAAGTTCCTTACCCAAAAAAAACATATTTTAACTAAGTTACCAAATTTGTGAGTTGTGACATTAATAATTCCGACGGATGAATGGTGAATTGGTGACCCATTTTAAAAAGTGGTTCATTCTTAAACAACAACAGCAAAAGAAAAGGGATGGATAGCGATCACTATCGGCATCATTCCAGTAAAATTTACATCTCCGGGCAATAGACTAAGAAATTAACCTTATTATGCTTAAGTAAATGCCCGAAATAGAACAAGGAAACATGGAGATGCATCTCGGAGATTCTTGGGATAATTACACAAATAATCTTTGAATTTGGACCCAATGTGCAATATTTATCTCTTAACTTTTAACTTTCTCAATATGATCCCTAAAATTTTGATATATGTTCAATGTAATCTCCAGACTATATGAAGATATTCAATATTTTTAACTTCCAATCCGAACAATGGACAAAAAGAAAATGCATTACACATAAATAATCATGTACAATATTCAATATTTTTAACTTCCAATCCAAATGGTGAACCCAAAAAAATGCATTACACATAAATAATGGCAGAAGGACACTTTTAGTGCCTTAACTTGTGTACGGAGATCACTTTGGTGCCCAAAGTTTCAAACGGATCACTTTGGTGCCAAAATTTTGAAAAAACGATCAGTTTAGTGCTAACTCCGATTTGGTCCGCCAGATTTCTGACGTGGCCTTATTTTATGAATAAGTGAAGTTAACGTGGCCGCCGGAGAGTCTAGTCAGTAACTGAAGCCTTCACGACGTCGTTTTGGACATGGTTCTTCAAATAAGAACCCTAAATCAGCCGATTGAAGAGAAAAATCCCCAATTTGAAACCCTAAATCAGTAGAGCCTTGTGCAGCGCGTGAAGGGCTTCAAGAGCGGCTTCACGAGTGTCAATGGAGGGCTTCATGAGCGGCTTCAATAGCACCTCAAACCCTAAACCAGTCAATTCAAGAAAATCCCCAATTTCAAAGAACAACAAAGACAGATCGGAGTTGAAATGGCGGGCTTCACGAGCGACACCAGCGGCTTTAGCAACGCCTCAAACCCTAACCCTAATTCTTCTCGAACCGAAGAAGGTGAATGTTATTGTTATTGTGGGTTACCGAGTCCAATAAGAACATCTTGGACTAGGTTGAATCCGGGTAGACGATTCAATGGATGTGCTAGGTATAAAGAAGACTTGAAGTGCAAATATTTCAAATGGGTTGATTCAAAATTCTCCGGACGAGCAACTGAGGTAATATTGGAGCTTCTTGAAGGACGACATCAACCTTTACCTACATTAGTGGACGAGTTGGATGATGTTGATGTTCAGTCAATGCAAGCTGAAAATAAAGCTTTAGCATCTTTGGCCAACCATTTGAAGAAGAAAGTTGCAAGCATGAAAATTGAAAGAATTTGTTGTCGAGCGTTGATTATCTTATTATTCGGTTGTGTAGCTTTTTTCATGGGCAAATGTAAAGGGAACGGTGAGAATGGGTTTCCTAGTCTACCATAGTTGAAGATGAATGAAATATGTACTTGTAAAAGGCAATTTGTAATTGTGTTGCTGGTTTGATGTTTCCCTTTGTTGTATGGAATAAAAGTTTCTTATTGAAGTCGATGTTGGCATTCACTACTTGTGCACATTTACAAGTTTTGATGAGATTAATTGTTGTGCATTGTAAACTTCCTTTGCTTTGTTTGTGAATGAGATGTTAGTTATTGGTGATTTGCCGGTTTGCTGCAATTTTTGCTGCAAACGATGGTCAAATGAAAGAGCAGTAGTTTGTTGAAAGTGATCAATGTAGTGCCAATCGTGCTTTAAAAAAATAATACTTCGGTATCAATTTTTGACTGAAGTGATCACTTTAGTGTTAAGTTTTTATCAAAAATGATTACTTTAGTGCCAAGTTTTAGTGAAAACAGCCATTTCAGTGCCAATATTGGTTACAAGATGACCAGTTCAGTGCTAGTCGAACTTGGTGCATCAGTAGCAACTTAGAGGTTCAATTGCAGCAGCTGCAGTTGGTGCACCAGTAGCCATTGCAGCAGCTGCAGCTGGTACACCACCTTACACCAACTGCAGCTGCTCTGCTGCTTCTGCTTGCACTAGCAACTGTTGGTGCGTTATTCGAAGCTACAGATACACCAGCATAACTCAATATGCACAGACAAAACTCCAGCACTTCAGCAACATTAACCAACGACATAACACTAGCAACATCACATCAGCCAAGAACAACACAACAACAAAAATGTAAGCTACATATAAAAATTTCATTGCCATTGATATTTAACCGATCCTTCACAAACAAGAACATCAATCGGTAATGCTATCCACCTTCATTCACCTCCCATCAAACATGTCAAAAGGCAACAAAAAAGACATAACAACATCAAACTCAGTCAACAAGGACCACCCCCCAGATTTTTTTTTTCCTTTTGATGGCTTTTTCACTTTATTCATGATCTTTGCACTCTTTCTAATCCATCGGCTAGGTTCTTCAACTGGGCTTGCAGGTATTTGATCATCGTCACGTGCAAGTTCTTCAACTAATGTAGGTACTTCAACTGCCCTTGTTGTTCCATGAATCTTTTTTGCACGAGCTGCAGCAGCTCTAGTAGTTGGTGGCTATTTTGGAGTTGCAACAGCTTTTTTCTTCTTTGGAGCACTCTTCCTTGGCACGGCACTGGACTCTTTTGACGTGGAGGTCCCTACAAAGCAAAAAAAACCCCAAAAATTTATCACAAACGCCAAAAAAGTTATCCCGATGTCCATATTGAGCTCTATCTTTTCTGCTCAACAAATTGGGTGTATCACCAAACCCTATTTTTTTTTCACATAGAGGTCCCATCGAAACCCTCCAGTACTACGCAATGCGCCCATAATGCCATAGTCCTCTCTCAGTCTACCATAGAGATGGAGAAAGCCCTACCAAGCCCTAATTTCGCTCCACTTCCGAAAGCCCTCATTTTTCTATTCAATCGGAGCCCTAATTTTCCTTTTCAAATTAATTTCGCAACAAATGGGGGAAGCCACATACCTATCAAAGTTGCCGATGGGGAGCGACGGCGAGCGACCGTAGTGATGGCGAGCGATGACGGCCAACTCACAACGTGCGACAGGACTGTGAAGCCACCGATGAAGAACACAAAGGTCTTCTCTTTCGCGATGGAGGAGATGTAATGGAGAAGACGACGTCTTTGGGCTTCTTTTTATCATCTTATTGTAGCAAATGAAGTCGTTTCCAAACGTGGTGCTACGTCGGATGAAATGGCGTCGTTTCATAAGCTCCACGTGGATGGGCTTCCTCAAAATTTCACAGCTCAGCATTTAATAATTATTCAAAAATCCACGTATTATTTTTGGCCGGAAATTCTTGCCGGAAGCACCAAAGTGATCTTTTTTCCTCCGACTTGGCACTAAAGTGATCCGTTTGAAACTTTTAGCACCAAAGTGATCTCCGTACACAAGTTAAGGCACTAAAAGTGTCCTTCTGCCCATAAATAATCCATGTAAGATATTCAACTCAAATCATGACATAATAATCCTTATCATCAAATAACATGGACAGTCATTTTCTCCAAATTCAACATCAACAAATTAAAAAAATTATTATATCCTAAATTGAATTATCTTATATGGATAATCCATGTGGAAGTTTTTTTGGTCCATTGTTCAAACGTACCTGATTGGAAGCTAAATTAGCAAATTCCCTTAGCTTGAATTAATAGAATAGTAACATTGAACATCTTCATATAATTTATGGAAATAGCTCAAACAGCTCTGAAGATAACACTAAAGAAGGATTTCACAAGTTCTTGTGAAATCTTTTGTCTGATAGTGTCACGTGTGTTTTCCTTCAATAATTAGCTCATGGTGGTTTAAAATTTGGTGTGTTGTATTATTGGATTTGTAAATCCAATGTGTTTATCCTATTATGTGCTCGTTGCTTATATAAGGCCCATTTTATCATGTAGAAGGGTAGATCTTGCCTTCCCTTAATACCAATGTGAAGCTTTCCCATCATGAATCCTTAAAATTTTCTTCCTCCTCCTCGTCCAAGCATAGCTCTTCGACTACTCGAGTCCTCTTATTAATTCAATATTCGACTACTAGAGTCCTCTTATTAATTCAATAGTATGGTATGGTTCAATATACTTTCCACTCATCACCTATGTGGAACTTATAGATTAGAAATTCTTTCACATCTTAAAAGTTGAGTTTCAAGAATGAGTTTGAAAACTAGAAAGCAGTCTCTTGAATTGGCCAAGAGAGCCTGATATTGGGGATAGCATACCTGTTTTGAGATTCAAGGTCATCTTCGCTTGATTGAAATAAAAGTTTAGGGACAACATTGCATATTAGGTTAAAATTAAGAAACCACATATGACATGTAAAAAAATTTAAGGATGATATTATATATTAAGTCAAATTCAAAAATCATTTATGCCATTTTCTGAGACCCTTTTTACCTGAAACTTGGAGTAAGGAATACTCTTGTTCTACAACCAAGTCAGACGCCACGACGACTCAGACCCTCGGCCAAACAAAAACCAGTCAAAACCTGTCAACTGGAGCAGCTGTCTTTATTACCGAATGAACTAGAAGTCATAAGGTGAGGACAGTACGTCATACTCCTGAAGAGCCTTAAAGGCCCCAGCTGAGACAAAAGGCCAAAACGGCAACATCCAAACAAATTAGGAGCTAAAGCGTGAGTACAATGCCAAGTCTAAATCGTTCACCTTCCGACATCTACTCTCTTTCTATTTGAACGGTGACGTGACTTATATTGTACTCTCTTCTGATGTAGTCTATAACCTTGTCCAGGACCATATCCGCGTTGGCGTCGTGCTTTATTTTGACATGGCAGGCTAAAAGAACCTTTCCAACAGTAATAGCCCAGATGTGCAATTCATGGACTGCAATCACTTCATCCATCTCGCAAAGTCCCCTCTCAAGCCTTGTGGCATCAATCTCTCTAGGAGTACTCTCCATCAAAACCTCTAGAATGCTACGGAGCATCCTTATTGTTGTCCCAAGAACAATTACTGAGAATATCAACGTGCAGATCAAGTCGACAATCTTCCACTCAGGCTTAATCCATATAATTGCACCGCCTATCATCACACCTACACTTTGAATGGAATCCCCAAGTACATGAAGATAAGCACCTTGTATGTTAATATTAAGTCGCTTCTTCTGTTTGGTTCCAGATTTTGAGTCACCTTCAGCTTCCGAGCAAGTCTGCAAAAGTGGCTCAGTTTGGTCTGTTTCATGGCCATGATGTTGATCAGCATGTCCTTTAGAATCTTCTCCATGATGATGATGATGGGGATGTTTCTTGATAGTTAATCCATGAGTATGCAAATCACCGTGATCCCCATGGCTATGAGCATCATCACCATGTTCATGTGCATCATCATCAACATGCCCATGACTATGTTGATGACCATGGTCGTGTCCGTGGCCATGACCATGGCTGTGATCATGACCCAGCAAGACTGCCATGGCAATGTTCACAAGAAGACCAAATGCAGCAACAATGAACATGAGAAAGCCATGAACTTCAGTTGTACCGTTAATAAGTCTTTCTATTGCTTCATACACAAGAATCCCAGCAAGTAGCCATATAATCTGGATGGAGACAAGTGCACCAAGAATTTCAATTCGGAAGAAACCATAAGACTGGCGTGGGGTGGCCTCCCAACCTGATGCCCAAAGAGAGAATAAGGATATTGCAAATGAAGCAACATCCGACAGCAAATGCGCTGCATCTGTGAGAATGGAAAGACTGTTGGCTTCAATACCACCGACTACTTCTACGCTCATGAAGATAACACAAAGCACAACCACAATCAAAAGTTTCTTCATCGAGGTTGACCTCTCTCTTGCATCTTTCGAACTATTGCTAGCATCTGAAAAGCCACAAGGTGCCTCTGCGCATACCTTACTACCAACCTGGCTCGTTTCCATGGCTGACACATCTCCACACACTTCAATGATGTGTCCATGTTCAGAATCGTGTGTGCTCATCTGCAGCAAAAGAAACAACTAAGTGAGTGGAATACCCTAAGTAGGCGATGGCCGCATAGCTAAAGGTACGCCAAAGGATACCCCACTCTTTTTTCCCCCATGTGGCCACGCGGTGTTGGAGATGGGATTACTTCGTTGGTTTGTACAAGTATTTTGGTTTCACATCCTCCCATACCACACTCTGGACAAGAGATGAACCTTACATGACAAGATGATCCACACGTTTTCTACCTACCTTGATGGGTTTCAACTTCAATCCATGAGATTTGACCTGCCAAACGCTCTATCACAAACCCTCAAGCTTATTCATGGTGCATCATGCCCAAATAATTCCCCCTGTTCCTCTTTTTTTTCAAATTTTGTAGCTCCAAAATCTAACTGTGAAACCTTAGACTGATTAGAGAATGACGAGCTAACAACTAATGTCCACTACTAATTTTTGATAAAGAGATCAATGAGTCGGTCATGAAAGACCAGGGACATCTAAAACCAGCATCAAGCAACAAAGTTAAGTCACAGCTCAAGTACAATTACCCAGATGACACGCCTAATACTCCCGACATATACATGAACATCAACATCAACATTACCTTTATCCCAAACCAGTTGGGGTCGGCATATACGTGAAGAAAAAACCCATAAGTAAAGATACAGAGTAAGAAATATCAGCAATTGGTTTATTTGATCAACCAATGATATTGTCAGCCAAAAAGAGCATAAACACAAGTTCAAGGACCAAGGAGATCTGCAATACATGTCGAATTATGACAAATACTACAAACACGCAACAAAGCTGAACATTCACACACCCAACAAAGTTCTCAAACAAAAATAGAGGAGGCCCGGTGACGCTCTGCAAGCATTAGGCCTCTGCAATCTAAGCATAATGGACTCGTTATCTTTTTCAAAGCCAAGAAAGGTCACACCCGTCAAGTTCCCAATAGTGCAATTCTTAACATAGTTACAAACGGTCTACCCCCATTGAAGCAGGCTTCTCCGGCTCATAATCAGCAAAATTTACTCGAATAACGCATCGGATCCATATCTTGAAAAGCTGATCATAAAGTCAACACTCAAAGTCACTCCTGAATTCCTACATAATCGCTTTGAAAAACACAAAAAAACCAACAAAGCCCTTTTATAAGCTCCAGCCGAACTTGACATCCTTCGACAGGAAAGCATCAAAACACGAATCCGAACCAAAAAGAAAATGGGAGGAACATAGAGAGAAACCTTGCTCCGGGCTTGAGCTTCGGAGATGGAGATTAATCCTCGACCGTCGAAGCTTTTCGGAGTGGAGTCCTAATGCTCTAACTAGGTTTCCCTCGTCTTCATCTCCGTGATTCCGCGGGGTTTTGGTGGAGAGAGCAGTCTCCCATCTTCTTCCGTCGGCAGCTTCGCCTCTTGCCCTTATACCGACGTTTCGGGAGGAGTTTGGTTCGACCAATAAGAAAAAACAGGAGTTTGGTTCCCCTAACCAAAGAAAAAAAAAATCAGAAATCCTTTTATTATTATTTAAGTATAATTTATATAGAAGCATTACGTGTAATTGTTAAAAATAATCGTGTCGAGCTTTGCACTTTCAACCTACGTAGCATCGACGCGACATGTCTCGTCTTCTTCCGTCGCGAGCTTCGCCTCTTCTCTTACGCCGACGTTTTTGGGAGCAGCTTGGTGCCGGTAATCAAAGAAAAAGGGAAAAAAGACAAATGGGAAAGCTTTTTATTATTATTTAAGTATATCATGTACATTAGACATTGACTTAATTATTTTGCGATGTAATCTCCATATAATTGTTTTCAAAAAAACAAATCTGACCTTTTCACATGCATTGTCCGTGACTCCACCCATCAGGTGATTGACGGTCCCCATGACTTTTATGCCTATATGGGTTTAAAATCGTACATAAACATCGAAACAAAAATCAAGTATGCAGCACGTACACCCATCAAACAGGTGAATCAGTTTCAAATCGAATTGAAAATGATTCGGCCCAAACAAACTTGTTTTTACCCATCTTTTTAATGCAAATCTAGTGATTCATAGATAATTCAATTCATTTTTAACCCAACATATATTTTTAAAATATTTCCATATTAACCTATTTTAGAAAATCATACCTAAACTGAGGTGAGAGTACATTTTAAATGAGCATAAAATCGAGTGACGGTGATAAAAAAAAATGATATTTTCCTTTTTTTTCCCCATTTAAAATGGAAATTTCAGTTTTCCTGACGCTGTTCAGTTAATTATATTTAAGGATATTCAATAGCAATTTGTCATTGAATTGAATGGATAAGGGATGTTCGATCTGATTGGGTCGTTGTTCGATTTGACCGGTAGGAGAAATTACGCCGACGGGTTCGAATTGAAGATGTTAATAAATAAATAAAAACCAGCCGTCCAGCTGGACAAATAATGCAATTAAAAACGACAAACGAGGAACAAAACGACAGACGCTTAAGTTGGTGAACGAAGAAGGTTCGAG
Organism: Psidium guajava; assembly: GCA_016432845.1. Taxonomy (NCBI): domain Eukaryota; kingdom Viridiplantae; phylum Streptophyta; class Magnoliopsida; order Myrtales; family Myrtaceae; genus Psidium; species Psidium guajava. The sequence goes on along the minus strand of CM028230.1, from coordinate 7,873,117 downwards.
CAATGCGACTTGACTTTGCCGTCGGTGATTCCGTGAACCACATCTCGTCTTGGGACCGTCGTTTAACGATAAATAGCCGTGATTCAAGCGGACGTGTGAGCAAAGTTAAGGCGAAACTCGACATGTATACAATTCTTTGACGTTGCAAGCTACGCAACAGCGATTCTCTTCGAGAGACACGGCACACTCTTCGACATGGGATCGATATTTGATCAACGCTCCAAAACACGCCAACGATATGAGAGTACGGTATCTCAACGCGGCATTTCGACACTCGCGGGATAAAATAGAGGCCAAAATGTAAATTTATCCAAAAAAAATATACATTTAAGTTATATGTCCAGTCACCTCAAAATTAATATACCCAGCCTATAATAAAAAAAAATAACCGTGAATTCCCAACATAAGAAGAATAGAAGAAGAAACCCACGGCTAATATCTTTATGTATAAGTGATAATTTATCGTGTACGTATAAAAATATGCATTTAACATACAGCGAGTCGAAATTCTTTATTTATTTTTTTTTTAAGAAATGACGTGTCGGCATATCGTGTCGTATAGTATAGTGTCGTGCCGAATGCTAGAGCAAAGCTGGTCCCACAGGACCATCACGAATCGAACGGATCGGATCTGTTTTCTCAAGGCTCCAACAACTCAATGATACTGTAATTTCACACGCCATGGATCTGTGGTTAATCCCGTCCAATCCTGAAGTCGACGACAAAAATGGGCCCCAACGGACCCATTTATCACTTTAGTGGGCCTTGACTTTGAGTGCCTTGCACTTTTTCCTTTTTTTTTCTTTTTTTCTTTTTTTTTTTTTTCCCCTCTCTTCCTGTTGTCTTCTTGCTTCAAGCAAAATCGAGCTCCGAGCCCACAAGCAGAGGAATGCTTCTTGATTGGGACCGTTCGGTCCCCTTCGGCACGTTGTCTGTCTGCGGGATTTATTCTCTCTTTACAATTTATATGCAGGATCCGTTCGTTTGAAGGAAAATTGCTTCCCCGACCATTCCGGCGTTTGGACGATAAAAAACTAATCGATCTGCGCAGAACGTTTTCCATGGACTAGAAGCAACGATCTTAGATTTTTTTTATTTTTTATTTTTTTTTTGTGGGGGGAGGGAGAGAGGGGAACGACTTTCACTTCTTGGCAAGATTATTTCTCTTTAAGCCGCTAAAAGCATATGGACATCAACCATTTTTCGGAGAAAATATTTTCCTTTATCGTTAAGTTTTCAGCGAAACAAACTCACTCTCTCCCTCCACCTATAGGCTTTAATTTTTCGGTCGGACTTTTTTCGCATCGTACCTGATGGGTCTTATCATCTTATTATTTTGGGCTGTCGCACGAAAACAACAAATGAAAAATTTAAATCCCGCGGAGGATTATTTTTTGCACTGTGCTTTGTGTATAGGTGGGGATGTAGGAATGACATTTCGGGAATTGAATATACCATCTTTAACACTGCTTATCGAAAAACTATTGGATATAAAAAGACTCCTAATGTGTATGAAACACGTTTGATTTGCCCTGTTTGTGGATTCTTCCGAATTTCTTCTTCATGACCCATCAAGCACGTCTTATATTATTTTGGAAATAGCTTTCCATCTCGATAATTTAAAATCATATTAAATGAAAATGATCTCATGGGTGATGTAAGAGTAACATGACCCACATGATATTATCATTGATGATTCGATAATTAATTAATGCTAAAAATCCGTTAGTTATGAATAGGTGCAATTAAGTGCTTTGACGGAAGGCGCCTCTTGATAACATTAAAAGATGTCTAGTCCTCTCTCCACCCTCTAACGAATAGACATAACGTTAAAATAACATAACGATGTACGGTTGCCTCTCTCCATCACAAGACAACGTAAAGAACAATGGGGTTAATGGAGAGAAATCAGGATCTTCGTCGCCTCCGGTTTTCTGCAACGATCATCGTGAGGCATTGATATGAATAAATGTATGTTTTCATCCTTATCATTCCTGAAAATCAACGATTATTATAGTTTACGAAAAGTTCTTACAGGTGAGCCCTAGCTTACCAATATAGGTGCACGAATACGTTGATGGTGATATTTTCGTTGTATTCCCGGGTCCTTTGTTGAGATGGCTCCAACTTGTTACAAACGATTTCTTTTCTTCGTAGCGTGGAAACCAGTCCAGTTAAAGCTACGAATCAAATAGAGAATATTAGTTTACCGAACATCCTCATTAATTCATGGCTAATCGCTATCAACTGTGATTCTAGTAGCCCTATCTCTAAGATTGCTGTAATCTTCGTTTGGTCATTAGGATGTAATCGTCAATAATTCAGGTATTATTGGCTCCGAACATTTATACTTTGCCGTTAATCTTCAATTTTCTATTAAAGGATCTATAGAGACCATGACAGATTTTCTTTTTTCTTTTTTTTGGTGGGGGGTTGGGGTCTGGAAAGCCGCAATTCATCAACTAACTCAAGGAATTCAAATACAAAAGCCTTGATTGAGAAACAAGTAAGGCCCATAAGGCTTGAAGAGACTTAGGAAGCCAATTATGAGGTGGGGAAATGTTCCTTTAGGCTTTAGTAATCCAATCTGTTATCTTATCGAACTCTCTGCTGCAGAGAACCAATCTCAAATTCGAAAAGCCCATCCTAGTGATCTGTTCCTCGAAGGGTCTTTACTAATGGGTTTTTGTCCGCGACAGAGTATCAGAAACAATCACGATAAAGAAGAAGAAGAACGATGCACCAGAGATTACCCAGGTTCACCCCAAGATTAGGGCTACGTCCTGTAAAGAGATTTCACTACGTTTTCGGTTTACAGCCGCTCAACTCGTTACAATGATCAGAAACGAGAAAAAATATATATATATCCCCAAAACGGGCCCAAAACCTAAACTTATAATAAATCTCTTAATATCGCAATATACGGGCCAGCTTAAATAAAAGCCCAAACTCATTGAAGTTTCGGGGGCGCTGCCCCGAACCCCCGCATTCCGCACGCAGGGATCACATGTCGTTGGATAACACTTCAGTTTTCCTAAGCTCACATGGGCGCACCGGTATGAGAAACAAGGGACTCCAACATTTACGAGACTTAAAGCTGCCTGACCTGCTGAAAAATCTAAGGGAATCGACCAACGACAAAATTGGAAGTTTGAATTTTCCTCTTCTTGTTGGAGGAAAAACCCGATGTCCGAAATCACATGAAGATTGGCACGGTCGAGTTTCGCCCAGTATTCATGTGTCGTTTTTGACATGATAAACAGATTTGGAGGATGATTTTGGGATCAGGATTGGGGTCGAGGTGTTCGATTCAGGCTCTCGCCATCACGTATAATTCTAAGGCTGCGGTATGCTAATGTCAGTGTTAGAGATCTGGAGATTCATTAATTCAAAGCATATCGAGCTTTCTTCAGGCTGGCTTCAAAGTCGTCGTGAAGGGGAAAAAATTAAGAAGAAGAAAAGGGCTCAAATTTCATCGTCTTCTACCTCGGAAACGCGAGAAAATCTTGTTCTTTCCCGTTCAGAAGGGGAAAAGCAGAGACCGACGGAGGGGACAAGTCACTCGATTGCGGTCCACCCAGCGATCCAAGCACTCTCTGCGGAACGCGCAGCAGCAGTTGCTCAGCCCTCTGACCTCGTCCCTCTTCTCCATGCTGCTCAGGCACACTGCACACCATCCTTTCTCGCTCTCTCCTTCGTCGACTCCATGTCCATGTCTTTCCAGGATTCTTGTGGACGACCGGGACTTGGCTCTTGACCATGGCCCGTCAGGGTTTGGACTGGGACTAGGACGGGCGGCGGCGACGCGCCGTCCATGATGAGTATGGTGTCGGGGATTGTGAGTTCGATTGCTCCTTCTTCTTGTTGATCATGTGGTTTGACGGGACCCGGTTGAGTTCGCGATAAATATTAACTTGAGGCGGCACAGGACATCCATGGCGTCTCCTCGAAACTCCATAAATGTGACAGAAAGAGAGAGAGAGAGAGAGGCTCTAACGTGGAAGAACGAAGAGGAGCAAGGAGCTACCGACGCCACCAAATCCTTAAGAAAAATTACTAATTATATACTTATTTAACTGATGCTTTTCGAACCCCAAAAAAAAAAAACAAAACAAAACAAAACAAAAACTGATGCTTAGACCGTGGAGTAAATTTATTCTGATGCAAGCAATTGGATAGAATCCAGCGGAAGAAAAAACAGATGGTGGTGTAAGCATGTAGATATGGCACGGAACAGTTTGGAGAAATTGAAAAGAGGAGAGAGGAAAACGCAGCTCCGATTTTAATTTTAATTCCGTCCATGTCATAGACACGTGTCACTTTGTTAATGGATCCACACTGGCTCACACATGCCACGTGGACTGATGACGTGTTGGTTTGCAACGGCCGAATATTTTCTTCATGGTAAGCAGTAAGCACTCCTCCTCGAGATGCAATTGACTTGTGGGTCATTTGTTTCTTTTCTTTTTCTTTTTTTTCTTTTTTGGGAAAGGACTAGCGGGTCATTTGTTATATTTCATTAAATCCATTTTGAGAAATCAAAATTCATTATTTGAATTTTTTTTATGTGTCCTGATATTGGTTGACCTAAGTAGTTAACGTGACTCGTTAGTTAAGTGAATCTGCATACCTTCTTCTTTAAAAGGAAATTGAAAACATGTTAATGTTGATTTACAAAATCATCGCCAAGACCAGGCCAGCTCCAAATGGATAACCTTTTTTTTTTTTAATTTTCCCAGAGAGAGTTGGGAGTCTGATACATGCCCGCCAAACATTTGATACATTTTCTATTAGATATCTAATCCGTTTCTTTTGTGCATTGGAAATTCACGATTCGATAAATTAGGCTGACGCATCCTCCCTTTTTTTTTAAATCAAAAATTAAAAAAGGAAACTATTGTGCGGAGCAAGCGATTGAATAATAAAATAGACGTAACAAGAAAATAAATTGGACACCGTATGTACGTGGTTCGGTCGTAAAAACCTACGTTTATGGAAAGAGTATCAACGAATTTCATTATAAATCAAAGGATACAATTCGAATATTTCTAAGTATTTTTCAATGTCAATTACATAAAAAAACACACAAGTGTTCAGTCCGTAATTTCTCAAGAAATAATATCTCAATCTCACGAAAGAATTAACTTGAAAACCTCGCGACAGAATTTAATCGGCTTCGATGCTTGAATACTTGACGTAATTCCACGAAATAAAATCCCTTGCCAAGCACTCATATAAGTAGCGCTTCAAGACCTGCGGAATCCCGCGACCTCAATTATCCGCATATGGAAGAAGCCCAAGATCGGAATATGTGAGATATCAATGCAAAGTGAAAATTAGGAAATAAAATCCAAATATTTTCCTTTAATCTTCCTTAACCGATTCCCACGTCTCAAGGGATATATTATGTATCCACAAGTTACTAAAATTGTAAAACCTACACTTGTTGGTTTCATATCCAAAAATAAAAAAGAAAAATCATGCTTTACTATTATTCATCTCGTCAACGGTTTTTGGTCAACGAGCTTGCCATGAGCTATATATCTTGTTTGAGCCATCTTGTCCGGGCAATCACTCTCGCCCTCGTCGTCGGATTGTGCATGGGCATGGTTCGTGTACACACCACATCACCCATCGAAGCGGTTCTACTTCGATACTATTTGTAACGATCTATAACATGTTCCATGTGAGTCGAGTTCCCAAAAATATATTGTAATATAACACAAAAACTAACCATGATTTTGTAAATTAAGCCAATGCGAAAAACTTATAGAAATAATAATGAATGATAAAGGACTCAAGAGATTATGTGATTTGATCTAAATATCGATATATATATTCAGAGGAAGAGTCAATAAGAACAATCCACTATAATAGGAAAATCGAAATTATAATCACTCAATATGCTCGTGTTTCTCACACTTAAATTATACTCAAATCTAAAGCGTTTACAAATGAAAACAACTCAATCAAATATAATAAAAAAAAAACTCACGAAGCGCAAAAAATCTACCGCGTTCAAGACTCCTCCGTGCGATCAACAAGACGTCGCCGGGTGCGCACCTTGGCTTCGTTATTCGTCCATCGTCAAACGGAGTATTCACTGCATGGCAATAGGAAACAAAGAATATATATATATTCGTGTGGGTCCCTTTCTCTCGATCAAATCCTGACCGTTGCTCGAGAAAGAAGTAACGTGCACTTCTTTCTTTCCTCTGGCATTTAATAAGTGAGTCCCTCATTTTGTCCTCTAGCGACAGAAATCTTTCTCGTTTTAAATCGCGACAGAAGATGCCCCCTCTTGATTTTCTTTGCACAAATCCATCTAAACAATGGATATATATATAATCATAAATGATTTAAATTCGAGACATAAATTTAACAAAGAGTATTAAGAGCAACGACAAGATAAGGTGATATCCATTTTGGGACAGATGTTAACTTATGATCACTCAACGAGGCCACTCTCAACCGACGCGAGTCTTGAGATGTCAAACATGTAATAAATGCTATACTTTGGCCAAAACCAACATATCTAAATTTAGATATGAATTATTCTGTAATTTAATATCTTATTGCTAAAAATCAATTTCAATATGTCTAACATTGTTTTTTTTGTTCTGAAGTGACTCCATCTCGCCCTTACAATCCAGCCATTAGGGGTTGAGCATGGTAACACTTCTAGAAGTGGATTTCTATTTCAGAAGTACTTATGAAACAGAAATTTGTTTAGTAAAAACTTTTATTTCTAAAAGAAATTTTCTACTTCTAAAATGAATTTTCACTTCTTAAGTTATTTTTTTTCTAATTTGATAAGTTAAAAAAAATTACTTCTCGACTCAAGAAATACTTCTTTGACAAAAAAAAAAAGAATTCAAGAAGTACATGTTGCCTCACCCTCTTTTCAATATGCCCTTATCCTCTTTTCGACAACGCTCGCCTCTGCCAAACTCCACCGCCACCCATCGCTAACCTCCATCGACTGCCGCCCATTGTCGCCTGCGATCACTGTCAACTGTCGACCATTGTCTGTCGCCGCCCACCACGAACGTCCACCGATCATCGCTCATCACTGCTACCCTCCATTGGCCGCGACTATAGCCAACCGCTGCCGCCCACCGACGCCTCCTCTACCAACCATTAACCATTGTGCCCTACTGCCGCAGTTTGCCACCAACCTCTGTCGGCTGCCACTACCAAGTCGCTGTCTTCGGCCGTCGAAGTAAAAAATAAGTAATATTTTTTATTTTTAAAAAGTAAATAATATTTTTAATATAAAAAAAATTAGAAAAATTTAAAAGGTTTAAAACCGAAGTGGAAATTTTTGGACCGCCGATATCAATTTTTCATATAAGATTTTGCGTTAATAATGTTTCAGAACGTAAAACTTTCAAATGTTGCCGAAACGTATTTTTTTAATAAAAAATCAACTTTTGATTAGAAAAATTTATCCACGCGTTCGTGCCGGGGATGTCACATGATTTAATGGGTTCCGTCTGAATTCCTCTTTCCTCTTCTCAAATTCCATGGCAGTCGATTGATGTATCGGCCGATGACTGGGTTGGCCCTTAGAGACGGAAGATGGACGTGAGAGAGAGAGAGAGAGAGAGAGAGATTCTTGCTCTTTGTCGGACGCTATTATTTCCCAAACAGATCGTGCCAAGTGGCGAGTGATGCGTGGGGTTTCTACGAGGAAATTTCATTCGATTCCCCGTGTTACGAGGATGCCACCGAATCGCCGTCCGAAGGCAACTTTCCAATTCCACAAAAGCCACCTGATCGATCCACACAGAAATTGACGGACGACCCCGCCGACCAACCGCGGTGACCCGGGTCTCGTGGAAATCCGGCGCAAGTGCGATTTGAACTGATGAGATGATCCTTCCTATCCACCGCTGATGCAGAACGACAAAGCTGCCCTCCGCGCTCAACGGGACTTTGCCAGTGGCCGTGGGGGATCCGGCCGAGGCAATTCATCAATAAAAGAAAAGACTGGTCAACTATTGTGGCCTTTCATCAGATCATTTCCGTTGCGCGCACCCTCTTCGAGGACTACAATTAGTCCTTCGTTGGCGAAAAACCGACCTTTGCATGACCCACCATCTAGTCGCGATACGATGATGACGGCGGATGTGCAATTACCCCTCTTGGTTCATTGCGAGAAAAAATATCTTTCGAATCTTTCATTTCTCGCGAAAACAAATCAAGTCTAACGGTGTGTGTCTATTTCACGTAAAACTCAAGATTTGGAAAACTATTTCCGAAAAATCATCGATGAACGAAGGCAAAATATCCCCGTCAACCTTCGAAAATAGTTAGGCGTAAATGAAAATGCTTTATGCCGACTAACTTTTTAAAAAGGATATAATCAGTCATTTTTCGAAATATGCTTTTCAAATCTCACGTTTTTTCGTGAAACGAACGCACCTAAATTTCTTTCAGAAGAATGCGCGCGCCCCGGCTACTCGATAACGCCTGCGAGCTTGTTGGCCATGAAAAAGACAGTTCGCCCATCGACGCACGCGCTCGAGGCACGAGGGGGAAGATATCGAAAGTGAAATATCAGGACATGAGAAGAGCACGCGCGCAGCACGTGAAGACTACCATGACTATCGATTTGCTGAAGAACGTTGGGATATACACTTATCGGCGGTGGTATAAATCGTTTGAAGGTCCGGCGGGAGAACGGCCATCAACAGTTATGCATGCAAAGCCTTAGTATACTATCGAAGACGTGGTCGTAAGATCCATGACGAGTGGAGAACGTAGGCATGATCAGTAAGGCCGAAGGGATCAAAACTGCTACTAGTCCTTTGAGGGAGCCGTCGACGGTAGATGTAGAAGCAATCAATAAGGATGCTTCGGTTCGGAAGCTGCGGCCACCAAAGAGCAGTTACTCACTCAAACTATCATAAGTACCACCGAGCGTCAACCCTCCGAACGAATCGAACGATTTTATCTTTATCTTTACTTTTTGCATTGCGTTTTAAATTTCTTAGCTGTAAATTTCAGATTCTCGTCCCCGAGTCGAACTCCGGCGTTTTATCTCTACCTCAAACGCTCCTTCGTCGGGTCAAGCTCCGGTATATACTGTCGACGCGTGTCCAGGCTTTGTCGTTGAGTCGAACTCCGACGAAGTTCGTATGGGTTGGTCCGTTCGTAAGAATTGTACTTTCTAAGCCCTTTTTCGTCGGCTCAAACTCGGCTTGATTTACTTCTGACTCCGTGTTCGATAGCCTAGTTTGATGTTAGTTGTGGTTACATTTGTGTAATTTTATTGAAGGGTTTATTTCTTGATTTCCTGGTTTGCTGGATCACTCCTACCTGAAAATCATCACGGGATCCTTTGTTCCTTTTTTTTATATTTAAAATTTGAAGAATTAATTTTGATGAAAGATTTTTTTTTTTGTGGGAAAAATTCTGGCGAAACAGGACCATCTATTTCCATGAGCTGGGTTGAAAAAAAAAATGAAGCTCAAATTAATAGTTATCGCGAAAGCGACTCGCTGAAGCAGCTATGCTTTGTACTACTTCAACATTACCTGTTCTTGCTGTTAACTTTTTGAATCTGCCAGCTCCAAAAGTCCAGAAACGCCTTCTCCCTTGTGCTTCTTACCATTAGTTATTTTATTATTGTTTTGTTTTTTTTTATAAATCTAAAAGTCTTAAAACTTGTTATGAAAATATAATTAAGTCATAAAATTTATACGGTATAATTTAATTCTAAAACTTATTAAATTAATGCACTTAAGTTTTTCTGTTAACTCTATTCAACTTAGTTAACTGAAAGTGGTGGCGTGACTTTTTTTAATATTTTATCTTTCTTCCAATGCTAAAACAACGTCATCTTGATCGGCATTTAATTTTTAATATACTTCATTAAAAATTATATATATAAAGGCAACAACAGTACAGCGATGGTGAAAGGGCTACCCTTGCTGCTGAGAAGGGTAGACAATGGTGGGATATTGGTCACTGGGGGTCGCCGAGCCTTAGCCAGGGGCCGGTGACCCTTGCCAATCGAGCGAGGGCCGTCAACCCTCACCCCATCTGAGGGTGGGCAACAACCCTCGCCGACGAATTCCCCACCACTGCCGACCCTTCTTGGCTGCGAGGACTGTCCCTCACCACCTGATTCTAAATGATTTTGCTTCTCTTTTTTTTTACGCCGTTTTAACTACGTCATCGCCACACAAAAAAAAGAACATATGAAAAAACAAAAAAAATCTTTATTAACATTTTTCGTCAATCAAGTTCAACGAAGTTAACCGAAGAATTCAATTATATCATTTTAACAAGTTTTAAGATCCGATTTCACTTTCGGCAAGTTTTAAAATTTGATTCTACTTTGGTGATAATTTCGAGAGCCTGAACCTGTGGACGAGTTGTGGACGAGTTGTTCGACTCAAGCTCGCTCAATGGTCCAACTCTAAGGCCGGGCAATACTAGAGTGAGTGATAGATCTATAGAGATTCATTAATTCGAAGTGTATTCACCTTCTCGCGACTAATTCAAAATCGCCGTTTCTGTTCTTTCTTTCTTTTTCATTCTTTTTCTTGTTTTCTTGGGTAAGCTGAAAAATAGTCAAATGGCTGAGATACATGACTCCAGATTTGGTAGAACCACGAATAACAGAGAAAAATACAGGAAAAAGAAAAGGGCTCGAATTTCATCATCTTCTTCCCCTGAGAAAACAAGAGAGTTCAGACGGGAAAAGCAGAGACCGACAGAGGGGACAAGTGACTTGATTGTGGTCCACCCAGCGATCCAAGCACTCTCTGTGGAACGCGTGGGAGCAGTTGCTCAGCTCCCTGACCTCGTCCCTCTCCTCGATGCCGCTCAAGCACACTGCGCACCCTCCATTGTTGCCCTCTCCTTCGTCAGCTCCATGTCCGTGTCTCTCCAGGAACCTTGCGTACTCGATGACCGGGACTTGGCTCTTGACCATGGCCGTCAGGGTGTGGACTGGGACTAGGATGGGCGACGGCGACGGCGACGAGCCGTCCATGATGAGTATGGTGTTGGGGATTTCTTCTACTTCTTCTTCTTCCCCCTCTCGATCATGCGGCTTGAGGAGACCCAGATGAGCGAGAGCTGCGATGAGCACGAGCTTGAGCTGGCACAGGACATCCATGGCGGCACCACGAAACTCCATAACAACGAGAGAGAGAGAGAGAGGCTTATGGGAAAGACTGACGAGGAGCAGAGCCACTAGCGCACCCTAGTCCTTAAAAGGGGTGCTTCGGCTTCTAGAAGCTTTTCGAGAAGAAAAATAGTAGTTTTATATTTAGTTTTTTTTACTGATACTTGACGGTAAAATGATTTAAAGATTAGTATCATGCAAAAAATTTAAACTGATTCATCTACCTCACTTTTGACCGAATGAAATTTCAGGTCACAAAAATTTCAAATTTATACACTCGTGCCGAGTTTAGCACGAACTAAATTTTTGTGTTATAAAAAATTACAAATTAATATATTCGTGCCACATTTATTCTAAACTAATCTTCGCATCATCGAAAAAAATTAATTTGGAATAAATACAACACGGATATATTAGGGTAGAATTTTTTAGGACGTGAAAACTAGTTTTGGGCAAATGTGACATAAAAATACCTGTTTAGATTTTTATAGTATTAACCCAAGAATTCATAATGACTTTTATACAATAAATCTGAATGTTTTGCTCTACATAGCTGCCATATTATATACCCTAGAAATTTAAAACTTATAATTTAAGTAAAGGGCTTTAATAAATGGAAAATTTTGTCATTTTGAAAGTGATTTCAAAAGTATTAGTTTCTCTTTTAGATAACTTAACAAGACTAGTTTTTTCTTTTTGGTCGAATTAACAAGACCAGTTAGATAGCTAAATTTTCACATCTTTCTCTAAAAAAAATAGATATATTGATATTAATTTATGAAATCCTTAATATAACGATCCAGTCCGTTTTGCACGAGCTAAGCCCCAAAAACATTACTTAGAAAAACTACACAGATTGATCACCTGCTCGGGAAAAAACTACGACAAAATGATCACCATTTAGGGATTTGTGTGAACTTTTGAATCACTCAAATTGATTTCTCCCAACCGAGGCGAGACTCGGATGTCACAATTGTGATAAACAATATAACACCGCTTTGGCGCACATGAACGGCTTAATTTAGATCTTAAACATTTCGTGATTGACTATCTTAATTCTAAAAATCAGTTGTCCCATGCCATACATTGTCTTCTTCATTTTAAAGTAACCCCATCTCACCCGTACGGTTCAGGCTATAAGCCAAAGCAGGCCTTCTGGACAAACTTGTACAGGGTAGCGTGGGCGAAGTCGCATAAATTTGTGGGGGCACGGCTTAATTCTTCTTTCCTTTTGGTGGCAGCTGATTGATGTGTCCATTTGTGGCCGGGAGTCGTGTAAAGCGCACAGCCTCGAGCAGTGTGCTGTTGCCGCAGCGGACAAAATCAAGTAAAGTAGCTGGAGCGTTGGAACGGTGCACGAGGAGCTAGATCCCGGAATTGGTTTTCGGTTCTAGAAGCTTTAAAGATTCGAACGTGGAACCACGTTTTAAGATGCCGAAGGGATTGATAAGTAAAACTTAACTAAACAAATACCCTTAAAAGTTATATAAATATGCATATATATATATAGTGATTTCGAGATCGCTTGACGAAAGAGACCTGTTTTACTTCAATAACGTGAAGAACTTACCCTTGCTCGTACCTAAAATTGCGATTTCCATTTTGCGAAAGGCCAAACCATAACCCAGAATGATTCGAACCACGTAAGCATTTATCGTAAATTCAGTCTTAGTAAGCAATATGGAAGGAACCAAGCATTGGTTCACAGTCGCCAACGTGGGGGCCAAGTTGACCTTTGATGGCTCGGTTTGTCCTTGGAGAGAGAGACAGAGAGAGAGAGACTACTTTCTTCTTCTTCAAAGGTAGCATGTTCCAAACAGACCGCGCCAAGTGGCAAGGGTTTCTAGAAGGAAACCCCATTCGATTCCTCACCTAACTTCCCCATGTCACGAGGTTGCAACCGAAATATGGAGACATCCGGTGCACATGTAATTTGCACTGAGACGATCTCGCCAATCACACCCGAAGACTTCGGTCGATGGAGCCGAGCGAAGGTTTGATTGAGATCGCGTAAGAACAAGTGAGTCCAGAGAAAAGATGCCCAGCGCGCTGATTAATTTATGTCTTGCTTCCAAGGAATCGAGATCCGTGTGGAGTCAGCATTCCTCTCGCTTTCTGGATGAATTCTTTCTCCTTTCTTTAACCTCCCTATGCACCAGGTGCTGACGTGGAAGATTAAAGATTCTAAGAACATGCGCTTCTTGCTGAAATGGGACTTGCCATGGTAGCAAAGCACCGGCCAATATGAACTCGCATGTGCCGTAGAACTACCCACCTAGTGTTTGCTATTTGGCCCCATTTTCCAGCACCCACCCGTGCCCATGAATGTGGGAGAGAAGCGAACTTGGTCGTGTGTGCCAGTGGGCCTGGCAAAGCAGGCCTACTCGATGAGCTCATCCGCATTTTCGGCAAGCATGAAGCTTATCGAGCCCAATGAAAGCACTGGCAACGATTAGCGTGAATATCTATCTGGTCGGCTAAGCATTTCATCGAACGGTTGACATGCACGATGGAGCCCATCCCTAATAGCACAAAAACTCGGATGGAGCGAAGGCAACAGAAGGACAATTCATGGAAATCAAATGGGGGAACAAATCACAGCGACAACATTTCAACAGCAGTAATAACATCGAAAAAGATGATGACACCATCATCGTGTCCAACCAAAACTAACTGCGATTCCTAAAACACTGCATCGGATTTAACATAACACTAGCAACAACCCAGCTAACAAATCAATCCGCCTGTAACTTCACTAGTCCTTCAATACATCACAGAAACCCACCCCACCCGTCTAACTAATGAAACCCAAGAAGATCCCACCTCAGCCTCCGAATCCGTACAGAGTCCGGCCCTGCCTCTTGAGCGCATACACCACGTCCATGGCCGTCACCGTCTTCCTCCGGGCGTGCTCGGTGTAGGTCACGGCATCGCGTATCACGTTCTCCAGGAAGATCTTGAGGACCCCCCGGGTCTCCTCGTAGATCAGGCCGCTGATGCGCTTGACGCCTCCCCTGCGAGCGAGCCTCCTGATGGCGGGCTTGGTGATCCCCTGGATGTTGTCCCTCAGCACCTTTCTGTGCCTCTTCGCCCCTCCCTTTCCCAGGCCCTTCCCTCCCTTTCCTCTTCCTGACATTTTTGCTTCGAGCTTCCTCTTTCTCGCTTGCCAACTGGTGAAGTTACGCTGTACCATTGAGCTTGGAGAGACACATATATAGTGGGCGAGATTTGAATGTTTTCAATTTTGGCGCTTACTTTGTTCGGAGGGAAAATTGGACCGTCGGATGTTTTTTGGTATCAACGGTGGGGAAAGTCGATCCGTGTGCTCGAGACAGAGTTCATCTTAACCGTTCATTGATGCTATCCGACGGTTCTTGGTGGATAAGCCGTGTTCTAATGACGCAGTCAAGCTGTGACTAGCACGAAGTACTAGCAGATTCCGTTTGTTTCACGGAAAATAGCCTCCTAAAGAAAAATATTTTCCATGAAGTTATTTTTTAAGAAAATAATAATATTTTTCGGTGTTTGGCTAATACTTAAAAATGAACTGAATAACAATTTCCGTCGTTTTGCAAGCAATTGATTTTCCAGCAGGCAGCGGGTGGCCGTGGGCGGCGATCGACGGTGACGACCGGCAGAAAATGATTTTCTTTTTTAAAAATGAGGAAATCGTTTTTCATACTTTTCAAAGAGATTTTTTCTAGAGAGGAAAATGTTTTTCAGGATTAGCCTATTTTCCGCCCCCCAAACGCCGGAAAATTCGAAAAACATTTTTCGGGAAGTCATTTTCCGCGAAACAAACATAATTGTAATTTGCTTTCACGGAATGTGAATTGTAATAGCTCGAGCTGATTTAGATGAATTGCCTAAAATTTCATGTGATCGAAAGCATACGCGACTCCGAAAATAGCGCGCGGATGTGGTCGCTATGCCGATCGCGATTTTGTATTTGCTTTGTTAGGATTACAACGTTGCAATCGTACCACTAATCTTTTCCTACATTCTATTCAGCTGCATAAAACGGTGTCTGGTTAACTATCCTGATCGCCAGAGGACTTCTCACGGCTCGCACTCCATCGGTCCAAACCAAGCTTCCAAAGTAGTACCCCGTGCTCACCGGTGCGATGGCCCGGACCGTAACTCCGAAGGCCATCTTCTTGGTTCGTCGATTGAACGCCAGGACGTGAGGCTTCACCGTCACCATAGTGCCGGAGGGCGGCTCGATCTCGGCCCAGTATCTCGATCCAGGGGGTCCAGTGTTTGTGACGGTTCTGGTTACGGTGACGGAGCTCCTGAGGCTCGGTATGGTTATGGAGGGGAGGTTCACGTCGGTGACGGAGGGTCTTCTTGTAGGGCAATGAGCAGGCTTTTCGGTCACATGAGAGATCTCGGAGTCGTTGTAGCCCATAGCGCATAGGTAAACAATGTAGTCGGGCATGCCTGCGTCGTAGATTAGGCCCGGTTCGGCTGCGGAGTTCGGGTTCGCAATGCCGCCTCCCATGTCGAACGGGTCGGCCAGTTTCAGAGGATTTCCCGAGGCAAGGATAGGAAAACCCGACGGATTGTTCCTCCAGGCTGCAAAAGGCTTTCTACATCAGCAATGCTTAATCACTTGAATAGTAGTTGAAATTCTCTGATTCATGAACATCATCTATGTTAATGTCTCCGAACGTGTGAGCTGATGCAATGTGCTCATCGGTCGCTCCACCGACCAAAGTGGCGAAACAGTAAACGGAACCGGTTGTGGAGTAAACAGGAAGAGAAGTTTGGTTGAAGTAGATCTTAAAGAACTGCTTTGCGATTCATTTTCACTCGGTCGAGTCGGGTAAGTACCGGTAGTTACGAGGGCCGATCTAACTGCCGCCGGTGACCAATCCGGGTGAAGCGCTTTGAGGAGCGCCACGATGCCCGCGACGTGAGGAGTCGACATAGAAGTTCCAGAGTGCATCGCGTATCCATTGTCAGCCAACGGATCGTAGGGAGAAGCGGCGGCTAGGATGTTCACCCCGGGTGCTGCTACATCTGGCTGCGTCACAGAACAACATCAGAAGCGGATGTTCCATCTATTTGATCCGTACAAAAGAGACGAGTTGATGATTTTTCGATACTCCATCTAACTTTCAAACGAGCTAGAATCAGCACGTTTGTGTAGAACTTCCAAACTGCACGACTGATGACTGAAGGCCACAGTAGAAAAACCCAATGTACCTTGAGAATCGCAGGGGAAATAGAGCTCGGCCCTCTGGACGAGAAAAAGGCAACCTTTGCTGGGATTGCTTTGCCAACAGCAGTTATAGTCCGGCTCAATTTCACCACTGGGAATCTGCATAGGATCCATGAAACAGCCATCCGATTCTGTGAAGTGATATAGCTTCAGGTTTCGACGGATTGCGACATGACAAGGATTGTCATGACATACCTTGCCGAGCGGAAGTACAACAGAATTCGGGTTCCAATCTCATAATCCACCTCCACGCATGGGAAGTCGCCGCTGCACGGAGCCAACCCGTCACTTGGATTCTTGGCAACAATAACGCCAACACCCCTAGAAGCCTTCACGGCCGCTGCGGCGATTGTCACTGCGAGCCTACGCGTCGTGTAGGTGAAGCACAGGACCACCTTCCCAGCCATCAGCGTTGCATTAGGGGAGAGAAGGTCACATACCCTGTCATTAATTCAAGAGAAGATTAGCAGCTTTAGCTTTCTCTGTCCACAATTACCGGTAACGGGGATCATCGGACAAGCGAGTACCCTGCCAAAGTAGGGTCGAGGGTTGTGCCTTCCGGATATAGCAAATTCGTAAAACCGATTTCCTTTCCTGTGTATATAGCTTGGCCCTTAGGGAGTAAGAAGCAACTCATCACACATTTGGTGCAAAATTCCAAGGATGCTTTACATGCTAACTACATATAAACAACGCATACCGCTAACGTTTCGTTGTTTCCGAGGGTTATGAGAGTACGGAAGGTTCGGTCCATGGTAGTTGCTCCGACAGTTAGTATCCATGGCGCTGTGTTCTGCACCGTCTGAGCGGCCGGTCCATCATTGGCGGCTCCACAGACTACAGTTATTCCTCGTGCCACAGCATGGAACGCACCGGTGGCAATGCCATCTCGGTCATCCACGTCGGAGAAGAGAGGAATCGCGGTCCCAATAGACAGAGAGAGCACGTCGACTCCATCATGAATTGCCTCATCAAATGCTTTCAATATGTCTGCAGACGAGCACTGTCCGCCGAGCACGTTCCAGCACACTTTGTATACCGCTAGCCGGGCACGGGGAGCACCGCCTCGCGCTAATCCATACCCGACTCCTCTGTAACTAACATTGCTCACGAAAGAACCGACGGCGGTGCTCGACGTGTGAGTCCCATGTCCATTCGCATCTCTTGGCGACAAGAACTCTCGCTCGCCCGAGGCGTTCAATGGTCTTCCATACTCTGCTAGGAATCCGTCCACGAACCAACGAGCCCCAATTATCTTTCTGCTGCAGTGTTTGGCTGGATCAAATTGCTCCGCCGGTTCGCAACTGCCTTTCCAGCGTGACGGGATTGGCCCGAGGCCTTCGTCATTGAACGACTTTGACTCCGGCCAAATTCCTGCTACATTATGAGAACCATAAAGCTAGTGACAAGCTTTAATCATGAAATGGAGAAAGAGGGCAAAAATGGAGAGAGAAAATCGACCTGAATCTAGCATGCCTACTATAACTCCATCGCCCATTCTGCTCTTGTAAAGGAGACTGGTGGGTGAAGGAGAAGGAGAGAGACCGAGGAAATCCCAGCTCCTAGTAGTTTGCAGGCGGAAAAGGGTATTAGGTACGACGCGGACGACCCTGGGGAACTCTGAAACATCAGCAAATGCCGAAGTATAAGTCCATGAAATGATCTTCAGGCCCAGCAAAGGAGTGCAAATTAATTGTTTACCCCAAAATTAACATGAATATGTCAGAAAGATTTCGATGTACCGGCGAGTTCTTGGGCCTGAGACTCTGTAAGCTTCGCAGCAAAACCGGAGAAGCCATGCCTATAGCTGTACAAAATCGATTTGGCGGCCGCTTCCTTGCTGAAGCAGTATGTTCGAGAGAACAGATAAAAAGCAGAAGCACACCAGGCCGCACCATTAGGAAGTAAGTCACAACGCTTGCTTTTGTTATAAATTTCTTCACGAAATTTTGTAAACTCCTTTTACCTCCCAAGAATTGAAGCAAGCATGTCATGATGTGTATTGGTCTCCAACGCGGGATCGTCTTGCTTTCTCGCTCCGAGATACACAATATGAACCTGTCCATAAATGATTTGCTCAAAACTCCTACCGACTTCTTCCCCTCTTAAAGAAACAGAATCACACAGAAACACTTTTAAGATCATGAGATTCACACACATTGCTCTTTGCCTTCACCGTTCTTATAATGCCGCGTTGCCCAAGGAGAAAACATATGACCACCAGCAGATGTCCCAAATTTCTCATGGCGGTGTCTCGCCAACGCCTTGTAAACAAACAGGTGGAGATGAAGTGAATATCCGGATTGCAAGACTGATCACTCGCTACTTTAGCAACTACCTAATATAGAAACTCGATGCATTAGAGAACAATGCAATGCCCACTTTAAAAATCCCTGAAGGCAAGCTTGCAAGGTCAGTCACAAAAGTTGTGCAATCCACACCAAGAACTCAGAAGTGTGGAAACTAAGTAATGGTCAAGCTAGACAATGACTTCAGTCCGGATTTAACTATTTTGCTTTGCGATCAAGCCCATAATAAGCAAACCCTTCTGAAGGGTGGTCCTTATTGAAGATGCCACTGGTTAAACAGCAGTAAAGGAAGGAAAGAACATGCAGTGAAACAGAGTTCGGTCCTACAAGGACCTACAAGGCAAAGGTCACCTAAATTTAAAGGGTCACTTACCTTAAAAGGTGACACTTATGGGGTTTTCTTGGCTTCAAGTATGATGAGTGAAGGCCAGAACAAAGACTTTTACTGTACGTTTATACTTTGAGTATATTTCCTCAGACAGTAGTCACCTTGAAGTATATGAAGATGAACAGCTAATTAAAAAAAAAAAAAGCGTGGGTGAAACTAACCCAAGTAATACGTGTCACTTCCGCTCGATCAGCACCACCCAACAACCACGCCGTCTGTAGAATGAGCCCATCTAATGTAACTTCCGTGGCTTGTACAAGACTAGACCAAATAATTGCCTGGAATTCCACTGTTCGCATGTACATTCGAGATGGTTAATCAACTGAATTTTCAGACGGTGTCACGTATGCTGAGTTAAATGTATAAGCTTTATCAGGCTCTGTTCTTCAAGATATCAGTTCCACGGGTGAGGTTCAGACTGATTCAGTATGCCGATATTATGACAGTTTTTGTTAAGAGTTGTTTATATTCTTCAACATACAACCGTAAAAACAAGATGGTTGTTTACAGAAATAGATATGAGAGGCATACTCGTCCAAATAAGTTAGCCGGTAGAAACATAAAACATCATGCTTAACCACAAGTTTTAGCACATTTTCACGTGGCTCAACCGCTTGGAGGCAAGCCACAGGGAGCAAGTAATCTATCTAGAATCTCCTAATGATGCATTCGAGGAAGCTCAACCGAGGCAAGACATCCCGAACTGCAAAAATTTGCAATGTATTTACGTCTAGTTTGGTAAGATCGTCATAAGCATGAGAAGGTCTCGAACGTTTGGCAACTTGCAACATGTTTTTTATACCATCAACCCCTTTTGGGCATTTGAGCTCAATGACGACCGTTGAGAACAGTGTTGAACAGCATCATACGAGTGGGGGTTTGCGGTGGGGGGTTGGGGAGGGTGGGTTTAGGTTGAAGGATTTTGCAGTATCGCACTTTTAAAAGTAATTCCGTTGACCGATTAACCAGAGATTTTTCCATAGCAGCTTCAGAAACAGCATGGGTTGGACCGTAACTAGTATAAATTTCACGTACTGGAAGACCAACACACCGCCCCATTGCTGTCATGTATAGCCTGTTTCTATCTTATTGCATACTTGGCAAATGTGTTCGGTAGCCAATCATCTGAAGATGCCTCCTTGGGGACAAGATTGACGCCGCGTACCCACAGTTCCATACTTGTGGGAGACCTTGCCTCGAAGTGAACCTCTCTCCCAGTTTCGGTCACCACCCTAAACAGCAAACCGTTCTCATTAGCAATCTTCTTCCTCCGGTTCTTCTGGAAGCTCCTACTAGGCCCTGCCATGGCCTCCTTACACACCACATTTCTCTTACTAGACGTCCCCCAGGTTAACAGGCCCGTTTTCAGCATCCTAGCAACCTTTAAATGTGGCGAGCCCCTACCTTCTCTAGTATGCTTGAGTAGCTCCTCGCCCATGAGCACATGAGATAGAGCCAAATGGTCGAAAATTGCTTCCTCTGCTGCCTTGCTTTTACAGCTTTTCCTGGCAAGTAGGAGTGCCGTCTCACCTCTTTGGTTCAGGATTCCACAGTCAGCCCCGTTTTGTAGTAATAGCTTGCAAACTTGGGCATTCCCTTCCTTCGCCGCAAGCATTAAAGGTGAATGCCCGCTCTCTTCCAAGGAGTTCACAGGATAACCCATGTTCAAGAGCTGGCCAACCGCGGGCAAGTTTCCGGTACGTGCAGCAAAGTGAAGGGCTCGGAACTCTGAGTAGCCCTTCAAAGATTGTGACAAGACTGCATCGAGCAATATCTCTTCAAACCGCACCCTCAAACTGGCATAGGTGTGATGCAGAAGGATTGATGCAACCGTCTGTCCATCCCGGCCCTTGACACTGATGTCAGCACCCGACTCGATGAGGTGGCGAAATACCTCAGTGTGGCCGACCTTTGCAGCAGCCAAGATTGGTGTCAAACCTGAATTGTCATGCTTATCTATATTGTCCCTTGAACTTCGCAGGATTTTCTGCAGAATTTCCACATTCCCATATCCCGAGGCAAAATGGAGCGGAGAGAAGACCTCCACGCTGCTGGAGTAGATATTTTCCCGTGCTGTGATTGCTCGACCAAATATATTGGGCAAAGAGGAAGCAAAAGCACTTCTCTTTGCCAAAGATACAGCGCTTTCTTCAGTTTTATTGACTAGGCCCACATTAGCGCCGGCAGTAATTAGTTCAAGGAAGCATTCTGGTTGATCAAATAGGGCAGCGATCATCAATGCTGTGTTCCCAGATTCGGTCCTTGAGTCAACGTTGCATCTGTGCTCAACCAATTGCTTTAAAATGGAAGGGCAACCCACCCTTGCAGCCAAGTGAATCGGATGAGATTCATGTCCCTTCTCTGTCTTTATGGGGAAGTCGGCGTCGGCTCCAGCCTTAAGGAGCAAGGAAACCGCCTCTTGGTTTTGGCAGAGGATCGCATAGGAAAGAAGGGTTCTTCCTTTTAGTTGGCTTTTGAGGAATGAGTTGTCATGATGAAGCAGGAGCTGTAGGATTTGGCCGGTTGCTTCATAGTATTCAACTGCACACCATGCTTCGTTGTAGGGCTCCCCCAAGCATGCACCGACTCTCAGTTCCTCACCAGAGAAGATGTCCCAGGACCACGCACTAAGCCTAATGTGTCGACCGGTCTTTGCATCTGCCTAAAAGTTGTAGACATGATTAGCTGTTAGAAGGCAAAGCTCTCTCATCAGCACGGAACCGCCAAATTAAGACCTCTAAACTTGAAAAGCAAGCCAAATGGGGTGACAAATATGCACTAAACATGGGAAGGAGTGTGCTCCATGTGAGATTGGTGACTTACATTTTCGCATTAAGCATTTGTAAGGAATGACGAGAAACAAAAGATAAGTTACACAAACAAAGACCGAGAGTGAAATGTACTCCAGTCCAGCAAAGGCAACGTATAATACCACTATGTCGAGAGAAACACCGATGACAAAAGTATTGCGAATTAAGTACAATGTTACCTCCAATAGATATTGAACCATAGCTACTTGCCGGCTCACAATTGCAGCCACTAAAGGCGAACAGTCAACATTAGCATGCAATGAAGGCTTCAGGGAGCGCAAGAGAACCCTATCAGTGCAATCAATGTTAACCCCATTCTGTAGGAGAAAGGTCGTCAATTAGTTAGTAACATGATGTTGAACCCAAATGACTAGTGAGAGTAGATTAATGCATGCCTTGATTAAATTAGAAACCACATCAACAAAGCCTCTGCAGCTTGCAGATACAAGCGCATGTTGAGCCACATCAGGTCCAATCATCTCAGAGCATATTAGTAGCTCAGCAGCTTCGGCCTGACCAGATAGACAAGCTTCCATCAATGCACATTCACATGCCAATTTAGATGCCCCTGCCTTGAGGAGCATGTCGAGGAGGGCACAGTGGCCTTTGCGAGCAGCGGCAGTGGTTGCATAGCCTCGAAAAAGTTCCACATTAACATCGGCTCCAGCTGACTACAAAAAAAGGATGGATTACGAAGTGGCTCGAAAAGAAAATCTACAAGACACAAATTCTCTCCCTGCGAAACCAGGCAGTCACAAAGCAATGATGCAGATGCTCTGCTCATCACTTCACCAAAATTTCATTGCTCTATTTTAAGTGATCAGAAAATTCTGCTTAACTGGAGAACCGACCAGCGTCTCCAACTATAAACACTCAGTAGAACTTCAGTATCCAAACGATTCTTAGAGGACATCCATAACGAATGTGCCCTTTCAATAAAGCAAGCTAGCATTGATCCGATCAGTCTGAGAACTTGTCCTTTTACAAAGGTTTGCTGGCTCAAGTTACTTCTCATCTTATATTAGCAATGCAAATAAGCTCAAGAGGAAAAATCATTGAAAGCCCGAATTGACAAATGAAACCGAAAGCTGCATAATCTTCAAGGGAGGACTTCACTTTGTCACAACTTCATGCTTAATCTGATGTTTAACTTTCAAAAACAGCAAAGGGCAGGAACTTCCCTACGGTTCGGTTCGTAATAGCTACTTTTCCCATACCCATGGTTATGCTCACGCGTTTATGATGACTACTACCCTGGGATTGTGAGTTGCAGAACAATTTCTATGAAATTGAGGAACAGTATCACGAGCGCCAGCGAAAAGAAAATCTCAATAAAACGACAAGCACAGACCACACTAACAGGGAAAACAAACAAACAGGAGCAGTGCAAGGCAAGGACAAATTTTGGAAATCTTACCAGGAGCTTCCTAGCAATGTCCACATGACCAGAGTGAGCAGCCGCAAACAGGGGAGTGACATCGGTCACAAAGTCCCTAACCTCGATCTCCAATTCATCCGCCTCTTCTTCTCTCAGCAACCTCTCGGTGCACTTCAAGCTCAGCCTCACCGTCCCTATGTAGTTCACATCCACAGCCTCACTTTCCAAGCACTCGCTCACAGTCCCGGCATCACCATTCAGCGCAGCCCCTATCAGCCTCTCCAAAACCAATGCGAGCCCGTCGCTATCTCTCGCGCTGACGAATCTGTGCCTCCCCATTTCCGATCTCTCCCTCCCTCGCTCTATCATGGAAACATCGACTCTTACAAGAAACCCACCACATAGAAGAAAAAAGATCACGTCTTTATAGTCCAATCTGGATCAAGATCAGGGGAATAATTAAAGGGGTCAAGAAGGTAGTCCAGAAACCGTTGTGCTTGCTTGTGCATATTTTAGCTGACAACGTATCGTGTATCGCTGCATTATTATATGGTCGCCACAGTTATGACAGCCGTTAAATACTCCAACGAGGCAAACATAAAACAAGATAAATGAGCGAGTATAGATTCATCACTCACCGTGCGCGACCTTCCTCCGACGTTCTAATGCAAGAGAAAAGCAACGAAAGAACTGGGAAACAAACAAAAGAAAGGAACAAAAAACGCATTTCTTGACTCGACATGACACGGCCTTTGCATTATCGGAATCTACGTGTGTGTATGAACTGCATGATTACTTCCATTTTCGGTTCGCATGTCCTAATCGCTGCGTTATCGTCCTGTTCAGTCTCGTCCCTCTGCATGGCGGGGCCTTTGGGGGGAGCACAAGACAAGAACGGTCAATAATCAGCAGGGCATATTCCGAACGGCAACTGGTACCCAGCAAAAAAGCCTTAAAAAAATCTGAAGAAAACAAAAGTCATAATTTCAAAGTGATGCTTCTTCTTCTTTTTTTCGCGTTGCGCATGACCATCGGTGTACTGAATACAATAAAGAAAGAGAGTTTGAATTTTGACGCCAAAAGGAGGGGAGGGTGGCTTGAGCTTGAGCATCTCGAGGGAGGATTCGATCGAGGGACGAAAAGTCAAAACGAGGTGGTTGTGATGAGTGACGTTTTGGAGAAGAGAGGAGCCAAGACCATTTCGGATGTAGTTGGATCGAGCAACTAGGAACGGTCCGCAGTAAATTGACAATGCGGATGTAGGAAAAGCTTTTCTTGTTCTTCGGCTCTTCTTTAGTTATTACACCATCACTAGGCTTGAGCATCCCAACTATTACTCCAAGGCTCACATCTCATAAGCGAGACCTTTGGGATCATATCATAAGAAAGAAAACAAGCCGATGATCACCTTCCTGTGCGATTACTCAAAGTGTTCCTTTTAGGGAACACGGCCCGTGCCAAGCAGACGAGTCAAATTGGGTTTAGAAGAACTTCTTCTCCTGTAGAAACCCTCGCCAGGCTTATGATGTGGCTGGCTAGCCCTCGGCAAGTCGTCGGTGAGGCCAATCACCCTTGCTAGGACCTTGGCAAGGCTTGCTGGCCCTTGTCGACAAAGGAACGAGCGGAGGTTGCCCTATGGCCTACCCTCCTCGCCATAAACCCGCTATCTCCCTCTCTCGGTCCTCTTTTGCGTATTTATTTATTTCTTAATTTTAGTATATATATATATATATATATATATTCAATTTTTTTTTTGTGACATGGTAAGGTGAAAATGACGTGGTTTTGTATTTGAGAAAGCTCCATTTTCGAGTTAACAACCACATAGGATCGAAAAATGATGAGGAAAAAAAAAATTCCTGTGGAACTTTTCGTCTATCAGAATAGACAATCTTAAATGAAGTTTGCAAATTTAAGTACTTAAGCACACAAAAACAAGTTTTAAGCCTTAAGTACGGGATCAATTTAGAAATTTTGATGTTACCGTGTCAAATGTAATTTTGCACTACGATTTGAACTTCAAAGCGAACGAAACCCCACAGTCTCATTCGTAACTGCACTTCCCAATGTAGTGATCAAGCATACATTGGTATGGATGGACTTTTGCATTTTCTTAGGATTCGACACACAATCATAACGAAGTAAAGCACATTGAGAAAGAAAAATCGAAAAACGAGATTTTATCCCAATTCATCTTCAAATTAGGGTTACGTCCAGCAGAGTATTAATTCCATTATGATTAGCACCTCGCATCTCTCTTTACATCACTCAATTATAGGAAGAAAGTAGTATATATAGTAGTATTTATTAAGAGCTCAAACTATAAAAATCCTCTAATATCCAGGGGACGCTGTCCGATTGAGACTTCCACCCTTGGAGCCTGCCCATATAGTGTAGAGCAGGACCCATTTATTTTCCTATCAGTGGGGAGTATAAATCACACCCAAATGCATTTTACCTTTTGATTTTTGCTTGACCTAAATCTCTCCACCTGCATATTTCGACTATCTTTACATTGATCCGAAACTTTCAGAACACTCAAATACCGACCAGTAAATTACATATCAAATTTTCACGACCTTTTAAATTTTGTCCAAAGAAATGAAAAGTACTTTTCTTATTTTCCTTAAATTTAAAACTAAGATTCCCTTGTTTCAAAGCATCGTCCTTCCCAAAATAGTGAAAATTCGTAGAACGAGTGGGCTCGTTGAGAAAATTCGTGTTTGATTTAAGCCCAGAGGAGAGCAAAGAAGACAAGGGCGACTGGATGTTGGGCTTTGACCAAAAAAAAAAAAGAGTGGATGTTGGGCTCTTGCAGACTTTATATTGGGCTAGGCTTTTGACAATTGTGCTGTTGAACTTGCGATCCATGACACAAAATTTAAAAGAGGAGAAGGAGCATTTGTGGAGTTTATATGATCTTAATCCAGTGCTTAACCATGATTATTAAAATGATTAGTGAGTCCCAATTGATTTTCCCTCCTTCCTCTTTAGAAGTCTTGCGCATAATTGTCAGCACGAGCTAGTTCAAAAGATGGAAGCTTCGCGGCAGGATCGACGTGAACAGATTGTGCCGAAATTTACTCGAAGGCAAATCCTGAAAAAAAAAAAATCGCTAAGATGGTGCACCGGAACTGAATCGACGGCACGGATCCGGAAAGCTGCGGCCAAGAAACACGTCGGAATTCAGTCGACCGAAATCGGAGTCGCATGGGAATGTCGAGGGTATCGGACCTAACCTTTTTTTTTCCTTTTTTGTTGACTTTTGTTGGGCGGAGTTTCAAATGTGAAATTCATTTCTCCTTTCAACGCTGTTGGAGGGTTGGGACACTTTTGACCCAGGAGGGGAGGGAGACTAGGCAAGCGTTTCCTAGGTCAAACTTTTGAACTAGCTCGTGCACCCAATAAGAAAAACCTGGCAATTGCTAGAGTCCTCGTGGTCTTAATTTATCCATTCGTTGCATTGCATGGTAAATCCCTACAGACCTCGACAATGAATATATATATATATATATATATATCTTTAACTTTACTTCTCATGTCCTAGACTTTTCTAATGTACTGAAAGTTGAAAATATCGTCCAATGTCGAGGTAGGCTGATCAATAAATTGGCTGTAACGACCTTTTGAGATCGAGGTTGGGGCGAGGTGAGGTTCACAATAATGTTTGCTGGCCTAGACACATCGCCGGGTTACTGACGGGTAATGACTCAAGTCGCCTGTCGAGTTTCCCCCGTTCGTTTTCTTTCGGTTTCGAGTTAAAGTTCGTGTATCTTTAATCGTTTGAATCGAGAGAGAGAGATTGTATTCGGTAATATTTTGGTTAAGCAACGCGTGAGTATCGTTCTCAAACGGTTAAAATTTGCAACGCCTATAAAGTTGCATAGTCAAGTGCAGTGACATCCGAGCTCAAACTCGAATTAACTCGTGATATCGAAACTAAAGGACGAGCCGGAACTTGTGCCGACCGAGAAAGCCTCAAATCTAATTCGATTTTATGTGAGCAAAGTCACATTGAACATAAAATGACGAATGCGTCGTAACCACTTCGACGTCATGATTTCGAACTCTTCGAGATTCGCAAAATCACCCAACTCTATCCCTCTTTCCTCATCTCGACAGACAGGGATGCAAAAGGCAATGGCAATTTTAAAGAGTTACCCCCCCCCCCCCCCAAATCTTTTTAACATGTGAATTTACCACGAGATAATTGGGAAAAATAAGTAACACGTGATTTTGGCGTGGAAAAGCAAGCCTTGAGTGCACCGTTCGCAAGTTGACACGTGGCATTCCTGGAGCCACATTCTAATGGCACGTTTCTTTCGTTGTACGGCAAAGAAGCAGGAGTGGCGGGTCTACACGCGTGTTTCCTGCTGCTTCTCGCCTAATCTCTTTTTTGCCCTTTTGTGAACCTAATAAAAAAGCACATAAGTGAATAAATAAAAAGGCCAACAAAGGAAAAATAAATTTCGGAACGGAAGATTTTCTTACGTTTGTGAAAATCTCGGGTATTTCCTTACAAAATAAGAAGAAATTTGACTTATTCGAACGTGAATTTCAAAGGGGTCATTAGGAATTTGAATTCACAATTAATAGCCTGTTTGGCAACGATTCTAATTCTCGAAATTAATTCCGACGAAATTGATTTTTTCTAATTTTGTTTCCTGAATGAGTTTCAGAAAATCGCGTCTGGTAACTGTACAAAATTTCGGTAATTGCACAAAATTTATGTTCTTGAAATAGAAATGCGTTCGGTAATTGCATATAATTTATGTTCTCATGAACAATTTCTTTTCTCGACTTTTTTTTATTTAAGTCAAATAATTACATCTTGTAACTATAAAATCAACCATATCGCATCACTAGTAAAATGCATACTAATCATTCATAATCTATAACGAGTTTATTTATCTTGTGGAGCATAAAGATTTTAAGTTAAATCGTCAATTTGCATTTGAATTCTTTCCACAAATTTGCACTTAAACACTTCTATATTTAGCCAAATCCATACATAACCCAACTTCTATCACTTAACCACTTATATTTTTAATCAAATCACGATATATTTATTTCTTATAATTTGCTAAGTATGCAATACAAATCTAGAGAATTTTTTTCATTTATATAATTTTTTTCAATTATTAAAACATATATTTTAAATAATTAATTTTAAATTAAATTATTTTGTTATTATAAAAATATTTTCATTTTAATTTTATTTTCCTCTTTCTTCGATGATTGACAGCAACGGACAATGAAAGCAAAGGACAGAAGGTCTTTTTTCTCAAAAGTAATTATAGAACAAAGAATCAACTCTTTTTTTTCAAAAGTGTTTCTTGCAGCAGAATAAAAAAAAAATTTAGGATCAAAATCATTTAGATAACGGGTTTTTTATTCTTTTTTGTTTCGGGAAATTGAATCAGAGAATTAGAATCGTTGTCAAATATGTTTCGAGTGTTAAAGACTAATTTACAATAGGGCGAATCACCTCTCTTTCGGCTCACGGGGATAGTCCAAGGAGGAGTTCCAAATCATGGCCACATCGGGTCATGGAGGTTATGCTCAATAGTGGCTTTGGTTCTTATCCATGGCCACATCACGATTTGACTTCAGATCTAAGGCTCGATCGCCGGTATGAAACAACACGGCGGTCGAGGCTAATGCGCAGACGTCGCACGGTCTCCCACCAAGGCAGCGACATAACTGGATCTATGATAAAGGCGATATATACTTTGATCTCTCTGAAGATAAAATTTCTTTCATAGCTCAATAAGATATCCAGACGTCCTCGTCTTCGATCGGCGGTAGAAATATTTCAAATCCCCTTCCGTTTTACGGCCGTCGAATCGCACGAACTAAAACCAAAACCGGCCATTCCACCGGGTCAACCGAGCGTGATAAACGAGAGGCCGCGGCTTCTCTGAGTGATGTCAATTCTTCTTTAATCATCAGGACAGAGGCACCGACGGCAGATCTTGCTTTGGCTGTGGCTTTTTGTTGAATGTTGAAGGTACGACTTGACTTCAATCCCATCGATGGAACCCCGGCGCGTTCTACGCGTTCACACAACAGACGCCCGTACACAGACGGTCGAGTCGTCTGGGGCAGAAACTTTCCTCTTCTACCTCACGCTGCAAAATCCCTGTTTGTGAATTTTACACGGTTGTCCAAGTGCTGCTGTCAATTCAGGACTTTCTTTTTTTTCTTTTTGGTTGGCGATAAAAGATGGACGCGTATATAAATAAATATTGCCAAATGTTGGAACTGGTATGGACGACTAAGCAAGCAACTTCCCGAGAACAACTGGACCTCAGAACCCTTATCCTTTTCGTCTCATGAAGGATTGAAATACTTCTTCCTCCTCCGCCGCCGCTCTTGTGCTGTTCTGCAACACCAAATTTGATTTTTCCTTTTTGGGGGTGTTCTTCGCTTAGTTGGTTTGCTCTCAAAATTTCATTTTTTTCCCCACTTTCTCCCTTTGCCCAAATTGAACAGTTTCATTTCTGTTCATCGGGGTCCCTTCATTCTTCTTGGGGCCTTTCTTTTTCAATTTTTTGGGGGGTCTGTTATGGCTGTTATTCTGGAGATTCTGAGGGGAGCTACGAGCGGGGCGTTCTTGGGTGAGGCCCTGATGTTGGTGGCTTGTATAGGGGTTTCGGTGATTCTCGGAGTTCTAGTTGGATGGTCATGGAGACCCAGATGGGCAAATCTGAGTAGCAAGTTCTCGAACGAAGACGATAATAATGGCTTGAACCAGACATTTTCAAATCTGTCAGCTTCAGCTTCCGCGGGTGTGAGTTCGGTTTTGAGCTTGAATTCGTTCAGATTACAGTTGCCGAGCTGGGTTTCTCAATCTGTGGGGGACCTATCCGGCACGCCGACTTTCTCTGACCCTCCAACTGCCATTTCTGACTCCAGGTTTGTGTTCAGATTTGCTTGTGTTAATCGGGAAATAATTTCATTTGACGGCGTTTGTTTATTTCAAGGAGTCTTAACGGATTGGCGCTGCAATCTTTGCATTTGGCAGTTCATCACAGGGCCAGAGAGAGAAATCGAGCCTCGTGAACGGTGACGATTTAGAGCATCTGTGCCGGCTTGTGGAGGTCAAAGATGGAGGGCCTGCTTGGATTCAGATGATGGACAGGTCGGTGCCCACCATGAGCTATCAAGCTTGGCGAAGAGATCCCGAGGTATATCCTCGCTTTTCTTGAACTACCAAGTAATCTGATCTTTTTACAGGAAATTGGACATCTGGTCTAATTAGAAAGTTAGAAGCTCTTGACTGCGGTTTGTTGAGCATAACCAGATATAGGTCAAAGATGTGGTTGAATTGGCATTTGGATTAGATGATTGAGAGTGTTTGTGTTTCAATGGTTTCTGTTCTAGACTGGTCCTCCGCAATACCGGAGCAGGACTGTTTTCGAGGACGCGACGCCTGAGATGGTGAGGGACTTCTTCTGGGACGATGAGTTCCGGTTGAAGTGGGACGATATGCTTCTTCATGCTTCGATTTTGGAGGAGTGCCCCACTACCGGAACCATGGTGGTGCGATGGGTCCGGAAGGTGAGGACTGAAAGAGATTGCTTTTGCTTTCGTTTCCCCCTGTTTTGGCTCGTGTCTCTGAGGCTGTGCAGACTTTGGTAGCATCTGCTAATTCGTTCCTTTCTGATTTGTGTTTCGGTGCAGTTCCCGTTCTTCTGTAGTAACAGAGAATACATTATAGGCCGACGGATTTGGGAATCAGGACGATCGTACTATTGTGTGACAAAGGTATGAGAATTATACTTTGCCTGAACTTTTTCACCATATTTGTTTCTTGTAAGCTATAATTAATGTGGACACCACCGTCGGTAACTTTAACTGTTTGATCATGTTTACGTTGTTTTCTTTGTGAATATGATTCTGTTGGTTTTGAGCCATTTAAAATGAGAAATTTGATGGTAGGCAAATCCTTCAACAGGGAAAAGGACTGACATTACGCATGAGCATTTAGCAGAGTGTTGCTTTGCTTTTTTCAGCTCCTACGACTTGGACAACTAATGCAATGTATTTAGCAATAAGTTGGAGGGCAGAAAGTTCACTAAAACTCCTTAGCTGTCTAATGAGTCGCCTTTTCGCTGGATGAGTCGAATTACCACTTCACCGGTGAATCTGAATTTTACCTGGATGCTGAGAATGTGAGCTCTAGTTAAACGGCTGACAAAGCTGGTCTAATGTTTTTCTAGTTAAATTGTCCACACTAGATCAACCATTTTTGTGAGATTGTCGGCACTGGTTTTGCCTTCTTCTTTTTTTTCTTTTTTCTCCTATAGAATCAATTGAATCAAGCCTTTTTTTTTTATCTTGGTTATGAATACTTGTTAACCTCTGGATTTGCTTGTTAACAATGAACTTCCTTCTGCATTTTTCAGGGAGTGCCTTGCTCCTCTATCCCTAGGCAAAATAAACCAAGACGGGTAGACCTGTACTATTCAAGTTGGTGCATACGTGCAGGTACTGTTGGAGTATTTCCTGAACTGCTCCGTTGTCTTGCTTTGCTTCTACCGTGTGCTTTATATTCAAGTTCTTCCACAATGCATCTGGGCATTTTGTTTAGCACATGCGATTGATGGAAGTTGTCTGCTGTTGGGCATGTTCGCAGTCGAATCTAGAAGAGGCGATGGCCAGCTAACTTCCTGTGAAGTGTTGCTGTTCCATCATGAGGATATGGGCATACCGTGGGAAATAGCGAAGCTTGGAGTACGCCAAGGCATGTGGGGAGCCGTGAAGAAGTTCGACCCTGGTCTGCGCGCGTATCAGAAGGAACGAGCCTCGGACACTCCACGTTCACGTTGTGCTCTCATGGCTCAGATCAATACTAAGGTCAGCGCGGATTATCTTAGGTCTCTAGAGAGTTCCAGTAAAGAAGGCTCATCGGAGATTGAAGGCCGCGACGAGGAGCCCAGGAAACCCTTGGTTAGAAACGTGCCGAAGCTCCTGCTCATGGGAGGGGCCATAGTTCTTGCTTGCAGCCTTGACCGGGGCCTTTTGCCCAAGGCCGTTATATTCGGAGTAGCTAGAAGATTTGGAAATGTCGGGAGGAGATTGTGATTGAGACAGCGCTTAATTCCTCGAGCTTGACTCGAGGCTGCTGGAAATTGTGCAGTTTAGGAGGGGGAGCAAACCACCCAACTGGTGTAATTCCTCTTGAGAGATGGTGCGATCTATTGTATTTTTTCCGACTCTTTTTTGATCCATTAGAAGGATTCGGAGTAGGCTGAAGAGATCATATTGCTGTAATATACCTTGAAATAACCAAAAAGTCTTTTACTTTACAGTTACCTTGAGCTTGCAAGGGCGCAACTAGACTCTCTCTCTCTCTCTCTCTCTCTCTTGCAATTAGACGGTTGGATCTCACTTCTCAGTTCCATTTCAGAATACTGATATGAACGCCATTAGCCATGTCCCAACAGATCTTCAAAACACTGCTAAGACTTATGAAACTGTATTCCGACAGATCTTTGACATAGATAATGTTCTGGCTTTCTATTGTCGGAGGAAGTTGCTCAGCGTAATCGCAGTGGAAGTAGCTCAGTTCCCTTGGGAAATGGTTTATGTGATTATCTCCTCTAAAGAACCTCGTCATCGTTGCAACGGATCTAAGCGACTTCCAATCAAATTCGGGAAAGCCTAGGCAAAATACAAGAGATGGGCTGGCGATGGTTTGGATCTGATTTGCACAGTTCAGAGGAATTCCTCAGGAAAGCACCTCGAACACTAGTTGCCAAACCCCCCCTCAGCCACCCAAGCTTCATCCACATAACTTGGATGCCGTTCGCGTCTGATTTATCGTGTGAAATACTTCAGATTCTGCAGTTTATTTAGAAGCAAAAAAGAGAAGCAAGGAGGATGCTTTTCACTTTCGGTCAGCAAGGGCTCATAAGAGCTGGATATCCCAGCAAAGGCGGTGTTTGATACGACCTTCTAATGCTAAACAAAAGGACTGCGATTTGAAGGTTGGAGTGAGTGGACCGGTGGACGACTGCACTTGCTACTGATGAACGAAATGACGAATGCATTCTTAGTGCTGCCACAACTGCACTTACTAGAAGTGAGTGTGCTTCTTAGACATCTTGGAAGTTAAAAAGAACACAGATGCCTGATCAAACACCCAAAAGCCTTGCAAAAGTGGCAATTTAGTTTTTTTTTTTTTTTTTTGGTCTTGTCTTCTTCTTTCGGCTGGTGAGGATGCCTCAGACTTCAGCACCATTTCGTTACACACTCTGCCCAGACTCAATACAAGAACCAATCTTTTATAAAGCTATCTAGAAATGCCTTCATTTTCAGAAACAAATGAAGTGGAGAGTGGAATAGTTTTGCACCACCACTTCGTTACACATTTTTTGGCTTTGCCTTTATTTTCCAGAAACAAATGAAGGGGTAATGAGAGATTCTTGGTTGGACCTCATCCGCAGTCACAACCATTACAAGGGTTTGAATTGACTCACTCCATCAAATGGACTTTGACAGAGTCTAGGCAGAGTGTGTTCCCCGTTCTAGACCCATCACAAGGAAAAAGTGGAAGCCCCAAATGGTGACAATGGCCAAGAAATGTCTTCATGTGACCTGCCTAGAAGTCATACTACCTTGAACTAGCCCTCATTCGCCTTGTATGCATCGCCAGTTTGTCATATATCCATCTAGTATATTCTGAGTTACTACGATAGTTCTTGCTGCATTAACAAAGTTGGCTAGCAAAACAATCAAACATAAAGAAAGCTAATCTGAGATCAGAAGAAACAAAACTTGAAAGAGACCTAAAAATGGCACTACAGAGCCATAGATTAGCTTAGAAATAGAAAACTTCTACATGAGAATAAACATTTTTTTTGCAAATCAAATAGCAGCAAGTAAATTACTGAACAAGACAAACAGAAGCAGAAGATTTCAACTGCAACAACTTAATTATTCTTACATCTCTGGCACCAGTTAAAAATATTCAAAAGATTGCAGTAATACAGGAAGCAGTACTAGTAGAAAAAATTATCACGCCATACCCCAACGAGGCAGCTACACCTTGGCGGTTCCTTCAGTAAATTTGGGGTCCTCGCATCTATACCTTCCATCAGGGCCAATACCGAATCCCTTAGGATCTGCAAACACATTCTCCAACAGCTGGCTTCTGGGTGGGGGAGGGCTTGCGTCCGCAAATTCCACGGCATCTTCGACGAGCTCATCAATTTTCTTGTCGATTGCCTTGAGCTCAGCTTCGCTAGCCAGGTTGCTTTCAATCATATACTTCTTCAAGGCTGTTATGGGATCCCTTGCAGCGTACTTGGCCTTCTCAGCTGACAAAACACAGATTATATGAACCAGTAGTTGGTAAGGAATCCAAACTCGCGCACATCATTCACGCAATATGTGAGGGGCTTCTAAATATACATATCATGAACATAAGAGTTCGAATCAACAATGTGCCATGACATGCATGCTAAAAACCTGGTTGATGTTTCCTAGAGAGACACGATCCAATAAAAGTGCCAGCACAGATCTGGCATTCTAGCCCACGACTACATACTTGCAACCTTTTTTGCCGGACCTTCTTGTGCTGGGCTCAACGGCCAACCAGCTATCCTAGCATAACTAACAAACTATTGCACTCTCCACTTCATCTGCAGAAGTGTCCATTTATAGCTGGAATGAAAACTACAGCTTTCTCAAACATCTTTCATTTTGTCCCCAGAGCATGAAGAGCTCTATTCTGGTACATACTCGTGTCTGTGTGTGCAAGCCAGCAGGCATCTAGTAGCCTCCTCTCTAGAAAGCCAACCTTATCCTTTCTCAGGTTACCCACAAAAGTCAATTCTACTGGCAGGAGACCAAACCATTTTGCAGATGCCACATATATGGCACCAAAACAGAATCAAAAAGTTGCTTAAAAGGGCACTGAAACCCTCTTCCTGCGACTTTGGTTATGAATATTATGCTAAAATCCAATAACAGCGTTAACCATTGCTTTGTTCAGACAATATTGTATCAGTTGTAACAAGACTGTAAGGACCAGGCATCAGACACCACTACACAGTCAAAAGAATCACACCTTTTGCAGCAGTAAATGCATTAAGAAATTAGAGTAACAGCCATAGAGGTTATATTATCATCAGCTCTTATTTATTATGCTCCGCCTTGAAGACTGCTCTACACACTTTCCTACTTATCAAAACCAACAAGCTTAACTCTCCAGCAAAGGTGGTGTTTTGGAGGTTGACTAGAAAACATGACTCGAAGGCCCCAAACAGTTGCAGAACCACCAGGAAGTGAGGAAGAGATGATGAGTAGTAAAAACTGTAGGTAATTAATGTGTCTAGTCCTAAGTCATTATGTGTATCAAAATTGTTACTGAACCAGGATTCCCAGGAGGGGTGGTAAGCCTAATGGATTGATTGACCAATTAACAGAATTAGTACTTCTTGCTTAACCATCCTCATTAAATATGCATCTTATGAGAAAAGCTGCAAACTTTGGTCAAGAAGAAACAGATCAGTAACATATACAACTCTTAAAACACAATCCACTCAGCAAGGCTGAGTTAGCAACCAGAATACCATCACAATCCCATCAATGCATACATATATTCTTCTATCTGACCTTCCAATCAATTCCAGTAACCTACAGGCATCCATAGGCCCACATACCTCCTTTTCCCTTTTTCATCCTTCATGTAGTGTTGTTTAGCCCCAAAGTCCTAGCCGTACTAACAAATGCATACCTAATATTTATACTTTCGAAAAAGTAGGAAGAGTGATTTCTACTTGAATCAAAAAGAGGGAGATATATGATAATTTCTCCTTCCCCTAATCTCCATAGTGTTAGCTGGATTTCTTGATCTGCTGAACTGAGCATAATATATCTCATCTTGGATCTCAATTCCCAAAGATTCTAATAAACGTCAGGCTATAGAAATTCTTCTTGTTTTCCCACTCTCTGGAAAGGCTTTGCCAATTGTCAAACTATCCTATTAGCTTATTCAATGACACCATGAGGCCAAGTAACAGAGCACAGTCAAACTGGTTTCCATGCCTTTGAGAGAAGTACCTTATTTAGACAGCAGGACCCTTCAATGGTTATCACAACTGTCTGTTCGATTTTCCGGACTCTCTACAGGACAGAAACCAGCACCATATGCTTGAACTAGAGAACCCGCGTTCAGACTCCACAAACTCAAAACGATGCATCCAAAGAAACTAGGGGATTATTACCACATATCAAAGTTATATATGAGGTTAAAGCATAACTCTTTCTCCCAAACCATTGTTTCTTCGTACTAGTTCAGATAATCAATATTTCAACTCCCGAGACTAAAAGAATATCTATGCGCACAGTCAATGCTTCGTATATCTCAAAGAATCAAGCAAACCTCTACCAAAGTCCCGCATGCATAATCTAGGTAACTCCAACAGCACTCATCTCAGCAGTTAAGAATGGTTACTAAAATTAATGCATAAGATTTCCCGAAATTTAATATCTAAGAGATATGCACGTAAGTACATGATTTATATCTACAGAGAGAGCCAGTGATTAAAAGAAAGACTGAGCAAAAACAATCAAGAATGACAGTACAAGTTTGTCTTAAAATGCTCACCAGGGTCACGAAGCTCATCAGGATCAGCCAAAGAGTGTCCTCTAAACCTGTAAGTTTCGCACTCGACCAGAGTAGGTCCCTCTCCTCTCCTCGCTCTTCCAACGGCCTCCTTTGCCACCTCCCTCACCTTCAACACATCCATCCCATCCACATGCACTCCAGGCATCCCAAATGCAGGACCCTTCTTCCAAATCTGAGGATCAGAAGTAGCTCTCAAATGGGACATACCAATTGCCCACAGATTATTCTCCACAACAAAAATGATAGGCAACTTCCACAGCTGAGCCATGTTCAGGCACTCAAAGAACTGTCCATTGTTAGCAGTCCCATCCCCGAAAAAGGCCACGGTAACGTGATCACAGCCCTCTTCCTTCAAGACCTCCCTCTTGTACTTGGACGTGAACGCCGCGCCAGTAGCGATTGGAATCCCCTCACCGATGAAGGCGAATCCGCCGATCAAATTATGCTCCTTCGAGAACATGTGCATCGAGCCTCCTTGGCCTCTGCAGCAGCCGGTCTCCTTGCCGAACAGCTCGCTCATCACCTGGCGAGCCGGTACGCCCTTGCTGAGCGCGTGAACGTGGTCTCTGTAGGTGCTGACCACGGAATCCTCCTGCTTCAAGAGCTTGATGAAACCGGTCGAAACAGCTTCCTGTCCATTGTAGAGATGGACGAAGCCGAACATTTTGCCCCTGTAGTACATTTGAGCGCACATGTCCTCAAACGACCTCCCCAAAACCATGTCCTCGTACAACTCCAATCCCTCTTCCTTCGTGATCAACTGCGAACGACAGAAAGAAGCAAATCAAGGACATACCCACGAACTCTCACCTTCCAATTTACCATAATCAGGAGCCTCTTTCGCCAGTGCATACACTCCGGACGCGAGTCGCGCGCTAGTGGCAATGCCCGAGATCGAATCTTACCAGGTGGGACCCAGAGGGAGAGGATTTCGGCTGCTTCTCTTTGACGACATTGGAGGCGGCGGCGACGGCGACGACGACGGAGGACCGTAGACGGGCCGCGGGGCTCGAGAGGGGATTGAAGCGGAGCTTGGCGGAGGATCCGAGGAAAGCAGAGGAGGAGGAGGAGGGCCTGGCGTTCGAAACGAGGGCGGACCTGTCGCGGGCGAAGGAGGCGGAGCGAATCACGTTGACGGAGGAAGAGAGAGAAGCGGCGGACATGGTGACGTGAAGGGGAACGAAGAGAGGAGCAATGCGATCGACGTGCGAGGAGGGTATGAACCGATTTCGCAAGAAATGGAGGGGGAGGGGTTGGATTTAATAGGAGAAGTAGGAGGAAGAGAGGGTGACAGAGAGAGAGAGAAGAGGCAAGAGGAGGAGGAGTTGGGGGGGGCGGAGAAAACAAGAAGAGGCACGGAAACGACCGCCCGGATCGGCCTCTTTGGCAGGTGGCTCTTTTTGAATGATGGTGATGAGCTGAGGACGATGGGGGATCTTGGAGGGCGTTTAGTATTTTCGCTCCATGAAAACGCACGCGTTGCGATTGCAGGTGAGGGTGGTTTTTGTTTGTTGGCCAAACCAAGAAGAAGGGCAAAAGGAGTGATCTTTGGTATGATTTGCCCTCTTGTGCTTGGAGATTAAAACGATGAAGAATTGATGAGTGATGTATTTTGCTCGCTAGGGGAAAAAAGAAAGGATTGCCGTGTTTTGTTTTTTTTTTTTTGGGTGTGAATGTTAGAGATAGTCGACTGGTGAGCTAAACCCGAGCCTCGTGAAAGATTTTCCTTTTCACGCCAAGATGATCGAATCAGGCTGAGTCATGGATTTGGGCATTAAATTCATTCGACAGTTTAAAAATCTTTGAAAAGTAAGTCGATCGCATAATGTCCTACCCGACCTAATTAGGTCGAGGCGAGACAAACTCATGAAGCAAAGGTGTATTCTAGGGAGAATGCCAAAATGGGTCTTGAACTTCTAGTTGATGTATAGTTTAGTCCTAAAAACTTTCATTTTAACTTTGAACCAATTTGACCCTTTGGGCCTTACGACTCACCTTGGGGAACCCAAAATCACTAACATTTTACATGTGTATAGCTAAGCCAACAAATACTCTAGGGAAAAAAAAAAAAGATCTAACACAAACCTCACAACATCCCATAAAATCTACACACAAATGTCATAATCTAAGTGTAGTTTTCAAGAATTGAAGAGGCAATTAGTGTCAGCTCATATATTGACCTTGCCTTCAAAAAATAGTGGCTTAATAATCTACTATAATGCATCTAAAGAGGATTTAAGTTGTGTTCTTATGCAAGATAGTAAAGTTGTAGCTTATGCCTCTAAACAGTTGAAGGTTCGTGAAAAAAACTCACTCACTCATGATTGGGAGTTAGTGTCGCGACCTGAAAAATTTTTTATCAACCGGGTGAATAGATTATCAGGTTAATTAAATTGACTAGCCTAATACGGACTCTCCCAAGCCCTACCGAATCGCAACTTTGGTTTTTATTCGAATGATTTTAGAATTTGGAGTCGCAATTAATCATTTTTGGTAGATCGATTAGAAATCTAAGTAAATTAGCGGGAAAATAAATTACTCTACAAACCAGAGATTATGAGTTCGAGGACTTAGTTACACCAGTTAATTAAAACTAATGTCCTTTCGGTATCTTAATTCCATAAATATCTTAATTTTGGAAACTCATGCTTAGTTTACTCCTAATGCTCTAGTGGGGTGTTCTCTTTTTGTATTTTCACTTTTTAAATGGAATACATGTAAATGACATTTTTTTGATATTTTCAAAGCATTAAAAATTTCCTAAAGCCGAAAGAGAGAGTGAGTTAATGACTTATGTGTAGTGTTACGATCTCCAGCATGTGGCTTGGCCTACTTATTCTAGGGTTTGATGATGCAGAAATTAAATTGCAGAAAGTAAAAGACAGTAAATAAAGGACCTCCGATGGGTGGCTCGGTCTTAGCTTGGCCTTCCCATTCTAGGATTTGATTATATGAAAATTAAATTGCAGGAAGTAAATGCAGTAAATAAAGAATTTCTAACGGGTAGGTTAGTCTTTCCATTCTGGGATTTGATGGTACAAAAACTAAATTACAAGAAGTAAAAGGTAGTAAATGAAGAACCTCCAATGGGTGGCTCGGCCTTGACTTGGCATTCTCTTTCTGGAATTGATAGTACAGAAATTAAATTGCAGAAAGTAAATTGCAGCAAATAAGGGACCTCCAATGGGTGGCTTGGCCCTGGCTTGGCCTTCCCATTCTAGGAGTTTGATGGTGCAGAAATTAAACTGCCGAAAGTAAATGCAGTAAATAAAGAACTTCCAATGGGTGGATCAGCCTTCTCATTCTAGGGTTTGATGGTGCAGAAATTAAATTGTAAAAAATAAATTACACCACCAAGTGGGGAGAAAGAGCCTACTATAATTCGGGGTTCGGATCTATTAAGCGGCAAATACAGAAAATTGCAATACGAGTACAACATGTGGATACAAAGATATATGAATACGACATGGTACAATCGAAATTCAAATCAATCCATTTAAGCGACGAAATTCTCGAAAATTTTAATAGTTAGGATTGTTACCTGATTTGATGGATTTAATTGCCGAATTCGAATCTCGTATCACCTTATGGATTAAGGTTGCAGCTCAAACAACGGGAATGAACTTGTCACTTGTGTTGATTGTTGAAGGAATTGGTGATGGTAACACCTAACTTTAAGCTCCCACTATCTTTAAGATTTTCTTTTGGAAGAAAATTCTCTTTTTTTTTTCTTTCTCTCTAATTTTTCTTTAATCTCTCAAAACTCTCTCAAGCATCCAAAATTTTCTCTCTCCAAAAATCCCCCATCCCAAGCTCACTTCTTTCTCCTTTTATAGCCCACTCATCTATTTTTCATTCTAATTTTACCACCAACTC
Organism: Psidium guajava; assembly: GCA_016432845.1. Lineage (NCBI taxonomy): Eukaryota > Viridiplantae > Streptophyta > Magnoliopsida > Myrtales > Myrtaceae > Psidium > Psidium guajava. The sequence goes on along the minus strand of CM028230.1, from coordinate 7,832,347 downwards.
TTCTTTATCTCATCTTCCATTCTCTATTTCCATCTTATTTTCTCTATCTCGTCTTCTCCATCTTCCCTTCTCAATTTCCTCTTCTCCATCTTCCCTTCTCTATTCTAATTCTTCACTAACTCTTCTTTTTGTTATTTATAAAATAATCCATCAAGTGTTAGGTATTTACACTCTAGTCCCTGAGATTTTAAGTATTTACAATTCAGTCCCTGGATAAATATTTCTTTAAGTCTGTCGCGACCCCCTAAAAAATTTTACTTTTCTAAAGGGGTTAACGGATTATTAGGTTAATTAGATTTGACTAACCTAACGCGGACCCTCCCAAGCCCTACCGAATCGCAACTTTGGTTTTTGTTTAAATGATTTTGAAATTTGGAGTCGCCACTAATCGTTCTTGGTAGGTCGATTAGAAACCTAAATAAATTAGCGGGAGAACTAATTTATTCCTGCGAACCAGAGATTATGAGCTCAGAGACTTGGTTACACTAGTTAATTAAAACTAATGCCCTTTCGGTACCTTAATTTCATGGATATCTTAATTCGGCAACTCAGGCTTGGTTTATTCCTAAGGCTATAGTAGGGTATTCTTGTTGACACCTGATTTTTAATCATCTTTTCTCTTTTAAAAATTTTCAGTATTTTTCGGCATTTTTATTTTTTGAAAAATCCATAAAAATTCATAAAATTGAAAAATTAACTTCGGGGACCTTGGCCAAGCCTAGAGAACTAATTTTGACCAAAAAATGATTTTTCATATTTTCAGTATTTTTTAGTATTTTTATTTTCGAAAATTCATGAAAAATAAAGAAAAATTGAGAAAATTGCAAAATCAACTTTGGAAGCCTTAGCCAAGCCTAAGCAACCATTTTTGAACAAAAAATAAATTTTCATATTATATATTTAATTTAATTTTTTTTAAAAAAAATACAAAAATACTTGAAAATTTTGGAAAAATAACATTTGAGGCAAAAAAAAATACACAAAGATAGTTAATATTTTTATTTTAAATCTATTTTCATATTGGCCTCCGTAAATTCAGAAAAATCCAATTCGAGTCACGTGTCCCTTCACGAGTATAATCTCGAATCGGGCCTAAAAAAATTTAATTTAAGTCAACTTATTTTTAATTTTCACTTTTTATGAGTTGTGACATTGTCTTCTAATATTTTAAATTTTCATCTTAGCTCAATTATACCAAGAATGACTCAATTTTGCAAAAGGGCTTTAATTAAATTCTGCATTATTTTCAGCGGCAAGAAATGAGCTTAAATTTGACATGTGGTAAATTTTGGTGTGTCAAAAATTGTGAAAGAGATTTGGACTTAAAGAAATATATTTTTTCATGGACTAAATTGCAAATACTTAAAATCTCAAGGACTAGGATGCAAATACCTAACACTTGAGGGATTATTTTGTAAATAACAAAAAGAAGAGTTGGTGGAGAAATTAGAATAGAGAAGGGAAGATGGAGAAGAGGAGATGGAGAAGGGAAGATAGAGAAGAGGAGATAGAGAAGGGAAGTTGAAGAAGAGGAGATGGAGAAGAGAAGATGAAGAAAATAAGATAAGAGTAGAGAAGGGAAGATGAGATGAAGAAGAGTTAGTGGAAAATTTAGAATGGAAGATGGATGAGTAGATTATAAAAGGAGGAAGAAGTGAGCTTGGGAGGGAAAATTTTTTGAGAGAGAAAATCTTGGATGCTTGAGAGAATTTTGAGAGATTGAAAGAAATTAGAGAGAAAGAAAAAAAAATAAAAAAAGAGAGAGAATCCTTTTTTCCAAAAGAGAGCCTTGAAGATGGTGAAAGTTTAAATCTAGGTGTTACCATCAACAATTCCTCTACCGATCAACGCGAGTCACAAGTTCATCTCCATCGTTCGAGCCGCAATCTTGATCTATAAGGTGACATGAGATTCGAATTCGGCAATCAAATCTGTTAAATCAGGTAACGATCCTAACTATTAAAATCTTCGAGAATTTCCTTGCCCAAATAAATTAATTTAAATTTCGATTATGTCATGTCATGCTCATATGTTTCCATATCTACATGTCGCATTCATACTATAAATTCTTGCAATTTAATTATTGCACCATAAATCCCAAAGGGAAGAGCCAAGCCAATGCTTAGCCTCCCATTGGAGGTTTTTACTTACAGTAGTTAAATATCTGCAACTTAAATACCTGTACCTTAAATCCCAAAGGGAAGAGCCAAGCCAATGCTTAGCCTCCCATTGGAGGTTTTTACTTATAGTAGTTAAATACCTGCAACTTAAATACCTGTACCTTAAATCCCAAAGGGAAGAGCCAAGCCAATGCTTAGCCTCCCATTGGAGGTTTTTACTTACAGTAGTTAAATACCCGCAACTTAAATACATGTACCTTAAATCCCAAAGGGAAGAGCCAAGCCAATGCTTAGCCTCCCATTGGAGGTTTTTTCTTACAGTAGTTTAAATACCTGCAGCTTAAATACATGTACCTTAAATCCCAAAGGGAAGAGCCAAGCCAATGCTAGGCCTCCCATTGGAGGTGTTTATTCACTGTCATGTACTTCTTATAATTTAATTTTTGAATCATCAGACCCAAAAGATGAGTAGGTCGTAATACTGCATAGAAGTCGTTAACACACTCCCTCTTTCGGCTTCAGGGAATCTTTAACACTTAAAAAATATAACAAATAAAAATATATACCATCCATGCATCCTATTTAAAAAGTGAAAACACAAAAGAGAATACCCTACTAGAGCCTTAGGAATAAACCAAGCCTGAGTTACCGAATTAGGATATCCATGAAATTAAGGTACCGAAAGGGCATTAGTTTTAATTAACTTGTGTAACCAAGTCCCCGAGCTCATAATCTCTGGTTCGCAGGAATAAATTAGTTCTCCCGCTAATTTATTTAGGTTCCTAATCAACCTACCAAGAATGATTAGTGGCGACTCCAAATTTCAAAATCATTTAAAATAAAAATCCAAAGTCACGATTCGGTAGGGCTTGGGAGGGTCCGCGTTAGGTTAGTCAAATCTAATTAACCTAATAATCCGTTAACCCTTTAAAATAAATTTTTTTAGAGGGTCGCGACAGACTGGCGACTCCGCTGGGGACAGAGATTTTTAAATTTTTCGAAAAAAGATACCAATTGGAATACTTAAATTTTTTTTGAAATTTTAAAAGTCTTAGTGGACTTAGGCCAATGAAAATTTCATGGATATCTCGCTTCTGGCGATCTTGCTTAGGACTCATTCTATAGGTGTTATATGTTTTTGCAGGATAGGAGTTATAAGGGGCGAAGTGTTTGGCTAACCCATTTGTTTTGCAGGCTCGGTGTTGGGATTATGTTTAATTTCGCACATTTTTAGAAGCGCTGTTTTGATATCAATTGTTGTGCATGTCTTGCATATTCTGAGGATCACAACACCTGCACACACAAGCGTCTAAACCCAAGTCGCGAAATTTTTCCTAGGTAACCATAGATAGGGATCGAATATGCAAAGCTCTTGCGTCGATTCCGCTTGGGTTGACCATATTTTATTCCGCTCATTATCTGAATTGACAATTCTTCCCATTGTGATTTGATTGCGCGGAGGGTAAGGTTGTCAATTCAGATAGTGGTGGCCTTTTAGGTCCATACCCTTGTCTCTTTTTTTTTTTATTTTCTAGAGTCCACTCCTCACTCGTCTCATGCGCATGTGAGTTGGACGGTTGATATATCTAAAACAAAGAAGGTCTGGTTAGTGAGGTTTTCTTACCTTGAACTTGTAATTAGTTCTGCATATTTTAAATGCTGCATATCATGCATCACATCATAGGAAAACCATCTATCTTATAATCTGATTTGGGGCACCCTTAGTAGTTGCCACACCCATCTACCTTAGGTCTTTAATCCAAAATTTCAAATGATGTATTTTCGCATCCTCCCTCGTCCCCTCTAGACTTGATGTATTAAGGATCTTTTGAGATGTATATGTACATTTTTCAATTTGTTTTGAGGTTTTATGTAGATTGGTGTGGCAACAACTTTCATTCCAATCATTGAGCGATTCTAGCCAATTGCATAATTTCCTTCAAAAGAAATCTGGGTTAAAACTCCCTAATTGACTTTTTTGGTCAAATAGGAGTGTTTAACCCTTATTTCACCAATAGAAAATATGGAATCGGGCTAATACATTTGCATCGCATACCCATTCATTTTGCATTATAACCCGTGGTAATTAATTTTGGTACATTCTCGCATATTCAAAAATAGATGGGGAAATCGAATATCAAAGTCATCCCAGTCCCACGCAAGGAGCTCACGGCATGGTGGAACCGCCTCAACCCAGACAACCAGGCCTACATCAAAGAACGCTTAGGGCATTTAGTGGATCTCATCAAGGTGGATTACCAACCCACTCTCATTAAGGCATTGGCGAAGTTTTGGGATTCAAAGACTCTAACCTTCGACTTCCGAGGACTGGAGATTACACCCACCCTGGAGGAGTATACGACCATCATTGGAGTGAAATTTGATGACCATATTGTACAGCCATTATTGGGGAAGGATTCTACCATAGCTTTATCCAAATTTCTTCACCTAAAAATCACCGAGATCGAGAAAATTCTCAAATCTAACTCTGGTAAGTTTACCCTCTCATTCCTCTATAACAATTACTCATCACTCCCAATCGAAGCTGGTCTTAAACCGGCTAGAATCTTCATTCTGGTTTTTTTCGCTTTCGTCTTATTCCCTACTTCTAAGACCACATTCGATCCTTCCATAGTTCATGTCGCCAAACAAGCATGTTATCGCTGGAACTACTCCTACATGATTTTAGCAGAGACTTTTCTTTCCTTGAGTCGTTTTCAATTCACCCAAAAGGGTACTTTCCAAGCCTCCAATGGCCTTCTCTACATGTGGTTCACCTCACACATCAAAACTTTCAATTTACGCGTCGGATGTTATGAAATTAGCCAATATATCCACCCATTGGGATCTTTTCTGAAATGTCAATCATCTGTTGAGAAACTGTCCTTTAAAGATTGGGTGAAATTACTAGGAGACTTAGAGCCAAAACAGCTTCGCTGGCGATTAACTTGGCCCAGGATCTTAGAAGCCCGTATCACGGGAATAGATGGGAACCCTATCCCCTTACTAGGCTGTACTGGTGGAAGTGCCTATTATCCTATCAGGGTAGTGAGACAGTTCGGTATGTTACAGGAAGTCCCGCCAGCAGTTTATCCCGACAATTTCGCCTTCGATTTGCCCCAAGGCAGACTCACTAAGGAGACTAAGACACTGTACCAGGCCAAGATCGACCTCATAATCCACACCCTGAAGAACTCCCCATTATAGGACGTAGAGTGGCCAGATTACCTGGACGAGGAAATGAACGTCCACCGGGCATCTAAGGAGTACATCAAGATGTTCAAGGAATACCGACAGTCCATGGTGGAACCATACGTACCTGACTACATCGTCCCGTACCTGCCCGGAGTGGAGCCGTATATACCAGAAGACATGGGACCACCGCCAGCCGAGGAGGACGAAGACCTGCATGTGTGGGATTTGGGTGGATCAGAGATTGTCAAGGATGCCTTAGCCTCCAAGCGCCTCCGGACTGCATAGACGATTTCCCCATTTAATTTTGATGTTATCTTCATCTGTAATAAGCTTGTAACATTTGCATATATGATCATTCATCATGATCTTCTTAAGTAAATAATTATCACGGGTTATTCGCCTTCTTAATAGTATGTCATTCATGTTTAATGAGTAGAAAGACTGTTTACATGAGGCTAAGGGTCATGATTGAGTCTTTCCTCCCATTAATCAAGTATGAACATAGTATTAAGGAGGTTTTAGATTTCTGAACTTTCTCTCTCTACTTGCGAGTTTCTGACTTCCTATGTTAAATCAGGTGATAATTTATAGTCACAAGGACTCGTAGCAAAACGAGAAAACTAAGAATGGAGCACGAAGAACTGACTCCCAGAGTGGCCAATCTTGAAAACCAGATAAATATGATAGCCGCCATGATGGCGGAGATAAAGGCAATGATGACCGCTACGCAGGTGAAGTCCTCCAATGCTCCTGAGGCTAATCCGTTTGTAAATCCCAATACATCTACTGGCTCAGACATCAATCAAACCGCTAGCACAGAGCCCGAGAGGGAAGCACCCCCTAGGGCCCTTCCAGTCGTAGTTGATTTGGAGAAGGAAAAGAAAGAGAAACCCTCGGCCAAGACGGAAGAAGACGCGAGGAGGCTAGCAAAGATCGAAGAATGTCTTAGTAACCAAGGATACGAGTTGGCTCGATTTGACAAAATCACACCGTTTGCTAAGATAGAAGTTCCAGCTGGGTACAAGGAACCTGAGTTTGTGAGAAAATACGACGGGACAGGCTGTCCCCGAGCTCATTTGAAATACTACTTGCGTAAAATGGCACATTATTCTAATTATGTCCCGCTGCTGATGAACACATTCCAAGAGAGTCTGTCCGGCGCTGCACTAGCATGGTTTATCGAGCTCGACATGGAAGAGTATGACAGTTGGGAGGACCTGGCTGAGGAATTCCTTCACCAATACAAGTTCAACACGGCTACAGCTCCTACCAGAGAAGACCTATTGAGAACTTTGAAAGGAAGGAATGAGTCTATACGTACTTTTGCCCAAAGGTGGCGAGCGATAGCTACCCAAGTCAAATCAGCCATCCCGGAGGAAGAGTTGGTGGATTTGTTTTTGAAGACACTACCGCTCGAGTATTTCGAGAAGCTTAATACCTCAGGATGTCAAACTTTCGCACACCTTATCAGGGTAGCTGAGCGTCATGAGTGGGCTCTAAGGGAGAAACGTGTACCAGAGCCGTCATTCAAGCGGCCATATCCAGCCAAGAGAGAAAGGGAGAATGCAGGCGATGTCGCTTTTGTGCCAAACCCACCGAGACCAAAGAAGTTTTCAGAATCCACCCCTACCCAAGGTGGCTCATCAGGACCGGCTCCAAAGAAGTTCGAGGCTAAGAGAAGAACCGCACCGTCTTTTACTCCATTACCTCGTCCGCTATCGAAGCTGTTACCGATGCTGCTGGAAGGGCGCCTAGTCGCCAAGGAACCCCCGAGACCGAATCTGCCAAGATTCCCTGGGTTCAACGAGGCCCAGTCGTGCGCCTATCACATGGGCAAAAAAGGGCACAACGTAGATAACTGTCTCGTGCTCAAATACAAGGTGCAAGCACTGATAGATGGAGGAGTATTGGAGTTTGATAAGACGGGACCAAATGTGCAACAAAATCCCCTACCGGATCATGAGAAAGTGAACGCTATATGGGATGAGAATGACATGGACGAGTTGGAATTAATGGCCGAGGAACCACCTTGCACGACCAATGAAGATGATCTAGTTGCAGTACTAGAGTCAAAGGCCCCCTTTGTAATTAGGCTAGATGAGGTGGACAAATGGGGGGACACTAAGAGTAGTTCCTCTGAACGCACGGTCTTCTCCTTATCTGGTTTTAAGCTGGAGGATAGGAAGGCACAGTACGATGGAAAAGTTGAAAAGATCGTGATAAAGGTCCATCCACTGGCAGATTACAACCCCAGAGCTGTCCCTTGGGACTACGGAACAAGCGAGATAGACGCAGTCATGAGGTCTGGTAGGTGCTACGCACCGAGGGAAGGGGAACCTAAAAGGAGAGAAGTGACGAGAGAAGACGCAGAGAAGGCACTGTCCATTGTCAGGACAAGTGAGTTCGAAGTCATAGAACAATTGAGGAAAATGCCAGCCCAGATATCACTACTGGATCTTTTTACCAACTCGGAGAAGCATAAGAATGCACTGATGAATGTACTAAATGAAGTGCACGTACCAGAAACTATCAACGAGGTGCAGTTGGAGGACTTCGTGGGGACCATACTACTGAGAGACCAGATATCCTTCTCAGATGAGGATGTTCCTATTGATGGCTGGGCCCATAACAAGGCTTTGTACATATCGGCAAGGAGCCATGGCAAACAGATCTCCCATGTGCTGATTGATAACGGGTCTGCATTCAACATATGCCCGTTAGCCACACTCAGAAATTTGGGTATAAACGAGGAGCTCATCCGCACTTCTAAGGCCACCATCAGAGCCTTCGACGGAATGAGGAAAGACGTGGTTGGCGAAATCGAGCTGGACATTTTCATTGGACCCGTGGAGTTCTCTATCGGGTTCCAGGTTATGGATCTCCCGAGTGCCTTCGGGCTGCTTTTGGGTAGGCCTTGGATTCATACGGCAGGCGCAGTGCCTTCTAGCCTACACCAGAAGGTTCGATTCGTGGTTGACGGGAAAGTGGTAACCGTGCATGGAGAGATGGATTTTGCTACATACCAGAAGAGCGCGATCCCCTATATAGAGCCGGAACGCAAGGAGGAAGCAAGCTACCACTCTCTCGAATTAGTGGCAGTTACGCACGCACCTCCTGGGACTAGGAAGAGAGTTCCTGCACCTTCCCAATACACTCTAGCCCCAGGGAAGATGTTATTGGCATACGGGTTTGTCCTTGGATGCGGGCTGGGGAAGAATGGTCAAGGGATCCGGTCACCATTGCAGTTAGACACGAACGAGCACCGATCAGGCCTAGGATATACTGGTGGATTCAGTAGTAGCTTCATTTCGACAGGCTATCGTGGACGTCGAGGCAGAGGCCAGTATCGAGGCCGTGGAAGCCAAGGAGGCAGAGTTGGCTCGTTCATTGGCTCCGGACCTTGGAAGGGAAGAGCTAGCGTGATCGGCAGTCCACTGGCCCAGTATTTCTCCAAGCGTCCTAAGATGCTGGCAGATGACACTGTTCAAAATGCAGTTGAGCCTGATCTGTCTAACCCATTTCTAGAAGACATCGTCAACGTCATCATCGAACGGCTCGATGAGGACTCCAGCCAGCCTGTGTAAAGAAGCCTTCTCTTTCCTTTTCCCTTGATGCATTTCAATTCCTGCATTTAGATTTCTGCATAATGTTTTCATTCCTTAGCAATGCATTTTCCTTTTCTGAAAACCACCCTTGGATCTCCGACCGTCGGTAGTAGTGTAAGCTGTAATGCGGTCCATTTCCCATCTAATAAAAGTCCCATGAGTTTTGTGGAATGATAAATTGGCCCGATGATGATACTTGACTTCAAATCTTTGAAGTTTGAGGGCTGATTTGCCACATGATCCATGTTTTCCTGAAAAATCTTTTAGGAGAGCGAGGACGTCCAATGAGACGACGACCAGTTCCCCCTCTTTTTTCTTCATTTTTCAAAGTGTTTTCAGAAATACATGCATCTTTATTAGTACCAGCAAAATACTGACCATGCTTGTGACATTTCAGGCATACCATCCCTCATATGCATAACAGGTTATTATGTAGCTCAGACCGTATCGATGACTTCTCCTATGGAATTGAGGAGGAATGTGATGACGATACCAGTGATGTCAGAAGGGATTGGAGCAGATATGAGGAACATAAACCCTTAACGACAGAGGAAACCATTACAGTCAACCTGGGTGATTCTGAGAACTTGAAAGAAGTAAAAATCGGAGGAAGACTGTCTTCGTCAGAAGTGTCTCGGTTTATTGATCTCCTCAGGGAATATCAGGATGTGTTCGCCTGGTCCTATGCAGATATGCCGGGTTTGGACCCAAACATCGTTGAACACTCGCTCCCAACAGATCCGAATGTTCCCTCTAAGAAGCAAAAACTTCGACGCACAAAACCGGAGTTATCCAAAAAGATCGAAGAAGAAGTGATGAAACTGCTTAAGGTGGGATTTATTGAGGTGATCGCTTATCCCGAATGGGTTGCTAATATTGTCCCGGTGATGAAGAAGGACGGGAGAGTCAGAGTCTGCGTAGATTATCGCGACCTGAATAAGGCAAGCCCGAAAGATGACTTTCCTCTCCCACACATCGATGTCTTGGTCGATAGCACCGCCGGTTTTGATATGTTCTCGTTCATGGATGGATTCTCTGGGTACAACCAGATTCTTTTGAAGGAAGAAGACAAGGCTAAGACCTCGTTCATAACGCCATGGGGCACCTTCTGTTATAAAGTTATGCCTTTCGGCTTGAAAAATGCAGGAGCAACCTACCAAAGGGCCATGGTAGCTTTGTTCCACGATATGATGCATAAAGAGATAGAGGTATACGTCGACGATATGATCGCGAAGTCTAAACCCGGATATGATAACATCCAAATACTAAGAAAGCTGTTCGAATGACTTCGGAAATATAGATTGAAGCTAAACCCCGCCAAATGCATATTTGGGGCACGATCAGGAAAGCTTCTTGGGTTCATGGTGAGCAACCGAGGAGTTGAAATAGACCCTTCTAAAGTCAAAGCGATATTAGACCTCGGGGTCCCTACGACAGTTAAGGAAGTGAGGAGTTTGCTGGGGCGGCTGAACTACATCGCCAGGTTTATTTGTCAACTATCTGAAGTTGCAAAACCATTCTTTAAGCTGCTAAAGAAAGGTGCCAAGGTGAAATGGGATTCTGAGTGTCACCAAGCTCTGGAAAAGATCAAAAGTTACCTCGTCTCGCCACCAGTTTTGGTGCCTCCCATGTCAGGTTTTCCGTTAACCCTGTATCTTACTGTCCATCAAGAATCCCTAGGGGCTCTGTTGGCCCAAACAAACCCTGAAGATGGCAAGGAACGGGCAATTTATTATCTGAGCAAGAAATTCACTGCATCGGAGATGAATTACCCTACCATCGAGAAGACTTGCGTTGCGTTGGTATGGGTGCTACACAGGTTGAGGCAATATACCCTTCATCACCACATACAGCTGGTCACAGAGAATGACCCGATAAAATATCTCCTAGAAAAGCCAGCTTTAATTGGGAAACTGGCTAAATGGCAGGTCCTCCTATCAGAATTCGACGTTAGGAGTTCAACTCAGAAATCCGTTAAGGGACGAGCCATAGCAGATATGTTAGCTGAAAATGCCCAGGGGCTTAGTATCCCAAGTGACGAGAAGTCAGAGGATCACATTTCAAACTTGTCCGAGGATAAATGGACAATGTATTTTGACGGTGCTGTAAACCTCGCAGGGTCTGGAACTGGGGCAATTTTAATATCCCCTGAGGGACAACATTATCCAGTCGCTGCAAAGCTGACATTTCCATGCACCAACAATATTTCTGAGTACAAAGCCTGCATCCTAGGGCTGCAGCTAGCTCTCACCATGAAAGTAAAGAGGCTGCAAGTATATGGGGACTCCAGGTTAATCATCCTGCAGACCCAAGGCGAATGGAGAACTAAAGATTCTAAGCTCATCCCTTATCACAGGTTCTTAGAGGAAATGATTGAGGAGTTCGAGGAGATCGATTTTGGATACCTATCGAGAACCCAAAATCATTTTGCGGACGCCTTGGCTACCCTATCGTCCATGCTGCAAGTAACGGAAGGCTTAGACATCGAGCCATTGAGGGTCGACATTATTAAACAACCGGCTTACTGCATGGTGATCGAAGAAGGGTTTGATGGCCAACCCTGGTATCAGGACATTAAAAATTACTTGATGAATGGAGAATATCCTCCAGGGAGCCAAATGGGGGATAGAAAGTATATAGCCAAGATGGCTACGAAGTTCTTTCTTAGTGGTCAGACGCTGTACAAGAAGTCGTTCGATTTGGTTCTATTAAGGTGCGTAGACGCTAAGGAAGCAAACTTACTCATGCAGGAGATTCATGAAGGAGAGTGCGGACCGCACATGAACGGCCATCTCCTCGCCAGGAAGATCATGAGACTCGGTTACTATTGGATGACCATGGAGTCAGATTGCAACCGACACGTGAGATCTTGTCATCAGTGTCAGGTGTATGGGGATAGGATCAACGCTCCCCCAAATGAACTACATCAAATGTCTGAGGCTTGGCCGTTTTCAATGTGGGGAATCGATATGATCGGGCCGATTAACCCCAAAGCTTCAAACGGACACCGTTTTATCTTGGTGGCAATCGATTACTTCACCAAATGGATCGAAGCCAATTCGTATGCGAACGTTACAGCCAAAAACGTCGCAAAGTTCATCAAGCGGGACATCATTGCGAGGTATGGGACGCCCCAAGCCGTTATTACAGACAATGGATCCAACCTGAACAACAAGGTGGTGGATGATCTTTTAGATCGATTCAAGATCAGACACCTTAATTCTTCTCCCTACCGCCCACAAATGAATGGAGCTGTGGAAGCGGCGAATAAGAATATTAAGAAAATCTTGGCTAAGACCGCAGAGAACTTTCGGGATTGGCACGAGAGATTGCCATACGCGTTAATGGCATACCGAACTTCAATTCGGACTTCAACCGGGGCAACGCCTTACTCTTTAGTATATGGCATGGAGGCCGTCCTTCCTGTGGAAGTTGAGATCCCTTCCTTACGAATATTAGCCCAAGCGAAACTTTCAGAGGCCGAATGGATCCGGCAGAGGCATGAGCAATTGAATCTGGTTGATGAGAAACGAGTGAAGGCTATCTGTCATGGACAGGCGTATCAAAAGCGGGTAGCAAAGTCATTTAACCGCAAAGTGAAATTCAGAAACTTTACCGTCGGGGATTTAGTTGTGAAGAAGACGCTCCCTAATGCTCCTCATCCTGGGGGCAAGTTCGCACCAAATTATGAGGGTCCGTATGTAGTACAGAAAGTTCTACCCGGCGGTGCTTTAATTCTTTTAAATATGGATGAAGAGGAATTGGCAAGTCCTGTAAATGCAGATGCTGTCAAGAAATATTACCCTTGAATAAGATAAAGATCGGATCAGTCTTCATATCTCATAGGTGTCTGAGCCACATTGAAGGCCACTACATATATTCCATGCATACATGTATACACTTGCATCACTTTCTCTATATTGCAGGTTTAAGAGGAACACCCAGATGGAGAAAACAACCTAAATAACATTATCCAGGCTAGAAGATTACGAAGAAAGGGAGTCTACGAGCTGAGTTACCTGTTAGCATACTCATTTTCCAGCCAAAGGAAATTGTCAGATGGCGTCGTAAAAGGGAGTTTATCCGATGCAACATGATAAGATTATGTCAGCAAAAATTGGCTCTTACATTAAAAGAGAACCTTCATAGCATGAGGGAATGACAGTGATCCGAAACGCCCCTAGTTCGATCTCCAAGGTTAGGAAATGTTGTGAATATTATAAATAAATAAGACAAATTTTTGTAAATTATTTTTTGCAGAATAGTCGACGAACAAGATCAAATTGTCCAACAAAGGTTGACGGAAAATCAACCCAGCGAAGCTGGTAAAGGGAGACAACCCCAAATGGAAAAATGGTGATCATCTGATGAGATCCGTCCTGATGAAAATGGGGCAAATTGATGGAAAACCTGAATTGAAAAGGAGAGTATATCTTCCTTAACGCATTTGGTTTTAAAGATAACCCTTCTGATTTCCTTCTTGCAGGGACATTCGATCGACGACTATGACAGTTGTCAACATTAAACAAGCCCAAATCTTTTAAAATTCACTCGACCCTTTCACCCTTGCATTTTATTTTGCAGGGGCAAAGTCCGAGATAAGCCATTCATTGACGTAAGGAGTAGACTCCCCAATTTACTTGACCTGTCCACATGTCTGGGGTGACACATTCCCAATGTTCGGGTTGAATGAACAAGCCTGGTTATCTAGAAACCACTAGGCGTTCCTTCCAAATCCTCAGGTAAATATATCTTCGCCCTGAACCTTTCATGAGAATGAATTCTGACGATTCTCAGGGTGCTCGAATCTATAGCGGCATATACATGCACCCTTCATGGTAGGTTAAATTGGGTTTGAGCTTCTGCCGGATTCCTGGTCTCCCCAGATTCCAGAATGGCACCCTTTGAGGTAAATCAAGTTCTTCTTACAGACAAACCAAGTCCTTCTTACAGGCACAAAGTCCTTCTTACAGGCAAATCAAGTCCTTCTTACAGGCAAACCAAGTTCTTCTTACAGGCACAAAGTCCTTCCTACAGGCAAATCAAGTCCTTCTTACAGGCAAACCAAGTCCTTCTTACAGGCACAAAGTCCTTCTTACAGGCAAATCAAGTCCTTCTTACAGGCAAAATAAGTCCTTCTTACAGGCATAAAGTCCTTCTTACAGGCATAAAGTCCTTCTTACAGGTAAATCAAGTCCTTCTTACAGGCAAACCAAGTTCTTCTTACAGGCATAAAGTCTTGCTTACAGGCATTAAGTCCTTTTTATAGGCACGAAGTCCTTTTTACAGGCATCAAGTCCTTTCTACAGGCATCAAGTCCTTTCTACAGGCACAAAGTCCTTTTTACAGGCATCAAGTCCTTTCTACAGGCACCAAGTCCTTTTTACAGGAACCAAAGTCCTTTTTACAGGCACCAAGTCCTTTCTACAGGCACAAAGTCTTTCTTACAGGCAGTTTCATGGGGTGACATACCATACGGGTCAAATCTCAATGAAATTTAATTAGTAGAATCCTTTTATTAGGAATCTACCATGGTACGACCCACCATACGGGTCAAATGGTACGACCCACCATACTGGTCAAATTTTAATTCAATTTCTAAATCAGTGGAATCCTTTTATTAGGAATCTACCATGTCACGACCCACCATACGAGTCAAAATTTAATAAGTAGAATCCTTTCATTAGGAATCTACCATGGGTTGACCTACCATACAGGTCAAATTTCAATCAAATTGTAATCAGTAGAATCCTTTCATTAGGAATCTACCATGGGGTGACCTACCATACGGGTCAAAATTTATTCAGTAGAATCCTTTCATTAGGAATCTATCATGGGTTGACTGTCGCGACCCTCTAAAAATATTTTTAAATTTTAAAGGGGTTAACGGATTATTAGGTTAATTAGATTTGACTAACCTAACGCGGACCCTCCCAAGCCCTACCGAATCGCAACTTTGGTTTTTGTTTAAATGATTTTAAAATTTGGAGTCGCCACTAATCGTTCTTGGTAGGTCGATTAGAAACCTAAATAAATTAGCGGGAGAACTAATTTATTCCTGCGAACCAGAGATTATGAGCTCGGGAACTTGGTTACACTAGTTAATTAAAACTAATGCCCTTTCGGTACCTTAATTTCATGGATATCCTAATTCGGCAACTCAGGCTTGGTTTATTCCTAAGGCTCTAATAGGGTATTCTCTTTTGTGTTTTCACTTTTTAAATAGGATGCATTGATGGTATATATTTTTATTTGTTATATTTTTTTAAGTGTTAAAGATTCCCTAAAGCCGAAAGAGGGAGTGTGTTAACGACTTCTGTGCAGTATTACGACCTACTCATCTTTTGAGTTTGATGATTCAAAAATTAAATTATAGGAAGTACATGACAGTGAATAAACACCTCCAATGGGAGGCCTAGCATTGGCTTGGCTCTTCCCTTTGGGATTTAAGGTACAGGTATTTAAGTTGCAAGTATTTAAACTACTGTAAGTAAAAACCTCCAATGGGAGGCTAAGCATTGGCTTGGCTCTTCCCTTTGGGATTTAAGGTACAGGTATTTAAGTTGCAGGTATTTAGCTACTGTAAGTAAAAACCTCCAATGGGAGGCTAAGCATTGGCTTGGCTCTTCCCTTTGGGATTTAAGGTACATGTATTTAAGTTGCAGGTATTTAACTACTGTAAGTAAAAACCTCCAATGGGAGGCTAAGCATTGGCTTGGCTCTTCCCTTTGGGATTTAAGGTACAGGTATTTAAGTTGCAGGTATTTAACTACTGTAAGTAAAAACCTCCAATGGGAGGCTAAGCATTGGCTTGGCTCTTCCCTTTGGGATTTATGGTGCAGGTATTTAAATTGCGGATGGACTTTGTCCTCTCCATTCTGGGGTATGAATTCTTTAAAATAAAATACAACGAATTGATTCAACAATTTGAAATTTGTGCGCGCTTGAGGACTCCTCCAAGTCGATTTTGTGCTTCTATAGGGTTGACCATTGATATAAAGCTGCGGCTTCCTGACATAAAATAGAGTGAAGTGTCAGTATACAAAATATATGCCAATCTGCACCTAAAACCAGAAGAGTGGAAAGAGTACTTATCTCCCATTTTTTTGGGAGGGATTTCTATAATTGATTTTCGCTCTCTATGTTCCCAATATAGAGAGTCTCTTTTGAATTAAGAGGGACTTTTAGTCACAAATCAACTGAGAAATCGGTGGACAGCTTAGGAGCTTGTTTGGGCGATTTTTGCATCTCTACGAGATTTTTTGCCGTTGACGTAGAGATATCCTTCTCCTGACATAAAATATGGGAAAAATGGAGGTAGGAGAAAGTGTATACAATTTGTGCTAATTTGCTACTAAAACCACAAATAAATGAATAAATAAAAAACACTTAGCTCGAATTTGTTTGCTCGTTGACGAGGATGAACTCTTGATTTATGTTGATCGATGAAAGAATTTGTGATGATAACCCCTAACTTTAAACTCCCATTATCTTCAAAATTCTCTCTCTTTTGGTATTTTTTTTTCTCTCTCAAATTTTTCTTCAATCTCTCAAAACCCTCTCAAACATCCAAAATTTTCTCTCCCAAAAAAATTCTTCTCTCAAGCTCACTTCTTCCTCCTTTTATAATCTACTCATCTATCTCCCATTCTAATTTTTCCACTAACTCTATCTCCCATTCTAATTTCTCCACTAACTCTTCTTCATTTTCATCTTCCATTCTCTATCTCTATCTCACATTCTAATCTCTCCACTAACTCTTCTTCATTTTCATCTTCCCTTCTCCATTTTTATCTCCCATTCTAATTTCTCCACTAACTCTTCTTCATCTCCATCTTCCCTTCTCTATTCTTATCTTCCATTCTAATTTCTCTACTAACTCTTCTTCATCTCCATCTTCCCTTCTCTATTCTTATCTTATTTTCTCCATCCATTCTTCTCTAACTTCTCTTCTTCATCTCCTCTTCTCCATCTTCCCTTCTCTATTCTAATTTATCCACTAACTCTTCTTTTTGTTATTTGTAAAATAATCCCTCAAGAGTTAGGTATTTGCACTCTAGTCCCTGAATTTTAAGTATTTACAATTTAGTCCCTGAAAAAATATTTCTTTAAGTCCAAATCTCCTTATAATTTTTTACATACCTTCCCTATACTTAGTCAAAATTCACCACATGTCAAATTTAAGCTCATTTCTTGCCACTGAAAATAATGCAGAATTTAATTAAAGCCCTTTTGCACAATTGAGTCATTCTGGGTATAATTTGGGCCAATATAAAAATTTGAAATATTAGAGAACAATGTCACAACTCCTAAAAGTGAAAAAATGAAAATAAATTGACTCAAATTGAATTTTTTAGGCCCGGTTCGAGGTTATGCTCGTGAAGGAATACACGACCCCGAATTGGATTTTTTAAATTTGTGATGGCCAACATGAAAAGGGATTTAAAATAAAAATATTGACTATTTTTATATATTTTTGTAGCCTCAAATGCTATTATTTATTAAATATTCTCATAATTTCTAAAATATATGAACAATATATATAAATACAAAAAATTATTTTTTTGTTCGAAAATAGTTGCCTAAGCTTGGCCAAGGCTCCAAACTTGATTTTTCAATTTTCTCATTTTTCTTAATTTTTTGTTTTTATGAATTTTCGAAAATAAAAATACCGAAAAATATCGAAAATATGAAAAATTATTTTTTGGTCAAAATTGGTTCCCTAGGCTTGGCTAAGGTTCCCAAAGTTGATTTTTCAATTTTATAAATTTTTATGGATTTTCTATTAATTTTCGAAAATAAATAAATAAAAAATACGTAAAAATAATGAAAATATGAAAAATCTTTTTTTGGTCAAAATTGGTTGCCTAGGCTTGGCTAAGGTCCCCAAAGTTGATTTTTCAATTTTATGAATTTTTATGGATTTTTTTTATTACTTTAGTAATAGAAAAAATGATTAAAAATCAGGTGTCAACAGCTGCCCCTCTTTGAAAGGAAGCTCGGTAGAGGTTCATTTCAAAGACAAGATGACACCTGAATTCTAATCGACTCAATACAAGGAAATAAAAAGAGTCGTGACATGAATGTTCCACTGAAAATGAAATGAGAACCTAAGGATTCGTTATATAAAAAAAACTTTAGGGTGGTTGAACTTGAACCCGTATGGTGGATCAACCCATGGTAGATTCCTAATAAAAAGATTCTACTGATTAAAAATTGAATTAAAATTTGACCCGTATGGTGGGTCATACCATTTGACCCGTATGGTGGGTCGTACCATGGTAGATTCCTAATAAAAGGATTCTACTGATTAAATTTTGATTGAGATTTGACCCGTATGGTAGGTCACCCCATGGAGATACCTGTAAGAAGGACTTGCTGCCTGTAGAAAGGACTTGGTGCCTGTAAAAAGGACTCGTGCCTGTAAAAAGGACTTAATGCCTGTAAAAAGGTCTTAATTTGCCTATAAGAAGGACTTGATTTGCCTGTAAAAAGGACTTGATTTGCCTGTAAGAAGGACTTGATTTTCCTGTAAGAAGGACTTACTTTGCCTGTAAGAAGGACTTTGTGCCTGTAAGAAGGACTTAATTTGCCTATAAGAAGGACTTTGTTTGCCTGTAAGAAGGACTTTATGCCTGTAAGAAGGACTTGATTTGCCTGTAAGAAGGACTTTGTGCCTGTAAGAAGGACTTGATTTGCCTGTAAGAAGTACTTTGTGCCTGTAAGAAGGACTTTGTGCTTGTAAGAAGAACTTTGTGCCTGTAAGAAGGACTTAATTTACCTGTAAGAAGGACTTGATTTGCCTGTAAGAAGGACTTACTTTGCCTGTAAGAAGGACTTTGTGCCTGTAAGAAGGACTTGATTTGCCTGTAAGAAGGACTTACTTTGCCTGTAAGAAGGACTTGATTTACCTGTAAGAAGGACTTGCTTTGCCTAGAAGGACTTGATTTGCCTGTAAGAAGGATTTGCTTTGCCTGTAAGAAGGACTTTGTTTACCTGTAAGAAGGACTTTATGCCTGTAAGAAGGGCTTGATTTGCCTGTAATAAGGACTTTGTGCCTGTAAGAAGGACTTTGTGCCTGTAAGAAGGACTTGATTTCCCTGTAAGAAGGACTTGCTTTGCCTGTAGGAAGGACTTTGTTTGCCTGTACGCAGGACTTGATTTGCCTGTAAGAAGGACTTGATTTGCCTGTAAGAAGGACTTTGTGCCTGTAAGAAGGACTTGGTTTGCCTGTAAGAAGGACTTAGTTTGCCTGTAAGAAGGACTTAGTTTGTCTGTAAGAAGGGCTTGGTGTACCTCAAAGGGTGCCATTCTGAAATCTGGGGAGACCAGGAATCCTGCAGAAGCTCAAACCCAAATTATATTCTCCTGTAGCTTTAGGAATAAACCAAAGAGGTAGAGATCAAAAGGTCTCGAACATTTCTGTCCTTAAGACAAATCATGCTTTATTGAAGAAGGTGGATACCTGTATGTACCGCAATGGATTTGAGTACCCCAACAACCGTCAGAATTCATTCTCTTGAAAGGGTCAGGTTGAAGATATACTTACCTGAGAATTTGGAAGAAATGCTTGGTGGCTTCTCGACAACCAGGCTTGTTCATTCATTAATCGCCGAATGAATTTCAAGACTTTGGAAGGTAACTCAAACACCGGGAATGTGTTGCCTGTCAGGCAATGTCAGATGTAACATGTGCAAGCATTTTCATCAATGCGTTCATTAGTTCATACAAAATTGTTCAGCTAAGTTTGCCATGATTAAAGGCAGTCTGTGTAATAACTCATGATGCAATCGATCAACATATGGATCATGTATTGCATTACCACTTCTATTTAAGGAGGTTCTTATAGTATGAACACCTTGAATGTAATCTGAATGGGGGACTTCATTCCGAAAGGGCTTTCTCTCACTCTGGAGAAAGACTGTTTATCTGTAGATTAAAATGTTAGACCTGTGTGGAAATGGTTTGCCTTTCCTCATCCTGTTATGCCCCCATTTTGCACATTTGATGTCTCCTATGCAGTTTATGTTCTAAGTTGGAGTTGGTAAATTAAACATGCGGAATGGTCATGCATAATTCATAAAATGTGTAAACACAATGCCGATGTGACAATTTTTTAGCATCATGTGTGTTTATATATAATGTGCAAACATGGGCGGATTTAAATTACCCCTGGTGTGTGGGTGGATCAAACAAATTGGGAAGCCCACTCCTTATGTCGAGGAGCGGTTTGTCTCAAATTTTGCCCCTGCACGATGAGGCATATGGGTGAGGGAGCATTTTGGTTTATTTAGTGACAGCGACCGCCATGGTTTAGCGGTTAAATGCCCTTGCAAAAAGCAAAGAAATTATTCGATATCAAACGAGATAAGGAAGACATATTTGCTTTTTCGCTTTAGAGCTTGTGATCAATTTGCCCCATTTTTCACCAAAATAGATCTTGTCAGATAATCATAATTTTCTTTTGGATTTGTCTCCTTCAACATGTTAAATGTTAGTATAAATATTTCCTGTAAAAAGAAAAGGAGACATGTCAGCCAGTATTAAAAGGGATAAATTGGAAACGATACTGATTTACCTTTCGTCTTGAATGCCTTGCACGAGTCTCTTACCAATTTTGCTGGATTGAATTTTCCTCGACTTTTGTTAGGCACCTCACCATTATGGCAAGATTATAGTAAAATACTGAATTTGATATTACTCGTCGAGTATTCCTGTTTTTTGGTAAGGTCGTCAAGTATTCCTGTTTGTAAAAAAAAGAAATGCACAAAAAGTTGTTTCATTTATTTATAATACATACAACATTCCCCACCATCGGGGATCGAACTCGGGATATTTCGGACCTACTGTCATCCCCCATACCATTCGGTCCATTGAACCGTAGGTGTCCATGGGGCTATCCTTTCAAAGGTTAATCTTTGGAGATAAAGCAGCCCTGTTGTATCACCTTGGGCCATGTTACGGTATTTCTCGAGGTAATTTGCAATCCCTGTTAAAAATGGAATAAAACAATTCAGGATTTGCGATGATTATGAGCAAATTAGAACGATACAGAATTACCCATGTCTGAGATTGTTCGCGTCTTTCGCTTGTACTTTCCTTTGTCCGAAGCTGTCCATCCCGTGGTAATGCCCATGAGTTGATTTGCCCCCAAATTTTGTTCAACTTGTATTCGGATATGATTGCGTTCTCGGGTCGATTTGCAATTTCCTGAGAATAGAAGGGGCTTAATTTTAAAACTTGGAGCAACTGAGGGTAAATTGAAACGATACGGAGTTACCCTTCAGGTTTATGCAGATTTTTACTCGCCATCAATTCGTCGCGAGGTTGGTGAGGTGGCGGATTCGAGCATTTAATAGGGGGAAGTCGGATTATTACTCCTTGCTTTTACACATTCACAAAAGCAGAAAAACATATCACGCAAGGAAATAAAACACATTCACTCATTCAGGATCAGTTCTGCTTCCTCTGCAGGCTCTCCCATGATCAGCGAGCTTCATCCCAAATTAGGTATGCATTGGCCATATTGAAGGTCTGGTGGTCACTGGCTGAACAAGTGCATCACAGTCCCGATGCTTTACCGATATCAAACTGGTTGCTTATGGCGAAAAGATCATCGTCAATGTCCGCTTGGTGGTGATCTGTTCCTTCTTCCTCGGGAGGTATTGATGCTGATCCACTATTATTGGTCCTTTTGTACCATTTCATCGAGGGTGAGGAGGAGGCTATTGCAGTTGGGGCAGATGGCGGAGTCAAAAGTCTCTTTATACATCTTGTTTTCCGCTCTGAGGTTTTCATTTTCAACTCTTAGAAACTCGGCTTCGTTGTGCTCATGACGAGTCTTCATTCGGGTTCGTCTATTTTGAAACCAGAACTTGATTTGCGAAGGTTCAAGTCCTAGCTCTTGACTCAGTTCCATTTTTTGTTTGCCGTCTGGCATAGGGCACGTTCTGAAGAAAGCTTCAAGCTTTCGTACTTGCTCCTCAGTATGGCGACGGTAACGCTTCTTTTGACCTTTACCGTTGTCGTCATTGTCCTTACCGGGCTCTTGGACGTCGTCAGTGGAAGGGCCGGGCTCCATAGGCTCGATCCCAAATATGGCTTCGAACTCTTCCTCTCCCATATTCAGCAAGTAACGATAACTTTCAAGTGTGTTAGGTTGAGACATCTTCGATTTGGTTAACGATTTCTCAAAGTTTGATATCTCTTCTTGTATTTTCACTCTCTGGATTTTTCTGGGAGACTGCGTATGCTTTAAGAGTCTCTCTTTCGAGCACGAATGAGAATTATCAAGAAGATGCCTCCTTTAAAATTAGACGTGGGTTTAACAACTGTATTGCCTCTCTCGAGTGTTTTGGCTTTCTCGATTTTCTTTTCATCGTATCTCTCGCCCAGCTCGTCTCCTTCCATCTTTCCGTGGAAGGGGGCCCCTTGTTGCTGTCTCCACCGTCAATTTGCTGGCGAGTTCTTCAATAAAGACGACTCGTATCTCTTTTCTGCCGAAAATGTCTTTGTCTCCCACTCAGCTTATTTTTTATCCTTTCTTTTTCAAAGTAGTGGCGTCCCGTCCAACTTTTCCGTAGAGACGTCGGATTTGCTTGGCTCGAGATTGGAGACGAGTAGCGGAGGTGATACTGATAGGGAATGGTAGACAGGAAAATTTGGCCAGTAGAGACTTCCCCTGCAAAAATGAAAGAGAATGCGGCAGTATATGTTCTTCATATTCTAGAAAAATTGGAACGATACTGTTTTACCCTTGTGTATACTTCCATTGAATTTGAATTGAGGAAGTTCCTTCATTTGGATTGGATTGAATTGTATGTCCTGAGTTGCCCTTCACTTTGAGCTTGCCACATATGTGCTTTGCTTAGTTGGGCCTTGTTTTCTTTCGGGTTGCCTTGGACCATCATCATTTTCCATGCCATTGGGTCCGTGGACCGGAGGGCTCCTTTAATTTGAAGGTTACCTTGAAGGCGAATGAGTCCTATCGCATTCCATTGGGTCATTTCATTTTGCGACACTCTTGAGGCACTTTGCAATCCCCTGGGTGAGAATGGAACAAATCCAATTTAGCATTTTACAACGATTGAGGGTAAATTGGAACGAAACACAATTACCCGTCTTCGAGTTCGCCTAGGCTTTTCACTTGAAATTTCCCTACGTGAGGCCATTCAACATTTCTCATTATGGCAGTCAGCGACGTTGCCACAAATTGATCCGCCCTAAATCTAGCATAAAAAGGGATTCACGCATTCGACGGGATAAATAAATTGCCCCCTTGTCCTTGAATTAAATCGAGACACCTAGAAAGCTGGAAAATATCATACGCAGGGGAATTAAGCATGAAATGAAAGGTGCACTTATTCAAGGTCAGTTCTGCCTCTCCTGTGGCTCTTCGATAATCAGCTAGTCTTGTGTTGGTTCGGGTGTGGATAACCGATGTTTGAGAGTCCCTACTCACTGGCTCCTGATCGCGGCTTGGGACGTCTGTCAACCCTAAACTGGTTGACCAGGGCAGTAAGCTCATCATCTGGGTAATCTCTTGAACCTTCCAGCAACTGATGCTCGAATTGGGCATTGTTGTTGGCAAATGCTGGCGGTAGATTTCTCATTCTGTCCTTGCCATGAGCAATTTGACTTCTCATGCTGGAGCCTTCATCATTACTCGAGAAAGTGTGGGGATCACCAACTGTCCTGCTGCCAAAAACTCCTTCCATTCGAGGATTAGAGAAGTGGAAGTGCTCAGGATAACTTCTTGTCTGATTCTCTGGCTGCGCAGGCGCGCTGATCATGGGATGAGTTCTAGCCACAGGTTGGTGCTCAAACCAAGGAATCTGAATACACTGCTCCTGCGGTCTATACTCTTGAAGAGCATTAGGGTGATTTTGGGGGATACTTTGATTAACGCCTGGGGGATTGATGGCATGGCTACTAGCTTGGTTGATGATGGGAAGTGGCTCGCCCCATGCTAACCTGGGGAACTTATGGTGGCGAGGAGACTCGACGTCCAGGCTTGGATCAGTCCCGCCTTGGTTTTCTTGATTCTGAGCTGCATTGTGTTCTCTCACCCTTTTTCTGTACTTCTGAAGATGACTCGAAACATTTGCTTTAGTGAGTCCCTCTACCTTCATAATTTCCAGTATATGTTGCGGCCGTGCCGAATCTATTCCTAGCTGCTGAACTGCATTAACAAACATACGATGCAGCTCGGGAGACCAACTCATCTTCTTTCTCCAGTTGCTTTGAACAAAATTGAAGGCTTGATGCTTGTTCTCATGGTCATGCAATTGCTTCCTTACCACGTGCTGCCATATGTTTTGAAGCATCTGAACTCTAACTGGTTTCGTTACGACGTCTTGGGCCCCATTTAAAACAGCCTTCATTAGGGCTTGCTGATCATCGCTTGCCGATATTACGAGGACTGGCATGTTTAATTTAGAATTGATGACTTCCAAGAGAGTGAAAACATCCATGTCAATCCCTACCATGGCGGTGAGGACGATATCAAACGGGTCACTACTCCTCCTTAATATCTCTAAGGCCTCTGTCGCCTTTGCTTGAGCTACAACCTTATACCGGCATTTTCTTAATACGGTAATAAGGATTGACAGAGAGACTGGATTACCGTCAATGGCCATGACCAGTAGACCCTCAGGGTAAGGAACTTCATCAGCTTTAACCAGGGTTGAACATGCGCCCGTTCCCCTAATACTCGACATATTTCTGGATCTAGGACTGCCGATTCGAGACCGCCTCGGGATGTCTTCTCGGACTTAAGGGATCACGAGATCGTTGATGTCTTCTCGTAACAGGCTTTGAAAGCCGATGCTTTGATGGTGAAGGTTTTGAATTCCTCTCCCACGAGAACTCCTTCCTCTCTATCTTTCTCCTGCGAGTTTTTGCGAATGAACTCTGACTATCAAATGGGGACAAGTTCTCGCTCTGGCAATAGCAACGACTTCCCTCTTCACGGGCAGCGCTATTAGATTTTCCGAGGGAGAAAATCTGATATTCAGCTTTTGATCAAAGGGGAAATCCTTGTTTCTCGCTCAGTTTGTCTTCTTTTTTCCTTTCGTGATAGAGGGCCCCTGTCAAGATCTCCACCGTCGATTTACTGGCGGGTCCTCCAATGAAGACAAGTCGTATCTCCTTTTCGCTAACGTTTGCCGTGTCTTCCACTCAGCTCATCTTTCCGTCTTCTTTTTCAAAGTGGCGGTGTCTCGTCAAACTTTCTGCGGAGATTTCGGACTCGCTTAGCTCGCAGTCGCCATCTGATGGGAATTCGAGCCAACGAGGGTGGTGCCAATAGAGAATGGTAGATAAGAGAAATCTTGACTGGTTGATACCGTCACTATGAAATCAATATTTACTTCAAAGCAGATTACCATCTTCGCATTCCGCTCATCTGCCTCACCTCTCTCACCCTTTCTTTCGTATTCTGCTTTCAAAAATGGCCAATTCTCCTAACCATACCTTATCCGCCGAAGTCCTAGCTGGGTGGGAGAGACTCTACAATCTTCTTGGTAGAGGTTACGCTCATATAGCCAAAAACTCTATCGTTGAGGCTGAAATCCTCGGTTTATTTAGGACCGTGGACGCTGCTTCTGTTGAGGGTACCCAACTAGGGAAGGAGTACCGGAACTTCTCGACCCTCTTCATCAATTTTCTGGCTGCCTATAACCGTGCTTATGAGACGGTCCTTGTGACCGCCGTCGTGAAAGCCCGTTACCGAGACCGGCACGAGCGTCTGGCAACAGTTACGTTTGTGGCTGATAATCACAAAAAGGCCCTCAAGTTTGCCAACGATCAGCTTTCGTGGCTGGTTCGTGAGAGGGGAAAGTTGGTGGACCGTCTGGCCTTGGTCCGAACTTACGCCGAACAGGAGCCAGGCAATATTGTGATGAGGTGTAAATGTGGTTGGCTGCAGGAGAGACTTGATGACATTACGGCAGACATTGCTTTCGAGAGGGCAGCGGTTCCGGACCTGGAGTTTGCCGTTGAGCATTACGAGGCCACTATGGCCCAGGTTAAAGAGAAGTGTGATCGCCTCTTCTTTAGGCTCGCGGAGCTTGATCCCGAGAGCGCCCGGTGCATCCAGAGCATCAACTGTTTGGAGAGTCAGTTGAGCTCTTTCGTAATGGTCATCAGGGCCCAGTTTGGCTTTACCTTTCCTCCCTAGTGAGTTGTCTTTGATGAATGGAATGAAAGAAAAGCTTCACGTGTTTTGTTTTGTTTTTTTTTTTTTAATTTTCCTGCTATCGTTTCTTCCGCATAGCATAACAGAACGATTTGAGGTACCGAAGATGTCGAGGCTTAATGTTCTTCTTGATGTTCTTGTTTAATTGCTCCAGACGATGATATCGAGAACATTGATGATGGGTTCGGCGGTGGCCCCCACTATCCATCTTGAGATCACAAACAAAAACGCTATGACAACTCGATCAGTGCGCTGGTAGTAAATCCGGCCATCTGTTGTGTGCCCACTTTTATCCATATTTTGTTTCTTTCGGCGTCCACTTGCTCGTGTCGGTCGCCTGTAGCGTCGGGAGAAATTCCTGTGGGCCACGTTCATTAATAGAACCTCGGTCCTCTAAAGCACTCCGCATGTTTCGGATAAGAGGAAATTTTAAGACCGGTCTCTGATTGATTTGATCAGGTAAAGGTATTTGTTTCATGGGTTCTGATTATATAATCCATATTGTTTTTCAAAAGACGCGGGATCTTCTGCAATACATTAAATATGCCCCCATGTTTAATCAGTATAAATCCACCGTCATATCAGAATACACTGCCCATACAAGTTTACGGATTGACACAACTTTGTCTGTCAAAGATGGACAATGTTCGTTTGCCCCCCAGAATTAACGGTTGAAGCCTCGGGGTTTTTCGTCTTTTGGTATTTCTAAAGATGATTCTTGATATATTATTGAACTTAATTTTTACACCCGTCTGGGGTATCTAGGATCTCCCTGCAAAAGAAAAGGATATAATTAGTATGCGACACAAGAAATGTCGGTCCATGACTCCTATATTAGTCCAATTTGATTTTTTCTATTTTATAGAGAAATCAGAAGAAAGAAAAAAAAATTTCCTTAGGAAGAAATGGGTTAATTTCTGATACAGAATTTTTTTCAGATTTATTATTCTTTTTTTTTATTTTTTTAAAGGAATGTGACAAAGTCTCTTGACGTTTACTAAAATTTTTGAAGGAATTTTCTTTTTATCAAAATAAATTTTCAGAGGTAAATTTGTCAAGAAAATTTTATTTTTATTGAAGCAGGAAAGACATGACAGAAATCCTTTATTGGTTAACGAAATTCCCCCGAGACATTAGTCTAATTTTATTTAGAGAAACTTTTCTTAGAAAAACATGAGCGAATTTCTCGAAAAGAATTTTTGTTGCAAGTTTTTATAATTTGAAAGAATGTGATAAAATCACTTGATGTTTTTTTTTAAAGGAATTTTTCTTTTTATCGAAATAAATTTTCAGAGGAAAATTTGTCGGGAAAATTTCATTTTTATTGGAGAGAAAAAAACATGACAAAAATCTCTTATTGGTCAATTAGTCTAATTTTATTTAGAGAAAATTTTCTTAGAAAAACATGAGCGAATTTCTCGAGAAGAATTTTCTTGCAAGTTTTTATAATTTGAAAAATGTGATAAAATCACTTGATGTCTACTAGAGTTTTTTTTTTAAGGAATTTTTCTTTTTATTGAAATTTTCAGAGGAAAATTTTTTCAGGAAAATTTCATTTTTATTGAAGCAATAAAAATATGACAAAAATCCCTTATTGGTTAATAAAATTCCCATGAAGGGATTTTTTTACATCATTTTTTCAAAAAAAAAATTAAAAGAAATGAGGGACAAATTTAATTTTTATTTTCTTTTAAAAAGAATGGTCGTAATATCAAGCTCAAAAACTGACTAACACCTAGCATGGACCGACCGAAAATAAATACAAGATAAAATTAGAGAACTTACTTTTACCTTGGAGAAATGCAAATCACATAGTCATGCGCATGACTCAAGTGAGGAGTGGACTCTAGAAAATAAAAGAAGGAGAGACAAGGTATGGACCTAAAAAGGCTCCCACTATCTGAATTGACAAACTTACCCTCCGCGCAATCAAATCACAATGGGAAGAATTGTCAATTCAGATAATGAGCGGAATAAAATATGGTCAACCCGAGCGCAATCGACGCAAGAGCTTTGCATATTCGATCCCTATCTATGGTTTTCTAGGAAGAATTTCGCGACTTGGGTTTAGACGCTTGTGTGTGCAGGTGTCGTGATCCTCAGAGTATGCAAGACATGCACAACAATTGATATCAAAACAGCGCTTCTAAAAATATGCGAAATTAAACAAATAAACCCAACACCGAGCCTGCAAAACAAAGGGGTTAGCCAAACACTCCGCCCCTTATAACTCCCATCCTGCAAAAACATATAACACCTATACAATGAGTCCCAAACAATATCGCCAGAAGCGAGATATGCATGAAATTTTCATTGGCCTAAGTCCACTAAGACTCTTAAAATTTCGAAAAAATTTAAGTATTCCAATTGGTATCTTTTTTCGAAAATTTAAAAATCTCTGTCCCCAGTGGAGTCGCCAAGCTGTCGCGACCCTCTAAAAATATTTTTAAATTTTAAAGGAGGTTAACGGATTATTAGGTTAATTAGATTTGACTAACCTAACGCGGACCCTCCCAAGCCCTACCGAATCGCAACTTTGGTTTTTGTTTAAATGATTTTGAAATTTGGAGTCGCCACTAATCGTTCTTGGTAGGTCGATTAGAAACCTAAATAAATTAGCGGGAGAACTAATTTATTCCTGCGAACCAGAGATTATGAGCTCGGGAACTTGGTTACACTAGTTAATTAAAACTAATGCCCTTTCGGTACCTTAATTTCATGGATATCCTAATTCGGCAACTCAGGCTTGGTTTATTCCTAAGGCTCTAATAGGGTATTCTCTTTTGTGTTTTCACTTTTTAAATAGGATGCATTGATGGTATATATTTTTATTTGTTATATTTTTTTAAGTGTTAAAGATTCCCTGAAGCCGAAAGAGGGAGTGTGTTAACGACTTCTGTGCAGTATTACGACCTACTCATCTTTTGAGTTTGATGATTCAAAAATTAAATTATAGGAAGTACATGACAGTGAATAAACACCTCCAATGGGAGGCCTAGCATTGGCTTGGCTCTTCCCTTTGGGATTTAAGGTACAGGTATTTAAGTTGCAAGTATTTAAACTACTGTAAGTAAAAACCTCCAATGGGAGGCTAAGCATTGGCTTGGCTCTTCCCTTTGGGATTTAAGGTACAGGTATTTAAGTTGCAGGTATTTAGCTACTGTAAGTAAAAACCTCCAATGGGAGGCTAAGCATTGGCTTGGCTCTTCCCTTTGGGATTTAAGGTACATGTATTTAAGTTGCAGGTATTTAACTACTGTAAGTAAAAACCTCCAATGGGAGGCTAAGCATTGGCTTGGCTCTTCCCTTTGGGATTTAAGGTACAGGTATTTAAGTTGCAGGTATTTAACTACTGTAAGTAAAAACCTCCAATGGGAGGCTAAGCATTGGCTTGGCTCTTCCCTTTGGGATTTATGGTGCAGGTATTTAAATTGCGGATGGACTTTGTCCTCTCCATTCTGGGGTATGAATTCTTTAAAATAAAATACAACGAATTGATTCAACAATTTGAAATTTGTGCGCGCTTGAGGACTCCTCCAAGTCAATTTTGTGCTTCTATAGGGTTGACCATTGATATAAAGCTGCGGCTTCCTGACATAAAATAGAGTGAAGTGTCAGTATACAAAATATATGCCAATCTGCACCTAAAACCAGAAGAGTGGAAAGAGTACTTATCTCCCATTTTTTTGGGAGGGATTTCTATAATTGATTTTCGCTCTCTATGTTCCCAATATAGAGAGTCTCTTTTGAATTAAGAGGGACTTTTAGTCACAAATCAACTGAGAAATCGGTGGACAGCTTAGGAGCTTGTTTGGGCGATTTTTGCATCTCTACGAGATTTTTTGCCGTTGACGTAGAGATATCCTTCTCCTGACATAAAATATGGGAAAAATGGAGGTAGGAGAAAGTGTATACAATTTGTGCTAATTTGCTACTAAAACCACAAATAAATGAATAAATAAAAAACACTTAGCTCGAATTTGTTTGCTCGTTGACGAGGATGAACTCTTGATTTATGTTGATCGATGAAAGAATTTGTGATGATAACCCCTAACTTTAAACTCCCATTATCTTCAAAATTCTCTCTCTTTTGGTATTTTTTTTTCTCTCTCAAATTTTTCTTCAATCTCTCAAAACCCTCTCAAACATCCAAAATTTTCTCTCCCAAAAAAATTCTTCTCTCAAGCTCACTTCTTCCTCCTTTTATAATCTACTCATCTATCTCTCATTCTAATTTTTCCACTAACTCTATCTTCCATTCTAATTTCTCCACTAACTCTTCTTCATTTTCATCTTCCATTCTCCATCTCTATCTCACATTCTAATCTCTCCACTAACTTTTCTTCATCTTCACCTTCCCTTCTCCATATTTATCTCCCATTCTAATTTCTCCACTAACTCTTCTTCATCTCCATCTTCCCTTCTCTATTCTTATCTTCCATTCTAATTTCTCTACTAACTCTTCTTCATCTCCATCTTCTCTTCTCTATTCTTATCTTATTTTCTCCATCCATTCTTCTCTAACTTCTCTTCTTCATCTCCTCTTCTCCATCTTCCCTTCTCTATTCTAATTTATCCACTAACTCTTCTTTTTGTTATTTGTAAAATAATCCCTCAAGAGTTAGGTATTTGCACTCTAGTCCCTGAATTTTAAGTATTTACAATTTAGTCCCTGAAAAAATATTTCTTTAAGTCCAAATCTCCTTATAATTTTTTACATACCTTCCCTATACTTAGTCAAAATTCACCACATGTCAAATTTAAGCTCATTTCTTGCCACTGAAAATAATGCAGAATTTAATTAAAGCCCTTTTGCACAATTGAGTCATTCTGGGTATAATTTGGGCCAATATAAAAATTTGAAATATTAGAGAACAATGTCACAACTCCTAAAAGTGAAAAAATGAAAATAAATTGACTCAAATTGAATTTTTTAGGCCCGGTTCGAGGTTATGCTCGTGAAGGAATACACGACCCCGAATTGGATTTTTTAAATTTGTGATGGCCAACATGAAAAGGGATTTAAAATAAAAATATTGACTATTTTTATATATTTTTGTAGCCTCAAATGCTATTATTTATTAAATATTCTCATAATTTCTAAAATATATGAACAATATATATAAATACAAAAAATTATTTTTTTGTTCGAAAATAGTTGCCTAAGCTTGGCCAAGGCTCCAAACTTGATTTTTCAATTTTCTCATTTTTCTTAATTTTTTGTTTTTATGAATTTTCGAAAATAAAAATACCGAAAAATATCGAAAATATGAAAAATTATTTTTTGGTCAAAATTGGTTCCCTAGGCTTGGCTAAGGTTCCCAAAGTTGATTTTTCAATTTTATAAATTTTTATGGATTTTCTATTAATTTTCGAAAATAAATAAATAAAAAATACGTAAAAATACTAAAAATATGAAAAATCGTTTTTTGGTCAAAATTGGTTCCCTAGGCTTGGCTAAGGTCCCCAAAGTTGATTTTTCAATTTTATGAATTTTTATGAATTTTTTTTATTACTTTAGTAATAGAAAAAATGATTAAAAATCAGGTGTCAACATTGACCTACCATACGGGTTCAAATTCAACCATCCTAAGGTTTTCTTATAACGAATCCTTATGTTCTCATTTCATTTTCAGTGGAACATTCATGTCACGACTCTTTTTATTTCATTGTGTTGAGTCGATTAGGATTCAGGTGTCATCTCGTCTTTGAAATGAACCTCTGTCGAGCTTCCTTTCAAAGAGGGGCAGCTGTTGACACCTGATTTTTAATCATCTTTTCTCTTTTAAAAATTTTCAGTATTTTTCGGCATTTTTATTTTTTGAAAAATCCATAAAAATTCATAAAATTGAAAAATTAACTTTGGGGACCTTGGCCAAGTCTAGAGAACTAATTTTGACCAAAAAATGATTTTTCATATTTTCAGTATTTTTTAGTATTTTTATTTTCGAAAATTCATGAAAAATAAAGAAAAATTGAGAAAATTGCAAAATCAACTTTGGAAGCCTTAGCCAAGCCTAAGCAACCATTTTTGAACAAAAAATAAATTTTCATATTATATATATTTAATTTAATTTTTTTTAAAAAAAATACAAAAATACTTGAAAATTTTGGAAAAATAACATTTGAGGCAAAAAAAATACACAAAGATAGTTAATATTTTTATTTTAAATCTATTTTCATATTGGCCTCCGTAAATTCAGAAAAATCCAATTCGAGTCACGTGTCCCTTCACGAGTATAATCTCGAATCGGGCCTAAAAAAATTTAATTTAAGTCAACTTATTTTTAATTTTCACTTTTTATGAGTTGTGACATTGTCTTCTAATATTTTAAATTTTCATCTTAGCTCAATTATACCAAGAATGACTCAATTTTGCAAAAGGGCTTTAATTAAATTCTGCATTATTTTCAGCGGCAAGAAATGAGCTTAAATTTGACATGTGGTAAATTTTGGTGTGTCAAAAATTGTGAAAGAGATTTGGACTTAAAGAAATATATTTTTTCATGGACTAAATTGCAAATACTTAAAATCTCAAGGACTAGGATGCAAATACCTAACACTTGAGGGATTATTTTGTAAATAACAAAAAGAAGAGTTGGTGGAGAAATTAGAATAGAGAAGGGAAGATGGAGAAGAGGAGATGGAGAAGGGAAGATAGAGAAGAGGAGATAGAGAAGGGAAGTTGAAGAAGAGGAGATGGAGAAGAGAAGATGAAGAAAATAAGATAAGAGTAGAGAAGGGAAGATGAGATGAAGAAGAGTTAGTGGAAAATTTAGAATGGAAGATGGATGAGTAGATTATAAAAGGAGGAAGAAGTGAGCTTGGGAGGGAAAATTTTTTGAGAGAGAAAATCTTGGATGCTTGAGAGAATTTTGAGAGATTGAAAGAAATTAGAGAGAAAGAAAAAAAAATAAAAAAAGAGAGAGAATCCTTTTTTCCAAAAGAGAGCCTTGAAGATGGTGAAAGTTTAAATCTAGGTGTTACCATCAACAATTCCTCTACCGATCAACGCGAGTCACAAGTTCATCTCCATCGTTCGAGCCGCAATCTTGATCTATAAGGTGACACGAGATCCGAATTCGGCAATCAAATCTGTTAAATCAGGTAACGATCCTAACTATTAAAATCTTCGAGAATTTCCTTGCCCAAATAAATTAATTTAAATTTCGATTATGTCATGTCATACTCATATGTTTCCATATCTACATGTCGCATTCATACTATAAATTCTTGCAATTTAATTCTTGCACCATAAATCCCAAAGGGAAGAGCCAAGCCAATGCTTAGCCTCCCATTGGAGGTTTTTACTTACAGTAGTTAAATATCTGCAACTTAAATACCTGTACCTTAAATCTCAAAGGGAAGAGCCAAGCCAATGCTTAGCCTCCCATTGGAGGTTTTTACTTACAGTAGTTAAATACCTGCAACTTAAATACCTGTACCTTAAATCCCAAAGGGAAGAGCCAAGCCAATGCTTAGCCTCCCATTGGAGGTTTTTACTTACAGTAGTTAAATACCTGCAACTTAAATACCTGTACCTTAAATCCCAAAGGGAAGAGCCAAGCCAATGCTTAGCCTCCCATTGGAGGTTTTTACTTACAGTAGTTAAATACCTGCAACTTAAATACATGTACCTTAAATCCCAAAGGGAAGAGCCAAGCCAATGCTTAGCCTCCCATTGGAGGTTTTTTCTTACAGTAGTTTAAATACATGCAGCTTAAATACATGTACCTTAAATCCCAAAGGGAATAGCCAAGCCAATGCTAGGCCTCCCATTGGAGGTGTTTATTCACTGTCATGTACTTCTTATAATTTAATTTTTGAATCATCAGACCCAAAAGATGAGTAGGTCGTAATACTGCACAGAAGTCGTTAACACACTCCCTCTTTCGGTACCTTAATTTCATGGATATCCTAATTCGCTAACTCAGGCTTGGTTTATTCCTAAGGCTCTAGTAGGGTATTCTCTTTTGTGTTTTCACTTTTTAAATAGGATGCATGGATGGTATATATTTTTATTTGTTATATTTTTTTAAGTGTTAAAGATTCCCTAAAGCCGAAAGAAGGAGTGTGTTAACGACTTCTGTGCAGTATTACAACCTACTTATCTTTTGGGTCCGATGATTCAAAAATTAAATTATAGGAAGTACATGACAGTGAATAAACACCTCCAATGGGAGGCCTAGCATTGGCTTGGCTCTTCCCTTTGGGATTTAAGGTACAGGTATTTAAGTTGCAAGTATTTAAACTACTGTAAGTAAAAACCTCCAATGGGAGGCTAAGCATTGGCTTGGCTCTTCCCTTTGGGATTTAAGGTACATGTATTTAAGTTGCAGGTATTTAACTAATGTAAGTAAAAACCTCCAATGGGAGGCTAAGCATTGGCTTGGCTCTTCCCTGTGGGATTCAAGGTACATGTATTTAAGTTGCAAGTATTTAACTACTGTAAGTAAAAACCTCCAATGGGAGGCTAAGCATTGGCTTGGCTCTTCCCTTTGGGATTTAAGGTATAGGTATTTAAGTTGCAGGTATTTAACTACTGTAAGTAAAAACCTCCAATGGGAGGCTAAGCATTGGCTTGGCTCTTCCCTTTGGGATTTAAGGTACAGGTATTTAAGTTGCAGGTATTTAACTACTGTAAGTAAAAACCTCCAATGGGAGGCTAAGCATTGGCTTGGCTCTTCCCTTTGGGATTTATGGTGCAGGTATTTAAATTGCGGATGGACTTTGTCCTCTCCATTTTGGGGTATGAATTTTTTAAAATGAAATACAACGAATTGATTCAACAATTTGAAATTTGTGCGCGCTTGAGGACTCCTCCAAGCCGATTTTGTGCTTCCATAGGATTGACCATTGATATAGAGCTGCGGCTTCCTGACATAAAATAGAGTGAAGTGTTAGTATACAAAATATGTGCTAATCTGCACCTAAAACCAGAAGAGTAGAAAGAGTACTTATCTCCCATTTTTTTGGGAGGGATTTCTATAATTGATTTTCGCTCTCTATGTTCCCAATATAGAGAGTTTCTTTTGAATTAAGAGGGACTTTTAGTCACAGATCAGTTGAGAAATCGGTGGACAGCTTAGGAGCTTGTCTGGGCCGATTTTTGCATCTCGACGAGATTTTTGCTGTTGACGTAAAGATATCCTTATCTGACATAAAATATGGAAGAAAAAGGAGATGGAGAAAGTGTATACAATTTGTGCTAATTTGCGAGTAAAACCATAAATAAATGAATAAATAAAAACACTTAGCTTGAATTTGTTTGCTCGTTGACGAGGATGAACTCTTGATTTATATTGATCGATGAAGGAATTTGTGATGATAACCCCTAGCTTTAAACTCCCATCATCTTCAAAATTCTCTCTCTTTTGGTATTTTCTTTCTCTCAAAATTTTCTTCAATCTCCCAAAACTCTCTCAAACATCCAAAATTTTCTCTCCAAGAAGGACTTTGTTTGCCTGTAAGAAGGACTTTATGCCTGTAAGAAGGACTTGATTTGCCTGTAAGAAGGACTTTGTGCCAGTAAGAAGGACTTGATTTGCCTGTAAGAAGGACTTGGTTTGCCTGTAAGAAGGACTTAGCTTGCCTATAAGAAGGACTTAGCTTGCCTGTAAGAAGGACTTGATTTGCCTATAAGAAGGACTTTGTGCCTGTAAGAAGGACTTGGTTTGCCTGTAAGAAGGACTTAGTTTGCCTGTAAGAAGGACTTGATTTGCCTGTAAGAAGGACTTTATGCCTGTAAGAAGGACTTGATTTGCCTGTAAGAAGGACTTGATTTGCCTGTAAGAAGGACTTTATGCCTGTAAGAAGGACTTGATTTGCCTGTAAGAAGGACTTTGTGCCTATACTTGAATTTTAAGTATTTACAATTTAGTCCCTGAAAAAATATATTTCTTTAAGTCCACATCTCCTCACAATTTTTGACACACCAAAATTTACCACATGTCAAATTTAAGCTCATTTCTTGCCGTTGAAAATAATGCAGAATTTAATTAAAGCCCTTTTGCAAAATTAAGTCATTCTGGGTATATTTGAGCCAAGATGAAAATTTAAAATATTAGAAGACAATGTCACAACTCATAAAAAGTGAAAATTAAAAATAAGTTGACTCAAATTAAATTTTTTTAGGCCCGATTCAAGATTATACTCGTGAAGGAACACGTGACTTGAATTGGATTTTTCTGAATTTGCGATGGCCAATATGAAAATAGATTTAAAATAAAAATATTAACTATCTTTGTGTATTTTTTTTGCCTCAAATGTTATTTTTCCAAAATTTTCAAGTATTTTTGTATTTTTTTAAAAAAAATTAAAAATATATATAATATGAAATTTTATTTTTTGTTCAAAAATGGTTGCCTAGGCTTGGCCAAGGCTTCCAAAGTTGATTTTTCAATTTTCTCATTTTTTCTTCATTTTTTTTTATGAATTTTCGAAAATAAAAATACCGAAAAATACTGAAAATATGAAAAATCATTTTTTAGTCAAAATTGGTTCCCTAGGCTTGGCTAAGGTCCCCAAAGTTGATTTTTCAATTTTATGAATTTTTATGGATTTTTTATTACTTTAGCAATAGAAAAAATGATTAAAAATCAGGTGTCAACAGCTGCCCCTCTTTGAAAGGAAGCTCGGTAGAGGTTCATTTCAAAGACGAGATGACACCTGAATTCTAATCGACTCAATACAAGGAAATAAAAAGAGTCGTGACATGAATGTTCCACTGAAAATGAAATGAGAACCTAAGGATTCGTTATATAAAAAAAAACTTTAGGGTAGTTGAACCTGAACCCGTATGGTGGATCAACCAATGGTAGATTCCTAATAAAAGGATTCTACTGATTAAAAATTGAATTAAAATTTGACCCGTATGGTTGGTCGTACCATGGTAGATTCCTAATAAAAGGATTCTACTGATTAAATTTTGATTGAGATTTGACCCGTATGGTATGTCACCCCATGGAGATACCTGTAAGAAGGACTCGGTGCCTGTAGAAAGGACTTGGTGTCTGTAAAAAGGACTTGTGCCTGTAAGAAGGACTTGATTTGCCTGTAAAAAGGACTTAATTTGCCTGTAAGAAGGACTTGATTTGCCTGTAAGAAAGACTTACTTTGCCTATAAGAAGGACTTTGTGCCTGTAAGAAGGACTTGCGTTGCCTGTAAGAAGGACTTTGTGCTTTGCCTGTAAGAAGAACTTTGTGCCTGTAAGAAGGATTTGATTTGCCTGTAAGAAGGACTTTATGCCAGTAAGAAGGACTTGATTTGCCTGTAAGAAGGACTTTGTGCCTGTAAGAAGGACTTGATTTGCCTGTAAGAAGGACTTGGTTTGCCTGTAAGAAGGACTTAGCTTGCCTATAAGAAGGACTTAGCTTGCCTGTAAGAAGGACTTGATTTGCCTATAAGAAGGACTTTGTGCCTGTAAGAAGGACTTGGTTTGCCTGTAAGAAGGACTTAGTTTGCCTGTAAGAAGGACTTGATTTGCCTGTAAGAAGGACTTTATGCCTGTAAGAAGGACTTGATTTGCCTGTAAGAAGGACTTGATTTGCCTGTAAGAAGGACTTTATGCCTGTAAGAAGGACTTGATTTGCCTGTAAGAAGGACTTTGTGCCTATAAGAAGGACTTTGTACCTGTAAGAAGGACTTGATTTGCCTGTAACAAGGACTTGTTTTGCCTGTAAGAAGGACTTTGTTTGCCTGTAAGAAGGACTTGATTTGCCTATAAGAAGGACTTTATGCCTGTAAGAAGGACTTGGTTTGCCTGTAAGAAGGACTTTGTGCCTGTAAGAAGGACTTGGTTTGCCTGTAAGAAGGACTTAGTTTGCCTGTAAGAAGGACTTTATGCCTGTAAGAAGGACTTGGTTTGCCTGTAAGAAGGACTTTATGCCTGTAAGAAGGACTTGGTTTGCCTGTAAGAAGGACTTAGTTTGCCTGTAAGAAGGGCTTGGTGTACCTCAAAGGGTGCCATTCTGAAATCTGGGGAGACCAGGAATCCTACGGAAGCTCAAACCCAAATTATATTCTCCTGTCGCTTTAGGAATAAACCAAAGAGGCAGAGATCAAAAGGTCTCGAACATTTCTGTCTTTGAGACAAATCATGCTTTATTGAAGAAGGTGGATACCTATATATACCGCAATGGATTCGAGTACCCCAACAACCGTCAGAATTCATTCTCTTGAAAGGTTCAGGTTGAAGATATACTTACCTGAGAATTTGGAAGAAATGCTTGGTGGCTTCTCGACAACCAGGCTTGTTCATTCAATAATCGCCGAATGAATTTCAAGACTTTGGAAGGTAACTCAAACACCGGGAATGTGTTGCCTGTCAGGCAATGTCAGAGCTAACATGTGCAAGCATTTTCATCAATGCGTTCATTGGTTCATACAAAATTGTTCAGCTAAGTTGGCAATGATTAGAGGCAGTCTGTGTAATAACTCATGATGCAATTGATCAACATATGGATCATGTATTGCATTACCATTTCTGTTTAAGGAGGTTCTTATAGTATGAACACCTCGAATGTAATATGAATGGGGGACTTCATTCCGAAGGGGCATTCTCTCACTCTGAAGAAAGGCTGTTTATCTGTAGATTAAAATGTTAGACCTGTGTGGAAATGGTTTGCCTTTCCTCATCCTGTTATGCCCCATTTTGCACATTTGATGTCTCCTATGCAGTTTATGCTCTAAGTTGGAGTTGGTAAATTAAACATGCGGAATAGTCATACATAATTCATGAAATGTGTAAACACAATGCCGATGTGACAATTTTTAGCATCATGTGTGTTTATATAATGTGCAAACATGGGCGGATTTGAATTGCCCCTGGTATGTGGGTGGATTGAACAAATTGGGAATGCCACTCCTTATGTCGAGGAGCGGTTTGTCTCAAGTTTTGCCCCTGCACGATGAGGCATATGGGTGAGAGAGCATTTTGGTTTGTTTAGTGACAGCGACCGCCATGGTTTGGCGGTTAAATGCCCCTGCAAAAAGCAAAGAAATTATTCTCGAAATCAAACGAGATAAGAAAGACATATTTGCTTTTTCGCTTCAGAGCTTGCGATCAATTTGCCCCGTTTTTCACCAGAATAGATCTTGTCAGATGATCATAATTTTCTTTTGGATTTGTCTCCTTCAACATGTTAAATGTTAGTGTAAATATTTTCTGTAAAAAGAAAAAGAGACATATCAGCCAGTATTAAAAGGGATAAATTGAAAACGATACTGATTTACCCTTCATCTTGAATGTCTTGCACGAGTCTTTTACCAGTTTTGTTGGATTGAATTTTCCTCGACTTTTGTTGGGCGCCTCACCATTATGGGAAGACTATGGTAAAATACTGACTTTGATATTACTCGTCGAGTATTCCTGTTTGTAAAAAAGAAATGCACAAAAAGTTGTTTCATTTATTTATAATACATACAACATTCCCCACCCTTGGGGATCGAACTCGGGATATTTCGGACCTACTGTCATCCCCCATACCATTCGGTCCATTGGACCGTAGGTGTCCATGGGGCTTTCTTTTCAAAGGTTAATCCTTGGGGATAACGTGGCCCTGTTGTATCACCTTGGGCCTTGTTACGATATTTCTCGAGGTAATTTGCAATCCCTGTTAAGAATGGAATAAAAAAATTCAGGACTCGAGATGATTATGTGCAAATTAGAACGATACAGAATTACCCATGTCTGAGATTGTTCGGATCTTTCGCTTGTATTTTTCTTTAACCGAAGCTGTCCATCCCGTGGTAATGTCCATGAGTTGATTTGCCCCCAATTTAGCCCGACCAGGAAATTTGGTTTTTGGATACAACTGTATTCTCGAGTCGCTTTTGCAAATTCCTGAAAATAGAAGGGATCAAATTTAAAACCGGAGCAATTTAAGGGTAAATTGGAATGATACGGATTTACCCTTCAAATTTACGCAGATTTCGTCTCGATATTAATTTTTTCGAGTTTGGTGCGGTTAACGGCTCCGAGCATTTAATAGGGGGGAAAGGGAAATGATTACTTCTAGCTTGTGCATTAATTTTGGACATCGACAAAAGGCGAGAACGTGCGATGAAACTAAGTAGACGTATTCGTCTAGGTTTAATCTTCTTCATGATGCTCTCACGGGTTGCGGTAGAAGATGATATCAAGAACATTAGAGAGGCATTCAGTGTGGCTTTCCACCAGCCGCCTAGAGACCCGCGTTCAATCATGTAAATTAATAAAGCTACCACCACTTAATTAGTGTGCCAATAAATTCGGCCATTTGTTGCGTGCCCCACTTCAACCGTGTTTTGTTTCTTTCGGTGCCCACTTGCTCTTGTCGGGCGCCTGTAGCATTGGGAGAAATACTTGTGGGTCACATTCATTAATAGAACCTCGGTCCTCTAAAACCCTCCGCGTGTTTCGGATCCGAGGAAATTTTAAGACCGGTCTCTGGTTGATTTAATCAGGTTAAGGTACTTATTTCATGGTTTCTGATTATATAATCCATATTGTCTTTCAAAAGACGCGGGATCCTCTGTAATACATTAAATATGCCCCCGTGTTTAATCAGTATAAGTCCACCGTCATATCACAATACACTGCCCATACAAGTTTACGGATTGACACAACTCTATCTGTCAAAGATGGACAGTGTTCGTTTGCCCCCCTGAATTAACGGTTGAAGCCTTGGTATTTTTCGTCTTTTGGTATTTCTGAAGATGATTCTTGATATATTATTGAACTTAATTTTTACACCCGTCTGGGGTATCTAGGATCTCCCTGCAAAAGAAAAGGATATAATTAGTATGCGACACAAAGAATGTCGGTCCATGACTCCTATATTAGTCCAATTTTATTTTTTTTATTTTATAGAGAAATCAGAAAAAAAATTTCTTTAGGAAGAAATGGGTTAATTCTGATACAAATTTTTTTTTGCAGATTTATTACTCTTTTTTTTATTATTTTTTTAAAGGAATGTGACAAAATCTCTTGATGTTTACTAAAATTTTTGAAGGAATTTCCTTTTTATCAAAATAAATTTTCAGAGGTAAATTTATCAGGAAAAT
Source organism: Psidium guajava (assembly GCA_016432845.1). Classification (NCBI taxonomy): domain Eukaryota; kingdom Viridiplantae; phylum Streptophyta; class Magnoliopsida; order Myrtales; family Myrtaceae; genus Psidium; species Psidium guajava. Next base: position 7,791,184 of record CM028230.1, on the reverse strand, counting down.
TTTATTTTTATTGAAGCAGGAAAGACATAACAGAAATCCTTTATTGGTTAACAAAATTCCCCCGAGACATTAGTCTAATTTTATTTAGAGAAAATTTTCTTAGAAAAACATGAGCGAATTTCTCGAAAAGAATTTTTGTTGCAAGTTTTTATAATTTGAAAGAATGTGATAAAATCACTTGATGTTTACCAAAGTTTTTTTTGAAGGAATTTTTCTTTTTATCGGAATAAATTTTCAGAGGAAAATTTGTCAGGAAAATTTCATTTTTATTGAAGCAAGAAAAACATGACAAAAATCTCTTATTGGTCAATACAATTCCCCCGAGACATTAGTCTAATTTTATTTAGAGAAACTTTTCTTAGAAAAACATGAGCGAATTTCTCGAGAAGAATTTTCTTGCAAGTTTTTATAATTTGAAAAATGTGATAAAATCACTTGATGTCTACTAGAGTTTTTTTTTAAGGTATTTTTCTTTTTATTGAAATAAATTTTCGGAGGAAAATTTTTTCAGGAAAATTTCATTTTTATTGAAGCAATAAAAACATGACAAAAATCCCTTATTGGTTAATAAAATTCCCATGAAGGGATTTTTTCACATCATTTTTTCAAAAAAAAATTTTTAAAAAGAAATGAGGGACAAATTTAATTTTTATTTTCTTTTAAAAGAATGGTCGTAATATCAAGCTCAAAAACTAACTAACACCTAGCATGGACCGACCGAAAATAAATACAAGATAAAATTAGAGAACTTACTTTTACCTTGGAGAAATGCAAATCACATAGTCATGCGCATGACTCAAGTGAGGAGTGGACTCTAGAAAATAAAAGAAGGAGAGACAGGGTATGGACCTAAAAGGCCCCCACTATCTGAATTGACAAACTTACCCTCCGCGCAATCAAATCACAATGGGAAGAATTGTCAATTCAGATAATGAGCAGGATAAAATATGGTCAACCCCAGCGCAATCGACGCAAGAGCTTTGCATATTCGATCCCTATCTATGGTTTTCTAGGAAGAATTTCGCGACTTGGGTTTAGACGCTTGTGTGTGCAGGTGTCGTGATCCTCAGAGTATGCAAGACATGCACAACAATTGATATCAAAACAGCGCTTCTAAAAATGTGCGAAATTAAACAAATAAACCCAACACCGAGCCTGCAAAACAAAGGGGTTAGCCAAACACTCCACCCCTTATAACTCCCATCCTGCAAAAACATATAACACCTATAGAATGAGTCCCAAGCAAGATCGCCAGAAGCGAGATATCCATGAAATTTTCATTGGCCTAAGTCCACTAAGACTTTTAAAATTTCGAAAAAATTTAAGTATTCCAATTGGTATCTTTTTTCGAAAATTTAAAAATCTCTATTCCCCAGCGGAGTCGCCAAGCTGTCGCGACCCCCTAAAAAATTTTACTTTTCTAAAGGGGTTAACGGATTATTAGGTTAATTAGATTTGACTAACCTAACGCGGACCCTCCCAAGCCCTACCGAATCGCAACTTTGGTTTTTGTTTAAATGATTTTGAAATTTGGAGTCGCCACTAATCGTTCTTGGTAGGTCGATTAGAAACCTAAATAAATTAGCGGGAGAACTAATTTATTCCTGCGAACCAGAGATTATGAGCTCGGAGACTTGGTTACACTAGTTAATTAAAACTAATGCCCTTTCGGTACCTTAATTTCATGGATATCTTAATTCGGCAACTCAGGCTTGGTTTATTCCTAAGGCTCTAGTAGGGTATTCTCTTTTGTGTTTTCACTTTTTAAATAGGATGCATGGATGGTATATATTTTTATTTGTTATATTTTTTTAAGTGTTAAAGATTCCCTGAAGCCGAAAGAAGGAGTGTGTTAACGACTTCTGTGCAGTATTACAACCTACTTATCTTTTGGGTCCGATGATTCAAAAATTAAATTATAGGAAGTACATGACAGTGAATAAACACCTCCAATGGGAGGCCTAGCATTGGCTTGGCTCTTCCCTTTGGGATTTAAGGTACAGGTATTTAAGTTGCAAGTATTTAAACTACTGTAAGTAAAAACCTCCAATGGGAGGCTAAGCATTGGCTTGGCTCTTCCCTTTGGGATTTAAGGTACATGTATTTAAGTTGCAGGTATTTAACTACTGTAAGTAAAAACCTCCAATGGAAGGCTAAGCATTGGCTTGGCTCTTCCCTTTGGGATTCAAGGTACATGTATTTAAGTTGCAAGTATTTAACTACTGTAAGTAAAAACCTCCAATGGGAGGCTAAGCATTGGCTTGGCTCTTCCCTTTGGGATTTAAGGTATAGGTATTTAAGTTGCAGGTATTTAACTACTGTAAGTAAAAACCTCCAATGGGAGGCTAAGCATTGGCTTGGCTCTTCCCTTTGGGATTTAAGGTACAGGTATTTAAGTTGCAGGTATTTAACTACTGTAAGTAAAAACCTCCAATGGGAGGCTAAGCATTGGCTTGGCTCTTCCCTTTGGGATTTATGGTGCAAGTATTTAAATTGCGGATGGACTTTGTCCTCTCCATTTTGGGGTATGAATTTTTTAAAATGAAATACAACGAATTGATTCAACAATTTGAAATTTGTGCGCGCTTGAGGACTCCTCCAAGCCGATTTTGTGCTTCCATAGGATTGACCATTGATATAGAGCTGCGGCTTCCTGACATAAAATAGAGTGAAGTGTTAGTATACAAAATATGTGCTAATCTGCACCTAAAACCAGAAGAGTAGAAAGAGTACTTATCTCCCATTTTTTTGGGAGGGATTTCTATAATTGATTTTCGCTCTCTATGTTCCCAATATAGAGAGTTTCTTTTGAATTAAGAGGGACTTTTAGTCACAGATCAGTTGAGAAATCGGTGGACAGCTTAGGAGCTTGTCTGGGCCGATTTTTGCATCTCGACGAGATTTTTGCTGTTGACGTAAAGATATCCTTCTCTGACATAAAATATGGAAGAAAAAGGAGATGGAGAAAGTGTATACAATTTGTGCTAATTTGCGAGTAAAACCATAAATAAATGAATAAATAAAAACACTTAGCTTGAATTTGTTTGCTCGTTGACGAGGATGAACTCTTGATTTATATTGATCGATGAAGGAATTTGTGATGATAACCCCTAGCTTTAAACTCCCATCATCTTCAAAATTCTCTCTCTTTTGGTATTTTCTTTCTCTCAAAATTTTCTTCAATCTCCCAAAACTCTCTCAAACATCCAAAATTTTCTCTCCAAAAAATTCTCCCAAACACTTCAAATTTTCTCTCTCAAGAAAGAATTCTCAAACACTTCAAATTTTCTCTCCAAAAATCTCCCCCCTCAAGCTCACTTCTTCCTTCTTTTATAATCTACTCATCTATCTCCCATTCTAATTTTTCCACTAACTCTATCTCCCATTCTAATTTCTCCACTAACTCTTCTTCATTTTCATCTTCCATTCTCCATCTCTATCTCACATTCTAATCTCTCCACTAACTCTTCTTCATCTTCATCTTCCCTTCTCCATATTTATCTCCCATTCTAATTTCTCCACTAACTCTTCTTCATCTTCATCTTCCCTTCTCTATTCTTATCTTCCATTCTAATTTCTCTACTAACTCTTCTCCATCTTCCATTCTCTATTCTTATCTTATTTTCTCCATCCATTCTTCTCCAACTTCTGTTCTTCATCTCCTCTTCTCCATCTTCCCTTCTCTATTCTAATTTATCCACTAACTCTTCTTTTTGTTATTTGTAAAATAATCCTTCAAGAGTTAAGTATTTGCACTCTAGTCCTTGAATTTTAAGTATTTACAATTTAGTCCCTGAAAAAATATATTTCTTTAAGTCCACATCTCCTCACAATTTTTGACACACCAAAATTTACCACATGTCAAATTTAAGCTCATTTCTTGCCGTTGAAAATAATGCAGAATTTAATTAAAGCCCTTTTGCAAAATTAAGTCATTCTGGGTATATTTGAGCCAAGATGAAAATTTAAAATATTAGAAGACAATGTCACAACTCATAAAAAGTGAAAATTAAAAATAAGTTGACTCAAATTAAATTTTTTTAGGCCCGATTCAAGATTATACTCGTGAAGGAACACGTGACTTGAATTGGATTTTTCTGAATTTGCGATGGCCAATATGAAAATAGATTTAAAATAAAAATATTAACTATCTTTGTGTATTTTTTTTGCCTCAAATGTTATTTTTCCAAAATTTTCAAGTATTTTTGTATTTTTTTAAAAAAAATTAAAAATATATATAATATGAAATTTTATTTTTTGTTCAAAAATGGTTGCCTAGGCTTGGCCAAGGCTTCCAAAGTTGATTTTTCAATTTTCTCATTTTTTTTCTTCATTTTTTTTATGAATTTTCGAAAATAAAAATACCGAAAAATACTGAAAATATGAAAAATCATTTTTTGGTCAAAATTGGTTCCCTAGGCTTGGCTAAGGTCCCCAAAGTTGATTTTTCAATTTTATGAATTTTTATGGATTTTTTATTACTTTAGCAATAGAAAAAATGATTAAAAATCAGGTGTCAACAGCTGCCCCTCTTTGAAAGGAAGCTCGGTAGAGGTTCATTTCAAAGACGAGATGACACCTGAATTCTAATCGACTCAATACAAGGAAATAAAAAGAGTCGTGACATGAATGTTCCACTGAAAATGAAATGAGAACCTAAGGATTCGTTATATAAAAAAACTTTAGGGTGGTTGAACTTGAACCCGTATGGTGGATCAACCCATGGTAGATTCCTAATAAAAGGATTCTACTGATTAAAAATTGAATTAAAATTTGACCCGTATGGTGGGTCGTACCATCGTAGATTCCTAATAAAAGGATTCTACTGATTAAATTTTGATTGAGATTTGACCCGTATGGTATGTCACCCCATGGAGATACCTGTAAGAAGGACTCGGTGCCTGTAGAAAGGACTTGGTGTCTGTAAAAAGGACTTGTGCCTGTAAGAAGGACTTGATTTGCCTGTAAAAAGGACTTAATTTGCCTGTAAGAAGGACTTGATTTGCCTGTAAGAAGGACTTACTTTGCCTGTAAGAAGGACTTTGTGCCTGTAAGAAGGACTTGCGTTGCCTGTAAGAAGGACTTTGTTTGCCTGTAAGAAGGACTTTATGCCTGTAAGAAGGACTTGATTTGCCTGTAAGAAGGACTTTGTGCCTGTAAGAAGGACTTGATTTGCCTGTAAGAAGGACTTGGTTTGCCTGTAAGAAGGACTTAGCTTGCCTATAAGAAGGACTTAGCTTGCCTGTAAGAAGGACTTGATTTGCCTATAAGAAGGACTTTGTGCCTGTAAGAAGGACTTGGTTTGTCTGTAAGAAGGACTTAGTTTGCCTGTAAGAAGGACTTGATTTGCCTGTAAGAAGGACTTTATGCCTGTAAGAAGGACTTGATTTGCCTGTAAGAAGGACTTGATTTGCCTGTAAGAAGGACTTTGTGCCTATACTTGAATTTTAAGTATTTACAATTTAGTCCCTGAAAAAATATATTTCTTTAAGTCCACATCTCCTCACAATTTTTGACACACCAAAATTTACCACATGTCAAATTTAAGCTCATTTCTTGCCGTTGAAAATAATGCAGAATTTAATTAAAGCCCTTTTGCAAAATTAAGTCATTCTGGGTATATTTGAGCCAAGATGAAAATTTAAAATATTAGAAGACAATGTCACAACTCATAAAAAGTGAAAATTAAAAATAAGTTGACTCAAATTAAATTTTTTTAGGCCCGATTCAAGATTATACTCGTGAAGGAACACGTGACTCGAATTGGATTTTTCTGAATTTGCGATGGCCAATATGAAAATAGATTTAAAATAAAAATATTAACTATCTTTGTGTATTTTTTTTGCCTCAAATGTTATTTTTCCAAAATTTTCAAGTATTTTTGTATTTTTTTAAAAAAAATTAAAAATATATATAATATGAAATTTTATTTTTTGTTCAAAAATGGTTGCCTAGGCTTGGCCAAGGCTTCCAAAGTTGATTTTTCAATTTTCTCATTTTTTCTTCATTTTTTTTTTATGAATTTTCGAAAATAAAAATACCGAAAAATACTGAAAATATGAAAAATCATTTTTTGGTCAAAATTGGTTCCCTAGGCTTGGCTAAGGTCCCCAAAGTTGATTTTTCAATTTTATGAATTTTTATGGATTTTTTATTACTTTAGCAATAGAAAAAATGATTAAAAATCAGGTGTCAACAAAGTCCAAATCTCTTCACAATTTTTGACATACCTTTCGAAATTCACCGCATGTCTAGTTCAATCGCTTGTCAAATTTAAGCTCATTTCTTGTCGCTGCAAAATTCAATTAAAGCCACTTTGCAAAATTAAGTTATTCTGGATATAATCGAGCCAATGTGAAAATTTAGACCATTAGAGAACAATGTCATAACTTCTAAAAGTGAAAAATGAAAATAAATCGACTAAAATTGAATTTTTTAAGCCCGATTCGAGATTATGCTCGTGAAGGAATACATGACCCCGTATTGAATTTTTTAAATTTGCGATGACTAACATGAAAAGGGATTTAAAATAAAAATATTGACTACTTTTATGTATTTTTATGGCCTCAAATGTTATTTTTCCCGAATTTTTAAGTATTTTTATATTTTTCAAATATATTAAAAAAATACAAAAAAATATGAAAATTTATTTTTTATTCAAAAATAGTTCCCTAGGCTTGGCCAAGGCTTCTAAAGTTGATTTTTTTTTATTTTCTATGAATTTTCAAAAATAAAAATGCTAAAAAATGCTGAAAAAAAGAAATATTATTTTTTGGTCAAAATTGATTCTCTAATCTTGGCCAAGGTCCCCAAAGTTAATTTTTTAATTTTATGAATTTTTATAAATTTTTTATTTTTTAAATAGAAAATATAATTAAAAATCAAATGCCAACAGTTATTAATGATTGTATTTGTCTTGATAATATAGTTGCATTATTTGTATGATGAAAAATATGAAATCTATACTAATCACAAGAATTTGACATATATTTTTACTCATAAAGAACTAAACATGAAACACAAAAGATGACTACAACTTTCGAAAGATTTATGACTTGTCTATCAATCACTATCTAAATAAGGCAAATGTAGTAACAAATGCCTTGAGTCGTAAATCTACTAAGAAGATGGTAGCGCTACTCACTTCCCAAAAACGTATTCTTGACGATATGAGAAAGTTAGACCTGGGTATATTGGTATATTAGATGGGCGCTTGGTTAGCCAATGTTCGAGTACAACTCACGTTGATTGATGGATAATTACAATCCTCAGTTGGGGAAAATTCAAGAAGGCATGGAAGTTGGATGGAAGTTGGAAGACAATCAGATTTTAGTATTCATGTAGATAGATCATTGAGGTTTCTTAGTCAGCTATGTATTTGCATTGATTCAAAGTTGAAAAAAGAGATATTACAAGAAGCTCATAGCACTCAATTTTCGATTCATCCATGAAACACTAAGATGTGCAGGGATTTGAAAGAAAACTCACGATAAATCAACATGAAAAGGGATATTGTGAATTTTGTTAATCAATATCTAATTTATCGGTACGTGAAAATTGAATATCAAAAATTAGGTGGACAACTGCACTCACTTGAAATGCCTAAATGAAAGTAAGAATATATTACCATAGATTTCGTTGTCGATTTACCAAGGTTGCCAAGTGGTGGGAATGTTATATGAGTAATTGTCGATCAATTCACTAATTTTGCACATTTTTTCTCATATCGACTTAGGCTTTCACTTAAATTCATGGCGAAGATATGTTATAGTGAGGCTTCACAGACTTTCGACGAGCATTGTTTCTTATGGAGTTTTAAGAGTAGTGTAACTTCAGTACAGCTTTTCATCCAAACACACGGAGAGTTAGAGAAAACAATTCAGACGATAAAGAATAATGCGGAGATCCTGCTTTATTGATTTCGGCAGCTTGTGAAACGACCATTTATATACTTGGCGAAATTTTTCTTATAAAAATAATTATCATTTCAGTATTAAGATGGCTTGTATGGCCGAAAATGAATCTCTTTGTTTGATCGAATGATATTGGTGTAAAGAGACCAATCGGTGTCAAGTTTACACAACAGTAAGAGGAGGAAATCAAGTCGATTCGAGTTCTCATTAGTCGATGTCACCTGCGCCCGGGCGCAATTACGGCGCTCCGAGAGAGGATTAGTTTCATAATCGACTTCTGTTCACTTCTCATGCAATTAATGCAGAACAGAGGGCGAGTTCCGAAAAGTTGTTCGAGCATTCGATCTTCGCCTTTCAAGCAAAGAACGAATCAGTTTCAAACAGCGATTCGAATGCGATGCTCAACCTCTCTTTGCAAATGAAGCAGCCAGGCCACAATTCTAAACTCCAAAACATCATCGATTTCGTCGAAGCAAAATCTATTATGGCCTCATCAATCGCGAGGTCTGAGCGATGAAATTTTAGCTCTGACGAGCGACATGAATCATGATCAACCAGCTTTGTATTTCCACTAAAAAAAGCCGAAGCGCATCTGGAGAAGAAGAACCAAAGAATCAACAATCACCTCCTCGAAGAAGCTACAGCAGCAACGCATATAGATCTTACTGTACAATCTCTATGGCTATGGCCCCAAAGAAACACAGATCACTCCTCCGCCGCCGTCAACAAGAAACCAGGGTCTCGAAGATGTTCAGGCCATCCAGCTCCGGCGCGAACCTCGGCCCGCTCCTCCGACCGCTCTCCTCCGGCCGCGGCGGCGGCGGCTTCGCTCCGCGGCTCTTGGTCGCGCTATCAGGGGCGTGCTCGTCGCTCGGCGCGCTCCGTCGGCCCGGACAAGCGACGGGGGCGAAATTGGACCCGACGGCCTGGCCCAGGAACTCCGCGCACAAGGCGTCGAAGGAGCTGAACAACGAATTCATTTGGGTCTTCTCCGAATTTGAGGAAAACTTAGAACTTTCAAGAGAGGAGAGGACTTGGTCGAGTGGGATGTATGATGGATGATTGATGAGTAGAGAACTTGGAGAGGTGTGGATATATATGGGAGCGAAGACGGGGCTATGGGAAAGAGCGGGTGAGGGCGGAAGAAGGCGCGTGGTTGGGTGGGGGCCCGACGGGCGGCGTCCCACTTGCGACAGCAGAGCCGCCACTTGACACGGTCAAGTCAAGCGTCGCCGAAAGAGCAGGCGACAGCTTTCGCTTACGTTGTCCGAACAGAACAGAAGTGATTGAACTGACACGTTCATCAAGTTGCGCACTCGCCGGTCGGGTTTCAATTGGCCTCGTACCTTAACCACCCTAAAAAAACCAAAAACCGAATCGGCCGAGCCGATACAGTCCGACATATGAGATTTTCACTCGAGTCGGGATGTCGGAGGGTCGATGCTCGATTCGAAATCCACATTCAAGTTCGATTCGAATGCTGTGTCCGGGATTTGGGATAATCGTAGTTCTTGACTGTGCCTCATTTCCATATCAAATTACTCTCCAAAACATCCATATCTCGTTTTTACTATCACGAGTGTCTTATATTTGTTGTAGCCATCCCGACACCCGATTCAACGGACGGGATGCTAGATTCAACGGACGGGCTGCTAGATGGAAGACTAGCCTCGATCCCAAGAACTAAACACGGTGACTATTCACAATAGAGGCGAGCATCGACAGAAGGGGGTCGAGGGGGCATGAATTCAGAATAGGACTGAGTCGACAGGCCGGCAAGCCGGTGTGGATGAGTTACGTCTCAAGGGGGGTTGTGGTCGACACATGGGTCCAAATCCGACATCATGCTCGCTTTACTTTATCCGGAAAACATGCGTGCATCAGCCCCCCCCCCCACCAGACATAAACTCAGGTCTGGTGCCGTGTTGCGCACTTTCTATGCATGCAACTTGCGCCTCCTAGTCTTTTTTTTCCAGCCAAGAGAAGATGAGTGGGGGCAGTAGATCGGTCGGGACGGTTAATGAAATCTTGTTTCGAATCATGTGGACGTCATTCATGCCGCGACGATCGTGCAAGCACACGAAAATTTCCAGTGACCTATCGGGACGGCAAGGGCACGGCACTCGCGCGACAGATGTGGAAACTGACAGCAACCTCCTTAACCTTAAAGCAAATTTGTGGGATGAGTTCCACGACCCATCGTCCGCAAACTTAGACAAGGAACCGGCCAATTGGCTAAGATGTTCTTTCTGTTCAGCAGGATAAGATAAGAGCAATCGAATCAACAGATTGAAGAATTCTGCTTTGATCTCGGGCGGAATCGCTGCTTTGATCGAATCAACATCTTTCGAGAACCCCATTATGTACCGAATGCCGCCGGACGACCTTGCGTTTCCAAGACGAAGGGTGCTGCTTGCGATTCTTCAATTTTCCTTTTCAGAGCCAGTTAAAAGACGTAGAGGATGAATCTGGCAAGTTACTTGTTGAGTTAAGAAAGGACGGGTTTTATTATCAAGTGTTGCTGTTAAACATTTTAGTTAGGAGAGTTTTGTCATTTTTCAATATAGGTGTTATGTGCAACCCGTGCATTGAAGAAGGAAAATATTCTTCTATTAATAATATCCCAAAAACACTGTCAACAAGACCCTATAAATTCCAAAGTTCACGATACAAAACTAAACCAATTGATTAAAAAAAACAAATCCACTTTGCATCCTTATAATTTCACGTTTTTTCAAATCAAATCCCATATTTTTAATTAGATAGACATGACTAGGAAATTTGTAAAAAGCGTAAGGATTTGATTAGATAAACTAAAATATATAAGAATTCAATTAGGAAATGCATATAATACGTAGAAACGGGAAGTGGAATTTGTCCTAAATACAATTGCTCAATATATTCTAACATTGACCACCGATAAAATATTTGGTAATTTATTATTGAAGTGCTGTTCATACTCACCTACAACAACAGGAAAGTACATAGATCCCGCTTTATACTGAGTGGGCAAGGGTACACGAAAGTTCTAACGAGGGTTTCAAAAAGGCAGCACCCCCTTGGACACTAGAAGGTTTTTACGATTTAAGCTCATAAATTTTCATTAGTAATTTGGGCTTGAGCTCATGAATTACTACTGCTATATATATTATTTTTCGCTTGTAATTGAGTGATGTAACGAAAGATATAAGATTTTAATTATAATGAAATCCTCTACTCGATGTTGTTCTAATTTAAAGGCGAATTAAGATAAAATATAGTGTCTTGATTTCCTTTTTTAGCTTCACATTTTACTTCGACTTGATTGCGCATTGAATCCTAATAATTATCGCATGACTTTCGTGGGAAAATATTGAATATTGATTTTCTTGTTTCATGTTTTGGATAATCAATCTTGATTTTAAATGTGGCCGTAACTTTATAGCGTAATTAAATATTGAACTCCTTTGAAAGTTTGCTTGAATTGTTTCAAACTAATGGCTTCAAAGTCAATTGGAATCGTTCGATTCGAAGTCATTTGTCCGTCCAAAATGAAAGAAAATCCCTTCCGCTTGATTATCCACTATGCTGCTACAAGCCTACGTTCACGTGGCAAATCCAAAAGATAAATCGACCAAGTTAACTTACTTAATGCAGAGAAAATGATCCACGAATTTATCGTCCCGCCTATAACAGCTCGATTACATACATGGTTCTATGTCGCCTGAAGCTAAGGAGGAGCTAATGGCAGGGCCCTAAGCAGTAATCAAAGTAGCAAACCTAAGAGCAATCGAAGAGAAGGAGGAGGAGATAACTTAACGAGAAAAAGGCTCTCATGTGCCTTTCGCACACGCCGTCACAAGAGGCAAAGAGAACCGACAAATAGCAGAGGCTTAGACGTGGGCAGTCCCTTCTGTGAATTTGGGGTCCTCGCACCGGTATCGTCCATCGGGGCCAATACCAAAGCCTTTAGGATCAGCAAACACGTCCTCTAGTAGCTGGCTTCTGGGTGGAAGAGGGCTTGCATCGGCAAAATCCACGGAGTCCTCTATAATCTCATCTATCTTCTTATCAATGGCTTTTAGCTCAGCTTCACTTGCCAGATTGTTTTCAAAAATGTACTTCTTCAAGGCCACAATGGGATCCCTCGCAGCATAGCGAGCCTTCTCAGCTGACAAATCAATATAACATAAACGATATATTAGACAAGCACATCTGAAGTATGTGATCATGTGTCTCACTAGAAGAATAAGAAATTCAAGAGGGTGAACATCACTATTGCATTCTGAAAGTAGCACTGCAGCACAGTTGAGTTTGTCCATGAAGACAAATGTTGCAATGGCCCAAAAGCACAAGTACCAGAAGCTCCCCATTGAATCACCAACTAAAAATGGCATATCGGATTTTAGAGACAAGCCCGTAAAACGATCTTATAGACAACTCAAAAGTATGTTATCATAAGAGCTCGAATCTCATGCTATTGCATCTTCATCCTAGAATGACCTTTACTTTCCAGTAGTAAACAAATTCTTGCCTTTAAAAGTCCAACTCGACAAAGCTTCTACCACATTTGATTACTGACCACTTACTCACCGATGACACCAAGATAGTGAGATATATGATGATGGGAATAGCACCTTCATATATAGCCAGGCAACAAGAAAGATATTTTTACTTGTAAGAAGAAAGATGCCAAAAGATGAGCACTCTGCACTTTGAGGCGGGCAGGTGTAGACCACACAAATAAATGTCTTTCAAACTTCTTTGTCTGTCTAAGCTTTCTATTCCCCTTGCAACCACACTGCACCTGAACACATTCACAGTAAACCTCAAGATCTTTTCAGTTCTGTCGCTTGCTTGCAATCATTCTTCATGATTTCAAGCATCCTGAATTAAATTGTAACTCAACTACTTCGTGTGTTCTCGAATCATTCTGAGGTTATACAACAGGGCTAGGACTTCTCTTTCCAGCAAGTCATATTCTTGCCAACAGGTCCATCCCCATTTTGATACCTAGTTCATGTCCTATCACTGCTTAACATGATCTCTTGACACATTTCTATGACTAAACAATCAAGATTCCCATCTCGATTTAATGACTGCCTTCCTATGTTAATTTGCCGACGCATTAGTGATCATGCATAATATAAATACCAATTTCCCCTCTTCAATAGCCTATCCTTTAGGAGTACTTTCCTAATTTTTCTTCAGCCCTAAAGTTTCATTAGTGCCCTTGTTCCTAGTCTCTTGATCCTCATTGTTTACTAATGTCCAAATTGAAAAACCAACAACCTTAGATGACTAGCTCAACTTCCTCTCAAGACTTCAGTGATCCTTGCAAGAGAATGACTTACTTATTTCATGAGGAAGAAACGTATAAATTCAGATGAAAGAAATGCTAATGAATGCCATTTTAAAGCAAGTATTTGCAACTACTAAATCACAAGACATAGAAACGCTCCAAAGAGCCATGGGGTGACAATTCAGTCGTCCACATGATGCTCCTTTAGGCCCTCTTGAAACTATCCATGTTCTCGATGTGACCAGATAAGTCCTCCCGACTGAAGATCCATTCATCATTTCTAAGTATTTCATTTAGACAGAACTTTTACAATCAATTGAGCCCAATGCACTCAGCTACCTCCACCCTGGGGTGCAAGCTCTGAATGCAGTAATTGTCTCAGCCATCTTCTCCTCGATGACAGAACTTTTATTATTTTTTTATTTTATTTTTGGGGTATTCATGTATTTGCTTTTATTTTAGTATATTTTATGCTTTTCGCTTCGGGTTCATTGACCGCTGACCCCAACCAGTTTGGGATAAAGGTGATGTTGATGTTGATCTTCTCCTCGAATCAATTTATCTGATCTTATTCCATATCCTTATGCTACGCCCTGTATGTCCAGGCACTCAGGCTGTGCATACCCAAACATTATCCGTCTATAAGTTAGTAAATGCATGCGAGCAAAAGTTTAACCTTGATATCTACATTAGCCAGTAATGGCAATTGCAAGTGAAATGCGAGCTGACAATGATAATTAGTATGGGACTGGAAGGCTTACCAGGATCGCGAAGCTCGTCAGGATCAGCCAAAGAGTGTCCTCTAAATCTGTAAGTTTCGCATTCGACCAACGTAGGTCCTTCCCCTCTCCTTGCCCTTCCAATAGCCTCCTTAGCGACCTCCCTCACCTTCAACACATGCATACCATCCACATGGATACCGGGCATCCCAAATGCAGGCCCCTTCTTCCATATCTGCGGATCAGAAGTCGCTCTCAGATGAGACATCCCGATTGCCCACAGATTGTTTTCCACCACAAACACAATAGGCAGCTTCCATAATGCGGCCATGTTCAAGCACTCATAGAACTGCCCATTGTTACAGGTCCCGTCCCCGAAGAAAGCGACCGTCACATGATCACAGTCGGCTTCTTTCAAGACCTCCCTCCTGTACTTTGAGGTGAAAGCAGCACCGGTTGCGATCGGAATCCCTTCGCCAATGAAGGCAAACCCGCCAAGTAAATTGTGCTCTTTGCTGAACATGTGCATAGAGCCACCTTGACCTCTGCAGCAGCCGGTCGTCTTGCCGAACAATTCACTCATCACTGCACGAGCAGAAACCCCTTTGCTCAGCGCATGAACGTGATCTCTGTATGTACTAACCACACAATCTTCTTGCTTCAGGAGCTTGATGAACCCAGTGGATACAGCCTCTTGGCCATTGTAGAGGTGGACGAAGCCAAACATTTTGCCTCTGTAGTACATCTGAGCGCACATATCCTCAAAAGTCCTGCCCAAAACCATGTCCTCGTAGAGCTCCAATCCTTCCTCTTTCGTAATAAGCTGCCCACACCAAATAAAAAAAAAAGGAAAAAAAGGAACTCCAGAAATAAACAAAAACTTAACCAGCTCGATTCGATTACTACAATTGACATCTGTGATCAGCAAATCGCAATCGCCTTTTTACCAAATCCGAAGACGAGGAAGAACGCTTGGGCTTCTTCTCCTTGACGACATCGGAAACCGCGACGACGGAGGGCAATCCGCGACGCCGAGCCGAGGGGGAGCGGACGGACACGGAGAGGGCCCCGAATCGAAGCTTCCCGGCGGACAGGAGGAAATCGGAGGCGAACTTGCTGGAGGCCACCGGAGGACTGTGCTTTTCCTCGGCGAAGGAGCCGGGGCGACGAATCGCTCGAACCGAAGAGAAGGCCGCGGACATTTTCGCGGCGGCGGCCGAGTTCAGAAACCCCCCCTGTTTTACGCCGCCCCCCCCAAAACTTGCTGAAGTCGGGACTAGCGCGAGAGGTTTGAATAGCGAAGCGATTTCGACCACACAAACTTGGTGACGAAGGAGGAGGAGGAGCTCGGGACGGAGCTCAGCCTTTTATGAAAGTGGGGGCGGAAGCAAGAGGAGAGACGATGATGACAGGTAAGCGGAGTTTTCGGCCACATGGACGGAGGCCGACAATGGGAATTATTTGCCGGGGGGCCTTAAATGCCACTAAAGCGCGCTTGCCGCCAAGTTGGTTGGCTCAACAGCGAAAAAGGTTAATATGCCTTCCCGAGATCACGAGGTCGAGTCTCGTCACGAGCAAATCCGTAAGTAATATACGCCGTGTTGCCTATCATCTCAATGGTTTACAGTGAGAGACTCGCCAACCCTAAATCTAAAACTTAGGATTTGGTCGGCAAGGATCGACCCTCGCCCTGGGCAAGGGCTAGCTCACATGGTTGCAATGGCCCTAGGCAAGGCAGCCCTCCCCCAAGAGTTGGCGACCTTCGCCGGTCAAACCCTAACTTTAAGAAAGAAGGAAATAAATGATCAAAAATTAACTTGTAAAAAACATTATTAAATAATATCCATGTCAGCGCCGACCGTCTCACATGCTATTATTGGCATCTATGTTGGAGATTTTTAGCTAAAATTAATCGAATGGGCTAAATTAGTATAAATATAAAAAGATTTAGGACTAAATTGATTCAATTGAAAGGTTTATGTCTGAATCAGTACCAATGCAAATAAAATAAAATAAAAAGGATAGATTTACTAAGAAAATAAAATAATTTAAAAAGTCAAAATATAACAAAATATTATTAAAAATTATTTAAGTCAGCTTCGGCCAGTCAGATGAATTGAATTGGCGCCATCACAAAAGTTTTAAGAATCAATTACCAAATAAATAAAAAAAGACGGAATCGACAAAATCAAAATATATTTATGACTTTTTTTTTAGTAATTTTCCTCCATTCCCTCCATGCATGGTCCCATTGTATCGAGCTCTGCAACGCGCCGCACAGGACCCGCCCATTCCATGATCTGAGAAAGCTTCAATTGGTGCATGTAGCGTCTAATCTTCTCATTTGTCGAACCTCTTCCTCAAAAATGACAAGGCAACGCATTTTCAGGCTACGAGTTTTAGTCAAACTCACTTTACATTACTTGACCTCGACGTTGACTGCGATGAACGAATCTAACGAAAGGTTCCTCAGTTTTACTTCTTACGCGACCCGCCACGTGTGAGCAATCAGTCAATCGGCGCCGGCACAGAGTACCGACCATAACAACAAAGCAAATCCGGGCAGGGTCGGTCGGTCGGCCGGCTATGCGAATTCCGCCGGATCGATGCGCCCGACCGCATGTTAAACTGCCCTCCTCGTGAGGACGATTCACGATCGACTCGACCGCACGCATTTGGAGATTGAAGTTCTCATCCAGAGTAAGCTTATCGTGCCGATGGCGGAGTAGGCAGCAAGGTTTCGATCGGACCAAAGTTTATGACTTTCGCATCGGATCATGCGCACGTGCATCGAGTGTTAGCAATTTCACGTGAATCCTTTGCGCGGGAATTCAACGTCAACGAATCTTTGATTTCCTTGATTTTCACAATAAGAAGAATGAAAACGTACCTTAATCCACATTAATAACTTCAAAGACGATTATTACGGAAATAGAAGACAATGAAGAAGTACGATTTCTCTCATTTTACTGCTATTATTTTATCCGATGGAGGAAAGATACAATTCGACATCGTTATGAACGGAGAAAAGACCAGATTCTTTTAAGGCTATCGATATGTGCCTCTTCAATATATGTCTTCCATCAAAGCATATAAGAATTGTGTAAAGAGGAGGGTTCGAGTTAGTTCTCTCCATCCCCTCCTCTCTTTCCTTTTTCTTAGGCTTTTTTTTATTCTCCATTTCGTTTTCTTTCTTTTCTCTCGTTTTGAGAGCTTTTCTTTTTCAGATCCAGTCCAAATTTAGAAATGTCTCTCTCCCATTTTCGGAGATATTTCTATCACATCTAGTCTAGATTTGTTTTTACATGTATGTTCCTAGGATTTCGCTTTCCTGGGGTTTCATTGGCGAACGAGTCTAATTTCGAAGAAGATCAGCAAAGTTTTATGAAGATTTCGTTCTCACGAGTGTCGGATATGTATTTGTTTAGACCATCTTACTTTGCTCGGTAATGATATTAGAGACGCCAAAACTAGGCACGCGCCTTCGAAAGAGAAATCTTGCGATAGATAGAGATATCAATGTGTGCTCGTAGCTGAAGACGGATAGGGGTGTCATCGATTTTGGCATAAGATAGATGGAGAGGGATGATGTCGAGAAAAAGACAAGTCTCGCCATCGATTCAGACCGCAGAAACTTCACAAGGTAATTAAGAAGAAGTACAGAAGAGATTGAGGACGAAGATGACAGAATTTAGAAGTTCAAACGGTGCAATTGTACTATAACCTCCGATGCCCGCACTTCACGTGATTATTAAAGTAAGTTTTTTTCTTTTTTGTACTTTTTTGCACGTTTACATTACTGCTCCAACGTGGGCGGTAAAAAAAAAGCAGCGCTTTGGTAAAAAAAAAAAAAACAATGCTTGCATGAAGCGAAGGCCTGACGTGGTTCCGGAAATGTCCAGATTTGGCACACTAATGTTGTCGCTAAGGACGGGGTAATTTACGATAACGCCGTCTGCCATTCGATGTCCATGTAGGCAGATTTTTAACGGTATTCATTGACGACACTTTGAAGGATAGTAAATATGTTACACGTGTGCAAATTTGAGGCTTCTCGTGTAGCAATAAATATTATTTTGAGATTTTTTTTTGTGACTTTTTCCCTTAGGTCAACTTTCGCGGATTAAATTAAATTCGCATTTTCAATGGTGACTTAGTTAGCTTTTGAGGCTTTGCGGTCATTAACCAACTTGATCGAGCACTTGCAGTTTAGTTTGATGGTAGGGCTTGTGATTGGACAAGAAAGGGGTGGGAGCTAGGGGTCATTGGTTCCCATCCCATGATTGAGAATTGGACCAACTGGACCTGAAATTGGATTGGACCAATCTGATCCGGTCCGATCCCGTTTCCGATGGTCAAATGAAATCGAGAATTATGTCCAAAGAAAATGAATCCTTCCTCCAAGGGGAATCTTACATTCTAGAAAATCTGCTATCGCACCACACGTTCGTCAGACCCCATCCCCAATTTCTCGATACCTAACTATTCTTTTAAGTTATCAAGCATGTAGACATTGCTTTTGTTTGATGCATCCACTGGTGTTGACACAAGTAAAGCCAAGCCATCAATACATATTGTGGAGAAGGCCGATTTTACTAGATAGACATAACCGAAGCATCTCTTTGTTCACATCTATTCATGGCAGTATTGGAGTATGGTTCATACTTCCCAACGATAGTAACGTACGGAGGTCCCACGAAGCCGTCTCGACGGGAGTCTCAAGTGGGCAATATCTCCCATACACCAAAAGGCTTTTACAATTTGAGCCAACAATTTTTCATTAGTCGCTTAGGCTACGGTTAATGAATAGCTATATATTCTTTTTCACTTGTAATTGGGTGGTGTAATAAGAGTTGTAAGGTGCTAATCATGGTAGAATTCTCCGCTTGACGTAGTCCTAGTTTAAGGGTGATTCGAAATAAAATATCGTGTCGAATTTTTTTCTCGCTTTGCGTTTTACTTCGATTTAATTGTGTGCTGACTCGTAATAAGCAGACCGAACACGAAGCAAATGATTATCCCTCTCAGATTTGTTTCCACGTTTTGCCAATCACCAGAACTAGAAGTGTGCTCGTGATCATAACCACTGCATTTAGATAGTAATGAATGTCGCTTGAACATTCTCTTATTCCTGTTCGACTTTGAAGTTCTTGACCGATGTAAACAAAACAGGAAAACGCAGAAGGCATATCCAAGTTTGCCCCTCAGCCGAACATTAATCGACAAAACACAGACATAAAAATTAAGATTTCAAATGGTTTCTTTAAAAGCCGAAGGTACTTTCTGTCGGTTTTTCCATCAAATTTTACAAAACTACTTCGATTCAAATAGAACATGAAAATATTGTTAATGAACTCACGCATATCATTCATGTATTATATGAATCAATTATTTACCTTCATGGCCATATACTTATAAAAACGAACTCTGTTATTAAGAGTTTACCGAGGCCCATATTCTTACTTTACGATACATAATCTAAATTATATTTTAATCCAACATATGAATTTTTTTTTTTAAAAAGCACTCCTTAAAGCCGAAGGAAACCATGGAATAGTTTATCTCGGAACCCTTCTCGGCGTGGGAAAATTTTGATCAATTGACTATCGTAAAATTGACAAATTAACAAAATTACGCAAGTTGCTACGTGTCACCGTAATTAAGTAGAAGAGCATCGCAACGCATCATAAAATTCGATATACATCATATTAACTCGTTTTAACTAAATGTGTCTTTTAACGAGCATGCCATATACAAATTGACAGGGTCGGTTTACAAACGACACGTTTAATCCTTCGTGTATAAACAGATTGAATTCTCTCGTAACTAAATCCAATCACGAGCTTGGCGGTCCACGAGCTAACCTAGACTTGACAAAAAAGTCTGGACAATTTAGGCCGGAAATTTACGTATGGTTTCTTTTCTTTTCTTTTTTTATATATGGGTAGGCTCGGATAAAGATGTAAATAATAAAGTTGATCTCAAAGCTCGAGGCTGCCTGATGTATCGGCTCTATTTATGACATGAACGGTTAAACTCAAACCGAACGTAATTAGCTATGTATCTTACAAATGGGTCATTATCGAAAAATGTCGGGCCCAAGCAAAAAGGAAATTGGCGAGGGAAAAAGCAACCCCCGCCACCATCGTTTACCATACGTCGCCCTCACATCATCTCCGCTGTCGATCTGATCAATCTACCAACCCCCGCTTCCGGTGGGACCGCCACTCCCCTCAGCCGTCCAGATCTAAAACGTAGCATGACCTGTCACCGTCGACCGGGGTGGATTTTCACGTGCATGGGGATCACGTGCGCTTGGTATCTGGTCGCCGTTCATCCTAATAGATCCCATAAATCGTACTCGTGCAACTAATGCTTGTTATTTGCCACCCGAGGATTGTTTAAAAAAAAAAAAAACTAATGCTCTGCTTTTATAGCTCCTTTTTTCTCGCAAAATTTTTTTAAAAAAATTTCGGAAAATACTTTTTTTCTTGAAAATAATAAATTACATCGTTTCAGAATAATTAATCGACAAAAAAATATTTCCACAAATGATTAAATATTTTTTATTCATTTATTTCGCATTCAATAAAATATTTTCCAATTATCCGTTTCAATAAATCGCGGTCCACCTACTCAACTTAGCCTCATGCAATCGAGGGATAAAATAAACGAGGAAGAATGCTAAGAATTCACGTGCCAATCAAATGATTCTTATCGTCAGGATGTCATGATGCATTACTTAAGAGCGCTATGCATTGAATCAATGACCGCCGAGATAGTTTGACAAAGGAACCGGTCAAGACGGATCAAATTAGGGCTGCCTAGGTATGCCCGAGCCAATGGGAAATAGTTTTTCTTTAAGAAAAAGTTTTTTTTTGAATTTTTCATTTTTTGCGAAAAAAAAGAAAGCAGTAAAAGCAGAATATTTTTGTGGCGTATAGTCGTAATTAAGGATATGTTTGTTTCCCAAAACTCCATAAAAAAGAAAGATGATTTTCGAGAAATAATTTTTCAAGAAAATTGTTTGTTTTTCTTTATTTGGTGACGTGTGATCGAAAATATTTTTTTTTATATTTGGTTCTTAATTGAAAAATGATTTCAATCTCATGACTTTATCTTAGGCCAAAAAATAATTTCAAATTTTTAAACTTTTCCTCTCTTTTTTTCTACCTTGCTCCTTGTCGGGTGAGCTTGAGGTTGAGACTTGTTGGGATCTGGCAAGGTGTCGCGACCCTCTGAAAATATTTTTATTATTTCTAGGGGTTAACGGATTATTAGGTTAATTAGATTTAACTAACCTAACGCGGACCCTCCCAAGCCCTACCGAATCGCAACTTTGGTTTTTGTTTAAATGATTTTGAAATTTGGAGTCGCCACTAATCGTTCTTGGTAGGTCGATTAGAAACCTAAATAAATTAGCGGGAGAACTAATTTATTCCTGCGAACCAGAGATTAGGAGCTCGGGGACTTGGTTACACTAGTTAATTAAAACTAATGCCCTTTCGGTACCTTAATTTCATGGATATCCTAATTCGGCAACTCAGGCTTGGTTTATTCCTAAGGCTCTAGTAGGGTATTCTCTTTTGTATTTTCACTTTTTAAATAGGGTGCATGGATGATATATATTTTTATTTGTTATATTTTTTAAGTGTTAAAGATTCCCTGAAGCCGAAAGAGGGAGTGTGTTAACGACTTCTGTGCAATATTACAACCTACTTATCTTTTAGGTCTGATGATTCAAAAATTAAATTATAGGAAGTACATGACAATGAATAAACACCTCCAATGGGAGGCCTAGCATTGGCTTGGCTCTTCCCTTTGGGATTTAAGGTACAGGTATTTAAGTTGCAAGTATTTAAACTACTGTAAGTAAAAACCTCCAATGGGAGGCTAAGCATTGGCTTGGCTCTTCCCTTTGGGATTTAAGGTATAGGTATTTAAGTTGCAGGTATTTAACTACTGTAAGTAAAAACCTCCAATGGGAGGCTAAGCATTGGCTTGGCTCTTCCCTTTGGGATTTAAGGTACATGTATTTAAGTTGCAGGTATTTAACTACTGTAAGTAAAAACCTCCAATGGGAGGCTAAGCATTGGCTTGGCTCTTCCCTTTGGGATTTAAGGTACATGTATTTAAGTTGCAGGTATTTAACTACTGTAAGTAAAAACCTCCAATGGGAGGCTAAGCATTGGCTTGGCTCTTCCCTTTGGGATTTAAGGTACAAGTATTTAAGTTGCAGGTATTTAACTACTGTAAGTAAAAACCTCCAATGGGAGGCTAAGCATTGGCTTGGCTCTTCCCTTTGGGATTTATGGTGCAGGTATTTAAATTGCGGATGGACTTTGTCCTCTCCATTCTGGGGTATGAATTCTTTAAAATGAAATACAACGAATTGATTCAACAATTTGAAATTTGTTCGCGCTTGAGGACTCCTCCAAGCCGATTTTGTGCTTCCACAGGGTTGACCATTGATATAGAGCTGCGGCTTCCTGACATAAAATAAAGTGAAGTGTTAATATACAAAATATGTGCTAATCTGCACCTAAAACCAGAAGAGTAGAAAGAGTACTTATCTCCCATTTTTTTGGGAGGGATTTCTATAATTTATTTTCGCTCTCTATGTTCCCAATATAGAGAGTTTCTTTTGAATTAAGAGGGACTTTTAGTCACAGATCAGTTGAGAAATCGGTGGACAGCTTAGGAGCTTGTCTGGGCCGATTTTTGCATCTCGACGAGATTTTTGCTGTTGACGTAAAGATATCCTTCTCCTGACATAAAATATGGAAAAAAAAAAGAGGAGATGGAGAAAGTGTATACAATTTGTGCTAATTTGCAAGTAAAACCATAAACAAATGAATAAATAAAAACACTTAGCTCGAATTTGCTTGCTCGTTGACGAGGATGAACTCTTGATTTATATTGATCGATGAAGGAATTTGTGATGATAATCCCTAGCTTTGAACTCCCATCATCTTCAAAATTCTCTCTCTTTTGGTATTTTCTTTCTCTCAAATTTTTCGTCAATCTCCCAAAACTCTCTCAAACATCCAAAATTTTCTCTCCAAAAAAAATCCTCCCAAACACTTCAAATTTTCTCTCTCAAGAAATCCCTCTCAAGCTCACTTCATCCTCCTTTTATAATCTACTCATCTATCTCCCATTCTAATTTTTCCACTAACTCTATCTCCCATTCTAATTTCTCCACTAACTCTTCTTCATTTTCATCTTCCATTCTCTATTTCTATCTCACATTCTAATCTCTCCACTAACTCTTCTTCATCTTCATCTTCCCTTCTCCATATTTATCTCCCATTCTAATTTCTCCACTAACTCTTCTTAATCTCCATCTTCCCTTCTCTATTCTTATCTTCCATTCTAATTTCTCTACTAACTCTTCTTCATCTCCATCTTCCCTTCTCTATTCTTATCTTATTTTCTCCATCCATTCTTCTCCAACTTCTCTTCTTCATCTCCTCTTCTTCATCTTCCCTTCTCTATTCTAATTTATCCACTAACTCTTCTTTTTATTATTTGTAAAATAATCCTTCAAGAGTTAGGTATTTGCACTCTAGTCCTTGAATTTTAAGTATTTACAATTCAGTCCTTGAAAAAATATATTTCTTTAAGTCCAAATCTCCTCACAATTTTTGACACACCAAAATTTACCACATGTCAAATTTAAGCTCATTTCTTGTCGCTGAAAATAATGCATAATTTAATTAAAGCCCTTTTGCAAAATTAAGTCATTCTGGGTATAATTGGGCCAAGATGAAAATTTAAAATATTAGAAGACAATGTCACAACTCATAAAAAGTGAAAGTTAAAAATAAGTTGACTCAAATTAAATTTTTTTAGGCCCGATTCGAGATTATACTCGTGAAGGAACACGTGACTCGAATTGGATTTTTCTGAATTTGCGATGGCCAATATGAAAATAGATTTAAAATAAAAATATTAACTATCTTTGTGTATTTTTTTGGCCTCAAATGTTATTTTTCCAAAAATTTCAAATATTTTTGTATTTTTTTTAAAAAAATTAAAATATATATAATATGAAAAATTATTTTTTGGTCAAAATTCGTTCCCTAGGCTTGGCTAAGGTTCCCAAAGTTGATTTTTCAATTTTATGAATTTTTATGAATTTTCTATTAATTTTCGAAAATAAATAAATAAAAAATACGTAAAAATACTGAAAATATGAAAAATCGTTTTTTGGTCAAAATTGGTTCCCTAGGCTTGGCTAAGGTCCCCAAAGTTGATTTTTCAATTTTATGAATTTTTATGGATTTTTTATTACTTTAGCAATAGAAAAAATGATTAAAAATCAGGTGTCAACAGCTGCCCCTCTTTGAAAGGAAGCTCGGTAGAGGTTCATTTCAAAGACGAGATGACACCTGGATTCTTATCGACTCAATACAAGGAAATAAAAAGAGTCGTGACATGATTGTTCCACTGAAAATGAAATGAGAACCTAAGGATTCGTTATATAAAAAAACTTTAGGGTGGTTGAACTTGAACCCGTATGGTGGATCAACCCATGGTAGATTCCTAATAAAATGATTCTACTGATTAAAAATTGAATTAAAATTTGACCCGTATGGTGGGTCATACCATTTGACCCGTATGGTGGGTCGTACCATGGTAGATTCCTAATAAAAGGATTCTACTGATTAAATTTTGATTGAGATTTGACCCGTATGGTAGGTCACCCCATGGAGATACCTGTAAAAAGGACTTGGTGCCTGTAGAAAGGACTTGGTGCTTGTAAAAAGGACTTGGTGCCTGTAAAAAGGACTTGTGCCTGTAAAAAGGACTTAATTTGCCTGTAAGAAGGACTTGATTTGCCTGTAAAAAGGACTTAATTTGCCTGTAAGAAGGACTTGATTTGCCTGTAAGAAGGACTTACTTTGCCTGTAAGAAGGACTTTGTGCCTGTAAGAAGGACTTGCTTTGCCTGTAAGAAGGACTTGATTTGCCTGTAAGAAGGACTTTGTTTTGCCTGTAAGAAGGACTTACTTTGCCTGTAAGAAGGACTTTGTGCCTGTAAGAAGGACTTGGTTTGCCTGTAAGAAGGACTTGGTTTGCCTGTAAGAAGGACTTGATTTGCCTGTAAGAAGGACTTTATGCCTGTAAGAAGGATTTTGTGCCTGTAAGAAGGACTTGATTTGCCTGTAAGAAGGACTTTGTGCCTGTAAGAAGGACTTGATTTGCCTGTAAGAAGGACTTTATGCCTGTAAGAAGGACTTGTTTTGCCTGTAAGAAGGACTTGATTTGCCTGTAAGAAGGACTTTATGCCTGTAAGAAGAACTTGATTTGCCTGTAAGAAGGACTTTGTACCTGTAAGAAGGACTTGGTTTGCCTGTAAGAAGGACTTTGTGCCTGTAAGAAGGACTTGGTTTGCCTGTAAGAAGGACTTAGTTTGCCTGTAAGAATGACTTGATTTGACTGTAAGAAGGACTTGATTTGCCTGTAAGAAGGACTTTGTACCTGTAAGAAGGACTTGGTTTGCCTGTAAGAAGGACTTTGTGCCTGTAAGAAGGACTTGGTTTGCCTGTAAGAAGGACTTAGTTTGCCTGTAAGAAGGACTTAGTTTGCCTGTAAGAAGGGCTTGGTGTACCTCAAAGGGTGCCATTCTGAAATCTGGGGAGACCAGGAATCCTGCAGAAGCTCAAACCCAAATTATATTCTCCTGTCGCTTTAGGAATAAACCAAAGAGGCAGAGATTAAAAGGTCTCGAACATTTCTGTTCTTGAGACAAATCATGCTTTATTGAAGAAGGTGGATACCTGTATGTACCGCAATGGATTCGAGTACCCCAACAACCGTCAGAATTCATTCTCTTGAAAGGTTCAGGTTGAAGATATACTTACCTGAGAATTTGGAAAAAATGCTTGGTGGCTTCTCGACAACCAGGCTTGTTCATTCAATAATCGCCGAATGAACTTCAAGACTTTGGAAGGTAACTCGAACACCGGGAATGTGTTGCCTGTCAGGCAATGTCAGAGGTAACATGTGCAAGCATTTTCATCAATGCGTTCATTGGTTCATGCAAAATTGTTCTGCTAAGTTTGACATGATTAAAGGCAGTCTGTGTAATAACTCATGATGCAATCGATCAATATATGGATCATGTATTGCATTACCACTTCTGTTTAAGGAGGTTCTTATAGTACGAACACCTCGAATGTAATCTGAATGGGGGACTTCATTCCGAAAAGGGCTTTCTTTCACTCTGGAGATGTAGATTAAAATGTTAGACTTGTGTGGAAATGGTTTGCCTTTCCTCATCCTGTTATGCCCCATTTTGCACATTTGACGTCTCCTATGCAGTTTATGCTCTAAGTTGAAGTCGGTAAATTAAACATGCCGAATAGTCATACATAATTCATGAAATGTGTAAACACAATGCCGATGTGACAATTTTTAGCATCATGTGTGTTTATATAATGTGCAAACATGGGCGGATTTGAATTGCCCCTGGTATATGGGTGGATCGAACAAATTGGGAAGCCCACTCCTTATGTCGAGGAGCGGTTTGTCCCAAACTTTGCCCCTGCGCGATGAAGCATATGGGTGAGGGAGCATTTCGGTTGGTTTAATGACAGCGACCGCCATGGTTTAGCGGTTGAATGCCCCTGCAAAAAGCAGAGAAATTATTCTTGAAATCAAACGAGATAAGGAAGACATATTTGCTTTTTCGCTTCAGAGCTTGTGATCAATTTGCCCCATTTTTCACCAAAATAGATCTTGTCAGATGATCATAATTTTCTTTTGGATTTGTCTCCTTCAACATGTTAAATGTTAGTGTAAATATTTCCTGTAAAAAGAAAAAGAGACATATCAGCCAGTATTAAAAGGGATAAATTGAAAACGATACTGATTTACCCTTCATCTTGAATGTCTTGCACGAGTCTTTTACCAGTTTTGTTGGATTGAATTTTCCTCGACTTTTGTTGGGCGCCTCACCATTATGAGAAGACTATGGTAAAATACTGACTTTGATATTACTCGTCGAGTATTCCTGTTTGTAAAAAAGAAATGCACAAAAAGTTGTTTCATTTATTTATAATACATACAACATTTCCCACCCTTGGGGATCAAACTCGGGATATTTCGGACCTACTGTCATCCCCCATACCATTCGGTCCATTGGACCGTAGGTGTCCATGGGGCTATCCTTTCAAAGGTTAATCTTTGGGGATAAAACAGCCCTGTTGTATCACCTTGGGCCATGTTACGGTATTTCTCGAGGTAATTTGCAATCCCTGTTAAGAATGGAATAAGACAATTCAAGACTTGAGATGATTATGTGCACATTAGAACGATACAGAATTACCCATTTCTGAGATTGTTCGCGTCTTTCGCTTGTACTTTCCTTTGTCCGAAGCTGTCTATCCCGTGGTAATGCCCATGAGTTGATTTGCCCCCAAATTTTATCCAACCTGTATTCGGATATGATTGCGTTCTCGGGTCGATTTGCAATTTCCTGAGAATAGAAGGGGCTTAATTTTAAAACTTGGAGCAACTGAGGGTAAATTGAAACGATACGGAGTTACCCTTCAGGTTTATGCAGATTTTCACTCGCCATCAATTCGTCGCGAGGTTGGTGAGGTGGCGGATTCGAGCATTTAATAGGGGGAAGTCGGATTACTACTCCTTGCTTTTACACATTCACAAAAGCAGAAAAACACATCACGCAAGGAAATAAAACACATTCACTCATTCAGGATTAGTTCCGCTTCCTCTGCAGGCTCTCCCATGATCAACTGGCTTCATCCCAAATTAGGTATGCATCGGCCATATTGAAGGTCTCGTGGTCACTGGCTGAACAAGTGCATCACAGTCCCGATGCTTTACCGATATCAAACTGGTTGATTATGGCGAAAAGATCATCGTCAATGTCCGCTTGGTGGTGATCTGTCCCTTCTTCCTCGGGAGGTATTGATGCTGATCCAGTATCATTGGTCCTTTTGTACCCTCCTCCAACAGAACTCGATCCTGTTATAAACTGGTCTAACTCACCTCTTAAACGTGCATTTTCGATCCTCAGATCATACATTTCATCGAGGGTGAGGAGGAGGCTATTGCAGTTGGGGCAGGTGGCGGAGTCAAAAGTCTCTTTATACATCTTGTTTTCCGCTCGGAGGTTTTCATTTTCAACTCTTAGAAACTCGGCTTCGTTGTGCTCATGACGAGCCTTCATTCGGGTTCGCCTATTTTGAAACCAGAACTTGATTTGCAAAGGTTCAAGTCCTAACTCTTGACTCAGTTCCATTTTCTGTTTGCCGTCTGGCATAGGGCATGTTCTGAAGAAATCCTCAAGCCTTTGTACCTGCTCCTTAGTATGGCGACGGTAACGCTTCTTTTGACCCTTACCGTTATTATCCTTATCTTTACTGAGATTTTGGACGTCGTCGGCGGAAGAGCCAGGCTCCATAGGCTCGATCCCAAACATGGCTTCGAACTCTTCCTCTCCCATATTTAGCAGGCAATGATAGCTCTCGGGAGTATTGGGTTGAGACATCTTTGATTTGGTTGATGATTTCTCAAGATTTGCTACTCGTTTCCGGTGTTTTCACTCTCTTTGAATTTTTCTGAGCGATTGCCTATGCCTTAAGACCCTCTTCCGAGCATGGCGTCTCTTTTAAAATTAAACGTGGGTTTAGCAACTGTATTGCTTCTTCCAAGGGTCCGGCCTTTCTCAATCCTCTTTTCTTATCGTGTCTCTTGCTCGGCTCGTCTCCTTCCATCTTTTCGTGATAGTGCCCCTTGTTGTTGTCTCCCCCGTCAATTTGCTGGCGAGTTCTTCAATAAAGACGAGTCGTATCTCTTTTCTGCTGAAAATGTCTTTGTCTCCCACTCAGCTTATTTTTTATCTTTTCTTTTTCAAAGTAGTGGCGTCCCGTCCAACTTTTCAGTAGAGACGTCGGATTTACTTGGCTCGAGATTGGAGACGAGTAGCGGAGGTGATACTGATAGGGAATGGTAGATAGGAAAATCTGGCCAGTAGAGACTTCCCCTGCAAAAATGAAAGAGAATGCGGCAGTATATGTTCTTCATATTCTAGAAAAATTGGAACGATACTGTTTTACCCTTGTGTATACTTCCATTGAATTTGAATTGAGGAAGTTCCTTCATTTGGATTGGATTGAATTGTATGTCCCGAGTTGCCTTTCACTTTGAGCTTGCCACATATGTGCTTTGCTTAGTTGGGCCTTGTTTTCTTTCGGGTTGCCTTGGACCATCATTATTTTCCATGCCATCGGGTCCGTGGACCGGAGGGCTCCTTTAATTTGAAGGTTACCTTGAAGGCGAATGAGTCCTATCGCATTCCATTGGGTCATTTCATTTTGCGACACTCTTGAGGCACTTTGCAATCCCCTGGGTGAGAATGGAACAAATCCAATTTAGCATTTTGCAACGATTAAGGGTAAATTGGAACGACACACAGTTACCCGTCTTCGAGCTCGCCTGGGCTTTTCACTTGAAATTTCCCTACGTGAGGCCATTCAACATTTCTCATTATGGCAGTAAGCGACGTTGCCACAAATTGATCCGCCTTAAATCTAGCATAAAAAAGGGATTCACGCATTCGACGAGATAAAAAAACAAATTACCCCCTTGCCCCTGAATTAAATCTAGTCACCTAGAAAGCTGGAAATATCATACGCAGGGGAATTAAGCATGAAATGAAAGGTGCATTTATTCAAGGTCAGTTCTGCCTCTCCTGTGGCTCTTTGATAATCAGCTAGTCTCGTGTCGGTTCGGGTGTGGATGACCGATGTTTGAGAGTCCTTACTCACTAGCTCCTGATCGCGGCTTGGGACGTCTGTCAACCCTAAACTGGTTGACCAGGGCAGTAAGCTCATCATCTGGGTAATCTCTTGAACCTTCCAGCAACTGATACTCGAATTGGGTATTGTTGTTGGCAAATGCTGGCGGTAGATTTCTCATTCTGTCATCGCCATGAGCAATTTGACTTCTCGTGCTGGAGCCTTCATCATTACTCGAGAAAGTGTGGGGATCACCAACTGTCCTGCTGCCAAGAACTCCTTCCATTCGAGGATTAGAGAAGTGGAAGTGCTCAGGATAATTTCTTGTCTGATTCTTTGGCTGCGCAGGCGCGCTGATCATGGGATGAATTCTAGCCACAGGTTGGTGCTCAAACCAAGGAATCTGAATACACTGCTCCTGCAGTCTATACTCTTGAAGAGCATTAGGGTGATTCTGGGGGATACTTTGATTAACGCCTGGGGGATTGATGGCATGGCTACTAGCTTGGTTGATGATGGGAAGTGGCTCGCCCCATGCTAACCTGGGGAACTTATGGTGGCGAGGAGACTCGACGTTCAGGCTTGGATCAGTCCCGCCTTGGTTTTCTTGATTCTGAGCTGCATTGTGTTCTCTCACCCTTTTTCTGTACTTCTGAAGATGACTCGAAACATTTGCTTTAGTGAGTCCCTCTACCTTCATAATTTCCAGTATATGTTGCGGCCGTGCCGAATCTATTCCTAGCTGCTGAACTGCATTAACAAACATACGATGCAGCTCGGGAGACCAACTCATCTTCTTTCTCCAGTTGCTTGGAACAAAATTGAAGGCTTGATGCTTGTTCTCATGATCGTGCAATTGCTTCCTTACCACGTGCTGCCATATGTTTTGAAGCATCTGAACTCTAACTGGTTTCGTTACGACGTCTTGGGCCCCATTTAAGACAGCCTTCATTAGGGCTTGCTGATCATCGCTTGCCGATATTACGAGGACTGGCATGTTTAATTTAGAATTGATGACTTCCAAGAGAGTGAAAACATCCATGTCAATCCCTACCATGGCGGTGAGGACGATATCAAACGGGTCACTACTCCTCCTTAATATCTCTAAGGCCTCTGTCGCCTTTGCTTGAGCTACAACCTTATACCGGCATTTTCTTAATACGGTAACAAGGATTGACAGAGAGACTGGATTACCGTCAATGGCCATGACCAGTAGACCCTCAGGGTAAGGAACTTCATCAGCTTTGACCAGGGTTGAACATGCGCCCGTTCCCCTAACACTCGACATATTTCTGGATCTAGGATTGCCGATTCGAGACCGCCTCGGGATGTCTTCTCGGACTTGAGGGATCACGAGATCGTTGATGCCTTTTCGTAACAGGCTTTGAAAGCCGATGCTTTGATGGTGAAGGTTTTGAATTCCTCTCCCACGAGAACTCCTTCCTCTCTATCTTTCTCCTGCGAGTTCTTGCGAATGAACTCTGACTATCAAATGGGGACAAGTTCTCTCTCTGGCAATAGCAACGACTTCCCTTTTCACGGGCAGCGCTATTAGATTTTCCGAGGGAGAAAATCTGATATTCAGCTTTTGATCAAAGGGGAAATCCTTGTTTCTCGCTCAGTTTGTCTTCTTTTTTCTTTTCGTGATAGAGGGCCCCTGTCAAGATCTCCACCGTCGATTTACTGGCGGGTCCTCCAATGAAGACAAGTCGTATCTCCTTTTCGCTAACGTTTGCCGTGTCTTCCACTCAGCTCATCTTTCCATCTTCTTTTTCAAAGTGGCGGTGTCTCGTCAAACTTTCTGCGGAGATTTCAGACTCGCTTAGCTCACAGTCGCCATCTGATGGGAATTCGAGCCAACGAGGGTGGTGCCAATAGAGAATGGTAGATAAGAGAAATCTTGACTGGTTGATACCGTCACTATGAAATCAATATTTACTTCAAAGCAGATTACCATCTTCGCATTCCGCTCATCTGCCTCACCTCTCTCCCCTTTTCTTTCGTATTCTGCTTTCAAAAATGGCCAATTCTCCTAACCATACCTTATCCGCCGAAGTCCTAGCTGGGTGGGAGAGACTCTACAATCTTCTTGGTAGAGGTTACGCTCATATAGCCAAAAAATCTACCGTTGAGGCTGAAATCCTCGGTTTATTTAGGACCGTGGACGCTGCTTCTGTTGAGGGTACCCAACTAGGGAAGGAGTACCGGAACTTCTCGACCCTCTTCATCAATTTTCTGGCTGCCTATAACCGTGCTTATGAGACGGTCCTTGTGACCGCCGTCGTGAAAGCCCGTTACCGAGACCGGCACGAGCGTCTGGCAACAGTTACGTTTGTGGCTGATAATCACAAAAAGGCCCTCAAGTTTGCCAACGATCAGCTTTCGTGGCTGGTTCGTGAGAGGGGAAAGTTGGTGGACCGTCTGGCCTTGGTCCGAACTTACGCCGAACAGGAGCCAGGCAATATTGTGATGAGGTGTAAATGTGGTTGGCTGCAGGAGAGACTTGATGACATTACGACAGACATTGCTTTCGAGAGGGCAGCGGTTCCGGACCTGGAGTTTGCTGTTGAGCATTACGAGGCCACTATGGCCCAGGTTAAAGAGAAGTGCGATCGCCTCTTCTTTAGGCTCGCGGAGCTTGATCCGGAGAGTGCCCGGTGCATCCAGAGCATCAACTGTTTGGAGAGTCAGTTGAGCTCTTTCGTAATGGTCATCAGGGCCCAGTTTGGCTTTACCTTTCCTCCCCAGTGAGTTGTTGTAATACTCTTTGATGAATGGAATGAAAGAAAAGCTTCACGTGTTTTGTTTTGTTTTTTTTTTAATTTTCCTGCTATCGTTTCTTCCGCATAGCATAACAGAACGATTTGAGGTACCGAAGATGTCGAGGCTTAATGTTCTTCTTGATGTTCTTGTTTAATTGCTCCAGACGATGATATCGAGAACATTGATGATGGGTTCGGCGGTGGCCCCCACTATCCATCTTGAGATCACGAACAATAACGCTATGACAACTCGATCAGTGCGCTGGTAGTTGTTGACACCTGATTTTTAATCATTTTTTCTATTGCTAAACTAATAAAAAATCCATAAAAATTCATAAAATTGAAAAATCAACTTTGGGGACCTTAGCCAAGCCTAGGGAACCAATTTTGACAAAAAACGATTTTTCATATTTTCAGTATTTTTATGTATTTTTTATTTATTTATTTTCGAAAATTAATAGAAAATTCATAAAAATTCATAAAATTGAAAAATCAACTTTGGGAACCTTAGCCAAGCCTAGGGAACGAATTTTGACCAAAAAATAATTTTTCATATTATATATATTTTAATTTTTTTTTAAAAAATACAAAAATATTTGAAAATTTTGGAAAAATAACATTTGAGGCCAAAAAATACACAAAGATAGTTAATATTTTTATTTTAAATCTATTTTCATATTGGCCATCGCAAATTCAGAAAAATCCAATTCGAGTCACGTGTTCCTTCACGAGTATAATCTCGAATCGGGCCTAAAAAAATTTAATTTGAGTCAACTTATTTTAACTTTCACTTTTTATGAGTTGTGACATTGTCTTCTAATATTTTAAATTTTCATCTTGGCCCAATTATACCCAGAATGACTTAATTTTGCAAAAGGGCTTTAATTAAATTATACATTATTTTCAGCGACAAGAAATGAGCTTAAATTTGACATGTGGTAAATTTTGGTGTGTCAAAAATTGTGAGGAGATTTGGACTTAAAGAAATATATTTTTTTCAGGGACTGAATTGTAAATACTTAAAATTCAAGGACTAGAGTGCAAATACCTAACTCTTGAAGGATTATTTTACAAATAATAAAAAGAAGAGTTAGTGGATAAATTAGAATAGAGAAGGGAAGATGAAGAAGAGGAGATGAAGAAGAGAAGTTGGAGAAGAATGGATGGAGAAAATAAGATAAGAATAAAGAAGGGAAGATGGAGATGAAGAAGAGTTAGTAGAGAAATTAGAATGGAAGATAAGAATAGAGAAGGGAAGATGGAGATTAAGAAGAGTTAGTGGAGAAATTAGAATGGGAGATAAATATGGAGAAGGGAAGATGAAGATGAAGAAGAGTTAGTGGAGAGATTAGAATGTGAGATAGAGATGGAGAATGGAAGATGAAAATGAAGAAGAGTTAGTGGAGAAATTAGAATGGGAGATAGAGTTAGTGGAAAAATTAGAATGGGAGATAGATGAGTAGGTTATAAAAGGAGGAAGAAGTGAGCTTGAGAAAGAATTCTTGGGAAAGAAAATTTGAAGTGTTTGGGAGAATTTTTTGGGAGAGAAAATTTTGGATGTTTGAGAGAGTTTTGAGAGATTGAAGAAAAATTTGAGAGAGAAAAAAAAATACCAAAAGAGAGAGAATTTTGAAGATGATGGGAGTTTAAAGTTAGGGGTTATCATCACAAATTCTTTCATCGATCAACATAAATCAAGAGTTCATCCTCGTCAACGAGCAAACAAATTCGAGCTAAGTGTTTTTTATTTATTCATTTATTTGTGGTTTTAGTCGCAAATTAGCACAAATTGTATACACTTTCTCCTACCTCCATTTTTCCCATATTTTATGTCAGGAGAAGGATATCTCTATGTCAACGGCAAAAAATCTCGTAGAGATGCAAAAATCGCCCAAACAAGCTCCTAAGCTGTCCACCGATTTCTCAGTTGATTTGTGACTAAAAGTCCATCTTAATTCAAAAGAGACTCTCTATATTGGGAACATAGAGAGCGAAAATCAATTATAGAAATCCCTCCCAAAAAAATGGGAGATAAGTACTCTTTCCACTCTTTTGGTTTTAGGTGCAGATTAGCACATATTTTGTATACTGACATTTCACTCTATTTTATGTCAGGAAGCCGCAGCTTTATATCAATGGTCAACCCTATGGAAGCACAAAATCGGCTTGGAGGAGTCCTCAAGCGCGCACAAATTTCAAATTGTTGAATCAATTCGTTGTATTTTATTTTAAAGAATTCATACCCCAGAATGGAGAGGACAAAGTCCATCCGCAATTTAAATACCTGCACCATAAATCCCAAAGGGAAGAGCCAAGCCAATGCTTAGCCTCCCATTGGAGGTTTTTACTTACAGTAGTTAAATACCTGCAACTTAAATACCTGTACCTTAAATCCCAAAGGGAAGAGCCAAGCCAATGCTTAGCCTCCCATTGGAGGTTTTTACTTACAGTAGTTAAATACCTGCAACTTAAATACCTATACCTTAAATCCCAAAGGGAAGAGCCAAGCCAATGCTTAGCCTCACATTGGAGGTTTTTACTTACAGTAGTTAAATACCTGCAACTTAAATACATGTACCTTAAATCCCAAAGGGAAGAGCCAAGCCAATGCTTAGTCTCCCATTGGAGGTTTTTACTTACAGTAGTTAAATACCTGCAACTTAAATACATGTACCTTAAATCCCAAAGGGAAGAGCCAAGCCAATGCTTAGCCTCCCATTGGAGGTTTTTACTTACAGTAGTTTAAATACTTGCAACTTAAATACCTGTACCTTAAATCCCAAAGGGAAGAGCCAAGCCAATGCTAGGCCTCCCATTGGAGGTGTTTATTCACTGTCATGTACTTCCTATAATTTAATTTTTGAATCATCAGACCCAAAAGATAAGTAGGTCGTAATACTGCACAGAAGTCGTTAACATACTCCCTCTTTCGGCTTCAGGGAATCTTTAACACTTAAAAAAATATAACAAATAAAAATATATACCATCCATGCATCCTATTTAAAAAGTGAAAACACAAAAGAGAATACCCTACTAGAGCCTTAGGAATAAACCAAGTCTGAGTTGCCGAATTAGGATATCCATGAAATTAAGGTACCGAAAGGGCATTAGTTTTAATTAACTAGTGTAACCAAGTCCCCGAGCTCCTAATCTCTGGTTCGCAGGAATAAATTAGTTCTCCCGCTAATTTATTTAGGTTTCTAATCGACCTACCAAGAACGATTAGTGGCGACTCCAAATTTTAAAATTATTTAAACAAAAACCAAAGTTGCGATTCGGTAGGGCTTGGGAGGGTCCGCGTTAGGTTAGTCAAATCTAATTAACCTAATAATCCGTTAACCCCCTTTAAAATTTAAAATTTTTTTAGAGGGTCGCGACAGTAGTAAATCCGGCCACCTGTTGTGTGCCCACTTTTATCCATATTTTGTTTCTTTCGGCGTCCACTTGCTCGTGTCGGTCGCCTGTAGCGTCGGGAGAAATTCCTGTGGGCCACGTTCATTAATAGAACCTCGGTCCTCTAAAGCCCTCCGCATGTTTCGGATAAGAGGAAATTTTAAGACCGGTCTCTGGTTGATTTGATCAGGTAAAGGTATTTGTTTCATGGGTTCTGATTATATAATCCATATTGTTTTTCAAAAGACGCGGGATCCTCTGCAATACATTAAATATGCCCCCATGTTTAATCAGTATAAATCCACCGTCATATCAGAATACACTGCTCATACAAGTTTACGGATTGACACAACTTTGTCTGTCAAAGATGGACAATGTTCGTTTGCCCCCCAGAATTAACGGTTGAAGCCTCGGTGTTTTTCGTCTTTTGGTATTTCTGAAGATGATTCTTGATATATTATTGAACTTAATTTTTACACCCGTCTGGGGTATCTAGGATCTCCCTGCAAAAGAAAAAGATATAATTAGTATGCGACACAAGAAATGTCGGTCCATGACTCCTATATTAGTCCAATTTGATTTTTTCTATTTTATAGAGAAATCAGAAGAAAGAAAAAAAAATTTCCTTAGGAAGAAATGGGTTAATTTCTGATACAGAATTTTTTTCAGATTTATTATTCTTTTTTTTTATTTTTTTAAAGGAATGTGACAAAGTCTCTTGACGTTTACTAAAATTTTTGAAGGAATTTCCTTTTTATCAAAATAAATTTTCAGAGGTAAATTTGTCAGGAAAATTTTATTTTTATTGAAGCAGGAAAGACATGACAGAAATCCTTTATTGGTTAACGAAATTCCCCCGAGACATTAGTCTAATTTTATTTAGAGAAACTTTTCTTAGAAAAACATGAGCGAATTTCTCGAAAAGAATTTTTGTTGCAAGTTTTTATAATTTGAAAGAATGTGATAAAATCACTTGATGTTTTTTTTAAAGGAATTTTTCTTTTTATCGAAATAAATTTTCAGAGGAAAATTTGTCGAGAAAATTTCATTTTTATTGGAGAAAAAAAAACTTGACAAAAATCTCTTATTGGTCAATTAGTCTAATTTTATTTAGAGAAAATTTTCTTAGAGAAACATGAGCGAATTTCTCGAGAAGAATTTTCTTGCAAGTTTTTATAATTTGAAAAATGTGATAAAATCACTTGATGTCTACTAGAGTTTTTTTTTTAAGGAATTTTTCTTTTTATTGAAATTTTCAGAGGAAAATTTTTTCAGGAAAATTTCATTTTTATTGAAGCAATAAAAATATGACAAAAATCCCTTATTGGTTAATAAAATTCCCATGAAGGGATTTTTTTACATCATTTTTTCAAAAAAAAAATTTTTTAAAAGAAATGAGGGACAAATTTAATTTTTATTTTCTTTTAAAAAGAATGGTCGTAATATCAAGCTCAAAAACTGACTAACACCTAGCATGGACCGACCGAAAATAAATACAAGATAAAATTAGAGAACTTACTTTTACCTTGGAGAAATGCAATTCACATAGTCATGCGCATGACTCAAGTGAGGAGTGGACTCTAGAAAATAAAAGAAGGAGAGACAAGGTATGGACCTAAAAAGGCTCCCACTATCTGAATTGACAAACTTACCCTCCGCGCAATCAAATCACAATGGGAAGAATTGTCAATTCAGATAATGAGCGGAATAAAATATGGTCAACCCGAGCGCAATCGACGCAAGAGCTTTGCATATTCGATCCCTATCTATGGTTTTCTAGGAAGAATTTCGCGACTTGGGTTTAGACGCTTGTGTGTGCAGGTGTCGTGATCCTTAGAGTATGCAAGACATGCACAACAATTGATATCAAAACGGCGCTTCTAAAAATGTGCGAAATTAAACAAATAAACCCAACACCGAGCCTGCAAAACAAAGAGGTTAGCCAAACACTCCGCCCCTTATAACTCCCATCCTGCAAAAACATATAACATCTATAGAATGAGTCCCAAACAATATCGCCAGAAGCGAGATATGCATGAAATTTTCATTGGCCTAGGTCCACTAAGACTCTTAAAATTTCGAAAAAATTTAAGTATTCCAATTGGTATCTTTTTTCGAAAATTTAAAAATCTCTGTCCCCAGCGGAGTCGCCAGTCTGTCGCGACCCTCTGAAAATATTTTTATTATTTCTAGGGGTTAACGGATTATTAGGTTAATTAGATTTGACTAACCTAACGCGGACCCTCCCAAGCCCTACCGAATCTCAACTTTGGTTTTTGTTTAAATGATTTTGAAATTTGGAGTCGCCACTAATCGTTCTTGGTAGGTCGATTAGAAACCTAAATAAATTAGCGGGAGAACTAATTTATTCCTGCGAACCAGAGATTAGGAGCTCGGGGACTTGGTTACACTAGTTAATTAAAACTAATGCCCTTTCGGTACCTTAATTTCATGGATATCCTAATTCGGCAACTCAGGCTTGGTTTATTCCTAAGGCTCTAGTAGAGTATTCTCTTTTGTATTTTCACTTTTTAAATAGGGTGCATGGATGATATATATTTTTATTTGTTATATTTTTTAAGTGTTAAAGATTCCCTGAAGCCGAAAGAGGGAGTGTGTTAACGACTTCTGTGCAATATTACAACCTACTTATCTTTTAGGTCTGATGATTCAAAAATTAAATTATAGGAAGTACATGACAATGAATAAACACCTCCAATGGGAGGCCTAGCATTGGCTTGGCTCTTCCCTTTGGGATTTAAGGTACAGGTATTTAAGTTGCAAGTATTTAAACTACTGTAAGTAAAAACCTCCAATGGGAGGCTAAGCATTGGCTTGGCTCTTCCCTTTGGGATTTAAGGTATAGGTATTTAAGTTGCAGGTATTTAACTACTGTAAGTAAAAACCTCCAATGGGAGGCTAAGCATTGGCTTGGCTCTTCCCTTTGGGATTTAAGGTACATGTATTTAAGTTGCAGGTATTTAACTACTGTAAGTAAAAACCTCCAATGGGAGGCTAAGCATTGGCTTGGCTCTTCCCTTTGGGATTTAAGGTACATGTATTTAAGTTGCAGGTATTTAACTACTGTAAGTAAAAACCTCCAATGGGAGGCTAAGCATTGGCTTGG
Organism: Psidium guajava; assembly: GCA_016432845.1. Classification (NCBI taxonomy): domain Eukaryota; kingdom Viridiplantae; phylum Streptophyta; class Magnoliopsida; order Myrtales; family Myrtaceae; genus Psidium; species Psidium guajava. The sequence continues at coordinate 7,752,217 of CM028230.1, read as the reverse complement.
CTCTTCCCTTTGGGATTTAAGGTACAAGTATTTAAGTTGCAGGTATTTAACTACTGTAAGTAAAAACCTCCAATGGGAGGCTAAGCATTGGCTTGGCTCTTCCCTTTAGGATTTATGGTGCAGGTATTTAAATTGCGGATGGACTTTGTCCTCTCCATTCTGGGGTATGAATTCTTTAAAATGAAATACAACGAATTGATTCAACAATTTGAAATTTGTTCGCGCTTGAGGACTCCTCCAAGCCGATTTTGTGCTTCCACAGGGTTGACCATTGATATAGAGCTGCGGCTTCCTGACATAAAATAAAGTGAAGTGTTAATATACAAAATATGTGCTAATCTGCACCTAAAACCAGAAGAGTAGAAAGAGTACTTATCTCCCATTTTTTTGGGAGGGATTTCTATAATTGATTTTCGCTCTCTATGTTCCCAATATAGAGAGTTTCTTTTGAATTAAGAGGGACTTTTAGTCACAGATCAGTTGAGAAATCGGTGGACAGCTTAGGAGCTTGTCTGGGCCGATTTTTGCATCTCGACGAGATTTTTGCTGTTGACGTAAAGATATCCTTCTCCTGACATAAAATATGGAAAAAAAAAAGAGGAGATGGAGAAAGTGTATACAATTTGTGCTAATTTGCAAGTAAAACCATAAACAAATGAATAAATAAAAACACTTAGCTCGAATTTGCTTGCTCGTTGACGAGGATGAACTCTTGATTTATATTGATCGATGAAGGAATTTGTGATGATAATCCCTAGCTTTGAACTCCCATCATCTTCAAAATTCTCTCTCTTTTGGTATTTTCTTTCTCTCAAATTTTTCTTCAATCTCCCAAAACTCTCTCAAACATCCAAAATTTTCTCTCCAAAAAAAATCCTCCCAAATACTTCAAATTTTCTCTCTCAAGAAATCCCTCTCAAGCTCACTTCATCCTCCTTTTATAATCTACTCATCTATCTCCCATTCTAATTTTTCCACTAACTCTATCTCCCATTCTAATTTCTCCACTAACTCTTCTTCATTTTCATCTTCCATTCTCTATTTCTATCTCACATTCTAATCTCTCCACTAACTCTTCTTCATCTTCATCTTCCCTTCTCCATATTTATCTCCCATTCTAATTTCTCCACTAACTCTTCTTAATCTCCATCTTCCCTTCTCTATTCTTATCTTCCATTCTAATTTCTCTACTAACTCTTCTTCATCTCCATCTTCCCTTCTCTATTCTTATCTTATTTTCTCCATCCATTCTTCTCCAACTTCTCTTCTTCATCTCCTCTTCTTCATCTTCCCTTCTCTATTCTAATTTATCCACTAACTCTTCTTTTTATTATTTGTAAAATAATCCTTCAAGAGTTAGGTATTTGCACTCTAGTCCTTGAATTTTAAGTATTTACAATTCAGTCCTTGAAAAAATATATTTCTTTAAGTCCAAATCTCCTCACAATTTTTGACACACCAAAATTTACCACATGTCAAATTTAAGCTCATTTCTTGTCGCTGAAAATAATGCATAATTTAATTAAAGCCCTTTTGCAAAATTAAGTCATTCTGGGTATAATTGGGCCAAGATGAAAATTTAAAATATTAGAAGACAATGTCACAACTCATAAAAAGTGAAAGTTAAAAATAAGTTGACTCAAATTAAATTTTTTTAGGCCCGATTCGAGATTATACTCGTGAAGGAACACGTGACTCGAATTGGATTTTTCTGAATTTGCGATGGCCAATATGAAAATAGATTTAAAATAAAAATATTAACTATCTTTGTGTATTTTTTTGGCCTCAAATGTTATTTTTCCAAAAATTTCAAATATTTTTGTATTTTTTTTAAAAAAAATTAAAATATATATAATATGAAAAATTATTTTTTGGTCAAAATTCGTTCCCTAGGCTTGGCTAAGGTTCCCAAAGTTGATTTTTCAATTTTATGAATTTTTATGAATTTTCTATTAATTTTCGAAAATAAATAAATAAAAAATACGTAAAAATACTGAAAATATGAAAAATCGTTTTTTGGTCAAAATTGGTTCCCTAGGCTTGGCTAAGGTCCCCAAAGTTGATTTTTCAATTTTATGAATTTTTATGGATTTTTTATTACTTTAGCAATAGAAAAAATGATTAAAAATCAGGTGTCAACACAAGGCTCGAGCTCTTCAGCAAAGTCGAGCCTCATTGGCCAATGCTTGTGGCAAGTCACCGGTTGAGGGAAAGAAAAAAATATAAATAAAAAGAAGAAGGAAATACAATAAAATTTCAGAACAAAAGTTTAAAATGTAAAAAATGGGAAAATAATGTAATATTAAAAAAAAATTAAAAAAAGCGATTTCGAAAATATTTTCCTCTTTTCATATTGTGAAATTTACTTTTTCTAATTTTATCCATGAATATTTTCATTGATCGAAAAATATTTTCAATTAATTTGTCGTTTTGGATAAATCAAAAGGGTGAAAATTTAAAAAATAAATTCTCGAAAAATATTTTCACTCCAGCAAGCACACTCTAAGCATAAGCATAAAAACACCGCAACGAGTTGGAAAATTGATTGATGGCCTTTCGTTTTAATCAAGCGTAAAACAGAGGGTTCGGTCGTAAGTTCGTAACTTAGAAATTCTGCCAACCCGCCACTCACGTGGCAGTTTGCGTAATTACGCGCTTTTCCTTTCTGGAAAGCGGGGCAAGTCACCGGCGGATACCCGGAATCCAAAGCCACATTTAATTCCCGCTAAATCAGGACCCCCGAATCCGGGTCGATCCGCAGCTATATATATATGTATTTCTCCACCTCGATGGTTGGAAAAACCCCCACCGCAGAATATTGGAGGAGAAGAAGGGAGACGAGATTCGGGTCGGATCCGGCGGCGCTCGTCGGGTTTGGTCCTCCTTTTAAGAACTACGGTCCTCTCTCTTTCTGGGGAGAGATGGCTAGCGCAATGAAGGCTTCGTGCACCTTGGCGGCGTCCGTGCTGGCGGCGTCGACGGCGGCGATCACCTCTGCCCCCGCAGATCGGAGCGGCTCCCTCTGTTCTCGTCCGAATGGGGTGAGTTCGGGTTTCGAATTCGTTCCGGGCTTGCATTTCCGCCCTTACCGTTAATTGGATTCGGAGATGCGTTGATTTGCGTCTTCTTTTTGTCTGCTTCGTGCGCGATTTTGGTTTCGTTCTTGTTGTTGCTGGTGCTGTTGCTGCTGCTGTCATTTGATTTGAGTCTCTCTGTTCCCATGTCTTCACCCCCCTTGAAGCGGTGCGAATCGAATTCGGTTCTTGTTTTGTGCCCTAATCATTGCGCGCGCCTGGACCCTTTTGTTTTGTGTATCGATCTCCGGGAGAGAGGTCGTGGAAAATTTGTGATTTCTCCGCTTACCTCTCACATTTTCCCGTTTGAAACTTTTTGTCCGCTGTCCTTCCTTCTCCGCGATGAATTTTTCCTTCTCCTCGCTGAACGTTTCTGAACTCATTTTGTTAGGGATGCTCTTCGTGTTCGAACGAGAAGAAGTTGGTGGTGATGGGATCGAGCTCCTCTTCGGAGGAGGACAATCTGTTCGCGCCGAGATTCGACGGCTTGAGGTTCATCGAGACTCTGGTGACTGCACACAGATAAAAACTACCACCCCCTTCCCAAATCCTACCATCTTCTTCCGCTTTCAAACAACGTTGATTTTACCGAGGACCCATTGTTTGTAAGACGTGATTCCAAAAGAGGAGCTGTTTTGATTTTCCTCCCCTTCCCTCTCCGGGATGCGACGGTTTCTTTCATTTTGGGATCATCTTCTTGCGCTCGGCTTTTTTTGAATTTCGATCGGTGGTGGTAACTGTAATGTCGACTTCCAAGAGCGTGAAATGTCGCAGCTTTCTTTTGGTCATTTGTCTCGTGATTGTAACGTGGACGATTCTTTGTTTCGTGAACGAGTGTCGAGGATTCTGGTTCACGCTTTTGCTTTGGTTGGTGACGTTGTTGGTTTGGGAATTTGGTTTTCTTGCCTTCACGGGAAGGTCTGGTTGCTGGGCAACGTTGGCCACATGAAGATCGTGACTGTTTGGTCGGGAGTTGTCGAGGGCTAGAGATGTGACTGATTTTTGCTCGATCCTTTTAGGAAAGAGTGGTCAGTAAATCGGTATGGTCTTGAGCTGCGGTTTGATTGTCAAAAGTGTGTTGCAGTCTGAATCAAACCGGAACTCGAACTCATAGTTTGGGCCTAAACTTGATTTTGGATTGTATAGCTCCTTGATTATGGGATTTTGGGTCGAGTCCAACAACTCGATGGGGTTCATCCCGTACTCGAGAAAGAATCGAATCGAGCTCGAGTAATCAGTGGGATCTCGAGTAATCGTCGGATGGAGCAGCCCGTCACTAGAAACGATTCATTTGCATCCGAGCAATCCGTGGTTTCTCCCGCATCGTGTTTTCGGCAGATTAATCAATTGGTTAGGTGGTGCTTAATTGGGGGAAATCGAAAGGGAAAGAGAAAAGGGTCAAGGCTAGGTTGGTTGATCTTTGAACGCTTGTCATGTTTGTGGGCATCACTTTTATGAATATTTCTTACCGTGCAGGACTAATTCGTCTTATTGGGAGGTCGATACAATCAAAATGACGAAATCCGAGAGGCATATTGAAGGAAGTTATTTATTTTAATTGGATATTTATCAAATTTCAGATAAATTGCAAATTGAATTTTGAGTTCTAATTATTCATTCGACAAAGCGAGAGGCAAGATTAGCATGGAAATCTGTTTTTTTTTATTTAGTTGAATTTCCAATTGCTTTTCTAATGCTTGTCGGGTCGGGTCATGTCGTGTTGTGTATTCAAGCCAAAATTGGAGAGGCTTTGATTAGGTTTTCTCACACAGAATTTTGGCCCCTAATAGACATATGTATCCTTTATTAGACCGAAAAGTGAAGCACCCTATTGGGCACATCTTTGAGTAGGCAAACAATTCCATGTTAGAAAGATATATGTAAACACTAGTCTTGTTTAGCGCGGCTTGGTGCATTAAAAAATCCTTGGCGCAAATATATCGAGGCACTCTTCTAACATTTCCTCTTTTGAGGAATCGCAAACTTCGAAGGCCCATTTCCTAAAACGAAGGTCCACACACGACCATCCTCGCCATCTTCAGCGCCCACCCAATTTTGCAAAGTTGGAATGCCTGAGAAACATCAGGTGCATCGGACCGATCCTCGCCGGTCCGTGTCCCCGACCAAATTCAAAGGGCGGAAGACGGCATCGATGCATGCCTTACCCTGTGCGCCTCGACATTTTGTCGCGAGGCTTGGCGGAAGAAAAACCAGTCCCTTGCCTAGACACACAGACTTGTGGTTTCCCATGTTACACGCATGTTCTTCTTCAAAGTTCTCTGGAACGTAAATTATGTGATCCACGATTGTTGTCCTTAAGGATGCTTTTGGCCTGTTACGGTGTTCAAGCGCGAGATTTTCTTAAACCATTGATCTAAACAAGTCGTCCACCCACCCGTCTCTGCTCCTGGGAGGAGATGTCTTCAGAGCTCTTCAGTAGAAACACTTTGATCTCGTGCTTCCATTTCCAATGCGGACAAAGGAAGGAATCTCAGTCGCAAAACAGGAAGCAGCACCAAGTGCTTCAGGACAAGTTTCTCTCGATGGGGTGGGATATTTTCCAAGGTACCTGTCCAGGATTTCTTCTCGCTTTTGGAACTTTGTCATTGGAAGGGGTGGCCGACGGACAACTTGTGCGGATGGAAGATCTCGCGGGACGATCACCGTTGATTCAAGTGGGGCCCCAGATGCCCTCTGGACCACAGAAATGGCGTCGCATTAGGGTCCCAGAGTTAGGTGAGACTAAGATGGTTGCTGTCGCATGACATTGTGTGGATGCGGGAAAACCACAAAAAGGGGAAAAAAAAATATTTACTCACTTCAATAAGAATTCTCCATAAGACATTACCGAATTGATTCACGAGACTTGTCATTTTTGAACTTGTCTAAATGATAATGACGTTGGAGTTGGTGAATATTTCGGGGACCTTTATTTTTCACACTAAATATGCTCACGTGAGTTTAGGAAAATCGAAATATAAACCAACGACATGGGATCTTTACGCACAGAATGCGGAGATTCGAGGTTAACGCCTCCGACACGAGGGTCCCGCTACCCGATTAGCGGGTGGAGGTTCCACTCTCCAATGAGCGAATGACTACCCCGCTCGCCAGTGAGCAAGGGGAGGTTAGGGACAACGCTCTCAAAACAATATTGGGTTTAAACTTGTGTTTAAGTATGTCCGTGAGATCAAAGGGCTTTCAAATAAATTATGATTTTAGGTTCATTACTTTTAAGTCATATATTTTGTACTTGTACGAGAAATCATTGCAACAGGCGAAAAAATATAATGAAATCTCTTTGCAGGACGTAGTTCTATTTTGAAGTGAACCTGGATAATATCATATGTCGTTAATTTTCTATCTTCTGTGTGATTATATTGATATTCAATTTAGGATAAATTCCATCACATGTTACAATATTGATGGGACAAAAATATCTTACATTTTTACATAATTGACGAGCTAATTTTTTTTAATCGGAATTTAGAGAGTAAGTTGAGTGTGCACAAAAAATTTAGAAATTAAAATTTTATTGATTGATGAATTATTTATGTCGTCATCAGGTACGGCTGGTTCACGATCAGAGCACTGAGGTCCGATCGGGAGATTTCCCTGTAAAAACCTAAAATATTATAACTCCAGCTATGGAAACAACGTTTGATGAAAACGACGGCGAATCACTCGCGGCTCTCCACCACCGTCCGTCTAATTTCAACATCGAAATCTCGAACGACGGCGACGGCGGGACAAGGCCTGTTGGGAGCTGGATCGCACGCCGGCTAAGCGGGGGCCCCACTTGGCCCACCCCACGCCGATCGGTCGTGAAATATGGGCCGCTAAATGGAGAAACGCATTGTCGTTTCGCAGCCCCACTTGATCCCTGTCTCCGTCGAGGAAAAGAGCTTCGGCGGGGTCAACTTGCGAAAGTTAATAATATCAGTCATGAATACGTCGTTACATGTGCCTTTTGATTAATAATGTCAATATGCGACAATTTATGACGTGGTCGATATATATAATTAAAAAAAAACTCACTACCTAGGAAATGGGAATCCTCCTAAGATAGAATTCATCTATTTCAATAATAATGTCCATCTTAAAAATGAGAGAAAATTTCACAAAAAGTTCTCAAGTGCTTTTATTTTTTAAAATAAATATTTAAAATAAAATTTATTTCAAATAAAAATTTGAAATGCTATTATTATCTCTAAGAAAGGATTGAAATGACTATGATTAATTCAAATAAGGGTCTGTGGTCTGTGGGATCGCCGGTGATACCGACGGTCATAGCCACAGTGGGGTGGTGGCCATCTGGCCTGTGTGTTTTGTTTTTTACTTTTTTTAAAAAAAATCTCTTAAAAAAGGAAAATTTAAAATAAAATAAAATAGTAAATAATCAAAATGCCTCTAGTTAAAGAATTCAGACTTTTTTTTGAGACTAATATAATTATTTTAGATTTTAATTTGAAATAATATATATTTTATATTCTTTCTTGACACTTTAGATTTTTATTTAAAAAAATAAAGGCATTTGAGGTTTATTTTTAAAATTTTCGTGAAAATGATTGCAGAGTACGTGATTAGAAAAAAGGCCAAAAAAAAAAAAGGCGCGAAGCAAATCCAGAGGCACCTAGGGGAACGGGAGGACCAGCAGCCGCTCATCTCCCGCCACGTCCAGGCGCGCTTCCACATGGGATCGGCCTCTACAAATACCGAAGCGAACTCAGTGACCGAGTTTCACCGAAGCTGATCGCGAGTCGCAGCCGAGAAATCCGCCGGCGGCCCTCTCTGCTCAGCTCGACAGCGTCTCTCAACAGCCTCGGCATCTCTCCTCCTACTCCAACTCGTAAGCCTCTCTGTCTCTGTCTCTCTCTCGCTGGCTCGCGAAGGAAGTGAGAGTCGTTAGCTTGAGCTTCGCCGGTGTCCGTTGAAGATATTTTTATGCTTCCTGTCAGCTGCGCGTGTAATGATGACGTTGATCACGGGTGAAAACCCGCAGTTTCAGGAGCTGCGGAGCGAGTTTTCTGCGCCGTTCTCAGCGCCTGAGGCTGGATTTCTGGATTATAAGTAGTGTTGCGTTTGAGCTTCAGTGTCTTGGGAGCCCTATTAGCTCCTGAAAAGCCTTGCAGTTCGAGCCTCCAGGCTCTGTTTGATCACTCGTCCCGGACTTCTGAATTAGCGAGCGATCGACTGATCACCTAGTTCCCTGAGGTCCCAATCCGTTTGCGTTGATTTTTCTTCTTCGATGGAGTAGTCGTTGTCTTCTTGCCTTTTTTCCATTTCTCCTCCGTATGGAGGAGTCATTTTGTTTCGTTAGTTTTCCGTTTTCCTTGTTGCTCCCTTCGGATAACTAAATCGAATGGGAGGAGAGGAAGATTAGCTTCAACAATTGAAGTCTTTTAGATCGTTCGTGTGGGGAGATTTTTCCCGAAACGCTAGATCACGTTCTTATTTAGATGGTGGATGGAGATCGGTCCGCACGTCCCTTCTGCATAATTTACTAACAATCGTAGTCTAAATCTGCAATTAGCTCGTCATCTTTAACGGGAGATGTTGGCGTGTGTTGGAAATTTCGGTTCAGAGTTGTTTTCATCTATATCCCGGAATTCTGGAGTTGCTAGGACTACAGTACTGAATATATTGAACATTGCTTTTACTAACAAAGCAATAATTACCTGAGAGTACATGTGGTTCTACAAGAGGTTGAGCTCTTGTGCTCCCTAAACTTAACAAGCAATTAGTGAAGCGGCCAATTGTTTGTACTGATAACGGCATACAGGGTAGCTCTTTGATTTTGCAGTAGTTTTCTTTATGCTAATTTTGAACCAACGCTGAATCACGCGATGACTGTACGGAGCTCTTAACATGAAAAACTTGAGAAAGAGAAATTTATACTGAATAGAAGCAAAAGTTATCTTTTAGTTTAGTGATACATCCATTGAAGAGTTGGAGAATCTGTTCACTTCCCTATCTCAAATTGCAGATTTGAAGGCAAAAGCAATCGTAATGGCAACCATTACTGCTCCACACTGTGTGTCACGAAGCTCACAGGTGAACTGCCATGGGAACTCGGGAGCAGAAGCTAAAGCAAACTTGGCACAGATAAGCCTAAGGAAGGCGTCAATCACCCCCAATGGATTAAGATCTGTGAACAAGCTGGGTGCTCTCAGATCTCATGCAAAAGCAACCAAGGAGAAAGTTGAGAGAGAAGTTAGCAAGGCTAAGAATGATAGTTTGGCTGGAAAAATTGTTTGCGAGAAGGGGATGGACTTGGTTTTTGTGGGAGCCGAGGTGGCTCCTTGGAGCAAAACTGGAGGACTTGGTGATGTTCTTGGTGGTTTGCCACCAGCAATGGCAGTAAGTTGGTTGTCTTCCTTTGCAAGTCTTCTTCATGTTCCTTTCCTGATTTGGAGTTATAGTCACCACTTCCGACAGTGAGTGTTCAAGTAGTCTTGCCTCCAAACGTGTATGACCAATTTTTGCATGATTTTCTATAGGCCAGAGGGCATCGAGTCATGACTGTTTCTCCTCGCTATGATCAATACAAAGATGGGTGGGACACTAGCGTTTTAGTTGAGGTTAGTGATTTCTTTATGTCATCGTGAAGGAATGCATATATTTAATTATATTTCTTCATAATTCTACAAAGTTTGAGTAAAGGAAAATATTTGCTCACAGATGAGTCTTCCTATGCAGATAAAAGTTGGAGACAGAATTGAAACCGTTCGCTTCTTCCACTGCTACAAACGTGGAGTTGATCGTGTATTTGTTGATCACCCAATGTTTCTTGAGAAGGTGCAGATCATCCTTCCAATTGATTTTCTTGCGCTTGTCTGCAAGGCTACTCTTTCAGAATTATGTGATGAAGTAAATTTCTCCTCACTGTTTGATTTGTTAACATTGAAGGTATGGGGCAAGACAGCCTCTAAAATATATGGGCCACGGGCGGGGCTAGATTACAAGGATAACCAACTTCGCTTTAGCTTGTTGTGCCAGGTGATTTTTAATTTCTCTGTATGTGATATACTGTGGACAAGTTTTTAGCTGTACTATTGGCACATTTAGAAGATATGATTCTTGCTCATTTTTGGCGTGCTCGAGTTTTGTCCTTTCGGGTTGAAAGTTAGAAATGGAATTGTGAAAACCATAGGGAGTGCTAGAGTTTAGTTAAATCTGTTGCAATCTCTTGTTAGGAAGGTAACACAACAACCTAATTAAGACATAAGGTTGCGATAACCTTTCTTTGAGCTGCAAAGTTGTGATAACTTGAAAAGTACTTTTTTCCCTATGCTTTACCCTGGGAAAAGGTTGCATAATCCAGACCATTCACTGTAGAAATCTCTGTCGCGCTTGTGTATTGTTTTCTGTTTTCATTTTTGTAATATACCTTTGTATTGCTTGCAGGCTGCTCTAGAGGCACCTCGGGTTCTGAATTTAAACACCAGCAAAAATTTTGCAGGACCATATGGTAGGAATCTTTTCTCTCGTGGTTTTGTCAAAGGTCACTTTTCAGTTCTGATACTGATGCAAAGGAAAATTTTATCCTTGCGTCATGCAGGTGAAGATGTTGTCTTCGTTGCCAATGACTGGCATACTGCTCTTCTTCCGTGCTACCTCAAAACAATGTACCAATCTCGAGGGCTTTACAAAAATGCCAAGGTAAATTTTCTTCTTATAATTGATTGTTTATGACATATTTTATTAGATGGTCCGGACATGCAGCTGAGTGGGTAAACATGATTCCAGGTAGTATTCTGTATCCACAACATTGCGTACCAGGGAAGATTTGTCTTTGCTGATTTCTCCCTTCTCAATCTACCGAATGAATATAAGAGTTCTTTTGACTTCATTGATGGGTATGTCGTCTGGGTCTAATGCAACTTTCCATTTCGCAAGAATATTCTAGTGTTGTAGCTTTGACGTCACCTTTCTTTCTGCTGAATGTGTTGGTCTGTCTTGCAGGCATCTCAAGCCTGTGAAGGGAAGGAAAATCAACTGGATGAAGGCTGGAATTCTAGAGTCACACAGGGTCTTAACTGTGAGTCCGTACTACGCGGAGGAACTTATTTCTGGTGTTGCGAAAGGCGTGGAACTAGATAACATCATCCGGAGAACTGGCATCACTGGCATTGTCAATGGCATGGATGTTCAAGAATGGAATCCAGCGACTGACAAGTACATAGATATCCACTATGACCAGACTACGGTAAAGTTCCATATTGAGAATGATGTATTAGTTTTGAAAGACGTAGTTAACACAATCAGATGTCTAACAAAGGTCACGTATAGGTTATGGATGCAAAGCCTCTATTGAAGGAAGCTCTTCAAGCAGCTGTCGGTTTGCCTGTTGACAGAAACATCCCTCTGATTGGTTTCATTGGTAGACTGGAAGAGCAGAAGGGATCTGATATCTTAGCAGCAGCAGTCCCGAAATTCATTGGGGAGAATGTTCAAGTTGTTGTACTGGTAAGTAAGTTTACTATAAAGCACGAACACGCGGTTTTTTTTTTTTTTTTACTATGAATGTGTCTAGTTTAATGCTCTGCTAAAGAACGCAGAAAGCTGATACTTACAGTGAAATATTTTCACTCAGGGAACTGGCAAAAAGGCTATGGAAAGGCAGCTCGAGGCGCTGGAGATTAAATACCCAAGCAACGCTAGGGGAGTGGCCAAATTCAATGTGCCTCTGGCCCATATGATCATTGCTGGGGCTGATTTCATGTTGCTTCCTAGCAGATTTGAACCTTGTGGTCTCATACAGTTGCAATCCATGAGATATGGAACGGTAAATCTCGAAGCTCTGTAATGCCCAAGCAAACAAAATTTAACCTACGTGACTAGCAATCTGGTAAATAAACTGATCATGCCCTTGAAGTTGATGCCTCGTTGAAATAAATCTCAAACCAGGTGCCAATTGTCGCATCAACTGGTGGACTTGTGGACACTGTTAAAGAAGGGTTTACAGGGTTTCAAATGGGAGGCTTCAATATCGATGTGAGGAACTCCAACATTGTCAAGGGGAAGAGAGAATCTAATTTTATACTTTTTCTTCCCCATGTGACCGATGTTCTAGTCATACTAATTAACACGAGCTATTGTACAGTGTGAAGCTGTCGATCCGGCTGATGTGGATGCTGTGGCGAGAACAGTCAAGAGAGCAGTCGCAACTTATGGCACAACTGCCCTGAAAGAGATGATAAGTAACTGCATGGCCCAAGATCTTTCGTGGAAGGTGAGTCCAAAAGTGCACCATCGACACACTCTTCAACAACTTTGTCCATGAACAGATGAATCAGTGAATCACCATGGCTTCGACTTGTACTCTAATTTTCACAACATAGTTTCATGGAGGGTTAAGAGAAATGAGAAAATTCCCTTTGTCTCTCTGTGGGTGCAGGGACCGGCAAGACTCTGGGAAAAGATGCTTCTGAGCCTTGATGTTGCTGGCAGCGAACCCGGTGTTGAAGGGGAAGAAGTTGCTCCCCTTGCCAAGGAAAACGTTGCCACTCCTTGAGTAACCGGTCCAAATACGCCCTCGTTTTTCAAGCGCTGCTAATGTGTATATTTTAAGGCTTTAACCTGGGGACTTTGATGCACAAGGTCGGCGTTCGCAGGGCGTGTCGCCCTGATCGGAGAGTGATTGTAAGAAGCTAATGCATGAAAAAATAGCGTGGGTATCCGACAGAGGCTAGTAGTTACTACTTATTTGGCTAGAAAGCAAATAAGATGAGCAAGTAGAGAGAGATGCCGCTAGTTCTGTTGAAACGAAGAGGAAAAATCTAAACGTGAGTAAAAAGCATAGGGTTCTTATCTTTCTGTATATGCTCTTGTTTACCCAAGTTGGTCGTTTCCCCTTCGTGGACTACGAGTGTCGTTGCACGTGAGATGGGAACTGTAGTGACTCGGATCGGGAATAATGTCTGGATGGCCGCCACTAAGATTTTTTGGAGCTGTAAAAACCCTGATCCGAGAAATTCGATAATAACACATTTGATCTGGGGAGGCAAATCATCGAACTTAACTCGAGTTTAGGCAGAGAGTCAGTCCAAAGCATCTAATTCTGTGTGGTCCTCTTTTCCATGAGACAACTTTATAATTGATAAAATTTCAGTACCTTTGAATAGACCGCCTAACTTCTAGAGGTCCTTTACGTACTGCATCGCCCCCTCCCCCCGGCCACTGAACGGCCGAGATCCGACTCCCTCCGAATCAGACCGTCCAGGTGGAATCAATCGACCCGCAACGGAAGGATTCTCGCGCATCGAATCTTTCTTTTCTCATTTTTATTTATTTATTTATTTGTTCGTCGCTTTTCTTGCATGAGTGACGCGTTGGCCTCTGTCGTTTCCAATAATTTCTAATGCTTTTCGATCGGAAACGGACGAGAAAAAAAAAATCGAGGGTGGGGGGTGGGGGGGACCCAAACGGAACCCAATCGATGCAAGCTTGTAACTTACGCTCCCCACGCTAAAAGCAAAACCACACCAACAACCCCCCTCCACTTCTCCCAACCAACCCCCACCTCATCGGGAACGGCTACCCCATGTGACAGGAGTCGCAAAGAAGCAACGGCCCCCACCGCCGTGAAAAGAAAACAAAAGGGAACAAAGCCAACGTCAAAAGCAAGACATTTTTCGCAAGGGCCCTGAATAAGAGGAGAGAGAGAGAGAGAGAGAGAGAGAGAGAGTCAATGATCGGATTCGATTCCCTTTCGCGGGCCGAGGCTTTTAATCAAATCATGATTTCCTCCTCAGCCCGCATTCCCATTGAATTAGGATGCAAACAATAATTATTCTGTTCTTTTATAATTATTTTTATGCTTTCGATAGGAGATTTAGATCAGAAATACCTTTGATAAAATAATATAATTTCTCTATTTCTAAGATAAATTTTTAGCCTAAAAATAAAATTCGAACGGAAATTAAAAGGAACGGATTTTCTGCCTTTTTTTTTAATTTCTAGAATAAAAGTAAAAATGATAATTATTTTCATCACTCGCTCCCTTTCTTTCACGTACTCTCTTGCTTCTCTATTGCCGGTTTTCGATCGTTGTCCGCGGGTCTTCGGCCGTTGAGAAATGTAGAAATTTTATACTATTGTCAAATGTGTTTCTATGCTTAGAAACTCGTCTAGGAAATAGAAAGGTAAGAAATATAGCTCATAGGATTCGAGCCCTTAATCTACACAGAACCGATGAAAGAAGGAAGAGCTAACTGTAGTTTTAGTGTTCACTTAAATGCAATAACTTTTTTTTTTAACTATTTGAGTGCCTTGACTTATAAAGGTATATTCACTTGGATAATTTTTAATTATATTTTAATATCTTTTGAATTGTTTTTTCATTATTTCTTTTATTTTCCTTTCCTCCTCCTCCTTTTTTTTTTTTTGCTCCAGCCGATCACCACCAACGAGTGACTAGAGTCCAGGGTCGACAAACTCAACCCTCATTACCTCAAGCGAAACTCACCTTGTCGACCACTAGTGGGGGTGAGGTCGGCCTTGCCCAAATCCAGCCTAGGCAAGATCAGCCTTGCCATGGTCGGGTGGAGAAGGACCTTTAGATCCTTCTTAGCACCAAGAGTCCTCAAATTTGAGTCTTCAATCAGAGTCTAAGATCTTAACATCTTTAATTAGGATAATTGCATTGAAAATCCTAAAAATTATCATGAAAGTATAATTGAGTCATAAAACTTGTAAAAAATATATATGTAATTAAGTGCTACAACTTGTCAAATTAGTTCAATCAAGTCATTTCGTTAATTTCATCCAACTTAGCTAACGTAAAATACCGATGTGATTTTTTTGATACTTTATATTTCTTAAGTGGTAGCGACATGGCTAAATCATAAAAAGATAAAATAACAAAGATGTGATTTTGGTTTAAATCTAATTTTTAATACAAAATTCGTTTAATTAATTAAAAAAACCTTTAAAAAAAAGGAGAGGAACAAGTGGTCGGTTGCTACTCCGGGTTTGGGCAAGGGTAGACAACCCTTGCCCAATTTGGGGGAGGGCCGTGGTCACTTGCCATTCCCCACCCTTGTTTGCTCCTTCTCGATGATGGTTGGGGCTGGGGCCGGCAATGACAAGGGCTTTTCTCTTTTCTTATTTATGTATTTTACTTTTTCCCTTTTTTTTAAATATAGTTTGCATTAAAATCAGAACTAGGTCAAAATAATGTTATTTAGCATGTCATCGCTATGTAGGGTAAAGAAAATAATGAAAAAAGTCATATCGTCATTTTTATCAGGCAAATTGAATGAAGTTAATAATCAATTTGATAAGTTATAGAATTCGATTGTATTTTCGTAATTTTTAAGAATCGACTGCATTTTCACGATAAATTTTATGTTGCTAATCTTCTCTTCTTTTTTTTCTCCTTTTTTAAATGTCGGCCGATTCAATTTGATCAGCAAATTGGCCACGCGGAGGAAGCAGCCAAACACAGCGGAGGCATAAAGATCGACTCCCTCTTTTACAGCTGATTTATAGGCCGTTAGCTCGAGCAAGCGACAGTCCTGTCCAGCTGCTTTCCGCTATTCCTGGCCGACTGGACACTCCATCTCCGTCGAGCC
Source organism: Psidium guajava (assembly GCA_016432845.1). Classification (NCBI taxonomy): domain Eukaryota; kingdom Viridiplantae; phylum Streptophyta; class Magnoliopsida; order Myrtales; family Myrtaceae; genus Psidium; species Psidium guajava. The sequence goes on along the minus strand of CM028230.1, from coordinate 7,736,565 downwards.
AGCTCGAAAAGTCCTACCCCTATCGTCACTGCGGTCTTGTCGTCGTTTCCCGCAGCTTGCGTGCTCCCACTCGGTGTTCTCTGCCGCCTTTTGATAGCGACAGTGACAGCGACCCAACTGACTTACTTGCTTCAGTCGGCGAAGCGAGGGGAGGCGAGGCGAGCCGCGACTCCTCCAACTGCTCTGTCCCACTCAACTCAGAGCGAGTCGCGCTGCTCCTCCCCATTCGGCATTCGTTTCGCTGAAGGAAGGCTCCTGCATTTCTTGGCTTGGGTTCTCATGGGGTCGGATAGGTTCCTTTGTTGTTTCTCGCTGCTGATTCTCATTTTAGGTACCCAATGAGCTCGCTTCCAGCTTCTGCATCGAGCTCTTGACAATGGGCATTCTGCTGATTCTCCCACCTTGCTCGGGAAGATGCAGTTCCCTTGGAAAATGAGACATTTTCTTAATACTGCTTCCATTTTTTGTCGATCTGTTATAAGTTTGTCCTTTTCACTCTGTTTTCTGAACAGGGTACACCTTCGTACCGACGCCGGTCGCCTCGTCGTCCTCCATTGGAATCAACTACGGCCAAATCGCCAACAACCTTCCCTCGCCGGACGACGTCATCCCGCTCGTCAAGTCCGTTGGAGCCACCCGCCTCAAGCTCTACGACGCCGACCCCCGCGTACTCCGCGCCTTCGCCGGCACTGGCGTCGAGTTCACCATCGGCCTCGGCAACGATTACTTGGCCAAGATCCGTGACCCGAACCAGGCCCTCTCCTGGCTCAAGTCCAACGTTCAGCCCTACCTCCCTTCCACGAAGATCACCTGCATTACCGTCGGGAACGAGGTGCTGACCTTCAACGACACCTCCCTCACGACGAACCTCCTCCCGGCGATGCAGAGCCTCCAGGGGGCTCTCGCCAAGCTCGGCCTCGACGACCAGGTCACGGTGACGACGCCTCACTCGCTCGCCGTCCTCGAGACCTCGTACCCGCCGTCCTCCGGGGCGTTCCGGCGGGACCTCTGCGCGCCCCTGACGGAGATCCTGAAGTTCCACGCTAGGACGGGCTCACCGTTCCTGATCAACGCCTACCCGTTCTTTGCCTACAAGGCCAACCCTCGGCAGGTCCCGCTCAATTTCGTGCTCTTTGAGTCGAACCCCGGCGTGGTCGATCCGTCCTCGGGGCTGCATTACGACAATATGCTGTTCGCTCAGATTGATGCTGTTCACTCAGCCCTGGCCTCACTGGGGTTTAGGAACCTGACGTTGCACATATCGGAGACCGGGTGGCCATCGAGAGGCGATGCGGATGAGGTCGGCGCGACGCCGGAGAATGCCAGGAAGTATAATGGGAATCTGATGAAGATCATGGCACAGAAGAATGGGACGCCGTTGAGGCCAAGTGGAGATTTGAACGTCTATGTGTTTGCCCTGTTCAATGAGAACATGAAGCCTGGGCCAACATCGGAGAGGAATTACGGGTTGTTCAAGCCTGACGGGACACCGGCGTATGCGCTTGCGCTGAATGAAAGTGATGCTGGTGGGAAGGGGACTGTAGGCTCAAAATCTGGATCACCACCGCCAGCGACAGCAACACCAACACCAGCTTCGACAGGCACGGGCTCTTCCACTGGTTACTTGTCCATTTCTTCGGGCGTGGTGAGTTTGAGCTGTTTCTGGTTGTTGAATGATGATTCAATTTGGCTTTCGAATTCCGACGTTTATAATGCAACCCCATTATCTATCCTGTTGCTGGTTTTATGGTCCTAAAGTTCTGAACTTTGATTCGATTTTGCGTTAGACATGTTCATGGTCGTGTTGCGTCGTTATCATGTTTGCTCATCAGACACGTTCCTTGAGTTGTGCCTTATCTCCTGATTGTTATGAATGGTTAGTGTTAGAAGTCGATAGTTTGGAAGAAGTTTAGATTGCTTCTCCCCTATTTTCGGGTTATTTTAGCCATTCCGGGTAAGATTGGTTTCCTCTTTTCATTTAGCTTTGCTCAGTCCAGTCTTCTATCAGTATTTGTAGATCAAATGGAATGCACAGGGTAATAAGATCATACAGATTCAATGGTTTTCTTGCTTTGATTTACTTCTTCGAGACCTGGCGGAGCTTCCACTAGATTTGGCTGATGATCACTGCGGTGATCTGATTTCAGGAAAGATGCCATGATGGTCGAGCTCTCTTTGTCTTGTGCCTGGCTACAATTAAGCTGCTCTTTTGACGGCAAAACTAAGTTGAGATTAGAAGTGCTTTGGAAGTGTCATCAAAATCAAGCAGTTCATCAAAAGCAAAAGAGTAAGAAAGACGAATGTTGGACACATCTTCAGCTGATGATACAAGGTGAACTTCAGTTTCCCTTGCTTGCAAACAACATTGATTTATTTCATTGCAACGACACGCGCACACTAGAATTACACGATTGAGCCCTAACTGAAGTAAATAGGAGAGAGATTGGATCTTGTAGAGCTCAGACCTAGCCCTTCATGCCCAAAGCTTGCGATTCAGTCACTATGCTCTAGTTTGTCGTTTATCCATTATCTAGTTTTGGAACTTGAAGATCAATGTTGGAGCTTCAAACGTGAAAGCAGTCATCTATCTTCAGACTGCATATGGCCATTAATGTTCATCTCTATATAAAGCATTGTACAGGAGATCCGTCATTTAGCAGTCAACCAGCTTTTAGAATCGTTAGTGCTGAACGCAATCTTTCTCCAACTAAACAGAGAGAGGAATTCCATCCTCGCCATACCAAAGTCCTGGAAAATGCTGCATTTCCATTGTCATTTCATTAAAACGAGCAAAGTAATTTCGGGGTCCATCGGACCAAGCTTTGCGTGGAGCTTCATCGTCAATTTGAAAAGTCAAGACTGCTCAAGAGTCTTTCTTTGCCTCTACGAAGCTCTTAACCACTGAAACATGCTTTACTCCTTTCTTTGTTTTGCAGGTGTAGAATTTGATGCAGGATCTTGATCCAGTTTCTAGATGATAGGTACGTTGAGTCGTATACGTTTTGGTCATTCTATTTTCGCTATCCTATTGATTTGATCATATAGTTAGGATATGCTCGTGTTGTCCCCTTAGAACATGTTGTATTGAACATTGAATAGAGAATTTGATTATTTGATGACACGGAAAGCGCTGCATACGTCGGCAACTCTGATGCTAACTTGTTGCGCGACATGTTCTTTATTTACTGTCAGTCGAAATTTCTTAATTCTGTCGAATCTGTTTAGCGAGGTGAAGGAATTTGAGGATAAATTGATATTGGGAAGAAGTACTGAAGCGAAATATGAGACATTCAACTTCATGTTAAGATCGGAATGTCGAGTTGTTCCGTCTTCGATGTTCGAATTGTTGATCAAGACCCGGATTGAGAGCAAGTTTTGGTGGTTTAACTGCAAAATGATCAAACTTTTCTTGATCAGAATGATTACCTGTAACAGATGTATTGAGTATGGCTTGCGGTGCAATTTACCGAACACTCATTCCTTCTAAGTTGCTATGAATACGGGGGGAATGACTTCCAGTGAAAGGCTACTAAGCCACGTTCATGAAAAAATGTCATGATTTGGTCAATTTTGACGTACTTTCATCAGAGTCAACATCATTAAAAAATGCATCAGTTCTTCTCGCAGACCGGGCCAGATTTCATGGTTTGCTTCCCAAGAGAGAGAACAGGACATCCAAGAGTTAATTTAAAAACTGAAGTCAAATCCGTAGTAAGTTATCAGCATTTTAAGAAATTCACTGCTCAAAACGAGTTGCCAATCGGGCGAGGTTGCCCTTGCTAGCCCAAGAGAGGGCAGCCATGCCTGCCTAGGCAAGGATGACTCTCAGCAGCCCAAGCCTGGGTGTTCCTCACCGGAGATCAGCAGAGGGAAGTAAAAAAAAAAAAAAGAGTAAAGAAAAATATAAGAAAAGAAAAATTTTGAAAAAATCTTAAAATATTATTAAATTTCTATCCATATTAGCATTGCTGTGTGCTACATAAGACATTGAGCGTGCACATCAACAATTCTAGTTGGATGGATTCAAATGATAAAATATGAAAACGTTTAGGACTCATGTCGGTGCAATTTTCCAAAAAAGGATAGATTGGTATGGACAGCTAATAAGAATGCAACAATGTCTTATTGACCTCCTTGAACTCTCTGGGGCTCTATCTGGAAATTAAAGACCAGTCCCAAATTCGATATTTCTTGTAGAATGTGTGCGGCGACAAAAAATCTTCATAAGGAAAAGGTTATACCTGACCTTATTTGCCCTGTTTCCCGTCAAGCTTCGGAAACAATCGAACATCTCTTCACACAATGCAACTGGACAAAGATCATCTGAGAAGACTCGAGAGTTAGTGTTGACACATCTCCATGGAACATTACGTGAATCGACAAGTAAATTTCAGAGGTACTTACTGATATCTCTTGGGCAATGCAGGAAAAGTTCGAAAGCCTTCTCTAGCAAATATGAAACTCTCGCAACTCGTTCATCTTCCAAGGACAAAAGGTCAATCCTCTATCCACCTTAATTGACGCTTTAGCCTTGCATAAAAGATGAGTCCTTTAGTCAATAGAAGACATCATTGGAGGCAAAAATCGAATCTTTCAAAGCAGAAGATGGTTACCTCTAGATCGACGTTGGCAGAAGTTCAACATCGATGCTTCGTGGTCTGAAGGAGAATCCGAAGCTTTGATAGTCGGCATCTGCAGGGACAACAATGGAACACTGCTCAACAAGTTTGCCTTGACAATGTACGTTGAATCTACAACCAAAGTGGAAGCCCTAGCTTTGCATGAGGGTTTGAGACTTCTCCAGGAAGCTTAAGAGAGAGAGAGAGAGAGAGAGAGAGAGAGAGAGAGAGAGAGAGAGAAGTATACTTGATCGAACTGAAGAAGGAAGCCGCTGAATATCGTGTGTACTAGCGTGTGATTGCCTCTCGATAGTGGAAGGCCTCCACAAAGTGGACCAAAATCCGTGGCCCATGAGAAATGTGCTGGAAGATTGCTGTGAACTGTTGGCCCAATTTAAGGAAGTTCAAGTCAAATATGCAGCCCGTGAAGCGAATCGGTGCGCGGATTAAATTGCAAAGGCCCATAAGCCCCCCCACCCCTTTGGGATTTGCTTTATTTTGATGCTAGCATTGTTATGTTTTTCAAGAATATTTAGTTAATGAAATTATGTTTATTTTGAAACCAAAACCACCCCCCCAAAAAAAAAACAAAAAAAAAGCAACTTATTATACCAAGGTAGGCTCATTTTTAGGGTAGAAAGTCGTCAAGCTGTCTAGAAAATTACACCTTGGAAATGAGATCTCATTATTGACGCCAACAATTTAATAGTGAAATCAGTTATTTGTCAGTAAATGCTCACTTTTGGAGAAGTGAATTAATGACCAAGCAAGGGATTTACTAACCTCTAATTAAACAGTAAAGGTTACGTACCTAATTAATTTTTTGACATTGCAATCGAATTCTTACCAACGAAATAATTAACTTTCAAAAGTAGGCATGTTTATTTTATAGGTAAGTTATGAACTACCTGTTGGGCCAGTTTTATAATTTTTACGGCACTCGTTATACTGCTATTTATACTAGATAGAGTATGCTAAAAGCCCTTATTTGTTTAGTGAGCAGAGTTACTACTTAATTTACTGGGGTGATTCTTTCATCCTTAATTTGTAGATTTATATAAAAAGAAATTGGTATCTAGTATTTGGAAACTAGAATCGATTATGCTAACTAATTATTTTGTTGTTAAATTACTAATGAACTAATGGGGCCGATTTGTAAAATTCGGAAGTACTACACACCTGATGGGCCCAATAGTAAAATTCTATAACACTGGGTAATCTAACTCTGTAAACTCTGTTAGAGGGCGGTAAATCCATTGTTGCACTGACCTCCTTTCCCGGCTATTGGCTATATGATATCGAAAAGTTTGGACCATTTTATCTAAAAAGCTTTAAACAATTTCGCATAACAGCTTAAACTCTATAACAAGTCATGAGAGGAGTGTTAATTTGTCGCATAAAGGATTCACCTTCTTTATGGGTTATCCGATCTGGGAAAAAAAAAATTCTCCATTGAATCTCACAATACTCTCTCGTTCTCTCTCTCTCCAACCTCTGCTTTCGTGCCGCCACCGCCATGCATTCGTCGCCGGTGGGCTCTTGTGTTGCCAACCTTCTTTGAGTCTAAGGCCGGCAGTAGCGCCGACACGAGAGAGAGAGAGAGAGAGAGAGAGAGAGAGAGAGAGAGAGAGAGAGAGAGAGAGAGAGGATGTAACGAAATAATCTCTGCTTGAGGCAGTAGCCGAACATTTCAAAAACGACCAAAAGTTACGGATTTAAATGGGGTTGTTGGCCACATAAAGAACCGAGGCAACAAAGATAATCTGTGAAGCAGTCACTTTCAATGCCCAATTCTCATCTTCGGAAGCCATATTCACATGGATCAAAATGCATATTATTTAGGACAAGCATGGCAATACCTCTGCTTCGTAAATTAATTTTTAGCCAAAAATTGATTTTTTTTTTACTTTTTCTCGTAAGCAGAAGTTGATTTTTCTACTTCTGCTCTAAGAGTTGATTTTTAATTAGAGAATTTGTTTGATAACAGTTAAAAATTTCTACTTCTAAAACATCATTAATACAAAATCTTCTACAAAAAAATTATCATTGGCGGTTGAAAAATATCTACTTCATTTTTAAATTTTAAAAATTATTATTATCATTATTTACTTTTAAAAATAAGAAATTTAGTATTTATTTTTTTTACTCTGGTTGCTAGAGATGGTGAGGTGGTGAGCAACAGCGGTAGGAGGTGGTCGACGGCAATGGCAATGACCGGTGGAGGTTGGAGGTAGGCGGCTTGGGGCGGCAATGGCTAGTGATCCGCGGTGATCAATGGGGGGGAGGGGCGGCAGCGAGTAGTAACGACATGCTAACTTGCTAAGGTTGGCAGCATCAATGGAGCCGTGGTTGGGAGAGAGAGGTGTTGGAAATGAAAAGAGACCAACGTGAGAGAGATATTAATGTTGAGAGATTTCTACTTCTCAAAGAGAAGTAACATTTTTTAACTCCTTGAATTGGCTCGAAGACAATTTCAGAAATAGAAATTTGCTTCAAGAGTAGAAACACAATATTGCGTAACCAAATGGATTTCTGTTTCAAAAATTTGTATTACCAATTGAAATTTTGCTCCAGAAACACTTTTGGAGCAGAAAATTCATTTTTAGAAGTGCTACCACGCGTGCTCTTACCTTCTGTTTATTTCACGAAAAATAAATTAAAAAATAAAATTTTTAAAAATGATCTCTCATATTGTTCGGAGCAATTAGTCAATGGGAATTTTTTTATTATTATTGATAACAATTCATGTTGAGATATTTTTGTAAATAGTAAAAAAAAATTCGCGCCTGCTAGCGGTACAGATAATCATTTATAGGAACATACTTTCTGAATTATTCATTTTTTTACGAAATAAATGTAATATTAAAAGGAATGGGGGCGGGAATTATGTCATGAATAGGTCTCCATCAACTATCATCCAAATTTATTTCCCTTCGCAGGACCGTTGGTTGACTCGGCATATCCTTTTCATGTGCCAAGACTTGAGTAGTTTTTTGGGCATCGAATGGCACGAACCCCATGCGAATTTTTTTGGCAGCTTGATCTGGACATGAAGAACCAGGTTTCGTGTACTTAATTAATTTTTATTTATTCAATGTGGGTGCACGGTGACTCGCGATGCGACGTGGGGACATGGCATTGATCCAACACGAAATTAACAAAATTTCCATTCATGTTAGCCGCGTTTTGTGTTAATGCCGTGTCGACCCGCTCGCGGGAACTTGATACATCCCTTCGGTTAGAAATTAAAATCCTACCTATGATATCACAAGTGTTTTCCTCACAATCGTACTAATACCAAAAAAAAAAAAAAGAGTGGAAATGATCCACTGCAGAGGCTAGACTCGACTTTAAACATGAGTTTATTGTTGGAATTAAAAGCTACAAATTGATTTTTGAAAATTTGAGCTCCGTTTAAAAATGGCGATTTCATGCGTTGGTCCGTTGATTTTGCGAAAAATGAATAATTTGAAAAATGTTTTCCTAAAAGCGATCAATAACGTTTCTTCAAATAATTAGCAAGTGAAAAATTACGTTATCAACAACAATTGATGTTTGAACATCATCGTTAATGGTTAACAAAATGTTTCGTTCGTTTATTTTGTAAATGAAACCAGACAACGTTTTAAAATATTTTTTAAATCATAAATCATTCATTTCTTGTGATAAATGGAGCCAAAAACCAAACTACATTTCGTTATGGAAAAAACGTGACATGAAAAGTCAAGGCCAGCTTAAGTGCAAGAACAAGGTGTCAATGGCAATAGTTTATCATCTTACTTATATTTTAAGTTTAAAGAAAAAGCTCAACTACTCGATTATCCCATCTTTTATCGCGCGAGGTCCCTTTTTTTTTTTTTTGGTTTTACAAATTTGTCTAAAGAGAAGATCAAGAAGCGATTTCTTTTCTTAAACTTTGTTTTGATAAAACAATGATATGTTGGAGAAGGTTAGGAAATTCGTCAAGGCCTTAATATTGTGTCGGGGATTATTCACACAACATATTTCCTCAAACCATAGTTCTATGCTTAAAGTTTGCTAAAAAATTAAAAAAAAAGGGCTAAGCCCAGATCTCACATATTGACCTTGGAAATGATTCGGTTCCTAGTTCTAGAAATTGAAAACTAACTTTAATAAGGCAGGTTCCGAATTCTTGACCTAGGTCGTGGATCCTTGATTTAATATCCATCATGGAATTTGATTAGCATTAATAGCGGGGGAGGGGATTTGTCGAGTTCAGGAAAATCTCGCGATAAAACAATGATATATTGGAGATGGTTGCTATCGAAGGGTTGAATCGATGAAAGTGCAAAACAAAAAAGCAAAAATGAAAAATAAAATTATATTTATTTATATATAAAAAGGAGGAAAATCAACAATTGACTCGGACAAGATGATTCCAACCATCTCGAGAAATATACCAAACTTCACATCCATAATCATGAACAACCAACGAATCAACTACCAAACGCATGCAATTTTTTTTAAAAAAAAAACATAAATTTAAACGAAATAATCAGTACTGTTCCAACTGCCATACCCATGTGACAAATGTCAACCCCAGTTAGCCTAAGGCCATCCATCATTCAATCAAATTATGGTCGACGTCAATTACCGAAAATACCCTCGCCGCCCGATTCTGTCCTCCCCAATGCGACCGTACCGGCGGTTCTGGGCACGAGTGGTAAAAAAGTAAAAGGAGGGTACAAGGCCGCTCAGACTCGCGTGCCCTTCCTTAAATGTCCCTCGCTAACCTCGCGCCACGTGGCACCTGTCCTGGTCAGTCGCTGCGCTACGTACGTACGAGCGAAATTCAATTTTTATTTTGGAAATACGGAAATTTCTGTATTTTCCGGGTGCACTTGGGGAGGGAAAAAAAAAAGGAAAAAAAGACGTTTGAACTTGAAGGAAGATCCACTTGTTTTGTAGCAACCCCTCCCACAATCCGATTTAATTGCAATTTTGCTCCGTGTATTTAAACTATCATTTTCCTTTCTCGAGATTCATTCTTCGATGTTCGCCGCCGCCGCCGCCGCCACTCCCTTACCACCGGATCATATGCCCGTTGTCCTTCATTCTGGCTATTATTTTGTAATGTCGAATTAAAACTCATTAGTCTTGTAGAATGATTAGGGTTTCGCAGAAAGAAGGTGGGATGAAGTGAAGCGGATGTGAGAGGAGGGGTGGGCGACTCTATTAGGCTCGAACCATACGAATAAATGAGATAATCGGTTACTAACGATGTGTTCGTGAAGATTCTGAGAGAATTTGCTCGTCCCTTTGTGATTTTGGGTTCGAGTTCTGAGAAGAGCATCCAGTGTGGAGAGCGTGCCCCAAATATCGCTTGCAAATGGTAAACAGATCGAGGTACTTAAAAGTTACCAATTAGCTATTGATATTGAGGGGACTAGAATGGTTACAAACTTGTCCATATGATGTGAGATTTTCTTTGCAGGGAAACGAGTGATGGTCAGGTTATCAAGGATCACATAAATCAACGACGACTCATCACGTGTCAAAAGGATACGAGTCAATGATGAATTTTTGCATATAACTCGCGATCTGATATCAAAGTCACTGGAAAAGGGTCAAGAGCATGCTAAACCATCTCTAATAAATCTTGCTTCGGGTCTATCAAGCCCAAATTACACCAGATTGGACAGTAATAACTAGCATCTTATCTCGAATCCTAAATGATTATGCATAAGAGAATAATATCCCATGGAGCATCCTGGCAACAAAATCTCTGAGCAAGGGCATTCATCAACAAATTCAAGAAACTATGATGAGTGATATCTTACGCATTTGGCATTATTATCATATGAGCAAATCACACGTTTTAAATATGAGTTTATTACCATAAATGATTTTGTTTTTCTCGCGTTATCATAAAAGAAAATAAATTAAAACATCGCGATCTTGCATTTTTTGAGATACAAACCTTAATCAAATCACGATTCCAGAAAGCTCTTTCATTGCAGGGTAGAGATTGCAATATGATTATCTCTCGTCTACATAATAAAAGCCAAGAAGCTCATTACTCCGACGAGAATCGTGCCCCCATTTCGAGAATTCAAATCAAATCAATCCGAAGTTCCCGCAAGCACCTGTTCTTCCTCCTTTTTCTCTCACACATCCTCACGATCCTAAGCAAATTTTGTGCAAATTAATGTTCTTTTTTTTTTATTTTGCCGTCTTCCATGTCGCTAAGGAGCATCGTATTTACTGTGTGCACTTACATACGCCGGTAGTAATTCTAGCAAGGAACGAGCGAGCATCCGTGACCAGAATCCACCAAAAATGTCCCACCATTTCTAGGACGAGATTATTCATACTCATCCGGAGACGGCTCCTTCGGTCCCTGTCGCTCTCGCCGTCGCTGGGAGGGATTGAAACCCAGTAAAGACACAGAGCTGGGTGACACCAGGAAAGGGCAAAAAAAAAAAAAAAATAGAGCAAGAGAAAAACCCACAGAAAAAACAAAAAAAAAAGGAGAAAAATTTCGCGCTGTTGTAAGAATCAAGAACTCGCCCTCGTTCTACCCTTTATTTTGTTTCTTAAGTTAATTCGATTCCCTTCAATCTCCGCTGTTCATTTCATCATTTTCTCCGTCGCATTCCGCAGGTTCGTCTTCTTTTCTTTTCTTGTTTTCGTTTTCTGGGTTTTGCTGTTAGTGCAGTCTTGTTGGCAGACGTTTTGACTAAACCAACTCTTCACTGAGCTCTCTCCTATTTTAATTTTGTCTTTTTTTTTTTTTGGCTTTTATGAATTTCATTGTTGTGATCTCGTTCCGTTTTCTGTGTTTTGGAAATTTTTAGGCTGTAGATTTTCGGTTTTCAGTAGATTATTTGGTGAGTCGAGAATCGTGGTCACATGGCTATTGTTGAGAACGGTGGTGGTGTTGATTTGGGTCGAAACCTCGAGAACCCATCGCAGGACTCGTCCCTGCCCAACGATCAGGATCATCCGAAGCAGACCCATCTGCGTTCTCGCATGGATCCGACCCTGAACGGCAACAATGGCCCAATCCTCCGTCCCCACCACCACGATCAGCCACTCTACCTGAGCCACGGCCACGGCCACCCCCTCATGTCCAACGGGGCCGATCTGCCGCGGAACGGCGAGGCTGGGGAGAATTTCAAGAGGGATATGAGGGAGCTGCAGGAGCTGTTCTCGAAGCTGAACCCGCTGGCCGAGGAGTTTGTGCCGCCGTCGCACGCTAATACTGGGTTTACCGGGAGTTTTTATGCTAACAACTTCAATGGCAACGGCAATGGTAATGGCAGTTTGGTGACGAATGGTGGCCGAAACGGGCAGATGAACGGTGTCACCGGTCGTCGGGTATGAGTTCTTGCTCTGATGGTTACATTTTACGGGACTGGATTGGTTGTTCTTGTCCTTAATTGGGGTTTTGCAATGTCCTCTGGCCGAAAGAAGAAAAATGACGGTTTGAGTAATTTGGAGCATTATGCAGTGTTTTAAGCATGAAAATGGTCACTATAAGTAACCTGGGATGTGGTATTACTAGCGTCCAGATGATTATGATTTCGCAGGATTGACATAGAGGAGCCATTCATCTGACCTCCACGGATGACCTTTCTAGTCAAGGAGAGTGAAATGTACGAGCAACACAGTAATGAATGGACATTTTTCCCCCCAAGAAGTGCACAACTTGTGAAAGTGCTTTGGTTTTTGAACATGTGAAAATGTTCTGTGTAGTATTTCATACTTCACTCCTGTATACATGTCTGGACCTAGACTAGCTGAGGCCTTGTAACTCTTCGAGTTTGATTCTGCTTGAAATCAAGTTAACTGTGAATGAAATGGTGATGGATGGCAACTGATGTCAACCTTTTTGGCGATGGGTGTAATCTCAGAAGAAGAACTTTAATCAAGGGAAACGAAGGATTAATAGCAGGACAAGTATGGCTCAGCGAGAAGAAATAATTCGGAGGACGGTTTACGTGTCTGACATTGACCAACAGGTGTAACTCCATGACTTTTGTTGAAATAACGCGTGCTTCCTCCTTTTCTCTGTGCAACTGTACATCTTAGTTGCTGAGTTTCATTTCATTGATGTCGAATGTAGGTCACTGAGGAGCAACTTGCAGCTTTATTTGTCAGCTGTGGGCAGGTTGTGCTGCTATTTTGTACTCATGACTTTGGATTGGCTTTTCTTGACCTATGTTTCTGAATCATTTCTTTCTATGTGAAGGTTGTGGACTGTCGTATTTGTGGTGACCCCAATTCTGTACTTCGCTTTGCTTTTATTGAGTTCACGGATGAAGGTAACATGTTTAATACTCAGCAGAGTTTAGCTGTCTCATGTTCAAAGAGAACAAAAACTTCTTTGTAATTTTTTCTTCATTATTTACTATTTCATTTGCTAATCCAGTTGTTTGGCAATGCAGAAAGTGCAAGGGCTGCTCTCAACTTGTCAGGGACGATGCTTGGATTCTACCCTGTGAGAGTGCTGCCCTCTAAAACAGCTATAGCACCAGTTAACCCGACATTTTTACCGAGGGTAAACGAGCCTTATTTAAGTTGTATGAGATTTTTCTATAAGGCTTTGCCGATTTTTTGTCCTGCTGCTTGATGAATAATTTCTTATATCCTTTTCATTGCTGGGATATCAGAATGAAGATGAGCGGGAGATGTGCACAAGGACCATATACTGTACAAACATCGATAAGAAGGTGATTGTCTTTGAAATGATTATGGTTTTCTGTTAGTTGCAGGTTGATGCATTGGTTGTTCAATTGTTTTGTTTATTTTGTTTGATTCAGGTTACTCAAGCAGACGTTAAACTATTTTTTGAGTCCATCTGTGGAGAGGTGTGACCTAATTTAGGCATAATAGAACTTATCCTTTTTTTGGACATGGTGTGCCTGCGAAATGAGTGACTTGAGGGATTCTGTCTAATGCAGGTTTATCAATTGAGGATACTAGGAGACTATCATCATTCTACTCGTATTGCTTTTGTTGAGTTTGTAATGGTGAGATTGCCTCTTCCTCTTGCTCGTCAACCTTTTCCTCATCATGCCTTGTATTCTTTTTAGGTCTTTTTAGTTGGTAATTTATTTTCTTTTTAAAAAAGCATCATCATGCTACAAAAGGTGATTTTTCTTTAGCTCTTGAGAAGTGATGCTAGTAGAGTTACAGAACCCATCTTCCTTTGATTTGGCAGACTTGTAAAACCATGAAGTGCTGTTCTTATGGGAGTATTCTGTAAAGAACCAGAGTTAACTGGAAAATTTTTGGCCCTCTGGTATGGTTTGATAAAATTGGCAAATCACTGTGTGTAGACTAGTTTTGTGAAGGGGTTGAGATTCTTCTAGGAAAAAACAAACAGCGTCGTACTTCTGTTGATTCTTGATAGCTAGGCTTAGTTGTATGCTTCTCAAAACACTCATCAGTTGATGAGTTCTTTTAAAGTATACTTGATTTACTCATGAGTAGCTTGTGACGTTCTTTTGGAGTGGTAGGGAAGGACCTATTTCCACAAATAGTTAGTGATTGGAAGAAGGGATTCTGTAGTAAAGAGAGGTAGGAGTCAGCATGAATTGTAAAGTGAGATTATGAAATGTGTGGCATATGAGAACCGCTTCTTTAGAGGTAGGTGCCTGCAAAAAAGCAACAGGGGAAAGGAAAATAACTCTCCTTCTCCTCCTAGTAAGACAGGTTATATTGTAAAGAGGAGAGAAACGATCTGAATAAAGAGGTGTTTGTATTTTCGTACTTCAAATGCGTTTTCCTAGAGGGTTGGATGATGTTTAAGCTCTCTGCTGTCACTGGGCCTTTTGGTGTCGCAGGGCCTTTCTTGCGTAATTCAGATTGTAGTTTTGACTCTGGTTGACTTTTGTGCGCCTATGGCCTTGTGAATTTTTCCTCTGTTTAGCCGAAAGATGCACTGGGAGACACCTGAGTTGTGCCGTATATAAAGGTCACAAGTTGATAGACACTTGTAAGTAACCTGCAGTGAGAGAGATGCCGCTGGGATGAGCAAACAGGTCAAATTAGAGGTTCAAGTCTTGACTTTAATGTAACCAGTCAATCAGAATTAAATAATTGGCAGTGACACCAAATCTGATAATTTTAGAGATTCTATGGTAGTTCTGTTTCTCTCGGTCCAAGCAGGTGGGAAAAGTGAAAGGGATGCTAGAACCGATAATCACTCTTTATGTTGTTGAGTGCCTTCCAGATACAGAGTATGCTGGTTATATTCTGCAATCCCCTAATTTTTTTGGGCGTATGTGTGGTGAGAACCTGTGTTCTTGTCTGTTGCAGCAATCTTGACATAGATTTCATGCGTTAAAAGTTAGTAGTTTCTTCAACTTTGAGGGTTTTCTGAATTCAAAATATCCCGTCATTCACTGCTTGCAGTGAAAAAATGGAAAAACAAAAAAAGAGTCTTAACCAATGTAGAAGATTTTCAAGTAGTCTAGTTGAGGAATATTTGTTATCTGTTCTTTCTAATGGGATGTTGATATTCCAGGGGAAATAATGAACATTCCTTTTTTTTTTTTTGTCTGGAAACAAATTGGTTTTTCCTTCTTGCGACAGATATATATTTGCTCATGAGAATAAAGAAATTCCCTTCTCAACACTTGCAAATTTGAAAATTCAATTTCAAGATGGTCACCCCAGGCACCATTGAAATATTTCAAACAGATTAGCTTTGGCATTTGAAGGTATAAATGAAGTTTGATATTGGATTTTTTTTTCTAGGCAGATCCCCTTTCCAACTGACATGAGGATGCAACTGATTTCACTTTGTAACAATCACTACACTATTCCCAAATACCATCTCCGTAAATAAATTTTTTCAATTGTAAATGTCCATATCGATCAAGAAGTGCTCTCTTAACAGAGTTAGATATTTGATAAAGTACTCATGGAATGGCCCCCTCAGCATTTCTCAGTTTTTTGTCAGCCTTTGAAGTTATCACCTGGAGTCTCTTCACTAAACTTGTTTGGGGTACCCTGAAAACTTTTAGTCATTGCTAATGAATTAGAATCGGCTAAAGTATAGATATAGAAACTGCATGAGGTTCTTCGTAGAAAACTTCGTTGGGTTCTTCAGTAGATGCAGACTCTTCACCATTTGATGTATTTCTCCAAATTCCCATCGATTAGATTTATATGTTTTTTCATTCCCAAGGAAAAGATCTGTCTCGCATGCCAAGAGAACATAGTGATGTTGTGTGCACTGATAGGATGTCTTAAGATACCTGCGCTCTTTATTGTGTAGATGCAATAATAACATTGGTGGTTAGAAAATCGATCAGTGATACTTCTTACTTCACAGGATGAGGTGTTTGGTAGTTATAGTCTAATGCAATCTAGTTTTCTTGCTCTTTCGGTTACCGACACACTGATTTTAACAGCTATCGCCACCATTGACCCTTTACCTTAAAATGGTGCCGACTATGCATCATTGTACGTTGGCTTGCTTGGTTGCATACCAAAATTTCAGTAAGATCTTGTAATTTTTACTTTTTGGCCAAGGTCCTATGATTAAATTATGACCTTCCTTCGAGTTTTCAGCCACATCTCCTTCAGGTCCTTCATTTTATCCCTCTCCGCTTTTTGTGGCCATCACTTTTTCCCCCACTTTGAGCGTGTTTAATTCTTCTTAACAGTTGGTTCCAAACTTTCTAAAGGAAGATACAAACTTTGTTAGGTAGTAGACAACCAACTCTTTTTTCCAAGCAAATTTTTTGCAATCATCCTTAGAAATTTATTCGTTCTTATCTTCTATGGAAATTTTGGTTCCAATTGCGGTTCCAATGTTCCTATTCTGGATATTGAACCATATTTCAGTATAGACTTTTAGAAATATCTCAAGTTATAGGTTGTTGTCATTCCCAAAAAAAAGATATAAAAACTTCTTTGATACACACTGTACCATTAATTTTACTTTTCTTGCAGAATGCTTTTGCTGTATCTTGGTTTCGTGAGTCCGTGACCAAGACAGATTAATGTAATTTCAGGAATTAGACAGAATTTGTACAACTTGGCTGCATTTGGTAGTATGCATTAAATACTGGGATTCTCTTGGAATTTCCAAATCTTTTTGTGAGTTGGCTAAAATTTTCAAATATTGCCAAGATTTTTGCCAAATTAGGCTGCTGGGAGCTTCTAAGTCTCATTCTTAATGTGGTAGGAGTACCATTTTACTTTGCAAAATTTTGGTTCAGAGAGGAGAAGAGGAGAGGGGTGAAGGAAAAAAGGTTTTTTTTTTTTTTTGGGGGGGGGGGGAGTGGCTGGCACTGACAAGTTCACTGGTAACTGTTACAAAGACCAATGTACTTTTCAGTTTGTTAAGCATAGCCATGAAAAAGTTACTTTTTTCTGGCTCACAGTGCCTGTGACCGTTTTTGGAGTGGCTCCATATGTCCTTGTCAATGGTCATATCCTGTAGCATAAACAGTACCTTAGTCAGCGTTAAATAGCAGCCATCAAAACAGAATTTTTTGTAGCCAGTCATACATGAGACGTTGAATAACCTTGTAGTTCTAATAAATAAAACAGGATACATTATGATGACAATGATGTCAAAATGGCTATAGAGATCGTCATAAGACCCTCTTATTTTATAATACACAGTTATGTATTCCCTCAAGTCCACATCACCATCCTTTTCAAGTCAATGGGGACAGCAAGATTTCTTGGACTTTTATTTTGGTTGTCACATGGGCTGGAAGCCTGATCATAGAGGTGTTCCACTCTAATCTTCAACTCAAATAAGAGGGAGAATTTATATCACCCAGGAAATTAGGTGGTCAGCCTTGAGTTTCTTTCAAGTGGGAAGATGATTTACCTTTCGATTAATTCATGGACAGGAACCTTTCCAACGATGGGTTTGACTATGGTTTTGAGGTTTCTCCTCCGTCTGACATAAATAGGTTCCCATGAACAGTGCTAGTGTGGATACTGTTTCGCATGAGCTTGGTGGATTCTTGGGACTCTTGCAATGTGAGAGCTTTGAAATAAAGTCTAGGATGAAGAGACTTATTTCAGCAAATTGGCTATTGCTGAAACAAAACTCTTTGATGCATCTCTCTACATATTTTTATCTCCCCAGAGAGGAAGATCCTCACTCAGTGGATTTCTTTTTTTGTTACACAGATTCTTGCTTTCTAACAGTTGGTTGACATGTTCTTTTTTTGCATAGATTTTGCCTTGCGACCCTTATTGTGGACATATATGGAGGGGTATGTGTATGGTCGAGTTCAACAGGGGAAATATGCATAAAAAATTAGCGGCATTCTGCCAACTTACTCTCCATGAAACCGCTAGGATAATGCATTACCCATTCATTCTTCATCTCCTAATTAGTACTTGTGAATGCCAAAATCTCCTTTTGTCTATTCCTATCCTACATAACTAAGGGAAACAAAATAATAATTAAAAAAACTAAGGGAAATTCTTTCAGCTCTTGATAGTTGGTGTTTCTCTGCAACTGAGCATCCGTGATCTGTGTTTTGTGTTGTTTAGGCAAAAGCTAATGCAGCCCTCTCGTCAACTTCTCCCACTGGAATAATCTGCTTTTAGAGAAGTCCACCTGTAACCATGAAAAGGCCTAAAAGAATTACCAAGGTTCTTTTTAGGTTCAATAATTACTGTCTTTACCTGCTTTGACAGTGGAAAAGGAAGTTGTTGGCTGTATATAGCACATTGATATATGGATATGTCTTGGCATTGAATCAGGGAGAAGGATCAATTGGATTTAGTTGCGGAGATTGGTTTTGAAATAGCTCTGTCCTCTTCTTAGATAACAAGAACTGACTTTCATTTTGATGTTCTTCGTACATGATGCATTCATTAAATGTAAAATCTCTGGCTCTGGAAGTTGTATCTGATATGGTGGGGTTTTTCAGAACTTCGATGAGGGGAGGGTAGTGTAGTCAGTGCAGAGCAATTTCTTTTTTTCTTTCTTGGTAAACTGGGATTTTATTTATTAATGGATTGGAAATATGGAAGCCCATGTAGTTAACACTCACAGAGCTCGAAAGTCATGCCCTGCTGGTCTAAAAGTTTGCGTACATGTAAACGAGTTTACTGCATCGATTTGGCCTTTTTTACCTTTTTGCCCATATCAATTGTTTGCTTTAGAACAGTTAATTTTCGTTGTTCCTACCCTTCAAGAGAAATATTTATAGAATATCAACTGGTATTAATATACGTTATCAAGTAAAACTGATGATGTGCACATTTCACTCTGGGTTACTGATAAAGTTGAGGGGTATTCCAACTTTAGTTCTTACCACTGATAATTGGCGTAAGGCGCGTCATGTGGTTTCCTCATTCTGCGTCTGATTAGTTAGAAAATATAGTTCTTCATGGTAAGGAGCAATATTACTAGTGAAATAGTAACGAAGCCTGTGTTTATTGGGTCCTGTTGTAATTGAAACATGAAGAAGTCTTTATTCATGTGTTTCACTTGTCCAGGCTGAAAGTGCTATTGCTGCCCTTAACTGTAGTGGCGTGGTTCTTGGATCACTACCCATAAGGTCTGGCGGATTGCAGATCCCCTTTTGGCACTTGTTCTTTGTCGCACTTATGGACATTGCTCTCCTCTTGTTTATCATCTTGTCTTTGGTATTTTCAGGGTGAGCCCATCGAAAACGCCTGTTCGCCCACGCGCTTGTCGCCTGCCGATGCATTGACCGTTCGCAGCACCTGACTTTGTCACACCATATGGATATATATTCGAACGCATGATAATCCTTCTTCGATGTAAAAATTGCTCTCCGGCCGTCTGGCTGTTCTCTCTGTCTTATAGATACTGTTGTCTGCTTCGACAAGGAAGCTTACCATAGGTGTCCATGTTTTGTTTATTCTCACTTATAGAGTAGTTGTTGGATGGAACTTCGAGGCTCTGAGAGATTGATGTTACTTGTTGGTTCATCACTCATCTGGACATGGGATACTTATTTTAAGTATAGAATGCTCGCTGAGCACTAGCAGATTCTGACATGTGAAGTGCCTAAACTTCGTCCCGTGAACTGACCCCGACAAATCGGTTAGTTTTTGTTGCTTATGAGTTCTTGTTCCTGCTCGGTTTTGAAAATTATGAAAATATTAGGTCGAAATTCTTATGTTCAGTTGTCCACTTCGTCGCGAACATGGTCTGGTAAATCTATGTCCACTTGTGGTTTGTTGCTGCAATAGTGTCTGCATGGAAGTGATGTGTGGTAGTGTCAATGTGGCTTTTGTATTTGTTCTTGTTTTGAGATTTCTATCCGCCCATAACCAGGACAGAAAATTTGTCTAGTGCTTTCCTTTTTGGTTAGGGCTTCAAAATGATGGAGAGCTTCAGCTTGGATTATGATACGACTGACCGGGCTAATCTGTCATTGCCTTTGCGACTCAACGAAGCTGTTTTGAGGGCCACCCCATTGTGTACCGGTAAGGCCAGCAATGATGCCGGATCAGGTAACGAGAGCCGTTGAGTTTTGATTGAATGAGGATGCACTTCTGTTTGGTGTCTGGGCAAGATGGTTTTCGTAGGAGGAAAACTGGGGCAGCGCCTTTAGGACAGACATACCAAGCTAAGATTCTTCATCAAATAATTTAGGACGGCCAACTATAGTGACTTATTTCAAGCTACTCTTTGACGTGGTACGTTGGGTGACGCCAGTCTTGTGGGTCGCCCTCTGTCACGTGTTCATCATGCGTCAACCGGCTGCCGATGTTGGTGCAAGCCGGTGGTATCATCAGAGGCGCATGAGGCATCTCAGCGGCTTGCCTTCCATGAGCAGCTGAAATGCTTCGTTGATCAGAAGGGTCTGCCTTCCACGAGTTCATGCATGCGTTATGAACTCAACAGTAGATTTTATCTTTTTCATTCCTTTTGCGGTATTATTAGCAACTAACAGAGAAACTAGGAAAAAAGAAAAGGATAATTTATGATATTCGCTATTTCAACTCGCGTTAATTTGCGTTTGATTTTGGCAAAGGAGAGAAAAGACTTTTACAACATTTTTCTAATTAATGAACTTTAGAAGAAATAACAGCCTAGCTTATAAAATTGTGTAGATGTATGTTTGGATCGAACGAATTAGCTTACCACAAGAATTACCAAAAAAGTCTTAAATTTATAGTAATTGTGTCAATTCATTCATAAATTTTTTTTTTCTGTCAATTGAGTCCCAAATTTTTTGTATTTATGTTAAATTCAGTTCACCTTACCAATTTTGATCGAAAATCATTGATAGAGATGTTTGTCGTCTTGCGTGGCGTGGTTGGCATTGATAAATTATTGGTGAAATTTGAATATTTTCTATATATATTCTTTTCTGTCTTTCTTCTTTTTTCTTCCCTTAATTCCTTCTTCCTCCAACCGGTCTCCAGAGACCTCGGCGACTAGGCAAAGGCGAGGGCTGGCTAGATCCACCTCATCGGCCTCTGGCGAAACTCAGCGCCCATGGGCCACTAGTGAGGCTTGACCTGGCCACATGTTAAATGTTAAATGTGACATATTTGCCTTACCTTTGTAAGTGATGACCCGCCCGGATGCGTTGCTCTCCATCCCTAATTGCATTTGCTATTAGCGACCAAAATGTCTGTGGTGAAGCTTCCCAAAAGAGGTGATACTTATATAGGGGACTTATTAGGAGTCGTGATTCATTTTGTTCGGTCAAGTTCATTTAGCCATCACGATAAATCTTTTCGAAACTACAAAATCCAGAGTCACCGGCTATGGGAAAGATCTATGCCCAGATTCGGATAACGATTGCTATTTTATGTCGGTAATTAACTCGCGATTTTCGTATTTTTTGATGAGATTTGTTTTGATAACGCGAGTGTTAATTAGTCTTTGGACATTAGGATCCCCCATGGGTAGGGTACGATGCAGATTCATGTCGGTTCAATTTTCAGCACTCCATGAATGAACTCGATAGAGGCAGAGGAGCCTGAAGATGTTGGGTCAGCACAGCAGCGCCTGATGCGAAATTTTTTCCATTGACGACGAACGTGACAAAGTTGTGATGCAACGGCTAATTAATGTTAGGCGCCATCGAAATCATTAAATGCAAACGAAGGGGTATGGAGAAATGGATTTTTTTTTTTTGTCAAACACAACCCAAACGAGCATCTCGACGTCAAGCACGGTAACCGTTATTTCCATTTAGTCGCCGTGCGCCGGAACACGGAGGAATCACAAAAATGTTATGGTTTGATACTTGGAAACAAATATCGGGACGGGGCCGTCCTACAACGTAGGCTCGATCTCCGGTAGATCTCTCCATCCTCCTCTCTCTATTTAGTCACTTCCTATTCGATAATAATCGCCTTTCTAATCGTGAATTCGACACACCTTAATCCACTCTTAAAACAAGAGATTATTTACATGTCCCTCTCTCAAGTAGATGCACCACGCAGGAGGACTGGAGGACAGAATCACAGGCGCATGAGGCATCTCAACGACTTCCCTTCCTTGAGCAGCTGAAATGCTTCGTTGATCTTCTCGAACGGGAGTTCATGCGTTATGAACTCGTCCAAGTTCACCGCCTGCAAAAAAATTGTTTTCACCCCCCCTCCCTTTCGAATCAGACGCATCATCCAACCTTTGTGATCTAATCTTTTTATTATATATAAATGTGGGTGTGTTAAAATTAATCTCGAAAATAGGGGTGGGAAAATAGACGTAATAGCTGGTTTTTACCCCGTGCATGCATTGTTCGGCGAAACGAGGGATTTGGGTCTTCCCTTTGAAGCCGCCGAAGACCGAGCCGGTGATCTGTTTTCCGGCGAACAGCTCCATCGGATGCAGCGGCAGCGTGTCCGGGCCAGGGTGGACTCCCAACAACACGGTCAGCCCCCAACCCTAGCAAAATCAGGCATTGCCCCGTGTGGATAACATTATTTACCATGCGGAGTTAGAGGTCTAATGAATATATCACGGGAAGATCGTTGTGCTATTTGCATGATAAGTAGAGTCAAGTATCGTACAAAAAAAAAAAACCGCGTAGGACTTAATGTTCTTTTTCGATCTTTACCATGTTTCGCATGTATTAAGAATAAAATAATTCCGTTTTAAATTAATTTATCGGTCGAAAGATGACATTGATGGAGGAGATACGCACCAAATGGGTGGAGAGGAAGGCCTCGCGCAGGGCGGTCAAGTTGCCGGCGCACTCGAAGCTGTAGTCAACGCCGCCTCCGGTCAACCTCTTGATCTCCTGAGACGAAACCACAACCGTCGATTTCCAACAGTCAATATCACTCATGCCCTCATGTCCGTTGGATCTATCTACTTTTGCTTTCTTCTTTTTAACTATCGAAGCACGATACCTCATGCGCCGCCGTCTCAAGCTCATCGGGGTTGACGCACTCTGTGATCCCCAGCGCTCGGGCTTCAAATGACGGATCACATTATTATGACAGTCATAAATAAGAATATCAAAATAATTTGTATATTATTTTAATTGAAGCTGCTAGCCTGACAGTTTGACGGTACTATCAATTATTTCTGACCACACGATCTCTTAATTAATTAGTATTTTATGCAAAACGCGTGGGGATGATGTGTGAATCTACAGTTGATATTGTATCGTTTTTGACAGTAGTGTCGGGAAAACATTTTACTATTTTAATAGCTGTGACTCATCCGGTAGAAAACCTCCGCGGTCGACGTTCCATTTTCCATGCAAAAGAGAGGGTGGCCAAAGGGACGGAACACTTATCGTAGACGCTAATTAGCACGCTTTACGTCCTTAATTAATCGCTGGTTAACAATTAATTAATTACCTTTGACGAATTTAGCCGGGTTGATGTCAACGCCGACTATCTTCGATGCTCCTCTGGCGCGTGCTCCGGCTGCAACCTGCGGCATGATCAAAGGGAGGGTCAAGCGACATTTTCTTGACATTTCTCACGGAATTTAAGTTTGACTTCTCTTTTGGCAAAGATGTTGACTTCTCTTCGTGATCCTAAACCGAGTGTGGTGCCTTTGTTTGGATAAGTTTTCTTAGGGCGAAGAGGGTTCGACCGGTTACACTTGTCTTCGTGATCCTAAACCATGTGTTGTGCCTTTCGCATGGACAAAAAGTCGACAAAATGAACACGACGAAATCGAACTCGAATGGATCGGGAACATGTACATACCGCGAGACCCACGGCGCCCAAGCCGAAGACGGCGACGCTCGACCCGGCCTTCACGTCGGCCGTGTTCCATGCAGCTCCGACACCTTAATTTCATAATCGACAACGCATTGGTTTCAGGATGTTATATTCTCTAGCTAGTAAATGTCTTTTTTTGTATTCATTCAAAGCAAAAAACTTGCAAACTCATTCCAAATAGAAATTTTCTTCCAAAAATCATGCGCGTAAACGGTTCAAAACTAGAAAGAGAGAGAGAGAGAGAGAGAGAGAGACCGGTAGAGACGCCACAGCTGAGCAAGGTCATCTTCTGGAGAGGGAAAGTAGGGTCGACCTTGACAACACAGGAGGACTCGACCACCGTGAACTCGGTGAAGGTGGAGGTGTTGAGGAAGTGGAAGATGGGCTGTCTCGTCTCTCTGGTCCGGAACCTGGACTCGCCGTCGCTCACCATCACCTTCTTCATCGGGTTCACCCCGTAGTCTCTGCACAAGTTGGTCCCCTCGCGCTTGCAGTACAAGCACTCGCCGCACTCCCCGTTGAAGATGGGGATCACGTGGTCTCCTTCCTTCATGTCCCTCACTCCCTCTCCCACGCTCTCCACGATCCTGCCAGCGCCAACCAAAAATCATTCAGACATCAGTCGAATTCAGTCCATATGAAGATTGCCAGACGACTGTCTGTCGGCACAATCGTGTTGAGTTCCCTACCCGGACGCTTCGTGGCCGAAAATCCGCGGATACGCTCTTTGAGATTCATTCTACAAGGGAATGAAGAGAAAGTCAGCGCTCGTGCCTCCTCCTTTCGGGTTTAATGTGTATCAATGGATATGATTACCTCGCCTTTCCAAGCGCTGAGATCCGTGTGGCAGATCGAAGTGAAGAGGACCTTAATCCGGACCTCCATCTTCTGAGGCGGATCCACCAGGATTTCCTCCATCACCAGCGGTTCTCCCGGCCCCCATGCCACGGCGGCTTCATCCGTAAGAAACGACGACATCGTCAAGGAAAAAAGACCTCGGTCGGGAAAGTTGGACAAATCCGAAGTAGATGTGTCTTTACCTTTGCAGGTGATGACCTTCCCAGCTGTGTTGTTCTCCATCTCCGATGTCGCTGTTTCCCGTTCTCTCTTGGCTCTGTGGCTTGCTTCTGGAAATCCTGCTCCTGATAATGGAAACAGTACACGTACGTAACGACACTTTTCTGTCTGAAATTGCACCAGGAGGCGAGGGCGATCGTCATATCTATAGCCAAGGGTAAGAGGAGTCCCACCGTGTCCAAATTATTTCAGATTTTATCGTCTCGTTGCTCGGGGATGCCCAGTTGCCCACTTGATCATCCACGGTTGACAAGTTGACAAGGGAACTTGAATGCCCCGCCCCGCCCAATCGACAAATTGGTCGTCGCATTAAATGTTGACGCGTCGGTCAACGAGAATCGGATCGTTTTCCCTACTTTTTTCTCCACAACTACGTTCCCCGGACACACTATCCCGCTCGAATTAATATGACGGTACTTACCGAATCAATGATGGACGTGGCATCCAATTTTCATCGACCATCTTATGCGGCAAGCCCACATGGTGAACTTTACTCGAAATGGCGTTTCACTTGAGTCTTCGTATCATCTATTTCCGACAATAATAGATCAGAAAGACTGCATTGAAATTTCGCGCAAAGGCTTAAGGTTACATAGGCAAAATTGAAAATTTTATGACTTAATTGACCTCCTCACCAAAATTGAATCATTGACGTCCAACCGGTCGTTAAATTGGTAATTGAAACTCTCACGATCAACAAGTAATGGTGTTGCAATTTTCGAAATTTTTTTTTCTTGGGCAAATAATTCGCCGCACGTTTTGTGGAGGCGTTTATATGATGCCCGATTGAGAAGAGTATGAAGAGGACGTGACGCGAGGATGGAAATTGGCAGAGGATTGGGGCCGGCTGACGATGCCGGTGAATACCTTCTTGCGGACGAAACGATACAAATGGAGGCTGGTTTGAGTTTCCTAATGTCTTCTTGGCTCCTCCTCCTTTTGGCAACCCTAATTCTAAGGTCGTCGTGGATCGTTTGACAATGCCCTTTTCTGGGTACTTAAGCTTTACTTCCACGCATCTTCCATCGAAAATTGATCTCTCTCTCTCCCCCCCCCCCCCCCCCCCCCCCACAAACGGAGCAAAAATTCAGGCATTGGTGGAATTTTTCGCGATCCTAATTACCTTAAAACTCGACGCTTTAAACTACGTCGTATCCCGACGCTCGCATGAGCACGGGATGGGGCGGCGCCACCCCGACTTTTCGGCTCATTTTCTTTGAATGAAACGGGGAGTGACCTTGGCTTCTTTTTTATGATACCGGAAGCGACTAGGGTTAGATCAATATTCTCCCTCGACGACTTAGTCATGTCGCTTTACGTTCCTCTGTGGACTGTGTAGTGGGAATTCTCGCCTTGGCCACGCATGTATCTTCATTAGTCTCCCGTTCAAAAAAGCGACTTCTAATTCAGTCAATTTTGCTTTGTTTTACAAGCTTTTTCTGCATGATGGAGTAGTTTCCGCACGCATCGAACGCTTGACCCTTCTCGAACGGAATCAAAAGATATGCTTGTGGGCCTATATAGGATTTGTTGAAGGGCCTATTTATGGCCATCGAACGGCCCTGATCTTGCCAACAAAAAATTAGAAAGTCAATTACTGATTGCTGAAGACGTCGACCCTCCTGCTTTGGAAAGTCAATAATGTCTATTCTTCTGTTTTGTTTGAAACTTTGGAGAATGGGACGGGGACGATATGTTGATGTCTATAGTATTCAAGGTGTCATGCCGGTCAGTTCGAAAGTTCACCAAGGAACGTTCATCCCGTCAATGACCTTAGCCGGACATGGTCATCCTTACGGGGAGATGGAAATTCGCTCGAAACGAAAGTGTGAACCGATCTCATCTTTCCCATTTGATTGAGGGCAAAAAATGATTTCTTTCTTTTTTTCTAAAGCGACCGAAGAATTATCTTTAATCTAAATAATGCTTGTCATTTCTACAGTTGATGGCGATCTAGTGAAAAAAATTGTGATGTAATTAATGGCATTATAGAAATTCGACTTGTTTAAATGCATATCGCGGAAGGGTTAGGGTTGCCAGGTCGAATTATCATTTAAAAAAAATAGCGAATCGTTTCTTTTTGTACAAAATAAATACACTTTTCATCATTATTTTTCGTTTTCTTTTTTTTGTCAAAGGAGAATAGCATGGTGATGGAAGATTGGTGTGCCCCTTTTGAAGTAAGCAAGACAAAATACAAGTGCAAAAGTAATTTTCCGGCGAAAGTGCTCCAAACAGGATCTCGAAAATTGAGATGTGGCTGAAATTGTGGCAAAAACCGCCGTAGGTACGACAATTGATATTGATAAATGACCTTCACTGTTGGGCCTATTTTAAAAAAATAACTTTAGCGTTCGTTTCGATTATATCAAATAAAATTTCTCATAAAGAACTCTCAATTTTTACTTTTATTCTAATTCTACCTACCTAATACCAACAAAAAAAAACCCCAACTTTAACATATGTTCTAATTATATCTAAAACTTTTTTTATCTTATAAAAAATCATAACTTTTACTTTTGTCTCAATTCTACTACCGCTAGCCTTCCATCCATAATCACCGTTATTTAATAATTTTCTAGGTTAATGAATTATTAGGCTAATTAGATGAACAACCTAATTCGCCCTCTCTCTATCAAATTGCAACTTTGGTCCAAGTTTTTAATATTCAAACGATTTTAAATTCGAAGCCGTCACTAATCATTTTTGGTAGATTGATTAGAAACCTAAATAAAATAATGGGAGAATTATTTCATTTTAATGAACTAGAGATTATGAATTCGTGGATTTTGTTACATTAATTAGTTAAAATTAATGCCCTTTCGATACCTTAAATCTCATTGAAAAAAATCCCAAATTTGGCAACTCAATTTGAATTAATTCAAGGTTCGGGAAATGAAGTTATTATTTTTTTGGGGATTTTCTTTTTAATGAATACAATGCATGAATATATGAATAATTAATTTTACCTAAATGACAAGGTGATATTGCTCATGTGAAAACGTGATAGAGACATATAAAATTACGTTATGTTTAACTGACCAATTTAAAGCATGTGAAATGACATGACACACAAAACATGATGTAAAAATGCAAGACAATCCACTTTAGCTATTGCGTGACATGGATGACATGGATAGCAATCAACTATAAAATCGCTTAGACTAAACATGCAAGAACAACATGACATGCGAGAATTTCATGCTTAATTAAAAGGACATGCAATTTTAATCTAATGACTCAAACACACAAATTTAATCAATTAGACCAAGATGAACCAAACCAGGCATGATTACTAAGTGAGGGACATAACATGACATGGCATAAAGACAAGCAAATATGACATGGCAAAACTATAACATGCAAGGCGTGATCATGCGACATGACTAAACATTAGATATGCAAAAAGCGGCATGGCAACTTATGCAAAAAAAAAAAACGTGGAAAGAATAGTGACATGCAAATGTATGATATTTTGAAAAATATGGTAAATGAGACATTGTGATACTTGAAAATGTGGAATGCAAACATGATGTGAGATAAGGCAAAATATGCAAATAGATATGCAAATAAACATGATAACATGTGAAATATGCAAGATATGACATCCAAATCTACATGAGATGCAAGCATGAGATATGCAAGTGACATGAATCTTTTTATTTTCACATGGATTTTCGGAAATTTTAAGATATGCATCTGAATGGTTCCATCACCTTGATTTTATTCTGAATAATTTGATAAGATAAGGTTTCTAAGAAATGATATCTTCCTAAAATTTTAATTAGATAAGGCTCTTAGAAGCCATATCTTACTAATTTTTTTTAGGAATCTTAACATTTGTGGAATTCAATCAAGATAAACATAACAATCCAAGGTCCACATCTTCAAATATAGCACGAAAGCAATCAAGACCAAGTCATGAGTATCTTCTTATTTTTTCCAAAAATTATGGCATGCTTAATCCAGAATTGGCTCGTCGAAATTAGTGAATCGGATCTAAATAGTCATAAATTAGATTGACTAATTTTCCGTTTTCGCTAAACCGGAGGATGGTATCCGAATAGTTACGGATAGAATGTGTCCAATTTAGGGAACCCGTTGCCTTTTAGGAATGAAACTTTCCTAATTTGGATTAGGTTTTGATTTCATAAAATTATGCCAAAAATGTGAATCAATTAAAGTCAAGCAAAAAACTTTCTCCAAATTTTTTTTCGATAAAAATTCGATTTTTATCATTGATCTTGCAAAAAATCACTTTCGATTCTTGACGAAATTCTGATAATCCATGCTCGTTGATAAAAAAAAATTCATGTTTTCAATCTTTGATAGGAAAAGCATTTGATTTTGGTCGAGAGTAATAAGCATGTGCAAGGCTTTACGTTTAATATCTACATGTTTGCAAACAATCAAAGCAAACAAGGTATTTTGACAACAACAAAAAAAACTTACCTAGAATTGCTTTTCCGAATCGAAATTTCCCAAAACTTCCTCTCGAAGCTCCCACCTTTGGACAGACTTGGCTAAGGATTCATGTATGCAAACAAAATTTGTATAGTTACCAAACGCATTTTTATTTCAGGAACAAAAAATTTTGCACGTCATAATTCTCTAAAACTCATTCAAAAACAAAATTAGAAAAAATCATCCTAATTAGAATTAGTTGCCATGCAAGCTTGAATTACAAAGTATTCATATGCGGACAAGGAAATAAATGTCTAGAAGAAGATAAAGGTAGAAATAAAGATTGTGTGGATTCCATACGCGACTAAGAAAGCAAGACTTGTCAGGGACGATACCTCGGCGAATTGATGGCGTCCAAACCCAACGACTGCTCATTTGGACATTGTGAAGACTAGGGAAAGTCCAGATTTGTGTCAGCAATTGATCATGTCTTTGCCAACGGCTCTTTGGAGACCTCAAACTTTCGAATCCAAAGGTCTCTATGAAAGGGTTCAAAGCAAGCTCGGAAACAGGAGAATGGAAAAAGTGTGCCATCAATTACTCAAAGAAAAGCTTTGTCATTGCCTTGATTCTTTCCACGCCTTTGTGTTTTTTTGATTCGCCCGAGTTGATCACCGAGTTTCGGGGGGAAAAACAACTCAAGCTTCATTGTAACCTATCTGGGAGATTACTTACGGAATCTAGCCTTATCGGTGACGGCTGGTGTGGAAGGGGGGACGTGGGCTTAGTATAAGCCGTATCATTTTAAGTTCTGTTTGCAATCTCTCCTATCTCATTATTATTTAGCCTCAACTATTGGTGTCAGAGCAGGTTGCACGGTGTTTTCAAGTGCTGTATTTCAAGAGCGTAAAGACCCTTCGATGGCTAACATTATTGGGTCACGAGGTGTTTTAGGTCAATCCACTACACGACCACCTAATTTTGATGGAACTAACTATAGCTACTGGAAATGCGGGATGAGAGCATTCCTCAGATCAAGAGATCTAGCTATGTGGGATGTTGTTCAACATGGTGTAAATGTACCTCAAGCAGCAAGAACTGTAACTGCAGCTACCGCAGCAATTACACAATTTGAATCCTCTGGAAAGCAAGCTTTAGATACCAAAGCTTCTCATGCTTTATATTATGCTTTATCTCCTTCGGAGGTTAGTTGTGTTTCTTCATGCAGCACAGCCAAAGAAATTTGGGATAGACTTCAAGTCACCAATGAAGGAACCGATAGAGTCCGAGAAACCAAGGTGGACATACTACTTGGAAAGTATGAAATCTTCAAGATCAAGTCCGACAAAACAATCACGCAGATGTGTAGGAGATTAGAACCTCACAAACGGCCTTGCAAATCACGGTAAAGTATGCACAGATGCAGAAAACGTGAGCAAGCTGTTGAGAGCCCTTCCAAAAGAGTGGAATCATGTGAAGACATCAATCCAAATAACACTCAGAACTCGGCAAAAATCAATGGATGAATTGATAGGAACTTTGATGTCTTACGAAGCTGAATATGAAGCTGAACATCAGGAAGAAGAAAGCAGCTAAAACAAAGGCAAGAAATTAGTCATCTGCTATGAATGCAGAAGACCCGGTCATATCAAGCCAGAGTGCCCTCAACTCAAGAAAAAGAAAGCAATTGAAGGCGGAAACTTGGACCGACACAGAATGCGAGTCAAGTGATGAAGATGATGGAAAACCAGCGATCTTGTGCCTAATGGCTGATATTGACAACCATCGAAGAAGAGGTAAGACACTTCTGAGCTAACTTTTGATGAACTGCTTGAGTTCATATACGGAGAAGAAAATAAATGTCCAGCGGAAGACAAAGCTGGACATGGAAGATTGTGTGGATTAACATACTCGACTAAGAAAGCAGCAAGACGTGTCAGAGACAATAATACACTTCTCCAACCCAACGGCTCGTTTGAATATTGTGAGTGACTAAGAAAGTCAAGATTTGTGTCAGCAATTTAAGGTCTATAAAAGGGTTCAAAAGCAAGCTGGGAAAACAGAAGAGAAGAGAAAAAGCGTGCGATGAAAAACTAGGACAAAAATTCTGCTGCAGAATTGAGAGGTGTGCAAGTCCTGTAAGCCGTAAGTGTGAGTTTGATAGAGTGATGATCTACCAAGTTTTGGGTGAGAGCTTTCCGAATTGCACTTGCAGGTTCCGCAGTGAATTACACCGGATCAAAAATCATGCTATGTTGAAGTTGGAAAGCGAGAATTTCATTTCTGTTGTGTTAATTATCTTATATTTGTATGCATTGGTGACCGGCGGAGGGAAAAAGAAGAACAGTAGAATAGGAACAAACAAGAAGAAAAGAAAGAAAAGAAAAATACAAAAAAATTTCAAAAAATATCCACATCAACGTCGACCATGCAATGTAGGACGACCGACGTGGATGGGACCATCATGTTAGCCATTTCTGCCCTAGCCAAATAAATTACATTGAAAATTTGTCAGAAGATTTATAACTAGACCGATTGACTAAATTGTAAAATTTAAGATTAAAGTGGCAGCCGTGCAATGCTTGTAAATCACTTCATCGGCGAGTGTTGTTGAATGAACCTTTGCCCCTTTTCACGGTGAGTATGGCCTTACTTGGAGTGGAAGATGTTGTGATTTTAGAGGCAAGGTCTGTCGCATTCAAATCAAACGCTTAAATCGTTCACTGATTAGATGGTCAATCGATTGATGCAAAAATAACAAATAATCACTAGAATCTAAATCGACGATAATAGGTCGACCTTATGCTCTATAATCAATATGCAAGCTTTGTTCTTATGCAATCTGATCTTCCTCTTCTGAAAGTCATGGCATGGAACCTTGCAACAAAACGTACAGATTCAAAGTTGGAGACTCATCATGATGTGTCCCAAGTTTCCATGCCACAGCCTCTCTGTGAAGAGATCAAAGTTTGCTTAGTGAACTAAAGAAATGTATCCGACCAAAAAAATAAATAAAGAAAGTGTCCGACCAAGAAAAAAAAAAAAAGAAACCAGTGATGTTTTTTCTCAACTCATTGACTGGTCCAATTTCTTTAACTGGACCCCTCCGCAAAGTATGTCAAGCCAATCTCTTTAGACCTACCATATTTTTGGGCCCCACGTTGTTGAATCAAAATATAAGACTTTAGTACTCCATTATTGTTATTTTTTAACAATGCAACTATAACTTGGTCACACCAAATAAACACATCACCATCATGTCATGAACATTTGGACCACTTCCGCAGTGTGTACCACCATTAGTACATGAATTATATATGCCCTAACAAAAGCTGGCCCCCCTAAAAATTTTCTTTTCCGTTGTCTATCATAATTTTAATTAGTTCACTAATTAATTGATTAATTATTCATTTATGTGGGCTGGGCTAGAACAAGGAAGCTTTAAAGAAGAATAATTTGTTTTCCCTCCTCCCTCCAGAAATTCTTCCCCTCCTTTTTCGTAACGCCCTCCAAAACCATAGTGCATACGCACACACAAGGGAAAAAGAAGAAGATCATTGCAATAATTTCTCTCTTGAGCGTATTCTAAGCGATCGACGTGGGGAATTGCCTTGTTGGGGGCTTAGGAGAGGCGTCAAGGTGGTGGCGCGTTTCATACCCCGATCGCCGGCCGACCCCTAGTTGACAAGTTCCCGGGCCACGGCATTTTCCGCACGCATGATCTCTTTTGGAATCCGCTTCCTCTCCATGAGGAGCCGGCGGCAGGGGAATCGTACTACTCGCTCTCCTATGGCTATGACGACAACAAGATGCGAGATCATAAATTGTTGTTAGGTTGTGAAGACGTGAGAGAAGGCCATGTCCGATCGAATAGCATACCCACGTCCCGTCATACCGAATGTTGCCGAATTACCAAGGCATGTTGAAGAGGTCGTAAACCAAGGTCTTCGCAAGGGATAGCGGCAAGAGCAACAATGCAATTTGGAAGGTGAAGCTTGTGATTAGTCTGAAGCAGTTGCTCGAGATATTATCGCAGGAAGGCCAGAGCATTAGAGCCTTGGTGAATTGCGGGAACGGTCCCGCCTCCGGGGGGTTCTCCGACCAGTGGAGCCTCCCAAGCAGTGCCAGCAGGAGTGGTTCCTCTAAGACTGAAGAACCAGTGGATATTAAGTTTGGAATTCTAGGTCTTAAACTCCTTTCTTTCGTCCCCCCCCCCCCCTCAATTTGATGTTCTGCTTGTACTCTAAAAGTAATTCAAGTTCATTTATTTTTGCGGTTAACTAAAGGCATACGAGGCGCTTTGGACCCCAATCAGTCGATGCCACGCATGCTTATTGCTACATCTAAATTACTTGATTAAAGGACAACTTTTTCTAGATCATTTCAGGTTTTATTGAGGCCTAAAGGCCCCCCCATAAGTTCCACAACAACCCAGGGCAAAACCCTAACTTACAAAACAATCGTTCGCGATACAAATGCACCTTTTCCGGTCTCCTAAGATTCAACAGTGAGGTATGTTGAGACACTGCACGCGACCAAGAAGAGGGGGTGCTTCGGTGGTCCCGAGTTTTAACGTGCTGTGGGTGGCCGGGCAAGAGAAAAGGGGGCTTTCCATCGTTGGTGGTGGCAGCAAATGGCAGAAGGGCGTGGCGGAGCTCCACAGCGAGAGACGTTGACCAGAACTAATGGGCCGGTGGCATCCAACGAGGATGGCCAACGCACAGCTGGAGGAGCTTTCAGATTTGCTGCAGTTATTAGGGGGTATTCATTCAGATTTTTAAGAAATAATGCCCGACCCAAGCTATACCGTTCTACCAGTATCAAGTCAACTCAGATCAGACCCGACCCGACCCGTTGGCACCTCCCACGTATAATTTCCCTTTCATCCTCCATTCAACGGGGGTATGACCATTGGTTGTTTTGCTTCTCTATCTCAACAATGAAGCTTTATCACCCCCACCCATCTCGCGTGGTCCGTAGTAACCACGACGGTGAAGCTAGATCGCTTTGCAAGAAAACATTGGGATCTCAACAAAAACCTGGAGGAGGAATAATAATATATCAGCAGACAGGTAGCACCAGCGCAACATAGATCATAACGCTGGCGCTGTTTAACACTGACTCAACCATTGTTTGATCTATGCTTCGGAAACTTGAATCATCCCTCATCTTTCATTACAGGGAGTTCACCATTAGGAAGCAACGCCTCAAAATCACGAGTTCATAGCACAACTGATGCATCAAGAACTTGCAATTTGAAAAATGGCACAATCCACCCAAAGACATCTTGCGACAAAATCGAACTAACAAGTCGCAGGACGCAAATCTCGGGAACGGTTACGAAATCTGCCATACGCTTTCGTTGACGCGTCTCTCAGAGCAAAACCGAGGTTCCCCCACAGGGAGACGCAACGCCTGTCAAAAGGCGACTCCGATTCATGCACATCTAAAGATCACAAGCATCGAATGAGGGGAAGACTGGTGTTGGGAACGAAGATCTGCACTTCATTTCTTTGATTCATTTCCGAAACATCGATCAAAAAAGCAGAGAGAGAACCGAACACGAAGCAATAACATCACCAAGACCGTAAACCACGAAACCGGACCCAGATAAGCCCTCACATCACATACGCGAACTTAAAAAACCAAAGCAAAGCAGCAACGACAAGCTCAGTTCCTCCAGTCACCGCCAGAGTCACCGCCGCCCCTGGAGTACCTGGCGCCGCCGCCACCGTATCCGCCATCGCCGTAGCCGCGGTCACGGCCGCCTCCGTAGCCGCCGCTGCGGTTGTAGCCTCCGCCTCCGTCACGGCGGCCGCCTCCGTACCCGCCTCCACCGCCACCGCCGCGGCTGAAGCCGCCGCCGCCGCCGGAACGAGACTGGGCCTCGTTTACGGTGATGTTCCTCCCGTCAAGATTCTGGCCGTTCATGCCCTCGATCGCGTCCCTCATCGCCTTCTCGTTGCCGAAGGTGACGAACCCGAAGCCCCGGGACCTCCCGGTCTCGCGATCATTGATAATCTGAGAAAGATTAACAACAGACGTATCAGATCTGGACAAAAACGCATCATAGATGACGGAAAATAGCTGTGTTATCGATCGATCTTCCGTCTCTGGTGAAAAGATGAAGATAGACGTACCGATTCGAGTCACAGTAACAAAAATTTTCAAGAGTAAGGCAGAGAACATAGTATCAAGTAACACAAACAGATCAGATCAGATCGTATCGGGATTCGATTCGGATCGCCGTCAGATCTGGATCTCCTGCTGCGACAAACGGACCTTCGAGTCAATGATGTCACCGAACTGGCTGAAGGCCCTCTCGAGGGACTGGTCGTCGGTGGCCCACGCGAGACCGCCGACGAAGCACCTATACTCAACCTCTGCGGAAGCCATTGAAACACGAAAACTAGAACGAAAGAGAGACAGACAGAGAGAGCGGCGATTTCTAGGTTTCACACGACTCCGCGTAAAGATCAATGGAAGAACACGAAGCTGGAGGCTGCCATTTATAGCGGGTAAGGCGGAGGGTGCGCACTGCGCATAGTGTGGTTTATATGCAAACCATGGTTAGTCTTGTATGGTTTGTTTGGATGCGGATGCATGAATCGGGGTTATGTTTCGGATTCGAAACCTATTCCGTCAAGGCTGATTCTCACTTTTTCAAAATGGAAAACCGAGATGTTCTCAATGATAGATGCCAAGGATGTTCGAAAGTTAACATTACCCAATTCTAGTCCATCTCAGAGATCTTTTTTTGGCCTTTTGAACGATAGAGACAATTTAATTACTATTGAAATACCCAAAATATTCTTATTCATGAGTACAGAAAGAAGCCCCCCGGTCAAATAGAGATTTTTTCTTTCCGAGTATATTTCGATCGTTGACCGCTACTACAAATGATACTACATCCTTGATAATGAAATATCCATTACTTGCTGAATCCTGTGAAAGTAGGATACTCTAAATTCGAGGGTCTTAGAGCTTTATAAAATGCTCTTGGTGGAAAAAAAATGTGAATAAAAGATCTCGCGGAATTAAATTGGGTCCACGAATCTAAAAAAATAGTGAGATATTCTTGATCTCTCGATTCAAAAATCCAGGATTTCAATTGATGCCCTTTCGTTGATTTTTCCTAAATTGCATTGATCACGTCATGCAATTCATCTAGAGTCAGTTCCTGCTCGATTCGAGTCCATTCGATTTTACTAGGGCAATTCCCGAGCAGAACTGGACCGGTCAGAGTCGGCTCCAAAAATTTGAAACCGAGAATCGAACTGATTCTCGTGATTCCCGAATTGAACCGGACGGAATGCTTATCCCCGACAAATCATAGCTGCCATGCGAAACATAGAAAGATAAAAAAACGTGTTGAAGTAATCTTGATCCATAATTGATTTAGTTTCTCCAAGAAATATATGGACGACACTTTGAAAACTAAATTCGTAAAATTCTTTAATGGTTGACGGTATAAAAAAAAATATTACAAGGAAGTAAACGTGCTGGCTTGATAAAAGCAGAAAAACATCTTAACGAGAAATTTACCAAATTTAGGCCCATGGAATTAAAGGAAAGAAGTTAACACGGGGAAGAGGTTTTCTAAATTTCGAAAAGCATGATTATAGGGAATTAGTTACCAAGGAATTAGAAACAATCCACTAATAAACAGATTTACAGGGCAAATATATACGTTAAATCCGTTCCTTTAATATCTCGACGCCTCATCAAATAAAACTCGGTGATGATTCGTCGTCGATCAATAAGTCGAGTCAACTGTCGAGGGATTCGAAGTTAATGGTGCATAATCTAGATTTTTTGTCATGTAAGATTAACACGAGCATAACAAGAGAGATTAAAAAAAAAAGATGTAAGTGAGCAACATATTATTAAAGGCTACTCTTTTGACAATTATCTCGACCGTTTAAATTATGGTACTGTCTATTGATTGTGACATATCATTTGAGTTTACCACGACAATATCACCGGCATATAATATAACTTTTTCGGCATTTGACGTAGAATATTGCATTGGATTTACTACAACAACGACCTGCCTTCGCGTGCGTTGTGCAGGGTGCAAGATTTTTGAATTAGGGTGAAGGGGAATATGCTCTCGCTATCGAACTTGAAAATTGTTTTGACCAAAAAAAAAAAAGAACTTGAAAATTGATTTGATATATGATAAAGATAGAGATATTCTTTTGGGAAAGCATATCCTTGTAAAATGCTAACACAAATCCACGTGGAATTCAACATTTTTCACATCGGATGACATGTGGGAAATTGACCTGGGCGTGGTGTGTCTAGTTTTTAGATGTTAACACTCAACTAAAATCGCAAAATTTCGATGGTATTTTGAGAATAAATAATCTAATTAAGAAAAATCTTAATTTTTCATTCGTTAAATGACCTTATTCACAAGTTATCAAACATATAAGGACTTCAAAAGTGAATTCGCACTCTTCCTATGACCTATCTATAGTCCCGGAATTAACTAATAATCTCCAAAGATGACCGGCATAGTCGAGTATAACGCGCGTGATGCACAGCTTTTTCATGATAATTAGGCTCACAGTCCATGCGCTTTCATCCATCTTCAGAATTCATCGTACCATAAAGAGATAGTTTGCTTCGATCGCTATTTTTGGACCAGGGAGATCTAAGCCATGACGACTTTCAGATTCATTTCCCTTCGTGCTTTCAACAAGAACTCCATCCCTTCCTGCATTGCTAGGGTTTCGGCTACACGGGGCGGAAGGAGATTGGATCTTCTTTGCGAAGCCATATATCAGTGTCTCGAAGGCGCCTCGGAGGATCCCAGCAACTACGGCCTCGCTCGATTCAGTGCACCACGACGCATCTACACTCAATTTCAAACTCCCTTGGCTCGGCAAGCACGAGCAAGCAGGTAAGGGATTCTTCTCTTGTACAGCTTATAAGAGCTAATTGCTTCATCTACGATGATCCACGGCTGTGGTTTCCGCTTTTGAAAGACCCGGGCGACAACGAGGGAGGGGCATCCCGAACCGGGCCGAAGTCGTCCCCGGGCGAGGCTTGGCTTGTCCCTAAGCCCGGATTAAAGTAGAGAGTGCCCGCGGGGGGAGACGCGGCGACCGAGTTGACCAGGCGTCCCATGCTGCGGGGTGGTGGCCAAGCTAACCGTGGTTTAGAGAAAATTGCACAGGTGGGCCCGGGGGTCACGTGACGCTGCAGTGTGTCGATAGACAGGCGCAATGGAGAGCCGAGATATTTTACTTCCGTCCGGGAAAATATCTGGGCAGCACAATTACGTATGTGCCCCCCCAAGGTAGGTGCCTTCGTTGAAAAAGTGCGCCACGTGGGTCTACGAGCAGCTCTTCCAAAGGACGTTGCAGAACGGGCCTAAACCCTACGTCAGACGGCCGTTGAACCTAAATAATAATAATAATAATAATAATAACAGCAATTAATAAGGACATTAAAAGTTCTAAAGATTATCATAAAAATTTAATTAAATCCTAAATATAATTAAGTTTTAAAACTTATTAGAAAATATAATTAACTCCTAAAATTTTAAGAGTTATAATCAAATTCTAAACTTGTCAAATTGATGAAATCGAGTCTTTCCGTTAATTGAATTTTTTTGAAAATTTTAACTTTCGTGATAATTTTTAGGACTTGGTTGCACATTTTGAGAATTTTCAGAATTGATTATACTTTCATAAGGAGTTTTAGGACATGATTGTAATTTTTGAAAGTTTAGAATTTAATCGTATTTTCGTGATAAGTATTAGGATTTTCGGCACACTTATCTCATAACAAATATGGTAAAGTTTAAAGGTTTAGTGGGCACAAACTCTTTTTTTCGTTGAAAATTACCAAGAAAGTCTTAAAACCATTCAATTCAGGCCTAATTTTTTTTTGTTAATTCAATCTTAAATCTTTTAGAATCGTGTCAATTCAGTTTATCCAAAGAATTTTGACTAATCGACGATATAATATTTTTATTTTTTTATTCCCCTGCCCTCTCTTTCTTCGGCCAGTCGCTGAGCAAAGGGCTTGTAGGGGGACATCGGTGGAGGCCAAGTCTTGCCAACTCAAATTTAGTGAGGTCGAGCCTCATTTGGCCATGGCGACGCTGACTGTCCCTTTGGCCGATCATCGAGGTTCGAGGGCCAACTAGAGGAAGAAGAGCGGATAGGAACAAAAAAAAAAGGGAAAGTTAAAAAGGAAATAGAAAATCAAGAATTAAAAAATAACATTAAAATATCGCGTCGTTGGCTGGTCGGCGTTCACGTCAATATCGGCTAGCCAAAATTTGCTAAATGAACTGAATTGGTAAAATTACAAAATATTTAGGACTAAATTAGCTAAAAAAGTTTAGAACTAAATTGACCTAATCATAATAGGTTTATGATTTTTTGATAATTTTTTCGTTCTTTTTTTTTTCCTTTAGTCAGGAGAAAGAGTAAGGAGTTACAATTTTTTGCTACACGAGGATCCATAACTAGATGAATCATAGAAGATATAATGACAAAACGGGTTCTTGAATTTCAGCTATATATGCAATATAGTCCATGAACTTTTAATTTATACAACGCATTCTCTGAATTTTAGTTTAATATGTAATATGGTTCCTAAATTCTTAATTTATTTAATTTAGCCCCTGAACTATAGGAAAATCTTTAATGTTGTTCTTCTATTGATTCAAGTTCAGAGATAATATTGAATATTTTCATACAGTAAAGTCTAAGGGCGACAATGAATAAATTGAAAATTCAGAGATCACATTGGATAAATTATAAATTCAAGGACCTTATCGTATATTAGGATGGAGTTTAGAGACATGTAATTTTCTAGTCGTAGAACAGCCCTTCACAAGAATAATTGTTTTCACTGCATATCAAGAGCCAGATGTTGAATGACGCTCTTGACATGCGGGAAATCATAAAAAGAGGAAAATAAATGGTGGGACTGGGCTCAAAAGGGATTCCTTCTTTTCCTTCC
Source organism: Psidium guajava (assembly GCA_016432845.1). Taxonomy (NCBI): domain Eukaryota; kingdom Viridiplantae; phylum Streptophyta; class Magnoliopsida; order Myrtales; family Myrtaceae; genus Psidium; species Psidium guajava. The sequence continues at coordinate 7,696,348 of CM028230.1, read as the reverse complement.
ACTTCCTTTTTCTTTATTGGTCTGTCCAAACAAGGAAATCATAAAAAGAGAAAAAGCGAAAAAAAGCTAAGCCCAGACAAAATCATTGCTCTCCACTAATCTCCAATTGAAAAGAAGATGAACTCAGATTAATGTTTTGTTGCGATAATGGTTGAGAATAACTATTAGGTGGCTGTCGGTAATACTATTATGGGGTTTGGTTTAAATTATTGGAAAATCATTAATTCGTGCGGTTTGTTCTTGGTATTGTAATAATAAAAGGACGTCCACATGCCCTTGCTCTTTAAAATGTCAATTAGTTAATGATTATATATGATATATCATTGATGATGGTATCATATAGCTCATGTAATCAATTTTTATGCAGTACTTATACCATTAAAACTACGAGTTGTGTAGTATGCATATTACGGGGAAAAAATCATATTACATCGTCATAAATGGTTTTCTTTAATTTGATTAACTCCTTTTTTTTTAAATCTTAATAATGAGAACTATTGTCATTATCGGTAAGTAATTTGATTTCATTAATTATATACGCAAAATTTATAATTGCAATCAGATTGTGCAATGCAACCGCTAACTGAGTGAGAGGCGAAAAAGAGAGTGACATTTTGCGAGTTGCACAAGTCGATTTTAGTGTGAAATGTTAGATTTTGTGAATTGGGCGATTACTTCTTTTTTTTTTTTTGGTAATCGGAAGCAATATTTTCATTTTACTTGAAAAATGAGGTACATAGCTTCAATATAATGATGAAAATCAAATAAAACAAGTAAATCTAAAAGATAAATGAACTAGGTATATTTTGCACGGACTTGCTCATTTCACCACAAAAACGAGCCTATCATAGCATCAAAGCGCAATCGGCGGTTGATCATTACATCTCTTATCAATGATGAACATACTTCGTTATATCATTCTTCATTTACGGTATTGCCAAAAGGCGGTGTGTGCTTGGTTCGACGTCCTAGCACCATCATCGAAAAGATATAACAACAACATCAACACATTGAAAGGGTATAGAAAATATCTTATAAATTTCATATCTATTTTTAAATCGGAATAGAAGATCATCCAAATCTAAATCTAATTGTAGATCGAAAGAGAAGACCTGTGAAGGAGATATCAACCGATCGCTAAATTACTTTTAGATAAGTTGACCGCTGAAGCAATAGAGAAGTCGCGCTCAACTACATGGAGCAAGTATCAGAGTTGAAACGAGCAAGTAGATTTAGAAATAGTCGATTCTTCTGAAACGCTCAAGTTTCGGACTTCTGAGCTCACCAGACAAGACTCTTCATGTGGAAGAAGTCGACGGAATTGTCCATGAAATCAACGGAAAAAGAAGAAAAAGAAGTTAATGATACACATATAGGGTAAACAAAACGGGAAAGGAAGAGGATGAGAGAGAGAGAGAGAGAGAGAGAGAGAGAGAGAGAGAGAGAGAGAGGGGTTTGGGAAGGGGGAAAGCCCTAGGGGAGGAGGGGGATGAGTTTGGGTGATTGCTCAATTAAGAGAAAATAGCAGGTACTTTTGATTTTCATACAAGGGCAACGTTGCAAGTTTGTGGAATTTTTGTAAAGCGAGACAAATGACGCTTTTGACTATAGAAACACAAGTACTTGGTCGTAACAAATAATTACATGGGGAGACACACAGGGAGAAGCATGATAGCTACTATGAGTTTGACTCGAATAAGCCTTACATTGTAATTAAATGCCATTACTGCGAAACTAGTAAAGTTGCTAAAGATATGTAATTTGAGATGTTGATGCCGACTCGATGACTTTCTGAAGCGTATAAATAAGCAAAAGCCCTAAAGATGGGCTTGGAACGAGAATTCGTGATTTGGGTTGCTCCTCTAGAGCTTACTATCCTGCCTAAATTTGGGGAGTCCATTTGGGGTTGTTTCGAGTCTCATGCTCTCTTTATTTCGTGTAAAAATGAATAATTTTAAAAGCGTATTTTATTTAAAATAACTATTTATATCGCTTGAGATAATTAGTCCATAGAGTATATTTTCAATACCCAATATTTTCACGGTCGAGAAAAACATTTTATGTTCATTCATTTTCTTAAGAGATACAAGCGATCATTTACACAATATATATAATATATGTATTTTTCAAATTATTCTTTTTTTTTAGCAACAAACACACCCTTAAATCCATGATTTTAACGACTCATACGAGTTTTATGTTAGGCCACGAAATGTGGCATGCTTGGAATTGCCACAACGAGAATAAGAAACACTACATATATAGCCATATAGGAGAGAAGAATGACGTGCACTTTGATTAGAATCCATCTGAGACTTGATGCAAAATGATGAAAAACTTAACTCTTCTCCTCTATTCCCTCTTCGGGCACTGTCCGAATGAGACAACTCTCAAGAACGAAAAGATATGTTCTAAGTTCCTATTTTAGAGGGCTAGAGGAGGGATTTGAGCCTGTTTATAGAGTTTTGGGCGAGAACCCTCTCATCATGGCTGGGCCTAACTTGACTCATACTAGCTAGATCATGTTAAACTGATTAAGAATCCTTATATCCTATCTTATTGGACCAACTCTATTAATCGGTTGTTGACACCTGATTTTTAATCATTTTTTCTATTGCTAAAGTAATAAAAAATCCATAAAAATTCATAAAATTGAAAAATCAACTTTGGGGACCTTAGCCAAGCCTAGGGAACCAATTTTGAACAAAAAATAAAATTTCATATTATATATATATTTTTAATTTTTTTTAAAAAAATACAAAAATACTTGAAAATTTTGGAAAAATAACATTTGAGGCCAAAAAAATACACAAAGATAGTTAATATTTTTATTTTAAATCTATTTTCATATTGGCCATCGCAAATTCAGAAAAATCCAATTCGAGTCACGTGTTCCTTCACGAGCATAATCTTGAATCGGGCCTAAAAAAATTTAATTTGAGTCAACTTATTTTTAATTTTCACTTTTTATGAGTTGTGACATTGTCTTCTAATATTTTAAATTTTCATCTTGGCCCAATTATACCCAGAATGACTTAATTTTGCAAAAGGGCTTTAATTAAATTCTGCATTATTTTCAACGGTAAGAAATGAGCTTAAATTTGACATGTGGTGAATTTTGGTGTGTCAAAAATTGTGAGGAGATTTGGACTTAAAGAAATATATTTTTTCAGGGACTAAATTGTAAATACTTAAAATTCAAGGACTAGAGTGCAAATACTTAACTCTTGAAGGATTATTTTACAAATAACAAAAAGAAGAGTTAGTGGATAAATTAGAATAGAGAAGGGAAGATGGAGAAGAGGAGATGAAGAAGAGAAGTTGGAGAAGAATAGATGGAGAAAATAAGATAAGAATAGAGAAGGGAAGATAGAGATGAAGAAGAGTTAGTAGAGAAATTAGAATGGAAGATAAGAATAGAGAAGGGAAGATGGAGATGAAGAAGAGTTAGTGGAGAAATTAGAATGGGAGATAAATATGGAGAAGGGAAGATGAAGATGAAGAAGAGTTAGTGGAGAGATTAGAATGTGAGATAGAGATAGAGAATGGAAGATGAAAATGAAGAAGAGTTAGTGGAGAAATTAGAATGGGAGATAGAGTTAGTGGAAAAATTAGAATGGGAGATAGATGAGTAGATTATAAAAGGAGGATGAAGTGAGCTTGAGAGGGGATTTTTTGAGAGAGAAAATTTGAAGTGTTTGGGAGGATTTTTTTTTGAGAGAAAATTTTGGATGTTTGAGAGAGTTTTGGGAGATTGAAGAAAAATTTGAGAGAAAGAAAATACCAAAATAGAGAGAATTTTGAAGATGATGGGAGTTCAAAGCTAGGGATTATCATCACAAATTCCTTCATCGATCAATATAAATCAAGAGTTCATCCTCGTCAACGAGCAAGCAAATTCGAGCTAAGTGTTTTTATTTATTCATTTGTTTATGGTTTTACTTGCAAATTAGCACAAATTGTATACACTTTCTCCATCTCCTCTTTTTTTTTCCATATTTTATGTCAGGAGAAGGATATCTCTACGTCAACAGCAAAAATCTCGTAGATATGCAAAAATCGGCCCAGACAAGCTCCTAAGCTGTCCACCGATTTCTCAACTGATATGTGACTAAAAGTCCCTCTTAATTCAAAAGAAACTCTCTATATTGGGAACATAGAGAGCGAAAATCAATTATAGAAATCCCTCCCAAAAAAATGGGAGATAAGTACTCTTTCCACTTTTCTGGTTTTAGGTGCAGATTAGCACATATTTTGTATACTGACATTTCACTCTATTTTATGTCAGGAAGCCGCAGCTTTATATCAATGGTCAACCCTATGGAAGCACAAAATCGGCTTGGAGGAGTCCTCAAGCGCGCACAAATTTCAAATTGTTGAATCAATTCGTTGTATTTTATTTTAAAGAATTCATACCCCAGAATGGAGAGGACAAAGTCCATCCGCAATTTAAATACCTGCACCATAAATCCCAAAGGGAAGAGCCAAGCCAATGCTTAGCCTCCCATTGGAGGTTTTTACTTACAGTAGTTAAATACCTGCAACTTAAATACCTGTACCTTAAATCCCAAAGGGAAGAGCCAAGCCAATGCTTAGCCTCACATTGGAGGTTTTTACTTACAGTAGTTAAATACCTGCAACTTAAATACATGTACCTTAAATCCCAAAGGGAAGAGCCAAGCCAATGCTTAGCCTCCCATTGGAGGTTTTTACTTACAGTAGTTTAAATACTTGCAACTTAAATACATGTACCTTAAATCCCAAAGGGAAGAGCCAAGCCAATGCTTAGCCTCCCATTGGAGGTTTTTACTTACAGTAGTTAAATACCTGCAACTTAAATACATGTACCTTAAATCCCAAAGGGAAGAGCCAAGCCAATGCTTAGCCTCCCATTGGAGGTTTTTACTTACAGTAGTTTAAATACTTGCAACTTAAATACCTGTACCTTAAATCCCAAAGGGAAGAGCCAAGCCAATGCTAGGCCTCCCATTGGAGGTGTTTATTCACTGTCATGTACTTCCTATAATTTAATTTTTGAATCATCAGACCCAAAAGATAAGTAGGTTGTAATACTGCACAGAAGTCGTTAACACACTCCTTCTTTCGGCTTCAGAGAATCTTTAACACTTAAAAAAATATAACAAATAAAAATATATACCATCCATGCATCCTATTTAAAAAGTGAAAACACAAAAGAGAATACCCTACTATAGCCTTAGGAATAAACCAAGCCTGAGTTGCCGAATTAGGATATCCATGAAATTAAGGTACCGAAAGGGCATTAGTTTTAATTAACTAGTGTAACCAAGTCCCCGAGCTCCTAATCTCTGGTTCGCAGGAATAAATTAGTTCTCCCGCTAATTTATTTAGGTTTCTAATCGACCTACCAAGAACGATTAGTGGCGACTCCAAATTTTAAAATCATTTAAACAAAAACCAAAGTTGCGATTTGGTAGGGCTTGGGATGGTCCGCGTTAGGTTAGTCAAATCTAATTAACCTAATAATCCGTTAACCCCTTTTAAAATTAAAAATTTTTTTAGAGGGTCGCGACAGACTGGCGACTCCGCTGGGGACGGGATTTTTAAATTTTCGAAAAAAGATACCAATTGGAATACTTGAATTTTTTCGAAATTTTAAAAGTCTTAGTGGACTTAAGCCAATGAAAATTTCATGGATATCTCGCTTCTGGCGATCTTGTTTGGGACTCATTCTATAGGTGTTATATGTTTTTGCAGGATGGGAGTTATAAGGGGCGGAGTGTTTGGCTAACCCCTTTGTTTTGCAGGCTCGGTGTTTGGTTTATTTGTTTAATTTCGCATATTTTTAGAAGCGCTGTTTTGATATCAATTGTTGTGCATGTCTTGCATACTCCGAGGATCACGACACCTGCACACACAAGCGTCTAAACCCAAGTCGCGAAATTCTTCCTAGAAAACCATAGATAGGGATCGAATATGTAAAGCTCTTGCGTCGATTACGCTCGGGTTGACCATATTTTATCCCGCTCATTATCTGAATTGACAATTCTTCCCATTGTGATTTGATTGCGCGGAGGGTAAGGTTGTCAATTCAGATAGTGGGGGCCTTTTAGGTCCATACCCTGTCTCTCCTTCTTTTATTTTCTAGAGTTCACTCCTCACTTGAGTCATGCGCATGACTATGTGATTTGCATTTCTCCAAGGTAAAAGTAAGTTCTCTAATTTTATCTTGTATTTATTTTCGGTCGGTTCATGCTAGGTGTTAGTCAGTTTTTGAGCTTGATATTACGACCATTCTTTTAAAAGAAAATAAAAATTAAATTTGTCCCTCATTTCTTTTAAAAAAATTTTGAAAAAATGATGTGAAAAATCCCTTCATGGGAATTTTATTAACCAATAAGGGATTTTTGTCATGTTTTTATTACTTCAATAAAAATGAAATTTTCCTGAAAAAATTTTCCTCTGAAAATTTATTTCAATAAAAAGAAAAATTCCCTAAAAAAAAAAGAAACTCTAGTAGACATCAAGTGATTTTATCATATTTTTCAAATTATAAAAACTTGCAAGAAAATTCTTCTCGAGAAATTCGCTCATGTTTTTCTAAGAAAATTTTCTCTAAATAAAATTAGACTAATGTCTCGGGGGAATTGTATTGACCAATAAGAGATTTTTGTCATGTTTTTCTTGCTTCAATAAAAATGAAATTTTCCTGACAAATTTTCCTCTAAAATTTTATTTCGATAAAAGAAAAATTCCTTCAAAAAAAAAAACTTTGGTAAACATCAAGTGATTTTATCACATTCTTTCAAATTATAAAAACTTGCAACAAAAATTCTTTTCGAGAAATTCGCTCATGTTTTTCTAAGAAAAGTTTCTCTAAATAAAATTAGACTAATGTCTCGGGGGAATTTCGTTAACCAATAAAGGATTTCTGTCATGTCTTTCCTGCTTCAATAAAAATAAAATTTTCCTGACAAATTTACCTCTGAAAATTTATTTTGATAAAAAGGAAATTCCTTCAAAAATTTTAGTAAACGTCAAGAGACTTTGTCACATTCCTTTAAAAAAATAAAAAAAAAGAATAATAAATCTGAAAAAAATTCTGTATCAGAAATTAACCCATTTCTTCCTAAGGAAATTTTTTTTTCTTTCTTCTGATTTCTCTATAAAATAGAAAAAATCAAATTGGACTAATATAGGAGTCATGGACCGACATTTCTTGTGTCGCATACTAATTATATCTTTTTCTTTTGCAGGGAGATCCTAGATGCCCCAGACGGGTGTAAAAATTAAGTTCAATAATATATCAAGAATCATCTTCAGAAATACCAAAAGACGAAAAACACCGAGGCTTCAACCGTTAATTCTGGGGGGCAAACGAACAATGTCCATCTTTGACAGACAAAGTTGTGTCAATCCGTAAACTTGTATGGGCAGTGTATTCTGATATGACGGTGGATTTATACTGATTAAACATGGGGGCATATTTAATGTATTGCAGAGGATCCCGCGTCTTTTGAAAAACAATATGGATTATATAATCAGAACCCATGAAACAAATACCTTTACCTGATCAAATCAACCAGAGACCGGTCTTAAAATTTCCTCTTATCCGAAACATGCGGAGGGCTTTAGAGGATCGAGGTTCTATTAATGAACGTGGCCCACAGGAATTTCTCCCGACGCTACAGGCGACCGACACGAGCAAGCGGACGTCGAAAGAAACAAAATATGGATAAAAGTGGGCACACAACAGGTGGCCGGATTTACTACCAGCGCACTGATCGAGTTGTCATAGCGTTATTGTTCGTGATCTCAAGATGGATAGTGGGGGCCACCGCCGAACCCATCATCAATGTTCTCGATATCATCGTCTGGAGCAATTAAACAAGAACATCAAGAAGAACATTAAGCCTCGACATCTTCGGTACCTCAAATCGTTCTGTTATGCTATGCGGAAGAAACGATAGCAGGAAAATTAAAAAAAAAAACAAAACAAAACACGTGAAGCTTTTCTTTCATTCCATTCATCAAAGAGTATTACAACAACTCACTGGGGAGGAAAGGTAAAGCCAAACTGGGCCCTGATGACCATTACGAAAGAGCTCAACTGACTCTCCAAACAGTTGATGCTCTGGATGCACCGGGCGCTCTCGGGATCAAGCTCCGCGAGCCTAAAGAAGAGGCGATCGCACTTCTCTTTAACCTGGGCCATAGTGGCCTCGTAATGCTCAACAGCAAACTCCAGGTCCGGAACCGCTGCCCTCTCGAAAGCAATGTCTGCCGTAATGTCATCAAGTCTCTCCTGCAGCCAACCACATTTACACCTCATCACAATATTGCCTGGCTCCTGTTCGGCGTAAGTTCGGACCAAGGCCAGACGGTCCACCAACTTTCCCCTCTCACGAACCAGCCACGAAAGCTGATCGTTGGCAAACTTGAGGGCCTTTTTGTGATTATCAGCCACAAACGTAACTGTTGCCAGACGCTCGTGCCGGTCTCGGTAACGGGCTTTCACGACGGCGGTCACAATGACCGTCTCATAAGCACGGTTATAGGCAGCCAGAAAATTGATGAAGAGGGTCGAGAAGTTCCGGTACTCCTTCCCTAGTTGGGTACCCTCAACAGAAGCAGCGTCCACGGTCCTAAATAAACCGAGGATTTCAGCCTCAACGGTAGAGTTTTTGGTTATATGAGCGTAACCTCTACCAAGAAGATTGTAGAGTCTCTCCCACCCAGCTAGGACTTCGGCGGATAAGGTATGGTTAGGAGAATTGGCCATTTTTGAAAGCAGAATACGAAAGAAAGGGGGAGAGAGGTGAGGCAGATGAGCGGAATGCGAAGATGGTAATCTGCTTTGAAGTAAATATTGATTTCATAGTGACGGTATCAACCAGTCAAGATTTCTCTTATCTACCATTCTCTATTGGCACCACCCTCGTTGGCTCGAATTCCCATCAGATGGCGACTGTGAGCTAAGCGAGTCCGAAATCTCCGCAGAAAGTTTGACGAGACACCGCCACTTTGAAAAAGAAGACGGAAAGATGAGCTGAGTGGAAGACACGGCAAACGTTAGCGAAAAGGAGATACGACTTGTCTTCATTGGAGGACCCGCCAGTAAATCGACGGTGGAGATCTTGACAGGGGCCCTCTATCACGAAAAGAAAAAAGAAGACAAACTGAGCGAGAAACAAGGATTTCCCCTTTGATCAAAAGCTGAATATCAGATTTTCTCCCTCGGAAAATCTAATAGCGCTGCCCGTGAAGAGGGAAGTCGTTGCTATTGCCAGAGAGAGAACTTGTCCCCATTTGATAGTCAGAGTTCATTCGCAAGAACTCGCAGGAGAAAGATAGAGAGGAAGGAGTTCTCGTGGGAGAGGAATTCAAAACCTTCACCATCAAAGCATCGGCTTTCAAAGCCTGTTACGAAAAGGCATCAACGATCTCGTGATCCCTCAAGTCCGAGAAGACATCCCGAGGCGGTCTCGAATCGGCAGTCCTAGATCCAGAAATATGTCGAGTGTTAGGGGAACGGGCGCATGTTCAACCCTGGTCAAAGCTGATGAAGTTCCTTACCCTGAGGGTCTACTGGTCATGGCCATTGACGGTAATCCAGTCTCTCTGTCAATCCTTGTTACCGTATTAAGAAAATGCCGGTATAAGGTTGTAGCTCAAGCAAAGGCGACAGAGGCCTTAGAGATATTAAGGAGGAGTAGTGACCCGTTTGATATCGTCCTCACCGCCATGGTAGGGATTGACATGGATGTTTTCACTCTCTTGGAAGTCATCAATTCTAAATTAAACATGCCAGTCCTCGTAATATCGGCAAGCGATGATCAGCAAGCCCTAATGAAGGCTGTCTTAAATGGGGCCCAAGACGTCGTAACGAAACCAGTTAGAGTTCAGATGCTTCAAAACATATGGCAGCACGTGGTAAGGAAGCAATTGCACGATCATGAGAACAAGCATCAAGCCTTCAATTTTGTTCCAAGCAACTGGAGAAAGAAGATGAGTTGGTCTCCCGAGCTGCATCGTATGTTTGTTAATGCAGTTCAGCAGCTAGGAATAGATTCGGCACGGCCGCAACATATACTGGAAATTATGAAGGTAGAGGGACTCACTAAAGCAAATGTTTCGAGTCATCTTCAGAAGTACAGAAAAAGGGTGAGAGAACACAATGCAGCTCAGAATCAAGAAAACCAAGGCGGGACTGATCCAAGCCTGAACGTCGAGTCTCCTCGCCACCATAAGTTCCTCAGGTTAGCATGGGGCGAGCCACTTCCCATCATCAACCAAGCTAGTAGCCATGCCCTCAATCCCCCAGGCGTTAATCAAAGTATCCCCCAGAATCACCCTAATGCTCTTCAAGAGTATAGACTGCAGGAGCAGTGTATTCAGATTCCTTGGTTTGAGCACCAACCTGTGGCTAGAATTCATCCCATGATCAGCGCGCCTGCGCAGCCAAAGAATCAGACAAGAAATTATCCTGAGCACTTCCACTTCTCTAATCCTCGAATGGAAGGAGTTCTTGGCAGCAGGACAGTTGGTGATCCCCACACTTTCTCGAGTAATGATGAAGGCTCCAGCACGAGAAGTCAAATTGCTCATGGCGATGACAGAATGAGAAATCTACCGCCAGCATTTGCCAACAACAATGCCCAATTCGAGTATCAGTTGCTGGAAGGTTCAAGAGATTACCCAGATGATGAGCTTACTGCCCTGGTCAACCAGTTTAGGGTTGACAGACGTCCCAAGCCGCGATCAGGAGCTAGTGAGTAAGGACTCTCAAACATCGGTCATCCACACCCGAACCGACACGAGACTAGCTGATTATCAAAGAGCCACAGGAGAGGCAGAACTGACCTTGAATAAATGCACCTTTCATTTCATGCTTAATTCCCCTGCGTATGATATTTCCAGCTTTCTAGGTGACTAGATTTAATTCAGGGGCAAGGGGGTAATTTGTTTTTTTATCTCGTCGAATGCGTGAATCCCTTTTTTATGCTAGATTTAGGGCGGATCAATTTGTGGCAACGTCGCTTACTGCCATAATGAGAAATGTTGAATGGCCTCACGTAGGGAAATTTCAAGTGAAAAGCCCAGGCGAGCTCAAAGACGGGTAACTGTGTGTCGTTCCAATTTACCTTTAATCGTTGCAAAATGCTAAATTGGATTTGTTCCATTCTCACCCAGGGGATTGCAAAGTGCTTCAAGAGTGTCGCAAAATGAAATAACCCAATGGAATGCGATAGGACTCATTCGCCTTCAAGGTAACCTTCAAATTAAAGGAGCCCTCCGGTCCACGGACCCGATGGCATGGAAAATAATGATGGTCCAAGGCAACCCGAAAGAAAACAAGGCCCAACTAAGCAAAGCACATATGTGGCAAGCTCAAAGTGAAAGGCAACTCGGGACATACAATTCAATCCAATCCAAATGAAGGAACTTCCTCAATTCAAATTCAATGGAAGTATACACAAGGGTAAAACAGTATCGTTCCAATTTTTCTAGAATATGAAGAACATATACTGTCGCATTCTCTTTCATTTTTGCAGGGGAAGTCTCTACTGGCCAGATTTTCCTGTCTACCATTCCCTATCAGTATCACCTCCGCTACTCGTCTCCAATCTCGAGCCAAGTAAATCCGACGTCTCTACGGAAAAGTTGGACGGGACGCCACTACTTTGAAAAAGAAAGGATAAAAAATAAGCTGAGTGGGAGACAAAGACATTTTCGGTAGAAAAGAGATACGACTCGTCTTTATTGAAGAACTCGCCAGCAAATTGACGGTGGAGACAGCAACAAGGGGCCCCCTTCCACGGAAAGATGGAAGGAGACGAGCTGGGCGAGAGATACGATGAAAAGAAAATCGAGAAAGCCAGAACACTCGAGAGAGGCAATACAGTTGGAAAACCCACGTCTAATTTTAAAGGAGGCATCTTCTTGATAATTCTCATTCGTGCTCGAAAGAGAGACTCTTAAAGCATACGCAATCTCCAAGAAAAATCCAGAGAGTGAAAATACAAGAAGAGATATCAAACTTTGAGAAATCGTTAACCAAATCAAAGATGTCTCAACCCAACACACTTGAAAGTTATCGTTACTTGCTGAATATGGGAGAGGAAGAGTTCGAAGCCATGTTTGGGATCGAGCCTATGGAGTCCGGCCCTTCCACCGACGACGTCCAAGAGCCCGATAAGGATAAGGACAACAACGGTAAAGGTCAAAAGAAGCGTTACCGTCGCCATACTGAGGAGCAAGTACGAAAGCTTGAAGATTTCTTCAGAACGTGCCCTATGCCAGGCGGCAAACAGAAAATGGAACTGAGTCAAGAGCTAGGACTTGAACCTTCGCAAATCAAGTTCTGGTTTCAAAATAGACGAACCCGAATGAAGACTCGTCATGAGCACAACGAAGCCGAATTTCTAAGAGTTGAAAATGAAAACCTCCGAGCGGAGAACAAGATATATAAAGAGGCTTTTGCCTCCGCCACCTACCCCAACTGCAATACTCTCCTCACCCTCGATGAAATACATTTTCTGAGGATCGAAAATGCACGTTTAAGAGGTGAGTTAGATCAGTTCATAGCAGGATCAAGTTCTGTTGGAGCAAGACACAAAAAGACCGAGACTATGGGACCAGCATGGATGCCTTCTGAGGAGGAGGTGAGGTATCATCACCAGGCAAGTGGCATTGGCGACGAACTCGCCGCCATGATCAGGCAATTTAATGCTGATGAAGCACCAGGGCTTTAATGTGCATACGGATCCTGTATTTCAAAACTAGTGATCACGGGACCTGCAACACAGCCGACGCGTACCTGATCCGAAACAACGCTAGCTGATCACTCAAGAACCTGCAAAGGGAAGAAGATCAAACCTGGACGAATACGTCTACTTAGTTTCATCGCACGTTCTCACCTTTTATCGATGTCCAAAATCAATGCACAAGCTAGAAGTAATCATTTCCATTTCCCCCTTATTAAATGCTCGGAGCCGTTACCGCACCAAACTCGAAAAAATTAATATCGAGAAGAAATCCGCGTAAATCCGAAGGGTAAACCCGTATCGTTTCAAGTTACCCTCGAACTACCCATGTTTTAAAATTAAACCCCTCATATTTTCAGGAATTTGCAAAAAGACCCAAAAACGAAATTCCTTGGTTGGACTAAATTGGGGCAAATCAACTCGTGGACATTACCACGGAATGAACAGCTTCAGACAAAGGAAAGTGCGAACGAGAGACCCGAACAAATCTCAGACATAGGTAATTCTGTATCGTTCTAATTTGTTCATAATCATCACAAGTCCTGAATTGTTTTATTCCATTCTTAACAGGGATTGCAAATTATCTCGAGAAATACCGTAACATGGCCCAAGGTGATACAACAGGGCTGTTTTATCCCCAAAGATTAACCTTTGAAAGGATAGCCCCATGGACACCTACGGTCCAATGGACCGAATGGTATGGGGGATGACAGTAGGTCCGAAATATCCCGAGTTCGATCCCCGAGGGTGGGGAATGTTGTATGTATTATAAATAAATGAAACAACTTTTTGTGCATTTTTTTTTAACAAACAAGAATACTTGACGACCTTACCAAAAAACAGGAATACTCGACGAGTAATATCAAATTCAGTATTTTACTATAGTCTTGCGATAATGGTGAGGTGCCTAACAAAAGTCGAGGAAAATTCAATCCAGCAAAATTGGTAAGAGACTCGTGCAAGGCATTCAAGACGAAAGGTAAATCAGTATCGTTTCCAATTTACCCCTTTTAATACTGGTTGACATGTCTCCTTTTCTTTCTACAGGAAATATTTACACTAACATTTAACATGTTGAAGGAGACAAATCCAAAAGAAAATTATGATCATATGACAAGATCTATTTTGGTGAAAAATGGGGCAAATTAATCACAAGTTCTGAAGCAAAAAAAGCAAATACGTCTTCCTTATCTCGTTTGATTTCAAGAATAATTTCTCTGCTTTTTGCAGGGGCATTCAACCACTAAACCACGGCGGTCGCTGTTATTAAGCAAACCGAAATGCTCCATCACCCATATGCTTCATCGCACAGGGGCAAAGTTGAGATGAACCGCCCCTCGACATAAGGAGTAGGCTTCCCAATTTGTTCGGTCCGCCCACATACCAGGGGCAATTCAAATCCGCCCATATTTGCACATTATATAAACACACATTATGCTAAAAAATTGTCACATCTGCATTGTGTTTACACATTTCACGAATTATGTATGATTATTCCGCATGTTTAATTTACCAACTCCAACTTAGAGCATAAACTGCATAGGAGACATCAAATGTGCAAAATGGGGCATAACAGGATGAGGAAAGTTAAACCATTTCTACACACGGGTCTAACATTTTAATCTACAGATAAACAGCCTTTCTCTAGAGTGAGAGAAAGCCCCTTCGGACTAAAGTCCCCCATTCAGATTACATTCGATGCGTTCATATTATGAGAACCTCCTTAAATAGAATTGGTAATGCAAACTTGACAGAATAGTTTTGCATGATCCACATTTTGATTGATTGCATCATGAGTTATCACACAGACTACTTCTAATCATTGCCAACTTAGCTGAACAATTTTGTATGAACCAATGAACTCATTGATGAAAATGCTTGCACATGTTAGCTCTGACATTGCCTGACAGGCAACACATTCCCGGTGTTTGAGTTAGCTTCCAAAGTCTTGAAATTCATTTGGCGATTATTGAATGAACAAGCCTGGTTGTCGAGAAGCCACCAAGCATTTCTTCCAAATTCTCAGGTAAGTATATCTTCAACCTGAACCTTTCAAGAGAATGAATTCTGACGGTTGTTGGGATACTCGAATCCATTGCGGTATATATAGGTATCCACCTTCTTCAATAAAGCATGATTTGTCTTAAGGACAGAAATGTTCGAGACCTTTTGATCTCTGCCTCTTTGGTTTATTCCTAAAGCGACAGGAGAATATAATTTGGGTTTGAGCTTCCGTAGGATTCCTGGTCTCCCCAGATTTCAAAATGGCACCCTTTGAGGTACACCAAGCCCTTCTTACAGGCAAACTAAGTCCTTCTTACAGGCAAACCAAGTCCTTCTTACAGGCATAAAGTCCTTCTTACAGGCAAACTAAGTCCTTCTTACAGGCATAAAGTCCTTCTTACTGGCAAACTAAGTCCTTCTTACAGGCAAACCAAGTCCTTCTTACAGGCACAAAGTCCTTCTTACAGGCAAATCAAGTCCTTCTTACAGGCAAACAAAGTCCTTCTTACAGGCAAAACAAGTCCTTCTTACAGGCAAATCAAGTCCTTCTTACAGGTACAAAGTCCTTTTTACAGGCACAAAGTCCTTCTTACAGGCAAATCAAGTCCTTCTTACAGGCATAAAGTCCTTCTTATAGGCAAATCAAGTCCTTCTTACAGGCAAACTAAGTCCTTCTTACATGCAAACCAAGTCCTTCTTACAGGCACAAAGTCCTTCTTATAGGCAAATCAAGTCCTTCTTACAGGCAAACTAAGTCCTTCTTACAGGCAAACCAAGTCCTTCTTATAGGCAAATCAAGTCCTTCTTACAGGCACAAAGTCCTTCTTACAGGCACAAAGTCCTTCTTACAGGCAAATCAAGTCCTTCTTACAGGCATAAAGTCCTTCTTACAGGCAAATCAAGTCTTTCTTACAGGCAAACAAAGTCCTTCTTACAGGTAAACAAAGTCCTTCTTACAGGCAAACAAAGTCCTTCTTACAGGCAACGCAAGTCCTTCTTACAGGCACAAAGTCCTTCTTACAGGCAACGCAAGTCCTTCTTACAGGCACAAAGTCCTTCTTACAGGCAAAGTAAGTCCTTCTTACAGGCAAATCAAGTCCTTCTTACAGGCAAATCAAGTCCTTCTTACAGGCACAAGTCCTTTTTACAGACACCAAGTCCTTTCTACAGGCACCAAGTCCTTCTTACAGGTATCTCCATGGGGTGACCTACCATACGGGTCAAATCTCAATCAAAATTTAATCAGTAGAATCCTTTTATTAGGAATCTACCATGGTACGACCCACCATACGGGTCAAATTTTAATTCAATTTTTAATCAGTACAATCCTTTTATTAGGAATCTACCATGGGTTGATCCACCATACGGGTTCAAGTTCAACCACCCTAAAGTTTTTTTATATAACGAATCCTTAGGTTCTCATTTCATTTTCAGTGGAACATTCATGTCACGACTCTTTTTATTTCCTTGTATTGAGTCGATTAGAATTCAGGTGTCATCTCGTCTTTGAAATGAACCTCTACCGAGCTTCCTTTCAAAGAGGGGCAGCTGTTGACACCTGATTTTTAATCATTTTTTCTATTGCTAAAGTAATAAAAAATCCATAAAAATTCATAAAATTGAAAAATCAACTTTGGGGACCTTAGCCAAGCCTAGGGAACCAATTTTGAACAAAAAATAAAATTTCATATTATATATATTTTTAATTTTTTAAAAAAAAATACAAAAATACTTGAAAATTTTGGAAAAATAACATTTGAGGCCAAAAAAATACACAAAGATAGTTAATATTTTTATTTTAAATCTATTTTCATATTGGCCATCGCAAATTCAGAAAAATCCAATTCGAGTCACGTGTTCCTTCACGAGTATAATCTTGAATCGGGCCTAAAAAAATTTAATTTGAGTCAACTTATTTTTAATTTTCACTTTTTATGAGTTGTGACATTGTCTTCTAATATTTTAAATTTTCATCTTGGCCCAATTATACCCAGAATGACTTAATTTTGCAAAAGGGCTTTAATTAAATTCTGCATTATTTTCAACGGTAAGAAATGAGCTTAAATTTGACATGTGGTGAATTTTGGTGTGTCAAAAATTGTGAGGAGATTTGGACTTAAAGAAATATATTTTTTCAGGGACTAAATTGTAAATACTTAAAATTCAAGGACTAGAGTGCAAATACTTAACTCTTGAAGGATTATTTTACAAATAACAAAAAGAAGAGTTAGTGGATAAATTAGAATAGAGAAGGGAAGATGGAGAAGAGGAGATGAAGAAGAGAAGTTGGAGAAGAATAGATGGAGAAAATAAGATAAGAATAGAGAAGGGAAGATAGAGATGAAGAAGAGTTAGTAGAGAAATTAGAATGGAAGATAAGAATAGAGAAGGGAAGATGGAGATGAAGAAGAGTTAGTGGAGAAATTAGAATGGGAGATAAATATGGAGAAGGGAAGATGAAGATGAAGAAGAGTTAGTGGAGAGATTAGAATGTGAGATAGAGATAGAGAATGGAAGATGAAAATGAAGAAAAGTTAGTGGAGAAATTAGAATGGGAGATAAAGTTAGTGGAAAAATTAGAATGGGAGATAGATGAGTAGATTATAAAAGGAGGATGAAGTGAGCTTGAGAGGGGATTTTTTGAGAGAGAAAATTTGAAGTGCTTGGGAGGATTTTTTTTTGAGAGAAAATTTTGGATGTTTGAGAGAGTTTTGGGAGATTGAAGAAAAATTTGAGAGAAAGAAAATACCAAAATAGAGAGAATTTTGAAGATGATGGGAGTTCAAAGCTAGGGATTATCATCACAAATTCCTTCATCGATCAATATAAATCAAGAGTTCATCCTCGTCAACGAGCAAGCAAATTCGAGCTAAGTGTTTTTATTTATTCATTTGTTTATGGTTTTACTTGCAAATTAGCACAAATTGTATACACTTTCTCCATCTCCTCTTTTTTTTTTTTTCCATATTTTATGTCAGGAGAAGGATATCTCTACGTCAACAGCAAAAATCTCGTAGATATGCAAAAATCGGCCCAGACAAGCTCCTAAGCTGTCCACCGATTTCTCAACTGATATGTGACTAAAAGTCCCTCTTAATTCAAAAGAAACTCTCTATATTGGGAACATAGAGAGCGAAAATCAATTATAGAAATCCCTCCCAAAAAAATGGGAGATAAGTACTCTTTCCACTTTTCTGGTTTTAGGTGCAGATTAGCACATATTTTGTATACTGACATTTCACTCTATTTTATGTCAGGAAGCCGCAGCTTTATATCAATGGTCAACCCTATGGAAGCACAAAATCGGCTTGGAGGAGTCCTCAAGCGCGCACAAATTTCAAATTGTTGAATCAATTCGTTGTATTTTATTTTAAAGAATTCATACCCCAGAATGGAGAGGACAAAGTCCATCCGCAATTTAAATACCTGCACCATAAATCCCAAAGGGAAGAGCCAAGCCAATGCTTAGCCTCCCATTGGAGGTTTTTACTTACAGTAGTTAAATACCTGCAACTTAAATACCTGTACCTTAAATCCCAAAGGGAAGAGCCAAGCCAATGCTTAGCCTCCCATTGGAGGTTTTTACTTACAGTAGTTAAATACCTGCAACTTAAATACATGTACCTTAAATCCCAAAGGGAAGAGCCAAGCCAATGCTTAGCCTCCCATTGGAGGTTTTTACTTACAGTAGTTTAAATACTTGCAACTTAAATACATGTACCTTAAATCCCAAAGGGAAGAGCCAAGCCAATGCTTAGCCTCCCATTGGAGGTTTTTACTTACAGTAGTTAAATACCTGCAACTTAAATACATGTACCTTAAATCCCAAAGGGAAGAGCCAAGCCAATGCTTAGCCTCCCATTGGAGGTTTTTACTTACAGTAGTTTAAATACTTGCAACTTAAATACCTGTACCTTAAATCCCAAAGGGAAGAGCCAAGCCAATGCTAGGCCTCCCATTGGAGGTGTTTATTCACTGTCATGTACTTCCTATAATTTAATTTTTGAATCATCAGACCCAAAAGATAAGTAGGTTGTAATACTGCACAGAAGTCGTTAACACACTCCTTCTTTCGGCTTCAGAGAATCTTTAACACTTAAAAAAATATAACAAATAAAAATATATACCATCCATGCATCCTATTTAAAAAGTGAAAACACAAAAGAGAATACCCTACTATAGCCTTAGGAATAAACCAAGCCTGAGTTGCCGAATTAGGATATCCATGAAATTAAGGTACCGAAAGGGTATTAGTTTTAATTAACTAGTGTAACCAAGTCCCCGAGCTCCTAATCTCTGGTTCGCAGGAATAAATTAGTTCTCCCGCTAATTTATTTAGGTTTCTAATCGACCTACCAAGAACGATTAGTGGCGACTCCAAATTTTAAAATCATTTAAACAAAAACCAAAGTTGCGATTTGGTAGGGCTTGGGAGGGTCCGCGTTAGGTTAGTCAAATCTAATTAACCTAATAATCCGTTAACCCCTTTTAAAATAAAATTAATTTTTTAGAGGGTCGCGACATCGGTAAATATCAATTTCAATTAATATAAGCCTACAAAGAAAAACTCTTATATTTTAGGCCCATTTTACCAACCGGTGTTATGAATTTAGGCTTTTTTTTTTTTTTTGCTTTTTGACAGTTTTGAGTCGGTTTGAATTTGAATGCTAGTTTTGGATTCCTCCGTCTTCTTAGGGATAAGCTTGAAATTCTTGTCGGACAACATTTGACTCGTTTCAGAAATTCTTTTAATGGACAAATGGTGGGAGTTGTGCCCGCCACGCGATCCAACTTCCTTATTTGTGCCCCGCTCGTGGTTAAAACTTTCAGATAAGAGTGGAGGTCAATTGAGAGATCGAATGAGAGAGCCTTTGTAATCGGGCGAGCTGGTTCTTAGCATTGTGCGAAGCACAAGCTAGCTGATGGAGGAGCAAGCTTCGACGACTCACTTCAAGCGCCGAATGTTACAATACAATCCTACCAGGCAAACTGAAGTTGACATGGAATCTGCCATTCTCATCGCCTACCCTTAATTGCCAACCATGTCTTTATCTTCCTTGATGGTAATGAGTACCCTCTAGTTACTTTACGTGATTCGAACGAGACCTCAAACAAAATAGTTTAAGGGTTTACTTAGGTTCAATCTATATCTCCATAGTTGTGCTTGCCAAATGATTAAAAATTTCATACGAGAGTGGCGGTTGATTGAGAGAACCAATGAGAGAGCTTTTGCAACCTGGTGATAGAACTAAGAGAATGCTAGAGAATGCTTTGTTGAGGGTCACACACATGCGTCCGATCTAGGATCATGGGACATTGACGTGATCTTGCTTGGGTTTTGGCAACCCCTTTCAGATTTGGCATGGGATTGTGCGATTCCAACGATGAACTTGCCTACGAGTTGTGTTGATGCTAGCGGCTTGCCTAGGGCGGCGCGACCCTAATGAGCAAGTCGCACCAACCCCTACAAGCAATATCTCAACTAGCAGTGTCTCACTATGATTTACACAAGCAATCAAGCTAGATCTCTCCTAAACCATCGCCTCGTGTCGTGCTAACCCATCATCCCATTGCTTGGGATCTTGTGAGTTAGGCCACAAGACGACTGGCTGAGGGTCTCGAAGCTGATACAAGCTCGTAGACGGCATGCTCATTTTTAATTTAAATTTTTTTTTCTCGTTTTAGGTTGTTATGCGACTAGGGGTGTCAATGAGTTGGGTCGAGCCATGTCTCATATAGGCCCAACCTAGCTTGAAACCATTGTTCCTCTCTCTTAATAGGCTCACATGAGGAAAATCCGAACTAGGACTCCCTTTGACTAGTGCATTACAACAAGAACAACTCAGAGGCAAGGCAATCATTGATATGCCACCATCATACTACTCGAAAGCCCAGCCAAAGAGGTTAGCTCTACTGAAGAAGAATGGCGGAGTCTCAACTACCTCGCTACTATATACCACCCTTCTCTGAAAGCTTAGCAAGATCGCCTATCACTAGTCTTTGATCCGAGGGGTTTATTGTACAAAAATGCTTGGATGCAAGCTCCCAAATAGGGAAGCCCAACGAATGTCAAATACCTTAAAGAACATGATCATTTTCTTTTTTTCATTCTTGAGAAAAGATAAGCCCGCGGATCTGGCGCTAATGATACTAGTTTCAATGGGAGACTCCACCAAGAATGTATGAGTCAATGATAATAGTAAACATGAAGTTTCTTTAATGGTTCTTTCCAAGTAAGATGCAAGAGGGGACGAGCCTCAACACTCGGACAAAATGGAGAAGATGATCAAAGAATTGGTAGCAATGGGAGTCATTTTGACTGATCGTGATCAGTGACCTACCGCCTCTATATTTAATCCTAAGTAAAGAGTGAAGTCAAATCAATAAAGTGAATAGCCAACTTGATATCTAAATTATATATGTCCAAGATATTTGGCCTGGGTCGGGCTTTAAAAAAAATAAAAAATAAATAGAGAAGCCATGAAATCAGAACAAAACTCAATTTTGTTTTCTTGCTGCTATTTCTCTGTTTTTTTGGAAATTTTCATGTGAGGGCGTGGGTTCTGGGGGGCCATGGGCACAAGCGCCAGAGAGGACAACACAAACCCACTCACACGCGCAACGCCTCCTCACCACTTCCTGTTCTTTCCCCCCCCCCCCCCCACTGTCCGAGACCGCTCCCGACTGAGACAACCTAGCAAAGAGCGCAGCACCGAATGCAGTGGGCCCCCAAACCTCTCTACTCTTTCCTCTTTCCCCATCTTTCAACTTTTCCTTTTTCATCCCTGACCTCAACTCCCCCTCTCTCTGTATCTCGCGTTGACTTTTCTTGCGACAGAGTATATCCAAGACGGCCGGGCACCGGAGCGGGAGTGCTGCCTCGAGAGCCGTGGACGACGACGGCGAGGCCCACGTCGAGATCACCCTCGACATGCGGGACGATGGCGTCGCCGTCCACAGCGTGCAGGCCGTCGGCGGGGCGACCGACCTCGAGGACCCCAAGCTGGCGCCACTCGCGAGGAGGACGATCGGGTTCGTCCGTCCTCCGGAGCACCTTGTCCCGCTTCCAGCAGGTCTCGCAGGGGCCGAGGCGCATTGCCTCGCTCTCGCGGCGGCCGATGACGGCCCCACCGAGGCACTTGGACTGGACGAGGTCGGCAGCCACGCACGCGCTCAAGGGAAACAACCTCATCACCGCTGAGGCGTGCGGTGGGAAATGCTACTTATGGCCCATTATTGAAACAGTACCAATACCGTGTTAAAACAGTACTAAGATCCCACATGAAAATTTCCTAAATTTTCGGCGGGAAAATCCGTTTTGACAGCCCTAGTGCGAATTAATATTTTGCTTGTGCTTATCAAGCATTCTTTGCTTTCAATAGTACCCTTCGAGCCAAGCCAGCTCTTAGATGCAAAATTTTAAAGTCATAGTATTACCAAACTCACTCAACTACTCCCACTCCCACTCCTACCCCGATGCTTTTCTTACTTGTAATAAAGAACTTTTTCCTGTATTTTTTGTTTTTGACAATGTTTGATGGGATAGAATACAATTTAAACATAGGGCTTGTTTGGTTCAGAATTTACGAGGAGTTTTGAGACTCTAAAGTCTCTTGATCAAATACAAATAGCATTTGGCTCGTGTTCTACTCAACTTTCAGGAAATATCCAAAGGATCGTAAAGGCCTTTAACCCCTAGTAGCTCTGGAGGTACTTTGAAAAGTTGTATTTTCGAAATGTAACTACAATTTTTTTATTTATATTTTATTTTTTTAAATAAAGTAATTAAAAAATAATTAAAAATTAAAATAATAAAATAAATATCGAAATAATAAAAATAAGAATAATTAAAGAAAGTAATTTAAAAATAAAAAAATATTTTTACAAAAAAATAAAATATTATTCGAAATAATAAAAATAATTAAAAAATCGAATCGTTTACAAAGACTATTTTTTATTGAACAATATTTATGTTAAAGTTATATCCAAATGCACTTTTCAATTACAGTTTACCAAACAATATATACATTTCACCAAACCTCTTTAACTTAAAGGTATTTACATTTTTTTCAAAGATGTTTGCCTGAAGCTGAACCAAATAGGCCTACAATACATTTCTGCATATTTACTTCGTTCCTCTCAAACCTTTCACCCTTTGTTTTTGTCCGTTAGAAAAATGTGCTTTCTATCCTATTGTATGGAACAAACCAAATATCCTAGGTATCATTCTCTTCTTCTTACTTCTGTTCTTTATGCATCATTATTAGCCCTCGCATTATTATCTTTTTCTTACTTCTGTTCTTTATGCATCACTATTAGTCCTCGCAATATTTTCTGCCAATGATCGTGAGGGTTACGGTTAAGGCTATGGCCACGATCCATGTACATAAAACTGGCTGAGCAAAGCACAATTTGAACTCAACACGAAATTATCATACTTCAATTTGCGTTATTCATGAATATATTATGTACGTGCACTTATAATTTCTTGACATCAAATTAATAAAGTGTGCCCCATAGTTATCGTATTGGTATGAAAAATCGTATTGGCTAATGTTCCGCGTTAATTCGGTATATTTGAAATCATCCGTGTATTTTCAAACTCATCATGTAAAACGGCGGCAATTTTGTTATCACGAAAAGTAAAGCCACCTACTTCCAACTCGTAAGATTTTCATTCTAAACAAATGTTTTTTCGAACTTATCCCACGTTAGAAATTTTTCGTTCAAAAGATTAGAGGAAAAAGGTAAATGCTTAATGTACATCCATTCAACTCGCTAATAGAGAGAAGTAGTACGTATGCTTAATGATTGGTTATTTTCCCCTTATTAGATGTTTATTGAAAAATCATTAGCGATACAACCGTTGATTAAGAAAAAATCTTGCTCATCCTTCAACAAACAACGATAAGTCAGAAGAGAGTTGTCCTGTTCTTTTGGTGTCTGATTTCCCAAAGAGTGGAGCAACAATGCACCGCTATTTTATCCCGAGAGTTGCAGCTTATAACCCGAGCTCTTTCCCGTGCCTAAAAGAGAGAGAGAGAGAGAGACAAGAGATTGGTAAACGACACAATGACGACGGACTTTTAACCCCGCGACTTTGGCAGTTATCGTAGCGAAAAGGGTCGACATACGGGATTGTGCTGAACCATCGAATTTCGGATTTGGGGTTGTTTTAAGTAGCTGTCTTCAGCTCAGGTGCTGCGGCGGCCTCTCTGTACACCGGGTGAAGCGCGTGGCCATCGTTTGGAATGATGTGCACCCACTTGCGTCCGCTGAGCTTGTGCTTCTCAGACTGCACCAGCCCTTCTTTCATTGCAAAGAGGGTGTGATCTTTCCCAATTCCAACATAGTTCCCGGGGTGGAACCGAGTGCCCCGCTGTCGAACGATAATGTTTCCTGGTATGACTCTCTACAGAGTTGTCAATAGGAAAGTGTCATCACAGAGAGAATAAGAACGATGGGCTAGATTCACTTCTTTTACCAATGGCTTTTTCAGATGCATTTCGCTTCTTCCATTTCTTATGGTGGTCCTGCAATTACTGAATCAGTAGTCACTTAACTCCCCACCGAACTTCTTCACTCCAAGATTCTTCGGTTTTGAGTGTCTTCCGTTCTTTGTTGAACCAGCCGATTTCTTAGTGGCCCATCGCCTGAATAGCAAACTCAATCCTCCGCCAGATGAATCTTAAGCAAATAGAAGAAATTAATGCAATTAGAATGTCGTAAGACCACTGCAAGTGCCACTGCGAGAGGGGGAGAGACAGAGGCCTACCACTAGCACTGTTATAAACTGGGATGCTGGTGGTAAGCTCTTTGATACTAACTCTCCTACAAAATGATGTTGCGAAGTTCATAGTCTTGATCCCCCACACAATTTCAATTGAACCAAGAAGTTCCTGCAACAGCATGAAAATTTCAACTGGCAAATGTCTCTCTCTCTCTCTTTTTTTTTTTTTTGGGGGGGGGGTCAGAAACTGGCAAATGTTGATTAACTAATATTTCCCAAAAGGAAAAGTAAAAAAAGATCTGGCTCCAATTTTTTTTTCTGATAAACAATATTACTGCACAATTGACACATCATCTTCTATGCTCTGACCTGAATAGGCAATAGCATTTACTAAAGACAACAGATTAGTTTCTCTTCACTAAATGCACCGTCCATTTTTATCATTTTCTCATGTATCACTTTTCATTCCCTTTTTTTAATTACAAAAAAAAAAGATTAAGAAACTGATTATCCTTAATGCAGATTAGGAAAAAGAAAAACTAATACCCAAGTGCCATGTTTAAGTTTAACAAAAATGTAATGCAATCCTACAAATATAACATGAAACCAATGCAGATAGGTAATGAGGATGCTCCGGAATCATTGAGATCACTTAGGCCACGCAAAACATTGCCCGAATGGTGTCAACAGATTCCCATCAAACATGAACGAACCACAACTCGGTCGTCAAATCCGAGTGGTTAATGGTTCGGCGATCAAACCCAAACGTAATGGAGTTCAATATTTTAGGGGTCGGGTGCACTGTCTACCAAATGAACCGGTTCATCCAACATCACAGTAAACGTGAATGACACTATAGCCTATCATGAAACATGACTCAGAAATAAAATTAGGGCAAAAATACCAAAAAATGTCACGCATGTCAATTATTTGATGAAATGCCACATCTCCAATAACATCACTGCCAAGCAACCGTAGACATCCAGCACTCATAACTTATGTCTTGCTTGCGGAAATGATGCCTAAACATGCCAATATTATTAGGAAATTAATTACATGCTAAAACATCTTCATGAGCAATTAATTAAGGCAATGCTTAAATGGGACCAAGCTTCCTCTGTTTCACAATCAATAAGGGACGTTCGGCAAGTATCAACAAACACAGCCCACGATTTGCATAAAAAAAAAATGACACAGAGCATACCAAAATGATGCAAAACCGATAGTATGTCGATATTTTTCCTTTGTTTTAATTTTTTAATTACTTTATTTAATTATTTTTTATTTTTGATTATTTCTATTTTTAAATTTCGAATTTTTTTATTTATTTTTTATTATTAAGATTTTTATTTTATTTTAAAAATATTTTTATTTTAGATTAATTAATTTAATTATTTTTATTTTCATTATTTCTATTTTTAATTATTTTCATTTTATTTTACTTTATTTTATTTTTTGATAAAATTATTTTTATTTTTAATTACTTTCTTAAAATAAAAAGATTAAAAAAATTGTAGTTGCATTTCGAAAATGCATCTTCCCAAAGTGAGTCAAAAAAGTTACCAAACACCATTTATATTTGGTCAAGGGACTTTAGAGCCCAAAAGCTCATTTCAAATTCTGAACCAAACATGGCCTACATCTCCATCATTTTTAACATATTTAAGGCCTGGAGATTCAGATTCCACATAACACTTCCCTACATGAACGTACATGGGTGGACGATCAAAGTAACATGCAAAGGAAACCCAACATTCATTATGTGATTAAAAAATGACTATGAATAGTGAACAGCAGTACATGTAAAGTACACTTTGTATTTCAATGGCACAAATCCCATATTCAAGCGATTTTATATACAAGAGAGGTCCTTAGCATTGATATACAAGAGAGGTCCTTAGCATGAATTAATATCACCTATTCATACAAGTCACCTAAGATGGCATGAATGAGCAAAGCCAATTCGGGGTCCTAAACAAGTGATCTCGGCTCAAAGTAATGAAGGAGACAAAACATAGATACTTCATCCAATGAACAAGGAGTACAAATTGATATATTAAGGGTGAATTTCGGCCGAGCAGTAGAAAGGAATATCTAGAAATCAAATTGCAACATACAAAGTGAAATTGATATGAATAGAGGAAAACCATAACATGTGCAGTTATATTGAAGAAAGACTTTAGTCCTGGTGATGACCATAAGCATGAGTAAACACAATGTGACTGAAAATATGAGCAAATGTACAAAAAGGTAGAAATCAGCCAATAACATTTAAATTCATGGAATGCACAGCAACCGTTCGACAAAATGCTGCAACCAGAAAAAAGTATTCATGTTCAACTCGTATGCACGGACACGCACAACAAAGACAGCATGCCTATTCATTAACATACATTCTCAGCAACTCAGATTAGTCTATTTACGCACAGAGGGACATTGAACATCAACATAATGCACATATGGAGGCTATTCATTCAATACACAGAGTCTTAACCACATATATACAGGACATTCAGAAAGAAGCAGCAAATATAACCTAAAATGGCTACTACATCGCTCATGGACAGGATGTAATCTCTTGCAAGCTGAATTACACAAGACCTATCTTTACGCAACCAGGTCAGGAATTTCGGCGAATACGTTGCAGTCATCAAATTTTCTCTCCGAGTCAGCTATTCACATTTACAAGCATCACAAATGGATTCGAGAGACGTGCTGAACTCAGAATTAACATAGAATCGCTAATCTCACTATCAATGCAAGTAGTTCAGAGACGTCCACAGTTCCATTTCAGTTCGTCCTAGATGACCGGACAATTCAAAGGTAGCTCTGTAAATAAGCCATAGCAGTTCAAGTTTGAAGGTTCTAGTGCGCTAAGCCCGAGTTACAAACATACACTTCGCTAACAAATGACACGGAAACGGCACGAAACTTGTTCACGGAATCACGGTCGGGGAAACAGGAAACAATCCTAATACGAACTAAACTCGGGGTCAACACACATGAATCTCTGAAAGCTAAATCTGTCTAATACAAAGTGCGGTTTCCGTCGCGATGTGCTTTCCTACAACGAGTAAATTCGGATTCCTCGGTTTTGTAACGAGAAAGCAAAACAGAGAGATTCACCTTGTCTAACCGGCAAAAAGCACCTCCGAGAACGAAGATTAAGGAGAGCGTCGATGAGCCAGAAACTGGGAGGCAGGGCTAAGCTACGACGGAGAGTGAGGATGAAGATGAACTGGACGCGACGGAGGAGAACCGGCGTGACGGTGCTTGCGGTAGAGCTCCCGAAAGAGATGGAAAACGGACGTTTTGGGAAAATAATAACCGACTTTGGACTAGAGCGCAACGTGCTCTCTCAAATTTTTAATTTATTTAATATAACCCATAAATTAACCATAAATCAAATGTTTATTTGACGATGTGAATTATTATAAGTCGACTCAACATGTTTATTTTTCTATTCATTTATTTGAAAAGGAAATAAAATTAGGGATCAACATGCTCGCCGTTATTTGACGACGTGAATTATCATATCATGAATTTATATTAATAACCGTTTAAAATTAATTGATTAAAAAAATATTAAGCACTTTAGGGATTACATTGCATATTAAATCAAAGTTTAAGGATTATTCGTGTCATTTTCCCTTGTCTTTGAAATGACAAAAAAAAAATCCTTCTACTCGTGAGAGGAGGGAGTAGGGAAACAAAAACAGCAATTGGACCGGACAATGCTAGCTATGGGCCTAGGGAAGAAACAATTATGTTTTCAGCTATCCCACTCATGAAGTGAAAAGATTTAGGATTTTTTGTAGAACCTTCTAGATTGAGACTCGGCTAGATGATTCGAAAAATATATAGATTAAAACTCGGCCAATTGATTCGATATGTCGATTGATCTTAACTTTGTAGGAGGGTTAACTAAAGCCACTCGAATAAACGCACCCTCTTGTGTGCCTGTGGCACGGATAATTTACGTCCAAACTAGTTGGAATGATGATCTCCCCCCATCAGGCCCATGCCCAAACAAAATGAGCCCACTAACAAAGGAACTTGGGCCCATTACTGTGGATTCGCGCGTTAACACCCAAAAAGAAAGAATGATAAAAGCCCATCCGAATGGGAAGTGAATAAAAGCCCGGCCCATATGATCTCCCCCAGGGCCGATGCCCAAACAATTCAAGGTACAGTTCGAACGGGTTTAAAAGGTTGAGAGACTGATAGTGTCTCAAATCCTACGAAAGCAGGTTGCTATAAATACGTCGAGTTCACTGTGGAGTTTTTGGCATTAATAGGAAAACGAATCATTGTTAAGTCCCTGCATTTAGACCATTAGATTGCAACGCCCAGCACATGTTCGATGAAATTACTCTGAAATCTGATCGTGGGGTAATATCTATTTCTATCGAGTCTGAAGACACACAAATGTGGTTTGCATAATTTTATTTGATTTATTGGTCATTTAAGTATGATTTTTGTGGCATCTTAAGTAATCTCTGCATTTGTTCTATTTCCGGACTTGCTTATCGCGGGGGTCATCAATGTCTCTTGCCGGAGAACAAATGGATTCGGATTGCTGGATTATTCTTTGATCCTTTGAGGCATTCACACTGGCTTGTTTCTATCTGCTTCTCTTACTGGTGCGCCGCGAATGCTTGAAGTCTCTATCGTAACTCACTGAGGTTGATGGCCGATCGAGGTTGAGTCTGTTTCGATGACTGGAAGTTTGTCGCCGGAAATGGTTCGGTGACAGCCGTAATAGATGGGCGACGAAAGTTATCCGGTGATTGGCCGGTGGCATCGGTTGCTGACTTTGCGTCGGATGAAGATCCGAGTTCGTCTGAAGATGCTCACGGTGAGGAGAGCGAAACGGAAAACGAAGGAAACAGAAATAAAAGGGAAATAAGAGAAAAAGGAAATAAAAGTAATACTAATAATAAATAAAATGGGTTGAACATCAATGAGGCCGGGCCGGGAGTGAAGGGCTTGTGTTTGATTTGGGCTTAGGTTAATTATAAAATGGAGAAAATTGTCAAAAAACTTATAAACTATTTACATTTTTACCAATTTAGTCTTAAACTTTTTAAATTTGCCGATCTAATTCTAAACATTTTTCTTTTTACCGATTCAGCCTTATCATTGAAAATCATTGACGTGGACGCTGAATGTCCTACGTGGCACCCCTGGCAATAATTTTTAATATTTTTATTTTAAGAAATTGATTTTATCCTTTTTTTTTTGTTGTTGGTTTCAAAGTCAGCAAACCCTGCCGGAGTAGGGCTGATGGTGTTTGCCGGCCTTGAAGCCAAAAACAAAAAAAATGAAAAAAATTCAATTTTTTAAATAAAAGTGTTAAAAAATTTATTGTCGGAGTGCCGCGTATGACGTTCGACGTCCACGTCAGCAATTTTTAGTGATAGGAATAAATTGAAAAAAAGTGAAAATGTTTAGAACTGAATCGAAAAACTTAAAAGGTTTATGAATTGACAAAAGTGTGAAAGGTTTATGAATTATTTTGACAATTTTTCCTTAGAAAATATGGTTTGGACGAAATTGGCCATGAGCTGTATGGTCACCGACTACGCTCGCATTTCATTGGCCGAAGGAACAGGGACGGTACACTTGGTCGTGGCCAAAGGATTGTTCAATGGCCAAACACCAGGGAGGGTCCCCGCAAAATAAGGAGGGCTCTTATTTAAAAAAAAAAAATTTGGAGGATTGTCTAATGGCTTAACTAAAAATAAGGAGGATTGTTGAATGGTTGAAATTGAGTAGGGTTCCTATGAACGAAGAGGATTGTCCAATGGAGAGAGATCAACCGTTACAACCAGCCATGGACGAAACGAGAACAATCCTCCACCCGTCATTATGCGAGTTGGGAGCACCGGTCGTTTATGTTGTTTGGCTAGAACTATTACCTAAAGAGGGCGAATAGATGATTTTAAACAAACTTGGTAAAATAACTTGGAAATAAGAAATTCAAGTTTGATAGGAACTAGTTAATAGAACTCGTGCAATGTTTTTGCTAGATAGTAATAGATGCGAGTAAGAATGTAGAAAACGATGCACAACAGTTTGCAGTGGTTCGGCTTTTGGCAAAACCTATATTTACTTTCTCACACTAACGGCTTACTGATTGGATTCTATTAAGTAATCAAATGAGAAGTTACATAAAGATATGATCACTTGATCATAAGTACTTTCACAGAAACGAGTGCTGCCTCTCTCAAGGCTTCCCCACTCCCGATACTTAAACCCTATATGACACCACTCCCAAGATTTCAAGTAAATGCTCAAGTAGACAATTTAGAACGAGTGTAGCTCTCTTGAAAGAAGGATGCCGATCTCTTGATCTCTCGTACTTCTTTTTGAACATTGTGCTCCTTATATACTCTCCTCCTCCAAGCTTCCCGCTAAATAGAGCCCCTTCGAGGATCAATCTTCAAAATTAACCGTTGGTTAATTGATGTAGAAGGATCACGTAGCCATTGAAGTTGAGAGGATCAGAGATTTATGAGGATCTCCTTGCCCATACAATCAAAAGTTAGAATCCTTAAATCAAGCTTCTAATAAAGAAATATTATTTACGAGATGATTGCCAATCAATCAAGAGTCCTCGTATAGAAAGTAATAAGAACATCTTTATGATTATTGGACAATCAATTTAACTTAAGAACGAAATCCTCACCAGATAATTGACAATTAGTGACGAAAATTTAATTTGCTAAAGAATCTATAATAAGATTCAATAAACATTGAGGATTAATTGAAATATCTCGCCATATGAATTTCATATGAGTCTGCCTCTACCTATGAATCCTGCTTGTATAAGAATAAAAGCGTTAAGCACATTAAATATAAAAGGCATGAGATACATTTTCATCAAAATCTTTTCAACAAAGTATGGTAGTTTTTTTTTTATAACCGGGGTGTCCAGCCGTGCCGACGAGGTGACGCTCAAACCGACGGCGACTAACTAATCTTCGGGGAGGCACCGCAGGACCCCACCACCACGGTACTCCGGGTAAGACACCAGTGAATGTGGGCGAGTAAATTTCGATCCCGGGACCGCGAGTACTATTCAACAAGGTATGGTAGTTTTGTTTCCTTGAAAATCCAATATAATTTCTCAAGAGTTTAAACACCCAATCACCCTCAAGTTCAAGTGAAAAAGCAACTATGCAAAACGTGCATCTGAACAAGCATCGCTTAACTTGTGCCATCGTGGGTTCCATGGCATCCGATTTGCTCGACGTCCATCTTGACTTTTACTATGACCGACAGCCAGGGGGGGTTCACGGCTGTTGGCGAACGATGCACAGCGTCGGGGTTGTTGGTCAGGATTGTTCGGTGAACAACGTTTGAGTTTGTGTTCGTGCGAATGGGAGATTTTCTCGCGAGATGAGATGTTCCGTTGCGCAGTAAATCTTGACGTTTCGTTTTGTGCCCAGCTGGTTCGACGGTTAACCTCTGCAATGAACAATCCTCCTCGTTTGTAGGGTACCCTCCTCATCTTCGACCATTCAACAATCTTCCTTACTTGTAGTCAGGCCATTCAGCAATCTTCCATCTTGTGTAGAACTCTCCTCTCATTTGTGAGGGACCCTCCCTTATTTTGGTTCTGTTTGTTTCACGAGCAAAGTTTTCTTGAAACACATTTCCCTCGGTTTCTGGCATTTAGGAGTGGAAAATATGCCGTCAAGGAAAACAATTTTTGGGTCAAAGGAAGATTTTCTTCTAAAAATGAAGAAAATGATTTTCTTTTTTGATAAAGGAAAATCATTTTTCCCTTTATCTCAAGCTTCTCTTGTTCTCTCTCTTCTCCATGCTTGCCATTCTGATTCCAACGATAGAGCCGCGACGTGGAAGATCTTCGCCTTGATGGTGAGCTCAAGGCGAGCCCCAAGTTCGCCAAATCTAGCGAGGTCGAGGCTCACCTCGCTGATGGCAAGCTCGAGGCGGTGGTCAAGCTCCTCGGCGACGAGGAGGGCCATGAGATCAAGCTTGGCCATGGCCAGCGGGCTTGGGCTCACTAGATTGACAAACTTCAAGCTCGTTCGAGGCCAGTGGGCTACACCCTTGCCACAGGTGGTGATTTGGTCTAATAACCAACGGCCCCGTCATTTGAAAAAATGAAAAGAAAAAAAAAACAAAAAAATAAAAATTTGTTAAAAGGCGCTTATGGAGGAAAATCAACATGATTTTCCGGTTTTCACGCCAAATAACGAAAAATATTTTCTAGTGCATTTTCAAATTTTAGCCAAATGCCAAAAATTATCGGCAATTTTTTTTTTTTGGAAACGACTCTAGTAAACATTTTAAGAAAGTTTCGTATTTTTTCGCGAAACAAACGGAGCCTTTTTGCAAAGATCCAAGCCGCGGCACTTTTCGGAACCGAAATGGAAGGAGCTCGACATGTACACCTCCTCGTTGTCCTCCCCATCGTATCCTTCTCCGAAATCTTCCGCTTCTTCACCTTTTCCAAGCTACCCCACGTGTCCGCTCGCCTTCTTCCAGCAATCCACTGCCGTTTTCCTCTTCTGCGTTTTGGTCATCCTCATAACCTTCAAGGATTTTGGGAGTGAAAGTGCAACGTAGATTTTAGAAAACCCAACCATGTGGACTAGTGCGACGTCGTACAGGATGTCCACGTGGACTATTTTATTAAAAAATGCCAATTCATACTAAAATTTTAGTTATAAAAGCAGCGTAATATTTTTAGCCAGAATTTCTACCCAGATGCACTTAAAAAGGATTTTTTTTTCCTTTTGGATTTGATACTTAATTGAGCTGATGAAAATTTTTGGTACTAAAATGATCTTCATATGAAACTTTGACATTTTTTGTGTTCTTTTCCCGAGGAAAAAGTCATATCTAAAGCATATTTTGTTACATAAAATTGAATCGGGCAATTATTACCCTTTCGATATTTGAAATGGCGAAGTATTTTGTAATAATTTGAAATGATTATTTGTGAATAGTTGAAAAATATTTTGTGAAATGAATTGCGAAAGGTTATAAGTATCATTTGTGCGTATAGTTTATGAAATAAATTCTAATTAATGAATTAAATTGGCAAAGGATATGTGTTTTGTTTTGTGAAATGTATTATCATTTATGATGTGGATTCTAGATTCGATTTGTGGTTTATTTAGGAGTCATCCTGTTTAGTCCCAATCGAGGGCTTGAGTATGCATATTGTTTTCCGGACAACCTTTTAGGCTAAGCCATCGGCTGATGTAGGTGGTGGAGACCTAGCCGGGGGATCTCGGTGGCATTTGCGCAGGGCTTTAAGCGGACCACAGTTGGATATTGAGCACTAAATTGATCGACGGGATCGATGATTGATATTTGATTTGATATTGTGGAGTGAATGAGTATTTCTGACGCGCCGTTGAATAATTACGTTTCCTGATGTGCGTCTTTGCTCAATTATAAAAACGAAGCTATCAAGCATTTGGTCCGGTTCACCGCAAGAATCGGACCGAATCAACCGGTTCAAGGACGGTTCCCTCCAGTATTGGACCAATTCCATGTTCTAAAGACCTTAATCGGTCCGGTTCCAAGTTCCAGAACCTGGCAGAAGCGAGAGTTAGTTAACCCTAATTTCTATTTGTTCATAACTCACCTCTTGCCGCTGCCTCTTTCCCCTTCTCTCTTCACCTCACGACTCTCCCATTCTCTCCGACTCGTTCGTTGCTCACCTCACCACTCTCTCCTCACCCTCTCCATCTCCCGTTTGTTGCCCTCTAGTCAACACAAGGCTTTGGGTCTGTTCGCTTTTGATTCTTATTTTCGTAGTTTCGGCTTGGACAAAATTCATCATCGAGAGCTAAGTGCGCTGAGAAATTTTCCTTTTTGATCGGTAATTGGAGAATCGATTCATTCGTTAGGGTGCCCAAAATTTGATTTCGAATTGAGATCGAAAACTTTCAGTAGTGACATTATTTTTATGATGAACAATCTTCTTTGAGATGCGGGAAAAAATAAGTTTAGCCGTCTATTCTCTAACCACTAGTCTAAGCTTTTGTAATTATCCATTGCATTTGTATATCCGATTCCACACTTCTTATGATGTATATTTGCGGACATGTCCAAGATCATGATATTATCAAGGCTCAGTAATTTATCAAATGGGACTACAGAAGTGTGACCTAGCGACCACATCCGAGTTCTACCTTGAATTTGGCCTTGCAGGTTCTATTTTCCAGATTTTCAAATATAATCTGTCGGCTCCCCGTCTTTAGAATTGGGAACTAGGTCGACTCCCTTATAAGCTGACGTTGAACTGATCGAATTAGTCGGGTTCGAGCCAGTTCCCGAGTTGGTGTGGTTGCTCACCTCTAATTTTCATGATTGTCCAATGTCAATTTCCTTCTTGGTAAGTAAATCGATAGAACCCTCGAACAAAACCAAAAGCTCAAGACAGATCCAAAGCTGGAGAATCATCATGATACGTCACAAGTTTCCATGCCATAGCCGCTCAAAAGGGACCAAAGTTTGTTTAAAGAACTAAAGGGTAAAGTGACGTCCCTCAGCTCCTTGACTGATCCAATTTCTTTGAGTGGACCCCTCCACAAAGTACTTCAAGCCAATATCTTTAGACCTTCCAATTCATATTTGGCCCCGACATAAATGACTCAAAAGTATAGAACTTTAATGCTCCACTATTGTTATTTTTAAAGAATGCAACCATCACTTTGTCACACCAAATAAAAAAAAAATCACCATCATGTCATGAATAGTCGGACCGCTTCCACAGTGTGAGTGGACCATAAAACTTTGTTAATACATATATTACATATGCTCCTACAAAAGTTGGCCCTATTAGCAATTTTCTTTGACCCTTTCCTAGTATAATATTGTTTTTATTTTTATTTTTATTTATGTGGGCTAGGTTAGAGTGAGGAAGCATTAAAGAAGAATCCCACCGACGATATCTTCTTGTTTCCCTCCTCCCTCCAGAAAATGACAACACCCCCCTTCTCTTTCTTAGCACCTTCCCAATACTAGAGTGTGTATGCATGCACAAGGAGGAAAGAAGAACATCGTTGCCATATTCTCTCTCTTGATGATATACTGAGTGATCGGCATGGGGAATTGCCTCTTTGGAGGCTTCGGGGAGGCTAATCAAGAGCTCGTCAAGGTGGTGGCGCCCAATGGCGGGATCATGGAGTTTCACGCCCCGATCACTGTCCGATCCATCGCAGACGAGTTCCCGGGCCATGGCGTCTTCCACGCGCATGGCCTCTTCTGGAATCCGCTCCCTCTCCACGAGGAGCTGGTGGTCGGAGAGTCGTACTACTTGCTCCCCTACAGCAATGGCAAAGGTAGCAATTCGCGCCGAGGTCATAAATTGTTGCTAGGTAATGAGGTTGTGAGAGAAGGCCATGTCCGGTCCAATAGCATACCGACATCGCTCGTCACGCCGTACCGGATGTCCCTGGATTACCAAGGCATGTTGAGGAGGTCGTACACCGAGGTCCTCTCTAGGGATGGTGGCAAGAGCAACGATGGCTTTTGGAAGGTAAAGCTCGTGATTTGTCCGGAGCAGTTGCTCGAGATATTATCACAAGAGTCCCGGACGCAGGAGCTGATCGAGAGCGTTAGAGCCGTCGTGAAGTGCGGGAACGGCTCGGCATCCGGCGGGTTCTCCGACCAGTGGAGCCTCCCAAGCAGTGCCAGTAGGAGTGGTTCCTCTAAGAATGAAGGCCTGGTGGATATTTAGTTGGAATATTGCGTTTCCTGTCTACTGAAGGCATAGGAAGCCGTTCAAAACGCAATCGGTCGATCCAACGCATTGTAATGTTCTCTCTATTTTACGCATACCGGGTAATTAACGGGTCTCTCCATTGGACCAAAATCAAATTGACAAGTAGGTTGTAATGTTGGATCAAGAACTGGGCGATTCTATGGTGTCACTGAGCCGAATTTGGGAATTCAGCTAAGCCCTCAGTCCTTTTTTTTTTTCCCTCTCTCCGGAAATTTTTTTTCATTTCACTTGAAACAAAAGATACATAACTTCCAAGATAAAGATGAAAATCAAACAAAGTAAGTAAATTTAAAAGACAAATCAACTTAGTACAACGTGTAGAGATCCGCTTGATCCGATCGATCCACAAAAACGAATTTGTCATAACATAATCCAGATCCATTTTTTTTATCCTTCGATAACAAAGATTCATTCTCTTCATATATTTTATGAAGTAGAACCAATAAAAATATTTTTTTTCGATTCATCTGTGAAGTTGAATATCTCATTCAAGAATTATTTTTAATCTAAAACGTAAGAATCCATAGAAAAGGCATGTGGCAGCCAATCACCAAGTGATGAGCACACGCAAAGATTTCCCTATCCAGTAACTACTGCTTTGCCAAAAGGCGGTGCGCACCTAAGTTCGGCATCTCCAATGCACACCGTATAGAGAAAATACAGAAAATACTTTGTAAATTCCATATTTATTTTTAGATTCGATTAGAAGAGTGCCCAAATCTAAAACTAACTCTAGATCGAGCATGAATGCCTACAAAAGGGATATCAATTGATCACAAAATTATCATAAGATAAGCCAACTGCTAAGACAGTAGAGGACTATATGGAGTAGGGGTGATTGATTCCCGTTTCGATTCCCAATTTTTTGAAATCAAGAATCGGACCGATTGGTCCCTTTTGGTTTCCATGCTGTTCCACTGGATTGAAAACATGCCAAAAAAATGGCAGCTATAACCACTTGCACACAATTTTGACAAAAAAAATCATGCACACAATTATATAAAGGAAGCACTTTATCTGCATATGTCCATGGCCAAAGGGAGATAAGGAAGAAATTTTTTAGGTGTCCGGCAAGTTTTGGAGGGTGACGCATGTGATCAGTTTTTGATCCGATCTGGTTCCCCTTAAGAATTGGGAATTGGACCGGTGGTCCTGGTTTCCAATTTGTCGGAACCGGCAACCGGACCGACCATCCAGGGAACCGGACTGGACCGGACCGACAAATGGACCGAATCGGACCCGATCAAAAAAAAAGTGACCAAAATTATTCTCTAATTGTTGAAATTAATAACGTTATAGAACTTCAATGTTTATATAAAATGACTTCTTAATAGAAAAAAAATAAGAGGCCCAAGGAGTCGAAAGAGATTCATGGATCGAATTAGAAAAAAATTAAAAAAAGTACCGGTCCGGGCAGTTTGGTTCGGTCCTAGAAACTGGGAACTGAGAATTGAGAACCGAGAACCAGACCGCCCGGTCATCGGTCCCAATTTTAGGAGCCGAGAACCAGACCGGACTTCTATAGAACCGGGAACCGAACCACCGGTCTTGGTCCGGTCCGGGCGGTCCCGATTCGAGTGGTTCAAGTTGCTCACCCCTAGTTTACACACTAATGAAGGCTCAACATAGAATTTCTTCATGGAAGAAAAGGGAGTTTGTCCACATTGTGAACTTATGCACAAACAAGTATAGAAGAAAGTGGGAAATGCAGGAGAAAGAACAAATCATAAACTTAGATTTAGGGTTACTTTTATTTAAAAAAAAATTGATCGGTTTGTTTTAGGTGGTCTGATCCAGCCTTGGTCCTCTAGAATTGGGAACCAGATTGCCTAGCCATTGGTTCTAACTTCAAGAATCGCGAATTGGATCGTCGGCCTTTAGAATAGGGAATTGAACCACCGATTTAGGTCTGATCCGGGCGGTCCTGGTTTGGTTAGTTCGATTTACTCACCCCTAATATGGAGTAAGTACTGAAGTTGAAGCGAGTGAGCAAATCTGAAATAGCAGATTCTTCAAGGGGCTCACGTTTTGAAACTTCTGAGCTCATCAAACAGAACCCTCCACTTGGAAGAAGTCAAAGGGGTGGTCCATCTGCAAAATTAATGAAGGGGAGAAGCTAGAATAAAGATTGAATGGAAAATTTAGAGGGTGAGGGGTAGGGGGAGGGAGATCCTCTCTCTCCCTTGGAAAATGTCCATGTGGAAAGAGGTATTGGGTGGTGCTTTTTGGGAGGGGGGCGGACTATGATTCAAGGGAAAAAGAACAACATCAGTGTCAAAAGTTATGTATGGAGATAACTTTGGTGCTAGAAGTTTCATTTGAATTACTTAAATGATATTTTTCCAAAAAAAATGATCGCTTGAGTGCCAACTTCGATATGCATTGT
The DNA here is from genome assembly GCA_016432845.1 of Psidium guajava. NCBI lineage: Eukaryota > Viridiplantae > Streptophyta > Magnoliopsida > Myrtales > Myrtaceae > Psidium > Psidium guajava. The sequence continues at coordinate 7,657,706 of CM028230.1, read as the reverse complement.
TGAAAATTTGATGTGATATTATTTTATTAATATTTGAAGTTGACGTTGCTCCGGTGAGATCTAATCAACAATCGAAAACGTAAAAATTGAAAAAAAAAACAATTATTAAAAAAATACAAAAATAATTAGCTTACAAAAAGAAAAAAGTTAAAATTGGAAAATATCCAAAAAATACAAATTTTATTTAAGATATATTGAAAATTAGGCTAAAAATTAACAAAAAATTATAAAAAATCAAAAAAAGAAAGGAAGAAAATAAAATGTAAATCCAAAATAGGTAGTGAGTTTGGGGTATGGCCAGTGGCGATCATTGAGCCTCGGTCAGGGGCTAGCCACCCACGTCGATTGCAAGCGAGTGCTTATAGTCTTCGAGCAAGGGTCATGGCTCTCTCTCAAACCAGACAAGGGTCTCTAGCTCTCATTTAGGTTTGGTCAAGGGTTGCCACTAGCGGCCGACCCCCACTAGTGGTGGCCCTCATTTGCAGCTTCCCCACTACCATCGACAATGGTTGGTAGTTGTTGGGGCGGTGGCTATAAGGGTTGGTTCTCTATCTGAAACCTTTTTTTTTAATATTAATTTTAAGATTTTTTGCTAAATTTTTAAGCTTATTTTTAATTTTATTTTAAAAAAAACTTTGTATTTTAAACTAATTTAATTTTTAGCTAAGTTTTCAATTTTAATTTGATTTGTTTTAATTTATTCTAAAGTACAAAAGTCCACGCGGATTTTTTTAAAATGTCATTTCATATTAAAAATTTAATTATTAATGCCACGTGACAATTTTGGCCAAAATATTTTGTCAAAAGCACTTAAAAGATCCTTTTTTTTCCCCTCTAATTTGGCACTTAAGCCATCCGGCGAAAACTTTTAGTACTAAAACAATCTCCATACACAATTTTTAACACTTATACCGCCCTCCCATGATTCAAGGTGTGATATTCGCAGCCCTTTGGTTGTTAAGGAAGAAAAACAAGGAAAGGAGATATTATATTATGGGAAATGATGCAGGGAGGATCCCAAGATCTGGATTAAGTGGGCTTTTTAAGTCAAATTAGGCCGGTCTCAAATTGAATTGGGCCATTAATTAAATCCTCCTTTTTTTCAGTTCTCCTATTCCTTGTATTACTCATTTTAAAATTGGGGTAATGATTATGGGGAGGCCCATTGCAGCATAGACCGATTGGATTGAGATCGCATGCTGGACCTCAGCTCAACATGCTTATGGCCAGCCTGGTACTCGATTAATGGACTGGATCACTTCAGGTTAATCGCTCTGGTTTTGATTGAGGCCTAAAGGACCCACGCCTCTTGGATTCCACAAGTGGGGCCAAAGCCCTCATCTACAAAACCTTGTTTGTGGTGCAAACGCACCTTCCTAATTTTCTAAGGCTGCGTTTGGTTATTCAGATACCAATTGAAACATGATAAAATGAGGTGAGATTAGAAATTTTCCGAACTGTGGGATGCATGGAGGACGGGATTGGAAATCCCATTCTCGAGCCCGTCGTGATGTCCAACAAAAAAATAACAAAATCTCATTTCCCGACACCTCTCGGAAGGACTCTTCGATTCGATCTCTTTGCACCCTAAGATTTGTGCTGGGGCTGCCAGTGCCATCACGTCTTCCGCCAACCCAACCCTCCCATCCTCCGGGAAAAGCCTAAACGGTGGAGCCACGATGCCAAGCTAGGTCACGGTGGATGTGTTGAGTGCATAAAGAGGCCTTAAATTCGAGTTGGGTCTGTTGATGATTAATCAGGGCATAAATGGTGTAGAGCCTAGCACTGACGATGGGGCGATAGGAACTGACGGTGCCGGGGGGCTATGGAGGGTGACAGCGGGAGACGGAGGCGGGCCATGGTGGCACCGGGCGTCGAGGGTTATATTCAGATAATATCCAAACTTTCTGTTGCCCAAATACGGGGATAGGGTAAAAGTCTTCCCCCGGCGCAGCCGATCACGTGATATGTACAGGACCAAGACTCTTCTTACGATCATCGCGTCAATGGACAAGCCTTGTCAACGGCCTACGCTATGGGGCGAAACAGGACGGCGCCAGCAGTGCAAAGGAAAGATCGTCTGCAACCGTCGTAAACCGCCGTCACCGACGCGCGATCTCCTCTAGACCTAATCAGCACCCGTGCCTAGAAGAAAAACCACTCGAGAGACCCAAAAGTCAAAAAGCCAAAGGGCCATGCGTTCGTTCGATTCTCCAGCCCCATGCAGCGACAGAGATCTTGCAACTACTGCTGCGGCTGCAGCCATGTCAATCTCAGGACGGGCGGCATTCACCTTTTGATTCCGCCATCTTTACTGAACATCTCAAGGAAAAGAAAAGAGAAAAGAAAATGGCAAAAAAAATAAAATAATAATAATAATAATAACACAAGGCGATGTAGATGATTGACTAATAATTGCACGATGGACAGGCACCTTTCTTTCCCCCACCCCCACCTGATAAAGTGGCTTTGTGGAGATTCTGTTCGGAAGAAGCTTCACCTGATTTAAATCGCGGTTAAATCATCTTTAGCTGAAACTTTAATTGATTCTTCTTGGTTGGTAAACATGGGGCCTTTACACACCCTTATCTATGGACACTGACGATCTTGTACGTACCAAGCGGGGGGCCGACCCTTCTTCCCATTCTGGCCAACTTTAGCAGGGATGATGGGTTTGGTTTTCGGACACGTCCACAAAGTACGATGGAGAGAATATCTTCAAAAATGGGCGTGAAGACGGATCTGGCGGCCAAGTTTTGGGGGATTGTCGGGGGGAGACACCACCCTTGATACCATTTGTCGGATTGACGCTACTGAAATCTGAGGTGGGATGGCCATCGAGAGAGTACAAGTTCAAACTTGCTAAAATATCCAGTACAACTTGTATTCACTCAAATGCTTGAGCCAATGGCTAAACCGTACCCTCGCTGAGCCTTCTTTCACTTAACACTCTCATACATGCACCTTAACACTAATTGGTCAAATACCTAGCAACAAAACTCTGCGCGTCTAATTTAATTGCCATCCGATGTTGTAAAGATTTGCTTGCTTCTATATGCACCATGATCGCTTTGCCCTAATCATCTCCGGCGCTCGTATTTGCGGTATTTAGCTTAAGCAGAGTTTCTGTCTTGCGATCGGCATTAGTTATTTGTCTTGTACAAATACACGAGATTTGCGCACGCAAGCATTCTAACCATAATATGAGGAAATCGCCCTTTTATGGTACGCTCGGTTCCACACGGATATCGCATTTGATATAGAAACTAAGAAGACATTAAGTACGTCTGAAAATCACCAAAGTCCATTAAAACAATATTTAGAAATACTGCTTTGTTTAAAGCATCTTAGACTCGCATTTCATCGAACAGTGTCTTGAAATCACCGCAAGAACGTGCAATCCGTGCCTAGAAACCAAAGAAAGGCTAGTGCGGTCACATCTACTTGGATCCCATTCAAGGATATGATGGCCACGACTAAGGCACTCTATAATCTCCCTTGCTCGAAGAGGAACAGCTTCTGTTTCACTTTTCCACGATTTCTAGCTACGAGGTCTTTATCTCTGAACTACATTCTCTGACTTTGCTGGCGAACCGGAATATTAAATTTACAAGACGTGTTGCTGCACTCAGTTAAATACATTTAAAAAACCCATGGTCAGGTCCTTGCCCTAGAAGTGTGAAGAGACGAAGAATTAGGGTCCTATCGGTCAGGCATGCATTAGCCGTAAAGAAAGGCAGCAGTGTTCTTCATATACGACGGCGAAAACCGGATTGCGGAGCAATCTCAGTCAACCACACGGTGCATGATTTTTCATGTCCAAAACAGTATACAGAACGAAATCGTGACGAACTTTCAAATCGCAGGAGACTCGTCATGCAAGCTTCTTCTACCAAGTGTTGTTGATTATTCAAATGTTTTCCAGGCATTTATTATGAATTATGCACGAGAGATTCCCTTTCACTGTCCAAAGTCAGAGATAAACAAAGCTCTTGATCTGTTGCGAGATTCTGAGTTTCTTTTTTGTACAGCCGCGCGGTCTCATTTGATGTGAAAAGCCTTCGAGTTCAATTATTTAGTCGAGACTTTGGAGTGATCGATCCAGAACAAGGATGCCACAGTAAGATTAATAGATTCTTTCGACATGTGCAGATCATTATTGTCCGCGGAGGCGGGAGAACGAAATCTTTGAGAAACGATGAAACAAGCACAGTGGACAAGCATCGTAAAAGTTTTGGGAAGGAATCTTCCAAGGTTATGCACCGAATTGTAGATTGGAGAAAACTTCGCACTCTCTTTCTTGGAAACTTACTTCGGGAGCGTCTCTTTTATGTGAATGAAGTCCTTGTCTTCTGAACGATTTTTGAGAATCATCATCTTTAATAATCACCGCTTGCTGCTACAATCCACTAACCATAGCTTATATTTAGGCACGAATACATATGAAACATTAACAAAGTAAAAGTTTCACTCTTAAATATCATTTAAAATGGAAGCTCATGTTAATTGTTTCAGATTACACACTCATCATTAGATGCCATGAAATACTGCAGCATCACACGAATACATATATCAAGAATAACGCAAAAACTCGTTATAGGTTCCAAGTTCTAGGTACTTAGAATGTCATAGAACCTACTCGTCGTAACAAGTTCTCCAATTTTTTAGAATCTAGAACTTACAATGCATACCCTGTAACTTAGAATCAGACATATTCCCCACAATTTTGTTTTTACGTTCCAAGTTCTACCCTGGAATCATGCTCACCCCTACCAGTAATCATCTATTATATATTAGATGAGAGACTATCATATAAATTATCAGATTAGTGGGTTGTCAATGAATGTCGAACACCCCAGCTACAATAAAAGAAAAAAAAAATACAAAAGTATGACAATACGAAACTAATTTGGAGCCATCTTGAACTACTCAACACCAAGCATGACATGCTCACCACTCAATGTGTTCAAGTTAAGTTTCAAACATCGAATTTATTTGTCGAATCGAGCTCAAATTTGGGACTTTTTCACGTTGGTTCAGTTCAATCACATTTCTAGACTTGTGTACTTCAGTGATTATCGGTTAAATATTAGATGAGGGACCATCACATTCAACACATGATTAGACGGCTATCGATAATGCCAAACACCCTTACGGCATAAAGGACAAAACAGAGAAGTACGACAATACGAAACTAATTAGGAGCCATCTCGAATCACTCATGCAAGTATTAGGTCAAGTCGAACTAAATGGGTTCAAGCTTGTTAATACCAAGCCCGACATGCTCATCACTCAACGTGTTCGAGTGAAGTTTCAAACATTGAATAAATTGGTGGAGTAGAGCTCAAGTTTGAGACATTGTCGGTTCGATTTGGCTTGATTATAGTCCTAGATTTGTGTGCTCCAGGAATTACTTGCTGTATATCAGATGATGGATCGTCACGTTTAACACGGGAGTCAGCTGTCGAAGAAAGCCGAACACCTAGATGACATAAAAGAAAAAAGAGAAGTGGTTGTACTCCAACTTCTGGGGCGGTAAAGTATTCCTAGTAATTATTGGTCCCAATATCGCTGGAATGTGTGCAACCGAGCAGAATAATTCCACTTTAACTTTGGGCAAGACTTACTCGTGAGGCAGCAGTAAATATTCCTCTTCTGGTTGGAATGTGTGCAAAAGAGGAAGATAAATTGCACTTTAAACTCTAGGAAAGAGTTCTTTGTCATGCAGCTGTGAATATTCCCCCATTTTGATGGAATGTGTGCAAAAGAAGAGAATAATTTCACTTTAACTTGGCCAAAGACTTGCTTGTCATGCAGCAGAAGATATTCCTCTTGGGTGTGTGCAAAAAGGAGGGAGAATTTTCGCTTTATGCAACAGTAATATTCCTTCTAGTTTTCTGACAAGAAGTCCTTTTAGTACTCTCAATTATTATGGCTGTTGCATATTCCCGAGGAAATATTTTTATTACCAAGAAATCTAGGCCTCGTTTTTGTCTTCATCCAACAATGTTGCTTCCTTTATTTTTGAATTCTTTTGCTCGTTCGATATTCGAATTCAATCAAAATTAGAGATGTTGGAAAATTGGATTTTTTTAACAGTTGATTGGATTTTTAATTAAACTATGCATACATGATATTCTTTTATTTACTGTGAGATTAACGGCATGTTGAGAGCAATAACAAAATAAATAAAAAAATATATTCATTTTTTCAAGAATTTATTGCTCATAATATGCTGTTATTCTCAGAAAACTATTATGTTAAGAAAGTCCTTTTTAATTTTGGACATTGCGGATCAGAATGAAATGTTACAACACTATTAGTTGTAATGAGTTAATTTTTCCTTCTTCATCCTTTGATTATTTGCAAATCAAGAACTTAAAGAGGATAAGGATATCATGACTTCATAAGCTTTTACAATTTCCACATATTGTCATCAAATCATTTTTTTTTGTTCAATGTGATTCCTAAACGATGTAATTTTTTGTTCATGCTGGTCATTGATCGAAAAAAAAAAGAAAACGGGCAAAAATGTTGCCGTGAACGCAAATTCTTTTAGATTGTCATTGAATGAAATGATGACATATGATGTGGCATTTCGAAAACATAGATGGATTTCGAACAAACAACTAAAATTTGAAGACAATAAATTTGCAAGTCGAGATATGGGCGGCGTGGTGGCATGCCCTTGATCTCCGGCGAGATCACAACCTCACCGAAGAGGGTGGCGACTGTCACCACTTACTGGCAAGGGCAACTCATGCTATTAATGGCAGCCGGGGTCACGACCCTCGTCAAGATCCCTGATGAGGATTATGACCCTCGCCGCTGCTCCTTGACCTTGCATATGACTGTTGAGCTCGACCGGGACGAGGGCGGAGACCATCCCCATCCCGGATTAGGACCTTAACGGAGAACTCGCGGCTGCTTCCCGTTGCTTATTATTACAATCGATCACCCCACTTATGCCCATCCAAAACAGAAGCAAAAATCTCCGAGATACCATTTAAGGAGCAACCAACGATGAGTTTCACTTCTCATGTTTTCTTGAAATTTCTCCTTTGTGGAAAACTATTTTGAAGCGGATAATGGGATTGTGCTTTCGTGTTCCACGAAGAGTTCGCGGATCGATTAGGTACTCCCGAATCCAGCAACGGCCGCTAGGCCTCGTCGATGCCCATGTCTAGGCAACGTGACCGCATTGCCAACCAGCTCAACCCCCTCCGACTAGCTCATTCCCCTCGGTTTTACACGGATCACGTCGCATAAATTGCGATAATTCGAAAACTAACAGTGTGTTTTAATTCTCAAAACTACTATGCTCCTCAGTGGGACTTAGGAAACATCTCCTCTCCAAGAACAGAATCCCCACTTCTTATTGTACAAAAGACAGAGAAAATCATGACATCTGACATGGAAACATGTCAAAGCAACATGACCTCACAATGGAAAGGGCGAGTCTACCACCTCGAGTTTGGGACACCCAAACAAACTTTAATTTCTTCACTGTCCAATGTTGTACAGATCGAGTTAGGGGGATTAGTACTGTCGCTTTATTTCAGCTAACAACAATCCGACACTGCCCGAAAACGAAGAGCTTATAACGGACCACCATCGCTAATCGACAAGAGCCACTGTTATTCCCCAACAAGAACTTTTGCGACGATGACACACACTTTGAAGGAGTGCTTTTTTTCCTTTTCTTTTTGGCCGAAAGAAGAAGTGCTTTTTTCGATCACTACAAAACAAGAAAACGTCGCTCTCTCATGAACGTTCTATACTTGTTTGCTCAAGATTGGAGGTTGTTAGTGCATAGTTCTTATTTCTTTGGCTAATAATTGTTTATGCACTCAAAGTCTAATTTCTTGATGAGGGTATCCGGAGAAATTTGCAAATCTCTTTGTTGTTGTTGCCCACGGACGATCGCGACATGCACCCCAAATCCGACCACTGTTGACGTCGGCATGACCTCAAAAAAGGATTGCTTCTCATTCAAATTACGTAGCCCTCTCCTAACTACCATGGCAATACAAAAGTTTCATAAAATATTGCACGTTGAACCAATCTCCTACCCTACCATTTCGTGCGCTGTCTTCTCTCTAGAAAATCTCTAGTTCGTCTAGAAACGATAATATAGAATTACACATCATCCGTACTGTTCGGAATGCTAACGGGTGGTATCAATTTTGAACATTTTTGTTGTTTCAATTAAAAAAAAAGCATCATGTACATTTAATCTCGAACTATTATATTTTTGGGTCGTCATTACGGCAAATTGTGAGATATTGGGCAACTTCGATAAAAGGAAAGAAAGAAAGAAAGATATTGGGCAATTATATTGCGCAAACAAGAACCTCTTCCTAAAATGTCCATAAACATTACTAACATTGTCAATATCGCACGCTAGGAAAAATATGTAATTCCATAATTTTATATGAGATTATCAGATAATAAATTTTACTTCACCATTAACCATTCGGTAACTTAATTAATTTCACTTCATCTTCATGTTGAACAACTGTCGGATCTGTACTAAGTTTTCATAATATACGATGATATCATTTCCAAATTAACTACAAAATAAATAGCACTTTTGTATTTATGTATATGATATTGTGGTACATGCATTTTTATATGGTCATTATTTAGTGGCACAACGGAATTCAAATCTTAGGATACTCCTTTTTCTTTTTCCTTTTTCTTGTTACTCTAAAAATGACCACATTAATAGCTAGATGAACGGAATTAAGTGTCCATGGCAAATGGATTAATTGCATAATCACGTGAGTTAAAAGCTCAATTGCATAAATTTAAAATTTTGGTTGCTCGATTGGGCAAATGGCATAACTTTCAAGGACTGACCCCAAAATACCCTCCTTTCATTAAAACCCTACCTAAAATCTAGACACGTTTTGATTATTATTATTATTATTATTATTATTATTATTATTATTATTAGTTAATAATGAAATGATAAAGGGGAATGTGGGGATAGGGTGGTGAGATGTCAAGTGCGTCAGGTGAGTAAAAGTTAGTTGCTCCGTCAATTGTCAGCTGAAAGATCATCATTAAGCATGGAATTTTGTGAAGTAATGACAATGATTAGGGTTTGGACACAGAAAAGACCAACAACAACGTAACGAACTTCCATTAGGGTTTGGGAAAAAAAAACCCTAAAAATGAGGAGAAAAGAAAAACAGAACATAAATCATTCGAAAATATTTTTTTGATGCTCTTGAAACGTGCCAGATTTATCTATCAGAGTCGATCCTTACGTGCCAAATAGTACGATTGCGAAAGAAAATATAAAAATTTATATTGCTCGATATGTTGGGAACGATCCAAACAAATTTCAAACCGGTGCTTTTGAAAACACATCAGAATTTTCTTGTAAACTACAATATCATCATCGTAATCGTAAGCATCTCCGTTTGTAGGCAAGTGGGTTTGAAGCACATCTCGGTAAGCATCATATGTCTTTCACTTATAAAAAAAAAAAAACCATAACCATGGTCATAGACATGTGGTGCGCAGTTGTTGTGGTGACCAGATTTGTTAAAAGGAGAGGGGGTATTATTAGTCAATAGACATAGTTGTTTACTTAATGCGTCATATGTCACGCAACCGCTTTACATAATTCTAAAACTTGGGATTCGAGTGTGTATCTCTAGAGATTTCGCTCAAGGTGATCACGGATCTTGTCATTGCGTTGGAGACTTCATTGGTTTCGGCATGGAATCCACTCATCTTCCAATTCGCTCCTCAAATAAAAAAATGTGGGAAGTTTCCTTCGCGTTGGTACAAGGAAGAACATGTGAGTAGATGAAATCATTGGGTGGGGTTGGGTCGGAGCAGGCCCGATCTTCGATGTTCTCTAGAGAAGGGTCTGGGGAAAGAATAGGAAAGTGTTAAAAGTAAGGTTTCCAAAAAGCCACTACTGTATGTAAACTGATTTTTTTCATTTATGTTGATGGAAAAAGTTATACAAGCGTAACCCACCCATCGGTGGCTGCGTTGGTAAGGATTAGACTATCGGGGCTCATGCTAAGCTTGCTCGCGGGTCGCAGAGTCGAAACTTACTCGCCCTTCGATGATTTAAGTGGAGGGTCGTGGTGGTGGGTTGTTGCGCTAGCCCCCTCCTCCTGAGGACTAGACGTGCTTCACTGTTGGTTTGAGCGTAAGCTCGCCGGCCGTGCGAAACTTCGATCATAAAAAAAAAACAAATAAAAAAAAATTTATACAAGCGTATGTTGCATTGTCGTCACGTTTTCTATGAAATTTCTTCTAATGTACCACAAAAAGAACTCTTATATCATTGGAAAAAAATTTCAGGTAGAGCATCAACATTTGACCACGTACACAGTGAAAGCTACTTATGACAAACTACATCTCAACTACACGCGTAACCGGGTCCAAATGTTATCTGTGGAGGGGTTTTTTGTTTTTATGATGAGAAAGTCAATTTAAGTAAATAATCTTGATCCATGAAATATCTCCACTAATTTATATTTCGGGTAAGAGACAAATAAAAAAAAACTCTATTATTTTTGTCTTTTTGAGTTATTGATACCATTGCTTGCTTACCTAGCAAAGCACAGAAAAAAAAAACTCTATTTTTGGGGTTTTCTATAAAATAAAAATCATGGCAATTGTTTATTTAGCGGAAACTCCGGAGTTCAAATCTTTCCGGGCCTCATTTACTTCCCCCATTAAAAATTTCTACGCCTAATACTAGGAAAAAAGAAGAAGACCAGATTAAGCATGAGGGAGAATGATGCCTTTATCTACCAGTTTAAACTTTTAAAATAGTTGATAGTGATCCCCACAATATCTCACAATCTATACAAAAGTCGTATAAATTACTTTCCACACAAATCGCATCATTTTTCAATGATGTATCAAGAGTGGTAAGTGTGGTGTTCGTCTATCAGTTTATACAGGTTAACTATTCCATTTGAGACGCCACTCTCTGTACATTGCAATGTAAAATTGACAACTTTTATAGTTTTCCAGTCGTTCTCTATATATATATATATATATATATTAAGCAACTATGTTTATTGACTGATAATACCCCATCAAAGTCTCTCTCTCTATATATATTTTAAGCAACTATATCATGGTATTTTTTTTATTTTTATTCTCCAATAACGGGATTATTTTCAAGAACTGCCACGATAACACTTGTTAAGCAATTAATCGACGGAATGCGATGCAGGCTGCCTCATACCTTGCGCAATTAATCTTTCGAAAGTTGGATATTTTCTCGCCAAATATATTTAACAAGTGCTCAGAAACTGCTCGTCAACAAGTCCCTGTGGAAATCCCACTAAATTAAAGAATTATTAAGCACATTCCAGTTCATTTCTTCTTCTTTTTGTCGGGCATTCCAGTTCATTTCTATACGTCCAAATCTTGATGTAAACTAGACTTATCTTTACGTCAATATTCTGCAGGTATTATTACCAAATGAAAAGACGTGTCGGTGATTTTAGACGATCCAGCGCGGAATAAAAAGCCATAAAAAGATAGAATAACCTCAATCCCGTCAAAGTCGGCCACCAGATGCAAGATGCCAAACGAGCATATAAGAGAAAGCGACGTAATTTCTGTGGACAGCTACGTACGTGAAGCTCCGATAGAGACGTCGTATGATACTCCACTACACTCGTTTATGTGCGATGGCTTTTGCTTGAATAACGTTGGACGAAACCCTAATGAGCGACCAAACCCTAATCAGGTTGCTTAGCTTGATACTGTGTAACGCCAATAACTATTTCTTTGACTTCGTTGATTGGTGGGAGCAGATACGACATTAATAAGGTGCAAGTGCGACATCGAGTTCAAATATAACAAACTTACATGAACAAATCCTGGGGCTAATGAACGCTCTTCCGAATCGAGCGAGCGGCGACATGTTCAATGTCGTCAGGATCTTAGCAAGAATTGCTTTTGTTTAAACGTTGGACCCCTGTGGGCAAATGATAACAACGTTGACATAGATTAGGTAGGTTGTGTTGACTAATTGGAGCGATGTGTTGAATTTGTTTCCGTGTAATGGCGGTAAAAATAAGCAAAAATCGAGCACCATCCTCATGCACGACGTGGGCTTACGAGGAAAAAGAAGGGGGAGACGACGTTGCAGTAGTTTGCACCCCGACCTACAGCGGCGCCGGAGACGTACGTAAAAGAGAAACGATCTTCGTCAATTTTCCTCTCGCCACAATAAACAAGATCCGTAGCGTTAGTTTAACCTAACCCTGATTCCCCACATGGAAAGGTCTTGACTTGAGATCGAAAGGTTAAGACTTGAATGCATTCTTCAAAGGAAGCTGTTAGCCCGACAGTATTATCAGTTATTTCTGACCATACGATCACCAAATCAACGAGTGTTTTATGCAAAATAAACGATAATGATGTACGAATCTATGGTTGAGATTGTATCATCGCTGATAATACTACCAAAAAACCATTTCGTGCATGAGAACATTTCTGTTTCGCTATTTCTATTCCAAACCTATTCCAGAAATAGGTTTGGAACAGAAACTCGTTTGGCAACGCAAATCAGTTTTTCTATTTCTGGAACAATGTTCCAGAAATAGATTTTGGCCCAAAACCAGAAACAAATTTTTTTTTGTTTCTGGCAGAAATAGAAAAATCTATTTCTGTTCCAAAAATTATTTCTGGAACAGAATGGTTGTCATGCGCGCCCTAAGATCCGAACCTAGAAAAAATGACATCATAATTGCCATAACTTTGAGACGGCACTCACTTGAGTATCATAATTTTTTTTTTTCGATCACTTGTGTGCCATAAATTATGTACTATGTTTACTTGAGTGTCATAATTTTTTTGTCCGATTAAGTGTTATATAACTTTTCAATTGATCACTTGAATACTAATATTTTTTGAAAACGCTCACCACAAGTGTCATGCCACTTTGGGTCTTTGGCACTTAGATAAACGTTTTAAAAAGTTGTGGTACTCAAGTAAGTATCGTACATAAGTTATGGCATTTGTACTATCCTTGTTCATGTTTTCCTCGCTAGAAATGAATATAACTTTGTTTAAGCCTCGTGAGCTCAGCTACTGATACAATTCAGTGCTTTTATTTTGGATTTTCCGCATGGTATACTGGCTTTTGTCATTGCACAGGCAGGTTTAATCCCTTCCATCAGTAGATGCTTCGTTTCTGGACCGTATCTGCCAAAGAGCTTTTTTTGGGTTTCTTAATGCAACTCTCGTTTTAATAATAGGTTCAGCCGGAAATTCACGTACAAACTTGAATCCGAAAAGCAGATAAAAGCAATCTTAAAAATAAAATAAAAACAAGGAGAGAGAAAGAGATTTTTGGTGATACTAAGGTTACTCGGAACAGAGAATCGCCTTATTACTCCCGATATGTGTCTCAGGTCACTACTTCTCGTTGTTGTTTCATGAGAATGGCCAAGACTGCTTATTTTAGTTCATCCTAGTCCTAGACACTAGAGGTTATTTGTTAATGACAGAAAGTTCTGAAGACATTCTTCTATAGATGGAATGCATGCTTTTTACGTCCTCATATATCATCAAATAACATGGATCGACTAGCTTTTAATATAGGACATTAGATAACTAAATATTAAGCAATCGCTTTCATCTAACTGCTTAAACATTTACAATAGTTGATGGCGATTCTACAAAATCTCACATGATATCAGAGCAGGAAGTCATGAATTTAGATCTTTTAAGCCCTTATTTGCCTCTCGAATTACATATTTCCACGCTTAGACAAAGTTAAGCCTATGTATATGGGAGTAAGTTATAATAATTAAATATTAAATCACTTATTTATATAACAATTTAAACTTTTTGAGCAGTTAATAGTAGTCTCACAAAAGTTCACATAGGACTACTCAAGAGGATTCAGAGTACACACAATCCATTGTGAAATAATTTGGAAGTTAAAGGGTCTTGAATGAGAAGAACGAACCACGAAGAAATCCACTATGAATCCAAATAATTACATAGTCACAATCACTCATGTGTTTTCTAATCCTATATTGCACCAAAAGTGAAATACGTAAGTGTTATCTTTCCATCTCTCGTAGAGAACTCAAACCCATAGAAAGGAAACCATAACACTCCTCTCGTTTTCTCTAATTTACACTTGTTCTTGAATGACTTGTAGACTTAAACTAGGAAATCCTGTTTTCTACCATTTCATCTTTAATGCAAGATGACATTCCACCGTCCAAATTTTGCTTGGAGATAAAGTCCAAGACAAGAGACATCCAAAGTACCAGCTTTACTTCTATCAGGCCGAGGTTCATATATAAATTCAAACTTGAAACATAATTTAATAATTATATAGCTTAGCTCATATTTGTAGCCAAATCATAGTGCTCAATATATGTGGGCTCTCCAAGCACTCCAACGAGCACTTAACTATCGCAGACGTCTATCAAACCTAAATTGAGCTTGCACTTGTCCAGAGAAACGAACTAGGTCCACATGTCCACAGGATTCTCTGTTCAAGAAGTTCTAACATAGAAATGTTGGTCAATGGTTATCTGATTCTCCAGGGACATTTTCGGCTTTACTGAACACCACATCAACTTGGTGTCTAATGCTAACATCACAAACCAAGTCATTAGACCACACCGCCTTCTCAAACCCTTCCATTGTTACCATGTCTCTGTGTTGATGAAAATGTTGTGTCTCTAAACAACTTTTTGAACTCACGACACAATTCATAGAAGTAAAGGCAAACTACTCGGATTTTGATCATTCATCAAGTTCCTATGTGACCCAGGTTTGCAAACCTAGTTATTGACACACTATTTGAACTGCATCTTCTATGACATTCTTGAACAATCATCCCCAACAAAGACAAGAGGATCCACTTTAAAGCATCACAATGTATACATGCATTAACTATTTACATTCTTCTGGCTGCACGTGAAAGATTAGGCAACCATAACATTCTAAACGATTTATAATGTGCAGCAAGTGGAGTTACTTACAGAATTTCTGAACTCTATAATGAAGCACCTCGAGGCTTTCCTTACGTAACTCATTTAAGTCACTCGCCACATTCGTAGCAATCTTCACTCTATGTATCTCCATACGAGAACTATGGCAACTACACCTACATTATCTATCTCATTATCTGCTTACATAGCCTTCGCCTTGCTTCAACGCCCTTCTAATTCCACATCCATAAAACATTTACTAACCTTGCGGATCAAATTATTAGAATATTTTATTGATTATGCATATATTTTATGATATTTTATCGATTTTGTATATATTCTAGAATTATTGCTGTTTATCCTCTACGATTGTTTTCTCTTAAATTAGGATTCATCGTACCTATTTATTATGGCTTTCTGCCATGATACAACGCACAGCTCAATTTTCTAGATCTTTCTTCTCTATCACAAATAAGATGCAAGTTGCAACTACAATGAGATTTTCATTAGTCCATAATGTAGAGAATCAAGTAAATATCTTCACTTAAATAAAACTCTCTTTATTAGAAAGTCACTCAATTTACACAACCCTCACAAGTTTACACAATTGACTCTCTCACTCACACATGACTTATTTGGACTTCTCACACCACGCATAACATATGGAGCACTACCCCCTATTTATAGCTTAGCCAACTTTCTACACACTTCCACTATTACTTGCCCAACAAGTATAGAACATTCTAGAATGTTCTAGAAAAGCTAATCTAGGAATGAAAAGAAGATTCTAGAACATGGAAGAGATATAAAGTTCTAGACTATCTAGGCAAATCATGATTGTTCTAGAAAGTTCCGGAAAAATCTAGAGGAGTCGGTACTTCTCACATAATATAGTAAATCGAACTAGTGTCATGCATCTATTCCATGACCACAAGTCCGTTCCTTAACAACAAAGCCACTAGACGGCTCATCGGTTCATCGAGATGTTCTTTTATTTCCGTAGTGTTTATGGACATGCCATTATGCGGTAGGTTAAAATCGGGGACTCCAATAATGTCAAGAGGGGACAAAAGTGTGGGGTAGAGAGAGAGACTCCACAGAGGCCATCATGCCTTCCCTTCGCAATGGCGACCTTGAAAGCTCAGTGTCCCCGACCACATCATCATCATCCTCATCCTCTCTCTCTCTCCCGACTCGGGGGGTCGTTGAGGGGTTGTTGCAGAAGCAAAAAGAGCCAAGGTTTTTCATGTGTGTGTGTATGTGTGCTCGAGAGAGAGAGAGAGAGAGAGAGAGAGAGAGAGAGAGAGAGAGAGAGAGAGAGAGAGAGAGAGAGAGAGAGAGAGAGAGAGAGAAAGTAGGGGACAGTGTGGTAGCTTCGGAGGTGCTTTTCAAATAGATTTTAAGGTCGAGGGTCATAGTTTTTGGATGGAGTCCTCCCCTCCTCTTTCAGCTACTGTTATTTGTTGCTTCTTGTAACGCATTTTGGGTGGTCCAGAAACATGGTGGGACCCCATCTTCCCCTGTCTCTGTTAGGGGTGAGCATGGGCCGGGTAGGCCGAGTTCAGACCTAGACCCTAAACCAGACCTTGTTATAACCGGTTCCCAATTTTTGGAACCAAGACCCTACCCTGTTTATGTTGGACCCTGTTTTGGAACCGACCATGTTTTTCGGTCCGATACTAGGGCCTACCCGGTTTCCCTGTATGCGAAAATGAATACATATTACTTATTCAATGAACTATGCATATTCGACCAAAAAAAAATTCTGCATTTACAAATGTAAATACTCCCTAATGCAAGATTGAGCCGAGAGAATGTCGAAAGGAAATAGAGGAGGCCGAGGTAAAGGGATGCGAGTCTGCGACTCGAAGACTTGATTAGGCTTTTTTTTTTTTTTAAAACATCGCCTAAAAACGAGTCCTATAAACCGGTCCGGGTGGGTTCATACCTAGACCCGTGAACCGGACCGGTTCTAACCGGTTCTCAAAAATTGAAACCGGTTCCCGGCCCGGTTTCAACGGGAACCGATTCCCGACCCTGTTTTTCGGGTGGGCCGATCCGAGTACCGGGTAAACCCGGTTTGGTTGCTCACCCCTAGTCTCTGTCCCAGTTTTACGTCGTATACTCACGTCTGTTCAGTACTACCTCGTATGACACCCCCATAACCCCGACTATGGTGATGCAGCAGGTTGATTAATCGCTTTTCTTTTGGAAAAGTCGTGGGGCTTCCAACTCCCTACATTCGACGGTATCGTATTGTCTGTGAATTTTCAATAAGATTCATCGTGATGCGTTGCATGGACTTAGATCTATCCGTATGTTAGAAGTATGATATGATGCTTTGTTCAACAACGGTGAATCTCAATAATATATTTCCTAATTTCAGTTCTTTTAATCATGGCATATCAAATACAATAGCGGTTAGAGTACTAAAACTTGTTTTATAACTTACAAAATGTAATATCAAAAGATCATATTTGAGGGGTTCTTTTTTCTTTTTTCCCGTAGGGCAAGTGGCTAACTTGTCAATATCAATCTTCATTAACTATAACTTATTCAATATATTTTAATTGGTAGAAGGACACTTTAAGTGTTAAAGTTTGTGCACGGCACTCACTTCGATGTCAAAATTTTTTGTCGACTCATTTAAATGTCAAATCGGAGAAAAAATAATCACGTAAGTGCCAACAGTGAGAGATTTCAGCAAAAATATATAAGTGGCATTTATATTTAATACGGTTTAGTGCCACGTCATTTATAATTGTGAAATAAGTCACGTGGCAATTATTTTTAAAAAAAATTGCCAACTTTGAAATTTCTTTAAAAAATTCAATCCTAAAATAAAAAAAATAAAAAAAAGGAGGGTTGCTTGCAAAGCCCTCGCCGTTGCAACATTTTTTTTTTAGTTTTTAGCTTTTTTTGTTTTTTTAATTTTTTTTAACTTTTATCATTTTTTTTATTGTTGACTAAGATCCTTTAGTGAGCCACGTAAATGGCACGTAATATCTCATCGGAGTCGCACTTAAATGATCATTTTTTTAAAAAAAATTGACACTTAAGTGATTAAAAAAAAAGCTTAAAGAGAGCGTTGTACACAATCTTTGACACTTGCGGTGTCCTTCTGCCTATTTTAATCAGATGCTTTTTTGCTTACTCAATATAGCAATTAAGTCTAGGGCCAGTTTACAAAATTCATTTATTCATTGATGTGTGAATGACCCTTTAAACAAGTGGTCTATAAGCAAGGATCCATAAATAAATATGTAGAGAATTCAATCTGTGAATTTTGTGTATTGTTGAATAGTGTTGAAAATAGAAATTATCGCATCTTACCAAATATGACTTGATATTTTATTTTTAGTGTTTTCATTAACAAAATAAGTATCACACCAGACATTTGAAGCATTAAGTGTATTTTCGACGTGATTGAATACTTTTGAGTCAAACCCAATTTATGTTAACAAATGGATTTAATCCAGTTGTGGTGCTAATGGCCAAACACAAAGATTCACGACATTCAATTAAGTCAACAAACCGGCACCTTGCTCAATCAATTTAGTCACGACGGCCATAAAAAGTATAATTCCTTTAAGTAGACGAAAGCATCCAAAATTTAAAAGACAAGGATCGCGTCCAACAATACCTAAGCTAGTACATACGATTCTCCTTAATTTCTCAAATGTGAGTGACCTAATCTAACTTTTAAATTCTCTCTCTTCTCTCTCTCTCTCTCTCTCTCTCTCTCTCTCTCTAACTAGGTGGTTGGCTCTTCCGGAAGCTTAGACCCCACCTTAAGTACACAGTAGTGGCCAATCATATTCTAACTTTTCATGCAACTTTGGTCCCTTCTGTGCCCTACCACCATTATAAATTATCATGGCTGCATTACCCGTTACGCACCGCTTGAGCCCCCCATCTCTCTCCGGGTTCATCTCTCTTCCATCTCAAAGGGCGAGTTTTTTCTGTTTTTATCTTCCTTAGGCCTTTTCTCATGGAGTTGCTGGTATAGAACGGAGATCTTCACGCGCACGCGCACGCCACTTTCACTCCACACAGTGAGCCGATAGCTTGTCGATTTGGTCCTTCAGCATTGGAGAAGATGAACCTGTCCATCAATGGCCAGTCTCAGGTGCCGCCGGGGTTCAGATTCCATCCCACTGAAGAAGAGCTCCTGCATTACTACTTGAGAAAGAAAGTTGCCTATGAGAAGATCGACTTGGACGTGATCCGTGAGGTCGATCTCAATAAGCTTGAACCATGGGACATCCAAGGTACATACATACTTCATCTCTCTCTCTCTCTCTCTCTCTCCCCCCCTCCCTCCTTATACCACCAAAATTGACTGATTTTGCTCTTGGTTCTGCAGAGAAGTGTAGGATCGGATCGGCTCCACAGAACGACTGGTACTTCTTCAGCCACAAGGACAAGAAGTACCCTACTGGGACGAGGACGAACCGGGCCACAGCTGCCGGGTTCTGGAAGGCCACAGGACGCGACAAGATCATCCACAGTGGGTTCAAGCGGATAGGGCTGAGGAAGACCTTGGTGTTCTACAAGGGGCGAGCTCCGCACGGGCAGAAGTCGGATTGGATCATGCACGAGTATCGGCTGGATGAGAGCACGCATGACCCGAATGTAAGTCCCTTTCGAAGTCCTGCACCTGAAGTGAAATGTTAGCATTAATCGGTATCAAGTAGTTGAATCTATCTCTGAAAATTAATCTCCAGTGCTACGCTCTTTAGTGGTCTCCATGATACTGATTAGTCGAATCCGGCCAAAGACAATATTTGACCAGTAGAAGTCACTTCTTATTGAGTTATCTGTGCTTTGAAAATATAACTTAAAGCTTAACATACCAGTCAGAACATTGATATTGTCCACCCACTTTAAGAGTAGAATGATATATTAACCAAGCTTATATATAAAATTAGAAAATACGAGAAAGATGTCTAGAAATGCCAATGCATCATCTGAAGCATTATTTGTATGAACTGTTTTTTTTATAACCGAGGTGTCCGCGCGGCTGGCGAGTTTGTGCTCAAATCAGCAGTGAAGCATGACTAGTCCTCGAGAGGACCCCGCAGACTTATTTGTATGAATTGTTCGTAAAAACTTTTTTGGAAAGTTTATCATGGAGAGAGAAATGACACCATTTATATAGAAGAAATCCAACCCAGAACCTTCAAAGTATTTTTGCATAGAGGATCGTGCGCGTATGCTTGGCATGATCAATTTTCCTTTTTTTTTTTCCACCGAATGAAAACATGACTTTTTCTACATGAACTTGTTGACAAAAAAGCATCAGATCATGTACATAGAATAAAATATCCTCGTTAAATCAGTCAGTCTCTACTCTAATGGAGTCAAATGCACCCATGTGAGAAGTCAAAATCATTTGGCCAAACGTTATAATCCCTGGTATTTCTGGAAAAAAAAAAAACAGGTTCTCAGTCCAGCTGGAGATCCATCCCCAGAAGAAGGGTGGGTGGTATGCCGAGTGTTCAAGAAGAAGAACTATCAGAAAACCCTAGACAGCCCCAAGAGCCCATCGTCTTCGAACTCCATGGACTCGAGGACCATGCAACAGATGCTCGCCGCCACTGCCAACGACGGCGTATTGGACCAGATACTCTCCTACATGGGAAGAACGTGCAAGGTCGAAAGCGAGACTCCCACCAGACTCAATCTCTCCCACAACAATCACAACCAGCAAAACAACATCAAGTACTCCGTTTCGAACACCGATCTCCTCCATGGGAAGTTCATGCATCTCCCGAGACTTGAAAGCCCCACCATCCCTTTAATCCCTGTGGCGAGCTCGCCGTTCGACCTTCCAGACTGCTCTTTCAAGCTGTCTTACCACACCCTCGAGGAGATGCTCACCGAGACATCAGGCCAACAAGTGATTGGCAGGTCTCCCACCCCGGATTGGGTCGCCGTGGACCGGCTGGTGGCGTCGCAGCTCAATGGCCAAGCCGCCGAGACGCCAAAGCAACTCTCGAGCTGCTTCAGCGACGACCCTGGTTCTGATGCCGGCGGCATTAGCATCGATGATGAGGTGCAGCTTTCACACATCAAATTGAACAACAAGCCTTCGAGTCAGCAAAGCTTGGAGATGTATGGTTGCGAGAGCAACGACTTGTGGAGCTTCACGAAGCCGCCGCTGCCATCGTCATCGGACCCATTACGCCATTTGTCCGTATAACGGGAGTGATTTGAGATATATATATATCATATTAAAACTTAGCCGCTTCCTAAAACCTAGGGCTTCGACATGTTGTAACCACGAAGAGAAGGGGCGACCTAGGTTTATGAATATACAGGTTACGTACATGCATGTAGTCAATAAAAAAAAGGCTTTGCAATATACACATATACATAATTATACATATTTACAAACTTTCATATCCTTGTATTTATGTGAAAATGGAGATGGTGGGGCTTTGTCAAGCCCATATCTTTCCCAAATGACCAGATATCTTCCACTCACCAACCGATAACGATTTTGCACATGGGGCTTCTTTTCAAGCTAACATTATCTTTCCACGAGCCATAATGAGAAATTATTGCCCAAGGGTCAGTAGAGTCCGTAAATCGCCCATTTAACGACCAAATAATTTTTTTTTCTTTCCTTTCAATAAAACCCTTGCAAAGAAAGTAAAAAGTACATTTCTATCCAATACTATTAGTGCGAAAAAAAAAGGGGATAATACTATTAATAAGAGATTGACATGTAGCGGAATACATGCCGTGTCACGAAAATTCAAACTACTTTCCTCACTTATCGAGTCCACTTAGCAAATTGAAAAACTACAAGGTTCTCGGTAAGTTCATGTAAAAGAGCTTGAGATGAGAACCGCCACATTCCTTTGCTTAATATTAATAACCATTACTATTATCGCAAGCTTCATTATTTTTCTCTGTTTTGTCCGTGGTTGTGGTTTTTTCCCCTCAGCAGAAGAATCTTTAACCCATGGAAAAGCTTGACAAAGCCTAATCATGGCGCTAAATTGACTTCGAAGCAGAAGCTGGGTCTCGGACATCCCCCACAGACATTTAACATGATACCCACTTGACATGGTCCAAGCACGAATTGGTAAGATGTCATTCGAAGAGTATCAATCCGTTAATGTTTTTCTAGAAGACAGAGAGAGAGAGAGAGAGAGAGAGAGAGAGAGAGAGAGAGAGAGAGAGAGAGAGAGAGAGAGAGCTATCTCACCTAACTTTGCCTTTCTATTTTTACAAACACAAAAAGAAGAAGATGTGTATAGAGAGATTCGTAACCGTACGGTTCTAAGAAAGAGTTGAATATTCTTCGCCATAACAGCACGAGGATCACAAAGCGAAAAAAGCTATATCATCTTTTGTCTTGTTCCTAGGGAGGGGATTCAAGATTCGTTCCCCTTGTTTTATGGGTCAGGGTAATGGCTTCTTTACATAATTGTCGGTGAAATTTGCGCATAAAGTATTTAATTAGCAATTAGAAGATTTGAACTGTTTCATTACTGCAGAGCTGGGGAAACTATGATCCTTCATAAAAGTCTTTAATACGTTACTTTCTGCCATCCACATTGGCCAAAGAATAACAAGTTCTTGTGATTCTCAACGGGCTATTATTTGTGCCATTTTATGTGTTGCACGTACCTTTCGATGATATCGTATTAAATATGCTTAACAAGAACCCCAAAATTGGGATCAATTGGTTGGATGTCGGGAGATTTTCAAGTCAAGCACTGGGGATCATATGTTCAAATCCTACCAACTACATGCAAATTATTCTGAATCGAGGCTTGGAGATCACTTGTCCAAATTCTCAATTTACATCTTCAAGATTCCTTATCTTGGGAGGTTTTCCTCCTCCCAAGCACGCATGAGACGCACACACAAATTGCTGCAATAAAAGGTTGCAAATGAAGGTTGTGAGGATCGTTGCAACTTTGCTAGCTTGGTGGCGACGATGACGTGTAGAAATTTGATTTAACCAATTTCTTTGAGAGATAGAGAGAGCGCGCGATGGTGGAAGTAGAAGTAGATAATCAAGTGAGAGCGTTAGTGCCAATTGCAGAGCTATGACTGCGATCGCCGATGCCACTTTAGTGATTGAGCAACAACTACAATTTTTGGCTGGTTAGCAGCGAGAATAAGATTAGGGTCTATGCATATGGTGTTGTTTCAAAATGCTGGGTGTCAGATATTGTTGAAGTTTGTTTGGAAAAACAAATAAAAGTGCCTTTTCTTTTGTCCCACATGGAAGAGATAGGAGAGTGCAAATCAGTTTATAAATTAAAATATTATAATAGTATTCTGAAAAAAAGAGAAATGGGCAAATGGGCTAGTCCCCACCATACCCGCGTGCGGGTGTGTAATTGCGCGATTATTAGGCGCACTTAGCACTTTGCACGCTTGCGGTTCAGAATCGGCACTGTTCGACAATTATTTTTATTTTATTTTTCAAAATCATAATAATAATCAACTACTAAACTCTACCGAAACAGTGCGACTGTTCACATAAGAGTTGAAGTAATTTATTATTGTTGTTATTTATTTATTTATTTTTGGAATTTTAATTTCAAATAATGAAGAGTTGCAATTTTCAGACGAGACAGTTTTTCAGAAAATGAAAGGTTGCGTCCGTCTGAATTAGCAATGAACATGAATAGGTATGTCCGAATGTGCAGTTATTCAGACAAGAAGAGGTATATCCGAATTAACTGTTATTGGACACGAAGAGATATATGAGAATTAACCACTTTTCGGACGCGAAAGGGTGTGTTCTATTCTCAATATATGGTTAACTATTCTGTTCGTTTAAACTCACCTTTTCCAAATTTTCAGAGTTTCGTTTTCTTCCTAAAATAGATACAGCCTTCGTTTCCGATTGTTTCCTAGAGAGTTCTTGGAGAATTATTAGAATTGCTATCTAATAATCTCGCTTGAGACTCTGTTGTATCCCGAATCTCGCTTGAGACTCTCTTGTATCCCGGAGGATCTTTGCCAGTAACCATTAGTAATGTTGTGGGGCAAATAATTCCTTAAAGAGAGTGATATCACGCCTCAGAGTCTGATTCCTTTGTTCATCCCATTATATCATATTTTCCAAACAGATATAGTGTGAAATTATTTCGATAATAGGGTCAGCTCTAGACCCTTAAGTATTTTTTTTATGCTGATATGTTTATGTTTAAGTAGGTACGTTAATAATATAAATTCATATCTTTACCTTTAGAGTGTCTCAGTTCTTACAAACCTTTAATAAACGACTTTCTACACTAGGTTCCAACTTGAGAGTAGATCG
Source organism: Psidium guajava (assembly GCA_016432845.1). Lineage (NCBI taxonomy): Eukaryota > Viridiplantae > Streptophyta > Magnoliopsida > Myrtales > Myrtaceae > Psidium > Psidium guajava. The sequence goes on along the minus strand of CM028230.1, from coordinate 7,633,457 downwards.
ACAATTACAGTCCATCTATACACACACAATAATAACTCAAGTTGACAAGAACTCTACTCGTTCTTTTGCATGGAAAACAGACAGACTATGAATTGTCGGATTCGAGAGATGTACAGCTCCTGGTCATTGAATCAGACTCCTGCCGCGAAGCACGCTTGAGATGTCGCAACTTGCCAGAGATTAATTATTTCAAGACACTTGTTGTCAGGAATATATATCGTACCTACTTCTAACTATTTGCCACCACTCTTGAAAGCCACAACTTCCTTGTGCTTGAGAACGACACTTGCCTACATAAGTTGGAATTTTCTCGGGAGAGACGCACAAAACAAAGACAACATTAAAGAAGTAACAAAAATAAGAACAAAAAGCCTCCACGTCTAGAATTATTATCAATTTCGCACTGTAATTTGCTATGGTGGAATCAAATAGCGACATAGGATTGCGAAATGTAGGAATCGCTTTCACAAGGAATTTATGGGCTTTCGTGCAAACCCGTGCGCGATCTCGAATGGACTCTCTCTACGTAATTGGCAATACCTTATTGCCGTGGTAGTTGACAAGCGGCCATGAGACCAATTTACTAAGATTACCACGCTGCTAAATGTGTTCGCTCGATGCCGACGTATCGACCGATCATTGACGGACAGAAAAGACGTATCTAGCAAGTTAATATCAGAGCCAGTCCCTCATGCGCTGGAAAGCGATTCCGCTCCTATTACAACTTTACATGCGAATAAGTATAACTTGCATAAGCTCTAATACGGATAACTATTTTTATTTTATTTCATCATGTATGTTTGTGTGGTTAATAAGGGCCAAATGATACATCGAGTCTTTCCTATCTGAATTATACTATTCTTATATACATAAAATGAGAACCGAGATAAGGATGTCAGTCTTTCTTTAAGAATTATGTGTTAGATAGTATTAGAGAATTTTAAGTCTCCGTTTGTTTCACGATGCCTCACCCGTGGCTGGTCACTAGCCATGGCTGTGGTCGGCGATCAGAAGAAGTAGAAGGGAACAAAAAAAACAAAAAAATAAAAAATAAAAAGGGAAAATAAAAAATGTAAAGAAAGTAAAAAAAATTTAATTAAAAAGAAAGGAAATGTGAAAGAGGAGAGAGGAAGAAAGCCGAGGAAAATGGTTTTCCTCTTCTTTTAAAGGAGTTTTTTTTTCTTCAATTGGTGGGAAAATGATTTTCTTAATTAACTTATTTTTCGCAAACCGAACGCCGTTAAGCGGGCCCCACAATGCATTATGAATCGTTTGACACACGACACGGATGGCACATCGTGCGACGTTTCTAGTATGGCAAAGAATTCTACAGATGTAAGTAATGGCGTTAGTTAAGCCGGTATAATGACTAGAAGAGACAGGCACGACGATAGTCCATGAGTGAGTTTATTTTTAAGAGGGAACAGAAGGAAATCATGAAAAACATGGAAAGTAGGGACGCTTTTCGATATGCCTCGCCCTGCCGACGCCCCCGTATGTTGACTCGATTTGTATAGAATCATTGCCCGACACTCTCGTTTTACTTTCTCCCTTGATGACGATTGCAGCTCGGAGACTCGTTAGCAGAAAAGGAGATTCGATTCAAGCTTTGAATTGCGATAATCGAGAGCGTCAAAATACGCAAATTTTCAAATGACGCCACAACGAGGATAAGCACTTTTATGATCAGTTGCCACATGGGAAAGAGAAATCGGAAAATTAATATTCATCCCCCTCACCCCTAACTCTTACCGTGGATGAAGACCGGGGGGGGGGGGGGGGGGGGGGGGGGGGGGGGGGGGGTTGGTTATCGAAATATGCCAATATAAGGACGACGACATGAGTGAGCGTCTCAATTTTTAGGGTGTGGTTTATACTTCACGCCCACAGAAAGATACGGGAGTTTTGCTTCCCAGTTAGCGAGTGAGGATCCAGAGAGGCCGCCGTCATAGGGTTTGCAAGGGACAGGCAGCACCTCTTAGATAGGAAAGGATTTTTTATAGTTTAAACTCGCATTTTATCGGTAATTTGGTCTTGGACCCGTAAATAATTACTATTATCTATGATGTGTGGTGGGAGTTGCTAATTATAATGAAATCATCTGCTAGATGTAGCTCTAACTTAAAAATGAATCGGGATAAACTTTATATCTCGATTTTTCTTTATAGTCTTTGCTCTATTTCGTTGTGTGACTAATTATAACATCAAATGACATTTGTTATTTGGTAGGGATCTTTTTTTTTTTTTTAATTCACCTTTGAATTTGTCTTTGTTTCCGGATTGCCAAGAGAATATATAATTTTATTTTTTTTCCATTTTTCTTCGAACCGGGAGGGTATTACCGTTTTATCGATCTCTTGTTATCGCAGACCATTGGATAGATTTTTCTTTTGGCCAAGCGCAAAAAAGAAGGTAAAAATAGGGAGTGATAATCTTAGAAATTCTTCCCCCCCTTCTGAAATGCATATACGTACATAAATACATAAATATGCATATAATAATGTATATATGTTGTCTATACATACACATCTAACGAGGATATTCTGTGGAGTCAAATTTGTCTGGGCAATTCGGGACAGCAGTTGCTGATTTATTGGCATGACATGATCTTTCCTTTGACTCGAGGTAGCACTTTGGTCCGCTTTAACATCAAAACCCACTCGATGGCTCATCAATAGCACTCCAAAGTTGCTAACCTTATTCCATGGCAATAAGATACAAAATATTGTCCTTTACTGTTCATCACTCTACAAAAGTCATTGCCTTTCCCCTTTTTTTTTTCCATTATTTTGGTGGGCTCAATTGACTTTTTGCCTAGAATATGATTTTGTCATAAGCTTCATGGCCGTAGGTAATTGGGGTGATCGGTTCTCGGGCGGTCCGGTTTCCACCCCGGAACGAGGAACCATACCATGACTAACCGGTTAGGTACGGTTCTCAAGCGATCCAATGGAGCTGGTCTCAAAATACGTCATCTAACATCTGGAGTTCCTCAGAAGCACTCGAGGGTTGTGAATTAACAAGTCCCTAAGATTGTAGAGCACGTTGAGTGCGAATTCCAGCTAGGTGCCTGGGTGACGTAGGCAATGCGAGATTGCGCAAAACTTCCTTGGTTTCATTTTTGTTGAGCCTAGGATATTTGACAAACCAAAGAAAGTCCGAAACAACCTCTTCTGGACGCTGTCTTGCTCTTGCAAAGCCCTTAAGCCAGACCTAAGTAAAGCATGTTTCAATAATTGACTGTCACGCCACTAGCCCACATTAGCATGACAATCACCAACTTTCCTATTACCTCCGCTCCTCAATGGTCTGCCTCCTTTAAGGCATCAACACTGGACTTAAAATCGCACCTTCTTACAAATGCATGGCATTAGAACGCAAAGTACATTAAAAAGCCAGAGTCAAGGTTTCTGTTACAGAGTTTCTTCATCTATGGCTGGTAAGAATAATAATCAACGGATTGCATCTCAATTCCTAGGTCTTTGTCTTTCTTGTAATCTCTAACTGTGTCGACCAAGCTACATAAAATAGGTGTTACAACAGGGGAAGTCCAGATGTTGTGAATATGTTACTAGGGTTTCTTTAAAGACTTTTCAGAAATAAAAATAAAATAAACAATAATAATCAATCTGGTTCGAGCTGCCAGTTCCAATTTTATGAAACCGTGCATTGAACCGAGGCCCTAGGGAGCCGCCCTGAATCGGCTGGTCTGGTTCAGTCCGTGCAGTTCTTTTTGCTCACCTCTAATAAGTAATGGACGCATGCCATAAGATCAAGAAATATTCCTTAAGGATGGGTAAAGAATATTGAATAGTGCCAACACTTCGAGGGAAAATTATCCAATGAATCCTAAACTTATTGTATGCATGTCAATTCTGTTCTAAATTTTACAATGCTTTCCATTCCTAAATCTTTGTGCAAACTACTAATAGAGTTCTTCCGATCAATTTTGCATAAAATGATAGCGATCCGATCATCGCCGGTTGTCCTATGTGGTACACCGCCACGTCAGTAGTTTCCCACTAAGATTGACTGGAATGACTATATTAGAAGTTCATGCAACAATTTAGGACTGAATTGACAAAATTAAAATATTTAGGACTGAATTCTGATCTGTAATAAATTTGAAATTAATGGGACAATTTCTTCGTGAGCAGAAGGCAATGGGACAATTTCTTCGTGAGCAGAAGGCAAAGCTCCAGGGATTTTCTCTCCCGAAGTATGGCCATAGTCAGACGGAATTCTCCTCGTCATAAGAAGATAATGAATTATCATCATGGCTACTTTTTTTTTTCCCCCTTTTCGTCAAATGCTTTTTGGACAACGAGGATTTGTTTAGCAAGAAAAATGAGAACGATTGCAAATTTTTTTTCCACGATTGTGCACGTTAATTTTCGATTTCTTGTCTGATGTCACAATAACATGGCAATCAGATTTATCACTTTGAGCAAAAATGGGCCGGACCAATTTTAACCTGACCCATCTAGTTGATGGCTCTAATTTATAGCTATGGACATTTGCATTGCTAGTTTTTTTTCCCCCTCCATTTTATAAGTGTGTCGTGGGAGAAATGCTAGTATTTCTTTGTTTCATTTTTCTCAAGCAACAACGGCTCCATGATTCTACTAGAATTCATTTGTTTCTGCGCCCCATCTCAAGACCCGACATCCGAACCCTTGACCTCTTTCCTGAAGAACTGATTCACCGCACCTCGCAAGAGTCGGGTACTCTATTTAGCTCATGAGTGATGGTATTAGGTCGACCTAAACCCTAAAAATGGAATTTTTTTCGCTTTTTTAAGTGATCTTAGGTTTACTAGTAATGCGACCGAAATGGTCCGCTAGGATGGGCTTGGCTCAACTTTGGTACCCTCGCTCTCCATGTCAGCAGGCTTCCCTCATTATAAACTCCAAGCCCAACTACAGCATGCACTATATGCATTGAAAGCCCAGCATTTAGACGAGACTACTAATTAAAGAGTATTGGGCTTTCAAAGACGAAAGCCCAGACTCCATATTTAGGCCCAACAATATTCGACGGCTTGGCCCATGAAAGAATGTCACGTAACATTCTCTTAAAGTTTTCGAGGCTACTAATTAAAGAGTATTGGGCTTTCAGGAACCAAAGCCCAGACTCCATATTTAGGCCCAACAATACTCGACGGCTTGGCCCATGAAAGAATGTCACGTAACATACTCTTAACTTTTTCGAGGCTACTAATTAAATATTATTGGGCTTTCAAAGACGAAAGCCCAAACTCCATAATTAGGCCCAACAATACTCGACGGCTTGGCCTATGAAAGAATGTCACGTAATCTACTCGTAGCGTCTTGGCCCGTGTCCGGTAAAGACCACGCAACGTCGTCTTCTTCGCAACATTTTCCCTGTAATCTACGTAAGAATTGAGGTTCCGTTCATTTCATGAAAAATGAATTTATCACTAAATGAAAAATATTTTCTAGTGTTCGACTAAAGATGATTTGAAAAACATTTACGGTTGTTCGGTATGGAAAATCGATTTTGATTTTCCTTCGTGCACTCTTTTTAATAATTCTTATTTTTATTTTTTTCTCTTTTTTTTTCCCCTATTTTGCCTATCGCCGGACGCAAGCGAGCTCAAGCTCTCCTGTAAAGCCTCGCTTTGCCAGATTGTTAGGCCTCACTCGCTTGCGGCTAATTATCAGCCAAACAAGAAGGGAAAAGAGGAGAAAAAAAAAGGAGAAAAAATTAAATAAATTTTTTTAAAAAAATAAAAATTTCCTTCTTTTCCATCATTTCTAATCTTAAAAACGAGCATCGTCGGGTCATTTGATGTTCAAGAGCGGATAGTTTTCCAAATAAGAACACATAACCTCTCCTGTCCTAATGGTTCTTGATTTTTAGAGTTGCAAAGTCGAAATTGGCTCTCTTAGGAATTGGCCTGGGACCAACCGGTGTCAGGTTGGTTCGAGGGTTGACCCTAGAACCAAGTCCAAATTTTTAAGTAATATAATCATCATTGTCTTAGGATAGCAAATCAAGTGAATAAAGTGTGGCATAGTAGTTAAGGCGCTAAGGGATTCCTCAATCTTCGCATGTTGGAGACTCGTCTTCAACATATCTAGGATCGACGGCAGGGTATAAAACAAATCAATCAAGGCCAATTCCTCTATATATATATATATATATATATATATATATTAAATCTAGAGACGTTGGGGTAAGGTCAGTTCGGTTCGATTCCCGAATAGAATCGGTTCAATCACTCATCTCTAATAGTGCTGACAGCTAAAATTAACAATAAGGTGCTACCTTTTATTAGCGCCTTAACGATATTTGATCCTATTTTATCACACCTTTTTGGCGTCTTTCCACTTAGCCTTGCATTGATTAAGAATCCAAAATAGCTTACCAAAGCCCTCGTCAGCAAAACGCTAAAGAATGAGAATGCAGATCCAGCTTTTGATCTTGGTAATCATCATAGCTTGTTCTCTTGTAAAACATAAAATGAACACACGCGTAGACTTGCACGCGTGCTTCATCGATCATGCTAGGAGTATTAGTATTCATTGATGCAATTAAGTGCTCTTGATGTCCCAACTCTAATGCCAAGCTATCCATTAGTTCTATCCCCATCACACACGTAATGGTTTAGATTACAAAAGATATAAGCGCGTTAGAAATCCTAAAATTTGTCTCGAAAGTGTAATTGAGCCTTAAAATATTTAACAATTGCAATTAAATCTTAAAACTTGACAGCAAGTCAGATTGAGTCCTAAAACTTTTAAAAAATGCAATAAAGTCCTAAAGCTTCTCATGAACTTGCAATCGAGTCGTAAAACTTTCAAATAAAATGAAGGACTTAATTTCATTTCACCAACTTGATTATACTTTTTGAAAGTTTTAGGACTTAATTGTATTTTCGTGATAAATTTTATCACTCGATTGTATTTTTTTTTTTTTTTGAAAATTTTAGGGTTGCATTCTATTTTCGCAAGAATTTTTTATGGCTTTTAATGTATTTATCCCACTTATGAAAGTGGATTGACAATACTGATTTGACACCTTCTATTCAAGTGATTAGGTCGTTCGTTCAGGAAAAGTCTGAGTCTTTGTGCATGTTAGATCTTCAAGTGAATTGATTGTGTCACTAAAAAGATCATCGATCTAATCCCACTGACCATGCCAATATATTCATGCCACCTCTCAAATCTTCATACAATATTGTTGCCGAAGGTCGAGTTAATTTAACTTTTTGAAAGTTAGAAACATACACAGTCGAGTCCTCTCTACATTCGATTCAAGGGAGAGCTTGGATTATGTTAACAAAGGATTTTAAATGGTACTATACCAATTTTTAGCTCAACTTATATAGCTTGCCATCACGATGACTTAATTTTTCTCCTCTAGAGTTATTCGTCTCATCACCTAGCTAAAAACCTTTTTTTTTCAAAATAAATTCAGTGATTTTTTTATATATATAAAAGCCCTAAACCTATTATACCATACCCAATTCAATCATAACCTCTTCAATTTTACCAATTTAACCTTAAACTTTTTGATAATTTTTCAGTATAGTCAGGTTAAAACTTTTGATAATTTTTTAGCATAGTTAGCTCGGTCATTTCAGATAGGAAAATCTTTGACTTAGTGGTTTTGTTAATGCTGGTTGTCTAAGTGGAACAACTAGCATTGAAGTGGATGATTTTTCAAACTTTTTAAATTTAGGATTTAATTATTTTTTTTCCTTTTTGCCCTGCGGTTGGCTAATGCATGTGGCCCAGTCAGTAGTTTGGCTAATGCATGTGGCCCAGTCAGTAGTTGGTCACCAGCCATCTCCGAGATAGGCCACAAGAGAAAAAGAAAAGAAATTAAAAATTTTAAAAATACAAAAAAAAATTTAAAAATTTTCGACATCGTCTTCGACAGTATTGTGTAAGATGGTCAACGTTTACATCAGTTATTTCCATGAAAATTGACCAGCAAGACTATATTGGATAATCATCAAAATATTTAGGACTCAATTGGTCAAATTGAAAAATTTAGGGTTGAATCGGCCGACTTATGTATTTATGTATTTATTTTTTTCATAAGAGACTTGAGAAGTTGGCTAGATTGGATAGGGTAAAATGGTCTTGGCTTGGGCGGTTGGCCAAAGTAAGCAATGCATTTTGGTCTCTGGGGGGAACAAAATTGGGTAAATTGCACCCCCCCCCCCCAGAGGGACACACTCTGAAGTCAACTAGTCAAGCATGGGCAGCTGTCTTCACGCTTCAGGAGCAGTACCCAACAGCGGCACCCACTTCGGAAACTTTCACATCACTGCAATCATCGACCATAGTATTTATATGTAATGCAGATCCACATAAATGGCCTGCTTTCGTTCAGATTCCATGAAACAGGAACAAAACCAGTATTGACATTCCACATCGAGCATAGCCATCTCAAACAATTGCAGTAGTAATAATTCACTTTCAGCAGCACATAAACTTGTACAAGAGAAAAAAAAAATTGGAAAAAAATTCATGAAATCTGCCCAATCATCAGAACCTCGTCCATTATGTGTTCTTGGTCATCGGTTGATAATCATAGTCTTAACTCCAAGCGAGACTGTTGGATCTAGCAGCAGCTGGGGAACTCTTCTGCTTCAGCAAAATCCTGATCTGAGCCTTTTGGCACTCCAGCTTCGTCCCCCAATGCCGGCCGCTCTTGGATCCGATCGCCCGCACCACCCTCGGGAACTCGACGAACCCTTTGATCCCTCTCTTTATGTGTGGGTTCTCCGGCTCCGGCGACAGCCTCCGTTGAACTGCTCCCGCTGCTGGAGCCGACCCGTTCTTCTCGTGATTGCCGCATGCTTTCCTGCTAATCGAGCCCTCCTTGTTAGGCTCTTTGACACTGGACCCCCGGTCACAATTGTCGCCCGACGCCGCACCGCGGCACGACAATGAATTCTCTCCGGTAGTTACATAGGTAGGATGATGACCGGCGTCATTGCCGTCGTTGCAGGTCGAGTTCTTCTCGCTCAGAACCAGCCGGCTCTTCGAGCGGTCTCCAAATAACAAAATCCTGCCGATTTTCCTCGGCACCAACTCGACGCGATCATCTTCATAATCACTCAGCCCACCATACTTGGCGGAACAACCAGCTCTCTCGAGTTCTTGAATCTTCTCCTCCAGCAAAACCCTAGCCTCGGCGAGCTTCATCTGGACCCTCTCCTCCCTCAAGACCTCGGCAAGCCGCAGCATCTTCCTCTCCTCCTCCATCTCGCGCTTCATCCGGTCGATGTCGGCCTGGTCGGCGGACACCTCCCTCGCCAGCCTCTCGCAGACCCGCTCGAGGGCCTCCCGCCCCCGCCTCTCCTCGGCCAGCTCCTTCCCCAGCTTCTTGTTCGCGTGCTCGACCTTCTTGCGCGCCTTGCGCTCGTGCTCCAGCTCGGACCTCACTTCCTTGATCTGGGATCGGAGGAGCTGGAGCTCGGAGTCCATGGAAGCTCTCAAGAAGGCGAGATCCAAGAAAGAAGTGGTAGAAGAAGCAGCAGCAGCAATCTTGCGAGAGTTGGACAGAGGGAGACGAAGCAGGTGACGATGGTGATAAGGCGATGAATGATGGCGTTGGTGATGAGGTTGATGATTGTGCGGGGAAATAAAAAACGGGTTCTCGTAAAGTTTCCAGCTCGGCTCGAATGTGGGGTGCCTTCGATTTTCTGGGCTGATGCTGCGACTGATCGCCATCATTATGAGCTGATCGTCCTCTTCTTCCTCCCCATGTTCCATTGTCCTTCCTTCTCCTTACTACTACTCCTTCTTCGCTCTTCTCCTTCTTCTGAATCTCTCGCTTTTCTCTAGTTAGAGAAGCCTTTTTTACACTTCCTTTCGTAGGGGCTTCCCCTTTTGCTGCCTTTTTTTTTTCCTTGCTTTTCGCTTTGTCGATCTCTATCAGTCTCCTCTTTCCTGGGCTAAAGAATTATGTTGTTGAGCCATCTTTCGGGCGGCGATGGGGATGATCATGAAAGCAACAGGGTGATTGGGGGGGGCCATGGATTGGATTGTACTAGCGAGGCTCCTTGTCATGGAGAAAGTTAAGAACAGAAGGGGAAAAAAAAAAAAAGGTTTGGGTTGGAATGGAGGATACGATCACATGCTGCCTCTGGGTTTTTAATGGTACGGGGGTGGGCCTTCAATTCAAGGGTGCTCTTCTTCCTCCGCCGTACATTTAATGAACCCGTCCCGTCTATCAACACATGAATGAATGATGCTAGCCATGTCTAAATTTATAAGAAAAGTTGTAACGGCGACAATTCAATATTAAATCTTTATTTTTTTAAATTCAATCACAAACGTTTTGTATCTAATTTCATTGTTCCAAACTTCTAGTTAATTTTAGCAAAAGAAAACAACCGACTGTGTGGGTACCATATTTTAGTTACTCTTTTCTTTTTCTTTTTTTCCATTTTTCTTATTTTTATTTTTATTTTCTTTATCATTTTTTTCCTTCATCCTCCAACATGCCATCGAGCACAACAACCAGCCACAGGCAAGGTTGACTTCACCAGCCTCTAGTGAAGCTTCTCCCGTCAACCCCTAGCAAAGTCAATCTCGATAGGGACAGGCGAGGCTCGCCCTCACCTCTGGCTAGTTGCCGAGCTCTATGGTCGATTGGCTCATGACTTAATTTGCCGCTATATGAGGACTACCTTTGTCGTTAAATCAAATGAGAATAATGTATGCCTCCACTTCATTTATAGGATAGGGGCACCTAATTTTTCCTGCTGGACCGACACTAATGTATGGAGGTTCACTTCTCTGGCCATCATTTATTGCATGGGAAGCAACATTATTTCTGTGCCGGTCTCTACAGGAAGGCATTACATTGTGTGGTCAACAGAGAATTTAAGACTAACGAGAAGGGGTTGCTAAATGCCAAACAAGAGTGAGCTAAATGGAGTTCGAACCGTTGAACCCAATCGAACCGAGTCGAAATTGAAGGTCCGGTTTGATTCGAGTGGGCAATCCATCTGAATATCTTTTTTTTTTTTATAAAATGTTTCGTGTCTTTCATTTGATACGTCATTAATGAGCAATTCACCACATGTATGGTTTGACATTTTGATAACTTAACTGAAAATATTGGCAAATTCTGAACAATTATCCAAGGAGTTGTGGTCGACTTGTTCTTGAGAAGTTGCGCGATTGTCACCACTTCATTAATTTGCAATCCCAACACTGCGTTTGTTGGAAGAGATTGGGAGGGAAGAGAACGGGTTCATTATGAACACAATCGCGTTTCAATGGAAGAAAAGAGACAGAGGAAAAGGATTAGAAGGGGTCGGGAAAGATTAGACGGAATCGATCTGATGAATTTTGTGTGCATTATAAACTCCCCTTGATCCCTCCTAATCTCTTCCCCTTGACAAAAGTTCCCCTTGATCTCTCCGAATATAGAAAGATTCGGAGGGATTTGTATATTTAAAAATAGATTCATTCATACTTCTCGCTCATATCCTTATTTTGCAACTAATTATTATTAAGGCGTGATTCATATTTTCTATCAACATAAAAGCACCGGAGGATTTTATAATTTGATCCCATACTTTATTGGCAGTTTGTGTTTTGACCCGTAAATAGCTACTACTATATAATATGCCTTTTTTCGTTCATAATCGAGTGATGTAACATAAATGTGTGAAGTACCAATTATAATGAAATCCCTTACAGGATGTAACCCTAATTTAAGAGTGAACCATGATAAAAACCTTGTATCTCGATTTTTTTTTTGTCGCTTTTACATTTTATTTCGTTGTGATTTTACATCGAGTTCTAAGAGTTATAAATATTAAACGATGTAAACGTCATAACATATTCATTTCTTTCCTTCCTCTTCTTAGTAACCGATTAATATTATAAGTCAATTCTTTCAAATCCATTCTCGTCTTTTCGATCATGATTATTCAAATAACTAAGTTTTCTTTATGATTATTCAATGCAAGCTGAGTGCACTAGAAAAATTCCAATGAACAGTAGGGATGAGCAGTTCCAAATTCTATACAAGTTTCACCTGAAACTTGGAATCTATCCATCTATATAAGTTCCTTAATTTTTGAAATCTAAAACCTACCCTGCATATGTTAGAACCTAGAACCTATTCTATCACAGGTTTCGGGATTATTTTCAAGTTTCACTCAAATTCCACATATATTTTTCGTTGAACGATTGCAGTGAATAATTACATTTAATGATCACTACATACTGCTAAAATCCACTAACTACAATTTATATTCAGACACATGAAAAATATGATACATTAAAAAAAAAAGTCTCAATAATAAAGTGATTTCGGATTACATACTCATCATCGGACACTATGAAATATCAAAAATGATGATGCAAAGACATATATCAATAAAAAAAATATAAAAACTTATTCCATGTTTCAAGTTTGGATTTTAGATTCCATCTATCTAGAAATTGAAACCTACCCATCAAAATAAGTTGTCTAATTTTTAGAACCTACTCTTCTTACCAGAAAACCTAAAATCAATCGGTGCTCACCAGTTCACTTCTCTAGGTTCCAGATTTTACTGTTTAATCATGCTAGCCATGTCTGTGAAGAGGCTGCCCAAGACAAATGCATTAAATATTCAACTCAGAAGTGTAAAAACCTTCAAAAAATAAAAAATAAAAAAAGTTGACAAGAAAAAGGACGCCCTTGGCGAACGTGGAGGACCCTACAATCTTCTGCTCCCACATTCCCCCACCATAGTAGGAAAATGGCCTATTCATTGTTCTATACCTTTTCCTTTTTTTTTTTAGGGGACATATAGAAATAATTATGCAATTACTAGTGGACCCTTAGGGGGGAAATGAATAGAGCGGTCGCACCGCCCGGGACGATAAAATTCAGCCGACCTTAGGCATCTGATTTCGCATGAGGTGGGTCAATAATTTAGGACGGACTTAGTTAATATTCTAGCTTTCGGTGCGTAGATGCATCGAAATTGGCAATTCCCGTGTCTCTGGCATTAACGCATTAAAAAGCTTTTGAAAGCTTCCTCTTTATTCTTAGCCAGAATATTCATCGACCTACAAGAAAAAACGAGGGCCACAAGTTATTTCACTTCGAAGTAAAGAGGAAAATTATTGCCGCGACGATGTCAGAGAAAATTGCGACAACATTATAGAACGCATTTACGAACATTAAAAACACACAGATATACATACATACATATATATATATATATATATATAAACATATAACTAAATGTATTACATTATGTTGGAATTTCCCCATTTGGTGAGGAGGATCAGGGAACTTATAAAGTTGTCTCAAATTTTAGATGTTGCAATTTATATGACCGGAAGCAAAGAAAAGATTGTAATGCTCACATGCGGATTCAAGCTTTTCCCCACGAGGACGCGCCCGAGTTGGTGCCACCAAAAGGGGAGGAATCCGAGGTCTCAGAAGAGTCTTTTTAAATTGAAGAGGGATCATGTGCTTTGGATCATGTGCCTTCGCATGCCCAAAACAAGCATCCTATAGGAAAGCAATTAGGGTAATAGCTTCACCAAAATGTGACTCGCAAGTTTAGAGAGTTAAGATGGAAAAGACCAAATATATATATACAGACACAAAATGCTTTAATCAGCTACAAGAGAATTTTCCTTTTTTGGGGGGACAGAGGATCGATCCTTCGGCCGACAGGAGGTCTTTTCTTTGAACTAATCCGTCGAAAAGTTGAAGGATGATCAAAGTAGGAATGTATAAGAACTCTGAATCCAGGATTCCAAATGGCAAACACCATCACGACGCGACGCTATTCAAAATTTATATGGCGGTAGGGAAGGACCATTTACCATTGTTAAAGATGGCAAGGCTGCTCATGCGAGTTGAAAGATTGGAATTATTTTTCAGTGTATGGACCCCAATCCGTGCGCGAATTTAGAATTTCCTGTCCTAATATTTGCTTTTCCACCAAAGTTAAACATAGGCTTCACGCAGTGGAAGCAGAAGATCATAACTATGGTAGCATCATCACAGTATGAGCAAAATCTCTTATCATATATATTAGGAACTTACACCGCCTCAGACTGAAATCTGCAAGCAGCATCATCCCATTCCCATGTACTTTAACTATTGTTCACGTCCCTACCAAAAAGCCAAAGACACCAGCTTGATTCGTTCAGCAGCTCCCTTAGAGCCGAAGCCGAAGCCGAAGCCAAACATTCTCCGGAGTGACATCAGGGTGGCTTTTCTAGGGAACAATTCAATGTCGAAACAGTGGAAAACAAAGTGTCGCAAAAGCCACAGAGTCACTTTGGCTGTCCAGCCATCTAGGACAGCAACATCACTAGGGAGATTGACAGTCACATGCAATTAGGAAAGGGGAAGTGATTCATTAAGCGATAGGAGATAAGGGTTAAGTCTGCTTTTCTAGGAAAAGCGAAAAGGAAAGGAATTCGATAGACAGGATAACACGCAACCAACTGATCCCCCATCATCCCTGCACGGTACCATCACCCGCTAATTAAGACTTTAGGATCCAAGTGAAAACTTACTTATCACAAAATTTCTCCTACATATCAGAACTTATCACAGTTCCCCCACGGCCTGCACATAATCCTGGACAACACAAAAGACTAAAGGAAAGGAAAGGAGGGAGGAATCAAGATGCAACCTTCATCTGCTTACAATAGAGAGGAAGTTTCCGCAGTCATAGAACGAGAGAGAAGTAACAAGCACCGATGAAACGAAAAGTTATCAACTCGTGAGTTTGTGTCCAATTTCTTTAACAAGCACGAGGCGGAGAGTGGAGGAAAATAAGGTCCCAAACTCCACCCAAAACATGTAAAAACCAAAAATCATAAAATTGAAAGCCGACCACAAAACTTTTTAAGCTGTTGATGTGAATACGCAACCTCCATGATGCGCCTGATACTTGGAAATGAAACCTACACTTGTTTCCAGCCCCGGAAAAGGCATTGCTTGCTATCTGGTTTAGTTCCTCAAGAGAGGACGGGAATTTGTGCATAGGTTAAGGACATCCTACGCATGTCCAAAAAAAATGTTGGAGGATATAGATTAATCTCATCTAATTTACAGAGAAAATGCAACTAAAAGCTTGTTTAGAGGTGATTTCAGTGCGAGCCAGTGATTCTCCTCGGTGTTCGGCGTTGAAAAACGAAACAATCTAATAAAGAATTCTCGCTCAACGAGCACTAGACAGAACCCGTCGTACAGAGTAATTACTGCAAGTATATGATTTTCTGAGAAAAGTATAGACAAACCACTCAGCCTAAACTCAACGAAAAGTTATATTTTCTTCTGTTTGCCCATCTTTTGTGACTGACATTATAACAGTTACATCGACATATTACTTAAATCAAGTAATTCTGACTTCCAAATATATCACGATACTGTTAGAGTTGGTGAATACTTCGAGGTTCCTTATTTCTTACATCGAGCATGCTCATGTGAGTTTAGAAAAATCAAAGTATGAACCGACGATATGAGAACCCTACGAGTGGAATACGGAAGTTCGAAAGCAGCGCCTCCGACATAAAAGTCTCACTGCCCGATCAGCGGAAGGGGTTCCGCTCCCCGGTGAGCAGACGGCTGCCTCGCTCATTGGTGAGCTGGCAGGGGCTCGGGGACAATGCTCTCAAAATAATATCGAGTTTAGGCTTTTGTTTAAGTAGGCTCATTTGTTGTGGAATAAAGGACTTTCGGATATATTAGGATTTTAGGCCCATTATTTTTAAAAGTCATATATATATATATATATATTATACTCATATGAGAAATCATTATAACGAGCGAAAAAAAATATAGCGAAATTCCTTTGCAGGACGTAGCCTTATTCTGATGTGAACTTGGGTAATCTCGTGTGTTATTGATTTTCTATCTTTTGTGTGATTGCTTGATATTCGATCTCGGATAAATTCCCATCAGACACAACTCAAACTTCTGAGTTTTCCTACAGTGGAAAAGCTTCAGTATGATGGTTTCAACAACAAAGACACTGATTTCCATACGATTAAGATACGGCGCCATAGACTTTTCACTTGGATGTATAAAACTAAATAAACAACGTGGTGAAGTAGGGATTATGCTATCAATAGGGAAGAAAGAAGAAGAAGACTAGTTTGCTCTATATTTGCTCAAGTTAAACCATAATCAGTTTACCTTGACAAAGCCAAGCAGTACTAAAAAGGTAAGCTCGAAAAGTTCCCTAAAAGAAGTGCTAGTCAAGTGTTCTATACCTTTTAAGGAAGTAAGATATGCATTAATAGACACGCAGTTCATGTTGCCATAAACCTAAGCTTAGGGAATAAGCAAATTTTATCTAAGACTATAGATATCAAAAAGGGTTAAACCAGGATCATTGCCAATAAATGAATTCTCACTTCCAGGACCAGTTCAGATTCATGCACGAAGCATTCTCACAAACAATTTTCCAAGCAGGAAGCTACAAAAATGGCAAGTAATGAGCAATGACGAAATGCACTTAACTGCTTCACAAAATTATTGCAAAATTTAGTATAGGGACTTACAAGTATCATCCAATGGGCAGATGTATATTAGACAATATGTGCCATCTCATCTTAGAAGTATGGAACCAGCAAAACAGGGGGAAAAAAAAAAGGACATTTCTGTTACACAAGCATGCCTAAAAAATGATCACAATGCTTAAATTTCTACCTCAAATATCCCGCTCCGACCACTATGCCAGCTGCTTCACCACTTCGAAGTCCAGTGAACTCTTCGCTTACTTCAAACTCGTCTTCGAGCTTCAAAGGTTCAGCTGCTGCCTCTTCTTCCTCATCGTCGATAGCAAAATAAGGATTATGAGCCTCGGGCCTGAACTTGTACCCTGTAAACGCATAGAATGCCAGAGTTGCCAGCTCTGCGGCCACCACACTCGTCCAGAGATACTTATATGAGGTAATGGTCTCCAACGCATTCACCACTACGCGCGTGAAGCATATAACCACAATGTAATACTGCCTATACGAAGTCAACTTCATCAAATTCACCGCCGCCTTCCCACCAGTTCTTGCAGCCTCGCGCAAGTTCTTAATCGACCAGACGATCGGGAACAAAACCGCGCAACAACACACCACATCGACTAGCAAAAACAGCTGCTTCCAAGTGACCCAATCCCGACCATATGGCCCAGTCTCGTCGATCACTACCTGAGCGATATTCGCAACAACTTGGAGTGGGATAACAATCATCAAAACCTTCTTCTCCTTGTCCTGCAAGTCAGGCTTCAAAAAGGACCACCCGGTTCCAATCAACACGATCAAAGTGAACAGAGTGATCCCATTCAAGAAGCTAAATATATAGAACAACACATCCCAGCCATGCGCACTCCCTGTTCTCTTAATATACGACTTATCCTCCGCCTCACACAACAAATTCAACCCTTTCAATATCAGGGCCGCGAGCATGAAGAAATGGATCTTAAACACAGTCAACCGTTTCTTATACAAGAGGTAGTCCCAAAGGCCAGCGAGCACAAAGTAAATCAGCGAGAACAGATAGTAGACCCGGGGAAGGATGGTCTTGCCTGCGGAGAGATAGTCCCTCCGGCCGCTCTTCGCGTCGAGGTTGTACATCGCGGACCGGACGTCCATGGACACCCGGAGCTGTTGCTGCTGGAGGCAGTTGGAGAAGACAAGCGTGTACTGGTTCGCGTCGTCCTGCCTGTACTCGATGTCGAAGCTCGTCCGCTGCCCGAGCTTGTCGAAGGTGAAGACGTGCTTGACGTAGTCGGACTGGAGGGCGCAGGTGATCTCCTCCTCCTCGAACTGCTTCAGCACGTTCAGCCACGAGTCCCATGTGCAGAGAAAGAACCCGAGGTTGGCGAGGTCGAGCCCGGTCTTCGACAGCGCGACGCCGGAGATGTTGAGCTCGAGCCGGCCCCGGTGGGTGAACCCGAAGTCGTCGAGCGGGATAATGGGCCGGTCGTCGGATCGGATCTCGGAGAACTGGATCTCGGCGACGGCGGCCGAGGCGAGGAGGAGGAGGATCGGGAAGAGGAACGCGCCGGGAACCGCCATGGTCGCGGCGGATCCTAGAATTCTAGAGGGAGAGAGAGATCGAATGGCGGGAGGAGGAGGAGACGACTTGGTGTTTATTTCGTGGCCCCCCCACCCCAAAAAGAAAAATCGAATTGAAAATTAAAAAGCGGAAAAGACGGAGTGCCTTTTGGTGACGACTTCCGGTGAGGGACGACGACTTGGAAAATTCTCGGGATTCAACTCACGAATTTACTTTCTTGGGCATTCGGACTTGTTGGACTCACGGTCTTGCCCCCCTCAGGGGCAGGGCTCCGCGGATGGCGGAGGTGAGGGGGTGGTTTCGGGATTTCGCCTCGAGCCGGGGGTCGATCGCGACCGACGCTGCTGGGGGGAACGCGGTAGGAAGAAGCTTGGAGTTCCCCTTACGTCATTGTATGGTAAAATAAGTAGGAGTGACGTCATAGGGCAAATCTATAAGAATTCGAGTTAATTTGGATTGATGTCTTGGGTCGTTGATCTGTCTTTAATTACTGTCCTGACCATAGACAACAAGACGAGGTCGACCGTAGTTTTTGAAGTTTAAAAGTCGCGCTTTGATTAATCGAGAACTAGGCGGTTCGCGAGTTGGATTATTCCTTTTTTAACCATTACTTTTCTACGAGTGAGATTTGTGTGGATCGGGTGAAGTGATTTTATGGACAACGGCACGACAATACATTTTCGGGATTAGAAGAAAAAAGGTTAACTAGTAGTTCATAACGTAAATTAGCATCACACAAATAATCAATCGAGTCGATAAGGTATCACCGAATATCACTAAATGCCGAACTTGTTATTCAATGTGAGAAACCTTGCTCGATTCACATAAATGAGGTGATCCGCCTAAGTTATTTGAAATTAGCTGAATCTTAAAAAAAAAAAAGTTGGATATGCTTGTGTCATGATGAGATAATGCAAAGTAGCATTTTGTTAATAGAGTGACATCTACATTGATCAAGAGTCTTGTGATTGTACATATCTTTATTGAATGTGTAGGGGTGAATTTATTATTATTATTATTATTATTATTATTATTATTAATTTGTTTCGAACGATGAATTGGATATGGATACCTCAATACATTTTTTGAAAAGGAAATAGAGACAGGATGGATTGTTTCATTGATTGAGCTGCTAAAGTAGCTAAAGCGGTGATAAATCCAGTCAGTAAAATAGGTCTTATATAGAGTCCATCCATTCACAATCTCTGCTAAATATCTTTTTCTTGGATTTGATTTTGTTGGGATTGATGGGGCTCAAACCCGAAACTTCCACCTTTACAGGGATATGCTCTATGAACTCCATTTTCTTGAGAACCAATGATGAAAACAAACCTTTAACGACAGTATTGAGAACGATTTGTGGTAATCATTTGGCCAAGTACAAAGTCGCACATCACTTGGGGTGTGCCTAAGTGAGGCTATGTATATCAAGTTATAATTTTTGAAAATTTTAGGACTCAATTACACTTTCTAATAAGTCTTATGACTTAATTGCACTTTTTGAAACTTTTATGATTTGATCATAATTTCGTGACAAATTTTAAGACTTCTAATTTGCTTTTTAAAAAAAAGGTATAGAGGGAGTAACAGCAACAAATATAGAAGAACGGTCCGACTTACGCTTGCTTAATCTAGGAGCAAGATTCCGACCAAAAAAAATAAAAATAAAAATCAAGGGGCAAGACAAGGTTCGATTTTATCAACTAGCAGGACAAGGTTCGATGTGGAGCAAAAATGGGCCTTAAAGTCTATCGAGTTGAATTGCAATACATTCTGGTAAAGAGGCTGAGGCCCATGTTTGCGAGGAGGGCCAGTTGAATTGGGCTGCATCATTCAACTTTGGCCCTTTGATCGGATCTCTTTGTTAAAAGAGTTATCCGAGGACGTTTAGCCCCATGTGAGTCAAATGTAGATGTCCAAGTTATGAATTACACGAATTAGCTGAGAAGTAAGTAGATTCGGGCTGAATTCAACCTATGGAATCGGGCCGAGCAGGGTCCGAAAGCGGACATGCCTGGTCTGGTTTGATAGGAAATAACTTGCCTTTTGAAGCCTGCCCGGAAGGGTCGTATGAGCCCATCTGGACTTGCAGAGACCGAGCACTAGGCAAGTTCTTGTCGAATAGGGGTGTCCAAAAGAACCGAGAACCGCACAAACCGGTCATCTGGCTCTAGGTGGTCCCCGGTTTCAATAAATAGAAATCGATGAGTACCAGTTCGATTCTCGGTTCCAAGATTGGAACCGCCCACCCGAACCGAACCAACCCCCTACACACATATAGTCTCACAAGAAAGCAACCCTAGCCTCTCTCCTCTCATCTCTCTCCATCTCGCCTTGCTTAATCTCGCCTCTTTATAGTCGCCTTGCCTTTAGCACGGGTGGGCATATTTTAATAACATTTTAATATTTTTTTTTCCAATTTTCTTATTTTCATTTTCTTTCTCTTTATTTTTTTCTTCTTTTTTCCTCCAACAAGCCGTCGAGTGCGACGACTAGCCAGAGGCGAGGTTGACTTCACTAGCCTCTAGGGAAGCTTCCCCCGCTAGCCCTTGGCAAGGTTGATCTCGACAGGGGCGGGCGAGGCTTGCCCTCACCTCTGGCTAGTCGCCGGGCTCTATGGTCGATTGGCTCATGACTTAATTTGCGGCTATATTAAGACTACCTCTGTCGTTAAATCAATTGGGAATAATGTATCCCCCACTTCATTTATAGGATGGGGGTCACCCAATTTTTCCTGGTGGACCGACACTAATTTATGGAGGTTCCCTTCTCTGGCCATCATTTATTGCATCGGAAGCAACATTATTTCTGTTCCGGTCTCTTCAGGAAGGCATTACACTGTGTGGTCACCAGAGAATTTAAGACTAGTCTTTGGTTGAATGAGAAGGGGTTGCTAAATGCCAAACAAGAGTGAGATAAATGGATTTCGAATCGTTGAACTCAATCGAACCGATTCCAAATTGAAGGTCCGGTTTGATTCGAGTGGGCCATCCATCTGAATTCTTTTTTTAAAAAAAATGTTTCGTGTCTTTCATTTGATACGTCATTAGTAAGCGATCCACCGATGTACGGTTTGACATTTTGATAATTTAACTGAAAAAATGGGCAAATTTTGAACAATTATCCAAGGAGTTGTGGTTGACTTGTTCATGAAAAGTAGCGCGATTGTCACCACTTCATTAATTTGCAATCCCAACACTGCGTTTTTTGAGAGAGATTAGGGGGGGAAGAGAACGCGTTTATTATGAACACAATCGCGTTTCAATGGAAGGAACGAGATCGAGGAAGAGGATTAGAAGGGGTCGGGAAGGATTAGACGGAGTTGATCTGATGAATTTTATGTACATCATAAACTCCCCTTGATCCCTCCTAATCTCTTCCCCTTGACCTCTCCAAATATAGAAAGATTCGGGGTGATTTGTACATTAAAAACAGATTTATTGATACTTCTCGCTCATACCCTTATTTTGCAACTAATTATTATTGGGGTATGGTTTATATTTTCCGTCGACATGAAAGCACTAGAGAGCTTTTATAATTCCATCTCATTTTTTATTGGTAGTTTGGATTTGAGTCAATGAATAGTTACTGCTACAAAATATACTCTTTTTCCATTCATAATCAAGTGATGTAACAAAGATATGCAATGTGCTAATTATAATGGAATCCCCTACTGAATATAACTCTAGTTTAAGGGCAAATCGGGATAAAACTTTGTGTCTCAATTTTTCTTTCTTACTTTTACATTTTATTTCATTGTAATTATGCGATGAATCATAACTGTTATAGATACTAAATGATGTGAATGTCATAACACATCGTTTCTTTCCTTCCTCTTTTTTTTGGGTCAAAATAGAAATGATCTATTAATAGAGTTCACGGAGGAACACATAAAAGATGGGCTTCAGTACAAAGTAATTCTCAGAGAGCTTGAGGCAGAGAGGATACCCAATTTTGAGGAAGACGTTGAGAGGCGCCACTTTCTTCTTTCTTCATCCATTACTAAACTTTGCTATTATTTAATAGGAAGGTAGGGGGTGTTTAAAAGATCACAAATTAGCGGTACCTTTTCATCGAGGTCGAAGATGAAGATGATTCAATAGGGCAAGGCTTCAACATTCATCAAGGCTTCAACATTCAAGAGGGGGAATGAGCATTCCAGAGAAGGGGGTTGAAGATGAAGAGGAACCATAACTACACAACAGGTAGAGAGAGAACTACATAAAAGGTAGAGAGAAATCTTGATCTTCTTGGAATTCACACCGAAGCCAATCCAAGAACAGTTGCTCCCAAATTTTCAGCAGGATTTATACGAGAGAATTTCTTGGCAAATAACTTGAGCGCTCAACGCTGAGGGATGCGCCGGAGACTTCGATGAATGAATGATTAACTTGCTACTCCAATTTATAGATCGCAAGCATTTCAACACATCAGAAATCAGGTCAATCGGGTGTCCAAAAAGGATACTATCTCCGATCGAATTTACTTCTCCTTCCTCATCTTAGTAACCAACCAATATTTCAAGTCGATTCTTTCAAATCCATTCTCTTCTTTTCGGTCATGATTATTCAAATAACTAAGTTTTCCTTGTGATTACTCATTGCAAGCCGAGTGCACCTTAAAAATTCCAATGAGCCATGTTTGTGAAGAGGTTGCCCAAGACAAGTGCATTAAATATCCAACTCAAAAGTGTTAAAATCCCTCCAAAAAAAAAAAAAAGATTGACAAGAAATAGGACGCTCTTAGCGAACGTGTAGGCCCCTACAATCTTCTGCTCCGGCATTCCCCCACCATAGTACAAAAATGGCTTATTCATTGTTCTATACCTTTTCCTGTTTTTTTTAGGGGACATGTAGAAATAATTATGCAATTAATAATGGACCCTTAGAGGGGGAAACGAATAGAGCGGTCGCACCGACCGAGACGGTAAAGTTCAGCCGAGCTTAGGCATCTTATCTCGCATGAGGTTTTTGGGTCAATAATTTAGGACCGACTTAGGTAATGTTTTCACATTCGGCGCGAAGGTGCATCGAAATGGGCAATTCCAGTGTCTCTGGCATTAAGCAAGCTCTGTTTGAAAAAGCTTTTGAGAGCTTCCTCTTCGTTACTAGCCAAAATCTCGGCCCACGAGAGAAAACGAGAGCGACAAGATATTTCACTTCGAAGTAAGAGAAAAATCATTACCGTGACAATGCTAGGGAAAATCGCCACAGCATTATAAAACCCATTTACGAACATTAAAAACACACACACACACACACACGCACACATATATATGCGCAAAATGTATTGCATTATATTGGAATTTCCCATCTGGTGAGGAGGATCAGGCGACTTATAATATCGTCTCAAATTTTAGATGTTGCAAGTCACATGACCGGAAGCAAAGAAAAGATTGTAATACTCCCATGCTGGATTCAAGCTTTTTCCACACGAGGACACACCCAAGTTGGTGCCACCAAAAGGGGGAGAAATCCGAGGTCTTAAAAGAGTCTTTTTAAATTGAAAAGGGATCATGTGCTTTCAGCCTTTCACATGCCCAAAACAAAGCATCCTATAAGGAAAGCAATTAGCGTAATAGGTTCACCAAAATGTGACTCCCTCGATACGTTTACAATGTTAAGTTGGAAAAAGAAAAAGAAAGGACAAAGTGCTTTAATCAGCTACTAGAGAATTTTCATCCTTCGGCCGGCGGGAGGTCGTTTCTTTGAACTAATCTATCGATTAGTTTGGAAGATGATCAAAGAAGGAGCGCGATCGGAACTGTGAATCTAGGACTCCAAATGGCAAACACCGCCACGACGTGACGCTATTCACAGTCGATATAGCAGTAGGGGAGGACCATTTACCACCGTTAGAGATAGCGAAACAAGACTCGTGTGAGTTAAAAGATTGGGATTGTTTTTCAGTGTATGGACCCGAATCCATGTGAGAATTTACGGTCCTAATGTTTGCTTTTCCGCCAAAGTTAAGCATCGGCTTCACACAGTGGAAGCAGAAGATCATAACCACAGTAGCATGAGAATATCAACAAAATCTCTTACCATATATATTAGGAACTTTACTCCGCCTCAGCCTGAAATCTGCAAGCGGCATCACCCCTTTCCCATGCACTTTTAACTATCGTTCATGTCCCTACTACAAAGCTGAAGACACCAGCTTGATTCGTTCAGCAGTCGCCTTAAAGCCGAAGCCAAACCAAACAATCTCCGGAGTGACATTAGGGGGGCTTTTCTATGGAACAATTCAATGTCGAAACAGTGGAATACAAAGTGTCACAAAAGCCATAGTCTCAGTTTGGCTGTCCAGCCCATATAGGACAGCGAAAAGGAAAGGAATTCATTAAGCGACACGAGATAAGGGTTAAGTATCAGAAAAGCGAAAAGGAAAGGAATTCAATAGAGAGGATCACACACAACCAACTGATGCCCACCGTCCCTGCGTGACCATCTCCGGCTAATCAAGACTTAACGATCCAAGTGAAAACTTACTTATCACAAAACTTCTCCTATATATATATATATATCAGAACTTCTCACAGTTCCCTCACGGCCTGCACATAATCCTTGACAACACGAAAAACTAAAGGGAAGGAGGAAGGAATCAAGATGCAACCTTCGTCTGCTTACTGTAGAACGGGAGTTTCCATAGTCATAGAACAAGGGAGAAGTTACAACCACCGATGAAATGAAAAGTCATCAACACGTGAATATGTGTCTAATTTCTTTAACAAGCACAAGGCGGAGAGTGGAGGAAAATAAGATCCCAAACTCCACGGAAAGCATGTAAAAACCAAAACCATAAAATTGAAAACTGACCACAAAACTTTGTAAGCTGTTGATGTGAATACGAAACCTCCATGATGCACCTGATATTTAGAAATGAAACCTACACTTGTTTCTTGCCGGGAAAAAGCATTGCTTGCTATCTGGTTTAGTTCTTCAAGAGAAGATGGGAAATTTGTGCATAGGTTAAGCACGTCCTACGCATGTCCGAAAAAAATGTTGGAGGACATAAAGTAATCTCATCTAATTGACAAAGAAAACGCAACTAAAAGCTTGTTTAGAGGTGATTTCAGTGCGTGTCAATGATCCCCCTTGGTGTTCGGCGTTGAAAAACAGAACAATCTAATAAAGAATTCCCGCACAATGAGCACTAGACAGAACCCTTCGTACAGAGTAATTACCGCAAGGATACGATTTTCTGAGAAAAGTATAGATAAGCCACTCACCCTCAATGAAGTTCTATTTGCTTCTATTTGCCCATCTTTTGTGACTGACATCATAACAGTTACATCGACATATTACTCAAATCAAGTAGTTCTGACTTCTAAACATATCACGATACAACTCAAACTTCTGAGTTTTCCTACAGTGGAAAAGCTTCAGTATGATGGTTCCAACAACAAAGACACCAATTTCCATAATATTAAGGTACCGCACCATTGACTTTTCACTAACTAAGCAAGGTGGTAAAGTAGGGATTATGCTATCAATAGAGAAGAAAGAAGAAGAAGACTAGCTTGTTCTATATTACTTAAGTTAAACCATAATCAGTTTACCTTGACAAAGCCAAGCAGTACTAAAAAAGTAAGCTCGAAAAGTTCCCTAAAAGAATTGCTAGTCAAGTGTTCTACACCTTTTAAGGAAGTAAGATATGTGTTAATAGACACGCAGTTCATATTGCCATAAACCTAAGCTTAGGGAATAAGCAAGTTTTATCTAAGACTATAGATATCAAAAAAGGTTAAACCAGGATCATTGCCAATAAGTGAATTCTCACTTCCAGGACCAGTTCAGATTCATACATGAAGCATTCTCACAATCATTTTTCCAAACAGAAAGTTACAAAAATGGCAAGTAATGAGCAAATAAGAAATGCACTTAACTGCTCCACAAAATTATTGCAAAATTTAGTATAGGGACTTACAAATATCATCCAATGGGCAGATGCATATTAGACAATATGTACCATCTTACGAGTATGGAACCAGCAAAACAGGAAAAAAAAAAAAGGACATTTTTGTTACACAAGCATGCCTAACATGGTTTGGAGTAAAAAATGATCACAATGCTTAAATTTCTACCTCAAACATCCCGCCCCGACCACTATGCCAGCTGCTTCACCACTTCCAAGTCCAATTAACCCTTCGCTTACAATTCAAACTCGTCGTCGAGCTTCAGAGCTTCAGCTGCTGCCTCTTCTTCCTCATCGTCGATAGCAAAATAAGGATTATGAGCCTCGGGCCTGAATTTGTACCCTGTAAACGCATAGAATGCCAGTGTTGCCAGCTCTGCAGCCACCACGCTCGTCCAGAGATACTTATATGAAGTAATGGTCTCCAATGCATACACCACTACACGCGTGAAGTAGATATAGCATATAACCACAATGTAATACTGCCTAAACAAAGTCAACTTCATCAAATTCACCGCCGCCTTCCCATCAGTTCTTGCAGCCTCGCGCAAGTTCTTAATCGACCAAACGATCGGGAACAACACCGCGCAACAACACACCACATCGACTAGCAAAAACACCTGCTTCCAAGTGACCCAATCCCGACCATATGGCCCAGTCTCGTCGATCACTACCTGAGCGATATTCGCAACAACTTGGAGTGGGATGACGATCATCAAAACCTTCTTCTCTTTGTCCTGCAAGTAAGGCTTCAAAAAGGACCACCCGGTTCCAATCAACACGATCAAAGTGAACAGAGTGATCCCCTTCAAGAAGCTAAATATATAGAACAACACATCCCAGCCATGCGCACTCCCTGTTCGCTTAATATACGACTTATCCTCCGCCTCACACAACAAATTCAACCCCTTCAATATCAGGACCGCAAGCATGAAGAAATGGATCTTAAACACAGTCAACCGTTTCTTATATAAGACGTACACCCAAAGACCAGCGAGCACAAAGTAAATCAGCGAGAACAGATAGTAGACCCGGGGGAGGATGGTCTTGCCTGCGGAGAGATAGTCCCTCCGGCCGCTCTTACCGTCGAGGTTGTACATGGCGGACCGGACGTCCATGGACACCCGGAGCTGCTGCTGCTGGAGGCAGTTGGCGAAGATGAGCGTGTACTGGTTCGCGTCGTCCTGCTTGTACTCGATGTCGAAGCTCGTCCGCTGCCCCAGCTTGTCGAAGGTGAAGACGTGCTTGACGTAGTCGGACTGGAGGGCACAGGTGATCTCCTCCTCCTCGAGCTGCTTCAGCACGTTCAGCCACGAGTCCCGGGTGCAAAGGAAGAACCCGAGGCCGACGAGGTCGAGTCCGGTCTTCGAAAGCGCGACGCCGGAGACGTTGAGCTCGAGCCGGCCCCGGTGGGTGAACCCGAAGTTGTCGAGAGGGATGATGGGCCGGTCGTCGGATCGGATCTCGGAGAACTGGATCTCGGCGACGGCAGCCGAGGTGAGGAGGAGGATCGAGAAGAGGAGCGCGCCGGGAACCGCCATGGTCGCGACCGACCTGAGAATTCTAGAGAGAGAGAGAGATCAGATCTCGGATCGGAATGTACAGTGAGAGGAATCGAATGGCGTGAGGATGAGGAGACGACTTGGTGTTTATTCCGTGCCGCCCCCTCAAAAAATAAAACAAAAAATGTATTCAAAATTTAAAATTGGAAAAACGGAGTTTCTTGGTGACGACTTCCTGTAAGGGACGACGACTTGGAAATATTCTGGTATTCGACATGCGAATTTACTTTCTTGGGCATACGGACTTATTGGAATCACGGTCTTGCCCCCCTCAGGGGAAGGTCTCCGCGGGTGGAGGAGGGTAGGGGGTGGTTTCGGGATTTCGCCACGAGCCGGGGGCCGATGAACGACCGATAGTGGTAGGGGCGAACGCGGAAGGAAGCTTCGAGTTCCTTTTACGTCATTCTACGGAAAAAATGAGTAGGAGTGACGTCACGGGGCAAATCTATAAGAATCCGAGTTAATTTGGATTAATATCTGACTTTTATGGTTAAGGTTAGGCTTTAGTGGGTCGTTGATATGTCTTTAATTACTGTCCTGATCATAGACAACAAGACGAGGTCGGCCGTAGCTTTCGAAGTTTAAAAGTCGTGCTTTGATTTATCGAGAAGTAGGCGGTTCTTGAGTTGGATTATTCCTTTTTTGATCATTACTTTTATACGAGTGAGATTTGTGTGAATCGGATGAAGTGATGTTGTGGACAACGGCACGAAAATACATTTTTCGGGATTAGGAGAAAGACGGCTTAATTTGACAGTTCCTAACGTAAATTAGCATCACATGATAAGTCAATCGAGTCGATAAGATATTACCAAAATAACGTTAAACGCCAAACTTGTCATTCCATGTGAGGAACCTTACTCGATTCGCGTAAACGAGGTGAGCCACATACGTTGTTTTGGAATTAGCTGAATCTTAAAAAAAAAAAAGTTGGATACGCTTGTGTCATAACGAGATAATGTGGAGTAGCATTTCATTAAAGAGTGACATTTACATTGGTTGCGAGTCTTGTGATTGTACATATTTTTATCAAATATTAGGGGGGGGGGATTTATTATTGTTACTATTATTTATTCCTTCCGAAGAATAAACTGGATATGGGCACCTCAATACATTTTTTGAAAAGGAAACAGAGATAGAATGGATTGTTTCTGTGGCTGAGCCGCTAAATTAGCTAAAGTGGTGATAAATCCCGTCAGTAAAATAGGTCCCATAGGGAGTCCATCCATTCCCAATCATTGGTAAATATCTTTTTCTTGGATTTGATTTTGTTGGGATTAACAAAACTCGAGCACGCTGCTTTCACATTGACGGGCGGTGCTCGATAAACTCCATTTTCACGAGAATCAATGACAAAAAGAAATCTTTAGGGACAGCATTGAGGATGATGCGTGGTAATCATCTGGCCAAGGACAAAGTCGCACATCACTTGGGGTGTGCCCAAGTGAGGCTACATATAAGCTTTAAATTACCTTTTTTTTTTTAAAGTTTTAGGTCTTAATTACACTTTCTAATAAGTCTCATGACTTAATCATATTTTTCAATACTTTTAGAACTCAATCATAATTTCGTGATAAATTTTAAGATTTCTAGCGCACTTCTCAAAAACAAAAAAAAATCTATGAGCAAGACAAGGATTGTTTTTATCGAAATTCTATGGAGTTGAATTTCAATACATTCTGGTAAAGAGGCTGAGGCTCATGTTTGCGAGGAGGGCCAGTTGAATTGAGCTTCATTCTTCAACTTTGGGCCTTTGATCGGATCTTTTTGTTAAAGAGTTATCCGAGGACGTTTAGCCCCATGTGAGTTGCAAATGTGGATGTCCAAGTTATGAGCTACATGAATTTGTTGAGAAGTAAATGGATTCGGGCTGAATTCAACCTATCGAGTCAGGCTGAGCATAGTCCGAAACGGGACTTGCATGGTCTGGCTTAACAGGAAATAAATGGCCTTTCGAAGCTTGCTCGGAAGGGTCGTTTGAGCTGATTTGGACACATGGAGATGGAGACTGAGCGCTAGGCAGGTTCATGTCGAATAGGGGCGTGCAAAAGAACCAAAAACTGCCCAAACTGGAATGGATCAGCTGGCTTTGGGTTGTCCCCAGTTCCCACCTATAAGTACCGGTCTGATTCTCGGTTCTAGGGTGGAACTACTCCGCTTGGACTGGACCAATCCCCTACCAACACACATAGTCTCATGGGAAAGAAACCCTAGCCTATCACCTCTCAACTCTCTCCGTCTCACATCGCCAAATCTCGTCTCTTTGCACTCGCCATGCCTTCGGTATTCCTCGCGGTCGGCCTCACCTCCCTCTCCTGTAAGTCCCACTCCCCAATCTCTGTTATGCAGATCATATGGAAGGAAAGAGACTAAAATCACTGGAAGTCTTGAATTTCTTGCTTATTGTAATATTTATACCCTCGCAAAAGATGGACCAAATCAATTAAACCTAACAACCTTCACACGCATATACCTTAGAAACCCTCAATTTTATCCCTTTTTTTTTTCTTGAAAAAATCATCATCTGTGTCTCTTATTCGTTTCGAGAAAAACAACTTTTTAAAAAATGTTTTTTGGATTTTTCGATGTTTAATTCGTTGAAAATAAGCTAGTCTTGGACAACATTTTCTCCTCTTGGAAAAAACCTCCTTCAAAAGTGAGGAAATGTTTTCCTCATCTTTCCTTCATCCTCTCTTTCATATGTCATTTCTTTATGACTATTTTTTACTATTTTTTATTTATTCATTAGAATAAACATACCACAATGTAGAGAATTTTTATACAAGCACAAATATGAAAAAATCAACCCAATCGAACGTTACATGCATCCTCATGCACCGCCAGAAGCGACGGCATGTGTGGGCTCTCGAAAACCGATCAACCGGGTCAATCAACGAGTTAAATTGGGTTAGGTCAAGAAGATCAACTAGTCGAGTTGACCTGGTCAACGATCAATAGGTTGGGTTAACTCGGTCAATGGTCAACGAGTCAGGTCGGACCCGGTCAAGGGTCGGTTGACTTGATCAACAAGTGAGGTCGGGTCAACGGGTTGGGTTGACCGAGTCAACAGTCAACGAGTTGGGCTGACCCGAAGCAAGTGGAGCGGCAGCGATTGACGTCATTTACCATGTAGCAATTGCCCGTAAGGCTGCGGCTACCCTAGTGCCACGTAGTGGCCATTGGTAAGGTGGTGCCAACGTTGACGTTAGCCTTTAAGGCGGTGGAGAGTCCACGCGCCATCGTGGCAAAACCCTAGGCCGTGCATAGAGGTCGTGCCACCCACCAAAACGCTCGTCTCGACGAGATGAATTCATCGATGCAATCAAATTCAAGTTTCATCCTATCAAATTTACGAAAACAAGCAAAAACAAAACGTCCTAAATCCAACTACGGTGGCATTAATACCAGTTGTTATCTGTCAAAATGGCCATTGCTTGTCATTGATGACACCCAAAGATCACCGTAGTCGAGGCCCAGAAACTAAACAATCAGAAAAACGAGTTTGCACATCTGATTTCGAATCCATCGTCATTTTCTGCTACATTCCCTCACACACACACACACACTCTCTCTCTAACATTATGGAGACGATGGTGACTTCATGGGGGGGGGTGGTTGTGAAAATGATGCTAGAGGAGAGGTCCTTAGCATATTTATAGAAGTTCGACTGGGCCTTCTTATCACAGACTGGGCCGGACTTGGATTACACTAGGTAGACCCATATTTAGCTCATTAAAAATCATTAAATGATTTCTTTATTAAATCAATCTCATAAACGGTAAATTAGTTATGTATAACGGTGAATTGCAATCTCAACTAATAAGAGTCCACATCAGGAAAATTCTGACACTTTCTTCTCTAGTTGGCCACTTCTTGGATTCTCTCTCGTCGTAATATTATGAGCCAGAATCGAGCTTGAGCCTCAATCTCGTTGAATCTAACACGCTCGACACTTGCCTTGTTGGCCTAATCAAAGCCTTGGCATCGTTGGCCTTGAGAGAAGCCGAGCTTTGCTGGATTTGGCTTAGCCTCGAGTGAGCGAGACTTGCCTTGCCGGATTCGACGAGATCGGGGTGAGGTTGAGCCTCTCCTATGGCCAGTTGTTGGCTGTCAAGGTGGTTGGTAATCGACTGAAGAAGAAATTAAAAAAGAAAGAAGGAAAAAAAAAGAAGAGAAAAAATTTTAAAAAATTTAATTTTTATTAGAAAAATAAAAATAATTAAAAATTTAATTATTTTTCAATTTATTTTTAAGAGTCAGATAAATATCGAAAAATATAGTTAATTTTTGAAAAAATATAGCTATGGCCAACTGCTAACCACCACATGATGCGATCAGAGTTTCAAGATGCACCCTCTCTGTCTCTCTCTAACATGTCCATCTGACCACACAGCTCATACTAAAGGGTCTCCATTAACTCTGCTTCTGAATTCTGACATATTCAATAGCTAAGAAGACTTTTTTATGCAGAGCAGGAAAAAAATGCCATTATCCTGTTTGGCGATGCAGAGCCGAAAACGAAGATAAACCAAACCTTGAACAATGGCAATCTGCTCAAGAACCTCAGCACAGCTTGGCCATAGCTCATTTGGTATT
Organism: Psidium guajava; assembly: GCA_016432845.1. NCBI lineage: Eukaryota > Viridiplantae > Streptophyta > Magnoliopsida > Myrtales > Myrtaceae > Psidium > Psidium guajava. The sequence goes on along the minus strand of CM028230.1, from coordinate 7,601,340 downwards.
GCTGCTTCATTCAATGGCAGTCAACGCCTCAAGAAGTGCTCTCTCTCTCTCTCTCTCTCTCTCTCAACCAGTGAAGCTGAATGTTGGAACCAACAAGAAAGATTTCAAGTTTTGATCGCGCTCTCATGAGGATGCCTTGGGATGGAAAATTCTGACGGAGTAGCGGGGAAGGTCAAACCTTGAGACTCCCGTCAGCTCAGTTTGTTTCTTGCACGTGGTGTTCAGGGACTGAGGAAGAGGGAGTTCTTAGAGAGATGGAGCTACCTGTTTGTTTGACTTCTGTCTCCACTACTTCATCAGAAACTAATAAACCCACAGCGTCGACTTCTGTTGGTCCTTAAATTTGCGGTTGAGGATCTCGTTCCCCAACATCCACCCAACCTTCGTCTTCCCACCTAGATGGCTGATCGTTCACGGAAGGTTAACGTTCGGTCGCTGCGGAGTCCTGTTTATGGATTACAATATGCTTGCTCTCTTGTCACTCAGTGGCCTCCTTATTTTCTCTTGCTGATTTTACTTGATTTGATTCGATATAGTTGTGCCCATATCCCGTGCGGTGCATGCGTACGCATCTTGGATTGGGTGATTTACATTTTCCTCCAACCAAGCCTAAGACCCGTAGGCTCTAATAAGAATTTATTAGAAATCAGCGTATAATCACAACGAAGTAAAAACTAAAAGTAAGAAAGTGAAATCGAGATGCAATGTTTATCTTGATCCATCTTTAAATTAGGGCTCCATCCGGCAAATGGCTTCACTATATTTTACCTCTTGCATGTCTCTATTACATCTCTTAATTACAAGAGAAAGAGAAATTACAGCAATAGCACCAAACAGAATCTACAATAATTGAATTAACCCCATAGGTCAAAACACGAGAAAAAGAAAAACCTACCCCCTCTCTTTCTCTTTGTATCTCTCTCTCTCTCTCCCTCTCTCCATTGAGCTCGCGGCGCGGTGTTGGCTTGGAGTGAGGCAACGGGGCACGCGGTGGAGACGGCAATGGATGAATATGGATTGCGCAGGGCGACAAGTGGAACATGGCGGTGCTGCAACGAAATATGGACACACAACTATGTCGAGTTTGATGAACGAGATGGACGCCTGGAAGAAACAGTGCCGGAATGGAACATGACGTGGGACGGGGAGAGAAGGTGGGATATTTCAATACCCCATCTCACGTATAAGTTGTGGAATTTGATGAATGAGATAGACATGCACGAGAAATAAAGTGGAGTAGAAACCATGCTTGATAAAAGTCTAACCTGATAACTTCCATATTCAGCTGGAGGGAGGCTACAAGTATACGTATGGCACGTGAGATTTGACTCGCCGGAGTGGACGGGGCACACGATTAAATCAAAACAGAATCTGGCTATGATGTTATTTTTGAAAGTCTAACTCAAAAACTTAAATTAATAAAAGAGGGATGACTATATGTATATAAATTTCATTATAGATTTCATAATCAATCGATGTAAAACATTTCAACATATTATGTTGAAGTTACATGCAAACTATGTGTAATCACGCGATTCATAAATTAGAAAATGGTTGGAGGAACCAATGAACAAGGACAACGTGGTCTCAAGCATTAGACTAATTTTACTCTATCAAATGCTCGAACAAGTCCTCGACACTTTGGGCTCCGAATTCGATCTACGTCGTCACTTCCGGTCTCATTCCCGTTAGATTCGGGAGCATGTGTGCTCAATGGCAGCATGTCGATCTCTAGCTTACTGAGATCTCGTACAGGTAGACCAAACGTAAGGATGTTAATGAAGAGGCCCAACTACCTACTTCTGGCATAAGCAATCGAAATAGCAAATTTTAAATGCCTATCACATCATGCCTCGGCAAGTGGGAAAATTATATAAAAAAGTCACAAACTTATTGAACCGCAGTCAATTTAGTCATAAATTGACTAATTGTGTCAATTTAGACATAAACCTTTTGACAATTATCAATTTAATCTTAAACTTTTTAAAAAGATTTGCTAATTTAGTTCTAAACATTTTAAGTAATCACCAATGTAGTTCTTCCAACTAACTTTGACTGAAAATCATTAACATGGTAGTTTAGTTATCGTTGACCCCCTATGTGGTGAGGTCGATGCTAAAGTATATGATTTTTCAATTTCTTTTAAATTTTTTTCTTAATTTTATATTAATCTCTTGTTGAATTTTCATTTTTTCTTTTTTATTTTCTTTTTTGTTAGCAAGGTCAATGGGGCCAGAGATCTCGACCATTGGTTGAGGGCCACACTTTTCGCTAGATCGAGGCATGGGCTCACGAGCCCTCTGCTACCCTTGTTGTGGCCAACGAGGGCATATGCGAAAGTCATTAACATGGTGGTTTAGTTATCGTTGACCCCCTATATGGTGAGGTCGATGTGAAAGCTGTGACCCCCTCATCTCATTTGATTTCGTGAGAGCACTGCGAGGCCTCGCAAGCTACAATGAGGGCTTTGCGGGCCTCGCCTTGGGCCTGTGAGGGTTGCCAACCTTTGCTCGTTGGCAAGTGGAGGCCTCTGGCCTATGTAGTGTGGAAGAAAAAAGTAAAAATAAAAATGAAAAATTAATAAAAATACATTTAAAAAAACATATTAAAAAGAATTGTTCACGTCAACACCACCCGTGCTACTTAGGATGATTAGCTCCAATTAGATCGCTACGCTAGTGATTTTCAGTTAAAATTAACTGAAAAGTCTACATTGACAATTTATTAAAATGTTTATGATTGAATTGATAAATATTCAAAAAATTTAAGATTGGGTTGACATAATTGAAAGATTAAGGATTAAATTAATAATTTATCAAAATATTTAAGATTTAATTATCATAATTAAACTTTGAGAACTGATTTAACTGCCGTAGTACAAGTTTAGGATATTTTGGACCATCCTTCCCTCAATTAATTTATTTCTGCGGTACGTAATTCCGAACACCGAATTGGTGGAAACATTCAATTCTCCGTCGACTTCGCTTCGATTTGGTCCTTGCGGTGTCCTCATGTTCCTCAAATTACAATTTTTTTTTTAATAGTCATTCGCGAATTTCCACCGTCCAATATTTATAGTCGGCAGGTGTCATTATGATATTAATGTCCTGGGGCCCAAAGTTTCGTACCATCGCCAAGTGCATACGACTACAAGCACGAACACCGTATGCCCCAATAAAGAGGAAAGAAAATCTGAATGCTACTGTTGAAATTTGACAACTTTTGCACATTCGAGGGCGGATTCGAAAGGATAATGTTTTCGTCTATCTCCACCTTTAATTGATGGGTTACATATATAATAAGTGTAATAAAGGTATCGAGTAACCAAAAATTAATATTAATATATTTGGGATACACCAATGGAGAATTTCCCGGTCAACATCGACATATAATAAGTGTAATAAAGGTATAGAGTGACCAAAAATTAATATTAATAAATTTGGGATACACCAATGGAGGATTTCCCCTATGGCCTCCCCCTTCTAATTTATTTCTCTTTAGGGTTCGAATAAGAAACGAATTTCCCGGTCAACATCGACATGAAACTAATGTGTCAGTCGAAGTTAATGTCTCCGTTATCAATTTAAAGAAAAGACCGACTCCAACAAGAAAAATATAATTTAGGGAATCAAAGGAAAAAAATTCAGAAACTCGTTGATTCTTCATCTCTTGTAAAAAATATATATATATAGTGATCTCATAAATTACACGAAAATCACTCTCATGTGAAAGAAACATTTTATCTTCCAAGTGCATGCATCAATGATTAGTTAACGGCTTTTCAATCTAAACATTATGCATACACAAAAGACCAAATAATAGAAACAAATAATCCAAAAAAAAAAAATTTAGAAAGAATGTCACCATTTTGGTGCCGATGGGGCAATATAAATCCCCCGGGAGGGAGTGTTTGGCGACGGTTGCTTGCCATTTGCCAACCATAAATCCAAACACGAGGATTGGGAAATTCGATAAATGCATGTAATAAATGAATCTATCTCTCTGTCTTGTTGGCGTAGACCTCCGGAATCTTTAATTGACCATCAATGACATGTGTCCTCATGTTTGGCGCTACGGGTTCCGCAGCCGTCGCTACCACGGTCAAGAGTTGATGTACCTAAGCTAATTGAGTGCTGATAGAAACTGGACGAATCAAACGTGTCCCTCCCAAATCATTGTATCTAGGAGAACTTGCAAAGGTTTCTTGATGCCAAGGTTGTCATCGATGGAAAATCAAATCCGAAAGTTTAATGAGATAGGCAGTGGGAGAATGCGTGGATCTAGGAGCCATCGAAGGCGATGGGGGTTTTGGGCCTGTTTGGTTCAGCATTTGACCAAAGGACTTTGAAAAAATGCAAATACCTTTGAGCTAAAGGGGTTTTGCGAAATGCAAATATTGTTTGGTAAACTATAATTAAAAAGTGCATTTGGATGCAACTTTGACGTAAATGCTGTTTGGTAAAAACTACCCTTTGTTTGATTTGATTTTTTAATTATTTCAAATATTTTTTATTTTTCGAAAAAATATTTTTTTTATTTTAATTACTTTCTTTAATTATATTATAATTTTAATTATTTCTATTTTTAAATTATTTCTATTTTATTTTTCCAAATTGTTTTAATTTTTTAATTACTTTCTTTAATTATATTTTATTTTTAAATGATTTGATTTTTTTTAATTATTTTTAATTATTTCAAATATTTTTTATTTTTTAAAAATATTATGTTATGTTAATTACTTTATCTAATTATATTATAATTTTAATTATTTCTACTTTTTTAAATTATTTCTATTTTATTTTTCCAAATTGTTTTAATTTTTAATTACTTTCTTTAATTATATATTATTTTTAATTAATTTGATTTTTTTTTTAATTATTTTGAATTATTTCAAATATTTTTTATTTTTTTAAAAAATATTATGTTATGTTAATTACTTTATCTAATTATATTATAATTTTAATTATTTCTATTTTTTAAATTATTTATATTTTATTTTTCCAAATTGTTTTAATTTTTAATTACTTTCTTTAATTATATTTTATTTTTAAATGATTTGATTTTTTTTAAATTATTTTTAATTATTTCAAATATTTTTTATTTTTAGAAAAAAGTATTCTGTTATTTTAATTATTTTCTTTAATTATATTATATTTGAATTATTTCTATTTTTTAAATTATTTCTATTTTATTTTTCCAAAATTTTTTAATTTTTATTTACTTTCTTTAATTATATTTTATTTTTATTATTTCTATTTTTTAATTATTTTATTTTATTTTTCCAAACTTTTTAATTTTTAATTACTTTCTTTAATTATATTTTGTTTTTATTTTTTTTCGATTTTTAATTATTTTATTTTTAAAATTTTTTTAATTTTTTTATTTAATTATTTTTAATTTTTAGTTATTATTATTATTTATATTTTTTAATTTTTATTTATTTTATTTTATTTTAAAAATATTTTTATTTTTAAATTAATTAAATTAATTAATTTATTTTCATTATTTCTATTTTTAATTATTTTCATCTTGTTTTATTTTTTGAAAAAACTATTTTTATTTTTAATTATTTTATTTGTAATTACTTTCTTAAAAGAAAAAAGAAAAAAGAAAATAAAAAGATTAAAAATAAAAATAAAAAACCTGTAGTTGCATTTCGGAAATGCTACTTCCCAAATTACCTCAAGAGGTACTTTGGGCTAAAGGCCTTTGGAGAGCATTTGAGATGCAATTGCATCTCCCCAAAGTGAGTCAAAAAAATTGCCAAACACTATTTACATTTGGCCAAGGGACTTTAGAGCCTCAAAGCTCATTTCAAATGCTGAACCAAACAGGCCTTTGTTCCGACATACCGTTTTTGTGCTGGAAGGGCAACACATATCCTCTTGTAGACGTGACCCCGATGCTTGTCTCCACTCACTTGGGAGATCGAAAACGATAAGGAGTCTTGTAAGGAAAATAAGCTGAGGCAAAATCTGACTCTGAAACCATGTCGGAGGGTTCAACTCAAATTCTAATAGATGGAGGGAGATTATGTGAACATAATATCTATTGAAGTCCCATAAACAAAGCAACGTAAGATACTTTAATATCAAGAGATTGACGTGAAAGGACAGATTTTGTTAACAAGTTGTCTATATCCCCCAGCAATAAACGAGCCAAGAAAGTGCATCATTTTACGCATCACAAGACGATGATACCCTTCAAGATCACTACTTTCTTCGATCTTTGATTACATTACAATTACTGCATTGGCGATCGCTCCGAGAGAGCTCTTCGACATCGCGCTAGAATCAGAATCTCAGTCCGTCACTCGCCTCGCAAGAGGAACTCGTCTGGAGCCCTAAACAAATCCTTTCCTAGAAAGCCCCCAAAACTTAGACAGCAGACATTCTGATGTGTACTCCTTACTCGAATTGTTATGCGGCAAAGAAAGCTCATAGATCTCGAGGGACATCGGCATGATCCGGGGACGGTGGTAATATGGCGGGGGCATAATGCTGCCAACCCTAGCCGAGAGAGGAATGGGAGTCATGTGGTGAAGAGAGCCTGCAATAAATAGACCAAGAGGATTTGAGGGGTGGTTCCTGAACAACACTTGCCATTAATGAGTTTGGGCAACTTCCCCTTAACCCATTTAGGATGAGCTGTTCACCTTGCACATAAGGAAAAAGATAAATATAACGAGCTAAAAAAGTCTTGGAAAAATGCTTCCTCAGAATTTCTGGAAACCCTAGGAATTTGGAGAGTCCGTGGAAGACTTTGCTGAGGTCTAATGTTGTTTTTTTAATCTTGAATCTCTTGAGTGGGTTCAACCACCACCTACCTCTCTCTAAATCCACACCCCCATATGCTTAAATGGACACCATCAATTCATTTATCTGTTCCTCCTTTTAGCCGGTTCCAATTCTCTCTCTCTCTCTCTCTCTCTCTCTCTAACATGAAACATTACTATTCCCACACGCTTTTACTAATGATAAAACCACCACCAAACGACATCAAAACACAGCATCATGGTTTAGAAGTTGGTTCGATGTTCATGGTGGTCTGGTGGACCGTTTGATCCTCTGCCCCCCCCCCCCCCCCCCAAAAAAAAAAAAAAACACTTGAAGAACAACCAAAAGAACTTTTAAAACCACAAGAAACCCCACTTCCCAAGTTCTTTTCCCTTCTCTCCTTATAGCATTTCAGAAAGTCGAGACTAGTCTCAAGGGGGGGAAAAACAAGCTCACTACTAGCAAGAAGTGCCCTAGAAAACATTCTGAACCCCGAAACACTGAATGCTCCTTAGCTGACATTTCGCGGCGAAGGTGACGGCGGTGGCGGAGTTTGCGTAGGATATGGACGGAGTAGCAGCGAAATCGAGAAGGGTGCTCGCATCATGCGGGAGGCTCATGAACGAGGTGGTGAGCTTCTTCGTCTTCTCTCTCCTGGACCTGGTGGACATCGCCCTCTGCCTCGCCTTCAAGGTCTCCGACTTTGTCGCCGAGGCCGAGTGGAAGCCCTGCTACTGCTCCTCCTCCTCCGCCAGGGAGGCCATTCACGGCGCTGCCGGCGGCGGTGGCGAGATCCTGGTCTCCGAGCGGGGCGAGTCCAAGATCGTGTGCCTCAGCTCGGGCGGCGGCGGCAGCAATGTCGATAAGCTACAGCTCGACCAGGTGTCCGACACGCTCTACACGAGGCCTTCGATACTCCACGAGGTCTCGGAGTCCATAAGGCGGTTGTATGAGAAAAGGGGGAAGCAAAGGGCGGTGAAGGCCACGGCGGTGTTCTCAGTGGACTCCGCCGTAGTGGAGATGCTGCAGGGGAGGATGGTGGGGAAGCAGCCGCATCCGATCCCGAGGTGGTCGGACTGCGACTGCGAGGATTGCACGTCGTGGGCATCACGGGGGAGGAAGGGCCTCTTCGTCAAAGTTGCCGGAGACAAAGGTACGATTTTTTTCGTTAATTCAAACAAAAGGATTAAACCCAATACTTAACATATCATTTTTTGAAGGACATCATGTCTAAACATATTTGCAGGGTGGAAAATATTGAACTACATAGATATAATGTTCAATTTTTAGTTGAATCAGCACATATGGACGAATTGTGTTTTGCCAGAGATATATATTTTCTTTTATGACGATTCTTCATTGGATGAAAAATGCATCTCAACTCTAAAAATCAAAGAGATTCAACTCTTATAATCAAAGAGATTCGGAATTTGCACATCTATTCTCGCCAGGAGGTAACTTAGAAGATGATAATATCATGAATCTACAATTAAGATTGTTGAAATATCAACAAGACACTATAATGAAAGACAAAAGGGTCCTCATCATAACCCTTTGGCCTGTTGCAATTTTCCAATTAAAGAATTTTGTTTGTTCATCCGAAATGTCAGTTTAATTAATTGCTTTTTTTGTTTCTTCATATTTTTAACATACTAATGAAAGATCATGAGTTAGGAAAATTCCCCACCAAAGAAGCCTATGCGTCGTTGGGAAACCAAAGCTACTTCATCTTCGCATCCGTAATGTCCCCACCAACCTCAAACTTTCGCATCGAATGTTTCACTTTGGTACGTCATTCTTTCTGGTGAACGAACATTCCGAACGCGGGGGCCAAATGCTATAGCTGATTTGGAATGACGATTGATTCTTCATTGCATTGGCCTCAAGAATAGGTCACGTCGGGAGCTAATTGTTATAAAACTTAAAGGGGTCGGGGGGCAATGCGAGCGATCAACGGCCGCGCACGAGGTTGAAATCGCAATTTTTTTTCCGTAATCGAGGGGGTAAATAGCATTTAGATTGAACGGGACAAACAATTTTCGATGTCAATATTAGTAGAACCGCACATAAATTTTCTAACGTAGATCGGCGACATTTTGTGTTTTGGCCACTGACACTGATAGTAGAATCATATTTGATGCCTTGCTTTTAATAGGATTGTCAGATAAGCCACGTGAGGACGTGCTCTTCATCCATGGTTTCATCTCATCCTCTGCGTTCTGGACGGAGACGCTGTTCCCTAACTTCTCCGACGCGGCCAAGTCCACATACCGGCTCCTGGCCGTGGACTTGCTCGGGTTCGGGCGGAGCCCGAAGCCCAGCGACTCGCTCTACACACTGAGGGAGCACTTGGACATGATCGAGCAGTCGGTGCTCGAGCCCTACAAGGTCAAGTCCTTCCACATCGTGGCTCATTCCTTGGGCTGCATCCTGGCCCTCGCGCTCGCCGTCAAGCACCCCGGCTCAGTCAAGTCCCTAACCTTGCTTGCACCAGTGAGTTCTTTCTTTGCCTCGCTAGAGAAGACATAAGATATGAATCGAGCCGATTGATGTTATGTTCTCATGCTTCTATTATATCATGGCCCATGATAAACTAATTAACTACAACATTAGTATGGACATAAATCCACGGTGTCATATCGCATTACCTAAGTGGTGTGTGTATCAATGATGCAGCCCTATTACCCGGTGCCGAAGGGCGTGGCGGCGACACAGTACGTGATGAGGAGGGTGGCGCCGCGGCGGGTGTGGCCGCTGATCACATTTGGAGCGTCGCTCACGTGCTGGTACGAGCACATCACTCGGGCGTGGTGCCTGCTCGTCTGCAAGAACCACCGGTTCTGGGAGCTCCTCACCAAAATCATCACCAGAAACAGGTGAGTCCTTCTCGTCTGTCCTTACCAAACCTTATATATGCCTATTTAAATTAAGCATCTCTTATTCGTCACATAGTATTTTATGAATTGTGATTAATTTTAATTGACGCGTATCACCGTAACCTCCGAAAACATGTGTAACAGGATTAGGACATTCTTGTTCGAGGGTTTTTTCTGCCACACCCACAACGCCGCATGGCACACGCTCCACAACGTCATATGCGGCATGGCCGGCAAGCTTGATGGCTACCTAGACACGGTGCAGGACCGCCTTAGGTGTGACGTCACCATCTTCCACGGCGAGGATGACGAGCTCATCCCTGTCGAGTGCAGCTACAGCGTTCAGAGGAGGGTCCGCCGTGCCCACGTGAAGGTGATCGAGAACAGGGACCACATCACGATTGTGGTCGGGAGGCAGAGGGCGTTTGCCCGGGAGCTAGAGGAAATTTGGAGGAAATCGAGCGGCTGAATCGATCCTTTTTAGCCTTCCCGCGTTGCGGAGGAGCTGAGAATAAGTACACGATCATTCGTTACCAATCGGTGTTCTACCAAAATGGTAAAATTGGGATTGAACCGAAGTTGCTCGAAATCGGATAGGCCTCGGGCCGCCATTGTTTGATGTGCGAAATACGATCGATTGCAAATATTAGCAGAGTTGATGAGATTGGAACTGAACTTGCATTCGAAAATCTTCGTATTCTCAAATGTTGCGCTCACATGCTTTTTCTTTTTTATGCGCTATACATTCTTTCTTCATCAGTTGGATTCGTACCAGTCATGTAATTGTTGAGATATGTTGCGACCCTAAAAAAATCGGGGCTTTCCAAATTTTAGGTTAATAGATTATCAAGTTAATTAATTAGATTAATTAACTTAGCTCGAACTCTCTCAAGTTCTACCAAATTGTGACTTATGGTTCAAGTGATCATTAAACAAAAAGATCTTAATTTTTAGAGTCACCACTAATCATTTTGGATAAGTTGATTAGACACCTAAATAAAGTATTGAGAGGAGTACTTTATTCCTATGAATCAGAGATCAATGAGTTTAGAGACTTGATTACATTAATTTTTTCAATTAATGCCATTTGGATACCAATGTCATGAAAAATGCTTTTGGAGTAAGGTAAGTCTTAAAAGTCTAAAAGGTTCATATAGTTGGAATAAGCTGACCTATCACAGACAATCAGTAATTGAAAGTACGTAGATCAAAAAATCAGTACATGCGGATAAATCACATCAAAATGGCACTCAAGTGGACACCTGGCAAGCCTAATAAAGCCTTAAGAATTCAGAGAATGCATCGAATGGCTTCAGGGGTGATTCGAAGAGGTTTAGGTCAAACTGACCAGAAGGGCAAAATAGTCATTTTTCAAGGCTCGGGAAGTGGAAATAGATCAAACCAGTTGAATATAATCATTTCCTATTTTCTATAATTTTTTAAGAATTTTTTCAAAAGTTTCTGATTTTTCTGGAATTTTTTAGTTTTTTTTCGAATTTTTTAATTTTGTTAATTTTTCATTTGATAATTTATATTATGAAAATGTGATTCGGTCCGGACTGGACAAGCCCAACCCGCGCCATTGACGCTCGACCTGGGTTATAAGGGCCTAGGTTGGTTTAAGACAAAGCCAACCTATTGGGCTTGGCCAAAGCTCTCCTCTTTTTTTCTCGTCTTAACCTCTAATGGGCTCAACCCTAAAATCTAATTTCAGCCCAAGTTCAATTATATCCCATCGGTCTAGCTAAAAATGACACCATCCCCAACCTTCAATAATCTCTTCTTCTTGTTTTTCTATTTCCTCTTTTTATTCTTTTTCTATTTTCTATTATTTTATTTGCTTTGATCTTCTCCTTGCCTGGACTTTTTCTCCACCATGGAAATAGAAGGTTTTTCCAGTATTTTTTCTTCTTTTTTTAGAACTACCCTAGACCACCACCTCCAACCGTCGTTATCGTACGCCAACACCACCGATCATCACAACCCTCGCCGGAGTTCTAGCCAAATCTAACTCCTTCGGCGACCTGAGTTTTTTTTTTCCTCGTTTTCTCTGATTATACTACGATGGACCAACACATCGAGCATCCAGACGGTTTGAGAGCTTACCTGAGCGGCCTCCAACCCCATGCCTCTGTCTGTCGACGGCCATCAGTCCATCAATTCGCAAGGTCCGAGTTAGGGCTCGGTTCAATAATTATGGTATGGCATGGAGGTGACCATGGCAACGAGGGCTCGTACTCCTTCTCCGGCTCGCTCAGCTTCGTGCCTTCTAATTGGAGGAGAGCCACCGGCCAGGGGTCGCTTGGCTAGAAGAGGAAAGATGAGCTTCGCGGATCTTCGTATGCAGACTTCCTTTGTTTGTCCTCTGTCGTTCACTCTCGATTTGGCTCTCAACCTAACACTATGTCCTGAGAGCCAAACTCTCTATTTTCCTCTATGTTGTTTTTGGCTCTCACTCACCCTCAAGCTAGAACTCTCGTTGATGCTCTATGAACTTGAGCGTAGGAATTTGGAGGAAAAAGAGAGGGTACCAAACTTTTTGCCTTAGCCTTTTTTGTGGTGGACGTGGTGTGGGTAGAGAGAAAGTCTCCATTCAAAGCCAATTTGCCCTCCCTTTCTCTATTGCAGATCATGCATAATGAATGGCTGTATATTGCTACTTTTCTTTTTTGCCTTCCTCTCTTCTTTGGGTAAGTGGAGTGTGGGTGGAGAAAAAGTCTCCACTCAAAGCCAATATGCCCTCCCTTTCTCTCATTGCTTTTTCTTTCCGAGGGGAACCGACAAAGAAGAAGACATGGAGAGAAGTGAGTGGGAGTGTGTGGAAAACAGCCAGAGAGTGAGAGAGTTTGTCCAAGGGTAAGAGAGAGAGATTATCCTTGTCTCTCTTCCAAACAGAATACTATGCAGCAGTTTAAAGGTATCATCTGTGTTCCTTCTCGACAATTTGAAAGCTACGTTGGGTATGTCTTTCAATGGTGTTCTGCTGCCCTTTTCTATTTAGAAATCCTTAGAGTCATCTCTCTCAATAGATGCCACCAATCGCTCTATAGACTCCCTCTCTAATTGCATGTGCTCATCCTTTTTTTTTTCACAATTTCATTTGTGCCACGAATGAAGCATTTAAGCATATCCCCTGTCATTTCAATTTAAAATGCAAATTTATGCACGCTAAAATGTTAAAATGAGCTAGGTGCAAACTATATACAAAATGATTTAGTTATTTTTTGTAGGGACTAAAGTTAGTCTCTAATTTTTTATGAAAAAAATGATTAAATGAGAAATCAAACTGTAGGTGTCAATAGCTGCCCCTCTTTGAGTGGAAGCTCGTGGAGGTTTCGTTCAAAAACAAAATTAAACCCTAAATTTTGATCTTGCAGATTATAAATGAATTTTTTGATGGGGTTTTAATCCCATCTTTTATGCTAATGAAGTGATGCATGATATGCAGACCTATAAATAACATGTTTTAAGACCTCGGCTCCAAAAAATGGATTAAAGAAACCTGCATATGGATCACATGTGAAATACCTGTTTTACTAGGCACGTCATAATACTATTGATTCCCTTGATTTTCAAGCTTCTTATTGTAGTTACGAGGATCTCAAGATACCAGAGCCTTATATGTTACTGGAAGTTTCCCTCTGATGTGAGACAGCGCAAGATGTGTGTAGAGTTGGAATATGTTTTTCGAAATCACAAGAGTGTATACATTGTGAATCGAAAAAGGGACCAAAAATGCAAAAGCATATACATTGCAATTAGGAAAAATAAGACCATAATCATAAGAGCATATCATTATGATTAGGTAAAGGATCAAGATCACAAGAGCGCATGCATTGCGAGTTGACAAAGAACCAAGATCATGAGAGCTTATACATCACAATTTGGGAAGAGGGACTAAGATCATAAGAGCGTATATATCATGATTTGGTAAAGATCAAGAGCATGAGAGCAGGTCGATCGTGAACTGGTTAATATATCATGAGAGTAGGTCGAACATGAGCTATGTAAATATTTACATCAAGATCATGAAAGCATGTTGATCATAGCTTGATAAAAACAAAGATCAAGAATATGAGAGCGTGTCGATCATGAATTGATAAATGTCTCATGAGAGCATGTTGATCATGAGTTAGATAAAAATGTCACGAGAGTAAGTCAGTTGTGAACCAAATAAAGATCAAGGACACGAGAACAGGTCAATCGTGAACTGATGAATATCTCATGAGAACAGATCAATCATGAGTTGAATTGAAAAGGTCAAATCTGTCAAAAAATGATAAAGGCCTCATGAGAGTATGTTGATCATGAGTTAGATAAAAGTGTCACGAGAGCAGGTCAGTCGTGAACCAAATAAAGATAAAAAACACGAGAGTAAGTCAATCGTGAATTGATGAATATCTCATGAGAGTAGGTCGATCATGAGTCGAAGAGTTACTTGGATTTTCTTGGTAAACAGTTAAGGGGTGGGCAAGCTGATTGCGTCATACCTATCTTTTCACTTGAAGTATAATCATGCACGTAGATAGACCAATGCAAGTGTGACATGTAATTTCATAAAAATCATGCTTCATTAAGGAAGGTAGATACCTGTATGTGCCGCAATGGATTCGAATGCCTTGACAATCATAATAATTCATTCTCTTGAAGAGTTCAGGTTGAAAATATACTTACTTGAGAGTTTGGAAGATCGTCTGGCGAGTACTTGCTAGCAGGGTTTGTTCATTCAATAATCCAAAGGGATATATCATGCAAATCTCATTAATGCAAACACTAAAAGGAACATGTTGACCGAATCTCATCAGGGCGAACATGAAGAGAGATGTGTCACACAATTCTCATTAGTGAAGGCAATGAGGGATGTGCGTTTGAGATGAGTCAGAACAAGCACATAAGAGTGTGCACTTGAGATGAGTCGGGACAATACACAAACAGGATGTGCACTTGGAATAGAGATTAAAGTAATCATGGTGTATAAACATAGTGCAGCATCATCTATCGACAAATTTTATGATCTTTTGCTTGCATCACAAAGCTTCACTGGGGATTTTATCAATAAAAAAACCTATTTAGTTCTTTTGATAAATCTGATCAACATTAAGTGAGAAACTTTTAATCAGAAAGGACTTTCACTCTTTCTCATGAAAAGGCTTTTTAAAACCCAACAGCTGATACAGGTGTGAGAATCACTCAAAACTATTTGTCATCATCATACTTGCCAAGAGTTTGGGAATTCTCACAATTAGTATGATTAGACCAATCTGAGAGGCCTTTTCAAGGACTGTAATTCAGGTTTGGTCAAAGGCTAAATAAAGGGAACTTTTGAGAGTCATTTGGCTTTGGAGCGAAATGATACTATCAGTTGTACTGGATTTATAAGTCAGGAACCCAGTGAAAATGATATGAAAATGATCTTGCTTACACTTCTTCAAGTGATATTTATAAACATTTGAAATCCTACGTTAATTCAAGTGTCCTAAATCCGAAGAGGCTTTGGGTATGAGCCGTAATGCAAGTTTAGGTAGGCTTCAAAATGAAAGACCTATTCATAGCAAAATGGTACATTATGAATGGATCGGTGATCATCTATCTTTGGCACTTTTCTTGCTGATTTTTGCTTTAGCAATTTTAGAAGTTCCTTTTGAGGATTTGCCAAATATTTTTTTTTTCTTTTGAGGAGCACATTAATTTTTTGCCAAGGCTTTCTTCTCTCCTCTTTGATTAAACTTTTCTTTCTCTTGATCTTTGAGAGAAATCTTTTTTGGAAGGGGAGTTTTGCCCCCCCATTAGAGAGAGAGAAAAAGCCTCACTTGATAGATGTTTCTTGTGCATTTTCCTCAAGGATTTTTCTTCTTGGAGCTCTCTTGCTTTAAGTCGTTTCAAATGTTCATCATTTATTCTTTTTTGTTGATAATTTTCACCTTTCATCATGGAATAATCACCAAGTGGATTTTTAAGAAATGAATCTTCCGTTCAAATATGGTAAGCGAGGGATTAAAGTATATAAGGATATAGAAGAGATGCTCTTCATCATGTCTAAGGCACTTAAGCTAACATGAAATTCGCATACAATAAATGTGCTTGAAGATTGATGTAAGTGAAAGCAAGAAATTTCTGACCATATTGATCCTCTTTTGGGAATTTGCCAAATATGGGGTTGTTCCTGATAGAGGAAATGAATGTCTCTTACCTTATAAGCATGGAATTTTCCACTCAACTCATTGGGGTTTGATATGAAGGATATATATAGAGATGGATTACCTTTCATCGTTCTGACGTTCCTTATTCAATATGTTCATTTTCATAGAATGGAATAAATTGGCAAATCATAACTCTTCCCCATTTTTTTTCGTAAAAAAATCTTCCCCATTGAAGATTAGTAATACGGATAAAACCATGCATGAAATTTTACAATATGTGACACCTTTTAAGCATGCAAAATGTAGCAATGAATTGCATAACTTCATGAAAGACTTGTGCATATTCTTAAGAAATGAACTATTCAAGCATATTCAAATTTGCAAGAAAATCCCCAGGAATGGGGGACTGTAGATTGCCTCTACATATGATTTGGCAAGTTTGAGAGCTTAATCCTTGGATTGGGTAAAACTCATTCCTGACATTTGCCCATGCACAAGGAAAAGCATATGTGAATGAGTCGAATGAAGACTTGAAACATTCCTGCTTGTTTAATGACAACAATGATCATGGTCGGTGTCGCGACCCTAAAAATGAATCGGGTTTTCAGGTTAATGGATTACCAGATTAATTAATTAGATTAACTAACTTAGTTTGAGCTCTCCCAAGCTCTACCAAATCGCAACTTAGGTTTAATGTTTAACATGTAAAGATTTTTAGCTTGGAGTTACCACTAATCATTTTCATGGTAGGATGATTATACACCTAAATAAAGTATCGGAAGAAATACTTTATTCCTACGAACCAAAGATCAGTGAGTTTGGGGACTTGGTTACGATAATATTTCTATCAACACCCTTTCGGTACTATTTTCATGAAAATATTTAATCTGAAAATTCTTGATGATTCTGAATTAAAACTCAAAGGTGAATTTTTTTGGGTTTTCTTTTTATTTAAGTGAAGATGCATATGAAATGCGATGCATATGCAATTACTCTAAGATGATATGAAACGACATGCAAAAATTTATTAAAATGTCCCAACTCTAATGACATGCGAAAGTGAAGCTAACTAGGATGATAATGCAACTCTAATTAGATGATATGCAAATTGACTAAATTAACTTAGTCTGGACAGCATGTGAAAATGTCATGAATCTAAACTAAGTGACATGCAACATTAGGCTAAATGACTTAAACATGTAAGTTAGATTAATAAACCTATACATACGAATGAGGACATGACTATATGACGATGTAGCAAACAACATGGCATACACGTGGATGATGTGGTATAATGACATAGTAATTATGTGACACGCGAATGGTGTGACATGCAATTAGCGACATGGCATAGAAAACTATATGATATGATGATTATGGTTCTAACCTTTATGGCGTGCATATAAAATAAAACATATTATCTAAACGCATGACATGGAATATTCTAAATTATATGAATGCATATGCACAAGATATTTTTGGTATTTTCTTTTTGAATTTCGGAATTAATTATTAATGAAATTAAAACTATCCTAAACAAAGATTATCCTAAACGTCTAGGAAATAATTTGAATTAAATCCCAAAATTATCTTGGGAATCTTTGGTCCTACGTCTAAATGTTTTAAGATATAATCTTCTCACTAAATGACGATGCAATCTTCAAAATAAACAAGTGAATATCCCAAGTTTCAAATTAGGAAATACCTGAAATTGCTTTTTGATTTTGATTCACATCGAAACTTGCCAATCAAAATAAACAAGTGAATATCCCAAGTTTCAAAATCACTTTTTTGTTCACAATTGGTTCCTTAGACTTCGCCAATACTTCTAAAGTTGATTATGTAATTTTATGAATTTTTATGAATTTTTTTTAATTTTTTAAGGAGAAAAAGTGATTAAGAATCAAGCGTCAATAGCTGTCTCTTTTTGAAAGAAAGCTTGATATAGGTTCATTTCAAATATGAGATGATACATGAATCCTAATCGACTCAATCTAGGGAAATAAAAAGAATTGTGGCATTTGATCTTCAATACCTCTCCGTATAAGTTCTGATCCAGACCGGCTTGATGAGACTCTTATAAAAGTGAGGGAGAGATAGAGGAAAGAGCTTACATGACACTTACTTGCCCATTATATGGCTGTTGCTTGACATAAATGCTCTTTGAATAGGCACCCAAAGATTCATTCTAAGGATATTCTAAGGAGGTTAAGCTTTGATTTGTATGGTAGGTCAACCCATGGCAGAGTTCATAATAAAAGGAATCTAGTGGCAATCTATCATATTTAGAGGATTCGCTTGCATTGTAACCCATATGGTGGGTCGTACCATGATAGGATTCCTAGTTAAAGGATCCTAACAACGATCTATCATACTTAAAGGATTCGTCTGCACTTTTCTTGCAACTCAAGACTTGAAGGTGGACCATTCTGTATCCGGGTTTCTAATGGAAGGGTTTTAGAGACGACATATCTTACTGGAAGGGCTCATCTAAGTGGTGCCTATAACTTAGGACTTAAAAATGAACCGTTCCATATTGGGATTTTCAATGGAATGGCTCCAGAGATGGCATATTCTGCTAAAAGGGTTCGTCTATGTGGCACTTGCAACTCAGGGCTTGGGAATGGATCATTCTATGTTAGAAGTCACCACGGATTATCTATGTGTCACTTTTGGGTAGACAGAAGGGGTATGTTGAAAGGTTGACTTTGGGCGCTATTCTAGGACCTGAGAGAGGTCATAAATCCTCAAAGAGCTCAAACCCAAATTATACTCTCCTGTCGCTTTAAGAATAAGCTGAAGAGGCAAATATCAAATTATCTCGAACATTTCTATTTTCGAGACGAATCATGCCCCTGTGATGATTATCAAAGAGTCATGCAAAATCTTAATAAATACAACTGTGATGCAGGAGGTCATCCTAAACATCTTGCAGGTGGCACTGGTGATCAAAATCCATTGGGGGGTAGATTTTAGATCAAGTGATATGAAATCGCCAAAAGGGTTTGGTTAACCGTCAATTGGAGTACTCTCATCACAGAGGATTTTTTTTTATAATTTTCATGAATTTATTTTTGAATTTCCGCTCGCCGGGGAAAAACATTAGTGAATCCTCTCGAATTAATCTTCTAAAACCTGACATCTAGGATTTCGAAGCTATTCGCAGAGCATACATTCCGATTGATCTAGGAAGGTCTTGTAACGAGACCATAATGTTAGACTTAGTCGAAGGTTGCCAACGGGGACTCATAAATGAGTCGAGGTTAACAAATGAAAGATATTCATTATCTGCTCCGACTTTACAAGTCACAAACCTTGCAAAAATGGGTAAACATTAAAGAGATGTGTGCTATCTAATCCTCTCGATAAACACATAATGAGAAACATATCATCTGCTTAATAGCTAGTGTAACACATGTGCATTGATAAAGAAAATGGAATTCATGAATCTATCTGCATTGCTAAACTTTATTGGGGAACTTATCAATAAGGAAACCTATTTAACCCTTTTGATAAATCCGATCAACATTGAGTGAGAAACTTTCAGTCAGAAAGGACTTTCACTCCCTCTCATGAAAAGGCTCTTTAAAACTCGACCGTTGATACGAGTGTGAGAATTACTCAAAATTGTCACCATCATGCTTAACAAAGGTCTGAGAATTCTCGCAATTAGTATGACCAGACCAATCTGAAAAGTTTTTGCAAGGACCGAAATGTAGGCTTAGTCAAAGGCTTATCAAAGGAGACTCATAAGAGTCATTTGATTTTGAAATTGAAAGATATCATCAGTCGTATTGGGTTTACAAGTCAGGAATCCTGTGACATGAGATAAAATAATACTGTTCGCACTTCTTCGAGCAACATTCATAAACATTTGAAATCCTACATTAATTCAAGTGCCTACATCCGAAGAGGCTTTGAGTATGGGCTGTAACATAGGTTCAGGTAGGCTTGAAATGAAAGGCCTATTTATAACAAATGGGAGTGTAACATGAGGAAATTGGTGATCACCCATTCTTGATGCTTTTGCCATTGATTCTTGCTTTGGTAGTTTTACCAGTTCTTTCTGAGGATTTGCCAACTGTTTTTCCTTTTGAGAAGCACATCAATTTTTGCCAAGGTTTTCCTCTCTCCTCTTTGATTTTATTTTATTTTCTTTTGATCTTTGAGATAAATCTTTTTGGAGGGGAGGTTTAGCCCTCTTTTTAGAGAAAGAGAGAAAAAAGCCCCACTTGATAGATATTTCTTGTGTGCTTTCCTCAAGAATTTTTCTTCTTGGAGTTCTCTTGCTCTGAGTCGTTCCGAATATTCATCATTCATTCTTTTTTTTTTATGACTTTCACCTTTCATCATGGGATAATCACCAAGTGAGTTTTTAGTAAATGAATCTTTCGCTTAAATCGGGGTAAGCGAGGGATTAAAGTATACAGGGATATAGAAGAAATGCTCTTCATCATGTCTAAGGTACTTGAGCTAACACAAAATTTACATGCAATAAACGTACTTGAAGATTGATGCAAGTGAAAGCAAGGAAATTCTAATAATCTTAAGCTTCTTTGGAGAATTTGCCCCAATGTGGGATTGTTCCTGACAGGGTTAGAAAATGAATTCTTCGTTTAAAGGAGTTAACCAAAGGAGAACTTGTACTATGTATGATAGAGGAAATGGATGCCTCTCATCATTTTGGTCATCATACTTTTCGCGAGATAACCCATTACCTTGTAAGCACGGAATTTTCCACTTAACTGACTAGGGTTTGATATGGAGGACGTATATAGAGATACCTTGCCTTTCATTGTCCTAATGTTTCTTATTCAATAAAACTCTTCCCCATTGAAGGTTAGCAATATAGACAAACCATGTATGAAATTTTACAATATGTGAGCACCTTTTAAGCATGCAAAATGTAGCAATAACTTCCGTAGCTTCATGAAAGATTTTATGTATATTCTTAAGAAATGAACTATGCAAGCATGTTTAGATTTGCAAGAAAACTCCTAGGAATGGGGATTGTAGATTGCTCATGCATATGCAAATGGATTTAGCAAGTTTGATAGCTTAATCCTTGGATTGAGAAAAACTCGTTCTCGACTTTTTCCCCTACACAAGGAAAAGCATGCGTGAATGCGTCAAATGAAGACTTGAAACATTCTAGCTTGTTTAATAACGACAACGATCATGGTCGGTCGGATGCCCCTCCTGGACTCTTCATCTAAGCATATTGGAAGATTCTTCGGGTTGCTTTGAACCTCAATCAATTCCTCCTGACTACTCGTGGGTTCATCATTTCATTCATTTTTTTAAACATAAACCCCTCCTGTCAAAAAAGAAAGAGCACATGTTAGTCATGGAATCAAAAAAGCATAAATTGAAATGGATATCCAGTTACCCTTCATTTTGAGCTCGCCATATTGGTGCTTTGCATTCTCCTTTTACCAGTTTCACCATTTGATTTCACTCGATCGAAGTTCGAGCAAGAGGAGAATCCGCTTAAGAGGCTGGGTTCTTATCTTCTTTCGAGTTACTTCAGCCCATTGTTATCTCCCGTGCCATTAGGCCCGCGGGATCGTAGGCATCCATGGGGGCTTCCCTTCAATCAAGGGCTAATTTTTGGCTGACATAATCTTGTCGTGCTGTAATGGATAAATTCCATTTAGAATTGGAGTAATTGAGGGTAAATCGAAATGATACAGAGTTTCCCTTTAAGCTTCCACGGAGGCTATTTAACACTTTTGCTCTAAGTTTGATTTAGCAAAGGATCCAAGCAATTAATAGGAGAAAGGAAAATCATTACTACTTGCTTTTGAATTAATTATAGATATCTAGAAAGTAGAAAATATCCCGTGCAAGAAAATTTTGCATGAAACCATGCATTCGTTTAGTATTGGTTCTGCCTCATTTCCAAGCTCTCTAATGATTAGCTAGCTTTATTTTAAATCAGGTACACATCGGCAATGTTAAAGGGTCGGTGATCACTAGCTTCAAAATACAACCTTCGTATGAATATTATAGTCTTGGAGCTTCATCAATATCGAATTGTTGATCATGGCAGTAAACTCGTCATCAATGTCACTTGATTCGTGGTGATACATCCCCTTTTCCTCGGAAGGCATCAATACTGACTCAAAAGGACCAGTCTTCTCGCACATTTCTCTAACAAAACTTGATTCTATTGGGAACTGACCTAACTCACTTCTCAAACGAGCATTTTTTATCCTCGGATGCTGTATTTCGTCAAGGATGGCAAGACCATCACAATTAGGGCAGGTGGCAATATCAAAAGTTTCCCTATACCTTATATTCTCTGCTCGGAGTTTTTCATTTTTAGGTCTTAGAAACTCGATTTCACGGCGATCATGTCGAGTCTTCACTCGGATTCGCTTATTTTGAAATTAAAACTTGGCTTGTGAAAGTTCTAGCTCTATCTCTTGGTTCAATTCCTTTCTTTGTTTATTATCTAGGTCAGGGCACTCCGTGAAGAAATCTTCAAACTTTTGAGTTTGATAGTAAGTATGGCACGGTAACACTTCCTTTTATTGTTGTTGTGATCATTGTCTTTGTTGAGATCTTGAATATCATTCGCGGAAAGGTCAGGTTCCATGGTCTCAGTACTAAATGCGATTTCAAACTCTTCCTTGTATTTTCACTCTCTCTAAATTTTTTTGAGCGATCGTGTATGATTTAAGGCTCTCCCTTTTGAGTATGGATGAATACTACCAAGAGGACGCCTCTTTTAAGATTTAGGCGTGAGTTCAGAAATTATATCGCTTCCCCCAAGATTTTTGTCTTCCTATCTTTTTACCATATCTCTCACTTGGTTTGTTTTTTTTTTTATCTTTTCATAGTGGTAGGACCCATGTTATTATTTCTCTCGCCTATCTCAAGTATTGATTTTGCAGGTGAGCTCTCACTCCTTCTATAAATGGAGACAATTTCTCTCTCCTTTTCTGCTAAATTTGCCTTGTCTCTCACTCAGGTTGTCTTTTGATTTTTCTTTTTCAAAGTGCTAGCATCCCCTAAAATTTTTTTAGCAAAGATTCGGATTTGCTTGGCTTGAGATTGTAAAATAGCAGTAGGCTCATGATTCACATATGGATAGGGGATTAGAGCCAATAGGGGTGACACTAAAAGAAAAGGGCAGATAGGAAAATTTGACTAATAGAGGATGGCATGGTGAAATCAATACTTAATGCAAAGTGGATTAACACTTTCGCATTCTACTTGTCTGCCTTGATTCTCTTCTCTATCATTTCAACGATAATGGCCGATCTTCTCACGCACATCTTCTTGGTTGAAGTTATGGTCAAATGGGAGAGACTTTATCACATTCGTTATCGAGATCATATTTACATAGCTCATCATCCGGGTATTGAAGCTGAGCCCTTTGGTTTGTTCTAGGACATAAATACCTTTTCAATTGAAGGTACCAATTTGGAAGGGAATACAAGGCATTCCCAACCCTCTTTATCAACTTTCTAGAGGTTTGTCGGAACACCTACGAAACGGTTACCCTAACTCGTATCATGAAAGCTTGCTATCAGGATCAGTCTGAATGCTTAGAATCTGCAGAACTCGCAGTTGTCCATCACAAGAAGACCGTCAAGTTTGCTGATGAACGGGCCTCGTAGTTGGTTCATGAGAGGGAGAAGTTGGTGGAGCGCTTAATCTTAATTCATACTTATTTCAAGCATGACTCGAGTGTCATCGTGATGAAGTTTAGATGTGACTGGTTAGAAGTGAGGCTCGAAGACCTAACGGCGGATATAGCTCTTGAGAGAGCCTTGATCGAGAATTTGAAATTCATCGTTGAACATCATGAGGCCAGCGCAGTTAGGCAGATGGAGAAATGCAATCACCCATTCTTTAAGTTTAGGGATCTTGAATCTCAGACTATTCAGTGTAAACAGAGCATTAACTGTATAGAGAGTCAGTTGAGCTCTTTTGTGATGCTTATTAAAGCTGAATTTGATTTTACTTTCCCCCCCTGTTGACTTGTTGTAAGGCTTGTTGATATATGGAATGAGAGGAGAGCTTGTGTTTTAATTTTCCCGTCATCTCATCTCTTGCGTTTGAAGAGTGAAACTCAAACTACTTGAAAATGAGTACAAATCAAGTATAGTACTTTTTTACAGCATCACAATTAACAGGATCGGCAAAAACTTGACCATCCATCTCCGCTAAAATTAGAGCATCTTCTAGAAGCACCTTTTTCATGACATACGAGCCACCATAGTTCGGAGCAAATTTCCCTTCTGGAAGAGGGACTATTGGCAGCAACTTTCGTAGGGTGAGGTTATTCACTTGAAAAGGTCGAGGCTTAACGTTCTTGTTGAAGGACTTAATAATTCTTTGTTAATAACACTGGCCATGGCATAAAGCCTTTGGCCGTTTCTCGCCGATCATATTCAATTGGTCTAACCTCTGCTGGATGTAATCAGCCTCTATCAATTATGCCTCCAAAAGAATACTTAATGAAGGTATCTCTACCTCAATTGGTAGGACTGCCTCCATTTTGTATACTAAGGAGTATGGAGTCGCTCCTATAGACGTTTGAATAGAAGTCCGATATGTCATGAGTGCAAAAGGCAATCACTCATGCCAATCACGATAATTCTCAGTCGTTTTAGCCAAGATCTTCTTGATGTTCTTATTAGCCGCTTCAGATAATGATATTGAGAACACCGAAGAAGGATTTGGCGATGGCTCCCACTGGCCATGTTAAGACTCACCTATGACTAGCTATGTAAATTTATATACTTATGACCACTCGGTCAGTGTGCCAATAAGTGAGTGGTATCTCATAGTGTCGGCAGAAATGCCCTGTAGTGTCCGTAAGAATGCCCTATTTGTATTGCTTAATAATAGAGCACCAGCCTCCCAGAATCCTATATAAAAAGTCCAGACCTTACAGTTTGCTCTTCATTCGCTACATTTATAGATCTTGTGAATCAGAAATCTCTATAGTTTGAATCCAAGGAAGCTAAAAGGCAGGCCTTTGACCAATTTAGCTAGGAAGGCATTGCAAGGTCGGGCTAGCATACTTACTTATTGGGTTCTGACTACACAGTTTGTGCATTTCTTAAAAAAGTGCAGAAACTCTCCAATATAGTAAGACTACCTCTATACCTGATTCGGATAAATTCACCACCCCCATCAAATACATAGTCCATACAAGCTCACTAATTGACACGATTCTGTCTCCAAAAGAATCGATCTCTTCGTTTGCCCTAGGATTATCGGTTAGGATATCAGCAATTACCCTTCCTTTCGCATTCCTCAAAGTCATTCCTAAAATAGAAAATAATGGGATCAAAAAGACAAGACAAGGTTAAACCCCATGTTAATTTTTTTTAAAACCTTTTTGAAGTATATTTTTTTTATTTTGAAATTTATTTTTATTTTGAAAGACTCAAAAATGAGGAAGCATAATTAAGCCCAACTCTCAAGATTTCCTATGGATGACATGATTTTTTCAATTTGTTGGAGATTATCACCGAGCCAATTTGGAATACCCATTATATCCTCAAAACAAATTTAAAAAAATTTGTAATTTCATTGATAAAATCAATTAATTACATCTTATTGAATTGAAGATGCAAACAATCCCCCCAAATGAGCAAATGCAATCCTAACAATTAAATTCTATGAATGCAAATTAGATACTAGAGAGTAAGAACCGTTCCCCATAAGAGATTGTGTGAAATGAAATTTTACTGATTTGGGCCAGCGCCCACTTTCTTTGAGGGTTCTCTAATGATTGTGCCAATGGTCAAGTTGTCAATTAAATCTAGCATGTTGTTGTTATCAATGAGCGCAATTTTGCACTTATCTAGGGCATCCATGATTTCCTATAAAAGTGAAGGAAGTAATGAGCGTGTGACTCAAGAGAAGTCAGTCCATGACTCGCTTAATTGGTCCAACTTTGTTTTTCCATTTTTATAGAAAAATTAGACAAAATTTTCTTAGGAAGACATGGGTGAATTTTTCAGAAAAAAGTTTCTTACAAACTTTATAACTTGGAAAAAAAAAGTGATAAAGTCCTTTGACATTTAGTAAATTTTTCAAAGGAATTTTCTTCTTTTATCACAATGAATTTTTAAGGGTAAATTTATTACGAAAATCTTGTATCCAGTAAAGTATTAAGGAAATATATGAAAAAATCTTTTATTGGTCAACAAAATTTTTTGAAGGGATTTTTCCACATTCGTCTTTTTAGAAATGGGACAACCAATTTGATTTTTTTATTTTTATTTTTTAAAAAATGACCATGACGTTAAGTTTAAAATTTGATGCACACCTAACATGGATCAACCACAAATAAATACAAAATAAGGTTAGAGAATTTACTTTACCTAAAAAAATATAATACAAATCACATGGACTTGCACATGAATCGTAAATTTAAATCTTAGTCTATCTACCTTAACGGCTTTTGCAAAGTGAGGTAATGAACCGAACGACATGTCACCCCCTTCACATAATCATCATGACTAGTCGCAGCCTCGCATACAATAGTCATGACTAGTCGGGTCCAATTACTTCGGCTTAGTTTAGTTGACAAGGGCAACACCTATGCATCGTAGCCTTGTACGCATGAGAACGACCTTTAAGTCATTCTTTTAAAAAATTTTCAGGATCCAAATGGGATAACCTTTAGCGAAGCCTTACCACAAAGGTTAAAGAACCATCTAAATGCCATCTTAAAACTATTGGTTTGACCTAGGTCCGATCATGGGTTATATGCAGTGTAGTGCAAATACTGTAAACACATGCACGATATTTAAATGCAAATACCACTTCAATGGTAAAAGAATTAAATCAAAATTTTCATAAATCAAGCCTACAAAATAAGGGGTTAGCCACAAACTCCTCCCCTTGTAACTCCCACTCTGCAAAATCATTTAACACCTAAAGTTAGAGACTTACCTAGAGTCCATGCTGTCAAACAAACACATTTTTCATGAATTTTTTTTTTCAGGCCTAAGTCTATTAGGTTCTTAAGTTTTTCGAAAATTAAGAACTAGTCCCCAGCAGAGTTGTCAAGCTGTCACGACCCTAAAAAAATTGAGGATTAATTAACTTGATAATCCGTTATCCTAAAATCTGGGTAACCTTAATTAACTCTGCTCGAACTCTCTCAAGTTCTACCAAATCATGACTTATGGTTCAAGTGATCATTAGATAAAAGATTTTAATTTTTTGAGTCGCCACTAATCATTTTGGTTAGGTTGATTAGACAGCTAAATAAAGTATTGGGATGAGTATTTTATTCCTACGAACTAGAGATCAATGAGTTCGGGACTTTATTACATTAACTTTTTTTCAATTAATGCCGTTTCGGTACTAATTTCATAAAAAAAAAGCTTTTGGGCTAGGGTAAGTTCTAAAGGTCTAAAAGGTTCATGTAGTTGGGATAAACTAATTTATCACAGACAATTAGTAATTGAAAATGCACAGATCAAGGAATCAGTACATGCGGATAATCGCATCAAACTCAAGTGGTCATCTGGCAATCCTAATAAAGCTCTAAGGACTCAGAGAACACATCGAATGGCTTTAAGGGTGATTCGGAGAAGTTTAGGTCAAACTGACCAGAATGGTAAAATGGTTATTTTTGAAGACTTGAAAAGTGGAAATAGGTCAAACCAGTTGAATGTGGTTATTTTCTATTTTTCACAATTTTTTGAGAATTGTTTTGAATTTTTCTAATTTTTTTGGAATTTTTTGGTTTTTGGAATTTTTTAATTTTGTTAATTTTTCATTCGATAATTTATATTATGAAAATGTGATCTAGACCGGGCTGAACAGGCTCGACCAACGCCATTGATGCCTGACCTGGGCCATAAGGGCCCATGTTGGTTTAAGACAAAGCCAACCTATTGGGCTTGGCCCAAGCTTTCCTCTTTTTTCTCATCTTAACCTCTAATGGGCCCAACCCTAAAATCTAATTTCGGCCCAAGCTCAATTATATCCCCTTCAGTCCAGCTAACAATGACACTACCCCCAACCCTCAATAATCTCTTCTTCTTGTTTCTCTTTTTTCTCTTTTTATTCTTTTCTATTTTCTATTATTTTATTTGCTTTGGTCTTCTCCTTCCCTGGACTTCTTCTCCACCGTGAAAACAGAAGGCTTCTCCAGCATTTTTTCTTCCTTTTTCAGAACTACCCTGGACCACCACCTCCAACCGTCATTACTATATGCCAATACCGTCGATCGTCACAACCCTCACAGGAGTTCCGGCCAGATCTAACACCTCCACCTGAGTTTTTTTTTGGTCATTTTCTCTGATTATACTACGATGGACTAATACATCGAGCATCAAGACGATTCCGGAGCTTACCTGAGCAGTTTCTAACTGCACGCCTTCATCTATTGACGGTCGTTGGTCCGTCGATCCATGAGGTTCGAGTTTGGGCTTGGTTCAATGATTCTAGTCTGGCAGGAAGGCGACCACGATGACAAGGGATCGTGCTCCTTCTCCGACTCGCTCAGCTTCATGCCTTCTAGTTGGAGGAGAGCCATCGGTCAGGGGTCGCTCGACGAGAAGAGGAAAGACGAGCTTCGCGGATCTTTGTATGCAGACTTCCTTCGTTTGTCCTCTGTCATTCGCTCTTGATTAGGCTCTCGGCCTAACACAATGTCCCAAGCGCTGAGCT
Source organism: Psidium guajava (assembly GCA_016432845.1). Taxonomy (NCBI): domain Eukaryota; kingdom Viridiplantae; phylum Streptophyta; class Magnoliopsida; order Myrtales; family Myrtaceae; genus Psidium; species Psidium guajava. The sequence goes on along the minus strand of CM028230.1, from coordinate 7,572,891 downwards.
CTCTATTTTCCTCTCTATCGTTTTTGGTTCTCACTTATCCTCTAGCCAAAACTCTCGTTGATGCTTTGTGAACTTGAAGCGTACGAATCAAGAGGAAAAAGAGAGGGTAGCAAACCTTTTTGCCTTAGCCTTTTCTGTGGTAGACGTGGTGTGGGTGGAGGAAAAAGTTTCCACTCAAAGCCAATTTGCCCTCCCTTTCTCTATTGCAGATCGTGCATAATGAATGTCTGTATATTGCAACTTTTGTTTTTTTCCTTCCTCTCTTCTTTGGGTGAGTGGAGTGTGGGTGGAGAAAAAGTCTCCACTTAAAGCCAATCTGGCCTCCCTTTCTCTTGTTTCTTTTTTTTTTTGGGAACCAACGAAGAAGAAGATAGGGAGAGAAGTGTGTGGGAGTGTGTGGAAAACAGCCAGAGAGAGAGAGAGAGATTACCCTTTTCTCCCTTCCAAAAAGGATGTTATGTAGCAGTTTAAAGCCACGTTGGGTATGTCTTTCAATGGTGTTCCACAGCCCTTTTCTATTTGGAAATCCTTAGAGGCATGTCTCTCAGTAGATGCCACCAATCGCTCTACAGACTTCCTCTCTAACCACATGTGCTCATCCTTCTTTTTTTGTTTTTGTGTTTGTTTTTTTTTCATGATTTCATTTGTGCCGCGAACGAAGCATTTAAGCATATCATTGCCAATTCAATTTAAAATGCGAATTCGTCTACGCTAAAAAGTCAAAATGAGCTAGGTGCAAACTATATGCAGAATGATTTAGTTATTTTTGTAGGGACTAAAGTTAGTCTCTACTTTACCAAAAAAAAAGTTAGTCTCTAATTTTTTTTATGAAATAAATGATTAAATCAAAAATCAAAATTTAGGTGTCAACAAGATGTGTCTTATGGAGTTTCTTGTGTATAGTGCAAAATCGATTTACGTTTTACCAACTTGTATTTTCGAAGCATTCGGATTACATCACCACTCGACCACAAAATAAATTAACAAATTGCATTTACAAAAATCACAGGGGAGACGAATCCCCATTGAAACCACCAAATTCTGATATATATATATACATACACAAGCCACAATTGTATGTCTTGACAAAACAACAACTATAAAGAGTTTGTTTATATGAGTGAAAAAGTTTTGGCATATTAGTTTTTTAGACTATCATGCGTTTGATGAATATAGAAAGAATTATTGAAAAAATCTTAAACCTATTGCTATTTCAATAATATTTTGATTTTTTTTTAATTTTCCTTTTCCTTTTCTTGTTTTTCCTTTTTTTTTCTAGATTTTAGTATTGGGATGCACTCGTTGGCACTAGGCAAAGGGCGTTGTGGCCTTTGCTGGCTTTGGGTGAGGGTTGTGACGCCTTTGTGAAATCTAGCCAAGCAAGGGAGCCACGGCCATTGCTTGGGCTTGCAAGGGCCTTGGGACTAAAGTCAAAGGAAAAAAAGGAAAAATAAAAAAAGTATAAATAACAAAACATACTATAAAATTATTAAATATTATCCACGTAAGCGTCAACTAGCAACCACTTCAATGTCGGCCAACCAAACTTGGCCGATAGGTTGAATTAACACAAGTATAAAAATTTTAGGATTTAATTGGCAAAAAAAAAAAGATTTTAGACTACATTGGTACAATTGCTAGGTTTATAACTTTTTGGATAATTTTCCCGCTGAATATGATCACTGAACGAAAAATCATTTAAGATCAAAGAAATACGCTTACTTAGAGTTGGGAAAATAAATCCCCCAACATGAAAATTAGGAAAATATTCTTGAATTAAATGATTTCTCAAAATGAATTGTTCTTTACCATGAAGTTTTACTTGTTGACACCTGATTTTTAATCATCTTTTTTCTTTTAAAATTAATAAAAAAATCCATAAAAATTCAAAAAATTGAAAAATCAACTTTGGGGACCTTGGCCAAGCCTAATAACCAACTTTGACCAAAAAATAATTTTTTATATTTTCAGTATTTATCGATATTTTTAATTTCGAAAATTCATAAAATAATCAAGAAAAATGAGAAAATTGCAAAATCAACTTTGGAGGCCTTGGCCAAGCTTAGGCAACCATTTTTGAATAAAAATAATAATATTTCATATTTTTTTGTATTTTTTATATATATTTTAGAAATTAGGAGAATATTTAATAAATAATAGCATTTGAGGCCACCAAAATAAATAAAAATAATTAATATTTTTATTTTAAATCCCTTTTCGTTTTGGCCATCACAAATTTAAAAAATCCAATTTAGGGTCGTGTATTCTTTCACGAGCATAATCTCGAACCGGGCCTAAAAAATTCAATTGAGTCAATTTATTTTCATTTTTTCACTTTTAGGAGTTGTGACATTGTTCTTTAATATTTCAAATTTTCATTTTGGCCCAATTATACCCAGAATGACTCAATTTTGCAAAAGGGCTTTAATTAAATTCTGCATTATTTTCAGCGGCAAGAAATGAGCTTAAATTTGACATGCGGTGAATTTTAACTAAGTATAGGGGAGGAGTGTAAAAAATTGTGAGGAGATTTGGACTTAAAGAAATTTTTTTCAAGAACTAGATTGTAAATACTTAAAATTCAGTGACTATAGTGCAAATACCTAACTCTTGAAGGATTATTTTGCAAATAACCAAAAGAAGAGTTAGTGGAAAAATTAGAATAGAGAAGGGAAGATGGAGAAGAGGAGATGGAGAAGAGAAGATGGAGAAGAATGGATGGAGAAGATAAGATAAGAATAGAGAATGGAAGATGGAGAAGAGAAGACGAAGAAGAATGGATGAAGAAAATAAGATAAGAATAGAGAAGGGAAGATGGAGATGAAGAAGAGTTAGTTGAGAAATTAAAATGGGAGATAAATATGGAGAAGAGAGAATGAAGATGAAGAAGAGTTAGTGGAGAGATTAGAATGTGAGATAGAGATGGAGAAGGGAAGATGAAAATGAAGAAGAGTTAGTGGAGAAATTAGAATTGGTGATAGAGTTAGTGAAAAAATTAGAATGTGAGATAAATGAGTCGGTTATAAAGGAAGGAAGATGTGAGCTTGAGAGGGGGAATTTTTAGGAGAAAAAATTTTGGATGTTTGAGAGGGTTTTAAAAGATTGAAGAAAAATTTGAGAGAAAGAAAATACCAAAAGAGAGAAAATTTTTTGAAAATGATGGGAATTTGAAGCTAGAGGTTATCATCACAAATTCCTTCATTGATCAACATAAATTAAGAGTTCATCATCATCAACGAGCAAGCAAATTTGAGCTAAGTGTTTTTATTTATTCATTTATTTGTGGTTTTAGTCTCAAATTAGCACAAATTGTATACACTTTCTCCATCTCCCTTTTTCCCATATTTTATGGCAGGTAAAAAAAATGGACAACTCTGTATCAACGATAAATTCCATGGAGGTGCAAAGTGAGCCCAAACAAATTCCAAGGCGCCCATCAAATTTGCAGCCAACCTGTCAACGGATTTTAGTTCAAATTATTGAAACAATTTGTTGTATTTTATTTTAAAGAACTAAAACCCCAGAATGGAGAGGCAAAGCACATCCACTGGAGGTCGTTTATTTCCTGCAATTTAAATTCCTTCACCATCAAACCCCAAAGGGAAGAGCCAAGCCAATGCTAGGCCGCCCATTGGAGATTTTTACTTACTGCAATTTAAATTAATGCACCATTAAACCCCAAAGGGAAGAGCAAGCTAATGCTAGGCCGCCCATTGGAGGTTTTTACTTACAGCAATTTAAATTCCTACACCATCAAACCCCAAAGGGAAGAGCCAAGCCAATGCTAGGCCGCCCATTGGAGGTTTTTACTTACCGTTATTTAAATTCTCGCAATTTAATTCCTGCACCATTAAACCCCAAAGGGGAGAGCCAAGCCAAGGCTGGGCCATCCTTTGGAGGTCTTTATTTACTGTCATTGACTTCCTGCCGTTTAATTTTTGAATTACCAGACCCCAAAGTGAGTAGACTGTAACACTGCACAGAAGTCATTAACACACTCTCTCTTTCGGCTTCAGGGAATTTTTAACACTTTGAAATTAAAAAAATACCACCCATGCATCCTATCTAAAAAGTGAAAATACAAAAAGGGAACACCCCACTAGAGTCTTAGGAATAAACCAAGCTTGAGTTGCCAAATTAGGATATCCATGAAATTAAGGTACCGAAAGGGCATTAGTTTTAATTAACTAGTGTAACCAAGTCTCCGAACTCATAATCTCTGATTCGTAGAAGTAATTTAGTCCTCCCGCTAATTTACTTAAGTATCTAATCAACTTACCAAAAATTATTAGTGGCGACTCCAAATTTTAAAATCATTTGAACAAAAACTAAAGTTGCGATTCGGTAGGACTTGGGAGAATCCGTATTAGGTTAATTCATCTAATAAACCTAATAATCCGTTAACCCGATTGAAAAAAAATTTCTTAGGGTCGCGACAGCTTGGCGACTCCGCTGGGGACGTGTTCTTAATTTTTGAAAATTTAAGAACTTAGAGGACTTAGGCCTGAAAATTTTCATGAAAATTCATTTGATTTGGCAATTGCTTGAAACTCACTCTTTAGGTGTTAAATGGTTTTGCAGATGGGAGTTATAGGGGGTGGAGTGTTTGGCTAACATTTTTTTCAAAAATGAGTTTTAAAAGTTAGGCCTCAGGCTTGGTAAGATTACCGAAGCGGGGTAAATAATTTTTTACTCGAGCAGCCGAAGTGGAAAGGCCCGGTTAATCTTGATTGCGTCGTGGGACACGGTAATCCTGATTATGTGCGCGAGATTGTCGCCTTACTGGTAGTCTTTCGCTTCAATTTGTATGCTTTTAGGATAGATAGGCTAAGGTTTAAACTCACGGAGACAGAATCGTGTCAATCATTCAGCATGTATGAGTTATGTATTTTAATGGGGCTGTAAATTTATCCAGATCATGCATGGGGGCATTCTTAATGTATTAGATGGGTTTCTGTATTTTTGTTGAAAAGGTATGGATTGTGTAATCAGAGCCCGTGAAGAAAATATATTAACCCGACTCTGCAGCCTTTTTGATTAAATCAACAAATGGCTTGCCTTAAAACTTCCTCGGATTTGAACCACGTAGAGAACTTGGAAGAGATCGGTGTTTTATTAATTAGCATGGCGCACAGGCATTTTTCTCGACCCTACAGACAACCGACACGGGCAAATGGACGCCGAAAGAGAAAAGCATGGGTGAAGTGGGGCACGTAACAGGTGGCCGGGTTAATTATTATCACATCGACCGAGTAGCTGTATCTGTAATAATTCACGCAACTAGCTCACAGGGCTCAAGGTAGATGGTAGGGGCCGCCGCCGATTCTCTACAACGGCAAACAAGAACATCAGGAATGATGTTAAGCCTCGATATTCCTGTGCCTTGAATCGATCTATCGTGATATTCGGGAGAAGAGATAGCTGGAAAATTAAAGTACAAACATGTGAAATTTTTCTTTCATTCCATTCATCAACCAGTTTTACAAACAACTCATCGGGGAGGAAAAGTAAAGCCAAATTGACCCCTAATAAGCATCACAAAAGAGTTTAATTGACTTTCCATGAAGTTAATGCTCTGCCTACATTGAGCGATCTGGGATTCAAGATCTGCAATCTTGAAGAACAGGCGGATACATTTTTCCTTGTACCTGTCTACGCTAGCCTCATGATGTTCAATAGCAAATTTCAAATTATCGATCAGATCTCTCTCGAAAGCTATATAAATCATCAAGCCTCCCCTCTAGCCACTCACATCTGAATTTCATCACGATATCGCTCGGGTCATGCTCAAAGTAAGTCTGATTCAAAGCTAGACGCTCCACCAGCTTCTCTCTCTCTTGAACCAACAGCGAGAACCGCTCTTCAGCAGACTTGACGATTTTCTTATATCGAGCAACCGAGCGTTCCGCAAACTCCAGGCACTCGGATCGATCTTGATAGCGGGCCTTCACGATGCAGGCTAAAGGGACCGTCTCTTGGGTATTACGGCATGCCTCTAGGAAGTTGATGAAGACGTGTGGGAACGCCTTGTATTCCCTCTCCAAATTGGTACCTTCGACTGAAAAACCATTTATCTCCCTGAACAGACCGAGGATCTTAGCTTCGACCCTCAGATGATAGGCTATGTAAATATAGCCTCCGCCAAGAAGATGATAAAGCCTCTCCCATTTGAACATAACGTTGGTTGGGAAGATGTGGGTAGGGAGATTGGCCATTATCAAGGAAGAAATCAAGGCAGATGAGCGGAACACGAAAGTATTAGAGGAGAGAGTCAGGATAGACGATTAGAATGCGAAGATGGTAATCTGTCTCGAGTTAAATATGGATTTCACAGTAGCAATATCTATCGGTCAGATTTTCCTACCGGCCATTCCTTTCCGATGTCGTCTTTGTCAGCTCGAATCCCCTATCGGTCTGCTATCTTGAGCCAAGCAAATATGATATCTTTGCAGAAAAGGTTTAAGGTGATATCACCGCTTTAGAAAAGAAGAGGAAAAGGACGACGTAGGTGGGGGACAAAGTAAATTTGCAGCAGAAAAGAAGAATGGATCCGTCTTTTTGGGAGAATGCACCAGCAAAATCAACGGTGGAGATAAGCGAGAGATATGACGACGGGAACCCCTACCATAAAAAGACGAAAGAAAGCAAATCGTGCAAGAGACACGGTAAAGAGGTTGAAAAAGACAGAATTCTCGGCATGAGCAGTACAATTACTAAACCCACACGTAAATTTTAAAAAGAGCCATTCTTCTGATAATCTTCACCTAAAACTCTTAAGAGAGTTTCGAAACATACACAATCGCTCAGAAAGATTTAGAGAGAGTGAAAGCACCAGAAGAGTTAGTAAACCTTGAAAGATCATTAACCAAATCGAAGATGTCTCAACCCAACACACTTAAGAGTTATCGTTACCTGCTGAATATGGGAGAGGGAGAGTTTGAAGCCATGTTTGGGATCGAGTCCATGGAGCCTGGCCCTTTCGCTGACGATGTCCAAGATCTCAGTAAAAATAAGGACAACAACACTAAGGGTCAAAAGAAGCGTTACCGTCGCCATATTGAGGAGCAAGTACAAAGGCTTGAGGATTTCTTCAGAACGTGCCCTATGCCAGACGGCAAATAGAAAATAGAATTGAGTCAAGAGCTAGGACTTGAACCTTCGCAAATCAAGTTCTGGTTTCAGAATAGGCGTACTCGAGTAAAAACTCGTCATGAGCGCAATGAAGCCGAGTTTCTAAGAGCTGAAAATGAAAACCTCCGAGCGGAGAACAAGATGTATAAAGAGGTTTTTGACTCTGCCACCTGCCCCAATTGTAATAGCCTCCTCACTCTCGATGAAAGGCATTATCTGAAGATCGAAAATGCTCGTTTGAGAGGTGAGTTAGACCAGTTTATAAAAGGACCAAGTTCTGTTGGGAGAAAGTACGAAAAGACCGAGCCTATGGGGTCAGCATTGATGCCTCATGGGGAAGGAGAGATGTATTACCACCAGGCAAGTAGCATTAACGACGAAATCACCGCCATGATCAACTAGTTCAATGTTGATGAAGCACTAGGGCTGTAAGGTGCACATGGAGCCTATATTTCAAAGCTAGTGATCACGAGACATTCAAAATGGCCGACGCGTACTTGATCCGAAGCAAAACTAGCTGATTGTGGGAGAGCCCGTAAAGGAAGCAGGACGGATCCTGAACGAATACATTTCGTTCCCCTGCGAGGGATATTTTCTATTTGTTATAGACGTCAGGGATCAATGCAAAAGCAGAAAGTAGAAATTTCCCGTACTCCTATTAAATGCTTGGAGCCTTTAATTCACCAAACTCGGGATAACATTAACTGCGAGTAAAAATCCACGTAGGCTCGAAGGGTAAACCCGTATCATTTCAATTTACCCTCACTTTCTCTAAGTTTTAAATTGGATCCCTATGTTTTCAGGATTTTGTAATCCGACCCAATAATACAGTTGTACCCAAATGCGAAATTCCCTAATTGAATAAAATTAGGGGCAAATTGATTTGTGGACATCATCTCTGGAAGGATGACTTCAAACAAGAAAGAGGGGAACAAAAGGCCCGAGCAATCTCAAAGGAGAGTAATTTTGTATCGTTCCAATCTACCACCGGTCGCCTCAAATTCTGAATTACTTTATTCTGTCTTAACAGGGGTTGTAAATTACCTTGAAAAACATCATGGTATAGGATTACCCAATACGACAAGACTGTGCCATCCGAAAATTAACCTCTAAAAGGAGCCTCCATGAACGCTTGTAGTCTTGTGGACCAGATAGCATGGGGAATGATAGTGGTTCGAGACGTCCCAAGTTTGATCCTCAAGGATGGAAATCTTGTAAGTATTATAAATGAATAATACAACCTTTTGCACATTTCTTTCTGCAGAAGGAAATAAGAATACTCGACGAGCGATACCAAAGTCGATACTCTGCTATAACCTTGGCTCTAATGGTGAAATGCCCACCGAAAGTGGAGACAAACTCGATCCGGTAAAGCTGATAATCGACTCGTGCAAGGCATCAAGATGAAGGGTAAACCAGTATCGTTTTCAATTTATCTCCTCCAATATTGGCTAACATGTCTTTTTTTTTCTTTTGACAGGAGATGTTAATACTAACATTTAACATGCCGAAGAAAACGGCCCCAAGGGGCAAAATTATAATCATCCAATAAGATCTATTCTGATAAAAATGGGGCGAATTGATGGCTACCCTGAATCGAAAAAGGGCGTTCGACTGACAACCATGACGGTTGTTAATATTAAAAAGGCCTAGATGTTGTGCAGGGGCAAACACAGATACGGACAACTCCTTGACTTAAAGAGTAGACTCTCAATCCAGGGGCAATTCGTAATTTCCCTTTCACAAGAAATTCTCCAATTTTTGATGCACTTGCACATTTCGTAAACATGCATGATGCTAAAAAATTGCTACATCTGCATTGCGTTTGCACATGCCATGATTCATGCATGACTCTTCTGCATGTTTAATTTATCGATTCTGACTTGGAGTATGATCTACACATGATGCATCGAATGTGTAGAATGGGGGCACGACAGGATGATGAAAGGCGATCCCATTTCCATACATGTCCCATATCTACAGTGAGTTGTGTGCTAAATAGGTGCCGCATTCCTCAAGGTGATGGGTTTTCTTGCAAAAGGTACAATAGCCGAAAGGAAGGAAGCATTCATTTATCTACCCTAAACACTACAAGTGTCAATTGACAATCCATTTGAGCGGGCGGTTTCTTTTCATAACCCCTGTCAAGAACCACCCCACATCGGGGCCAAGTGGAGGTAGTCTCAGCAAATAGCACGAGGTAAATGGTTAGAAATTTTCTTGCTCGGACTAACATTAATTTTTAAGTGTTGCTTTGCTTTCGACCTTACACGGTAATTCAAGTGCCTTAGGACGACGAAAAGCATTCGTTTCTCTACCCAATACACTTTTACCCTTTGCATTGCCCAAATTAGGCCTACATATTCATTTCTTAAAACCCCGTTGGTGATCACCGCTAATTCCAAGATGAAGATGGCACCTCCTTAAGGCAGAAGAACTCATAAGAAGTGGGTTTTACATGAAGTTCCGAATCGACTCTTCAAGTGCGCTAAGTCTTTGATATACATGTGTATTTGGCACAATTTTTAGAAATTCTTTTCTTGAACAGAACAGAAAAGATAAAAAGGCAAAAAATGAGACCAAAAGAAGAAAAGCCAGTCCCTAGGCATGAAAAAGCAAAGTGCCAGTCAAAAGCAAGACCAATGCCCATGCAAATCAATATTCACGTACATTGAGTGAAAACATCTTGTCTTATGTTGTAAAATCCCCAATGGGATCTAGTTACAAAAGAAAACTCTTCGAACGGGTCAAATTGCAAAATATACTCAGTTGAAGTCTATACCGTTCGGAAGCTACTATAGTATCAGTAGAAGTTGACACCTTCTTCATACAACGATGGTGTCCTTTAAGGGAAGAGCCAATCCAATACTAGGCCGCCCATTAGAGGTTTTTACTTACCGTTATTTAAATTCCCGCAATTTAATTTCTGCACCATTAAACCCCAAAGGGGAGAGCCAAGCCAAGGCTGAGCCATCCATTGGAGGTCTTTATTTACTGTTATTGACTTCCTGCTGTTTAATTTTTGAATCACCAGATCCCAAAGTGAGTAAACTGTAACACTGCACAGAAGTCGTTAACACACTCCCTCTTTCAGCTTCAGGGAATTTTTAACACTATGAAAATAAAAAAAATACTACCCATGCATCCTATCTAAAAAGTGAAAATACAAAAAGAGAACACCCCACTAAAGTCTTAAGAATAAACAAAGCTTGAGTTACCAAATTAGGATATTAATGAAATTGAGGTATCGAAAGGGCATTAGTTTTCATTAACTAGTGTAACCAAGTCCCCAAACTCATAATCTCTAGTTTGTAGAAGTAATTTAGTCCTCCCGTTAATTTACTTAGGTATCTAATCAACCTACCAAAAATGATTAATGGCGACTCCAAATTTTAAAACAATTTGAACAAAAACTAAAGTTACGATTCGGTAGGACTTGGGAGGATCCGTATTAGGTTAATTTATCTAATAAACCTAATAATCCGTTAACCTGATCGAAAAAAAAAATTCTTAGGGTCGCGACATTACCCAAAACAAATACATCCTAGTGTTTTACTAAAAACTTCATAATACGAAAAAGTGTTTCCCATAAAAATAATTTTCACGAAAAATGGTTAACCTTGATTTGTTTGATGGTTTAGGAAAAGTGATATCCTTCTTGCCAAAATGAAGAATTGTTCCCCCCCAATCTATACTTGTTTTTAGTCCATGAAAAATATTTTTGTAGAAAATTAATTTTTTTCATTTAAATATGAAAAAATCCAGAAACAATTTTTCAGAAACGGTTCTCTTTAATAGAAATGGACCTAAATTCCAACTTAAAGGGGGAATTGGCAACCACGAGAGGCGAGCATACAATCATGAGCTCTTGGGCCAACTCAATTCTCTTCAAAACCAACATAACCCACTTCTTCTTTCGGCTTAAAGCATGTTGACACCTGATTTTTAATCATTTTTTTTCTATTGCTAAAGTAATAAAAAATCCATAAAAATTCATAAAATTGAAAAATCAACTTTGGGGACCTTAGCCAAGCCTAGGGAACCAATTTTGACCAAAAAACGATTTTTTCATATTTTCAGTATTTTTCGGTATTTTTATTTTCGAAAATTCATAAAACAAAAAATGAAGAAAAAATGAGAAAATTGAAAAATCAACTTTGGAAGCCTTGGCCAAGCCTAGACAACCATTTTTGAACAAAAAATAAAATTTCATATTATATATATATTTTTAATTTTTTTAAAAAAAATACAAAAATACTTGAAAATTTTGGAAAAATAACATTTGAGGCCAAAAAAAATACACAAAGATAGTTAATATTTTTATTTTAAATCTATTTTCATATTGGCCATCGCAAATTCAGAAAAATCCAATTCGAATCACGTGTTCCTTCACGAGTATAATCTTGAATCGGGCCTAAAAAAATTTAATTTGAGTCAACTTATTTTTAATTTTCACTTTTTATGAGTTGTGACATTGTCTTCTAATATTTTAAATTTTCATCTTGGCCCAATTATACCCAGAATGACTTAATTTTGCAAAAGGGCTTTAATTAAATTCTGCATTATTTTCAACGGCAAGAAATGAGCTTAAATTTGACATGTGGTAAATTTTGGTGTGTCAAAAATTGTGAGGAGATTTGGACTTAAAGAAATATATTTTTTCAGGGACTAAATTGTAAATACTTAAAATTCAAGGACTAGAGTGCAAATACTTAACTCTTGAAGGATTATTTTACAAATAACAAAAAGAAGAGTTAGTGGATAAATTAGAATAGAGAAGGGAAGATGGAGAAGAGGAGATGAAGAAGAAAAGTTGGAGAAGAATGGATGGAGAAAATAAGATAAGAATAGAGAATGGAAGATGGAGAAGAGTTAGTAGAGAAATTAGAATGGAAGATAAGAATAGAGAAGGGAAGATGGAGATGAAGAAGAGTTAGTGGAGAAATTAGAATGGGAGATAAATATGGAGAAGGGAAGATGAAGATGAAGAAGAGTTAGTGGAGAGATTAGAATGTGAGATAGAGATGAAGAATAGAAGATGAAATGAAGAAGAGTTAGTGGAGAAATTAGAATGGGAGATAGAGTTAGTGGAAAAATTAGAATGGGAGATAGATGAGTAGATTATAAAAGGAGGAAGAAGTGAGCTTGAGGGGGGGGATTCTTGAGAGAGAAAATTTGAAGTGTTTGGGAGGATTTTTTTGGAGAGAAAATTTTGGATGTTTGAGAGAGTTTTGGGAGATTGAAGAAAAATTTGAGAGAAAGAAAATACCAAAAGAGAGAGAATTTTGAAGATGATGGGAGTTCAAAGCTAGGGATTATCATCACAAATTCCTTCATCGATCAATATAAATCAAGAGTTCATCTTCGTCAACGAGCAAGCAAATTCGAGCTAAGTGTTTTTATTTATTCATTTGTTTATGGTTTTACTTGCAAATTAGCACGAATTGTATACACTTTCTCCATCTCCTCTTTTTTTTTTTTTCATATTTTATGTCAGGAGAAGGATATCTCTACGTCAACAGCAAAAATCTCGTAGAGATGCAAAAATCGGCCCAGACAAGCTTCTAAGCTGTCCACCGATTTCTCAACTGATCTGTGACTAAAAGTCCATCTTAATTCAAAAGAAACTCTCTATGTTGGGAACATAGAGAGCGAAAATCAATTATAGAAATCCCTCCCAAAAAAATGGGAGATAAGTACTCTTTCCACTCTTCTGGTTTTAGGTGCAAATTAGCACATATTTTGTATACTGACATTTCACTCTATTTTATGTCAGGAAGCCGCAGCTTTATATCAATGGTCAACCCCATGGAAGCACAAAATCGGCTTGGAGGAGTCCTCAAGCGCGCACAAATTTGAAATTATTGAATCAATTCATTGTATTTTATTTTAAAGAATTCATACCCCAGAATGGAGAGGACAAAGTCCATCCGCAATTTAAATACCTGCACCATAAATCCCAAAGGGAAGAGCCAAGCCAATGCTTAGCCTCCCATTGGAGGTTTTTACTTACAGTAGTTAAATACCTGCAACTTAAATACCTGTACCTTAAATCCCAAAGGGAAGAGCCAAGCCAATGCTTAGCCTCCCATTGGAGGTTTTTACTTACAGTAGTTAAATACCTGCAACTTAAATACCTGTACCTTAAATCCCAAAGGGAAGAGCCAAGCCAATGCTTAGCCTCCCATTGGAGGTTTTTACTTACAGTAGTTAAATACCTGTAACTTAAATACATGTACCTTAAATCCCAAAGGGAAGAGCCAAGCCAATGCTTAGCCTCCCATTGGAGGTTTTTACTTACAGTAGTTTAAATACTTGCAACTTAAATACCTGTACCTTAAATCCCAAAGGGAAGAGCCAAGCCAATGCTAGGCCTCCCATTGGAGGTGTTTATTCACTGTCATGTACTTCCTATAATTTAATTTTTGAATCATCAGACCCAAAAGATAAGTAGGTTGTAATACTGCACAGAAGTCGTTAACACACTCCTTCTTTCGGCTTCAGGGAATCTTTAACACTTAAAAAAATATAACAAATAAAAATATATACCATCCATGCATCCTATTTAAAAAGTAAAACACAAAAGAGAATACCCTACTATAGCCTTAGGAATAAACCAAGCCTGAGTTGCCGAATTAGGATATCCATGAAATTAAGGTACCGAAAGGGCATTAGTTTTAATTAACTAGTGTAACCAAGTCCCCGAGCTCCTAATCTCTGGTTCGCAGGAATAAATTAGTTCTCCCGCTAATTTATTTAAGTTTCTAATCGACCTACCAAGAACGATTAGTGGCGACTCCAAATTTTAAAATCATTTAAACAAAAACCAAAGTTGCGATTCGGTAGGGCTTGGGAGGGTCCGCGTTAGGTTAGTCAAATCTAATTAACCTAATAATCCGTTAACCCCTTTTAAAATTTAAAATTTTTTTAGAGGGTCGCGACAAAGCACAGCCCAAAAAGGTGCACATGGCACACTGACATAAACTTCTAGAGAGAAATAATTTTTTTTATATGTTCAAGTAACTCCAAAATTATTTTTTGGAGCAATACTTCAGAAGTAGAAAATTAAAGTTACATAATCAATTGAATTTCTACTTTAGAAGTTATATTATCAAATGAATTTATGTTTCAGAAGTACTTTGGAGCATAAATTCTATTCTATCATACGCGCCCTTTAGAGTCAAACAATAGGGGATGAATTGGATGGGATATCAATTTTAGCAATATAATATTTTTAAAGATTTATATGAAACAAGTTTTCTGAGATTTGATTAAATATGAAAGTATTTTTGTCGTAAGAGTCAAGTCAAGTATGGATCTATAAATTTGTATAGCACTAAATAAGTCACAAATTAGTTATGTGGGTCAATTTTGCATGGACTATTTATAAGTCGATTTAAACCCGACTTGATCCTCTTCTTTGACAAGTCTTAATAAAAGGCACGTCAACTTCAGCAAATGCCCGTGTCAAGCTTTGAAAATTGCACGACACTTCTACAATGTATCACAACTTTCTTTCCAGCGGCACTTGACGTATTTGAATTACTGGTGGCAATGAATCGGGAATCAACCTAATGTTCTAGCATAGCGTGATTACTTTCATGTGAAAATGGTGCGGACGCGACATCCTTGTTGACATCAAAATTATCGAATCACGTCCACGTTCGCAGCCTTGAGCTTGTTCATGAATTCGTGGCAGCGCTCCCGGTCATTGAACTCTATCATCATGACATCAATGCGTCCGAACTCCAATCATAAATTGAATCCAGTTCAAGGGATGCAAATAAAGAAATGGAAAACACTTCCATATGTGAGGGGAACACGCAGGAGAAAGATTGTACAATTTCACTTATTTTCTTCATGATTAGACAGAAAGAGCCATTGGGGCTTGAAAATGTGCTCCCTCCATTTGTCGCGTAGGCATTTTTAGACCACATATTTACTTTGTCCTCACCTATTGATTCACGTCGTACGATGATATCATGACACGATTCATCGTACATAGTGATTGACTTAGTGAGAGGATGAGGCGAGTGCGGAGTATCTGTTATGGTTTCATTGAATGAAAAATTGCCCAGTCATGTACGAAAAGCCTGCGAAATTTGACAGGACAGATCGCTGGGATAACTCCTTCCAAGGCACTGGAAAAATTATAAAAAAATTTAAAATTTATTATAATTATATTAATTCAAACGTAAATATATTTTTTTATCAATTTAATTTTAAACTTTTTATATTTATTCAAATCAATGTCAAGCTGATGTTAAAATTAATACAACATGTAAATTGCCGAGTCTTAGCACATATAAGTCAATTTTAAGTATTTTCAATAAAATAAGGGTTAAAATGTAAATCTATCGAATATATATATTTAAGTTATATATCCAGTTATCTCAAAATTAATATATCTAGAAAGACCTAAAAAAATCCAATTAGAATTTTCAACAGAAGAAGGATAAAAAGCCCGTTGTTGATATTTTTATATACACATTATAATTTATTATATATATAAAAATATACATTTAAAATACAACATGTACCAACATGTCAGGTTTTTTTAGTTTTTGAGAAATGACATACTGGCATATTATGTTGGGTCGCATATCACTGTTAATTCTACTTTGTTCATCTCTCTCTCTCTCTTTACAAAAAAGGAAACTAATTTGCTGATAAAAGCTGAGACATCGTTTCTAAAAGAGATGATCCTGTCACGCTTGAGCATCTCTCTCTTTCTCATTACAAAAAAAGGAAACGAATTTGGTGATAAAAGCTGAGACATCATTTCTAGAAGAGATGATCCTGTCACATTTGAACAAATTTTGCGTTTTGGGTTGTTGCATATCCATAGTCGGAGTTTGTTAGTATAACATTTTTAATGACCGTAAAAATAATAACATATTATAAATAACAAATTCTTAAAAAAGCGAATCTTATAATAATTTTTAATTATTTACTATTAATTTTTTTATGATTCGCAGTATGTTATCAATCTAGAAGTATATGGCTCACGAGGCTTGGTTCAAGAAAGTCATGCGACCAATTTGCATCCAAATTTGAGCAATTGTATTCTATATGTTTTATTTTCTTTTTGTACACTACAAACATAGATGCACTATTATACTCTATCAAAAAATGAGGGAAAAAATAAAATAAAATTCATACTACTAAACATCGGTACTTGACCTTAATTCAAAGAGAAGCCACTAGTCTCATAGTATGACAATACTGTCAGTTATTTTTTAACGATTTTTTAATTAATGAATAATTTATACAAAATATGCAATAATGATATATGAATTTACGATTGACATTGTACTATATTTATGAGCATTTTCCTAATAAAAATATAGAAACAGAAAAAATCACTCGGCTAGCTTCCCCCGAATGGCTTCTCCGATGGACTCGTCGCTGACCCAGCAGTCGACCGGAGTACTGATGACCACGTCCTGAAGCATCATCCCCTTCACGCACGACACGCTCGCGTGTTGGACCACTAGCCCCAATTCCTTGAGCACGTCCATCAACCTCGCGCACGGATGCCCCAGATTCGGGCTCCAAACCCGGACCACCGCCTCCCGCCCCACCACCTGCACCTCCACTGCCATCTCTCTCGGCGCCAGGACGGCCAATGTCGCCGAGCTGTCCTTGCTCGACAGGGCCGTCGTCTCACTCGCGTCACCGGCAGCCCTATTACCCTTGAGGCGCTTCGGAGACGGCGGCTCGGGCTTGACGAGCTTGGACTCCAACGCGTAGATCCGGGACTGGAGTTCCTTGATGTAGTCGACCGCATCAGAAAGGAGGGACGCCTTGTCCATCCTTGACACGTTGGGGACGACGGATCGGAGCGCGTAGAACCGCTGGTTCATCCTCTCCCTCCGCTGCCGCTCTGCCTCCACATGGCTCAACGGGCCAGACGGCGACGGCAACAACGAGGATTCTTTATCTTCGTCGTGGACTATTTTCTCCCTACCGCTCTTTCTAGGCACGTTAAGGGATGCCATGCCGACAGGTTTAGCAGATGGACGGTTGCCGGCACGGACAAGTGCCGGTTCTCCTTTGGCGTCGTTGGATTGGTTCTCTCCACGAGGATCGAATCGAATGGTGGGGAAATGAGACAGGAAGAGGCGCTTGGCTATGTGAGCTAAGCGCCAATCTTCTTTGATGATCTCTGAGGAGCCCAATTCAAGAACTCCGGAACCATCGGCGATTGATATGCACGCTATGGTCTTGATTCCATACATTCTTGCTTCTTTAACCCTCTCATCGCACTCATACATCCCCAGCTCACGGCGGTCTTCACCGCTCAACCAGATGTGACCTCCAGAGCGAAACGCTCTTCCTAGAATGCCATCTTCGGATGAATACGACCTCGTGACCGAGAATATGTAGTACCATTCAGGGTCACCGATGTCGCTGCCGTAAGCAGACTTACCATCCGGACATTGGGCTTCTTCGGGCACCCTTTTTGTGGCGGGTTTAGATGCGAACGGGTCTCTCGTAGCTCCTCGGAAATGGCCGTCGCCCCAGGTGAGGACGAGACCGCCGTGTTCGTCTCTTGAAGGCCGCCAAAAGATGGAGTAAACCCACTCCTCGGGTCGGGTTTGAAGGATCAAGTGGACGAGTTGCTGGAGAGTGGGTGAGGCTTCATGATAAGAAGGGGAAAGTAAGGAGGAGGAAGCAGAAGATGCGACTTCTTCCATGAGTAGCAGGGTATTAAGCTAGACCTCGATTTCTCCCTTTTATAAGGAGTTAGGGTAAAACTCCATGTAATTAGTATATTATGGGATTTCGATGGTTGTAACCGAGCTTTTACATGAATGGGTCATATCCAACACACAGTACCAGACTCACCTATTATTGAGTGTACGAATTTGGTACGCCAATATTAAAATACTTTGCATTTATCTGATTAAGATCTAAATAATGCTAGGCATCCCAAAATAGATCCACAATATTGATATGCTAAATGACGTAACAAATTAGAGTTGATAGTTAATCAGCATGCTCAAGACTTGACAATAGTCTGCTACGATGTAGTGTACCAATTCTCTGTACCGGTAGGCTCCGACTATTTTACGGAAAATCAATGACCAAAAAAATACTCTATCCTTTGTATTCTCGGGAAAGTGCATTAATGAAAAATATTTTCATTATCAACAAAAACTTTAGACATAACCTTTCATTGATAACAAAAACATTATCGATAACTCATTTTTTTTAAATTATAAATGGCCGAAAAATGAGAAAAGCAATTTTCGCTATTTCAATTACTCATATTGTGCCTCTCCATCGATCTCTTATCGCAAGGATTGGAACTCGACAGTATGGAGGTCATGACCTTCGGATTTGAGGTCGCTTGCCTTGCACGGAGGCCTCCATGGTTGTCATGGTGGGCTTCAAGCCTTTTCTTCATTCAATTGCAAAGCCACGTGGAGAAAGGATCCACAACCATGGAGGTTGCATCCTCTGTCATTTACCCCCATTGTTTCCATTCGACCATCGTTGTTCACCTCGCACGACCCTAAGTGTATGTGTTGGAGTGCATGGGGTTTAGCCTAGACACTCATGTAGGGAACCACACCCCATGTCCATTAAAGATAACCGCCGCTGAGCAATTATCGTTGGTTTTGGATTTTATATTGAAAAGATACGTTTCTTTTCAAAGGATGAACCATCATCTCTCCAAACGAATGTATTGTTAGTTTTTTTTTTCTCTGTCGATGAAGCGAACAATAGATAACGGACGACACTCCAAGGACTCTTAAATCTGCAAGGTCGACTTTTAATCTTGTGACGTAACCTTCGATCATTGTTTCAACTATTCTGGGTTTGATCTTCCGTTGTGATTTCTTAGGAATTAATTTCCTTTAGTGTGGTCATGCAAGGCTGACCTCCATGGATGTTGTGGTTGGGCTCGATTGCATTGATTCCATTTGAGAGAGAGAGAGAGAGAGAGAGAGAGATTTCCTAAAATTAGGTACATGTCGAAATTTAATCCACATCACACATCTAAAAGCAGCAACTAACTACGAAAGATAAAGTACAACACTAGAAAATAAAGCTAAAGATAAATTTGATTGATTTGTGTAGGGGTATCGAAAAGTCTGGTGGGGCTATTTAAAGCCTACGATTGACAATTATTGACAAGTTACCAATAGAGGTTACAAATGGTTATTGACGATTTTTTCCACTCCACTACCTTGACGATTTTCTTGACTCCATATATATTTTCAATTAGACGATTCCACTATGTTGACGGTAACTTTTTTGACTGTTGCATCCAAGACTACCGACTCTCTTTTCTGTCGATTCCTTCAAGTTGACAATTCATCACGTTGTCAATACTTTTACTAATAAATTATCTAATTCTGCTCTCAACTAAGTCTTTTACATGTCGATAATAACAAAAAATCGATCATTTTCTTTTATGCAAAATAGTGAGATACGACCTGGGTGGTACAAAAATCACATTGATTTAAACATGTGAGAAATGAACCTGTCTCACCCCCCCTGATGACAACCACATTGATTTACACATGTGAGAAATGAACCTATCTCACTCCCCCTGATGATGCATCGCATGAGCCTTGTTTCGCGTCATAATCAACTTCGAGTTTCATGTCCTGATCTCTTCCTCGGCAAATCCAAGACTCGACCTGACGTTTGAGTTACGAAAGCAGTAACGATGTTCGCGTGACAACAGTTAATGTTCCTAATTACAGTTATTTAGGTTGTGGGGTCGAAGTGCAGCAAATTCAAAGGATCCAGAAAAGGAAAAAGTCCACGTGTCGAAAATGCGACTGAGGGTGATATTCGTCGCTGGTTTTCACTCTTTTGGACGAGCAATAGTTCTCGAAGTGGGACCCAACCCTACGCAAGTTCTTGTCGTTTCTCCCAGTTTGTCTCCTTTCGGATCTTATCTTCCCTGTCTAGAGTAACGAGACCTTAGGACAGCGACATAATTGGTAGAGTTGATTGAAACTTAGGGCTCACGTGTCAACGTTCAAGCATTAAAAATCATAGAGAAATTCGTTAGGTAATAATTAAAAATTTTTATTTTAAAATATTATTTATATAAAATTTTTTATGAAAAATTATTGTCGACGGTTGAAAAATTTATACTTTATTTTTAAACTATTTAAATTTCTTTAAAAAATAATTTTCATTATTAAAAAATATTATCTAATTTTTTAAAATAAGAAATTATTATTTATTTTTCATTCTGGTGGCTAGAGACCGTAACTTGGCAGCGGCGACCAACGAAGGTCAACGATAGACTATGACGACGGGTGATGGGGTGATCGATAGTTGTCGAAGGGGAGCAGTGGTCGACGAAGGTCGGCGACGGGCAATGGTTGGTAGCAATTGGCAATTGGAGGGTGGCAATGGTGGACAATGGCCAGTGGAAGTCTGCGGTGGGCAATGGTGGGCGATAGTTTGTGGTTGGCAATAGTTGCAGCTGGTGATAGATGGCGATTGGTAGAGGTTGCCGACCACCGACGGTAGTTGTCGGGGGGCGGTGGTCATGGGTGGCGGTGGGCAATGGTTAATGGTGGTTGGCAGCGGAGGTCGACAAAGGCAAGCATGATAAAAAATGAGAGTAAAGGCGTAACGAAAAGAAGATGAGACGAGAAATACTTTTTAAGACTTCTTTTTTTTTTATTTGAGAAGTGATTCTTGAGTTGAGAAGTAATTTTTTTTAACTTCTCAAATTGGGGGAAAAAATAATTTTAAATGTGAAAATCCACTTTTAAAGTAGAAATTTCTTTCAAAAGTAAATTTTTTTATCAACCGAATTTCTACTTCAGAAATTACATTATCAAATTGATTTATGCTCCAGAGCAATGCTGGAGTTGAAATTCACTTTCAAAAGTGTTACTATGCGCACTCTTACTTCCAAGTGATTTGAACCATCGTGATTATTGATTTGAATCCTCGAATTGCTCCTCAATTTCTGGGAATTGTATTTGTGATGTACATTTAGCTTGTGTATTACGTGTAAGGATTGCACATCCTTTACTCCAAATCATATCTAGTAAAACGAACGTTAAGATCCAAGATATGAAGATCTTAGGCTACATTTGGTCATCTAGATTTCTAGTTAGGATCGGATTGGATAGGGTAGGATAAAAAAAATTCAGGAATTTAATTATATCCTATCTCTCGTTTGTTGACCTGCGAATTTAAAGTTGGATATTTTTATATCTTATCTTATCCATTGTTTGGTAGAAGTTGGATATCAATATAATGATTCTTGACTTGTAACATTCGGAAGCTCTTTTTTGAAGTTGAAGCAGCAGATCTCTAATCACTCGTCTGGGCTATTGGGTCGAAGCTTAAGGGGACGACTACAAGGGGTTGCCACGACATGGGGACCAATGAATGATCAATGCCTTTGTCTATGGCTTGAAATAGGATTTTAATAAGACATGCTAAAGCAATTGATGAAAATGATACAAGATCACTGGAATGAATGATACCCTCCTTTGCCGGGGCTAGTATATGCATTATTAGTTGCCTATGAACATAGATAGATTCACCTCTTGATTATCCTTTTAGATTGATCTAAATAAGTTGAAAAAACTAATAAAATGAACAACAGAAGTGCTTCTGCGCTGCTCTCTTATGATAATACCATATTCATTAACGATCTATGTTGAGTCTAAAGTATCTAGCAATATCACATAGAAAGGGGTGAATAGGTGATTCTGAACAAATTTAACTATAAATCACGGAATATAAAGGAACAAGTCAAACGAAACACTAATTTAGAATTTGAATGATATTCAATATCAGATTCTAAACACATATGTGAAATAAACCTTGAAATAAGGAATTTAGAGATAAAGAGAAATTGCACCCGAAGATTATAGTGGTTCGGCTTAGATTAAGTCTACATTCACTCTTTCACACTGATAGCTGATAGATTGGATTTTACTAGATGAATCAATGAAGGCTTTACAAGTGTTTGCAATCTCACACTCTCACATAGGAGTCTCTTAAAGACCAGACATTTATCTCTCAAGAACAAGTATGAATTTGAAAAACTTGAGCACTTTTGTATGTTCTGATCGCACGTCTCAATAGTCAGCATGGATCTCTTTTTGTGCTCCATCAACTTCGAACACTTTTGATTGGATGTCATCAATCTTGATTAGAAAAGATTATATCTTGAGAGATTTGATAGTCGTCATTGTATAATTTGAACACTTTCAGATTGAGTTGCCCATATAACTCAATCTTTGATTTCTAGAAGTGAGGTTCTTCAAATATGAAAATTATCTTGTTCCATGGAAGGCAATATCCAATCAATGATATTCTACTAATCTGATTTTAGAATAATCCTATCGATTAAAGATTACAAACTTCCATCATATTAATGCCATAACAGACGCATGCCAACATGGGTCTTCAAAATCTGAATAAATATTTCATAGTAACTAAATAGATCTTCAAAGCTAGACTTTAAAAACAGAAGCTATCCCTTGAATTTGAACAAATTAAGACATTGAACATGAGCTTTATAAATTCCTTATTGGTGCTTGCTTATAAGTCTTCCTCAAAGGTGATTGTTGAAACGTTAGTTGGTTATCCACTCAATTTGAATAATAAGATCTAGCTCCTTTAGAAGAAATTATGAGATGACTTAAATTTGAGTGTGAACACCAATTTGGATCAATATCAGCTTCTTCATTCATATGTTATACTTGTGATTGTCGCGACCCGAAAGAAATTTTAATTTAAGTTTCGATCGGTGGAAAATTTCCGGGTTAACGGATTATTAGGTTAACTAGATGGATTAACCTAATACAGACTCTCCCAAGTCCTATTAAATCGCAACTTTGATTTTTTGTTCAAATGGTTTTAAATTTGGAGTCACCACTAATCATTTTTGGTAGGTTGATTAGAAACCTAAGTAAATTAGCAGGAGAACTAAATTACTTCCACGAACTAGAGATTATGAGTTCGGGTACTTGGTTACATTAGTTAATTAAAACTAATGCCCTTTCGGTACCTTAATTTCATGGATATCCTAATTTGGTAACTCAGGCTTGATTTACTCCTAAGACTTTAGTGGGGTGTTCTCTTTTTGTATTTTCACTTTTTTCAATGGAATATACATGAGTGACATTTTTTTTGGCATTTTTAAAATATTAAGTACTTCCCTGAAGCCGAAAGAAGGAGTGAGTTAACGACTTCTGTGTAGTGCTGCGACCTACTCATTTTGGGGTCTAGTGATTCAAAAATTAAATTACAGGAAGTAAATGATAATAAATAAAGACTACCAATAGATAGCTCAGCCTTGGCTTGGCCCTCTCTTTTTAGGTTTAAGGTGCAGGAATTTAAATGACAGTAAGTAAAAACCTCTAATGGGCGGCCTAGCATTGACTTGGCTCTTTCCTTTAGGGTTTAATGGTGCAAGAATTTAAATAACAGTAAGTAAGAACCTCCAATGGGTGGCCTAGCATTGGCTTGGCTCTTCCTTTTGGGGTTTAATGGTACAGGAAATTAAATTACAGGAATTTAAATGACAGTAAGTAAAAACCTCCAATTGGCGGCCTAGCATTGGCTTGGCTCTTTCCTTTAGGGTTTAATGGTGCAGGAATTTAAATTACAGTAAATAAAGACCTCCAATGGGCGGCTTAGAATTGGCTTGGCTCTTCCTTTTGGGGTTTAATGGTGCAGGAATTAAATTGTAGGAATTTAAATTACAATAAATAAAGACCTTCAATAGGCGGCCTAGCATTGGCTTGGCTCTTCCCTTTGGGGTTTAATGGTGTAGGAATTAAATTGCAGAAATTTAAATTACAATAAATAAAGACCTCCAATGGACGGCCCAGCCTTGGTTTGGCCTCCTCTTTTGGGGTTTAAGGTGCAAGAATTTAAATTGCGGGAATTTAAATTGCAGTAAATAAAGATCTCCAATGGACGGTCCAGCTTTGGCTTGGCTATCTCTTTTGGGGTTTAAGATGCAGGAATTTAAATTGCAGAAATTTAAATGACATCCAGTGAGTGGGCTCTGCCATTCACATTCTAGGGTTTGAATTCTTTAAAATAAAATACAACGAATTGATTTGACAATTCGGGCTGAAATCCATCGATGGATCAATTGAGAATTTAATGGGCACTCAAGAGCTCATCAGTGCCAATTTTACACCTCCATGGGATTTATCATAAACTTGGAGTTGTCCTTTGCCTGACATAAAAATATGGAGAAATGGAGGGAAGAGTGTAGATAATTTGTGCTAATTGGTGACTAAAACCACAAATAAATGAATAAATAAAAACACTTAGCTCGAATTTACTTGCTCGTTGACGAGGATGAACTCTTGATTTATGTTGATCGATGAAGGAATTAGTGATGATAACTCCTAACTTTAAACTTCCATCAACTTCAAAATTTTCTCTTTTTTTGGTATTTTCTTTCTCTCCAATTTTTCTTCAATCTCTCAAAACCCGCTCAAACATCCAAAATTTTCTATCCAAAAAAATTCCCCCCAAAAGAATCCTCTCTTCAAACTCTCTTCTTCTTCCTTTTATAGGCAACTCATTTATCTCTCATTCTAATTTCTCCATTAACTCTATCTCTCATTCTAATTTCTTCACTAACTCTTTTTCATCTTCATCTTCCATTCTCCATCTCTATCTCCCATTCTAATTTCTCCACTAACTTTTCTTCATCTTCATCTTCTCTTCTCCATATATATCTCTCATTCTACTAACTCTTCTTCATCTCCGTCTTCCCTTCTCTATTCTCATCTTATTTTCTCTATCTATTCCTTTCCATCTCCTCTTCTTCATCTCCTCATCTCCATTTCCTCCTCTTCATCTCATATTCTCCATCTTCTCTTCTCTATTATAATTTCTCCACTAACTCTTCTTTTTGTTATTTGCAAAATAATCACTCAAGTATTAGGTATTTGCACTATAGTCCCTGAGATTTTAAGTATTTGTAATTCAGTCCATGGAGAAATATTTCTTTAAGTCCAAATCTCCTCACAATTTTCGACACCCCCTATACTTAGTCGAAATTCACCTCATGTCAATTTTAAGCTCATTTCCTGCCATTGAAGATAATGCAAAATTTAATTAAATCCCTTTTGCAAAATTGAGTCATTCTGAGTATAATTGGGCCAAGATAAAAATTTAAAATATTAGAGAATAATGTCACAACTCTTAAAAGTGAAAAATGAAAATAAATTGGCTCAAATTGAATTCTTTTTGCCCTATTCGAGATTATGCTCGTGAAGTAATACATGATCCCGAATTGGATTTGTTTTTAATTTGAGATGGCTAACATGAAAAGGAATTTAAAAGAAAAATATTGAATATTTTTATGTATTTTTGTGACCTCAAATGCTATTATTTATTAAATATTTTCAAAATTTCTAATATATATATATATATATATATATATATATGAAAAATATTTTTTGTTTTAAAATGATTAACTAAGCTTGGCCATGGCCTCCAATGTTGATTTTGCAATTTTCTCATTTTTCTTGATTTTTGTTTATGAATTTTCAAAAAATAAAAATATCGAAAAATACTGAAAATATGAAAAATTATTTTTTGGTCAAAATGGGTTCCCTAGGCGTGGCCAAGGTCTCCAAAGTTGATTTTTCAATTTTATGAATTTTTTTATGGATTTTTTTATTAATTTTCCAAAAATCGATTCTCCAGCCTTAGTCAAGGTCCCCAAAGTTGATTTTTTTATGAATTTTAAAAAAGAAAAAAATGATTAAAAATCAGGTGTCAACAGTGATAAAATATTTAGTGCAATTTATCAGATTCTAATAAAGTAGAAAATAGTTTTGTCAAAATAAAAATATTCAAGAGGGCTTTTCTCAGCAAAGTCATCAACCAAAAATTCCATTAATGATTGAACATTGCATTGTGGATATAAAACACATCCAAACGACAGAGATAAATGGTTGGGATGGCTTACCGACATCGGGACACGATTAGAAAATTATTGGCTACTTTCGTGACCCTAATGGTGTGCATGCAAATTTTGATGGATTATAGTTCAATATTTATAGAATGAGCCAAATCGACCAGTAACAAGCGCTTTCAATGAGAAATACGCAACCCAGCAACCAATTGTCACCCTTAAAAGCAAAAATAGACCTCACGTGGAGATGGAACTTTGTATTTAGAAGCTTTGGTCCCCTAAGCAATGCCATAACAATCACTCCACTAACACAAACTACCGTGCCCAACATCTTAGCAATGCTTCTTAGACTTTTGCATTAACCTTCTTCATTCTTAAGTTTTAAAGCAACAAAGAAATGTGGAATATCAGCAGTTAAATTTCCAACATCAGAACTTATGTTCCTAACAAAAGTTGTGTTGTCAAAGAGGCGGTTGAGCATGGCAGAGAGGCAAATGGGGTGTAGCAAGGACGAGATGGCTTGAGCAATGGATAGAAGGAATCCTATCCAACTCTATCCCACCCCTTGAGATTATTTATCCCCTTTATATCCCCCTTTATCATGTCTTGGACAAATACCAAATATAGGATAAGATAAAACATATAATATTCTGTGTTTTAGCTAGGTAAGCAAAAGCAGCCTTATAGTTGTGTTTGGTCGTCAAGATATAAGTCACAATGGATATATATATATATATATATATTATCTTATCCTATATTTGATAGATATACATGATAGGATAAAGGGGATATAGTGGGGATATAGCCTAGATAAAAAATAAATCCTAAGGAAGGAGTGGGATAAACAAGGATAGAATTTTTCAACAGAGCAAATAAAAAAAAATTGAGATTTTCCAATAACTGCCACCTCTCGGCACCACGTTGGGCAGTCTCTCTAGTAGCGGCGACCATCAAGTGTGGCTATCTCTTCACGGTGATAGGTTGGGGCTTTCAACCCCAAAGTCGGGTATCTTTATGACCTTGTTCTTTAATCGATTGTGCGTCATGATATGAGATCATGTTTTGCATTCTTTAATCACTTGGCCCTTTCTAATATTCAAAAGGTGTCTCAACAAGTTATAAAGAATTCAAGATTAATTATCGACTTTCAAGATAGCTCTCTTGGACGACCCCATGAGAGAATCTTCAACTCGTAAAAAGAGGCCAAATAATTAGATTGTTCAGTACTTGTTTGCTTGTACTTGTTTACTTACTCTATGAGACAACAAGAGATATTAGTGAGCCATTCTTAAATGATTCAACTCCAAATTAAGACCCTCGGTTCTACAAGATCTACCCTGTCGATGTTGTGTCCAAATTCAGAGGGCACAAATCTCTACTTAACAAATATTGTGGGTAGCGTTATCACCTAAAGGGGGGGGTAAATAGCTGATTATAAGAATTTTAATAAATCAATGTAGAATTTAATTAGATATGCTCAAAGCTTCATTCAGACGATTCTACTAGGAAGATATGAGAGATTTTTAGATGCACCTACTTTCACAAATATATATATATATATATATATATATAGAGAATCTAAGATAAAAAGAGTGTGGAAAGAATATTTATAATGCTTAGGCTTTATTCGAACCTACGTCCTTTTCTTTATGCTAGCAGCTACTCAGCTGCATTCCACTTGTGAATAACTTAGAGGTTACGAATTAGTGAATAGACTTCTTGTTTAATGCTTTCACATTCGTATGTTATTTTATAAGTATTACAGTATAGGATCAAAAGTATATGAAACTTTCTCATTCTTGAAATTTTGAATTCTATGCTTTTCTCCTTTTCTCTTCATCCCAACTTCCCATTTCAAGATCTTTAAAGGATTGCTCTCCAAACTTCCTCATTTGGATGAGATAGTATATAAAGGATTTTGTAACCGTTGAGGCCGATAAAGGAAAGAATTCACTTTGGATCCTAGATTTCCATAGATGGATTATGTCATTAGGTGAGTTATTATCGTCTCCCTTAATTCATGTCCTCATTAATTGATTTTTTTGATTGAGAATCTCCAAGCATGAATCCAGCTTGATTGCTAGCCATTGTGATGATGTAATATGTCAATTAAATCATCTTGAAATAGATCTCTTGATAATTTGAATGTTGTACACGAAATATCTCTTCAGAGCTTAAGCTACGTTATATCGTCTGAGCTTCTTACTCAATCATCTGAGCTTGTAGTAGAACGTCTAAGCTTCTCGATCAACATCTGAACTTCTCATAAAACGTCTGAGCTTCAAGCGACGTATGAGTTCTTCAAAACATTGTCTAAGCCTATCTTGCCAATTCAATTCTGTGTATCATACACCTCTAGATAATTTGTAAGATAAGTATTTCAATGTATTAACTCAAATATAAGAGATTATGTATTGTTTTGTCAACTTCAAAACTACTTAAATATTTTTCTCAACAATCTTCATCTTTTTGATAATGACAAAACTATCCACACGAATATACCAATTATTGTAAAAGAATTTGTGAGTAACAAAATGATTTGTCACTCGAGGAAATTTTGCTAAACATAGATATATCATGTTTAAATAGAGTTATGGAAAAAGATAAATTTAAGGTTTAAATTCATTTTCAAGATATAGCTCGTTTCTCTTTCAGCGCTTCTAGAAACTTATATTAGAGTTTATAGTGTCTAACTCATTTTGATTTTGATATGAGAGGCTTGACGGCCTATAACGGAATATTATGCTGAATAGGTTCAAAGCATAGACATTTATTTAGAGTGTAGCAAAATATAGGTATAAAGCGAAATCATACAAGTATGTCATTGCCCAAATCTTGTATACCCAAATCTTGTATGCTGAATGGTTTGTGTCATTCTCAAAACTTGTTCTTGTGATATTCTCAGAATTTGTTTGCATTGTCATTCTCAAAACATCTTCCTATGATACTCTCAAAACCTATACACGTCAAAGTATAACTTTGAGAATCTGAGACTTATTCAAGGTTTGTTCCCACAAATCATGTTCAAAGTCTATTCCCTGCAAATCATATTGTTCTCCTTTTTGCAACAAAAATCAGGGAAATATTTCTCCCTCTTTTTGCCCCAGCACAAAACAAATGGATCGAAGTAGAAAAAAATATTCAATGAGTGCCTGATCAAGTTCAATCAATAACTCGTGCAGGAAAAATATCCAGAACGGATGCTTGTGCAATTTAAAGCTAATAAATGTTCAACCAAGTTTAAAATGAAAACTTAACCACTTCAAAATTTAAAATAGAACCAAATTTTGATGAAACAAGAGAGTTGAAAAATAAGTTCTATTTTGAAGAAATGAGGGCTAGAGTGGATGATGAAGGGACTTCAATTGAGGTTGAAGGCACAAAATCTGAAGGTAGCTGGATGAGAACAAACTTGGATAGCTGATCTCTCTTCAGATTAAGGGCATTTTTTAGATTGTAAAGTTTTTCTATCTATTTGTTGAATCTGTAGGACAGTAGAACTTATATCTAAGCTTCTTTTTGTCCTTATCCGTGGTAGTTTAGAATTGACCCTGTCCTTCAGTTCATCAATTTTCACACGAAGAGATACCCACATATCCTTGATAAGTTGTTCCATTCCCTTCTAAATTGTGTAGTATCACTTTGGGCAGCTCTATGTTTCTGGATCTCTCCTTTTCTTCTTGTGTCTGAAAGCCTACAAAAGTGTACTCTCCTTGAACTTTAGCTAATTTGTCAGAAGATAGAATTTCTATATATTGTGAAACATTTCTTCTTGGGGTATCATCTGCTGTTCCAGTAGTGGCATTGATGTCCATTTGTGGTGGACTTCAGTTTTCAGGCTTTTCCCCCTTAGAAGTAGCTTCCTTCTAAGCTTCTTCTTTAGCTACACTTTGCAAAACAAAATCAACGATGTTAACTTGCTCTCTTTGCTCTTCTCTAAACATTGATTCCATTTCAACACTATTTTGAGCTGCTTTCTTAAATCCTATCTGAGTTGCCATCCTTTCATCTGTTTGAGCTTCCATATGCTCAAGAACCTCGGATGGTCCAACATCTTCTCTGTTCTTGACCAAGACAACTTATCTGTCCTCAACCAGGACAGCCTCTGCTTTCTCCTTTTCCTCTTTTTCTTTCTTTTATTGCTCTTGCTCCTCTATCTGACTTGCAAACTCATCCTCAATGGTGGTTTGCACGATTTTCTGGATGATTGCTTCAATCTCACTATCACTTGCCATTGAGCTATCAGAGCTTTGATGTTCTAATTTAGATGTAATCCTTTCCATAAATTTTTAAGCAAGTTTTCCCCTTTTCTATCTAGGCTTAGTGGACTTGTGAGCCAATATCTTCATCCTCTTCTTTTGAGAGGATTCAAACGAAGAACCACCATATAAAGGACTTGTAGTCTGTTCAAGCGAAGCTTCCACTGGGGATGGCTTTGCAAGTGATGATATAGTTTGAGGAGCCTCTGCCATTTTAGTCTGAGTGTAAGTAAGGTCTACCTGTACTGCATTCTTCTTCTTGTCCCTTCATTGACCATCTACGAACTTGTACCCCATTTTCACAAAACGTTGATTCGTTGATACTTCTTTGTAGAATCTACAAAGTTCTTAGATCTTGAGACATTTCAATCTGCAAATACTCAAATATCCTAATGATCAATGAGCCATATGGTAGCTATCCCTTGTTCTTCTTGATAGTTATATATGTGTGTTAACACCTGATTTTTAATTGGTTTTTTTATTTTTCATTTTCTCAAAAATTCATAGAAAATTAAAAAAAAAAACTCATAAAATTGAAAAATCAACTTTGAAAACCTTAGCCAAGCCTAAGGAACCAATCTTGAACAAAAAATAGTTTTCAGTAGTTTTCGTATTTTTTTAATATTTTTCGCATATTAGCAAAATACCTAAAAAAATCAAGAAAAAGAATTTGTGGGCACAAAAATATGGAAAAATATCCAATATTTTTATTTCAAATACTTTTTCATTTTGGCCTCTTGAATTTGAACAAAAATTCAATTTGGGATTATATGTTTCTTCACAAACGTAATCCTAAAATTGGCTTAAAAAATTAGCTCTTCGGTCTTTTTATTTTTGTTTTTTTATCTTTCAAGAGTTGTGACACACCCCTCTAATAACTCAAATCATTTCTCAACCCAATTATGTAGATTTGCCAAATTTTGTCAAAAAGGGACTTAACTCAATTTTAACTTTTCAATTTAATTCCTTAAATCACCAAAATTAAAGACAATGTTTTTCTCTAGGGCATGCCCACGCAAAATCAAGATTTTCACCCTTTAGTTCTCATCATTTGGGATTCTAATGGCAGAGTTAGGTTCATGCACAATTTCCCCTCATCAAATATAAAAATTTCTTCATGAAAAATATAAAAATTAGGCTTTTGCACAATTTCAGCCATTGTGGATTTGAGCTGTGTTGGGCAAGCAAATTTGGGCTTCAAATCCAGAAATTTTGGTAATCTCGCGGGCCGTTTTGGGCCCTTACTTCTACGATCTGGTCTATCAGGTCGGGTGGACCCGACCCAACAACCCAGCCTTTGTTTCCCTCAACCCGTTTGGATAGAGGAGCTACGGGAAAAAAGAGCAAAGCTTGGCCGGCGACTTTTCTTTGAAGTATCTTGCTGGAGGACCAAATGGAGGATTGTCCAGAAGCCCCTCAGAGCTACGTCATCGCCAGCGTACCTAATGGCACGTGAGTGAGTGATGACGCGCGTGAAATATGCTCATAGAGAATTCTTCCCAACACGCGGCAAGTTTCAGGATTCGGTTACAATGGATATAAAGGAATCATTTTCAGTTTCGGATGGGGATTCAATTATCAGGGAGAGGTATAATAGAGGAAAGAAGGAGGGAGGTTGAGGCGATTATCAACAAGTCAAAGAGAGAGGGGGATTTGAAAAAAAAAATCCTCTTCAAGGGGTCATCTATTGGTCATTGAAGCTCGCCTACCCAAGAGCTCGGTTTGTCGGTGATCCAGCCTGTGACAGTCATCCACAATGTAGGAAGAGATTCAATTGTGAAAGGCAAAAGTAAATTCCTTTCATTGAGAGGTGGTAAATATATAGACAAGTGTACAAGTAAGGAAAAGGAAAGAGAAAAACAGAGTATATGCAAAACCTATCTCTACTAGGAAAGAATTACAAAAGAAAGAAAGAATATTAATAAGCCTATTTACACGCCTAACACCCCCCCTCAAACTTTAGGTGCTGGAAGCTTAAGTAGCTGAAGTTTGTCACGTAAGTAGCTAAAGTGATGAGTGGAGTGGGCTTTAGTCAATAAATCAGCCAACTGGTCATGGCTATTGAGATACGGAAGAGCAATATTGCCAAGCTGATAGTGATGGCGAGCAAGATGACAGTCCAACTCAATATGTTTAGTCCGCTCATGAAAGACATCATTATGGGTAATCTGGATTGCACTCTTACTGTCACAGTGAATAGAGGTAGGAGCAGAGAAGGAAATGCCAAAGTCTACAAGAAGTCGCCGAAGCCAGAGAACTTCGGCAGTTGTATCCGCGAGTGCACGATACTCCGATTCAGCACTAGAGCGAGAAACAGTGTCTTGCTTTTTGCTTTTCCAGGAAATTAAAGAGTTCCCTAGAAAAATCAAGTATCCAGTAGTAGAGCGCCTATTAGTTACATCACCAGCCCAATCGGCATCTGAATAGGCAATAAGAGAGGGAAGTGATGAAGATGACAATAATAATCCACGATGCAAAGTACCACGTAGATAGCGAATAATACGTAAGATAGCTACATAATGGATGGAACGGGGCGTGGCCATGAACTGAGATACCACATGAACTGCATGAGCAATATCTGGGCGAGTAATGGTGAGATAAGTAAGCATGCCCACTAACTGACGATAAAGAGTTGGATTGGAGAGCAACTCGCCATCTGTTGTCCGTAGTTTGGTGTTGACAGCAAGAGGAGTGTCACAGACTTTATCATCGGTAAAGTGAGGAAGGCGAAGAATTTCGGTGGCATACTTCATTTGAGAGATAAAATACCCACTAGAACTTCGACTAACCTCAATACCAAGGAAATAGCTTAATTGACCCATATCTGTCATTTCAAATGCCCGAGCCAAATACTGCTTAACTTTGGAGATGCCTTGAATATCATTTCCTGTCAAAATCATATCATCCACATAAAGCAATAGAAACACATCACCATGTGTAGTACGACGGATAAAGAGAGCATAATCATTAAGACTTTGCTGGAAACCAAACTGAAGGATAGTAGAACGAAATTTTTCAAACCAGGCACGAGGAGCCTGTTTAAGACCATATAGTGCCTTTTTGAGATGACACACTTGCCCTGACTGAACCTCAAGTCCCTGTGGAGGCTCCATGTACACCTCCTCTTTAAGATCACCATTGAGGAAAGCATTCTTGACGTCCATTTGATGAAGATCCCAGTTTCGTAGAGCAGCAAGAGCAAGAAGAACTCTAACAGTAGTCATGCGAGCAACAGGAGCAAAAGTCTCGTCATAATCAAGACCATGTTCCTGAGTAAAACCTCTGGCTACTAAACGAGCTTTGTAGCGCTCTATGGATCCATCAGCACGAGTCTTGACCTTGTATACCCACCTACATCCAACAATTGACTTTCCTGGAGGCAAAGAGGTGAGGTCCCAAGTAGCAGTTCTATGTAAAGCAGACAATTCTAATTGCATAGCGTTGACCCAATGAGGATGCACACATGCCTCCTTATAGGTTTGTGGTTCATGCACGTCAAAAGAAGAAACTGCATGGCAATCATAATCTGATAAGTAGGGGGGTGGGGCTCGAGTGCGAGAGGGATACCTAGAGAAATAACATGGTAGTGAATTTGAGATATGCGTCATAAACATCAGACTTTTGGCGTAAAATAAACAACCAACAGAATCGAGAATAATCATCAATAAACAAGACATAATATTTAGATCCACTTAGAGAAGGTTCAGAAGAGGTCCAAACATCACTATGAAGTAAATCGAAAGGTGCATTACTTCGTGAATTACTCAGAGGAAAAGGAATAGAATGCTGTTTTCCCAAAATACAATTTTGACAATCAAATTTTGAAGTTTGAGAAACAGAGCCTAAACTACCATTATCAGCTAAAGTCTTTATTCTTGATATGGAGGGATGTCCTAAGCGATCATGCCAGAGAGAAAGAGAGACGGAGGCGGCAAGTTGAGGTGAACTAATGGGAACATGGAGATAATCAAGGCGATAGAGACGACCGAACCTACGCCCCTTCCCATATAGCATCCCTGTCCGCAAGTCTTGTATATAACAAGTGTTTCGGTTAAAATAAACACGCAGATCTTGATCACAAAGCTAGGAAATTGATATCAAATTCATAGTTAATTGAGGCACAAAAAGAACATGTGGTAATGTTAATTTAGGTGATTGAATTGTACCAATTTGCTTGGTGACAAGAGAGGAATTATCTGCAGTGTGGACAGTGGAAATATTTGGAGATATGGGAAATTTTGGGCAAAAAAGGTTAGGTAAAAAGGTCATATGATTTGACGCGCCTGAATCCAAAAACCATAAGGGTTCATGAGGCATACCTGGAGTAATGGTCGCGGAAGCTGCAATAGAATTCCCTTCTTTCTGCATAATCTGATTAACAACATTTTCAACCATTCCTTGAACTGTAGTCTGCAATTGGCTCATGGAAAACAAGCCATCAAGAGAGGGGACCGAAGCCGGTGGGTCGACGGATGACGTGGCAGCCGCGGCTTTGGGGTTAGTGAGTTGATTCTTACGTTGCAAACGAAGACAATTCTGTTTAGTATGCCCTGTTTTCCGACAATAATTGCAATAACCTTTACGTTCTCCTGACTGACGATTATCATGAGGTTGAGGTTTAGATGTAAGAGCAAGAGCAGAATCAGTAGCACTATCAAGAACCTTGTTTCGACGAGTTTGCTCAGAGATTAATTCAGGCAGAATATCTTTGACAGATGGTAGTGGAGATCGATGGATGATAGACCCCTTAAGATATTCAAAATCACCATTGAGCGCATGAAGAAATTGAAAGGTTTTATTTTCCTCCAAATAACGGTCAAACTCTTTATTTGAAACTAGGGTCTCGGGCAAAGTAAGATAATACTGTTCCCATAAAATAGTCATTTGTGCAAAAAAATCTGATATGCTCTGTGAGTTTCCTTGACGAACCTGACGAATCTCTGACTCCAATTGAAATCGACGAGCAAGATCTTTTTGCAAATAAGTCGCTTTGAGTGTATCCCAAACGTCTTTGGCGGAATCTGAATCTGCAATAGACATAGCAATCGCCTTCGAACAGTTCATGCGAATGAGAGAGATAACAAAGTAATTTTTGCGCTCCCATAGTTCAATGGCAGAATCAGATGCATTATCCTCCGTTGAGGGATTAGGTGAGGCTCCTGTAACAATTTTCCAAAGCGCCATACCCTTGAGAACCGAGGTCATAGACTTGGCCCAGTAGGTGTAATTCGGACCATCGAGTTCTACGTTAATGGACTTCAAGATGAGTTGGGACTCTTGAGAAGCCATAGGAACGTAAGAGGGGTGATGAGGGCTGGCGGAAAAATATGTGGATAGCGGCGGCTTAGGAAACCCTAGGACCAGAAAAAATTTCAGCGGAAAAAGAAACTTTAGGCTCTGATACCATGTAGGAAGAGATTCAATTGTGAAAGGCAAAAGTAAATTCCTTTCATTGAGAGGTGGTAAATATATAGACAAGTGTACAAGTAAGGAAAAGGAAAGAGAAAAACAGAGTATATGCAAAACCTATCTCTACTAGGAAAGAATTACAAAAGAAAGAAAGAATATTAATAAGCCTATTTACACGCCTAACACACAATGCATCTGTCAGTTGCGTCTTGGTCCAACGAGTAGGCCAGAACCCATGGTCTTTCTTTGAAGCTTCAGAAAAGATGAGTACCATGGAAGCTCAGTCGAGCAAGCTTCCATGGCAGCTTTGTTATCTCTCATTATTTCTTTGCGTTTTTCATTCCAAAATCCTTCTTGGGTGTATGTAAGCTCATATGTCCTTCGTTTTTGCATCGATTTGAATAGAAAACCATCGAGTCTGTCCAAAACCCGAAAAACTATCTCGAGCTCATGAGATTGCTATACAAGAAATCAAGGCTTTCTAATCGTCAAGTAAGCTTCATCAACCTTCTGTGATGCTGTTTGCTGGATTGGAATATCTGTATTGCGCTAGAGAAGGCTAGGACGAAGCTTTACTGGAGAATAGCTTCGGCCGGAGGCAGCTAGGGTATTTTAGGTCTATTCTTTGACTTGAAATTGATGTATGTTGTTGTGAGGTGGTCTAGATTTGATCTAGCTTGAGAATGGGGGGTTTCGCCGCCTTTTCCTCGTTGGATCCAGGTTTTCTGTCGAGGCCACCAGATGGAACAATGTTACGTGGCACTGTTTATTGTCTTCTTAGGCGATGCTGACTCGGTCAACGAAAGTTGACCAAGTCAACAATAATGTGGCGCCACATGGAGGCCACTCAGGGGAGAGTTGGTTTTTTCAAAAAATAATAAGGATAAAAATCCAAATCCATTGGCGGTCATCATGCCATGTAGGGGTGAGCAACCAAACCAGGTTTACCCGGTACTCGGATTTGCCCACCCGAAAAACAGGGTCGGAAATCGGTTCCCGTTGAAATCGGGCCGGGAACCGGTTCCAATTTTTGAGAACCGGTTAGAACCGGTCCGGTTCTCGGGTCTAGGTATGAACCCACCCAGACCAGTTTTTAGGCGATGTTTTAAGAAAAAAAACCCTAATCAAGTCTTCGAGTCGCAGACTCGCATCCCCTTACCTCGGCCTCCTCTATTTCCTTTCGACATTCTCTCGGCTCAATCTTGCACTAGGGAGTATTTACATTTGTAAATGCAGAATTTTTTTGGGTCGAATATGCACAGTTCATTGAATGAGTAATATGTATTTATTTTCGCATACAGGGAAACCGGGTAGACCCTGGAACCGGATCAAAAAACAGGGTCAGTTTCAAAACAGGGTCCAACATAAACAGGGTAGGGTCTCGGTTCCAAAAATTGAGAACCGGTTATAACAGGGTCGGGTTTAGGATCTAGGTCTGGACCCGGCCCACCCGGTCCATGCTCACCCCTAATGCCATGTGTCATGATCTTGGAAATTTTTGAAAATAAAAATGATTTTTCACAATAATTTGATTTAAAAAAACTATTTTGTGATTGTGTGGTCCAGGTTTGGCCATGCGTTACAATTCGAGCAATCCATTCCATTTTTCAAAAATTCAAAAACCCTTTTTCGAGAATTAAGAATTCATTTTTGAAAATAAAAAAATCCGTTTGATCGGACGGCCGTGGATTAGCCACGTTGTCCTATCTTGACCGTAGATTTGATCGGTGGATCGAAGAGCCATGGTTTAGCCACGTGTCTTAATGCCAACCATAGGATTAGAAAATAGAATAAAATCTGGAAAATCAAGAAAATTCGAAAAAAAATTAAAAAATTTTACTTTTTGAAAATTACAAAAATCAAAATTATGTCGTTTTAGGTCTCGAGTCAAAACCTGTGTGGGTTCAGGTTGGGCCTTCGAGTTCATGGGCCGGATCAACCTAACCCAATTCAAAAAATTAAATAAAAAAGTTCAAAATTTAAAAAAATCCAAAAAATATAGGAAAAATTGGTAAAACAATCATAAAAAATTCTAAAAAATCCCAGAAAAATTTAAAAAAATTTCAGAAAAATTCTCATAAATGGTGAAAAATAAGAAATGACCACATTCAATTGGTTTGATCTATTTTCACAATTTTGAGTTCCTGAGCCTTGAAAAATGACTATTTTGTCCCTCTCATTAATGTAACCCAAATTTTTCCAAATCACCCTTGAACACCTTTGGTAATTTTTCTAAGTCGTTAGGGCTTCTCTAGGCTCATTCTGATTTGACTTGATGTGATTTTTTGGCATGTATTGTCTCCTTGGCTACGCACTCATTTTACTAATTGTGATTGGTAGGTTAGACATTCTCCTCTATATTAACTCTTAGGTTCTAGAGCTTACATCTCTTCAAGTCATCTGTATAATTCCATAGATTAGAAAATTAATCAACTTAGGTATCAAAAGGGCGCTGACCAACGAGTCGATGAAATTAAGTTCTCAAATCCATTTATCTGGTTTTCGCAGAATCGAACGATTCCCCCCAATAATTTGATAGGGTTTCCAATCATACGTCTAAAAAATGATTAGTGGCAACTTCGATATCATGCACGCTAATGCATATGTCACCCGACCACACTAAGGTTAAACTCGATAAACCTGTCACAATTTGGTACGAGCTTGGGAGGGCCAAAGCTATGCCCGATCATAGTAAGGCTTACCAATCTATCAGCTCGATCTCAAAAAATAAAAAAAGATTGGGTGGGGACAATATGCAGAAAGATCATGTGTGGAAGAGAGGACGATTTTTCATTGAGAATTGCTTGGATGATCTTTGCATCATAGCGAGATAAATCTGTTTTGGAAGAATCTTTGGCGTAAGACAGTTGATGATTGTCTTATGCAAAATGATTTCTTTGAGGGTAAAGTGGTGATGTTCAACATGAGTCTTGTTTGCTCTGGAGAGGTTTGGATTTCCAGAGAGTTTTTTATAGACAACATCTTCTGATATAGGAATGGGAGTGAAAGTAGACAACTTAGAATTTAATATCTCAGCAAGTTTTGAAGCAGTCAGAATGATGTTCTGTTCGAAGAAGAAAAACATGATGGCATCTTGAGATATTATGGAGATGTTTGGGTAAAAGTAGGCAGTCAAAGAAGGATAATAAGGAGTATTTAGAGAGCAAAGAGTTTGTAAATGCAAATTGAAAAGCAAATTAAATATATGCAAGCTATTCTTCTTGAAGTACTCAAAGTTAATTGGCTTACTAGCCATGGAATTTCTTACAAGCAGAGAATTGAAGCAATTGTGATGCTCATTGGATCTGAACATCTTATCTACCTTACCCTCTTTTACCAGAAACTTTATCACCATGCCCTTAAAGAGAGCATAAATTGTCTCATCATCATCTCCTCTCAGATGATTACGAGCAAGCACATTTTCAAGTCTAACTTCACCCTTATCTCCCTCAACCCTTGAAAGCTCACCAGCCTTCTCTTTTCCCTTTCTAGAAGTCCCAAATGAACTTCCTAAGACGATTTAGTCAACAAACTCCTTAGCTTGTCTAATTTCCTTTTGAGTTAGCATCACACTAAAACCCTGGATATGTCCTTCATTAATGAACCTTTTTTCAATCATTAAGTCTCTGATTTGTTTCTTGTATCTAGTATGCATTCTCATTACCTTAATTAGATTTTTAATGTGTCTAGATGTCTTGATTCTAGAATCCATAGGAAATGCAGCGTTTTGAGCAACAGTTCTTATCGGTATTTGAGAGAGCCAATCATGAAGTTCCTTCAGCTTTCTAGCCCTTATTAATCCATAAGTTTATTCTTCTGGGGCTTCAGCAGCAATTTCAATCTGTAGAACACTGCTCATCTTCTCATGTCTCTGATTTTCCCTTTCTTCTTCTCGAGAACTAGACAGATTGTACTTTCTAGGAGCATCGATTAGAGCCCTAGGTCCTCGCATCTCCAATCTACTCGATTGACGAGAACCAGTGGAGGATTTCTTCACAATAGAGGAATTCTTGGGTGCCATTAAAGGTTTCTTGGAGAAAATTGCGTGAAAAAAGAGATTGAAATCGCAAAGAAATTTTGGGGAAAAATTCTTTGAGAGAGAGTTTATGAAGACAGAGGTGACATATCAGTTCAAAAAATTTGTTTTTAAAAAGGAAACTGCTTTTGACAATTAAAGGAATTAAGATGTGTTTCCAAAAGTAAATATTTTGGGGTAAACAATTTTTGGAAATACAAGATTGAATTGAATCAATTAGAATAGACATGTCAATCACAATATTTCATAGAATATTAAAGATAATGAGATTGTGCATAACTTGATTGTTGCCAAAAATAACTATTTATGCGCCAAAAGTTTGAATGATCAAACTTGATGTAGGTATTGTTTAGATGATAACCTCCTCAAGTGATTCTTTTAGTCTAGAGATTCTATTTGTGCTTCTTAGATGATGTTTGCACAGATGACGCTTTGGCATTTTGAAGTAAATATCATCTTTAGATGTTGAGCAGGATTTGAGACTAAGCTTTGAACTTTATCAGATATTGTATTTTGCTTAGAAGTAGATTAACTTATCTTAATAATAACTTAAGCAGGTATAATAGTAATATCCAATTCTTGTTTAATGTATTCAAAAGTGCTCCTATCAAGGGGCTTTGTAAATATATTAGCTTATTGATAATTCGAGTTAACAAATTAACTATTAACATCATTATTATGCACATGATCACGAATGAAATGATGCTTAATTTCAATATGCTTAGTTCAAGAGTGTAGGATTAGATTCTTAGTGAGGTTGAATGCACTGGTGTTGGTACATTGATTTTCACATTTGAGGTTTCAACACCAAAATCCCTTAATTGTTACTTCATCTACATGATCTAAGCACATCAACTCCACAAGGCAACATATTCAGCTTCTTCGGTTGATAGTGCTATAGTATTTTATTTCTTTGAGTACCAAGAGACTAGCATGGATTCCAGAAGCTGACATGCTCTTGAGGTGCTTGTCGCGACCCTCTAAAAAAATTTTAAATTTTAAAGGGGTTAACGGATTATTAGGTTAATTAGATTTGACTAACCTAACGCGAACCCTCCCAAGCCCTACCGAATCACAACTTTGATTTTTGTTTAAATGATTTTGAAATTTGAAGTCGCCACTAATCGTTCTTGGTAGGTCGATTAGAAACCTAAATAAATTAGCGGGAGAACTAATTTATTCCTGCGAACCAGAGATTATGAGCTCGGGGATTTGGTTACACTAGTTAATTAAAACTAATGCCCTTTCGGTACCTTAATTTCATGGATATTTTAGTTCGGCAACTCAGGCTTGGTTTATTCCTAAGGCTCTAGTAGGGTATTCTCTTTTGTGTTTTCACTTTTTAAATAGGATGCATGGATGGTATATATTTTTATTTGTTATATTTTTTTTTAAGTGTTAAAGATTCCCTGAAGCCAAAAGAGGGAGTGTGTTAACGACTTCTGTGCAGTATTACGACCTCCTCATCTTTTGGGTCTGATGATTCAAAAATTAAATTATAGGAAGTACATGACAGTAAATAAACACCTCCAATGGGGGGCCTAGCATTGGCTTGGCTCTTCCCTTTGGGATTTAAGGTACAGGTATTTAAGTTGCAAGTATTTAAACTACTGTAAGTAAAAACCTCCAATGGGAGGCTAAGCATTGGCTTAGCTCTTCCCTTTGGGATTTAAGGTACAGGTATTTAAGTTGCAGGTATTTAACTACTGTAAGTAAAAACCTCCAATGGGAGGCTAAGCATTGGCTTGGCTCTTCCCTTTGGGATTTAAGGTACAAGTATTTAAGTTGCATGTATTTAACTACTGTAAGTAAAAACCTCCAATGGGAGGCTAACCATTGGCTTGACTCTTCCCTTTGGGATTTAAGGTACATGTATTTAAGTTGCAGGTATTTAACTACTGTAAGTAAAAACCTCCAATGGGAGGCTAAGCATTGGCTTGGCTCTTCCCTTTGGGATTTAAGGTACAGGTATTTAAGTTGCAGGTATTTAACTATTGTAAGTAAAAACCTCCAATGGGAGGCTAATCATTGGCTTGGCTCTTCCCTTTGGGATTTATGGTGCAGGTATTTAAATTGCGGATGAACTTTGTCCTCTCCATTCTGGGGTATGAATTCTTTAAAATGAAATACAACGAATTGATTCAACAATTTGAAATTTGTGGGCGCTTGAGGACTCCTCCAAGCCGATTTTGTGCTTCTATAGGGTTGACCATTGATATAGAGCTGCGGCTTCCTGACATAAAATAGAGTGAAGCGTCAGTATACAAAATATGTGCTAATCTGCACCTAAAACCAGAAGAGTGGAAAGAGTACTTATCTCCCGTTTTTTTGGGAGGGATTTCTATAATTGATTTTCGCTCTCTATGTTCCCAATATAGAGAGTTTCTTTTGAATTAAGAGGGACTTTTAGTCACAGATCAGTTGAGAAATCGATGGACAGCTTAGGAGCTTGTCTGGGCCGATTTTTGCATCTCTACGAGATTTTTGCTGTTGACATAGAGATATCCTTCTCCTGACATAAAATATGGGAAAAAAATGGGAGATGGAGAAAGTGTATACAATTTGTGCTAATTTGTGAGTAAAACCATAAATAAATGAATAAATAAAAACACTTAGCTCGAATTTGCTTGCTCGTTGACGATGATGAACTCTTGATTTATATTGATCGATGAAGGAATTTGTGATGATAACCCCTAGCTTTAAACTCCCATCATCTTCAAAATTCTCTCTCTTTTGGTATTTTCTTTCTCTCAAATTTTTCTTCAATCTTCCAAAACTCTCTCAAACATCCAAAATTTTCTCTCCAAATTTTTTTTTTCTCAAACTCACTTCTTCCTCCTTTTATAATCTACTCATCTATCTCCCATTCTAATTTTTTCACTAACTCTATCTCCCATTCTAATTTCTCTACTAACTCTTCTTCATTTTCATCTTCCATTCTCCATCTCTATCTCACATTCTAATCTCTCCACTAACTCTGCTTCATCTTCATCTTCCCTTCTCCATATTTATCTCCCATTCTAATTTCTCCACTAACTCTTCTTCATCTCCATCTTCCCTTCTCTATTCTTATCTTCCATTCTAATTTCTCTACTAACTCTTCTTCATCTCCATCTTCCCTTCTCTATTCTTATCTTATTTTCTCCATCTATTCTTCTCCGACTTCTCTTCTTCATCTCCTCTTCTCCATCTTCCCTTCTCTATTCTAATTTATCCACTAACTCTTCTTTTTATTATTTATAAAATAATCCTTCAAGAGTTAGGTATTTGCACTCTAGTCGTTGAATTTTAAGTATTTACAATTCAGTCCATAAAAAAATATATATTTCTTTAAGTCCAAATCTCCTCACAATTTTTGACACACCAAAATTTACCACATGTCAAATTTAAGCTCATTTCTTGTCGCTGAAAATAATGCAGAATTTAATTAAAGAATTTTTGCAAAATTTAGTCATTTTGGGTATAATTGAGCCAAGATGAAAATTTAAAATATTAGAAGACAATATCACAACTCATAAAAGTGAAAATTAAAAATAAGTTGACTCAAATTAAATTTTTTTAGGCCCGATTCGAGATTATACTCGTGAAGGAACACGTGACTCGAATTGGATTTTTTTGAATTTGCGATGGCCAATATGAAAATAGATTTAAAATAAAAATATTAACTATCTTTGTGTATTTTTTTTGGCCTCAAATGTTATTTTTCCAAAATTTTCAAGTATTTTTATATTTAAAAAAAAAATAAATAAAAAAAATAAAATATGAAAATTTATTTTTTGTTCAAAAATGGTTGCCTAGGCTTGGCCAAGGCTTCCAAAGTTGATTTTGCAATTTTCTCATTTTTTCTTTATTTTATTTTATGAATTTTCGAAAATAAAAATACCGAAAAATATCGAAAATATGAAAAATTATTTTTTTTGTCAAAATTGGTTCCCTAGGCTTAGCTAAGGTTCCCAAAGTTGATTTTTCAATTTTATGAATTTTTATGGATTTTCTATTAATTTTCGAAAATAAATAAATAAAAAATACGTAAAAATACTGAAAATATGAAAAATCATTTTTTGGTCAAAATTGGTTCCCTAGGCTTGGTTAAGGTCCCCAAAGTTGATTTTTTAATTTTATGAATTTTTATGGATTTTTTTATTATTTTAGCAATAGAAAAAATGATTAAAAATCTGATGTCAACAGCTGCCCCTCTTTGAAAGGAAGCTTGGTAGAGGTTCATTTCAAAGATGAGATGACACCTGAATTCTAATTGACTAAATACAAGGAAATAAAAAGAGTCATGACATGAATGTTCCACTGAAAATGAAATGAGAACCTAAGGATTCGTTATATAAAAAAAACTTTAGGGTGGTTGAACTTGAACCCGTATGGTGGATCAACCCATGGTAGATTCCTAAGAAAAGGATTCTACTGATTAAAAATTGAATTAAAATTTGACCCGTATGGAGGGTCATACCATTTGACTTGTATGGTGGGTCGTACCATGGTAGATTCCTAATAAAAGGATTCTACTGATTAAATTTTGATTGAGATTTGACCCGTATGGTAGGTCACCCCATGGAGATACCTGTAAGAATGACTTAGTGCCTGTAGAAAGGACTTGGTGCCTGTAAAAAGGACTTGGTGCATGTAAAAAGGACTTGTGCCTGTAAAAAGGACTTGGTGCCTGTAAAAAGGACTTAATGCCTGTAAAAAGGACTTAATTTGCCTGTAAGAAGGACTTGATTTGCATGTAAAAAGGACTTAATTTGCTTGTAAGAAGGACTTAATTTGCCTGTAAGAAGGACTTATTTTGCCTGTAAGAAGGACTTTGTGCCTGTAAGAAGGACTTTGTGCCTGTAAGAAGGACTTGCTTTGCTTGTAAAAAGGACTTGATTTGCCTGTAAGAAAGGACTTTGTTTGCCTGTAAGAAGGACTTTATGCCTGTAAGAAAGACTTGATTTGCCTGTAAGAAGGACTTTATG
This sequence comes from Psidium guajava, assembly GCA_016432845.1. Taxonomy (NCBI): domain Eukaryota; kingdom Viridiplantae; phylum Streptophyta; class Magnoliopsida; order Myrtales; family Myrtaceae; genus Psidium; species Psidium guajava. Next base: position 7,528,191 of record CM028230.1, on the reverse strand, counting down.
CCTGTAAGAAGGACTTGATTTGCCTGTAAGAAGGACTTTGTGCCTATAAGAAGGACTTGGTTTGCCTGTAAGAAGGACTTAGTTTGCCTGTAAGAAGGACTTGATTTGCCTGTAAGAAGGACTTTATGCCTGTAAGAAGGACTTGATTTGCCTGTAAGAAGGACTTGCTTTGCCTGTAGGAAGGACTTTGTTTGCCTATAAGCAGGACTTGATTTGCCTGTAAGAAGGACTTTATGCCTATAAGAAGGACTTGGTTTGCTTGTAAGAAGGACTTTGTGCTTGTAAGAAGGACTTGGTTTGCCTGTAAGAAGGACTTAGTTTGCCTGTAAGAAGGACTTAGTTTGCCTGAAGGGCTTGGTGTACCTCAAAGGGTGCCATTCTGAAATCTGGGGAGACCAGGAATCCTGCAGAAGCTCAAACCCAAATTATATTCTCCTGTTGCTTTAGGAATAAACCAAAGAGGCAGAGATTAAAAGGTTTCGAACATTTTTGTCCTTGAGACAAATCATGCTTTATTGAAGAAGGTGGATACCTGTATATACCGCAATGGATTCGAGTATCCCAACAACCGTCAGAATTCATTCTCTTGAAAGGTTCAGGTTGAAGATATATTTACCTGAGAATTTGGAAGAAATGCTTGGTGGCTTCTCGACAACCAGGCTTATTCATTCAATAATCGCCGAATGAATTTCAAGACTTTGGAAGGTAACTCAAACACCGGGAATGTGTTGCTTGTCAGGCAATGTCAGAGCTAACATGTGCAAGCATTTTCATCAATGCGTTCATTGGTTCATACAAAATTGTTCAGCTAAGTTTGCCATGATTAAAGACAGTTTGTGTAATAACTCATGATGCAATCGATCAACATATGGATCATGTATTGCATTACCACTTCTGTTTAAGGATGTTCTTATAGTATGAACACCTCGAATGTAATCTGAATGGGGGACTTCATTCCGAAAGGGCTTTCTCTCACTTTGGAGAAAGACTGTTTATCTGTAGATTAAAATGTTAGACTTGTGTGGAAATGGTTTGCCTTTCCTCATCCTGTTATGCCCCATTTTGCACATTTGATATCTCTTATGCAGTTTATGCTCTAAGTTGGAGTTGGTAAATTAAACATGCGGAATGGTCATACATAATTCATAAAATGTGTAAACACAATGCCGATGTGACAATTTTTTTAGCATCATGTGTGTTTATATAATGTGCAAACATGGGCGGATTTGAATTGCCCCTGGTGTGTGGGTGGATCGAACAAATTGGGAAGCCCACTCCTTATGTCTGTTGACACCTAAATTTTGACTTTTTAAAATTCATTCAAGTACATAAAAAAACGAGAATTTGTTCTCACCAAAAATTAATTTTTTCATGCATTGCATATTTAATTTTTTTGTCAGTCATTCATTTTATTATGGCTAACGACGGAGGATTTGAGCTTAAATTGACAAACGATTGGATTGAGCGTGAGGGAGGTGTGCCGAAAGGTTTATGAAGTTTTGAACTTAAAAGAAATTTTTCCACAGGGACTGAATTGCAAATACATAAAACTTCAGGGACTGAATTACAAATACATAAAACTTCAGGGGCTGAATTGCAAATACATAAAATTTTAGGGATAGTGGAGAAATTAGAAAGGAAGATGGAGAAGGGGAGATATAGAAGGGAAGATGGAGAAATTAGAAAAGAAGATGGAGAAGGGGAGAGATAGAAGGGAAGATGGAGAAATTAGAAGGAAAGATGGAGAATGGAAGATGGTAAAATTAGAAGGGAAGATGAAGAATTAGAATGGGAGATGGAAAGATTAGAATGGAAGATGGTGAATTAGAAGGGAAGATGGAGATAAAGAAGGGAAGATGGTGGAATTAGAAGGGAAGATGAAGTTAGTGGAAAAATTAGAATAATAGATGAAGATAGAGAAAGGAAGATGGGGGAGTATGCTATAAAAGGAGGAAGAATAAGAGCCTTGAAGGGGGGACTTTTGAAGAGATTAAAGAGAAATTAGGAAAACTTTGGAGATTGAAAAAAAATTTAGAGAGATTTCAAGAGAAAAAATTTTGAGAGAGAAAAATTCGCCGTCGTGGAACAAGCCTTGGCGACGCGACGGATTCATCTCCAACGAGGTCTAGGCGCATCAGCATGTGCAATTATCTGGTAACTCAATTTTTCGTGTTTAGATGACGAAATCTCGAAAACAAATATACTGAACATTCGTAGATGACTTCGAGATCTTCGATTTGATATATTATGGCGTGAAAATGGACGTCGTTTGCTATGTCAAAAGGGTCCCGAAATGGAGAGCAGAAATCTGAAAATATGGTGATCAGAACCTCAGATGGAATTTTTCTGATCTGACCTTTCATGCTAAATGATTTTCCATGGGTTATTCTAGACTTCGTTTCATAAAGACCTCTTCATGACATTTGTTCATAAGATCTTAATGCATAACATATAAAAACTACAAAAATATTCATGCACGTTTCATATTTTTAATGCATTTAATGAAATCATGCAATTCTGTTGGCGTCCTTGAGTCTGAGTGTTTTTCTGTGCGTGGTCATACTGATTCGTAGTTATCTCATGTTTAGAGTCTTCTTTTGAAACTTCACAAAAAATGAAAGTTGTTCATTGGGGTCTTGTTTAGTAGACTGGAAAGTTTGGTGCATTAATTTTGAGATTTGAGTGTCCATTTGAGCTTAATCCTGAAGTATGTCTGTTCTGTGAAATTTGTTTGTTTGCTGCTGAGCTCTCATGAAAGACCATTTTCTACACGAAAATGAGTGTCTCTTCAGTAAGAATGTAAAACATGAAAGTTGTCAACGACACATTTTCCCATCCACATAAACAATCTCAGAATTTTTGCATACATTTCATTATTTCTTTTGTATTTTATGGTTACTGCTTTCTCCCTAAGAATGTCCATGGACAATTTGATTTAATTCGTATTTTTTGTGTTAATGCATTGGAAAATGTAAAAAATGGTCTCAATGAAGTTTAATCAGCACGTGTTAAAATTTCTTTGAGTTTTTGAATTTTCTTAACTCATTGGTGATTGTGCATGTTCGATTGGATAAGTTTATTATTTTCATTTGGCTTTCGACCCGAAGCTTTGAAGACTGGAGGATGACCGATGTCCATTCTGGTCCGTTTTGTTGTACTCTCGGCCCACGAGGCTTGGCGACCGGTGTTTGACCGATGTCTATTCCGGTCCATTTTTGTTGTATTCCCGATCATGTCTCGGGTTTTATTTAATTGGTCTGTAATTATTCACCCGACGAGTTGCGGGTTTTATTTTCACTGTCCTTAGGGTAGTTTTACTTTACCTGCTCTCTCTTCACATCTTCGTTTGCTTTAGGTGATTTTGCATTCTTTATAATACATCGAAAAAATCTAAAAAAAATCATATAAAGAAAACCCAAAAAAATTGCACCTTTGAACCTCAAGTGAAAATTTATCAAAATTGCCAAGTTGAACATTTTCATGAAATTGGTACCGAAAGGGCGTTAATTGAAAAATTAGCGTAATCAAGTCCCCAAACTCATTAATCTCTGGTTCGTAGGAATAAAGTATTTCTCCCGATGCTTTATTTAGGTGTCTAATCAACCTACCCAAAATGATTAGTGGCGACTCCAAGATAAATCCTTCTTTTGATGAAATTGAACCTAAGTCACGATTTGGTAGAACTCGGGAGAGTTCGAGCTATGCTAGTTAATTCAATTTAATTAACATGGTAATCCATTAACTTTAAAAATTGGGAAACCGATTTTTAGGTCGCGACAGCTTGGCGACTCCACTGGGGAATAACTTGAATTTTTTGAAATTTAAGGAGGACTTAGGCCAGAAAAATTTTATGAAAATTCACTTGGTTTGGCAATTGGTTGAATTTTAATCCTTATGTGTTAAATGGTTTTGTAGAACGGGAGTTATAAGGGGTGGAGTGTTTGGCTAACCCTTTGTTTTGCAGGTTTGGTGTGTGAAACTTGTCATTTAATTTTTGAATTATTGAAGCGGTGTTTGCATTTAATTGTTGTGCATGATTAATCGCTTTAGCACTACATCACATACGTCCCGTGGTCGGACCTGGGCCACTAGTTTTAGGATGGTATTGTGATTTGGTTTTAGCGTTTGCCGTGAGATCACGTCGAAAGTTAGTCCATATTCAATCCCGAACTTCTTTTTAAAAATGAGTTTCAAAAGTTATGCCTCAGGCTTGGTAAGATTACCAAAGCGGTGGTTTTAATTTTTAGCTCGAGAAGCCGGAGTGGGAAGACCCGGCTAATCCTGATTACGTCGTAGAGGATCACGGCTAATCTTGATTATGTGCGCGAGATTGTCGCCTTGCCGTAATACTTTCGCTTCAATTTGTGAGCCTTTAGGTAGTTAGAATAAGGTTATCTCACGAGTCATGTGCATGTCTATGTGATTGGTATTTTTCATGGTAAAGTAAGTTCTCTAACTTCATCTTGCATTTTATTCTATTTTCGGTCGGTCCATGACATTGTTAGATTGATCGAATTTTTCAAGGAAATGCAATCTAATGAATTTCTCCCTATGTTCTGATTTACCTTTCCGTGTTGCGCGATTTTTGAAAAATTCTATGGTCAAATTTTGGGCAAACACCCTTAATGAAAGTCGTAGCCAACATAATGATTTTTCAACATATAAAAAAATCAGAACCAATGGACTTCATTTGCTTGGGATGAAGTTGGGCCAAACTCACGTTTTTGGGTGAAAAATGTAAAGCATTTTGACTGATCGACTCTCCTCCTTGTGAGAATTTTTCGAGCCTCTTCGACTCAATTCTGGATCTCGACCAAAGAATGAAAAATGTCTACTGGACTCTGATCTTGCACGTTAAAAATTTTCAGATAAATCCAATCAGTTTTCCATTTAATACAGAATTTGTGATCCAATGCAAAGCAGTCTGAAATTTTGGCAGTTTTCTGACCTCATCTTGTTTCATTAATAAGAACTGCTAAACAAGCTTTTTTGCTAGAAATCAAAACATGAAAGTTGGATAATGGACTTTAAACTATTGGCTTGGAAAATTTTGGACCTTAACTCACATTTTTTATGGGCCTTTCGTTCATTAGACAGAAACTGGACAAATCAGCTTTCTGAACAAAGTTTCTCCAAAGATGCATTAAACTGTATTGATCTGTACATTTTTTGGATAAAGTCAAAACATGAAAGTTGTGCATAATCATCTTGGCCATATGTCTGTAAATTTGGGCGTCATTTTGAACACTTGTTGAATTTTCACGAATTTGTTGTCAAAAGTGGACGAACTGAAATCTTCTGAAATGGAATCTTGTCACTGTATGTACACCATCACCTTTGTCCACAAGTTACACTCAGATGGGAAAGATTCTAGGCACCTGTCATGGACCGACCCCTATTGGATCACATACTCATTATTTCCTTTACTTTTGCAGGGAATCGCAGGTACCCCAGGCGGAAGCAAAATTGGATTCAACAATACACTAGGAACAATCTTGAGGAATACGATAGGACGGATAATTACCGATGCCTCAACTGATAATACTGGGGGCAAGCGAAGGAATTAATCCTTCCGAAGTCAGAAACGTGTAAATCAGTCAACATGTACAAGCTTTGTATTTTGATGGGGCTGTAAATTTATCCAGATCGGGCCTGGGGACATTTTTATTGTATTAGAAGGGTTTATGTATTTTTTTTGAAAAAGCCGAGACTGTGTAATCAGAACTCATGGGGCAAGATTATGAACCCGACCTTGCGACGCCTTTCTGATTAAATTGAACAAAGGCTTGCCTTTTTACCTTCCTCGGATTCAAAACACATGGAAGATTTTGGAGGACCAGTATTTTATTATCGAGCATGGCCTGCAATCATTTCTCCCAACGCTACAGGCGACCGACACATTCAAGTGGATGTCGAAAGAGATAGGCAGGAGTAAAGTGGGGCACGCAACGGGCAGCCTGGTTTGTTTATTGGAGCACTGATCGAGTGGTCGATTTGCAATAATTCACACGACTGACTCACAGCGCTGTGACCGGTGGGGGCCGCCACCGAACCCTTCGTCAATGTCCTTGATATCATCGCCGGCAGCAGATAACAAGAACACCAAGAAGAGTGTTAAGCCTCAACGTCTTCAGTACCGTAAATCGTCCTATCATGCTATATGGGCGAAGAAATGGCAGGAAAATGAAAAGCACAAACACATGAAACTTTCTCTTCATTCCATTCACCAACAAACCTTACAACAACTCACTGGGGAGGAAAAGTGAAATCAAATTGAGCCCTAATAAGCATCACAAAGGAGCTCAGCTGGCTCTCCATGAAGTTGATGCTCTGGGTGCACCGGGCGTTCTCGGGATCAAGCTCCGCGAGCCTAAAGAAGAGGCGATCGCACTTCTCTTTAACCTGGGCCATAGTGGCCTGGTAATGCTTAACGGCAAACTCCAGGTCCGGAATCACCACCCTCTCGAAAGCAATATCTGCCGTAATGTCATCAAGTCTCTCCTGCAGCCAACCGCATTTGCACCTCATCACAATATTGCCTGGCTCCTATTCGGCGTAAGTTCAGACCAAGGCCAGACAGTCCACCAGCTTTCCCCTCTCACGAACCAGCCACGAAAGCTGATCGTTGGCAAACTTGAGGGCCTTCTTGTGATTATCAGCCACAAATGTGACTATTGCCAGACGCTCGTGCCGGTTTCGGTAACAAGCTTTCATGACGGCAGTCACAAGGACCGTCTCATAAGTGCGGTTATAAGCGGCCAGAAAATTGATGAAGAGGGTCGGGAAGTTCCGGTACTCCTTCCCCAGTTGGGTACCCTCAACAGAAGCAGCGTTCACGGTCCTGAATAGATCGAGGATTTTAGCATTAACGGCAGAATTCTGGGCTATATGAGCATAGCCTTTGCCGAGAAGATTGTAGAGTCTCTCCCACCCAGCCAAGACTTCGGCGGATAAGGTGTGGTTAGGAGAATTGGCCATTTTTGAAAGCAGAATACGAAAGAAAGGGGGAGAGAGGTGAGGCAGATGAGCGGAATGCGAAGATGGTAATCTGCTTCAATTTAAATACTGATTTCACAGGGGCAGTCCTTATAGGTTTTCCTATCTACCATTCTCTGTCGGCAACACCCCTGGTGGCTCAAATTCCAGCCAAGTGGCAACCTCGAGCCGAACAAACCCGACGTCTCTGTGGAAAAGCTGGACGGGACTCCACCGCTTTGAAAAAAGAAAGAACGAAAAGACGAGCTGAGTGGGGGACAAAGAAATTTTCGGCAGAAAGAGAGATATTACTCGTCTTCATTGGAGGACCCGCCAGTAAATCGATGGTGGAAATCTTGACAGGGGCCCTCTACCGCGAAAAGAAAGAAGAAGACAAACTGAGCGATAAATGAGGATTTCCCCTTTGATCAAAAGCTGAATGTCAGATTTTCCCCTCGGTAAATCTAATAGCACTGCCCGTGAAGGGGGAAGTCATTGCTATTGCCAGAGAGAGAATTTATCCTCATTTGATAGTGAGGGTTCATCTGCACGAACTCGCAGGAGAAAGATAGATAGGAAAGAGTTCTCGTGGGAGAGGAATTCAAAATCTTCACCATCAAAGCATTGGCTTTCAAAGCTTGTTACGAGAAGCCATCAACGATCCCGTGATCCCTCAAGTCCGAGAAGACATCCTGAGGCGGTCTTGAATCGGCAGTCCTAGATCCAGAAATATGTCGAGCATTAGGGGAACGGACGCATGTTCAACCCTGGTCAAAGCTGATGAAGTTCCTTACCCTGAGGGTCTACTGGTCATGGCCATTGACGGTAATCCAGTCTCTCTGTCAATCCTTGTTACCGTATTAAGAAAATGCCAGTATAAGGTTATAGCTCAAGCAAAGGCGACAGAGGCCTTAGAGATATTAAGGAGGAGTAGTGACCAGTTTGATATCGTCCTCACCGCCATGGTAGGGATTGACATGGATGTTTTCACTCTCTTGGAAGTCATCAATTCTAAATTAAACATGCCAGTCCTCGTAATATCGGCAAGCGATGATCAGCAAGCCATAATGAAGGCTATCTTAAATGGGGCCCAAGACGTCGTAACGAAACCAGTTAGGGTTCAGATGCTTCAAAACATATGGCAGCACGTGGTAAGGAAGCAATTGCACGACCATGAGAACAAGCATCAAGCCTTCAATTTTGTTCCAAGCAACTGGAGAAAGAAGATGAATTGGTCTCCCGAGCTGCATCGTATGTTTGTTAATGCAGTTCAGCAGCTAGGAATCGATTCGGCACGACCGCAACATATACTGGAAATTATGAAGGTAGAGGGACTCACTAAAGCAAATATTTCGAGTCATCTTCAGAAGTACAGAAAAAGGGTGAGAGAACACAATGCAGCTCAGAATCAAGAAAACCAAGGCGGGATTGATCCAAGCCTGAACGTCGAGTCTCCTCGCCACCATAAGTTCCGCAGGTTAGCATGGAGCGAGCCACTTCCCATCATCAACCAAGCCAGTAGCCGTGCCATCAATCCTCCAGGCGTTAATCAAAGTATCTCCCAGAATCACCCTAATGCTCTTCAAGAGTATAGATCGCAGGAGTAGTATATTCAGACTCCTTGGTTTGAGCACCAACCCGTGGCTAGAATTCATCCCATGATCAGCGCGCCTGCGCAGCCAGAGAATCAGACAAGAAATTATCCTGAGCACTTCCACTTCTCTAATCCTCGAATGGAAGGAGTTTTTGGCAGTAAGACAGTTGGTGATCCCCACACTTTCTGGAGTAATGATGAAGACTTCAGCTCGAGAAGTCAAATTGCTCATGGTAAGGACAGAATGAGAAATCTACCGTCAGCATTTGCCAACAATAATGCCCAATTCGAGCATCAGTTGCTGGAAGGTTCAAGAGATTATCCAGATGATGAGCTTACTGCCCTGGTCAACTAGTTTAAGGTTGACAGACATCCGAAGCCATGATCGAAAGCCAGCGATTAGGGACTCTCAAACATCGGTCATCCATGCCTGAACCAGCATGAGACTAGCTGATTATCGAAGAGCCGCAGGAGAGGCAGAACTAACCTTGAACAAGTGCACCTTTTATTTCATGCTTAATTCCCCTGCGTGTGATATTTCCAGCTTTCTAGGTGTCTAGATTTAATTCAGGGGCATGGGGTAATTTGTTTTTTTTATCCCGTCGAATGCGTGAATCCCTTTTTATGCTAGACTCAAGGCGGATCAATTCGTGGCAACGTCGCTGACTGCCATAATGAGAAATGTTGAATAGCCTAACGTAGGGAAATTTCAAGTGAAAAGCCCAGGGGATTGCAAATTACCTCAAGAGTGTCGCAAAATGAAATGACCCAATGGAATGCGATAGGACTCATTTGCCTTGAAGGTAACCTTTAAATTAAAGGAGCCCTCCGGTCCACGGACCTGATGGCATAAAAAAATGATGATGGTCCAAAGCAACCCGAAAGAAAACAAGGCCCAACAAAGCAAAGCACTTATGTGGCAAGCTCAAAGCGAAGGGCAACTCGGGACATACAATCCAATCCAATCCAATCCAAATGAAGGAACTTCCTCAATTCAAATTCAATGGAAGTACATACAAGGGTGAAACAGTATCGTTCCAATTTTTCTAGAATATGAAAAACATATACTGCCGCATTCCCTTTCATTTTTGCAGTGAAAGTCTCTACTGGCCAGATTTTCCTGTCTACCATTCCCTATTAGTATCACCTCCGCTACTCGTCTCCAATCTCGAGCCAAGCAAATCCGATATCTCTGCCAAAAGTTTGACGGGATGACACAACTTTGAAAAAGAAGAAAGAAAGGTGACTTGGGTGGGAGACAAGGAAAATGGGATTCGTTTTTATAGGAGAACATGCCAGCAAATTGACGGTAGAGACGTTGATAGGGACCCTACCACTATGAAGAGATGAGGAAAGACGAGCCAAGCAAGAAACACGCAGGAAAGGTTGAGAAAGACAGAAATCTCGGGAGAAGCGATACATATGCTAAGCCGACGCCAAATTTTAAAAGAAACATCCTCTTGATAATCTTTATTCATACGTTGAAGAGAGTTTTAAAGCATGCACGGTTCAGAGAGAGTAAAAATACAGAAAGATATAGTAAACCTTGAGAAATCATCGACCAAATCGAAGATATCTCAACCCAATACTTCCGAAAGCTATCGTTGCCTGCTGAATATGGGAGAGGAAGAGTTCGAAACCATGTTTGGGATCGAGCCTATGGAGCCTGGCCCTTCCGCCGACGACGTCCAAGATCTCAGTAAAGATAAGGACAACAACGGTAAGGGTTAAAAAAAGCGTTACCGTCGCCATACTAAGGAGCAAGTACAAAGGCTTGAGGATTTCTTCAGAACATTTCCTATGCCAGACGGCAAGCAGAAAATGGAACTAAGTCAAGAGCTAGGACTTGAACCTTCACAAATCAAGTTCTGGTTTCAAAATAGGCGAACCCGAATGAAGACTCGACATGAGCACAACGAAGCCGAGTTTCTAAGAGTTGAAAATGAAAACCTTCGAGCGGAAAACAAGATGTATAAAGAGGCTTTTGACTCCGCCACCTGCCCTAACTGCAACAGCCTCCTCCTCGCCTTCGATGAAATGCATGATCTGAGGATTGAAAATGCGTGTTTGAGAAGCGAGTTAGACCAGTTTATAACAGAATCGAGTTCTGTTGGAGCAGGGTATAAAAAGACTAATGCTACTAGATCAGCATCAATACCTCCCGGGGAAGGGGAGATGTATCACCACCAGGCAAGCGGCATTGACGATGAACTCACCGCCATGATCAACCAGTTTAATGTTAATGAAGCACGGGGACTGTAATATGCATAGGGAGTCTGTATTTCGAAGCTGAGATCACGGGTCCTTCAACATAGCCGATGCATACCTGGTCCAGAATGAAGCCAGCTGATCATGGGAGAGCCTGCTGAGGGAGCAAAATCGATCTTGAACGAATGCAGACGCTTCATTTCCTTGCATGGGATGTTTTCTACTTTTATTGATGTTCAGAATGAACGCAAAAACAAGAAGCAGCAATTTCCTGTTCTCCTATTAAATGCTTGAGTCTGCTACCACACCAAACTCGTAGTGAATTTATTGCGAGTAAAAAGTCGCGCGAACTAAAAGGGTAAAGCAGTATCGTTTCAATTTACCCTCAAATTGTCCCGATTCTAAATTAGATCCCTTCTGTTTACAGGAATTTGCAAATTGACCCAAAAACGAAATTCCCCGATTAATCGAAACTTTGGGAAAATAGATTCGTGGACATCGCCACAGAATGGACGGCTTCAAATGAGGAATGTGTGAACGAAAGACCCAAACAATCTCAAAGAAGGGTAATTCTGTATCGTTCTAATTTGCTCATACTCGTCTCGTGTTCTGAATTATTCCATTCTTAACAGGGTTTGTAAACCGCCTCGAAAAATATAGTGACCTGGAATTACCCAGTACAATACAACAACACCGTGTCATCTCAAGGATTGACTCTTAAAAGGAACCTCCATGAGCGCCTGCGGTCTTGTGGACCAGATGGCATGGGGAATGACAGTGGTCCGAGACGTCCCGAGTTCGATCCTCGAGGATGGAAATATTGTAAGTATTGTAAATAAATAAAATAACTTTTTCTCGCATTTCTTTTTGCAGAAAGAAACAGAAATACTCGACGAGCAATACCAAGGTCAGTATTTTGTCACGATCTTGGCCCTAATGGTGAAGTGGCCCACGAAAGTTGAAGGGAACTCAATCCAGTGAACCTGATAAAAGAGTTGCGCGAAGCACTCAAGGGTAACTCAATATCGTGTCCAGTTCATCATTTCTGATACTGGCTAACATGTCTCCTTCCTTTTTACAGGAAATGTTAAACTAACATCTGATACGTCAAAGAAAACAACCCCAAGGGGCCAAGTTATGATCGCCTGATGCGATCTGTCTGATGAAATAGGGGAAATCAATGGCGAACCCTGGATCGAAAAGAGGTAAAACCAGAAACAAGCTACTCCTCGACTCGGAGAATAGGCCCCCAACGTGTTTGATTCGCCCACACAGCCAGGGGCAATTTCCATACTTGTACATTGTATTACCATATTTGCATGATGTTTACACATTCCATGATTTATGCATGACCGTTCTGCACGTTCAATTGTCAATTTTGACTTGAGATATAAACTGTACACGATGCATCGAATGTACAGAATGGGGCATGACAGGATGATGAAAGGCAAGCCATTTCCACATACGTCCTATATTTAATCCACAGTGAGTTGAGTGGAAGACAGATTTCGCATTCTCCAAGGCAATGGGTTTTCTCGCAAAAGGTACGATAGCCGAAGTGACAGAGGCATTCAGTTCTCTATCCAAACACTACAAGTGTCCATTGCAAATCTCTTTGAGCGGCGGTTTCATTTTCTCAACCCTGTCAAGAACCACCCCACATTGGGGTAAGACGAGGTAATTCCAGCAGCGACATGAGGTAAATGGTTAGAAATCCTCTTGCTCAGACTAGCATCAATCTTCGGGTCTTGCTTTGCATTTTACTCGAACTTTAACTCAAGTGCTTTAGGATGATGAAGAGCATTCATTTCTCTATCCTATACACTACATCCATTGTACAGCCCAATCGAGCCTGTATAATTATTTCTCGAACCCTGTTGGTGATCATTGCTCATTCCAATTTGAAGATGACGTCATCACCAAGGAACAGAACTCAAGAGACCGGGGCAGTAAAGAATCCCCAAGTGAACTCATCTCGTATGCTAGATTTCTCATGTAGTATATAGCATCATTCCTTGCAAAGAAAGGAAAAGAAAGATAGGTGTCAAAAAATAGCTCTCTCTAAAAAAAATGGGAATCAGGATTAAGAAAAGCAAAGGCTAATCTCACAGAAAATCCCGGGCAATAAAAAGCAAAATGCCTATCAAAAGTGAGGCCAATGCCCATTCAAATCCTTGTTCATTTGTTTTGAAAATCCCAAATGACAGACTTGTAAAGAAAAAGTCTCCAAAAGAGACAAATGGAAATTGCAATCATCAATGGAAGCTCCATCCTCAAGCAGTGATGGCACATCTTGAAATCAATTTCAGAAGGTTAAAGATCGGTGACAACACTGCAATGATCACCAACACCAAGCCCTTCTCATAAATTTTTCTAAGCCAAAACGAGCCATTCGTTTCTCAGACCCAAATCCCAACCTACGTTACGACCCTTGAAAGTCTCTTCTGATTAGAACACTTGAATTAATGTAAGAGTTGAATGATTTTAAGCATCGCTCGAAGAAGTTCGAGCAAGATTATTTCTTTCTCATTTTTGCAGGGTTCTTGACTTGTAAACCTAGAGCAGATGATGAAGATCTTCTTTAAAGGCCTTGACTCCACAGGAGTCCCATTTGGTAAACCATTGACCTAGCCCATATTACGGTCCTAATCAAGACCTACAGATCGGCTCGGTAGTACCAATTGCGAGATTACTCAGACCCTTGTTGAAGACGATGATGGTAAGATTGAGTGATTTCTCTTCAATCCTACAGTTAGGATAAATAGCTTTCCTCAAGAGTAGGAGAAAGCCCTTTCGGACTGAAGTCCCCCATTCAGAGTACATTCGAGGTATTCACAATGTAATTACCTCCTTGAACAGAATTGGTAATGCAAACTTGACATAGTAGTTTTGCATAAATCCACTGAATGAATTTCAGCATGCATGCCTATACATGTTACATCTAAACATTGTTTAAGCACATGCATCCCTAATATTCGAGTTACCTCATGAGGTCTTGAAATCCATTCAAGGATGATTGAATGAACAAAGCCATGCTGGCAAGTGTCCACCTGGCCACCTTCCAAGCTCTCAGGTAAGTTTTCTGAACCCATTTTTGAATATCTTGTGTTTACACTGACATGGCTCGTATAGCACACCCTCTCGATGTGGTCACCGCCCTGTGAGATTGGCGGCACATTTCCCTTTCGGATTGTCCAAGACCCGCTTTAGTGATCTCGAAACTCTTCTGGATCATCAAAGACCAGCTCTAGTGATCTCGTTCCCTTTCAGATCATCAAGGACCAGCTCTAATGATCTTGAAAGAAGTCTACCTTTCAACTACCCAGAAAACCCAGGTAAGTTTTCTAACCCTTTTAAAAAATCGCAAATTTTGAGTTTGCACCAATGAGAAAGCACATTTCTAAATTTCGTCCAGTTCATAATCAATATGCTCTTGTGACCTGCATGAAAAACTTGTTCGAACCATGATCGACATGCTCTTGTGGTCTCGACAAATTTTATCAAAATCACAATCGACATGCTCTTGTGATTTTGGTACCCTATCAAGTTCATGATCGACATGCTCTCATGTTCTTGATCTTATCCACCCAGTTCATAATCGACATGCTCTTGTGTCTGGATGCTTGTTCGAACCATGATCGACATGCTCTCGTGGTCTCGACAAATTTTATCAAAAACCATAATCGACATGCTCTTATGGTTTTGATACCCTTATAGATCATCAAGGACCAGCTCTAATGATCTTGAAAGAAACTATGTGACTCCACTCAAAGAGATGCAGTGGACACATCCCCTTACAGATCTTGCGCTTTCTCGCATCAGGGGAAACCTCTGGTAACGGATAGGCACCAGTACCTTAAGATTATTGCATCCACAAAATGCCTGGAACTTAAGGGAATCACTAGCATTATGAAGTGTCTGGTAAGACCGACATTTTATATGCGATCCATGTGCAGGTTTCTTTAATCCGTTTTCTCGGAGCAGAGAAATCTTAACACATGTTATTTACAGTCCTGCACATCATGCATCATTGCACTTGCATATAAAATGGGATTAAAACTCCCCCACAAAAAAAATCAAAAATCATCATCATCATTCATTTGCATTGTCAAAATTTAGGTTCAATTTTGTCTTTGAGCGAAACCTCTACGAGCCTCCGCTCAAAGAGGGGCAGTTGTTGACACCTAAATTTTGACTTTTTAAAATTCATTCAAGTACATAAAAAAAACGAGAATTTGTTCTCACCAAAAATTAATTTTTTCATGCATTGCATATTTAATTTTTTTGTCGGTCATTCATTTTATTATGGCTAACGACGGAGGATTTGAGCTTAAATTGACAAACGATTGGATTGAGCGTGAGGGAGGTGTGCCGAAAGGCTTATGAAGTTTTGAACTTAAAAGAAATTTTTCCACAGGGACTGAATTGCAAAAACATAAAACTTCAGGGACTAAATTGCAAATACATAAAACTTCAGGGACTGAATTACAAATACATAAAACTTCAGGGGCTGAATTGCAAATACATAAAATTTTAGGGATAGTGGAGAAATTAGAAAGGAAGATGGAGAAGGGGAGATATAGAAGGGAAGATGGAGAAATTAGAAAGGAAGATGGAGAAGGGGAGAGATAGAAGGGAAGATGGAGAATGGAAGATGGTAAAATTAGAAGGGAAGATGAAGAATAAGAATGGGAGATGGAAAGATTAGAATGGAAGATGGTGAATTAGAAGGGAAGATGGAGATAAAGAAGGGAAGATGGTGGAATTAGAAGGGAAGATGAAGTTAGTGGAAAAATTAGAATGATAGATGAAGATAGAGAAAGGAAGATGGGGGAGTAGGCTATAAAAGGAGGAAGAATGAGAGCCTTGAAGGGGGGACTTTTGGAGAGATTAGAGAGAAATTAGGAAGACTTTGGAGATTGAAAAAAAATTTGGAGAGATTTCAAGAGAAAAAATTTTGAGAGAGAAAAATTCGCCGTCGTGGAACAAGTCTTGGCGACGCGACGGATTCATCTCCAACGAGGTCTAGGCGCATCAGCATGTGCAATTATCTGGTAACTCAATTTTTCGTGTTTAGATGACGAAATCTCGAAAACAAATATACTGAACATTCGTAGATGACTTCGAGATCTTCGATTTGATATATTATGGCGTGAAAATGGACGTCGTTTGCTATGTCAAAAGGGTCCCGAAATGGAGAGCAGAAATCTGAAAATATGGTGATCAGAACCTCAGATGGAATTTTTCTGATCTGACCTTTCATGCTAAATGATTTTCCATGGGTTATTCTAGACTTAGTTTCATAAAGACCTCTTCATGACATTTGTTCATAAGATCTTAATGCATAACATATAAAAACTACAAAAATATTCATGCACGTTTCATATTTTTAATGCATTTAATGAAATCATGCAATTCTGTTGGCGTCCTTGAGTCTGAGTGTTTTTCTGTGCGTGGTCATACTGATTCGTAGTTATCTCATGTTTAGAGTCTTCTTTTGAAACTTCACAAAAAATGAAAGTTGTTCATTGGGGTCTTGTTTAGTAGACTGGAAATTTTGGTGCATTAATTTTGAGATTTGAGTGTCCATTTGAGCTTAATCCTGAAGTATGTCTGTTTTGTGAAATTTGTTTGTTTGCTGCTGAGCTCTCATGAAAGACCATTTTCTACACGAAAATGAGTGTCTCTTCAGTAAGAATGTAAAACATGAAAGTTGTCAACGACACATTTTCCCATCCACATAAAAAATCTCAGAATGTTTGCATACATTTCATTATTTCTTTTGTATTTTATGGTTACTGCTTTCTCCCTAAGAATGTCCATGGACAATATGATATAATTCGTGTTTTTTGTGTTAATGCATTGGAAAATGTAAAAAATGGTCTCAATGAAGTTTAATCAACACGTGTTAAAATTTCTTTGAGTTTTTGAATTGTCTTAACTCATTGGTGATTGTGCATGTTCGATTGGATAAGTTTATTATTTTCATTTGGCTTTCGACCCGATGCTCTGAGGACTGGAGGATGACCGATGTCCATTCCGGTCCGTTTTGTTGTACTCCCGACCCACGAGGCTTGGCGACCGGTGTTTGACCGATGTCCATTCCGGTCCATTTTTGTTGTATTCCCGATCATGTCTCGGGTTTTATGTAATTGGTCTGTAATTATTCACCCGACGAGTTGCGGGTTTTATTTTCACTGTCCTTAGGGTAGTTTTACTTTACCTGCTCTCTCTTCACATCTTCGCTTGCTTTAGGTGATTTTGCATTCTTTATAATACATCGAAAAAATCTAAAAAAAATCATAAAAAGAAAACCCAAAAAAATTGCACCTTTGAACCTCAAGTGAAAATTTATCAAAATTGCCAAGTTGAACATTTTCATGAAATTGGTACCGAAAGGGCGTTAATTGAAAAATTAGCGTAATCAAGTCCCCAAACTCATTAATCTCTGGTTCGTAGGAATAAAGTATTTCTCCCGATGCTTTATTTAGGTGTCTAATCAACCTACCCAAAATGATTAGTGGCGACTCCAAGATAAATCCTTCTTTTGATGAAATTGAACCTAAGTCACGATTTGGTAGAACTCGGGAGAGTTCGAGCTATGCTAGTTAATTCAATTTAATTAACATGGTAATCCATTAACTTTAAAAATTGGGAAACCGATTTTTAGGTCGCGACAATGTCGAGGAGCGGTTTGTCTCAAGTTTTGCCCCTGCACGATGAGGCATATGGGTGAGGGAGCATTTTGGTTTGTTTAGTGACAGCGACCGCCATGGTTTAGCGGTTAAATGCCCTGCAAAAAGCAAAGAAATTATTCGAGATAAGAAAGACATATTTGCTTTTTCGCTTTAGAGCTTGCGATCAACTTGCCCCATTTTTCACCAGAATAGATCTTGTCAGATGATCATCATTTTCTTTTGGATTTGTCTCCTTCAACATGTTACATGTTAGTATAAATATTTCCTGTAAAAAGAAAAGGAGACATATCAACCAGTATTAAAAGGGATAAATTGGAAACGATACTGATTTACCCTTCATCTTGAATGCCTTGGACAAGTCTTTTACCAATTTTGCCGAATTGAGTTTTCTTCGACTTTTGTTGGATGCTTCACCATTAAGCCGAGAATGTGGCAAAATATTGACTTCGGTATTACTCGTCGAGTATTCCTTGGGGATCGAACTCGGGATATTTCGGACCTACTGTCATCCCTTATACCATTCGGTCTATCGGACAGTAGGTGTCCATGGGGCTTTCTTTTCAAAGGTTAATCCTTGAGGATAACGCGGCCCTGTTGTATCACCTTGGGCCTTGTTACGGTATTTCTCGAGGTAATTTGCAATCCCTATTAAGAATGGAATAAAACAATTCAGGACTTGTGATGATTATGAACAAATTAGAACGATACAGAATTACCCATGTCTGAAATTTGTTCGGGTCTTTCGTTCGTACTTTCCTTTATCTGAAGCTGTTCATTCCGTGGTAATGTCCACGAGTTGATTTGCCCCAATTTAGTCCAACCAAGGAATTTCGTTTTTGGGTCTTTTTGCAAATTCCTGAAAATAGGAGGGTCTTAATTTTAAAACTTGGAGCAACTGAGGGTAAATTGAAATGATACGGAGTTACCCTTCAGGTTTATGTAGATTTTTACTCGCCATCAATTCGTCGCGAGGTTGGTGAGGTGGCGGATTCGAGCATTTAATAGGGGGAAGTTGGATTATTACTCCTTGCTTTTACACATTCACAAAAGTAGAAAAACACATCACGTAAGGAAATAAAACACATTCACTCATTCAGGATCAGTTCTGCTTCCTCTGCAGGCTCTCCCATGATCAGTTGGCTTCATCCCGAATTAGGTATGCATCGGCCATATTGAAGGTCTGGTGGTCACTGGCTGAACAAGTGCATCACAGTCCCGATACTTTACCGATATCAAACTGGTTGATTATGGCGAAAAGATCATCGTCAATGTCTGCTTGGTGGTGATCTGTCCCTTTGTCCTCGGGAGGTATTGATGTTGATCCAGTATCATTGGTCCTTTTGTACCCTGCTCCAACAGAACTCGATCCTGTTATAAACTGGTCTAACTCACCTCTTAAACGTGCATTTTCGATCCTCAGATCATACATTTCATCGAGGGTGAGGAGGAGGCTATTGCAGTTGGGGGAGGTGGCGGAGTCAAAAGTCTCTTTATACATCTTGTTTTCCGCTCGGAGGTTTTCATTTTCAACTCTTAGAAACTCGGCTTCGTTGTGCTCATGACGAGCCTTCATTCGGGTTCGCCTATTTTGAAACCAGAACTTGATTTACAAAGGTTCAAGTCCTAACTCTTGACTCAGTTCCATTTTCTGTTTGCCGTCTGGCATAGGGCATGTTCTGAAGAAATCCTCAAGCTTTTGTACCTGCTCCTTAGTATGGCGACGGTAACGCTTCTTTTGACCCTTACCGTTATTTTCCTTATCTTTACTGAGATCTTGGACGTCGTTGGCGGAAGGGCCAGGCTCCATAGGCTCGATCCCAAACATGGCTTCGAACTCTTCTTCTCCCATATTCAGCAGGTAATGATAGCTCTCGGGAGTATTGGGTTGAGACATCTTCGATTTGGTTGATGATTTCTCAAAATTTGCTACTCGCTTCTGGTGTTTTCACTCTCTTTGAATTTTTCTGAGCGATTGCCTTTGCCTATGCCTTAAGACCCTCTTCCGAGCATGGCGTCTCGTTTAGCAACTGTATTACTTCTCCCGAGGGTCCGGCCTTTCTCAATCCTCTTTTCTTATCGTGTCTCTTGCTCGGCTCGTCTCCTTCCATCTTTTCGTGATAGGGGGCCCCTATCGTTATCTCCACCGTTGATTTTGCTGGCGAGTCCCTCAATAAAGACGAGCCGCCTCCTCTTTTCTGCCGAAAATTGCTTTGTCTGCCACTCGGCTCATTTTTTTCTTCTCTCTTTTTCAAAGTGGTGGCGTCCCCTCAAACCCTTTTTTTTTTCAAAGATGTCGAATCTGCTTGGCTCGAGATTGGAGACGAGTAGCGGAGGTGATACTGATAGGGAATGGTAGACAGGAAAATCTAGCCAGTAGAGACTTCCCCTGCAAAAATGAAAGAGAATGCGGCAGTATATGTTCTTCATATTCTAGAAAAATTGGAACGATACTGTTTTACCCTTGTGTGTACTTCCATTGAATTTGAATTGAGGAAGTTCCTTCATTTGGGCTGGATTGAATTGTATGTCCCGAGTTGCCCTTTACTTTGAGCTTGCCACATAAGTGCTTTGCTTAGTTGGGCATTGTTTTCTTTCGGGTTGCCTTGGACCATCATCATTTTCTATGCCATCGGGTCCGTGGACCGAAGGGCTCCTTTAATCTGAAGGCTACCTTCAAGGCAAATGAGTCCTATCGCATTCCATTGGGTCATTTCATTTTGCGACACTCTTGAGGCAATTTGCAATCCCTTGGGTGAGAATGGAACAAATCCAATTTAGCATTTTGCAATGATTGAGGGTAAATTGGAACGACACACAGTTACCCGTCTTCGAGCTCGCTTGGGCTTTTCACTTGAAATTTCCCTACGTGAGGCCATTCAACATTTCTCATTATGGCAGTCAGCGACATTGTCACAAATTAATCCACCCTGAGTCTAGCATAAAAAGGGATTTACGCATTCGACGGGATAAAAAACAAATTACCCCCTTGCCCCTGAATTAAATCTAGACACCTAGAAAGCTGAAAATATCATACGCAGGGGAATTAAGCATGAAATGAAAGGTGCACTTATTCAAGGTCAGTTCTGCCTCTCCTGTGGCTCTTCGATAATCAGCTAGTCTCATGTTGGTTCGGGTGTGGATGACCGATGTTTGAGAGTCCCTACTCACTAGCTCCTGATGGCGGCTTGGGACGTCTGTCAACCCTAAACTGGTTAACCAGGGCAGTAAGCTCATCATCTGGGTAATCTCTTGAAACTTCCAGCAACTGATAGTTGAATTGGGCATTGTTGTTGGCAAATGCTGGCGGTAGATTTCTCATTCTGTCCTCGCCATGAGCAATTTGACTTCTCGTGCTGGAGCCTTCATCATTACTCGAGAAAGTGTGGGGATCACCAACTGTCCTACTGCTAAAAACTCCTTTCATTCAAGGATTAGAGAAGTGGAAGTGCTCAGGATAACTTCTTGTCTGATTCTCTGGCTACGCAGGTGCGCTGATCATGGGATGAATTCTAGCCACAGGTTGGTGCTCAAACCAAGGAATCTGAATACACTGCCCCTACGGTCTATACTCTTGAAGAGTATTAGGGTGATTCTAGGGGATACTTTGATTAATGCCTGGGGGATTGATGGCACGGCTACTGGCTTGGTTGATGATGTGAAGTGGCTCGCCCCATGCTAACCTGCGGAACTTATGGTGGCGAGGAGACTAGACGTTCAAGCTTGGATCAGTCCCGCCTTGGTTTTCTTGATTCTGAGCTGCATTGTGTTCTCTCACTCTTTTTCTGTACTTTTGAAGATGACTCGAAACATTTCCTTTAGTGAGTCCCTCTACCTTCATAATTTCCAGTATATGTTGCGGCCGTACCGAATCGATTCCTAGCTGCTGAACTGCATTAACAAACATACGATGCAGCTCGGGAGACCAACTCATCTTCTTTTTCCAGTTGCCTGGAACAATATTGAAGGCTTGATGATTGTTCTCTTGGTCGTGCAATTGCTTCCTCACCACGTGCTGCCATATGTTTTGAAGCATCTGAACCCTAACTGGTTTCGTTACGACGTCTTGGGCCCTGTATAAGACAGCCTTCATTATGGCTTGCTGATCATCGCTTGCCGATATTACGACGACTGGCATGTTTAATTCAGAATTGATGAATTTCAAGAGAGTGAAAACATCCATGTCAATCCCTACCATGGCGGTGAGGATGATATCAAACTAGTCACTACTCTTCCTTAATACTTCTAAGGCCTCTGTCGCTTTTGCTTGAGCTAAAACCTTATACCGACATTTTCTCAATACGGTAACAAGGATTGACAGAGAGACTGGATTACCGTCAATGGCCATGACCAGTAGACCCTCAGGGTAAGGAACTTCATCAGCTTCGATCAGGGTTGAACATGCGCCCGTTTCCCTAATGCTCGACATATTTCTGGATCTAGGACTGCCGACTCGAGATCGCCTCAGGATGTCTTCTTGGACTTGAGGGATCACGGGATCGTCGATGGCTTCTCGTAACAGGCTTTGAAAGCCGATGCTTTGATGGTGTAGGTTTTGAATTCCTCTCCCACGAGAACTCCTTCCTCTCTATCTTTCTCCTGCGAGTTCTTGCAAATAAACTTTCACTCTCACTATCAAATGAGGACAAGTTCTCTCTCTGGCAATAGCAACGACTTCCCTCTTCACGGGCAGCGCTATTAGATTTTTCAAGGGAGAAAATCTGACATTCAGCTTTTGATCAAAGGAGAAATCCTTGTTTCTCGCTCAGTTTGTCTTCTTCTTTCTTTTCCTGATAGAGGGCCCCTGTCAAGATCTCTATCGTCGATTTACTGGCAGGTCCTCCAATGAAGACAAGTCGTATCTCCTTTTCGCTAACGTTTGCCGTGTCTTCCACTCAGCTCATCTTTCCGTCTTCTTTTTCAAAGTGGCGGTGTCTCGTCAAACTTTCTGCGGAGATTTCGGACTCGCTTGGCTCGAGGTCGCCATCTGATGGGAATTCGAGCCAACGCGGGTGGTGCCAATAGAGAATGGTAGATAAGAGAAATCTTGACTGGTTGATACCGTCACTATGAAATCAATATTTACTTCAAAGCAGATTACCATCTTCACATTCCGCTCATCTGCCTCACCTCTCTCCCCCTTTCTTTCGTATTCTACTTTCAAAAATGGCCAATTCTCCTAACCATACCTTATCCGCCGAAGTCCTGGCTGGGTGGGAGAGACTTTACAATCTTCTTGGTAGAGGTTACGCTCATATAGCCAAAAACTCTACCGTTGAGGCTGAAATCCTCGGTTTATTCAGGACCGTGGACGCTGCTTCTGTTGAGGGTACCCAACTAGGGAAGGAGTACCGGAACTTCTCGACCCTCTTCATCAATTTTCTGGCTGCCTATAACCGCGCTTATGAGACGGTCCTTGTGACTGCCATCGTGAAAGCTCGTTACCAAGACCGGCACGAGCGTCTGGAAACAGTTACATTTGTGGCTGATAATCACAAGAAGGCCCTCAAGTTTGCCAACGATCAGATTTCGTGGCCGGTTCGTGAGAGGGGAAAGTTGGTGGACCATTTGGCCTTGGTCCGAACTTACTCTGAACAGAAGCCGGGCAATATTGTGATGAGGTGCAAATGCGGTTGGCTGCAGGAGAGACTTGATGACATTACGGCAGACATTGCTTTCAAGAGGGCGGCAATTTCAGACCTGGAGTTTGCCGTCGAGCATTATGAGGCCAGTATAGCCCAGGCTAAGGAGAAGCGCGATCGCCTCTTCTTTAGGCTCGCGGAGCTTAATCTCGAGAGCGCCCGGTGCACCCAAAACATCAACTGTTTGGAGAGTCAGTTGAGCTCTTTCGTAATGGTTATCAGGGCTCAATTTGGCTTTACCTTTCCTCCCTAGTGAGCTATTGTAAAACCTGTTGATGTATGGAATAAAAGGAATGTTTCGCATGTCTATACTTTTGTTTTCCTGTCATCTCTTCTCCTGGGGAACGATTTAGGGTACTGAAGATATTGAGGCTTAATCTTCTTCATGATGCTCTCGCGGGTTGTGGTAGACGATGATATCAAGAACATTAGAGAAGCATTCAGTGTGGCTTTCCACCAGCCGCCTAGAGACTCGCGTTCAATCATGTAAATTAATGAAGCTGCCACCACTCGATCAGTGTGCCAATAAATTCGGCCATTTGTTGCGTGCTCCACTTTAATCGTGTTTTGTTGCTTTTGGCGTCCACTCGTATGTATCGGGCACCTGTAGCATCGGGGGAGTATCCGTGGGCCACATTCATTAATAGAACCTCGGTCCTCTAAAACCCTCTGCGTGTTTCAGATCCGAGGAAATTTTAAGACCGGTCTCTGGTTGATTTAATCAGGTTAAGGTACTTATTTTATGGTTTCTGATTATATAATCCATATTGTTTTTCAAAAGACGTGAGATCCTCTACAATACATTAAATATGCCCCCGTGTTTAATCAGTATAAATCCACCGTCATATCAGAATACACTGCCCATACAAGTTTACGGATTGACGCAACTCTGTCTGTCAAAGATGGACAGTGTTCGTTTGCCCCCTTGAATTAACGGTTGAAGCCTTGGTGTTTTTCGTCTTTTGGTATTTCTAAAGATGATTCTTGATATATTATTGAACTTAATTTTTACACCCGTCTGGGGTATCTAGGATCTCCCTGCAAAAGAAAAGGATATAATTAGTATGCGACACAAGGAATGTCGGTCCATGACTCCTATATTAGTCCAATTTGATTTTTTCTATTTTATAGAGAAATTAGAAAAAAAATTTCCTTAGGAAGAAATGGGTTAATTTCTGATACAGAATTTTTTTTGTAGATTTATTACTCTTTTTTTATTATTTTTTTTAAAGGAATGTGACAAAATCTCTTGATGTTTACTAAAATTTTTGAAGGAATTTCCTTTTTATCAAAATAAATTTTCAGAGTTAAATTTGTCAGGAAAATTTTATTTTTATTGAAGCAGGAAAGACATGACAGAAATCCTTTATTGGTTAACAAAATTCCCCCGAGACATTAGTCTAATTTTATTTAAAGAAAAGTTTCTTAGAAAAACATGAGCGAATTTCTGGAAAAGAATTTTTGTTGCAAGTTTTTATAATTTGAAAGAATGTAATAAAATCACTTGATGTTTACCAAAGTTTTTTTTTTAAGGAAATTTTCTTTTTATCGAAATAAATTTTCAGAGGAACATTTGTCAGGAAAATTTCATTTTTATTGAAGCAAGAAAAACATGACAAAAATCTCTTATTGGTCAATACAATTCCCCCGAGACATTAGTCTAATTTTATTTAGAGAAACTTTTCTTAGAAAAACATGAGCGAATTTCTCGAGAAGAATTTTCTTGCAAGTTTTTATAATTTGAAAAATGTGATAAAATCACTTAATGTCTACTAGAGTTTTTTTTTTTGAGGGAATTTTTCTTTTTATTGAAATAAATTTTCAGAGGAAAATTTTTTCAGGAAAATTTCATTTTTATTGAAGCAATAAAAACATGACAAAAATCCCTTATTGGTTAATAAAATTCCCATGAAGGGATTTTTTCACATCATTTTTTCAAAATTTTTTTTTTAAAAAAGAAATGAGGGACAAATTTAATCTTTATTTTCTTTTAAAAGAATGGTCGTAATATCAAGCTCAAAAACTGATTAACACCTAACATGGACCGACCGAAAATAAATACAAGATAAAATTAGAGAACTTACTTTTACCTTGGAGAAATGCAAATCACATAGTCATGCGCATGACTCAAGTGAGGAGTGGACTCTGGAAAATAAAAGAATGAGAGATAAGGTATGGACCTAAAAAGGCCTTCACTATCTGAATTGACAAACTTACCCTTCTCGCAATCAAATCACAATGGGAAGAATTGTCAATTCAGATAATGAGCGGGATAAAATATAGTCAACCTGAGCGCAATCGACGCAAGAGTTTTGCATATTCGATCCCTATCTATGGTTTTCTAGGAAGAATTTCGCGACTTGGGTTCAGACGCTTGTGTGTGCAGGTGTCGTGATCCTCAGAGTATGCAAGACATGCACAACAATTGATATCAAAACAGCGCTTCTAAAAATGTGCGAAATTAAATAAATAAACCCAACACAGAGCCTGTAAAACAAAGGGGTTAGCCAAACACTCCGCCCCTTATAACTCCCATCCTGCAAAAACATATAACACCTATAGAATGAGTCCCAAACAAGATTGCCAGAAGCGAGATATCCATGAAATTTTCATTGGCCTAAGTCCACTAAGACTTTTAAAATTTCGAAAAAATTCAAGTATTCCAATTGGTATCTTTTTTCGAAAATTTAAAAATCCCGTCCCCAGCAGAGTCGCCAAGCTGTCGTGACCCTCTAAAAAAATTTAAATTTTAAAGGGGTTAACGGATTATTAGGTTAATTAAATTTGACTAACCTAACGCGGACCCTCCCAAGCCCTATCGAATCGCAACTTTGATTTTTGTTTAAATGATTTTGAAATTTGGAGTCGCCACAAATCGTTCTTGGTAGGTCGATTAGAAACCTAAATAAATTAGCGGGAGAACTAATTTATTCCTGCGAACCAGAGATTATGAGCTCGGGGACTTGGTTACACTAGTTAATTAAAACTAATGCCCTTTCGGTACCTTAATTTCATGGATATCCTAATTCGGCAACTCAGGCTTGGTTTATTCCTAAGGCTCTAGTAGGGTATTCTCTTTTGTGTTTTCACTTTTTAAATAGGATGCATGGATGGTATATATTTTTATTTGTTATATTTTTTTTAAGTGTTAAAGATTCCCTGAAGCCGAAAGAGGGAATATGTTAACGACTTTTGTGCAGTATTACAACCTACTCATCTTTTGGGTCTGATGATTCAAAAATTAAATTATAGGAAGTACATGACAGTGAATAAACACCTCCAATGGGGGGCCTAGCATTGGCTTGGCTCTTCCCTTTGGGATTTAAGGTACAGGTATTTAAGTTGCAAGTATTTAAACTACTGTAAGTAAAAACCTCCAATGGGAGGCTAAGCATTGGCTTAGCTCTTCCCTTTGGGATTTAAGGTACAGGTATTTAAGTTGCAGGTATTTAACTACTGTAAGTAAAAACCTCCAATGGGAGGCTAAGCATTGGCTTGGCTCTTCCCTTTGGGATTTAAGGTACAGGTATTTAAGTTGCAGGTATTTAACTACTGTAAGTAAAAACCTCCAATGGGAGGCTAAGCATTGGCTTGGCTTTTCCCTTTGGGATTTAAGGTACAGGTATTTAAGTTGCAGGTATTTAACTACTGTAAGTAAAAACCTCCAATGAGAGGCTAAGCATTGGCTTAGCTCTTCCCTTTGGGATTTAAGGTACATGTATTTAAATTGCAGGTATTTAACTACTGTAAGTAAAAACCTCCAATGGGAGGCTAAGCATTGGCTTGGCTCTTTCCTTTGGGATTTATGGTGTAGGTATTTAAATTGCGGATGGACTTTGTCCTCTCCATTCTGGGGTATGAATTCTTTAAAATGAAATACAACGAATTGATTCAACAATTTGAAATTTGTGCGCGCTTGAGGACTCCTCCAAGCTGATTTTGTGCTTCCATAGGGTTGACAATTGATATAGAGCTGCGGCTTCCTGACATAAAATAGAGTGAAGTGTCAGTATACAAAATATGTGCTAATCTGCACCTAAAACCAGAAGAGTGGAAAGAGTACTTATCTCCCGTTTTTTTGGGAGGGATTTCTATAATTGATTTTCGCTCTCTATGTTCCCAATATAGAGAGTTTCTTTTGAATTAAGAGGGACTTTTAGTCACAGATCAGTTGAGAAATCGGTGGACAGCTTAGGAGCTTGTCTGGGCCGATTTTTGCATCTCTACGAGATTTTTACTGTTGACATAGAGATATCCTTCTCCTGACATAAAATATGGGGAAAAAATGGGAGATGGAGAAATTGTATACAATTTGTGCTAATTTGGGAGTAAAACCATAAATAAATGAATAAATAAAAACACTTAGCTCGAATTTGCTTGCTCGTTGACGAGGATGAACTCTTGATTTATATTGATCGATGAAGGAATTTGTGATGATAACCCCTAGCTTTAAACTCCCATCATCTTCAAAATTCTCTCTCTTTTGGTATTTTCTTTCTCTCAAATTTTTCTTCAATCTCCCAAAACTCTCTCAAACATCCAAAATTTTCTCTCCAAAAAAATTTTCTCTCAAGCTCAGTTCTTCCTCCTTTTATAATCTACTCATCTATCTCCCATTCTAATTTTTCCACTAATTTTATCTCCCATTCTAATTTCTCCACTAACTCTTCTTTATTTTCATCTTCCATTCTCCATCTCTATCTCACATTCTAATTTCTCCACTAACTCTTCTTCATCTTCATCTTCCCTTCTCCATATTTATCTCCCATTCTAATTTCTCCACTAACTCTTCTTCATCTCCATCTTCCTTTCTCTATTCTTATCTTCCATTCTAATTTATCTACTAACTCTTCTTCATCTCCATCTTCTCTTCTCTATTCTTATCTTATTTTCTCCATCTATTCTTCTGCAACTTCTCTTCTTCATCTCCTCTTCTCCATCTTCCCATCTCTATTCTAATTTATCCACTAACTCTTCTTTTTGTTATTTGTAAAATAATCCTTCAAGAGTTATGTATTTGCACTCTAGTCCTTGAATTTTAAGTATGTACAATTCAGTCCATAAAAATATATATATTTCTTTAAGTCCAAATCTCCTCACAATTTTTGACACACTAAAATTTACCACATGTCAAATTTAAGCTCATTTCTTGTCGCTGAAAATAATGCAGAATTTAATTAAAGCCCTTTTGCAAAATTGAGTCATTCTGGGTATAATTGAGCCAAGATGAAAATTTAAAATATTAGAAGACAATGTCACAACTCATAAAAAGTGAAAATTAAAAATAAGTTGACTCAAATTAAATTTTTTTTAGGCCGATTCGAGATTATAATCGTGAAGGAACACGTGACTCGAATTGGATTTTTCTGAATTTGCGATGGCCAATATGAAAATTGATTTAAAATAAAAATATTAACTATCTTTTTGTATTTTTTTTTAAAAATTAATATATATATATATATATATATATAATATGAAAATTTATTTTTTGTTCAAAAATGGTTGCCTAGGCTTGGCCAAGGCTTCCAAAGTTGATTTTGCAATTTTCTCATTTTTTCTTTATTTTGTTTTATGAATTTTCGAAAATAAAAATACCGAAAAATATCGAAAATATGAAAAATTATTTTTTGGTCAAAATTGGTTCCCTAGGCTTGGCTAAGGTTCCCAAAGTTGATTTTTCAATTTTATGAATTTTTATGGATTTTCTATTAATTTTCGAAAATAAATAAATAAAAAATACGTAAAAATACTGAAAATATGAAAAATCGTTTTTTGGTCAAAATTGGTTCCCTAGGCTTGGCTAAGGTCCCCAAAGTTGATTTTTCAATTTTATGAATTTTTATGGATTTTTTATTATTTTAGCAATAGAAAAAATGATTAAAAATCATGTGTCAACAGTGCTTTTCCTATCTAATTTGCAACCTGCGAGATCATCATTTGCGTAGCCATTTAAAATAAGGTATGAGGTTTTAGCACATCATAATCCCCTATTAGGATTGGTTTCAATATATTTTATGATTATCTTTACTATAGAGAGATGTGATTGCTTAGGATCTGATTGGAATCTAGCGCGTATATACGCACTAAAGATAATGTCAGGTATAGAAGTAGTAAGATATAAAAAAGAACCGATCATGCTTCTATATAGCTTTGATTTTCTTACGATTCTCTTGACCAAACTTCTTCACAATTTCATTTACATACTTCTCTTGATGTATGAAGGTTCCTTGTCTTGTTTGATTCACTTGAAGTCCAAGGAAGAATGTGAGCTCTCCCATCATACTCATTTCAAACTCACTTTGCATGATTTGAGAGAAATTCTTGCAAAGTTTTTTGTTAGAAGAACCAAATATGATATCATCAACATATATTTGTATAAGAAAGATATCTTTACCTTCCTTTTTGGGAAATAAAGTTGTCTCTACTCTACCTTTTTCAAAACATTTACTAACAAGGAAATTACTTAGCATTTCATACCAAGCTCGTGGCGCTTGTTTAATTTGTAGACATGATCTAAGCTCTTTGGATTTTCAACCCTAGTGGTTATTGCACATACACTTCTTCTTTGATGTACCCATTCAGAAATGCACTCTTGACATCTATCTAATACAGTTTAAAGTCGTTGTAGCAAGCAAATGTTAGGAGTAATCTAATAGATTCTACTCTTGATACGAGAGCATATGTTTCATCGTACTCAATTCCCACTTCTTGAAAGTATCCCTTGACTATGAGTTTTGCTTTATTTATGGTAACTTTGCCCTTGTCATTCAATTTGTTTCTAAATACATATTTGCTTCTAATAATTGGATGATCCTTGGCCCTAGGCACAAGTTTCCAAACTTTACTCAGTTTGAATTGATGTAGCTCTTGTTGCACTGCCTCAACTCAGCTTTCATCTGCAAGAGCCTCTTCAATTCCTTTGAGTTCTATTTTAGATATAAGTGCAAAGGCGTTTATGATATCCTTGATTTTGGATCTGGTTTTAATTCCATCTTCTATATCTCCTATGACAAGATCTGTAGGATGATTAGATTTGTGTTTCTAGTTCTTATTGTGTCTTTTGTCTTATTCATCTTCTGGAGACAGATCTTGATATGTATTCTCATATGATGTAGTAGCTTGAGCACAGTAATCATTCTTCAGATGATGCTTTGTTCTCATATAGTGGAGTCGCCTTAGGTGATGAATTCTTCTCAAATAAAGTGGTGCTTTTGGTACCAATCTTTTGAGCATTATTTCTATCTTCAAACCTCAATTTCATAGATTCCTCACTTAAGCTCTTGTTAAAGACTCTATGAGCTTTACTTGATGTAGAATATCCAAGAAATACTCATTCATTTGATCTTTCATCAAATTTTCCTAGTTAATCATTTAGGTTTTTGAGGATAAAACATTTACATCTAAATACATGAAAGTAAGATATACTTGGTTTCTTGCCTTTATAAAGTTCATAAGGAGTTTTCTCGAGCAATAGTCTAAAAAAACATGTTTTATAATGTAGCATGCAGTAAAAATAGCTTCTGCCAATAAATACGAAGGAGCTTTACTTTCTATCAAAAGAGTTCGTGCCATTTCCTGTAGAGATGGATTCTTCTTTTCAACTATTTCATTTTGTTAAGGAGCATAAGGTGATGATAAATTATATTGAAATTTTTTTTGATCACCAAGGTCTGTAAAAATTTGATTTTCAAATTCTCATCCATGATCTGTTTTGAAACTATATATCGAATAGCATTTTTCATTTTCAACTTTCTTTAAAAAGCTTCCAAAATATGGAAATGTATCATTTTTGTGTGCAAGGAAGAAAATCCAAATAAATCTAATATAATCATCTAGTATTACAACACAATACCTTTTACTTCAACTAAACACAAGCCCCCTCAAGGAAGAGAAAGAAAGAAAAGGAAAAGGAAGATGAAGAGATAGAAAGAGAGGAGAAGGAGAAAGTTAAAGATGTCCTGATTAAGGATAAAGAAGATGTTGGATCATCTGAGATTCCTGAGGCTGCATAGCATCCAAATGCTTAAACAAATGAATAGATGATGACTCAAATAGAATTTGAGAAAGAAGCTGAAATTGGTATTGAAATAAAAACACAGTTTGGAGAAGAGTAGATAGAACAAGTCAACATCTTTGATTTTTTCCTACAAAGTATAGTTGAAGAAGAAGCTCAGAAGTAAACTACTTCTGAGGGGGAGAAGCTTGAAACAAAAGTCCACCATAAATAGACATCAATGCCACTGCTGGAATAGCATATGATACCCCCAAGAAGAAGCGTTTCATAGGATACAAAAATTCTATCTTTTGATAAATCAACTGGAGCTCAGGCGGAGTTCGCTTATGGAGTCATTCAGACAGAAGAAGAAAAAGAGAGATCCAAAAACATAGAGTTGCTCAAAGAGATTTTGCACAATTAGAAGGGAATGGAACGGCTCATCAATGATATGTAGGCATCACTTCATGTGAAAAATGATGAATTGAAGGACAAAGTCAATTCTGAGCTACAACGGATGAGGACAGAAAGAAGCTTAGATACAAGTTTTATTGCCTTGCAAATTAAGCAAATGGAACGTTACAACTTGAAAAATGCCTTTGATTTAGAGATAGATAAGCTATCCAAGTTGCTCTCGTCTAGTTGCCTTTAGACTTTGTGCCTTTAACCTTAACTCAAGCCCCCTCAACATTTACTCCACCCCCTACTTTTTTTAAAAATAGAACTTGTTTTCACTCTCTTATTTCATCATGTTTTGGTATGTTTGAAGTTTTTGAAGTGTTTTAATTTTTGGCTTAAGTCTGAACTTGGTTGAACAATTATTAGTTTTGAATTGCACAAGTTTTTGTTTTGAAAATTTGCCCTGCTTAGGTTATTGATTGAACCTGCTTGAGCACTCAATGAATATTTTCTACTAGTTCGATCAATGCCTTTTGTGTTGATGACAAAAAGGGGGAGAAATATCAATATCCTTGATTTTTGTTAAGGAGAACCACATGATTTGCAGGAACATACTTTGAGCAAATCTCACCCTAATTTTTGTTGTAAAAGGAGAATAACACGATTTGCAAGAAAATAATTTGAACAAGTATCAAAATCTCATAGTTATACTCTGACATGAATATGTTCTGAGAAGTAAATAAGCTATCTTATACATACAGGTTCTGAGAATGTTACAAAAACAGATTCTGAGAATATTATAGGAAGAAGTTCTGAGAATGACACAAGTCATTCGGCATAGAAGATCTGAGTAACGACATACTTATATGATTTCATTTTATACCTATATCTTGCTATGCTCTAAATAAATATTTGTTCTCCATTCAACATAATGTTTTAATACAGATCGGCAAGCCTCTCAGATCAAAATCAAAATGAGTTAGATCTAATAAACTCTGACATATATCTCTAGAAGTTCTGAAAGAGAAATAAGTCATATCTTAAAAACGATTCAAACCTTGAATTCATCTTTTTTTCAAAACTCAATTTTTGCTAAAGAGTACTACATGATATATCTATGTTTAGAAAAAATTTTCAAGTGACAAATCATTTTGTTTCTCACAATTCTTATACAACAACTGGTATATTTGTGTGGATAGTTTTGTTATCATAAAAAACGGAGAGATTATTAAGAAAAATCCATGATTAATTTTGAAGTTGACAAAACAATCAATGATCTCTTGTATCTGAATTAATACATTGAAATACTTATCTTGCATATTATCCATAAGTAGGGCTGTCAAAAAGGCCCGCGCCGACCCGGCCCAGTCTAGCCCGACCCGACCCAGTCCGAAAATTCTTTAAATTTCGGGCCGGGCCTTAGTACTGTCTCATTACAGTACTGGTACCATTCTAAAACAGTACCGGTACAATTCTGAAGTGGAACAGCGTGCTCCCCCGACCATGGCTCTCTCTCTCTCTCTCTGATGCATGTGCTTTATTATCTGGGCTGCTTTGAGAATCTGCTACTGTTTCTTTTGCTTCTTCTGGTTGTTGTTATCGTTCCTCATCTTCGCTAATGATCGAAAATCACCTCCCACGTTGCGGTCGGACTCTAACTGAGCGACCCAAACGAGATCGCTTATTCTCGGGCATCAGTGCGAAGTTGGAGGTTGAAGAAGCGGCTCATTTGCGGTGAAGGCCTTAGACTTTCTAGGAGAAACAGAGGATGGTCGAAGATAGAGCTTGGTCTGAGTAAGTTGTACGTACTCTGTCCCACAAGTTGGGGTCGGGCTTCTTGCGGACAACGATGTAGTCCAAGGTCCCCGGATTCGCCATCTTGCACTTGCCTTTAGGGTTGGGCACCCGGTGCTGGAGGTACTTGCTCATCGTTCGGTTCGTCGGCGAGTCGAGCCTCGCATTTGACAAGTAGAACACAAAGGGCTTCTGGCACGCGTTCCCACTGACCGGCTGGGTGTTGAAGGCATACGCCGTGTAGTCAGCCTTCCGGTACCAGTTCAGAAAGGTCCTTGAGGGCATCTCGATCTCTCAGGGTGAGAAGACGCCGCGGAAGACACATCGTACTGATAGCCACAACATACACCAAAGCAAATAAAAAAAATCGCTATCAAGATCAACTTATGAAATCACATTTGGGTGTGAAGTTGCAGGTTGAAGAAGCGGCTCAGAAACAGAGGACGATCAAAGACAGCTTGGTCTAAGGCTAAAGCATTGGGTTTCTCAACTTCACCCACCCGATTTTTCTTTTATTATTC
Organism: Psidium guajava; assembly: GCA_016432845.1. NCBI lineage: Eukaryota > Viridiplantae > Streptophyta > Magnoliopsida > Myrtales > Myrtaceae > Psidium > Psidium guajava. The sequence goes on along the minus strand of CM028230.1, from coordinate 7,494,370 downwards.
AAAATAATAATAATAATAATAATAATAACAACCACCACAAAAAAAAAAACCAAAACCAAACCCAAAATAGTCCCGGCCCGTCCCGAATACTTGAACATGCATGATTCAGGCCTCGGGTTGGCCCGGGCCGGGCTAAGCTTAGTGCTATTTGGTTTTGGGTCGGGTCGGGCCTATGTGAGACCCGGCCCGACCCGGCCCATTGACACCCCTATCCATAAGTTTAGAATGCATATGATTGAATCCGGTAAAATAAGCTTAGACGATGTTTTGAGGGACTTGACACTGCTTGGAGCTCAAACGTTTTACGAGGAGTCCAAACATTGAGCAGGAAGCTCACATGTTGTACCAGGAGCTCAAACAATTGAGCAGGAACCTCAAACATTATGATATAGTTCAAGCTCTGAGGAAGTATTTCTCGAGCAACAATTAGATTATCAAGAGAGCTATTTCAAGATGATTTAATTGACATATTACATCATCACAACAGTTAACAATTAAGTTGGACTTGTGCTTGAAGATTCTCAATTATGAATATCAATCAATGACCTGTATTAAGAGAGACGAGGATGAATTTCCTAATGAAGTAGTCCAACTTTGAAAACCTAGGATCACGATTGTATGGGCTATTTGATCCAAAGGGGGATTCTTTCCTTTGTCGACCTCAACAATTATGAAATCATTTGTATATAGTCTCATCCAAATGGAGAATTTATATAGCAATCCTCTGAAGATCTTGTAACGGGAAGTTGGGATCGAAGAGTATAAAGGGAGGCCTCAAGATTGAAGAAGCAACACACTAGAGAATAAAATTCAAAATTTCGAGAATGAGAAAGCTTCACATTCTTCATATACTTTTGATTATACACTGTAATACTTAGAGGAGAACATACGAGTGTAAGAATGTTAGACAAGAAGTCTAATCACCAAGTTGTAACCTCTGAGTTAGTTACTAGTGGAATTCAAACGATTAGCTGACAGTGTGAAAAAGAGGAGGTAAGCTCGAACAAAACCAAGCCGCTATAAATCGTTTATGCACTTTCTCTTTCTCTTAAGCTCTCTATTTATGTATATCCGTGAAGCAAATATGCACACAAAGGTGCATCTGATAATCTCTCAGATCTTCCCAATAGTATCATCTGAACAAAGTTTTGTGTATATCTGTTTAAATTTTACATTGAATTATTAAAATTTCTATAATCACCTATTCACCCCCTTTAGGTGATAACGCTAGCTATAATAATAAGAGCCAAAATTAGTGTACGACACTTACTTTAATGTCAAAACTTTCAAAATGATCACTTAGATGCTAAATTTATTTGAAAATGCTCACTTCGGTACCAACTTTGGCGACCTATGTCAGTCCAAATTGGAGTTGGCACTGAAGTGAGCGTTTTTCTAAAAATTTGGCACTTACATAATTATTTTGAAAGTTTTGATACTAAATTGAGTGCTACATAAAAGTTTTGGCACTTATAATGTGCTTTAGCCAAAAATTTCATGTGAAAACAGACAGAAGAGAAAATTTGAATTTCAAGATATCCTGTCTCCTCTTTTCTCTCCCCTCCTACATCCAAACAATCTAACAATTATTTTTGGACACGCTTTTTTTTAGTTTTGGTGCTTCCCAATTTTTCTAAGCGAAACAAAATATTAAGCTATAAATAGTCGTTAGTCATAGCATGTATTCTAAATTAGTGATTAATAATTTTAAACAAGTTTCACAATTTCCTAGTATTTTGAGCATATATACGATACAAGAAAGTTAATTTTGTATACTCTCAGGGTGACATGTGTCATTTACTTTCTTGTTTTCTCATTTCCTTCACGATTCTTACGCAATTATCCCAAAAAAATGTATATTCTCTTGTATACTCTTGGAAAACTCTATTCATCAATATGAGGCAACATCACACTAGAATATGATCCCATCAAGTACACTTATTACATGTTTATTCCTTGATGTCTTATACGTGTTGTTGTGAATTTAAAATAAAATTTAATAGGACTCAACTTAAAATATGATTTATCTAAATTGGCAAAAATGGAGTTCATGTCAAATCTTCTTTGTCATGCTAAATAGTACAAAAAAAAGGAATATGTAGCGGAACCCGCAAGAACCATCACGATGTGATACTCGCCCTATTCCTTTGGTCAATGTTTGTCAATTCCCGACTCTTGATGTTATATTTCGGACTGTAAAACTGGAAATTGTTGACTTCATTGTACAAATTTTGACTCAAATAAATTTGGATTCTAAAATCTAAAAGCAAAAAAAAAAAGTCCTTACTCTTCGTAGAATGGACGGTGAGGGAAACTAAGGAGGAGAAATCTGAACAAGTCATGTGGGGAAAGACCCCATTATTGACGAGAACGTCAATATTCGATACCTGGTCACCTGAAAACTTAAAATCAATTTTTTTTTTCATACAAGCCAAACGATGTCTCATGTGCTGTGTGTAGGTTGCGAAACCTTGCTCCGTCACTCACTCATCTTCACCTCTAACCCCTACTGAGAAGGTGGGGTAACAAACTTCCCATCTCATCTTTTCCAAGTGAGAAGGGTGGCTACTGGGGCAACTCCCGGTGCTTAAATTGAACTATTGTCTCATAAATGTTTATTATAAAAAGAGGACGCGTGTTGCATGTGCAGAGAATTAGGCAAAAAGATTTAATTAGCAACAGGAGAGATAATATGTGAAGATCTCGATCCGCCTGTGTAGTTTAAAATCGTCGTAAAAGTGAAGATTAGAGATTTGTGGAGTCCTCTGCATTTTTTTTAAATCAAAATTTCGAAAGTAAGAGATTCATTTGTCTTTTCCTCTCTTAAGATCCCAAAAACTCTCTTGTTTCCTTTTACGCATTGAAGAGATCCCCCTAGGGCAAATGCTGAGAAGACTTCTTTTGCTCGTCTAGGTGTAGATTAGAGAGAAACACTGGAGTCCATGAATCAACTGTTGGAAAAATATTGGAGGAAATGGAATACTAATGTAGTCAGACTTTAAAGTGTATAATCACTTTATTTTAGGATCAATTTGCCCTACGAAATTTCTATAGGTTTCTGGCAAATTCCCTTCAGAATACAACATTAGTCACGGTGAGAATACTGGATAGCAATTTCAGTAGATCTCCTAAAACTCTCTACGAAACAAGGGAAAGATGTCTATCTCTTTTTTGAAGAAAAACGAGAATGAAAAGAACTCCAAAAAATGAAAAAAAAATTGTTGATTATATAATACGAATATAACACACCTCTTGGTGTTCGAACTGCACATATGGACATACTTATTCGTGTTTGAAAAATCGTAATTCAGACGCAACTGTTCATGTCCAAATAGTTATAATTTTTTAAAAATAAAATAAAATTATAGAATAATTAATTTCGAAATTAAAGAAATTGTTGATTAAGGCTTATTTCCGTCTATGGAGTGCTAATGACGTACATGGCAACACTTTAGTTTCAGAAATCAATTTATGGCTAGAAGTTAATTTTCTACTTCTCCTCCGAAGCAAAAGTTTATTTTTCTACTTCTGTTCTAGAAGTTGATTCTTGATCAGATAAATTCGTTTGGTAACAGTTGAAATTTTTTACTTCTGAAATATTATTAACACAAAATCTTCTATGAAAAATTATTGTCAACGGCTGAAAAAATTATGCGTAATTTGTAAAATTTTTAATCTTTAAAAAATAATTTTCATTATTAAAAATATATTTACATTTTAAAAAAATAAAAATTATTATTTATTTTCTACTTTGGCTATTGGAGACGGTGACTTGGTGGCAGAGGTAATCAGCAATAGATTGTGGCGACAAGCGGCATGGTGGTCGACTATTGAGATGGTGGTGATCCACAACAATTAGTGGCGATGGCGGTTGGTAGTTAGTAGCAGTCTTAGGCAGTGGTGGTGGTTGGCAGTGAGTGCTGGTGGTCGTGGGCAATGATGGGTGATAGCGGGCAATGGTGGTCGCAAGCAACAGCGGGCAACTAAGAGTTGGGGTAAAGTAATAACTCGCGCAGTTGATCAACCACACAATATTCGCTCGCCTTAATGACCGCTAAGAAATCCTTCGCTTCCTTGTCAGTAACCTGCTTGGTCGGTGGATCATTATTGTAGGTTCGCCCTGACCTTGTTACCAGGGCCAATTCGAGGTCATAGGACCATGGTACTGCTTTATCATCCTTATATGAAAAGGGTTGGGGTAAAGTAATAACAAAACTGTCAGGTATGATAATCCCAAGATCATCGTCAGAAGCATCTTCTAGGGGGGGCATATTGGCTAATTCAGGATCCGCCTTGATCTCGTTAGCCGTCTCTTCATTCACCAATTCATTTTCAATCTTAGGTTCACCCTCGACAGTCAATGCAGCCAATTCCTTACCCCAGTCAATAACGATTTGTGAAATAGTAGCCACTATCCCGGTCTGATTTGTATACATGATCATATAGCCGGCCCGAACTAGGGCACCAAAGATGTCAGAAGCTTGAACCCTGAAACTTTCGACAAGGCCTACCTCATCTTCAAAAACGATATTAACCTTATCCTCATGGTTAGGTAAAGAATTATTCTGAACATTTGGTTGTCCACCTTTCTGGAATGAGAATGCTCCTGATTCAAGCAAATCTTGGATACGATTTTTCAGCACCCAGCAATCATCCGTGTTATGCCCCGGCTCGCCACGATGGTAGTCACACTTCTTAGATGGATCAAACTTTGCAAAAGAAGCATAATTAGGCCTTAATGGTTCAGTCGTCAATAGATCTTTCTTCCGTAACACGGCTAACACTTGAGAAGGAGTTCCAGGGAGAGGAGTAAACTGTCGGTTGTTACGCCGATTTGCCCTCTAATTTTGTGAACTAAAATTAGCCTGTTGTTGATTCGAGGCTTGTACCTTGGGTATTTGAACCTGAGGCTTCTGTGCGTATGTCATATTAACCTGCGGAGTAGGTTCTTTGTCCTTCTTCGGCGTAAACCGCTTGATACTTGAATTAGTATCTCCGTACCACCCTTTCTTCAGGCCGCTCTCCACCTCCTCTGCCATTGCAATGAGGTGGCTAAATGAGGTTGCTGCAGTTCCAAGGATGCGGGATCGCATTATTTGGGGAAGGGTGGAAACAAACAATCTCATGAGTTCCCGCTCAAGCGGGACTGGCTTCAACTGAGACGCGATATTTCTCCACCTGGTGGCATACTGTTTAATCGTCTCGCCCCTCTTCATTTCCAACTGCTCCAAATCCTCTCTAGTGGTGACGACGTTCAGGTTGAAGCTGAAATGCTTAACAAATAAAGTGGCCACCTTTTCCCAATCTTCCATACAATAAATTTCATAGTCTGTATACCATCTCATGGCTGCGTCTTTTAAACTGGCTTGAAAAGTTTGAATCATGAGGGGACCATTAGGCACATACTTGTTCATCCTAGCCTGGTACATCTGAACATGTTGAACCGGATTAAAGGTTCCGTCATATTTCTCAAAATCAGGCATCTTAAATTTCTCAGGCACCTGGATCTTCGAAAAGACGGACAGGTCAATCTGGGGAATATTGTGTGTCCCTTCCACCTCTCGTATCCTCTGCTCCAATTGGGCTATGATTTTCATGGCTTCCTCGCTCATTCCCCCAGTTACAAGACTAGCTTGGGGAATTGAGATCACAGGTGGTGCGCCCGAGCTAGTACCCGTGAAAATAACATCTTCCAACGGTAAAGTAGGTATAGGGACATGGTCGGCACCATTGCCAAGATTGTCCATCGGCGGAGGTGGAGGCATCGTGGGTGGAGGAATCGAGCTAGATGGCTATAGCATGGATGCAAATTTGATGGCCATCTTTTCCATTGCTTGAGATACTGTTCCCTCGATCCACTCGTTCATTACATCCGTGTGCTCCTTGAGGGCTTCTTGAACTATTGCAATGATCTCGGCTCTGTCGGCCATTTTCTTCGCCTTCAAGCGGGTGTTATGGAGATGCGGAGTACCCGTGATGAATTACCTAGGAGAAAGGCATTAACATGATCAATATAATGAAGAGAGATGATGAATCGATCCATGGCTCTAGACCAAACTAATTCATGCGACCTAAGTTGACTCACGACTGAGACTCGGGAAAATTTCAGTTCTGTCGGATTTTAGTAAAAAATTCATGAAAAATCATGGAATGACTGAAATGTTGTCAAAATTTATAAGCATGTAGCTAAAACAAATATGAACAACTTTCGTTTTTCGTGCCAAGGCTGGAAATGCATGGATCAATACAGTTTAATACATCTTTGGAAAACTTTTGTTTAGAAAATTGTTTTGACCGGTTTTCATTTGAAGAGCGAAAGGGCAATCAAAAATGTGAATTGCAATCTGAAATTTTGCAGGTGACTAGTTCAGATCCTAGTCCATGACTTTTTGTTCTTTGACTTCATTCAAAAAGGTTCATTTATTAGTGGTAATCGGTGAGATGAAGTCGAGTCAAGAAGACAGCCAAAATTCCAGACCACTCTATTCTCAATGGAAACTCATCAGTAAATGGAAAATGCCACGGGTTACTCTATAAATTTTACACATGATAGAGTAAGACCTCCTGCACATTTTTCATTTTAGGGTGGGAACTTTGAAAGCATCAGAAGATTCTTGAAAAATTTGATCAATGCAGCATGGTCAATTAGAAACAGATTTAGAATGATAATCCCAACATGAAATTCAAAACTCAAGAGCCAATCCTTCTCACATGATCCCAAAAGTTCGACTAAACTTACAACTCAAATATGAAGTAGTAGAAAACAAGACTAAACTCGATGACAAGTGACTCAATGACAAACAACTCGATGACAAACGACTTGATCTACGACTTTTGGGAAGGAAGTTTATCCTTCAACCGCTTGTTCGCTGCAGTGACTCTTGTGATCGTCTCTTGAGCTTGCTCCAACTTTCGCTTGAGGTCTTCTTTTTCAGCTCTTTGTGTAACTGTGATTGGCACCTGGGGAAGCTTTGGTCGCATTGCTTCGGGAATCACATGCTTCTTGATGTAGAGGGCCGTAGCATGATGAGCTTTCTCATTACCTGATAAATCCTTCGTCGGTAGCTTGAGTTTGGTCGGCCGGCAAAAATCCCATAAGGAGCGAAGAGTGATCACGGCCTGCTCATGTTCTGGGATACCCTGAGTAAAGTCAAATTGAAGTCGATCGGCCTCGAGAGGTGGCGGCTGTCACGCCCCGATCCCCGGGGCCCGCGGCAACCCTACCAAAACGCCTCAAGTCGAAAAGGATAGCGTCCCAGGCACGCTAACGACCAAATAATAATTTTTCTACGCATGCAGAAACGTACAAACTCCCCGTACAATCAATAACAACCGGGATAAAATAGTAGGATAAAAGATCACTCAATAAAAATCAGTTTAACAAAATCCAAACCAGTTTAACACACGATAAACATTCAAAAGGGCTGATACTCTTCAACCCTACGGAAGCTACAGTAAATATAGCCCCACTCTTCGGGGCGGCTTCCTAAAACCGACAAAAAGTCATAAGGTCAGGCAGGGTTAACTTCGTATCTACTCCCAAAAGAGAGACCTACTACGCCCTCGTCTTCCTCAATGCTTCGGACCTGAAAAAGTTGTCAACGACGTGGAATGAGATAAAAATCTCAATGAGTCGGCGCCTAAGCCCGGCTAGGGCGCTGATTCGCTCAGGCATCCTATGCAATAAAATATTCCAACAGTACCAAAATCAACCACATGCAAGCTTACCACGCCTTGGATCACACATATGCAAGACTCGGCTCCTCACATAAATTAATCAATCAAGGCGAACAATCAGAATCCCACCGTAACTTGCACACGTAACGCTCCACACGGATTCCAATTTATTAACAACCATTGGGCTCGGCTCACACGACTGGTGTGGCCCGACACTACGACTGGCAGTGTCCACACTACGACTGGCAGTGTCTACTGGCATGACCAGGCTTCGTTCCTTTTCCCTTCGGCAACGGCGTCTGATAATCCGTAAGATTCGTACGACTGGCACGACACGGCAATATCAGGAATCCCATAAGGGCTTCGGCCCATCACAAGCTGCGACCGGCGTCCGATAGTCCGTAAGATTCGTACGACTGGCACGACACGTTACTATCAGGAATAACCGTACGACTGGCACGGACCGTACGACTGGCACGGATTTTTAAGCCCATCATATGACCACACGAGCACGCAATCCAACCAATCCAGTTTTATCTCTGTATTTAGTCCAATGCATCCACACTCGAGCGTGCTCCAAAAATCGGCCACAGGCCATTTTCATGCTCAAATATCAATTTAATTCCACATACGGTCATATGATGCATGCATTTATCCACCAGACTTTGCATTTATAATTGGGTGATCAACCCTCATACAGTCAATCATAGACCAAACAGAACATTCAACAGTCAGGCGTTGATCACCACACCAAGCAGTTGATAATAATTCAATAACATGAGCTTGGATAATTAAATTATCCACAAGCGCCTAATCCGCCAATCGATCAATCAATCAAACATTTCGTCGGTCACTCGGCTCTAGCCAATCACTTGCTCGCAGTCACACAATTCAGTCTACTCATCAACTAGCCACAGTTCACCTAACTAATCAGTCTAACTTATTTAATTGTGGTCATTTAACTTAACCCAATCTCTAACTAATCCGACCACAATTATTGTACCTAAACACCCTAATTGACTAATTATTCTAGTCCCGAACGCAATTAACGACCTAACCGAGAGTTAGAGGCAAACTCACAATTTTTCCAGCGATCCGGCGACGACGACAACGGTGGTACTGTTCACCGGAGTTACTGTTCACGCCGGCTACTGTTCACAGAAGTACTGTTCACGTCGGAATTACTGTTCACCGGAGTTACTGTTCACGAGGTACTGTTCACGCCGGTTACTGTTCACGCTGGGTACTGTTCCGGCGAACGGCGGCGACGACGAATCCGACGACGGTGACGCAACGAGCACAACGAGTTCGTGGTTGGACGGCGAAAAGGAAAAACTTGAGAGGAAACTAGGCCGAGTTGAGGCGACGGCGGTCGACGAGCGGCGGCGGACGGTGGAAGGCTCTGGCGAGCGGCTTGTGTCGCGACCCTCTAAAAAAAAATTTTAAATTTTAAAAGGGGTTAACGGATTATTAGGTTAATTAGATTTGACTAACCTAACGCGGACCCTCCCAAGCCCTACCGAATCGCAACTTTGGTTTTTGTTTAAATGATTTTGAAATTTGGAGTCGCCACTAATCGTTCTTGGTAGGTCGATTAGAAACCTAAATAAATTAGCGGGAGAACTAATTTATTCCTGCGAACCAGAGATTAGGAGCTCGGGGACTTGGTTACACTAGTTAATTAAAACTAATGCCCTTTCGGTACCTTAATTTCATGGATATCCTAATCCGGCAACTCAGGCTTGGTTTATTCCTAAAGCTCTAGTAGGGTATTCTCTTTTGTGTTTTCACTTTTTTAAATAGGATGCATGGATGGTATATATTTTTATTTGTTATATTTTTTTAAGTGTTAAAGATTCCCTGAAGCCGAAAGAGAGAGTGTGTTAACGACTTCTGTGCAGTATTACGACCTACTCATCTTTTGGGTCTGATGATTCAAAAATTAAATTATAGGAAGTACATGACAGTGAATAAACACCTCCAATGGGAGGCCTAGCATTGGCTTGGCTCTTCCCTTTGGGATTTAAGGTACAGGTATTTAAGTTGCAAGTATTTAAACTACTGTAAGTAAAAACCTCCAATGGGAGGCTAAGCATTGGCTTGGCTCTTCCCTTTGGGATTTAAGGTACAGGTATTTAAGTTGCAGGTATTTAACTACTGTAAGTAAAAACCTCCAATGGGAGGCTAAGCATTGGCTTGGCTCTTCCCTTTGGGATTTAAGGTACAGGTATTTAAGTTGCAGGTATTTAACTACTGTAAGTAAAAACCTCCAATGGGAGGCTAAGCATTGGCTTGGCTCTTCCCTTTGGGATTTAAGGTGCAGGTATTTAACTACTGTAAGTAAAAACCTCCAATGGGAGGCTAAGCATTGGCTTGGCTCTTCCCTTTGGGATTTAAGGTGCAGGTATTTAACTACTGTAAGTAAAAACCTCCAATGGGAGGCTAAGCATTGGCTTGGCTCTTCCCTTTGGGATTTATGGTGCAGGTATTTAAATTGCGGATGGACTTTGTCCTCTCCATTTTGGGGTATGAATTTTTTAAAATGAAATACAACGAATTGATTCAACAATTTGAAATTTGTGCGCGCTTGAGGACTCCTCCAAGCCGATTTTGTGCTTCCATAGGATTGACCATTGATATAGAGCTGCGGCTTCCTAACATAAAATAGAGTGAAGTGTCAGTATACAAAATATGTGCTAATCTGCACCTAAAACCAGAAGAGTGGAAAGAGTACTTATCTCCCATTTTTTTGGGAGGGATTTCTATAATTGATTTTCGCTCTCTATGTTCCCAATATAGAGAGTTTCTTTTGAATTAAGAGGGACTTTTAGTCACAGATCAGTTGAGAAATCGGTGGACAGCTTAGGAGCTTGTCTGGGCCGATTTTTGCATATCTACGAGATTTTTGCTGTTGACGTAGAGATATCCTTCTCCTGACATAAAATATGGAAAAAAAAAAGAGGAGATGGAGAAAGTGTATACAATTTGTGCTAATTTGCAAGTAAAACCATAAACAAATGAATAAATAAAAACACTTAGCTCGAATTTGCTTGCTCGTTGACGAGGATGAACTCTTGATTTATATTGATCGATGAAGGAATTTGTGATGATAATCCCTAGCTTTGAACTCCCATCATCTTCAAAATTCTCTCTCTTTTGGTATTTTCTTTCTCTCAAATTTTTCTTCAATCTCCCAAAACTCTCTCAAACATCCAAAATTTTCTCTCCAAAAAAAATCCTCCCAAACACTTCAAATTTTCTCTCTCAAGAATCCTCTTTCAAGCTCATTTCTTCCTCCTTTTATAACCTACTCATCTATCTCCCATTCTAATTTTTCCACTAACTCTATCTCCCATTCTAATTTCTCCACTAACTCTTCTTCATTTTCATCTTCCATTCTCCATCTCTATCTCACATTCTAATCTCTCCACTAACTCTTCTTCATCTTCATCTTCCCTTCTCCATATTTATCTCCCATTCTAATTTCTCCACTAACTCTTCTTAATCTCCATCTTCTCTTCTCTATTCTTATCTTCCATTCTAATTTCTCTACTAACTCTTCTTCATCTCCATCTTCCCTTCTCTATTCTTATCTTATTTTCTCCATCCATTCTTCTCCAACTTCTCTTCTTCATCTCCTCTTCTTCATCTTCCCTTCTCTATTCTAATTTATCCACTAACTCTTCTTTTTATTATTTGTAAAATAATCCTTCAAGAGTTAGGTATTTGCACTCTAGTCCTTGAATTTTAAGTATTTACAATTCAGTCCCTGAAAAAATATATTTCTTTAAGTCCAAATCTCCTCACAATTTTTGACACACCAAAATTTACCACATGTCAAATTTAAGCTCATTTCTTATCGCTGAAAATAATGCATAATTTAATTAAAGCCCTTTTGCAAAATTAAGTCATTCTGGGTATAATTGGGCCAAGATGAAAATTTAAAATATTAAAAGACAATGTCACAACTCATAAAAAGTGAAAGTTAAAAATAAGTTGACTCAAATTAAATTTTTTTTAGGCCCGATTCGAGATTATACTCGTGAAGGAACACGTGACTCGAATTGAATTTTTCTGAATTTGCGATGGCCAATATGAAAATAGATTTAAAATAAAAATATTAACTATCTTTGTGTATTTTTTGGCCTCAAATGTTATTTTTCCAAAATTTTCAAATATTTTTGTATTTTTTTTTTAAAAAAATTAAAATATATATAATATGAAAAATTATTTTTTGGTCAAAATTCGTTCCCTAGGCTTGGCTAAGGTTCCCAAAGTTGATTTTTCAATTTTATGAATTTTTATGGATTTTCTATTAATTTTCGAAAATAAATAAATAAAAAATACGTAAAAATACTGAAAATATGAAAAATCATTTTTTGGTCAAAATTGGTTCCCTAGGCTTGGCTAAGGTCCCCAAAGTTGATTTTTCAATTTTATGAATTTTTATGGATTTTTTATTACTTTAGCAATAGAAAAAATGATTAAAAATCAGGTGTCAACAGCTGCCCCTCTTTGAAAGGAAGCTTGGTAGAGGTTCATTTCAAAGACGAGATGACACCTGGATTCTTATCGACTCAATACAAGGAAATAAAAAGAGTCGTGACATGATTGTTCCACTGAAAATGAAATGAGAACCTAAGGATTCGTTATATAAAAAAACTTTAGGGTGGGTGAACTTGAACCCGTATGGTGGATCAACCCATGGTAGATTCCTAATAAAAGGATTCTACTGATTAAAAATTGAATTAAAATTTGACCCGTATGGTGGGTCATACCATTTGACCCGTATGGTGGGTCGTACCATGGTAGATTCCTAATAAAAGGATTCTACTGATTAAATTTTGATTGAGATTTGACCCGTATGGTAGGTCACCACATGGAGATACCTGTAAGAAGGACTTGGTGCCTGTAGAAAGGACTTGGTGCCAGTAAAAAGGACTTGGTGCCTGTAAAAAGGACTTGTGCCTGTCAAAAGGACTTAATTTGCCTGTAAGAAGGACTTGATTTGCCTGTAAAAAGGACTTAATTTGCCTGTAAGAAGGACTTGATTTGCCTGTAAGAAGGACTTACTTTGCCTTTAAGAAGAACTTTGTGCCTGTAAGAAGGACTTGATTTGCCTGTAAGAAGGACTTTATTTGCCTGTAAGAAGGACTTTGTTTTGCCTGTAAGAAGGACTTACTTTGCCTGTAAGAAGGACTTACTTTGCCTGTAAGAAGGACTTTGTGCCTGTAAGAAGGACTTGATTTGCCTGTAAGAAGGACTTTGTTTGCCTGTAAGAAGGACTTTATGCCTGTAAGAAGGACTTGATTTGCCTGTAAGAAGGACTTTATGCCTGTAAGAAGGACTTTGTGCCTGTAAGAAGGACTTGATTTGCCTGTAAGAAGGACTTTGTGCCTGTAAGAAGGACTTGATTTGCCTGTAAGAAGGACTTTATGCCTGTAAGAAGGACTTGTTTTGCCTGTAAGAAGGACTTTATTTGCCTGTAAGAAGGACTTTATGCCTGTAAGAAGGACTTGATTTGCCTGTAAGAAGGACTTTGTACCTGTAAGAAGGACTTGGTTTGCCTGTAAGAAGGACTTTGTGCCTGTAAGAAGGACTTGGTTTGCCTGTAAGAAGGACTTAGTTTGCCTGTAAGAAGGACTTGATTTGCCTGTAAGAAGGACTTGATTTGCCTGTAAGAAGGACTTTGTATCTGTAAGAAGGACTTTGTTTGCCTGTAAGAAGGACTTTGTGCCTGTAAGAAGGACTTGGTTTGCCTGTAAGAAGGACTTAGTTTGCCTGTAAGAAGGGCTTGGTGTACCTCAAAGGGTGCCATTCTGAAATCTGGGGAGACCAGGAATCCTGCAGAAGCTCAAACCCAAATTATATTCTCCTGTCGCTTTAGGAATAAACCAAAGAGGCAGAGATTAAAAGGTCTCGAACATTTCTGTTCTTGAGACAAATCATGCTTTATTGAAGAAGGTGGATACCTGTATGTACCGCAATGGATTCGAGTACCCCAACAACCGTCAGAATTCATTCTCTTGAAAGGTTCAGGTTGAAGATACACTTACCTGAGAATTTGGAAAAAATGCTTGGTGGCTTCTCGACAACCAGGCTTGTTCATTCAATAATCGCCGAATGAACTTCAAGACTTTGGAAGGTAACTCGAACATCGGGAATGTGTTGCCTGTCAGGCAATGTCAGAGGTAACATGTGCAAGCATTTTCATCAATGCGTTCATTGGTTCATGCAAAATTGTTCTGCTAAGTTTGCCATGATTAAAGGCAGTCTGTGTAATAACTCATGATGCAATCGATCAATATATGGATCATGTATTGCATTACCACTTCTGTTTAAGGAGGTTCTTATAGTACGAACACCTCGAATGTAATCTGAATGGGGGACTTCATTCCGAAAAGGGCTTTCTTTCACTCTGGAGAAAAGCTGTTTATCTGTAGATTAAAATGTTAGACCTGTGTGGAAATGGTTTGCCTTTCCTCATCCTGTTATGCCCCATTTTGCACATTTGACGTCTCCTATGCAGTTTATGCTCTAAGTTGAAGTCGGTAAATTAAACATGCGGAATAGTCATACATAATTCATGAAATGTGTAAACACAATGCCGATGTGACAATTTTTAGCATCATGTGTGTTTATATAATGTGCAAACATGGGCGGATTTGAATTGCCCCTGGTATATGGGTGGATCGAACAAATTGGGAAGCCCACTCCTTATGTCGAGGAGCGGTTTGTCCCAAACTTTGCCCCTGCGCGATGAAGCATATGGGTGAGGGAGCATTTCGGTTGGTTTAATGACAGCGACCGCCATGGTTTAGCGATTGAATGCCCCTGCAAAAAGCAGAGAAATTATTCTTGAAATCAAACGAGATAAGGAAGACATATTTGCTTTTTCGCTTCAGAGCTTGTGATCAATTTGCCCCATTTTTCACCAAAATAGATCTTGTCAGATGATCATAATTTTCTTTTGGATTTGTCTCCTTCAACATGTTAAATGTTAGTGTAAATATTTCCTGTAAAAAGAAAAAGAGACATATCAGCCAGTATTAAAAGGGATAAATTGAAAACGATACTGATTTACCCTTCATCTTGAATGTCTTGCACGAGTCTTTTACCAGTTTTGTTGGATTGAATTTTCCTCGACTTTTGTTGGGCGCCTCACCATTATGAGAAGACTATGGTAAAATACTGACTTTGATATTACTCGTCGAGTATTCCTGTTTGTAAAAAAGAAATGCACAAAAAGTTGTTTCATTTATTTATAATACATACAACATTTCCCACCCTTGGGGATCGAACTCAGGATATTTCGGACCTACTGTCATCCCCCATACCATTCGGTCCATTGGACCGTAGGTGTCCATGGGGCTATCCTTTCAAAGGTTAATCTTTGGGGATAAAACAGCCCTGTTGTATCACCTTGGGCCATGTTACGGTATTTCTCGAGGTAATTTGCAATCCCTGTTAAGAATGGAATAAGACAATTCAAGACTTGAGATGATTATGTGCACATTAGAACGATACAGAATTACCCATTTCTGAGATTGTTCGCGTCTTTCGCTTGTACTTTCCTTTGTCCGAAGCTGTCTATCCCGTGGTAATGCCCATGAGTTGATTTGCCCCCAAATTTTATCCAACCTGTATTCGGATATGATTGCGTTCTCGGGTCGATTTGCAATTTCCTGAGAATAGAAGGGGCTTAATTTTAAAACTTGGAGCAACTGAGGGTAAATTGAAACGATACGGAGTTACCCTTCAGGTTTATGCAGATTTTCACTCGCCATCAATTCGTCGCGAGGTTGGTGAGGTGGCGGATTCGAGCATTTAATAGGGGGAAGTCGGATTATTACTCCTTGCTTTTACACATTCACAAAAGCAGAAAAACACATCACGCAAGGAAATAAAACACATTCACTCATTCAGGATTAGTTCCGCTTCCTCTGCAGGCTCTCCCATGATCAGCTGGCTTCATCCCAAATTAGGTATGCATCGGCCATATTGAAGGTCTCGTGGTCACTGGCTGAACAAGTGCATCACAGTCCCGATGCTTTACCGATATCAAACTGGTTGATTATGGCGAAAAGATCATCGTCAATGTCCGCTTTGTGGTGATCTGTCCCTTCTTCCTCGGGAGGTATTGATGCTGATCCAGTATCATTGGTCCTTTTGTACCCTCCTCCAACAGAACTCGATCCTGTTATAAACTGGTCTAACTCACCTCTTAAACGTGCATTTTCGATCCTCAGATCATACATTTCATCGAGGGTGAGGAGGAGGCTATTGCAGTTGGGGCAGGTGGCGGAGTCAAAAGTCTCTTTATACATCTTGTTTTCCGCTCGGAGGTTTTCATTTTCAACTCTTAGAAACTCGGCTTCGTTGTGCTCATGACGAGCCTTCATTCGGGTTCGCCTATTTTGAAACCAGAACTTGATTTGCAAAGGTTCAAGTCCTAACTCTTGACTCAGTTCCATTTTCTGTTTGCCGTCTGGCATAGGGCATGTTCTGAAGAAATCCTCAAGCCTTTGTACCTGCTCCTTAGTATGGCGACGGTAACGCTTCTTTTGACCCTTACCGTTATTATCCTTATCTTTACTGAGATTTTGGACGTCGTCGGCGGAAGAGCCAAGCTCCATAGGCTCGATCCCAAACATGGCTTCGAACTCTTCCTCTCCCATATTTAGCAGGCAATGATAGCTCTCGGGAGTATTGGGTTGAGACATCTTTGATTTGGTTGATGATTTCTCAAGATTTGCTACTCGTTTCCGGTGTTTTCACTCTCTTTGAATTTTTCTGAGCGATTGCCTATGCCTTAAGACCCTCTTCCGAGCATGGCGTCTCTTTTAAAATTAAACGTGGGTTTAGCAACTGTATTGCTTCTTCCAAGGGTCCGGCCTTTCTCAATCCTCTTTTCTTATCGTGTCTCTTGCTCGGCTCGTCTCCTTCCATCTTTTCGTGATAGGGCCCCTTGTTGTTGTCTCCACCGTCAATTTGCTGGCGAGTTCTTCAATAAAGACGAGTCGTATCTCTTTTCTGCCGAAAATGTCTTTGTCTCCCACTCAGCTTATTTTTTATCTTTTCTTTTTCAAAGTAGTGGCGTCCCGTTTAGCTTTGCCGTAGAGACGTCGGATTTGCTTGGCTGGAGATTGGAGACGAGTAGCGGAGGTGATACTGATAGGGAATGTTAGACAGGAAAATCTGGCCAGTAGAGACTTCCCCTGCAAAAATGAAAGAGAATGCGGCAGTATATGTTCTTCATATTCTAGAAAAATTGGAACGATACTGTTTTACCCTTGTGTGTACTTCTATTGAATTTGAATTGAGGAAGTTCCTTCATTTGGACTGGATTGAATTGTATGTCCCGAGTTGCCCTTCACTTTGAGCTTGCCACGTAAGTGCTTTGCTTAGTTGGGCCTTATTTTCTTTCGGGTTGCCTTGGACCATCATCATTTTCTATGCCATCGGGTCCGTGGACCGGAGGGCTCCTTTAATTTGAAGGTTACCTTCGAGGCAAATGAGTCCTATCGCGTTCCATTGGGTCATTTCATTTT
Source organism: Psidium guajava (assembly GCA_016432845.1). Lineage (NCBI taxonomy): Eukaryota > Viridiplantae > Streptophyta > Magnoliopsida > Myrtales > Myrtaceae > Psidium > Psidium guajava. The sequence continues at coordinate 7,477,142 of CM028230.1, read as the reverse complement.
GCGACACTCTTGAGGCACTTTGCGATTCCCTGGGTGAGAATGGAACAAATCCAATTTAGCATTTTGCAACGATTGAGGGTAAATTGGAACGACACACAATTACCCGTCTTCGAGCTCGCCTGGGCATTTCACTTGAAATTTCCCTACGTGAGGCCATTCAACATTTCTCATTATGGCAGTCAGCGACGTTACCACAAATTGATCCGCCCTAAATCTAGCATAAAAAGGGATTCACGCATTCGACGGGATAAAAAAATAAATAAATTGCCCCCTTGTCCCTGAATTAAATCGAGACACCTAGAAAGCTGGAAAATATCATACGCAGGGGAATTAAGCATGAAATAAAATGTGCACTTATTCAAGGTCAGTTCTGCCTCTCCTGTGGCTCTTCGATAATCAGCTAGTCTCGTATTGGTTCGGGTGTGGATGATCGATGTTTGAGAGTCCCTACTCACTGGCTCCTGATCGCGGCTTGGGACGTCTGTCAACCCTAAACTGGTTGACCAGGGCAGTAAGCTCATCATCTGGGTAATCTCTTGAACCTTCCAGCAACTGATGCTCGAATTGGGCATTGTTGTTGGCAAATGCTGGCGATAGATTTCTCATTCTGTCCTCGCCATGAGCAATTTGACTTCTCGTGCTGGAGCCTTCATCATTACTCGAGAAAGTGTGGGGATCACCAACTGTCCTGCTGCCAAAAACTCCTTTCATTCGAGGATTAAAGAAGTGGAAGTGCTCAGGATAATTTCTTGTCTGATTCTCTGGCTGCGCAGGCGCGCTGATCATGGGATGAATTCTAGCCACGGGTTGGTGCTCAGACCAAGGAGTCTGAATACACTGCCCCTGCGGTCTATACTCTTGAAGAGCATTAGGGTGATTCTGGGGGATACTTTGATTAACGCCTGGAGGATTGATGGCACGGCTACTGGCTTGGTTGATGATGGGAAGTGGCTCGCCCCATGCTAACCCGCGGAACTTATGGTGGCGAGGAGACTCGACATTCAGGCTTGGATCAGTCCCGCCTTGGTTTTCTTGATTCTGAGCTGCATTGTGTTCTCTCACCCTTTTTCTGTACTTCTGAAGATGACTCGAAACATTTGCTTTAGTGAGTCCCTCTACGTTCATAATTTCCAGTATATGTTGCGGCCGTGCCAAATCGATTCCTACCTGTTGAACTGCATTAACAAACATACGATGCAGCTCGGGAGACCAACTCATCTTCTTTCTCCAGTTGCTTGGAACAAAATTGAAGGCTTGATGCTTGTTCTCATGGTCGTGCAATTGCTTCCTTACCACGTGCTGCCATATGTTTTGAAGCATCTGAACCCTAACTGGTTTCGTTACGACGTCTTGGGCCCCATTTAAGACAGCCTTCATTATGGCTTGCTGATCATCGCTTGCCGATATTACGAGGACTGGCATGTTTAATTTAGAATTGATGACTTCCAAGAGAGTGAAAACATCCATGTCAATCCCTACCATGGCGGTGAGGACGATATCAAACTGGTCACCACTCCTCCTTAATATCTCTAAGGCCTCTGTCGCCTTTGCTTGAGCTACAACCTTATACCGGCATTTTCTCAATATGGTAACAAGGATTGACAGAGAGACTGGATTACCGTCAATGGCCATGACCAGTAGACCCTCAGGGTAAGGAACTTCATTAGCTTCGACCAGGGTTGAACATGCGCCCGTTTCCCTAATGCTCGACATATTTCTGGATCTAGGACTGCCGACTCGAGACCGCCTCAGGATGTCTTCTTGGACTTGAGGGATCACGGGATCGTCGATGGTTTCTCGTAACAGGCTTTGAAAGCCGATGCTTTGATGGTGAAGGTTTTGAATTCCTCTCCCACGAGAACTCCTTCCTCTCTATCTTTCTCCTGCGAGTTCTTGCGAATGAACTCTCACTATCAAATGAGGACAAGTTCTCTCTCTGGCAATAGCAACGACTTCCCTCTTCACGGGCAGTGCTATTAGATTTTTCGAGGGAGAAAATCTGATATTCAGCTTTTGATCAAAGGGGAAATCCTTGTTTCTCGCTCAGTTCGTCTTCCTTTTTTCTTTTCGTGGTAGAGGGCCCTTGTCAAGATCTCCACCGTCGATTTACTGGCGGGTCCTCCAATAAAGACGAGTCGTATCTCCTTTTCTGCCGAAAATTTCTTTGTCTCCCACTCAGCTCGTTTTTTATTCTTTCTTTTTCAAAGTGGTGGCAGCCCGTCCAACTTTTCTGCAGAGACGTCGGGTCTGCTCAGCTTGAGGTTGCCGCTTGACTGGAATTCGAGCCAGCGGGGGTGTTGCCGACAGAGAATGGTAGATAGAAAAAACTCGACCAATAAGGACTGCCTTGTGAAATCATTATTTAAATTGAAGCAGATTATCACCTTCGCATTCCGATCATCTGCCTCGCCTCTCTCCTCCTTTCTTTCGTGATCTGCTTTCAAAAATGGCCAATTCTCCTAACCATACCTTCTCCGCCGAAATCCTGGCTGGGTGGGAGAGACTCTACAATCTTCTTGGTAGAGGTTACGCTCATATAGCCCAAAACTCTACCGTTGAGGCTGAAATCCTCGGTTTATTCAGGACCCTAGACGCTGCTTCTGTTGAGGGTACCCAACTGGGGAGGGAGTATCGGAACTTCCCGACCCTCTTCATTAATTTTCTGGCTGCCTATAACCGCGCTTATGAGACGGTCATTGTGACTGCCGTCGTGAAAGCTCGTTACCGAGACCGGCACGAGCGTCTGGAAATAGTCACATTTATGGCTGATAATCACAAGAAAGCCTTCAAGTTTGCCAATGATCAGCTTTCGTGGCTAGTTCGTGAGAGGGGAAAGTTGGTGGACCGTCTGGCCTTGGTCCGAACTTACGCCGAACAGGAGCCGAGCAATATTATGATGAGGTGCAAATGCGGTTGGCTGCAGGAGAGACTTGATGACATTACGGCAGATATTGCTTTCGAGAGGGCGGCGATTTCGGACTTGGAGTTTGCTGTCGAGCATTACGAGGCCAGTATGGCCCAGGCTAAGGAGAAGCGCGATCGCCTCTTCTTTAGGCTCGCGGAGCTTGATCCTGAGAACGCCCGGTGCACCCGGAGCATCAACTGTTTGGAGAGTCAGTTGAGCTCCTTCGTAATGGTTATCAGGGCTCAGTTTGGCTTTACTTTTCCTCCCCAGTGAGCTGTTGTAATGCTCTTTGATGAATGGAATGAAAGAAAAGCTTCACATGTTTTTTTTTTTGTTTAATTTTCCTGCTATCGTTTCTTCCGCATAGCATAACAGAACGATTTGAGGTACCGAAGATGTCGAGGCTTAATGTTTTTCTTGATGTTCTTGTTTAATTGCTCCAGACGATGATATCGAGAACATTGATGAAGGGTTCGGCGGTGGCCCCCACTATCCATCTTGAGATCACAAACAATAACACTATGACAACTCGATCAGTGCGCTGGTAATAAATCCGGCCACCTGTTGTATGCCCACTTTTATCCATATTTTATTTCTTTCGGCGTCCACTTGCTCGTGTCGGTCGCCTGTAGCGTCGGGAGAAATTCCTGTGGGCCACGTTCATTAATAGAACCTCGGTCCTCTAAAGCCCTCCGCATGTTTCGGATAAGAGGAAATTTTAAGATCGGTCTCTGGTTGATTTAATCAGGTAAAGGTATTTGTTTCATGGGTTCTGATTATATAATCCATATTGTCTTTCAAAAGACGCGGGATCCTCTGCAATACATTAAATATGCCCCCGTGTTTAATCAGTATAAATCCACCGTCATATCAGAATACACTGCCCATACAAGTTTACGGATTGACATAACTCTGTCTGTCAAAGATGGACAGTGTTCGTTTGCCCCCCGGAATTAACGGTTGAACCTCGGTGTTTTTCGTCTTTTGGTATTTCTGGAGATGATTCTTGATATATTTTGAACTTAATTTTTACACCCGTCTAGGGTATCTAGGATCTCCCTGCAAAAGAAAATGATATAATTAGTATGCGACACAAGGAATGTCGGTCCATGACTCCTATATTAGTCCAATTTGATTTTTTTTATTTTTATGAGAAATCAGAAAAAAAAAATTCCCTTAGGAAGAAATGGGTTAATACAGAATTTTTTTGCAGATTTATTACTCTTTTTTTATTATTTTTTTTAAGGAATGTGACAAAATCTCTTGACGTTTACTAAAATTTTTGAAGGAATTTCCTTTTTATCGGAATAAATTTTCAGAGGTAAATTTGTCAGGAAAATTTTATTTTTATTGAAGCAGGAAAGACATGACAGAAATCCTTTATTGGTTAACAAAATTCCCCCGAGACATTAGTCTAATTTTATTTAGAGAAAATTTTCTTAGAAAAACATGAGCAAATTTCTCGAAAAGAATTTTTGTTGCAAGTTTTTATAATTTGAAAGAATGTGATAAAATCACTTGATGTTTACCAAAGTTTTTTTTTTGAAGGAATTTTTCTTTTATCGAAATAAAATTTTAGAGGAAAATTTCTCAGGAAAATTTCATTTTTATTGAAGCAAGAAAAACATGACAAAAATTTCTTATTGGTCAATACAATTCCCCCGAGACATTAGTCTAATTTTATTTAGAGAAAATTTTCTTAAAAAACATGAGCGAATTTCTCGAGAAGAATTTTCTTGCAAGTTTTTATAATTTGAAAAATGTGATAAAATCACTTGATGTCTACTAGAGTTTTTTTTTTTGAGGGAATTTTTCTTTTTATTGAAATAAATTTTCAGAGGAAAATTTTTTCAGGAAAATTTCATTTTTATTGAAGCAATAAAAACATGAAAAAAATCCCTTATTGGTTAATAAAATTCCCATGAAGGGATTTTTCACATCATTTTTTCAAAATTTTTTTAAAAGAAATGAGGGACAAATTTAATTTTTATTTTCTTTTAAAAGAATGGTCGTAATATCAAGCTCAAAAACTGACTAACACCTAGCATGAACCGACCGAAAATAAATACAAGATAAAATTAGAGAACTTACTTTTACCTTGGAGAAATGCAAATCACATAGTCATGCGCATGACTCAAGTGAGGAGTGAACTCTAGAAAATAAAAGAAGGAGAGACAGGGTATGGACCTAAAAGGCCCCCACTATCTGAATTGACAACCTTACCCTCCGCGCAATCAGATCACAATGGGAAGAATTGTCAATTCAGATAATGAGCGGGATAAAATATGGTCAACCCGAGCGCAATCGACGCAAGAGCTTTGCATATTCGATCCCTATCTATGGTTTTCTAGGAAGAATTTCGCGACTTGGGTTTAGACGCTTGTGTGTGCAGGTGTCGTGATCCTCAGAGTATGCAAGACATGCACAACAATTGATATCAAAACAGCGCTTCTAAAAATGTGCGAAATTAAACAAATAAACCCAACACCGAGCCTGCAAAACAAAGGGGTTAGCCAAACACTCCGCCCCTTATAACTCCCATCCTGCAAAAACATATAACACCTATAGAATGAGTCCCAAACAAGATCGCCAGAAGCGAGATATCCATGAAATTTTCATTGGCCTAAGTCCACTAAGACTTTTAAAATTTCGAAAAAATTCAAGTATTCCAATTGGTATCTTTTTTTCGAAAATTTAAAAATTCCTTCCCCAGCGGAGTCGCCAGTCTGTCGCGACCCTCTAAAAAAAAATTTTAAATTTTAAAAGGGGTTAACGGATTATTAGGTTAATTAGATTTGACTAACCTAACGCGGACCCTCCCAAGCCCTACCGAATCGCAACTTTGGTTTTTGTTTAAATGATTTTGAAATTTGGAGTCGCCACTAATCGTTCTTGGTAGGTCGATTAGAAACCTAAATAAATTAGCGGGAGAACTAATTTATTCCTGCGAACCAGAGATTAGGAGCTCGGGGACTTGGTTACACTAGTTAATTAAAACTAATGCCCTTTCGGTACCTTAATTTCATGGATATCCTAATCCGGCAACTCAGGCTTGGTTTATTCCTAAAGCTCTAGTAGGGTATTCTCTTTTGTGTTTTCACTTTTTTAAATAGGATGCATGGATGGTATATATTTTTATTTGTTATATTTTTTTAAGTGTTAAAGATTCCCTGAAGCCGAAAGAGAGAGTGTGTTAACGACTTCTGTGCAGTATTACGACCTACTCATCTTTTGGGTCTGATGATTCAAAAATTAAATTATAGGAAGTACATGACAGTGAATAAACACCTCCAATGGGAGGCCTAGCATTGGCTTGGCTCTTCCCTTTGGGATTTAAGGTACAGGTATTTAAGTTGCAAGTATTTAAACTACTGTAAGTAAAAACCTCCAATGGGAGGCTAAGCATTGGCTTGGCTCTTCCCTTTGGGATTTAAGGTACAGGTATTTAAGTTGCAGGTATTTAACTACTGTAAGTAAAAACCTCCAATGGGAGGCTAAGCATTGGCTTGGCTCTTCCCTTTGGGATTTAAGGTACAGGTATTTAAGTTGCAGGTATTTAACTACTGTAAGTAAAAACCTCCAATGGGAGGCTAAGCATTGGCTTGGCTCTTCCCTTTGGGATTTAAGGTGCAGGTATTTAACTACTGTAAGTAAAAACCTCCAATGGGAGGCTAAGCATTGGCTTGGCTCTTCCCTTTGGGATTTAAGGTGCAGGTATTTAACTACTGTAAGTAAAAACCTCCAATGGGAGGCTAAGCATTGGCTTGGCTCTTCCCTTTGGGATTTATGGTGCAGGTATTTAAATTGCGGATGGACTTTGTCCTCTCCATTTTGGGGTATGAATTTTTTAAAATGAAATACAACGAATTGATTCAACAATTTGAAATTTGTGCGCGCTTGAGGACTCCTCCAAGCCGATTTTGTGCTTCCATAGGATTGACCATTGATATAGAGCTGCGGCTTCCTAACATAAAATAGAGTGAAGTGTCAGTATACAAAATATGTGCTAATCTGCACCTAAAACCAGAAGAGTGGAAAGAGTACTTATCTCCCATTTTTTTGGGAGGGATTTCTATAATTGATTTTCGCTCTCTATGTTCCCAATATAGAGAGTTTCTTTTGAATTAAGAGGGACTTTTAGTCACAGATCAGTTGAGAAATCGGTGGACAGCTTAGGAGCTTGTCTGGGCCGATTTTTGCATATCTACGAGATTTTTGCTGTTGACGTAGAGATATCCTTCTCCTGACATAAAATATGGAAAAAAAAAAGAGGAGATGGAGAAAGTGTATACAATTTGTGCTAATTTGCAAGTAAAACCATAAACAAATGAATAAATAAAAACACTTAGCTCGAATTTGCTTGCTCGTTGACGAGGATGAACTCTTGATTTATATTGATCGATGAAGGAATTTGTGATGATAATCCCTAGCTTTGAACTCCCATCATCTTCAAAATTCTCTCTCTTTTGGTATTTTCTTTCTCTCAAATTTTTCTTCAATCTCCCAAAACTCTCTCAAACATCCAAAATTTTCTCTCAAAAAAAAATCCTCCCAAACACTTCAAATTTTCTCTCTCAAGAATCCTCTTTCAAGCTCATTTCTTCCTCCTTTTATAACCTACTCATCTATCTCCCATTCTAATTTTTCCACTAACTCTATCTCCCATTCTAATTTCTCCACTAACTCTTCTTCATTTTCATCTTCCATTCTCCATCTCTATCTCACATTCTAATCTCTCCACTAACTCTTCTTCATCTTCATCTTCCCTTCTCCATATTTATCTCCCATTCTAATTTCTCCACTAACTCTTCTTAATCTCCATCTTCTCTTCTCTATTCTTATCTTCCATTCTAATTTCTCTACTAACTCTTCTTCATCTCCATCTTCCCTTCTCTATTCTTATCTTATTTTCTCCATCCATTCTTCTCCAACTTCTCTTCTTCATCTCCTCTTCTTCATCTTCCCTTCTCTATTCTAATTTATCCACTAACTCTTCTTTTTATTATTTGTAAAATAATCCTTCAAGAGTTAGGTATTTGCACTCTAGTCCTTGAATTTTAAGGATTTACAATTCAGTCCCTGAAAAAATATATTTCTTTAAGTCCAAATCTCCTCACAATTTTTGACACACCAAAATTTACCACATGTCAAATTTAAGCTCATTTCTTATCGCTGAAAATAATGCATAATTTAATTAAAGCCCTTTTGCAAAATTAAGTCATTCTGGGTATAATTGGGCCAAGATGAAAATTTAAAATATTAAAAGACAATGTCACAACTCATAAAAAGTGAAAGTTAAAAATAAGTTGACTCAAATTAAATTTTTTTTAGGCCCGATTCGAGATTATACTCGTGAAGGAACACGTGACTCGAATTGAATTTTTCTGAATTTGCGATGGCCAATATGAAAATAGATTTAAAATAAAAATATTAACTATCTTTGTGTATTTTTTGGCCTCAAATGTTATTTTTCCAAAATTTTCAAATATTTTTGTATTTTTTTTTAAAAAAAATTAAAATATATATAATATGAAAAATTATTTTTTGGTCAAAATTCGTTCCCTAGGCTTGGCTAAGGTTCCCAAAGTTGATTTTTCAATTTTATGAATTTTTATGGATTTTCTATTAATTTTCGAAAATAAATAAATAAAAAATACGTAAAAATACTGAAAATATGAAAAATCATTTTTTGGTCAAAATTGGTTCCCTAGGCTTGGCTAAGGTCCCCAAAGTTGATTTTTCAATTTTATGAATTTTTATGGATTTTTTATTACTTTAGCAATTGAAAAAATGATTAAAAATCAGGTGTCAACAGCTTGGACGGCTGAGGAAGGTAGATCGAGACCAAACAGGTGCGGATCTGGGGCTTGGGCACGCACGCGTCGCGAATGGAGTCGCGGCTATGGCGCGCGATGCGAGTTGGACGGAGGAAGCGAGTGATGTATGACGGCGACGAGGGAAGGTTGGCTCGACGACGAAGTGCTGGCCGACGGTGGAGCTGCGATGATCGGACGACAAGAGGAGACAACGACGACGAGCTGGGAATATGGTGGCGTCTGGAGTTCGATCGACGGGAGGAGCAGAAGGAGAAATGAAGAAGAAGAAGAAAAGGAAGAAGAAGAAGAAGCGTGCGCAGGAAAGGGGGAGGGATGTTCTCGGGTAGAGGGGGGGAGAGGAAAGAGGAAGAGAGAGAGAGAGAGTGGGAAAAATATAAAAAAAAAGAGGGAAAGTTGAGTGGGGGGAAAAATAAAATAAAGGAAAGATGGTAGTGGGATGGTGGGTGGCGTGGGGGAGAGTGAGGGTGAGGAGAGAGAGAGAGAATATTAAAAAAAAAATATGGGATGTTACAACTCTCTCTACCTTAGGAAATTTCGTCCTCGAAATTAAACTGCTGTTACATTTCTTCTAAAAGAAAAGGATTACATTTCTTCAAAAAGAAAAGGATGCAGTTCCTTCATGACTTCCTCGATTTCCCAAGTTGCTCCTTCTTTTCCGTGGTTTTGCCAAACTACCTTGACCAATGGAATCGTCCTGCGCCGAAGTACTTGCTCCTTCCTGTCTATGATCCTCACTGGGCGCTCCACGTATGATACTCGCTCATCTAACTCGATCTCCTCGAAACTTAGCACATGGGCTGGGTCAGGCTCATATTTCCTCAACATCGACACATGGAAGACGTTGTGCACTTGAGACAGCTTCGGTGGCAACGCCAAACGATATGCTAAGGTTCCAATCCGCTCCAAAATTTCAAATGGCCCTACATACCTCGGGCTCAATTTCCCCTTTTTGCCAAAACGAGACGTTCCTCTCATAGGCGACACCTTCAAGAACACGTGATCGCCTACTTGGAACTCCAATGGTCTTCGTCTCCTATCAGCATAACTTTTCTGACGACTCTGCGCTGTCTTGAGTCTATCTCTTATAACCTTGACAGCTTCCACTGACTGCTGTACCAACTCAGGACCAGTAATCTTCCTTTCGCCCACATCATCCCAACATATAGGAGTTCTACAAGCTCTGCCATAAAGTGCTTCGAATGGTGCCATTCTGATACTCTGCTGGTAACTGTTGTTGTAGGCAAACTCAACCAGATGTAACTGCTCCTCCCAGCTACCTTTAAAGTCCAAGACACAGGATCGCAACATGTCTTCAAGCGTCTGAATTGTCCTCTCAGACTGACCATCTGTCTGCGGATGATAAGCAGTACTGAACTGCAGCTTCGTTCCCAACGCATTCTGTAGGCTTTTCCAAAACGTGGCAGTGAACTTAGGGTCACGATCCGAAGTGATCGTCACCGGCACTCCATGCAGTCTCACTACGTGTCTCACATAAAGTTCGGCATATCTGTCCAAAGCAAAATCCTTCCTCACTGGAATAAAGTGTGCTGACTTCGTCAGTCTGTCAACCACAACCCAGATTGAATCATGTCCTTTCTGACTTCTTGGCAATCCCATTACAAAGTCCATCGTGATATGCTCCCATTTCCACTCTGGAATCTCCAAGGGCTGCAGCAATCCTCCAGGCTTACAATGTTGAGCCTTGACCTGCTAGCAAGTCAAACACTTAGCCACATGCTTGGCTATGTCAGCTTTCATCCCATTCCACCAGTAATGTTGCTTCAAATTCTGGTACATCTTCGTGCTACCAGGATGAATGCTATAACTGCTACGGTGTGCTCCCGATAAAATTTCTTCCCTTAGATCTTCATCTGCAGGTACGCACAGTCGTCCTCGAAACCGAAGTATCCCATCCTCAGTTACTTGAAAGTCAGCTCTCCTCTTGGCCGAGTCTTCCTGCAGGATCTTTTGGATTACAGGGTCTGTCGATTGCAAGGCCTTAATCCTAGCCTGCACTTCTGGCTCAATCCTCAATGTAGCCATGAGACTTGACAGATGACTCACTTCCAATTTAAAATCTGAGTCTCGTACTTCCTCCAATAGACGCCATTCATGGACCATCATTTGAGCAATTGCAGACTTCCTACTCAGAGCATCTGCAACTTTATTCGCCTTACCAGGATGGTACAAGATCTCACAATCATAATCCTTCAGAAGCTCCATCCAACGTCGCTGCCTCATATTCAACTCCTTCTGCGAGAACAGATACTTGAGGCTCTGGTGGTCCGTATACACCTGAAATTTTTCTCCAATCAGGTAATGCCTCCAAATCTTCAATGCAAAAACAATTGCAGCTAGCTCCAAATCATGTGTCGGATAATTCAACTCATGAGGCCTCAACTGGCGAGATGCATACGCCACTACCTTCCCATGTTGCATCAGAACGCAACCCAAGCCTTTGAATGACGCATCACTGTAGATCTCAAAACCTCCGGAACCAGACGGAATCGTCAAAATAGGAGCAGTAGTTAGTCTATGCTTAAGCTCTTGAAAACTACTCTCGCACTTGTCTGTCCATTCGAACTTCTCTCCTTTCTTCAATAGACGCGTCAGAGGCATAGTTATCGCCGAAAATCTCTCCACGAAGCGCCTATAATAGCCTGCCAAACCCAAAAAGCTCCGTACTTCTGTCACTGTCACAGGCCTCGGCCAATCCATGACCGCTTCAATCTTCGATGGATCCACAGCAATCCCTTCACCAGACACCACGTGGCCTAGGAACGCCACACGAGCTAACCAAAATTCGCATTTACTGAACTTGGCGTGCAACTGGTGCGCTCTGAGGGTTTCCAAAACTACCCTCAAGTGCTCCTCATGATCCTCTGGACTCCTCGAGTACACCAGGATATCATCTATGAACACAATGACGAATTTATCCAAAAACTCCCTGAATATTCTGTTCATCAAGTCCATGAAAGCGGCAGGAGCATTCGTCAAGCCAAACGGCATCACAGTAAATTCATAGTGTCCATACCGCGTCCTAAATGCTGTCTTCGGTATATCTTCCCTTTTTATCCTCAACTGGTGGTATCCCGTCCGTAAATCAATCTTAGAAAATACTGAAGCTCCTTGCAACTGGTCAAACAAATCGTCAATCCTCGGCAGTGGGTACTTGTTCTTAATTGTCACTTGATTCAATTGTCGATAATCAATGCACAATCTTAGCGACCCATCTTTCTTTCTGACAAACAAGACAGGTGCTCCCCATGGCGATACACTGGGGCGGATAAATCCTTTATCCAGTAACTCTTGCATCTGCACTTTAAGCTCTTTAAGTTCCGATAATGCCATTCTGTACGGTGCCTTAGAAATTGGCTCTGTCCCAGGGGCCAACTCTACCACAAATTCAATTTCTCTCTCCGGTGGTAACCCTAGTAACTCTTGGGGAAAAACATCTGGAAACTCTTGCACCACAGCAATATCTTCCAACTTAGATTCTTCAACAGACGCATCTACTACAGTTGCCAGATAACCTTGGCAGCCATTCTCCAACAGGCGAGTCGTCTCTAGCGACGAAATCACTACAGTTGAGGTACCTCCTCTATTACCCACAAATTCAAAGTTAGTCCCGTCCGGCGAACTAAATTGAATCGTCTTACGGTAACAGTCTACTGTGGCTCTTTGCCTTATCAGCCAATCCATTCCAACAATCAGGTCAAAGTCAAACATCTCCAGCACAATCAAATCTATCTTATCCTCGTGGCCATTTATAACTAGCTTACAGTCAGGGCAACCTACTGCAGTCACTACGCTATCTTTTAAAGGCGTAGAAATCTTAAATACGGTACCCAATAATTTTGGACTCAACCCAGCAAGTTTAACAAATTGTTCAGCCACAAACGAATGGGTAGCACCAGGATCAAATAGAGCATATGCTACTTGATCATGTAAGAGGACCGTACCTGTGACGGTCGGCGAATCCTTCGCCTCATCTCGAGTGACAGCAAACACTCGTCCTTGCGCCTGAGGTCGGTTCTGAAAATTCTGCTGCACATTCGCTCCAGACTGTCCTCCATACTGCGGCCTGACTTGCTGTCTCTAGGGGCAGTCTCGCACATGGTGACCAGGCTGGCCACATCCAAAACAAGCTCCGCTGCGGAACTGACACTGACCAGGTCCGTGCTTCTTTCGGCAAAGGCGGCAGACATCTCCTCGGTTAGGCACCGGCTTACTGATGCCACCCTTCCGATTTGGCGGGATATGATGCTTTCCTCCAAACATCGGCCTCTTCCCAAATCGATTGTCATTCCGGCCTGAGGGCACAAACCGCGATCCAGATGCGATAGTCCTTTCTGCTAGATCACGCTCCACCATTTGGGCCCTTTCATACAGCTCATTATAATCTTTCAGATTCAGCGGTACCAGCACACTTCTCAGCTCAGGTTTCAGCCCATCTGTAAACCTCCTGGCCTTATCCACTGGGTCTTCTACCATCCTTGGTGCATATTTAGACAACTCAGCAAATTTGGCCTCATACTGGTCTACTGACAGGTGGTTCTGGCGCAAGCGAAGGAACTCAGCCATCTTCTGTTCCCTTGCAGTATCCGAGAAGTACTTGTTGTTGAAGGCTTCCACGAAAGCACCCCAAGCCTGGGCCGTACCCTCGGGAAAGATTCTGTCCTTAGACGTCCTCCACCAAGTACTTGCGTTCCCCTGCAGCTGATAGATGGCCAAAGTGACCTTATCCTCTTCCGAACACCTCAGCAAGGCGAATGTCTTCTCCAGTTCCTCGATCCACGAGATAGCAGTCTCGGGATCTCCATTTCCTGAGAACTTGGGAGGCTTCAGCTTCAAAAACTGCTCCACCAACTTCTGAGTCTGATGTCCATTATTTCCATTCCCAGCTGGTCCATCTCCTTGTGGGGCCTCAGCGGCTGCAGCTGCCTGATTCCTCATCTGCTGACCCATCAAATCACCCAACGCTCCCAATGCTTGTAGTATCCCATCGATCCTCGGATCCTCTCTGGCAGGCCTACCTCGAGGTGCTCTCCCACTTTGGTTGCTCATTTCGCAGGAACGTACGGGGTCCTGCCCACCCCAATAGCAACCAACTGTGAGAAGGCAGCTCGAAAACTCAGATAAAAAAAAAATAGCAGTCACATGCATTAATTTACGATCCTACTAATTATCCCAGTTCCCATCGCTCCTTATCACTCCAGGCCACGACCAAATGGTTCAGGCTGACCTTGCTCTGATACCACTCTTGGGCGGGGTTGTCACGCCCCGATCCCCGGGGCCCGCGGCAACCCTACCAAAACGCCTCAAGTCGAAAAGGATAGCGTCCCAGGCACGCTAACGACCAAATAATAATTTTTCTACGCATGCAGAAACGTACAAACTCCCCGTACAATCAATAACAACCGGGATAAAATAGTAGGATAAAAGATCACTCAATAAAAATCAGTTTAACAAAATCCAAACCAGTTTAACACACGATAAACATTCAAAAGGGCTGATACTCTTCAACCCTACGGAAGCTACAGTAAATATAGCCCCACTCTTCGGGGCGGCTTCCTAAAACCGACAAAAAGTCATAAGGTCAGGCAGGGTTAACTTCGTATCTACTCCCAAAAGAGAGACCTACTACGCCCTCGTCTTCCTCAATGCTTCGGACCTGAAAAAGTTGTCAACGACGTGGAATGAGATAAAAATCTCAATGAGTCGGCGCCTAAGCCCGGCTAGGGCGCTGATTCGCTCAGGCATCCTATGCAATAAAATATTCCAACAGTACCAAAATCAACCACATGCAAGCTTACCACGCCTTGGATCACACATATGCAAGACTCGGCTCCTCACATAAATTAATCAATCAAGGCGAACAATCAGAATCCCACCGTAACTTGCACACGTAACGCTCCACACGGATTCCAATTTATTAACAACCATTGGGCTCGGCTCACACGACTGGTGTGGCCCGACACTACGACTGGCAGTGTCCACACTACGACTGGCAGTGTCTACTGGCATGACCAGGCTTCGTTCCTTTTCCCTTCGGCAACGGCGTCTGATAATCCGTAAGATTCGTACGACTGGCACGACACGGCAATATCAGGAATCCCATAAGGGCTTCGGCCCATCACAAGCTGCGACCGGCGTCCGATAGTCCGTAAGATTCGTACGACTGGCACGACACGTTACTATCAGGAATAACCGTACGACTGGCACGGACCGTACGACTGGCACGGATTTTTAAGCCCATCATATGACCACACGAGCACGCAATCCAACCAATCCAGTTTTATCTCTGCATTTAGTCCAATGCATCCACACTCGAGCGTGCTCCAAAAATCGGCCACAGGCCATTTTCATGCTCAAATATCAATTTAATTCCACATACGGTCATATGATGCATGCATTTATCCACCAGACTTTGCATTTATAATTGGGTGATCAACCCTCATACAGTCAATCATAGACCAAACAGAACATTCAACAGTCAGGCGTTGATCACCACACCAAGCAGTTGATAATAATTCAATAACATGAGCTTGGATAATTAAATTATCCACAAGCGCCTAATCCGCCAATCGATCAATCAATCAAACATTTCGTCGGTCACTCGGCTCTAGCCAATCACTTGCTCGCAGTCACACAATTCAGTCTACTCATCAACTAGCCACAGTTCACCTAACTAATCAGTCTAACTTATTTAATTGTGGTCATTTAACTTAACCCAATCTCTAACTAATCCGACCACAATTATTGTACCTAAACACCCTAATTGACTAATTATTCTAGTCCCGAACGCAATTAACGACCTAACCGAGAGTTAGAGGCAAACTCACAATTTTTCCAGCGATCCGGCGACGACGACAACGGTGGTACTGTTCACCGGAGTTACTGTTCACGCCGGCTACTGTTCACAGAAGTACTGTTCACGTCGGAATTACTGTTCACCGGAGTTACTGTTCACGAGGTACTGTTCACGCCGGTTACTGTTCACGCTGGGTACTGTTCCGGCGAACGGCGGCGACGACGAATCCGACGACGGTGACGCAACGAGCACAACGAGTTCGTGGTTGGACGGCGAAAAGGAAAAACTTGAGAGGAAACTAGGCCGAGTTGAGGCGACGGCGGTCGACGAGCGGCGGCGGACGGTGGAAGGCTCTGGCGAGCGGCTTGGACGGCTGAGGAAGGTAGATCGAGACCAAACAGGTGCGGATCTGGGGCTTGGGCACGCACGCGTCGCGAATGGAGTCGCGGCTATGGCGCGCGATGCGAGTTGGACGGAGGAAGCGAGTGATGTATGACGGCGACGAGGGAAGGTTGGCTCGACGACGAAGTGCTGGCCGACGGTGGAGCTGCGATGATCGGACGACAAGAGGAGACAACGACGACGAGCTGGGAATATGGTGGCGTCTGGAATTCGATCGACGGGAGGAGCAGAAGGAGAAATGAAGAAGAAGAAGAAAAGGAAGAAGAAGAAGAAGCGTGCGCAGGAAAGGGGGAGGGATGTTCTCGGGTAGAGGGGGGGAGAGGAAAGAGGAAGAGAGAGAGAGAGAGTGGGAAAAATATAAAAAAAAGAGGGAAAGTTGAGTGGGGGGAAAAATAAAATAAAGGAAAGATGGTAGTGGGATGGTGGGTGGCGTGGGGGAGAGTGAGGGTGAGGAGAGAGAGAGAGAATATTAAAAAAAAAATATGGGATGTTACAGCGGCAAAGTCTGAACCACCCCATACTGACGGGCCACTCGAATGGGGTAATACTCAGTCGCTCCTGTAAACCCGAGCAATGGAATCGGTTTAGCTCCACCGCTCGCAAGCCGAGCTTTCTCTACCTGGAACCAACTAGCTTGCCAGCGGAGACCCTTCGGATTTGGATTCGCTAAAAGTTCTAGCCATTCCGAAAAATGATAATCGGGGATTTCATCTTGCTTATTCTTGAAAACCACAATAAGATGTGAACAATTTCTTATTTTTTCAACTGAAACAAGTTTTTTGCAAGGCTTGATGTGTGATAAAAACCATATCAGTAAAAGGTCAGCCGAGGATTGCAAAATATTTTCTCTTTCTTGCTTAAATTTAGTGAGGGATATGAAAGTTTCGGCCAAGATAGCATGGACCAAGTTCTTCCCATCACAAATTTGTTGGACGACAAAAGCAATACGAGGATTAAGGAAGTTCTGGAAATATGGAAAAATGACCATTCCAAAGAAGGCTAATAGAAAAATCCTTCCCTTTTGTAAAGGTGGTGCTTCATTAAAACATTTTTTCATGAAAGAAAATGGACAATTTCCACGATTAGCTTTTAGAATTTTACGAACTTCTTCCACTTTAATTCTCAAAAATTCGGCTAACACAATAGCGGGATCTAATTCGATAGGTGGACTAATCAACTCCGTGTCCAAGGGTTTTCCAACAAGCATGCTATATTCCTCCAAAGTAGGGGTGAGCTCGTGCTTACCTAGGATAAATGTGGAGGTGTCAAGACTCCAGCAATGAGCCAATGCACGCACGATACCAGAACGAGTTCGAATATCCAAAATTGGCAGCAGCCGTCCCACTCTGACATCCACATACCCACGAGCTGCGACATCCAATCGAGTCAACCACTCCCTCAAATCTTCCTTTGGTGACATGATGATCCGGATACTCTTGCTTCCCATCATCATAGACAAAGACTCGACAATCCTAACGCCATGGACCGACCCGAAAATAATGATAAACAAATGAATAAATTACGAGACAAAATTAGGGATTTACCATGAAAAACGATGATTACAACCACATGTACATGAATGCAAGTTAATTAATTAACGACATTTTCAAAGTGAAATTCTGGAAACAAACCGTACCAATGGGACTTGGTCGGGTCTAGCTCCCAGAATTCCGGCCATGGTCAAGATTCTACCCGTGCCATTAAGGTATGGCCAGGGGAGAAATCTCCAACACGAAAAAGTTCGGGATCGGGGACGGGGTCGACCGTACCTCGGGGGTGAGGTCGGGTGGATTCCCGCGCGATACCATCCTAATTACTAGCGATCTGGGTCTGATCGCGGTGAAAATGCAATGCAATAGACATGTAAACACATGGCATATTATCCAGATCAGAAATAAAATCAAACTATATTACCCTGCAAATAATAGTTTAAATGTATCTTGCAATAACATATAACACCTAAGTGATCAATGGAATAAAACCAGTCAAGAGAACACTCAACACAAGAATTTGGTCTAAGTCCTCTTGGAATACAACGAAATCTCCAAAAATTCTTAGTCAATCATTAAGCCCAATTTCAAAAATTTCTAGTATTCAATTCCCCAGCGGAGTCGCCAAGCTGTCGCGACCTAAAAAATTATAGAATTCTCAGGTTAATGGACTACTAGATTAATTAAATGAATTAACTAACCTAGCCCGAGCTCTCCCAAGCTCTACCAATTCGCAACTTAGGTTTATGTTCAAATGATTTAAATTTGGAGCCCCCACTAATCTTTTTTGGTAGGTAGATTAGAAAACCCAAATAAAGTATTGGGAGAATACTTCATTTTCTGCTAACCAGAGGTTCAAATTCGGGAACTTGATTATGTTAATCTTTCAATTAACACCCTTTCGGTACCATTCTTGTGAAAAATTTTCTTGAACTGGCAAATTCAATGGATTTCTTTGAAAACCAAGGTGCAATTTATTTTTTTGGGATTTTCTTGAAATAATGAATGCAATGCGAATGCAACTACATGAGTGCAATTATGACATGAAACTATATGATGTTATGCATTCTAAACTATATGACAAACATGATGTCTAAGAAAATTAAGCTAAATGCATGAAAAATATGAATTCTAATGATATGCAAAGTAACATGAATGAAAAAAAAAATACATGCTAATTTTCAAAAAATGTGACATTATATGAGTTTAATGCACACAAAACATGAGTTAAAAATTTTAAAAAAATCATGACATGCAAGGAATGCAAATCTACCCATTGACATGAATAACATGGTAAATATGCATGAATGAAAAAAATGACATGGTAAATATGCATGATCTATCGTATATGAAATGCGCATGAATGACATTTTTTTTGGTATTTTCGGATTAAATAAAAGACAAAAATAAAAGATGGTCCAAAAGTTGATAACAATTAATATAAATTAAGAAATTGATCACTCAAAGTCTAATTTTATATTAAAATGTATCTTGACATTTAATTCCATTTTTAGACCATGATTTGATGCTTTTTTTATTTTATTTTTTTAAAGAGTCAAATAAAAGTATAATAAACCTTGAGTATGTGATCCGAATTTTTTTTTATGAATTCGCTTCGTACCCAAGGTTTAGGATCGAAAGGGAATTTATTCACGTCGTACCCCGAGAGTGGGGTCAGATGGTGAATTTAAATGAAATTTATCAGTCTGGTCCCAACGTTATGAGATGAGATGGATAATTTCATTTGTGCAGATGACGTCGTACTTCGATGGTGAAGTCGGATGGTCACCCATAATGCACATATCCGAGGGACGAAGGCACAAAGGAGCATGTACCACACTCAAGGAATACTATAAAAATATTTGATTTAGACCATATAAAAGATGAATGAGATTTTCGACCACTAAAGGGTAAGAATCACCGAATTTGAAGGGGAAATGGCCTATCCACGACGGATCTTATCTTTTAAAGTTAGGAAAGGTTATCTTTTAAGATTTTTTGGAAAAAATAATTTAGATAATTATCCAATTTTTAAAGACATATTCAAAATTCCCAATTAGGATAGAAACGTATCCCATATGCTCAGATTTTTAAGAAAATTAAATTCCAATCCAAGATAAAACCAGACCATCCGAGACAATCTAAATAACATGCATAACATCTTCAAGATAAGGTTAGAATTCAAATTTATTTGAAAATCAAGCCATGAAATATAGCAAGCATCCTGAAGTACATCCACGAAACCAACTACATGCTCAATATCCCTACTACACGTGCCAAATTTGAAATATTCTCAAGACATGATTAAGGTTCTGATTATCTCAAATTCAAACCCAACATCTATCAAATATACCCGAAATCCAAAGATATGCCCGATTTCTACAAAATTCACTTCATATTTCAAACATTCAGATTAAGCAATTATAATCCATCAACATTCGACAAATATTCAAGTACTTTTCAGAATATTGTGGACTGGAAAGTTACCTAATTTGAAGCCGAACGAAGACTTAATGAAAAGCTTGTGTAAATCGAGAATCATGCACACCTAGGGGATTCAACGAACGCGAGCTCGTCGTTTCGCCGAGCCTTGATTATGAGAAGAAAACCTTGTATCGGCAAGCAAGACTTTGCACTGAATATCCAACAAAACTTGCTAGAACCAACACCTTTGAAACTGAATTTGCAGTGAAACGGGACCTCAAATCCACGAGAATTTGAGCACGGGACAGCAGCTACGTTAGACTTTAATTTGGGACAAAAACTGAGTTGACTAACCACAAAAACGCAGTTAGATAGTGGGCTAATTGGCGCAGCAACTTGGTACGGTGGGGCTGACTTGGCGAGCTATATCCTTGGGCACTGCAGTGACCGGGATGATGGAGCTACGGCTGCTGGACAACGGCACGGAAGGTTACTGAACTGTGCTCAGCAAGGAAGGCAACGTCGACGGCAATGAGTGGAGGCACATGAACAAGGAGGTGGCGGGGCATACGGAGGAGAGTCTCGACCTCCGGGGAAACTCTCGAACTCCTTAGGCTTCTCTAAGTACGCTCTGAATTTCCTGAGTATCAATTTTTCCACCCCTTGCCGTGTGAGCATGGTGCATTATTTATAGCAAAACAACTAGGGTTTTGTTCAACCAAAGGGCTAATCTTCAGCTTATCTGTTAAAAACATCCTTATCTCTTATTTGAACATAATCAGAACCTTAAGGATTATTTCAAATTGAAAGAATGCAGAACCCCAAACCTTTTATCCTACGTGCATATAGCCATGGACTTGATCAAATTTTCAAATGACATGGAATCGATTTTGCTTCCGCTGCTCGGCCAAATCTCCATTAGAGATGGACTCTCTGAATTTGAAGCAAAGTTGAATCTTGAGATTGCTTGTGGATCAGCAAGTAGTTGGCACAACGTCATCACGGAAAGTCCACAAGAACAAAGGGCTCACGGTGTCACGATTTCTTCCCTGTTCTTCATGGAGAATCTCAATTCTCTCTTTTGGCCGTGCCTTCTGGAGTCTTCAATTTGCCGTGCCTTTTCAATAGTGCCTGCTATGTACGAGAATTTTCAATGAATTGACCTCTTTTGGAACCTGCAGAAAAAGACCAGGCCACTCTTCCTTTCTCTCTTATTGCCGTGTATTGCAATTGTGTGAGTAGCCCCCCAGAAATGATGCACTATGGTCTAAATCATCCATCAAATTAAGTTCAATTCCTTGTCTTTGAAGCAAAAAGTGCAATGCATAAAAAAATGCGATGCAAATAGAAAAACGATGCATGAGGAAATATTTTTTTCGTGAGAATTAATTCTCATTTTTTGTGCAGTATAAATGGAAATTGAAATTAAAATTTAGGTGTCAACACGCTCAAATGGGGGTTTAAATGGGGACGGGAAGCTCGAGTTTGGGGGGACTTTTCGACCCAGAAAAATCGACTGTGATCGGAAAATTGGAGCCATTGAGAGCAAATCGAGACTTGAAAACACTTTAGGGAGGTCGCTATAGTTGAGAGGGAGGGATCGATGTCATTTCCAGAGCTTGTTGGCGTCAAAAAGGTGAGTTCAAACCTCGCGCTTCCTCTCTGTGCTCACATGGCATCGGGAGATTTTGGTCATTATTGATCAAATTTCTTGAGGCATTTTCATCCTCACCCTTCCCTGATTCCGTCTGTGTCTCCATTTTCCATTGATGTCGCACGAAAACCCCGAACCGAGACCTTAACCCTAGCTCACCCTATTGCGAGCTGGTCAGAGTAATTTGGCGATCTAGAGTTCAATCGGAACCCCAGGTAAGTCTCCCGAACTCCCTCTGGTGCTTGCCCGCGAGTTAATTGAATGGTTATGGTCTGTGTTACTTGATTGAATTAGCCATAGCTGAGTCTGTGTTAGCTTCGATTAAACCCTTTTAGCCGGTAGATTTCGTCGTAATTTTACTATGTTGGTTTGGAGTCGATGAGAAATCGATTAGGGTTGGAAGCAGGCTGATCGGAGTCAATTGCACCGTTGGATCGTCACCGGTGAGTCACAGTCGTTCGTTAGTGAATAGTCAAATGAAGAAGACGAAGTCCAGTTTGCTCTCGCTGACTCGGTCAAATCCCACGTGGTGCTAACGTGGCAGGTCACGTCGGAAGCCACGTGAGATTGGCCATTCTAAGTCTTCCTCTGTCGAATATTCACCTTGATCGGATGGTTGGAGATGAACCACGTGTCACGATCTGGAGTTTTCCGAGTATTATGAAATTTTAGCTAATTTTTATATTTACCTTAATCAGACGGTTGGGATTGGTCCAGAAAATAAATCCTGACCATGGGTCTCAGTAATCAGGATGGATGGTCTAGATCTAATCTAAGGTAGATCCAATGACGGGGTTTAGTCTTTCGATCCAAGGGTTTTGGCTTAGCCGTGTGGATGATCCTCGACCATAAGATTAAAATAAGAGAAAATAAAAGAAATAGATTAAAAATCTGAAAATTTTGAAAATTCAAAAAAAATTTCGAAACTACGTCATTTCGCATCAAGCTTAGAATAGTGGGCCCTGGGCTGCGTCTGGGTGTTGGGCCGGTCCATATAATACAAATAACTAAAATTTCAAAAATCGAATTGAAAAGTTTAAAACTTCAGAAAATCAACAAAAAATAAAAAAAAATAGAAAATAAAATTCCAAACGGCGTCGTTCTAGGTTTATGGTTTTAGATCCGGGTATAGGTTATTGGGCCGGGTCAACCCGACCCGGTCCGGAGAAATAAAATAAGATTAAAAATAAATAAAAAATCCAAGGAAAACCAATAAAAATTAGAAAATCAACGAAAAATCTTAAAAAAATCTAGAAAAGTTAAAAACTACGCCATTTCGGTCTTGAAATAAAAAAATTCAAAATTCAAAAATAAAATATAAAACAAAATATTAAATAAAGTAAAATAAGCGAAAAATGTAAAAGTAAAGGGGAAAATCTCAAATAAAAACTTCAAGAAAACATTAGGAAAATAGGGAAAGTTTCAAAAATAATAGGAAAAATCATTCTGAAAATATTTAAAAAATTAGGAAATTCCAAAAAAATCATAAATAAAAATAAAAATACAAATACAAAAAATAAAAATGGCTAGAAAAAGGAAAAATCATAGGAAAATCCTCAAAAAAAATTTAGAAAAATTCCCAAAAAATTTAGAAAATTTCTAAAAATTGTAGAAAAATCCTAAAAAATGCAAACAAATTCAGAAAAATTATGAAAATTAGGGAAAAGTCATATCTTCACATTTTGACCTCCCGAGCTTTAGAAAATTACCATTTTGCCCTTTTGGTCAATTTGACCCAATATTTTCCAAATCACCCCCAAATTTAGTTAGCATTTCCTCTAGGCTTCTGAGACTCCACTAGAATCCTATCCGGTTTACTTTGACTTGATGTGATTTTTTTTCATTGTTTGTGTAATAATTTATTATGGTTGTGATTGATAGGTTAGCCTTCTCACTCGTATGAACCAATTGGATCCTTAGGACTCCCCCATCTAGAAAATACCTGAACCTACCTTACCCAATCTCGTCTGTATGAATTCTTTAGATTAGGAAATCACTCAACTTAGGTACCGAGAGGTCGTCAATAGCAATATTGGCGTAACTAAGTCCCCGAACCCAAATCTCTGGTTTTCGTCGGATCGAACGATTCCTCTCGGTTGCTCGATAGGGTTTCCGATCATACCCCCCAATAAATGATTGGTGGCGACTCCGATGGCATGCACACAGAGCACATGTCACCCGAGCCCACTAAGGTCAATCTCGATTTAAAATTTCCTGACGCGATTTGATATGTGTCTGGGAGGGCCCGAGCTGAGCTCAGATATTCAATGGGCCTAACAATCCATTAACTCCCTCGGGATCCGAAAATCTCGAGTGGGTCGCGACACCGTCTCCAATTAGAATCTTCTCTGAGCGTTTGATAGTTCTTGTTTTGTATATCCTTTTCTTGGAAAAGTACACCTCAAGTGCCAAAACTTATGTACGGCGTGCACTTTAGTGCTAAAACTTTCAAAACGTTCACTTTAAAGCCAAGTTTTTTGAAAGTCATTCACTTCAGTGCTAAGTTTCATCTGAAGCATACGTGGCTCACTGGAAAATCTATGTGGAGGATGACATGGCTCATCGGAGGCCAATTTAGCACTTTAAAGAGCAAATGACGTTGTTGAAGGTGAATTTTCCCAAATTATAGACCTTAAATCCCCAAATCCAACCCCAAATTGCAAACCTTAAATCTTTAAATTCAACCTAAAATTACAAACCCTAACCCATGGCAATGAGTGAGAGGGGTGGTGAGCAAGCAACGGCAACGAACGAGTCACGATGGCGAACGACTCACGGCGACGAACGAGTCACAGCGGCAAGTAACCCATAGCGACGCTGACGAATAAGGGACCGCTGCAAGGGAGCCACAGTGATAAGCAAGGTAGTCACAACGGTGAGCAAGTCACAACGGTGAGCGAGCCACGGTGAGGAACAAGGAACCACTATGAGGGAGCCACGGTGGCGAACGAGGGATGGTGGCAAGTGAGGGACCATTGCGAAATGAACCACAACAGCGAGCAAGGGATGGCGGCGACCCCACAACCAACTAGAGACCAACAACGGTGAGCAAACGACATCGTTTTTCATTTCTACACTCGTACAAGCCATGTTGGATTTCCACAGTGGTAGCTGTTTATAAAACTTTGCCGCATAATATAATAAAATAAATTGAAAAATTCACATAATTCATTTGGCTGGATTGGCACTGAACTGCACGATTTTCTCTAAACTTAGCACTAAAGTAAACGTTTTGAAAGTTTTGGTACTAAAGTGCACGCTATACATAAGTTTTAGCACTTTTGGTGTACTTTTCCCTCCTTTTCCACATGAACGCAACTTAGAGAGAGGCGAAAAAGTTGACTTAATTTTTGCGAAATATAATGAGTTAAGTTTAACATACGCAAGATATACCTTATAGGCCAGAATAAACTAACAATAACAGATGTACCGTATCATATCAAATATAAACCAAATTAAGTAAAGAGATAGAAGATAATGCACATGGAGCTCTATAGTGGTATGGCTTACATAAAGCTTATATTTACTCTCCAAGAATAATAGCCATCAACGTGTTGGATTCCACAAATAATCTCTCGAGGAATTACAAGGGATAAGTTTACTGCAAGTGTCATAACTATTGTACGTGCTCACTTGAGTACCATAACTTTTTTTTCGTTCACTTGAGTGCTATGACTTTTAAAAATTGACCACTTGAGTGTCATTGCTTACGTGGACCGGAAAAACTAATGGGGCAACTGAAAAAGCTGACATGGCAGTTGAAAAAGCTGATGTGCTAGTTGGAAAAGTTAAAGTGGTACTCAAGTATTTAAAAGTTATGACACTCAAATGAACAAAAAAAAGTTATGGTACTCAAGTGAACGCCGTACAAAAGTTATGACACTTGTGATATACTTATCCTGTAATTACAACATAGCACTTGCTGCTGCTACTCGAAACTAGTAGATCACTACCGAAACCCAAGCAATCTACAACACTCGTAAACTCCTCAAATCAGATGACAACTAGCGACAAGTACTCTCAGCTTAAATTTATCAAAGTATGAAGCTTTCTCTATTTTGTAGTCGTGTCTTCTTTACTCGTTGACTAAGCTAGTGACCCTCAAGATTGTCACTCCACTTCGGGCTATTATTTCTTTTTGGGTTGCTCACCACTTCGGGCTATTATTTCTTTTTGGGTTGCTCACTTATCTCTTGGCATAGCAAGAAATAGATCACTGTTGCTTTCTCAAATATACAAGCTGAATGTTAAGCTCTTCCCGATACCATGTTAGAATAGTTACGGTTGCGATGGATACTGGAAGACAATAGAGCCCGTCATAATAGCAAAACAGTCACTCATTGCAATAACCTAAGTGTTATCCAAATACGTTGAAATTGATTTTCATTTCATTCGAAATCCTGTGCTTAATGACATTCCACAACTCGTCTCCATTTCATCTGTTGACTAGACAGATTGCTCATATCTTCACCAAGTCACATCCACCCGAGCACTTTCTGAATCTTTTTTCTGAACTACAATTGACTTTTTTCAAATCACCTTAAGTTTAGTATGGATGAGTGGGTGGGTGGGGTATGATGTTATTTTAGGATTGATATTTAGGATGAACTCATTTGTAATTTACATTAATTGTACTTAAGTCTAATTATATTCTCACTCTACAGTAGGGGTCTTCATTTTTCATTTTGTAATGTAAAAAAAAACATTACATTTCTCTCTCTTTGATCATAGTTGTTAACTCTAATTAAATACTTTCTTCGATAATTAGACAGAAAAAGCCATTTGGCCTTGAAGATGTCCATCCATGTGTCCCACGTGCATTTTTGTACGTGTTTTTTTGTCAATCGAGGACTTTAGAATAGTCAAAGAAGGGAGGAAGAAAGGAAAGGAGTTCATATGATTACTTTCTATAATTAGTGCAAGAGGAACTACATCAAAGGCGTGGGGTTTTCACATTCACAATTGTCCATCTAAATTTGAATAAAACCTTGTTGGCACCCAAATTTTGTTTTTTCTTAAATAATTTCTTTTGCATAAAAATTAAAACTAATATTTAGTTCTAGCAAAAAATAATTGAATCATTTATCATAACTTATTTAACATACATTGCATTTCATTTGCATTGGATTAACGGTAGAGCGTGTTTGAGCTTAGTTTGACAGGCAATTAGATCAAAGCACATTTGTCAATTTTCAGCAATTATAAAGGGTTATGTGCCAAATTTCCTATAGGCCAATAAAGTTTATTTTGAGCTTAATTCAGCCCATTTAATTATTTAATTGGGAAAAGGCTTGATTTTGAAATGCATATTATTCAGAAAAAGCCTTAATTGAGCCAAAAATTGTGCAGCAAGCCCATAATTGATTTTAATTTAATTTAGCCCATTTTAGCTCATTTTTAAGCGATAAGGATTTTAATTAATTAGAGCCAGATTTTGAACTTGAGCTTGAGTAATTAAGCCCGCACGAGTAAGAATTTTTGGCTGGCCCAATTAGATCCTCTTGTGGCCGACTGCTTGAGGTCTCCTAGTCCATTAGGACCCCTCAAGGTCAGATTTTTCTTTTAACCTAACTGCCTATATCTAATCCTACCTTGACTAGAGCTTTTAATCTAACGGCCAAAATTAAACCCTACATCAACTAGGATTACACTACAAAAAGACAAGGTTTTAGCAACGAAATTAGCGACGAAATTTTTGACAAAAATTCGTCGCCAAATCACTTTGCGACGCATTTTGCGACAAAAAAACATTCGTCACTAATAAGGCGTCGCAAAATTTAGCCACGAAAAATTCCAATTTTCGTCGCTAAATTGCGACAACATATTTTTGCGGCAAAATTCGTCGCTAATTTGCGACGCCAATAATTCGTGGGAATTGTCGTCGCTAAATTTATTTGCGACAAACTTTGCGACGAACAAATATTCGTCGCTAATATATAAATTGCGACGAAATTGTTTTGCGGCAAAAGTCGTCGCCAATTTGCGACCAAAGATTCGTGGGAAGTTTCGTCGCTAATTTGTGATGACAATTAAATTCGTCACTAATTAGCGATGAAGATTTGCCGACGAAATTTTCCACGAAAGTTGCGACGAAAGTAGGGAATAAAATAATTTCATCCACAACTCCGGTCACAAAATTTAGCGACGACATTTTTGAATTAGCGACGAAAATGGATTTGTTGGTAATTTTCGATGAACACTATTTGTGGCAAAATTCGTTGCTAATTACCAACGAATTTCCGATTCGTTCCTAATTTGCGACGAACACTATTTATGACAAAAATTGTTGCTAATTAGCAACGAATTTTCAGTATCAGCATTTGCCACGAACTTTGTGACGAAAATAATAACAACGAAATTTTGGCCTTTCGTCGCTAATTAGCAATGAATTTTGCTACAAAAAATCATTAGCCGCTAAATTAGCGACCATGGCAATTTTTTCTTTGGGGTCAAAAGCGACGAAGACTAGCAATGGCGTTTGCCACGAAAGTTGCGACGAAATTGGCTTTTATACATTTGGAGGGGCCTCCCAACGATAAAATGAGCGACGATTGTTGTTATACTTGCCCAACCACAATTTTATCTTTTCTCCACAGAACACGTGCATAAATATATAAATATCATAACCTGAGAAGTGTATAATTTCTCGAGGAAAATGTAAAATTCTTGAAGAAGTCAATAATGTATTTATACATATGGATTTTTCTCCTTTACAACTTAACTGACGAAAGCTAACAATCCATACTATTGGGATTTCCAATCATCAGGCAATATGCTATATGGGATCCTAAACCTAATAATCAAAGAATAGACACAGCATTGTCCTCCCATCTCCAAAAGACCGGCAGAAGCCACATGTCTGGGGAAGCATCTTCAAGAATAATTAGAGGTTTGAACTCGAGTAAAGCAAGAGGAAAAAAAGGACATACGTTGCTTCCCACTTGCCAGTGAAGAACGTATAATTCTTGCTGTCAACGATCTCTCCTCCCCAGAACGTCACTACCTGATAAAATTGCAAATAAAGGAAAATCACAAAGTGGAGTCATGTCAGTGAAAGAGCACTAAAACTTAACCCATAAGCACCCCATTTTGAGAGGCAAAAAGATACATATATCTATTGGGATTTCCATGACCTTGGTTAATAAAATGCCGCAATCTCTATCACAGCTTTTCCAATTAAAGATGATTATGATAAAACATAATTCAAAAAAATTAAGTGAGACTAGACTTCAATTATTCACGGCTAGTTTCAGAACGAACTTTATTGTAAAGGCGGTAGATGAGACTAGACGTCGCCATCTGAGGTTCCCTTTCCAGAACAGCAATCACATCCTTGGCAGAAATTGTACGAGCTACCTTCAGTTGTGATGCAATAGCTTGGTTCCTTCCTAATTTTCTAATGGCCCCTGTAAAGCACAAAAACTGGGTAAGAGGACTGAGTGGGACGAGGCACATTACATTTGCGATAAGGAGATTACAATAACACTCAATGGTTTTTTGCATGGTTAGTTTGTTGAATCAAGTACTTGCTCTCTGTCCAACATTAGATTTTACAATAAAGACTTATTTTTGGCCACTGTTCATGCTATGAAAACCAGAACTCCAACATATGAAATAGCAATGATTCCATGACATACCAGAAGCAGCTTGTCCCCTTTTTCCAGCTTCTTGATTATCTTTATTGCTTCTTCCAGAAATTGAAGATTTTCGGCTATCTTTACCGACCTGAGATGCTGCCTCCAATCCTCCCTCACGTTTTTTACGGGCTTGTTCAGCCATAAGCTGCCACTTGGACAACATGTCGTCTCCTCCCACAGCAGCTCGAGCAGCAACATTTGCAGCAGTTGCCCTCATCTTGTCATTTTCCTCTTTGTTTGCCTAGGTATAGATAAAAAGAACGAAATATGATCATGCTGGATCCATGAGGTGTGATGTGAGCAAGCTTAGCTAGTACAATCACTTCATTGATGAACATTGGAATTCAATCCTCATTTCAACCACTAAAGCTAGGGATTTCAAGGGAAGAAAGGCATCTGCCTAGCCAAGGTATATTGCATCCAAAAAGAAATCCAATATTACCTTCATGGCTTTTCCACGGCCTACGTCCTTTTCTTTATCACCATCAACTCCTTGACTACCCTCAGGCTGCAATAATGTAGACAAATAAACATTTGACAGAGAACCAGAAAGGGAGGTGATGAAAAGAGGGAAAGAGAATGACTTTTCAAACATAGTTGTATAATTAGACATATTTGTTAGATCTGCGAACAGGCCCATACTCCAGCATAAGTTTCTTAGTGGTATAAGCAATGTCAGCTAGGCAAAATGGCAAAAACTCGCCTCACTTTTTTTCCTTAGCTTTTCTGCTTCAGCCTGTTTCTTATCCCATTCTTCCTTAGCTCTGCGGTTCAAAATCATAAGGTGTTGCTGGACATCTGAAGTGACAATGGTCCGACGTCTGGGCCTCTCAACATCCACCCTCTATATTAAAAAATAAAAGAGCTTAATAAGGAGAGACTAATATACTTGAACCAAGTTAGTGGAAGGGTTAAAAACGCTCACCTGCTTTGAGACTCTAATTAAATTGCACAGTAGGCTACGCAACCTCTCCTCCACACTCTGAAAAATGAATTGGTTAAGACACTAAACATGAAACATTAAAGAGAAGAGAAGCTAGCATCTCACCAAAGACAGACACCGCTCCACGTCATTGCTTATATTCTTCACACCACATTAGGCCACTGGCACAAGCATAGAGTCAAATATCTTTACCAAAGAGTATTGGGGCAAAAGACAAGAGACACAAAAAACTTCAGAGATGAAAAAGGAATAGAGGAATTAACTGATCTCCGCCAATTTTTTCTGCAGGGGAGCTCGTTGCAATATCAGAGTTTCTTCTTCCTCCTGGACAACTCTTCGGGATGCTTCTGAGACTCGACTGTCTTCCTTAGGCCCGGAAAATAGCTGTTCTTCTTCTTCCTAGTTCCGATCACATTTTCATGGATAAAAAACCAATTACTAGAAATTTAATAGTAGTTAAAAGGATGAAATATACAGGATTGTGATGTCAATTCCTACCTTGAGATTAACCCCACTAACAGCAGTGACATCAATGAGTTGTTCAATGCTTTGATCTGCAAAGGTCCCAGATACCTTCCAACATCGCCAAGGTAAAATTTTGACTGGGTTCCAACACAATCACCGTAAGCATAAGGATCATAATTGGACAAAAAAAAAAAGAACTCGATTGAAAAAGAGAGACAAAACAATTACCGTAAGCATAAGGAGCATAGAAAGACTGCAATTTGTACCTTTATATATGGAATAACTCTCGAGGCACCAAGCTAGAAGCTCCTCCCCCCGCATATATGTCCTTAAAAAATATAATCAGCCATATATTATTAAGCAACCATAACAAACATATACATATATACTTAATCATAAGCAAGTCCTTTACCGTTTAATTAATTAAACGACTGACAAAATCATCGACAGCAGCAATCTCATCATCATTGTGTCGCTCAGCATTGTACCCATCACCTATTTCATTAGTGGGAGGTACGGGAGGAACCTGATTTTGATTGAGGTTGAGGTGTCGCAATATCAATTGCGTCTGAGATTGTAGAGATCTGATTTGTTCATCTTTCTGTGACAATTGTTGTGAGAATTGTTCTGTCAATTCTTCTTTGGCCTTTTGTATTTCATCATCCTTCTGTACAAGTAGATGTTTCAGTTGGCTCAATTCTAGGGTCATTTGCTCCTCAATTCGTGTCCTCCTTGAAATGGCGGCATTAGATGATGAAGTTCCAGCAATCTTTGTTGAATATACCCTTGACAAGGATCCCATCCCATATATTTTTCCTTTTTTCATCCCACCCGATGCCTTCACCCATAATTCCATATTGTCAGACCCTCCGCCCGATGTCTCAGACCCATCAACACCATCACCACCACTAGCAGTACTCATTAAAAGTTCATCATATTTTTCCTACATTAACAATATAGATGAAAATAAAATAACTTCATATATATAACTACCATAAATATTAAAAACATTAATTATTTTCATTTGGTGATAACCTTACATACCTTAATAGCTTTTGCTCGATCACCAGTCCATGTCTTATCCTTTTTTTGAAATGTGCGCTCAAATGTAGCCGTATATGTAGGTTCCATCCCCAATTCATCTGCCTATTAAATATACACATAAATGAGTAATAGAATTAAATTAATTTACAACAAGTTTAGCAAACTTACCATTCTTTTTCTATGCTCCCCAATGTTGATAGAGCCCCCAGCATATGTGGCAGACCCTTCACTAGAACTAGAAGCTCGATTCTTCTTATTCTGTTCACTTCTTTGCTTATTTCTTTCATTTTCCCAAGTTTTATTCATTTCTGTCCAACTGTCACCTGTAATGAAATCTGGCTTCACTTGTCTTGTCTTAGCTTTATTCATCACATTTCGTATGTGATCACCGGCTTTCTTATTGAAAATTCTCTTAACTTCCTCCTCTTCTATTTCATCCCACTTGAATTTCCGCTGCAATAAATAGAAAATTAATCAACTTTGCTTACATCGAACTTAGTTCGTGAGAAAATAGAATGGCAAAACTTACCTTGAACTCATTCCACCACAAATTTTTTACTTCTTTTGGAGCGCTACTGTAACTAATCCACTCCCCCCTCCAAAAGTTATTGATTATTTTATTAAGTTGCCTCACAACATACGTAGTATCCGTGAATCTGCAAACAGGTTAGAACGATATAAACAATTCAATTGACATCCATATCTTAAATTGAAAGGAAAAGATGACTCTAAATATTACAGATTTCGATAAAATAAAATACTTACGAATCTCCATATGGGCATATCATGAATCGAGTATCTTCTTCACCTGTGTTTTCCTCATCATTTGACTATTGTATTGAAGGAGATGGAACTGAAGGAGATGGAACTGGAGGAATTATAACTGGAGGAATTGAAACTAAAGGAGATTCAGTATGCATGTGTCCAAGTCCTCCCATAATATGTTCTTGAGGATCGAAGGAAGGGCCAATGTGTCCATCTTGTCCATCAGTACGTAGTTGTTGAGGGTTAGATGTAAGAAGGGGGGAAGAGGAAAGGGACGGGGACGAGGTCGAGCAAGCAGAAGAGGCTGGTCTTCTTTGTGAAACTGCACCACGCATGTGACCTCCACGTTTATACTGACAAGTAGGAAGGTTAGACAAATATCTTCAACAACATAAACATGTATTAGGGACACATAATGATATAAATCATGAAACTTACCATTTTGTTTCAAATAGCTACACCAAATTCAAATAATGATCGAGCAGTGGAAATTGTGTTTTTATCCTCCTTGTTTCCTTCCTTAGCCAAGGAAACTATAATGAAAATATATAAAAGCAATGAAAGAACCTCACATGTATTAGAGTGATAGTAATTGCATGAGCATAAAAAGAAAAGCATGATTATTATCCCCATGGAGTGGTAGATCTTAAACAAACCTAGAAAACTAGTACTTCCCCATTTGATCAAGTCTGCTGCAGCATAATAAATAGGACAATGCATTGAAAAGTAGTCTTCTTAAGGAGAAACAATGCATTGAAAATGACAATCTTTCTTTATTAAGGTATTTAAATATGCGCCCATACATTTGTAGACAAGCGGCAAAACTTTATGTAAAAATATTTTCGGGTGACTCATTTTCTTTAACAATCGAAATGCTAAAACATCATCAAGTATTTTCCCCCAATACATTTTCTGCCAAACAGGCAAACATCTTTAGTTAGTATTACGTGTCTATGGGTACACATTTTATGTGCTCACAATGGCGACATCGTAAACGACAAAATCAGCTTTATTGACCTTACAAAATTGATGTACGAAATTCACATCATCAGCAAGAGACTTTTATAGTAGTCAAACTAGATCGTTACCTCCGATTCTCTACTCTTTCTTTCCCTTTTAATCCCCTCTTCTTCTTTTTTCTCTCAATCTGCAGACAAAAGGGTTAAAATGTTACTAAATTAAATGGTTAAGACTTGCCCAAAAACCCAAGGCGTTATAGTCATTAATATAAAAAGTGATTAATGTAAGAAACAATATGCAAAGCATGCATTAGTACATCAAGAATGTTATTTCAATCCCTGTGGAGTGTTTCTTGACATCTTTTCTTAAAAATGAGTTTGAGTTTTTGGTTGCAGAAATGCTTGATCTTGAGTTTCACTTTTGCATTAGAGTGTAGTGTGCATCGACAAGCAAATCGTTCATCAGTTTGCTGTTGCAGTTCGTGGTTCCAAGCCTCTTCAAGAAGAAGGCATGGAAGAAGTCAAAATTAGTGTGCATATGCATATTGCTTCCATAAAATCATCTATGATAAGACCATGAAGCAAAAATTACAGTTTGCTCTATAAACTTGAAGGGAGTTCTGTACCTTATTATGATAAAATGTTTTTGCAGTTGATCGCCTGGAATTAGGACTGAAAATTATGTTTTGATTAGAATTGAAAATCATGATTGTTCATATTACGACAAGGTTGTTCAGAAAGCAAGCTCAACTTTATTCACAACTATCTAGTTCTAAAAGCACTAGCTGTAACACAAATGAAAGAACAAACGCAGCATTGTAGCAGTGTGCTCCAAAAAACTAATTTATGAAAGTGCAATTTTCAATTCAACACTTGGACACGGCACTTGAAACTGCATCGAAATTAAATCACTAATTCGAATCCCGCTTCACTGTCACGCCAGTAGAAGAAACTAATGATGGATGCATCTTTCATGAATAATCCTACCCCACCCTTCTGACCCAACTATTCTCACCCCCATGCTTCTACGCTTCCCTTTTTCCTTTTGCTTCTACTGCATCGTTTAAAATCCGCTGAAGTTAACATCACCATCCGCCCTAACTGGAAATTGTTATAAAATGGAAAGGAGACAGCTACAATTTGGTGTCTTCGACGGAAAGACTCTGACCGCTTCCCAGGGTGAGTGTGCATAACTACCCATGCACTAATAAGATTGATTTTCTAACTCCTAAATCAACAAGAACTGGTGAAGATAGATGCCCTTTTCCACTTTCTTTCAAAACTCGGCCAAGATCAATCTATGACAGCAATGCAACAAGAGGGCTTAAGGAACTTACGGATTCGGGACATGAGAGAGCAGCAGAGGTTTCGGCGAGGATGAGATTGTAGAGAGCGGCAGAGGTTTCGAGAGAGAGAGCGAACGGCCGGACGAGCGGTGAGCGGCCGGGCGAGAGAGAGAGCGAACGGCCGGACGAGCGGCGAGCGGCCGGGCAAGAGACGAGCGAGCGGCCAGACGAGCGAGATAAGAGCGAGCCTTGTGCGAAAGTGCAGATTGGCAACAGAAGTGATTTTGCGAGATCTGGACGCAATAAGTTATTTTGATTTGCGACGACCTGTTCGAGTCATCGCGAATCCATTTGCGACGACCTGTTCGTGTCGTCGCAAATCAGCGACGACTAGTTCGGGTCGTCGCAAATCAGCGACGACCGAAAATGAGTCGTCGCCAATCAGCGACGACCGAAAACGAGTCGTCGCAAATCAGCCACGACTCTTTCGGGTCGTCGCAAATGAGTTTGCGACGACCCATTTTCGGTCGTCGCTTATTTGCGACGACCCGTTTTCGGTCGTCGCTTATTTGCGACGACAAGAACGGGTCGTCGTAAATCAAAATGACTTATTTTCGTCCAGATCTTGCAAATTAAATATTAGCGACGGACATAATTTTTCGTCGCTAAATTAACAGTTAGCGACGAAACAAAATATTTCGTCGCAAAATTTAGCAACGAATATTATTTTCGTCGCAACATTAGCGACGAAAATCATTTTTCGTCGCTAATTTAATTTTGCGACTAAAATCATTTTTCGTCGCTAACTTAATTTTGCGACGAAAATAATTTTCGTCGCTAATGTTAGCGACGAAGATCATTTTGCCGTCGCAAAAATTAGCAACCAATTTATTATATCACTAAACTAATAATTAGCGACGAAATTTGTTTTTCGTCGCTAAATGATGATTTAGCGACGAATATTATTTTCTTCGCAACATTAGCGACGAAAATCATTTTTCGTCGCTAATTTAATTTTGCGACGACAATAGTTTTCGTCGCTAACTTTAGCGACGAAGATCATTTTGCCGTCGCAAAAATTAGCAACCAATTTATTATATCGCTAAACTAATAATTAGCGACGAAAATAATTTCCATCGCAATAATTAGCCACGAAAACAATTTTCGTTGCAAAAATTAGCCACGAAAATTATCTTCGTCGCTAAAATGTGCGATGAAAAATGATTTTTGTCGCTAAAGTTTGTGACGACAATGATCTTCGTGGCTAATTTTTGCGACGAAAAATATTTTCGTGGCTAATGTTTGCGACGGAAATTATTTTCGTCGCTAAATGATAGTTTAGCGACGAAAAACTAATTTCGTCGCTAATTGATAATTTAGTGACGAAAATTTAATTTCGTCGCTAATTATTAGTTTAGCGACAGAAATAATTTCCGTCGCAAAAATTAGCCACGAAAATAATTTTCGTAGCAAAAATTAGCCACGAAGATCATTATCGTCGCAAATTTTAGCGACGAACATCATTTTTCGTCGCAAAATTTAGCGACGAACATTCGTCGCAAAATTTAGCGACGAAAATCATTGTTCGTCGCAAATTTTAGCTGCCAATTAAATTTTGTCGCTAAACCAACAATTATCTACGAAAAAAATTTCATCGCTAATTATTGGTGACAAAAATGCTATGATCATCACTGATTAGCGACTAATTTAGCAACAAATCACACAAAAGGTAAAAAAACAGAAAATGACACAAATAATAGGTCCACAATCCTAGTCTATCTGAAAATCCTTTCATCTCACAATAAACAACCCAATTTTAGAAAAAAAAAACCTAACAAGAACAACAACAATAATAATAATGACAAAAAATTTATTCATAATCTTCATCCTCATCTTCATCTTCATCTTCATCTTCATCTTCATCTTCATCTTCCTCTTCCTCTTCCTCTTCCTCTTCGTCTTGATCTTCATCTTCGCCTTCGTCAATATCGTTATCTTCATCCTCTGTCTCAAAATCAGATTCTTCAATACCTTCAAAATTTGATTCATGAATTTCAATTGGATCCACATCTATTACTGCTCCACATGGATCTCGTAAAGTTGGAATGTAAACTTCTTCAGTTTCAACCATGTTACAAACTTCATCTTGTTGATATGCTGTATCCTTCCAGTGTTCCTCGATTTTTCTTCGTGCTTTGATTTTACATACAGCCCACCAATCAGCTTTGTCACGTTTCAAACTAGGATATGATCCATAATATACTTGAATTGCTTGTTGTGCCAAGACAAATGGTTCATATTTCATATACCTTTTCTTGTGATTTATTTCAACCAAATTAAATTTCGTATGCACCTTCATTCCTTTGACAGGATCGAACCACATGCACTTAAATAACACAACCCGCATGAATGGTCCAGGGTACTCTATCTCTATGATTTCATCCAACAAGCCATAAAAATCATCTTTTGCACTACCACCATTCGATGACCGAACACACACACCACTATTCATTGTGGCTTTTCCCATTCCATATTCTTGAGTGTGAAAATTATACCCGTTTATGAAATATGCTGGCCAAGTCCGCACTCTTGAATTTGGACCCCATGATAGATGATATACAAATTGTTGCTCTTCAACTTGATCACGATTACTGTGAACCTGAGATCATATACGCGAAGTCAATAATATACATTTTAATAAATGTATAATAAAATATTAATAACTTGGTTTTGGTCCATAGACAACTTACATATGTTTTAAACCATACCGCAAATTCTTCATTGCACAAACGATCAAACTCATTTGGTGGTAGTCCATACATTGAAGTTTGAAAAATCCTATTATCAAATATCATTTATATATTAGCTAATATTTCACACACAATATATATTTGCAAATATACACTTACTCGAAGTATGGCTCCACTTCTGGACAGTTTAGTAAAACATACGTATGGGCTGCTCGCCATTCTTCGTCTGTTAAGTAACGAAACTTACATGCCCCGCTTGGTCGACCAAGATAACTGAAAATAGAGAATGATTTGCAATTGGGATTAACGAGGCCCTCATCATTTCTTCCTGCTCTCCGCCTCTTACATGGCATATGCGGCTCAAAATAATACGATGCAAATGTTGTCATTTCTTCCACAATATACGCATTACAAATTGAAGCTTCCACACATGCCTTATTCTTCACTTTTTTCTTCAAATGATATAAGAACCTAAATGCAATAGAAAGTAGTTCATCAGAACATAACATATAATAAAGTATTTTGAAATTTATTTAAAAAATATTTTACCTCTCAAATGGATATATCCATCGAAATTGGACAGGACCAGCAACTTTGGCCTCATAAGGCAAGTGAACCAAGAGATGCTCCATCGAATCAAAAAACGATGGAGGAAATATCCTTTCCAAGTTGCAAAGAATGATTGGAATATCTCTTTCTAGTTTTTCCATTTGAGATACTTTCAACACTATTGAACAAAGATCATGAAGGAAATTACTTAACTCTGTAATTGCGCCCCATACAAAGTTTGGTAGAAGTTCCTTGAAAGCTATTGGAATTAATCTTTCCATAAATATATGGCAATCATGACTCTTCAAACCTGTCAACTTGCATTCATTCAAATCAACACATCTCCCGAGGTTTGAAGCATATCCATCAGGAAAACGCATAGATTTCAACCATTGACACAGAACCCGTCTCTGCTCTCTGTCTAATGTATAAACTGCTTTTGGTTTTGGTCCCCTGCTGCTTGCATCCACGTCTAGTGCTGGCCGATCACAAATAACTCTCATATCTTTCCTTGCATTCAAATTGTCTTTTGTTTTTCCAGTGACATCCATCACAGTATTTATGACATTGTCGAAAACATTCTTTTCTATGTGCATGACGTCAAGATTATGATGAATAAGATGGGTCTTCCAATATGGTAGATCCCAAAATATACTGCGTTTAGTCCACTTATGTGTACTTCCATACGCAATAGTTGTGCCATGAGGGGCTTCAACAACAGTTGGAAAGTTATAGACTCGCTCCCAAATTTGATCACCGGTCAACCTCAATGGTGGACGTGTTCTTTCAATCCTATTCTTGATGAACTCTTTTTTATTCCTTCTGAATGTATGACTTATGGGCAAAAATTGTCTGTGATAGTCAAAATAGCTGGCCTTCTTGCCATATTTTAATCCGAATGACTTTGATCTCTCCATACATATCGGACATCCTAAGATCCCAGCTGTACTCCATCCAGATAACATTCCATAAGCTGGAAAGTCATTTATCGTCCAAAGAAGAGCGGCCTTTATTACAAATGTTTGATCGGTAGAAACATCATACGTGAGGACACCTTCATC
Organism: Psidium guajava; assembly: GCA_016432845.1. Classification (NCBI taxonomy): domain Eukaryota; kingdom Viridiplantae; phylum Streptophyta; class Magnoliopsida; order Myrtales; family Myrtaceae; genus Psidium; species Psidium guajava. Next base: position 7,438,157 of record CM028230.1, on the reverse strand, counting down.
CCATAACTGTTGTAACTCTGCAATCAATGGCTGCATATACACATCTATCAACTTCTTTGGATTTTGCGGCCCAGGCACGATTAATGTCAAAAACATATAAGGTGTCTTCATGAACATACCGGGTGGTAGATTGTATGGAGTTAAGATAACTGGCCAACATGAATAACTTTTTCCTGATTTTCCAAATGGGGCAAATCCATCAGCACAAAGACCTAACCTGATGTTTCGAGACTCGTTTGCAAACTCAGGGTACGTTCTATCAAAATGTTTCCATGCCTCTGCATCTGAAGGATGACACATTAGATCCTCTTCTGTTTGATGATTTGCATGCCAAGTCATTTGTTCAGCAGTGGCTTGAGACGCAAAAAGCCTTTGCAATCTGGGAATTAAGGGCAAATAAAACATTTACTTGCATGGTCTACGCTTCTGATTATGACCTTGCCTCATGTTAATCTTGTACCTAGGTTGGCTACAGAATTTGCAAGATTCTGCATTTTCATCATCTCTCCAATATAACATACAACCCCTGCTACATACATCAATCCTTACAACATGAAGACCTAAGTTATCCGTTAGCTTCTTCATATCGTAAAAATCACTTGGCATGATATTATCACGAGGCATTGCTTCCCGCATTCCTTCAACAAAAGAGTTGAAATAATTTTCAGACACATTATGTTCTGCCTTGATATTTAACAGTCTTGAAGTCACTGATAATTTAGTGTGGCTGTCACAACCTGCCCATAAAGGTTCATCTGCTGCTTTCAATGCTTCCCAGAACTGATTAGATGGAAAATTTCCATTTTCATCAAAATCCGTTACTCCTACCTCTTCCAACTGTGATGCATAACTAGTACCAACCTGCTCAGATGTATGAGTAAAACTGGTACTTGCATGGTTCGATTCTAAAATAAAATTCTGACCAGCTGCATCAATCACCATCCTCTGGTATGGGTTTAATTGGTTATAATAGTTGCAATCTTCCCTAATTGGAAATTGGTCACTCCCTCGATATCCTTCATCAGATATAAATGGTTCACCATGACAAGTCCAATTATAGTAGTTTGGAGTAAACCCAAATCTACAAAGATGTTCTCTAACTTTATCACACGCATGGAATTTCCCATTACTGCACTTTTTGCATGGACATCTTAATTTATTTCCATCCATGAACTCAAATTTACTACTAGCAAAGTCCAAAAACTGTTCCAACCCAATGCGAAACTCATCAGTCAATCCTCGACGTCCAGGTAAGTTCCTATTATACATCCAAGCTTTGTCTCTTTGCATTGTGTCTGTATAGAAACTAAAAATTCTCATAAAATATTAAAAATATCATATTTACTGTTTAATATCCTTAATTAAAACTATAAGTGATTCACAATGGCAAAAATATTATAGTGCTTCAAGATAAACCCAAATTTATAAAAATGTTCCCTAACTTTATCATACATTTGAAATTTACCATTATTGTATTTTCTACACGGAAATATTATAGTATCAATTCAGTGGATAAAAGTTGTCGCAAATGTTATCGCTAATTTTGCAATAAAGCTGTTTCGTCATCAATTAGCGACGACCATAAAAATGTCATTGGTAACAAGTGGCGAAGCCTCACAAATTAGCGACGAAAATGTATTATCGTTGCTAATTAGCGACGAAATTAGCGACGAAAAGTCTGATTCGTCGCTAAATTAGCGGCGAACATCAGGAGTCGTCGCTAATTAGCGACAAATCCGACTTTTCGTCGCTAAATTAGCGACGAACCAGATCATCGCTAATTAGCGACGAACCACACATTTCGTCGCTAATTAGCGACGATAATTAGCCACGAGTAGTCTGGTTCGTCGCTAAATTAGCGACGAACATCATCTATCATCGCTAATTAGCGACGAATTTAGTGACGAATATGTACACCCATTTAAGTGAAATATAAACGTACTCAAAGAAAAATTCAAATGAAAAAAATGGAAAAATTACCAAATGGAAGAAGACTTACCCAAGTATTTGGTTGAATTTTTGGTAGTTTAAGGTGCTCAATTTAATGGGGATTGTAATGTCTCACGTCGACATGTACCTAAAAAAAAGGAAAATTACTCAATATCGATGACGCTTATGGCAATTGATGGAAAACAATAATGAAATAAACAATAATTTATTTCATACTTACCATATAATGCAAATAACAAGAGAGAAGAGAGAAGAGAGAAGAGAGAAGAGAGTAGGTGAAGGGAAGAGCATGGAGAAAAAAGTGGGAGGAGAGATTTGAAAACCGAAAATTTTTCTCGGTCTTCAATGTGAGGGTGAAAAAGTGTCGGTGGATTTTAGCAACGAAAATGGTTCGTCGCTAAAATAGTGGCAAAACTATATTATCACGTGCTAATTTTAGTGATGAAAAAGTATGTCATCGCTAATTACGGACAACTTTTTGAGACAAATTTTGCAACAAATTTTTTTCGTCGCTATTTTCATCGCAAATTAGCGACGAATTAGATTTCATCGCTAACTTTTAGTCGCTAAGAATTTTTTGTTTTTTGCGACGAATTTGCTGACGGATTTTGCGACGAAAATATTTTCGTCGCTATTTTCGTCGCAAATTAGCCACGAGTTTAATTTCATCGCTAATTTTTAGTCGCTAAAAGCCTTTTGTTTTTTTGCGGCGAATTTGGTGACGGATTTTGCGACGAAAATATTTTCGTCGCTATGTGCGTCGCAAATTAGCGACGAATTTTTGTTCATCGCTAATATTTCATCGCTAAAAGTCCCTTGTTGTTTTGTAACGAATTTTGTGACGAATTTGCGATGAAAGTTATTTTCGTCGCTAAGTTCATCGCAAATTAGCGATGAATTATAATCCGTTGCTAATTGTCTGTCGCTAAATTGCCTTTTTTTTGTAGTGTTAGAGCACCCTTTGTTCTATAAATAGTAAAGTAAGCTAAGGATTTAGTGGTCTGGAAAATAAATTTTTCGGATATATTGAGTTTAATAAGATAATTGCCTAAATTGGGATACACGAAAATTTTGGATGATCACCCGTTGTTTCTATAATTTTAGAAAACTGAGGTAAATCATGCTTGATTCAAAGTTTTGACAGTCAAGGATAAATTTTTTTTTGTTGCAAGACGAGCCAATAAAACTTTCATCTTTGCTGGAAAATTCGGAAAAGGGGATTGCTTTGAGCTTGAATTGATTGCCACAAATTTCTGAATAAAAAAAAAGCCCTAAATCTAAATTAGAAAAGATCTTTTCCTAATAGGCAGTGATTTTTTTTTAAAAAAAATTGGATGATTCATTCTGTCACCATTCGGAAACGATCCTTTGAATTAGAACAAGCAAAAGGATAACCAACCCAATGTATTGCCATTTACATCCGCTTTGTTATCTTTCAAAAGTCAATTTTAGATTTAGGCATATCATTTTTTTGAAAATTGCAAAAAAAAAATTGAAGGGTTTGATTTGCTTTGATTTGTTATCTTGAATTTGCTTGATTGATATTCTGTCTGATTTGAATTTTTCTGATAGACTTAAAATTCCTAAAAAATTTAGAAAGATTTAATCTCCTAGAAATTATACCTAATTAAATCTTTAGGGAGAAACTTTATCCCATTAAGTTTATTCTGGAAATGAAAGTCAAGAGAATCAAATCAAGATTATCCTTAATTTAGCCAAAAATTGTGTTTAAAAAAGGTAAAAAAATCTCAATCAAATTCACCACATCCTTATGCATATTTTCAAATTTTATATCTATATATCTTGTGTATTCACTTCAAATTCAAATTTTCGAGTATCACATCTTGCATTCCATATTATAAAAAAAAAATATCACTTGCATATCATGCATACATTTTATCTCTTGCTTATTATAATTGCTAAAAGGTAAAAAACAAAATCTGCTCATTCATGATCTTGCATTATATCTTGATGTCATTCATATTTTTGAGTATCACCTATTTATTCTCCTTTTTTATTTTCAAAAAAAAAATCATGCATATTATATCATAACATCATCATTTTCGCATGTTTCACAATTTGCATGCCTATGTTGTATTTTATCATTGCCATGACATTTTCATGTGTCATTTAGCACCATGTTTAGGATATTCATGTTAGCTTAGTCTAATTGCATGATTGACTTGCTTGAACTAAAATTGCGTGTTATCCGGTTAGACACAATCTCACATATCACATAGTCTTTGCATGTTAATTGCTTGTATATGTGTCTTACATTGATTTGGTATCATTTTGCATGTCTAATTTGGCATTAAGAATTCGCCATTTAGCATAGTCATCATCATCATGCATTACATTCATCTAAGAAAGTGAAAACATACAAAAAAAATCACTTGAACTTAAGGAAAAATCAATCAAGCTTGAGTTGCAAATCTAGTATTTTTATGGAACTAAGGTATTAAAAGGGCATTAGCTTTAATTAGTTAATGTAATTGAGTATCCGAATCTTTATTCTATGGTTTATAGGAATAAAATAATACTTCCACAATTTTACTTCCACAATTTTATTTAAGTTTCTAACCAATCTACCAAAATGGTTAGTAGCGACTCCAAATTCTAAATCATTCAAACAAAGCCAAAGTTGTTATTTGGTAGGGCTTGCGAGAGTTCGTATTATGCTAGTATTTAATTAGCCCCATTAACTTAAAGGTCTTAACCAATTTTTTGGTCGCAACAGTCCTCAAATCATAATTTCTCACGTCATAAAAGAAAAACTTATGATGTGCCGAAACATTAGTGGTGCATCATAAAACCAACAATTATTGTTTTCTCCTATTATTCATGTTGTATGATCTATTATCACATTATGACAGGATTCATCATACATAATAATTATCTTATTGAAAGGACAGGGCGAGTGTACGCCATCTATTTAAGATTCATTAAATTGAGATGCCAATTCATGTACGACAAGCTTGCAAATTCGATAGGAGGAGTGTGGTATCAAATTACATAGGTTACTAAGATAAATGCTGAATTTTTGGAATATAAACGTTTAATATCTAGGATTTTTAGTTTGCCCACATGCACAATAGTTTGGGTTAAGTACACTGCAAGTATCATAACTTTTTTACTGTACTCACTTGAGTGCCATAACCTTTTTTTTTCGTTCACTTGAGTGCCATCACTTACGTGGACACCAAAAAAGATTATGTGGCAACTAAAAAAGCTGACATGGAGTGGCACTCAAGTGAATGATTTTTAAAAGTTATGGTACTTAAGTGAACGAAAAAAAAGTTATAGCACTCGAGTATAGTACAAAAGTTATGGCACTTGCAGTGTACTATCCAATTTATTTTCCTTTTCATTTCCACTTCTAGTCACAATCGCCAACGCCAAAATGAATCAACTCACAATTGAAAACAAAACGATGGGAGATAAGTTTTGGTAACCCCACATTAACACAAACAATGAAATTACACTTCATATACACTATTTCAAAACCCCAATACATGTACGTTCTTCTGACTGTCACATTGAAAATACGCAGATGCTCCCAAATATAATGCCGATGGAGGATCCATTCTATTGATCTTAAAAAAAATGGATGTGCTAATTTTTAGCAAATAAAATTTCTAAATCTAAGGTAGGAGCTCATCTCACAACTAAAATTAGTATCAAATAGGCTGCATGAACTTAAAACATGTGAATATTTAGTTCATATTTTGAGGACACAAAAAATGGCCAATTGTTGGCTATCATCGACAAGTAACAAACTAAGTTGATAAAGACATTCTGGTCATATTAGTTAACAATTGAGACAGTTGACAACTCTGGACAATCGAAAGCTAGAAAAAAACCTAAATGTGTTAGAAATTGTGAAATTCCCATCTTGGCCTAGTTTTGGATTTTTCACATTTTCCTTCAATATGCAATTTAACCCTTTTGTTTAATTATCCGAAAACATCCTAGGTATGTAAACTTTTCAATTCAAGCCAAGCTCAAGATGCCATTATTGAAACCCATTCACACTTATATTCAAAATCTGAACCAAAAGAACGAACAAACAATCCTTTTTCTGCGGTCACTACAAAAAAAAAACTTTTAGCCATGAAAAATTAGCGATGAAATATAATTCATCGCTAACTTGCAATGAAAATAGCGACAAAAATAACTTTTGTCGCAAAATTCGTCACAAAATAACAATAGGCATTTAGCCATGAAAAATTAGCGATGAAAATAATTCATTGCTAATTTGCGACGAAAATAACTTTCGTCACACAATTCATCAACAAATTCGTTGCAAAATAAGAAAGAGATTTTAGTGATGAAATATAATTCGTTGCTAATTCTTGATGAAAAGAGCAACGAAAAAACTTTCTTTCCATATTTGTTGCTAAAATTCGTCGCCAACTAGGGACGACATACTTTTTCGTTGCTAATTGGCGACAGAAAGTGTTCGTCACAAAATTAGCAACGATATTTGCGACAACATAGTTTTGTCGCTATTTTTGCCACGAACCGTTTTTGTTGCTAAAGTCCACCGGCACTTTTTCGTCACTACTTTCGTGGCCGAGTAAAATTCTCCCTTTTCAATTCCCTTTTTCTACTTTTCTCTCCACACTCTTTTTCCTTTGCCCGCTCTTTTCTCTCTTCTTTCTTATGTCTTATGTTTTCTATCTTCTTATTTGTGTTATATGGAGAGCATGAAATAAATTGGTGTTTATTTCACCATTGTCTTTCATCAATTGCCATAAGCTTCATCGATATTGAGTAATTTTCCTTTTTTGTTTTTTGGTTAAGTACATGTCGATGTGAGACATTGCAATTCTCATCAAATTGAGCACTTTCTACTGCAAAAAATTCAACCAAATACTTAGATAAGTCTTCTTGATTTAGAAATTTTTTCATTTTTTTTCACTTGAATTTTTTTTAGTATGTATATATTTCACATGAAGAAGTTCACATATCCGTCACTAAGATGTCGTCGCTAATTAGCGACAAAGTAGAACCTCTTGTAATTGGCGGCGACATAAGAACTATCGTCACTAATTGGCGACGACTCATAATTTTCGTTGCTAATTAGCAACGACATCTCATTTTCGTCACTAATTAGCAACAAAATTTATGGGTCGTCGCTAATTAGCGACAACAATTCCTTTTTGTCACTAATTAGCGATGACCCCTCATTTTTGTCGCTAATTTTCCAAGCTTCATCACTAATTGGCGACGACATCTTGATGGTCATCGCTAACTGGCAACGAAATGGATTCATTGCAAAATTAGCGACAACATTTGCGACAACTTTTATCTACAAATTGATACCATAATAGTTCCGTGTAAAAAACGCAATAATAGTAAATATAATGTGTATGATAAAGTTAGAGAATGTCTTTGTAGATTTGGGTTTACCTTGAACTACTATAATTTTTTTGCCATGGTGAACTGTTTATAGTTTTAATTAAGAATATTAAACAATAGATATTATATTTTTAATACCTTACGACATTTTTTAATTTCTATATAGACACAATGCAAAGAGACATGGTTTGGATGTATAATAAGAACTTACTTGGATGTTGAAGATTGATCGATGGGTTTGGTACTGAGTTGGAATAGTTTTTGGACTTTACTAGTAGTAAATTTGAGTTTATTGATGGAAATAAGTTAAGGTGTCCATATAAAAAATACAATAATGATAAATTTCATATGTGTGATAAAGTTAGAGAAATGTTTGTAGATTTGGGTTTACTCCAAACTATCATAATTGGACTTGTCATGACGAACCATGTATATTTGATGAATGATATCAAAGAAGTAACCAATTTTATTTAGGGAAGAATGTAGTTATTATAACCAATTGAACCATACCAGAGGATGATGATTAATGTAGTTGGTTAGAATTTTATTTCAGAATCGAACCATGCAAGTATTAGTTTTATTCCTGCACTTGAACAAGTGAGTGCTAGTTATGCATCACAATTGAAAGAGGTAGGAATAACAGGTTTTAATGAGAATGTATACAATAAAACTTTTCCATCTAATTAGTTCTAGAAAGTGTTGGAAGCAGCATATGAACATTTATGATTAGATTGTGACAATCACACTAATTTATCAGTGACATCAAGACTGTTAAATATCAAGGTAGAGCATAATGTGTATGAGAATTGTTTCAACTCTTTGGTTGAAGTAATGCATGAAACAATGCCTCATGAAAATATCATGCCAAGTGATTTTTATGATATGAAAAAGCTAATGAATAGCTTAAGTCTTCTAGTTGTAAGGATTGATGTATGTAGTAGGGATTGTATGTTATATTGGAGAGATGATAAAAATGCAGAATGTTGTAAATTTTGTAGTTAACCTAATTACAAGATTAACATGGGGCAAGGTCGTAATCAGAAGTATAGACCATACAAGCAAATATTTTATCTACCCTTAATCCCCAAATTGTAAAAGCTTATGCATCTCAAGCTACTACTAAACACATGACTTAACATGCAAATCATGAAATAGAAGAGGGTCTAATGTGTCACCCTTCAGATATAGAGGTATGAAAATATTTTAATAGAACATACCCTAAGTTTGCGATTGAGTCTCGAAACATCAAATTAGATCTATGTGCTGATGGATTTACCCCATTTGAAAAATTAGGAAAAAGTTATTCATGTTGGCCAGTTATCTTAACTCCATACAATCTTCCACCCCATATGTGCATGAAGACATCTTATATGTTTTTAATATTGATCATGCCTGGGCTGCAAAATTCGAAAAAAATTGATAGATGTGTACATGCAACCATTAATTACAGAGTTATAATAGTTGTGGGATAAAGGTGTTCTTCTATATGATGTTTTCAATGACAAAATATTTGTAATGAAGGCTGTTCATCTTTGGATGATAAATGACTTTTCAACTTATAAAGTGTTATCTAGATAGAGTATAGCTAGGATCTTAAGATGTATAATATGTATAGAGAGATCAAAGTTATTCAGATTAAAATATGGTCAGAAGGCTTGCTATTTTGACTGTCATTGATAATTTTTATCAATAAATCATACATTCAGAAGGAATAAAAAAGAATTCATTGAAAATAGGATTGAAAAATACCTCCACCATTGAGGTTGACCAGTAATCAAATTTGGAAGCGAGTGCATGACTTTTCAACTATTGTTCAAAACACTCATAACATAACTATTACGTACAAAAGTACATATAAGTGGACTAAACGCAGTATATTTTGGGATCTGCCATATTAAAAGACCCATCTTATTCATTATAATCTTGACGTCATGCATATAGAAAAGAATGTTTTTGACAATGTGATAAATACTGTGATGGATGTCACTGGAAAAACAAAAGATAACTTGAATGCAAGAAAAGATGTGAGAGTAATTTGTGATTAGCAAACACTAGATGTGGATGCAAGTAGCAGATGACCAAAACTAAAAGCTATTTATACATTGGACAAGGAACAGAGACGGGTTGTATGTCAATGGTTAAAATCTGTGCGGTTTCCTAATGGATATGCTTCAAACCTCGAGAGATGTGTTGATTTAAATACATGCAAGTTAATAGGTTTGAAGAGTTATGATTGTTACATATTTACGAAAAGACTAATTTCAATAATTTTGAAGGAACTTCTACCAAACTTTGCATAAAGTGCCATTATAAAGTTAAGTAATTTTCTTCATGATATTTGCTCGATAGTGTTAAAAGCATCACACATGGAGAAACTATAGAGAGGTATTCTAATCATTCTTTGCAACTTAAAAAAGATATTTCCTCCATCATTTTTTGATTCAAGGGAGCATCTCTTAGTTCACTTACCTTATGAAGCCAAAGTTGTAGGTCCCATCCAATTTCGATAGATGTATTCATTTAGAGGTAAAATATTTTTTAAATAAATTTCAAAATACTTTGTTATATATAATGTTCTGATAAAATTTTTTCTATTATATCTAGGTTCTTATATCATTTGAAGAATAAAGTGAAGAATAAGGCATTTGTTGAAACTTCAATTTATAATGCATGTATTGTGGAAGAAGTGACAACATTTGTATCATATTATTTTGAGTTGCACATACCGTGCAAGAGATAGAGAGTAGGAAAAAATGATAAGGGCTCTGTTGATATCAATTGCAAATCATTTTTTATTTTCAATTATCTTGGTCGACCAAGCGGGGCATGTAAGTTTCGTTATTTAACATATGAGAAATAGTGGACAACTCATACATATATTTTACTGAAATGTCCAAAAGTGGAGCCATACTTCGAGTAAGTATACATTTGCAAATATATATTATGTGTCAAACATTTGCTAATATATAAATGATATTTGGTAATATGATTTTTCAAACTTCAATATATGAACTACCACCAAATGAGTTTGACCGTTTGCGCGATAAAGAATTTGCAGCATGGCTCAAAACATATGTAAGTTACCTATGGAGCAAAATCAAGTTATTAATATTTTATACATTATTTATTAAAATATATATTATTGATTTTACACGCGTGACTTTAGGTTCACGGTAATTATGATCAAGTTGAAGAGCAAGGGTTGGTATATCATCTATCATGGGGTCCAAATTTAAGTGTACGAACTTGGCCAGCATAGTTTATAAACGAATATAATTTTTACACTCAAGAATATGTAATGGGAAAAGCCAATGAATAGTAATGTGTGTGCTTGGTCACCCAATGGTGATAGTGCAAAAGATGACTTTTATGGTTTGTTAGGTGAAATCATAAAGATATAGTACCTTGAATCATTCATGTGAGTTGTGTTATTTAAGTGCATATACCCTGTCAAAGGAATGAAGGTCCATGCGAAGTTTGATTTGGTTGAAATAAATCACAATAAAATGTATATGAAATATGAACCATTTGTTTTGGCACAACAATCAATTCAAATATATTATGCATCATATTCTAGTTTGAAAAGTGACAAAGTTGATTGGTGGGCGATATGTAAAATCAAAGCATGAAGAAAAATTGAGGAACACTAGAAGGATATAATGTATCAACAAGAGGAAGTTTGTAATACAGTTAAAACTGAGGAATATAACATTCTAACTTTACGAGATCCATGTGAAGTAGTGATAGATGTAAATCCAACTGAAATTCGTGAATGAAATTTAGAAAGTGTTGAAGAATCTGATTTTCAAACAAAGGATGAAGATGATGCTCATGAAGAAGATCAAGATCAAATCAAGATCAAGACAAAGACGAATGTGAAGATGAAGATTTTTGAGGCTTTTTACTAATTATGTGTTGTTGTTGTTGTTGTTGTTATTGTTATTGTTATTATAGCGACATATGTTATTGTTATTGTCATTATTATTATTGTTGTTGTTGTTATTTTTTTTTAAGTTAACCCGTTTATTATGGGATCAAAAGATTTTTAGATAGGCTAGGGTTTTAGGCCTATTTTTTAAATCCTGCATATTGTACTCATATGAGAGATCATCGTAACAAGTGATTGTGGTGAAAACCTAAAAAAATAGTGAAATCCCTTTGTAGAACGTAGCCCTATTTTAAGGTAAACCTGAGTAAATATTTATGTCATCTTTTGTTTTATTCATCACTAAATTAGTCACTAATTAGCAACGACACCACCTGTTCGTTGCTAATTGGCGATGACACCAACTATTCGTGACGTAGCGCAAACATAATAGGAAATGATAATACACAGTGCGTAAAGGGAAATCTAAAAAATTCAATATCAAATATTTTAACTGCTTAAAATATAAATAAATATCTTTTATATCAGATGTTAACCCTAACCATACTAGGACTCTACACAGTAATCCGAAAATTACGAAAAACGCCACTAGTAGTAAAACAAATTCAAAAATAAAACATAAAAATTGAAAAGGTTCAACTAAGCGACCCTGAATAGCCATAATTTATCATTAATCACAGCCAAAGGTAGTGAGTATTAATTAGAAGGCCATTTCGCTTCAACTAACCGAATTTGAGTTCGAAAGTCATCAACACTTCAACTTCTGTTGAAATTTCCACCTGTTCAATCGGTTGAATAATGCACTACTAATATTCTCCCTCCGGGTTCGTTGCTAATTAGTTATTCCTAATCAGCGACGACAACTCTTGTCATCACTAACTAGCGACGACCAAGTGTTGTCATTGCTAATTAGCGACGACAAGGATTTATCATCTCTAATTAGGGACGACTAAAAATATATCATCGCTAATTAGTGACAACACCCTTTTTCGTCGCTAATTAGCGACGAAAAAATTTTGGTCATCACTAATTAGTGACGACAAAAGTTTGGTCGTCGCTAATTACCACATTGTCATACCTCAGGACAAAGGTAATAACTGAACCCTAGCTGAAACCATCATCACCTCTGTACTCAAAGGTTCCGCCTCTTTCACTCGTCGTGGTCTCCCGTCAGCCTCTGTTCAGCTACTCCACTCGCCGGTCTCACCTCTTCGTAGGCAAGCTCATCTTTGTACACTCTCTTGCTCACATCAATATGTTCAGGTATGCATTTGCTCGCAGCCTTCTTTGAAACTTTCTCACACAACTTCTCTCTAGAGGTTTGATATACTCTTCCTTCTCGTGTCTCGTGGTATGGTTCAACTTTTATTTCCTCTTCCGATTTTTGTGTTGCTTGTTAAAGAGGGCTAGGGTTCTTATTTTCTCCCTCTTTTGGATTAATTTCTACAGGATTTGCCTCTTTCTTGGATAGGTTGTTCCTCTTCATATGCGAGTTCTTTGAAGCTCTTTGTTTGGTTCGTATTTTTACCATTTTTTGTGACTGGATCTATTTGTGGGTATTGTTGAATTGATCGAGTTGGTCTGGACCCATACTTAGTTCCTTGTGTTTGGGCTATTTACTGCTATTATTCTATGTGTTAAATTTCGCCTTCTTTTTCATTCATCTACACTTGTTCCCTCACGGTTGTTTACAGGGCTGGAGGAGTTGCTGCTTCGCGGATTGCGAAGCAGCCTTGGTTCTTATTCGGATTGGCATTTGATGACTTTCAAGGCTTTTGTTGGTGATTGGTTAGATAGTGAAGGAAGATATAGTTCATATCACCAACAACACCTGTAATTCAAAGAAGGAGAAGGAAGCCAATTCGACTGGCAAGAATGATACTATTGAGCAAGGGGATAATTTGAAGGTATAGCTCGTTAATGCAGAGACTTGGTGTTCTTCACTCTGCTAAGATATCAACATATACATGTGGACTCGTAGCTATCTAATCAGTTGGATGATTAGATAGCATCTGAACATGAAAACTGTATCTGTGATATCAACCTCATGTAGATTTTAGTGTATATGAAAGCACAAGGTATATCAATGATTATGCAGTAAGTAATTTTAGACTGCGGTCCCTCTTTTAGAAGCTATTTCTACTTTTTTCCTTTGGTGGCATTAGTTAAGACAACTTTCCTTCTTACGTGAAAGACTAGTTAAAACTAGTTATATTCATTTTATGATAATTATGTTTGGATTGTGCATAGCTAATTATTATTGGGATGCATTGCGGGCATAGGGAAACATTAGACATGGTTGTGTTTCTTTTAAAGTGTTTCCATCATCCTAAAGTATAATCTTCTGAAAACCATAATCAAGTGAGATCCTTGGGAAAATGTATGCCTTGCCTTGCCTTGCTTGACTCAAGTCTCATGTATGCTGGAATAGTTATAATGAAGGTAATGGTAGGATCCTTCTAAATTTTGGGTCCAAGTGACTGGTTCGCTTTTAAGGAAGTAGTAGTTCTTTTCTTTATTCCTATTTCAGATTGTTTATTTTGTTCTCTCATAAAGTTGTTTGAACTTAGACGACACCTTTCTCTTTATGAGAGTCGCATAACGTGAGTATTTTTTTTCCTATGAGGACAATAGTTCAGCTATTATTTGTTCACAGTTATCAGTGCAAAGGGTGACAACTAAACCGCTTAAGTTGGATAATTTGATTGGTAGTCAAGTTGGGAAAGAGGTGGTTGATTGTTTACAACAAGCATTGACAAGAAAATGCTTGTATATGCCCGTTTCATCCCTAGTAGATTTTTCATCTTTAGCATGTGTTTATTTTCGTTGATCGTGCCTAGAGTTTTTAAGCATATTGGAAGCGTATCACTATGTATATGTAATACTTACATATAAGAGTGCAGAATTGCATTTATACCTATCAGCAATGCAATATAATAAATTAGGATTTCTATAATTTGTTGAATTTTAGCACTGTTCCCCCCCCCCCTTCTTTTCTTTTCTTGATTCTTCTTGACAGATGCACTTTCCTCTAACTGTTAAATGAACAATTGTTGTTGAGATGGATTTCTGGTAGTTTACTAGAGATATATTGCTCTATTACATCATATTTGTTGGTTTAAAAAATATTTGGAGTTTTATCTTAGGTTGTAGTTATTTGTTGATTAGCCCCATATTTGAGCTTCAAAGTAGAGATTTTTTTTTACTGTTTGTATTTTACTGCTTGGGTGGATGGCCCCTTGGTGGTTATTTTAGAAAAAATTCCACGAAATATGCAAATATATTATCTTTATTTTGTATGGGTTAGTTGCTAAATGCAATATGTTCTATTTTTTGGATCTGCAAAATAGATGAGAAAGCAATAAATGAGGTGTTCTTGAAGGTGCCGGATAACTATATCAACTGCGAAACCAAGAAAAAGAGTGTTCTAGTTCTGGTTACTCTATTGGATTCCCTGCTCGGGTCCAAAAGCTCATAACCTCTCAATCAGACCCCCTTCTTGCAAAAGAAATCTAAAACAAAATGGTAAGCTTCATGATCTTAAAAATATATGTTCATATTTTTTAAGATATGTCTAACTTTCTTACTTGTCAATATAAACGGGAAGGTCACTTGCATGGTGCAATTTCACAAAGAAGATCAACCACTTTTGCTTCCTCGTCCTCGTCCCTATCCCTTTCCTCTTTTCCTTTCCTTTCATCTAACCCATAATCACTACATGTTGATGGACAACATGAACGCATTGGCCCTTCCTCTGACCCTCAAGAACATATTAGGAGACGACTTAAACACATGCAAACTGAATATACTTTAGTTCCATTTCCTTTAGTTCCATCTCCTGCAGTTCCACCTTTTTCAACACGACAATTGAATGATGAGGGAAACATAGGTGAAGAAGATGGCCGATTTATGATATGCCCATATGGAGATTCGTAAGTACTTCATTTTTTAAGTATATGTAATATTTATGGTCATTCCTTCGTTTTGATTTTAGATATGGATGTCAACTGAATTGTGTATATTGTTTTAACATACTTGCAGATTCATGGATGCTCCGTATGTTGTGAAACAACTAACTAAAATAGTCAATAACTATTAGAGGGGGCAATGGATTAGTTACAGTAGTACTCCAAAAGAAGTAAAGGATTTGTTGTGGAATGAGCTCAATGTAAGTTTTGTCCTTCTATTTTCTCACAAACTAAGTTTGGTATAAATAAAGTGAGTTGTTTTTTCTATTGATTATTGTGGAAGTTCAAGTGGGATGAAACGGAAGAGGATGAAGTTAAAAGAAATTTTAAGAAGAAATCCGATAATCACATACGAAATGTGATGAAAAAAATCTAAGACAAGTCAAGTGAAATCAAATTTTATTACAGGTGACAATTGGACAAAAATGAAGAGAATTTAGAAAATTGAACAGAATAAGCCAAGGAGTGAATAGAATTAGAAGAATCGAGCTTCTAGTTCTAGTGAAAGATCTGCCATGCTGGGGGTTCTATCAATATTAAGGAGCATAAAAAATGAATGGTAAGTTTATTAAACATATTGTAAGTTAATCTAATTCAATTACTCATTTATGTTTATATTTTATAGGTAGATGAATTGGGGACGGAACGGACATATGCGGCTACATTCAAATGCACATTAAAAAAAAACATAAGACATGGATTAGCGATCGAATAAAAGTTATTAAGATATGTAAGGTTAACTAAAATAAAAATAATGAATGCTTTTAATATTTATGATATTTATATATACAAAGTTATTTTATTTTCATATATATTATTAATGTAGGAAGAATATGATATTTAATTAAAACTATTAGTAGTAGTGATGGTGTTGATGTGTCTGAGCTATCAGGTGGAGGCTCTACCAATATGGCATTATGGGTAGAGGTATTGGATGGGATGAAAATAGGAAAAATATTTGGGATGAGATCCTTGTCAATGGTATATTCAACAAAGGTTGTTGCAATTTCAACCTCCGATGCGACTGTTTCAAGGAGAATACGAATTGAGGAGCAAATGACCCAAGAATTGAGCCAACTGAAACATTTACTTGTAGAGAAGGACGAAAAAATAAAAATGGTCAAACAACAATTGTCACAAAAAGATGAAAAAAATCAAAGAGGTGAATGAGCAATGTAAATCTCTAGAGTCTCAAATGCAATTGATCTTGCAACATCTCAACCTCAATAAACATTAGGTTCCTCCTGTACTTCCTACTAATCAAATAGGTGATTGACACAATGATGATGAGATTGCTGATGATGATGATGATTTTGTCAGAAATTTGAATGATTAAACGGTAAAGGACTTGCTGAGGATGAATGATATAGTTTATTTTTTTGCTTGTCACTAGCAGATGTAATAAAAATTTGCAATTTTGTAGGTTATCGTTCTATTGTTGGTTGTTGAAGATGAGAGAAATCTTGTTACTTGCATAAAATGCCCAACAAAGGTAATGACCTTGACTCTGATCTTTTATCACTAGCAGATATAATGTGGTGCTTTATATGCTTCCACGCCATTTGTTACTTAAGTGGTAGATCACTTAATTTATTACTTTGCCAAATACTCTAGTTGTATGGCTGGAAATGTAATCTTCCTAACTATACCAAAGGGTGCTTAGCTTTATCTTGAAGGTTTCACTACTTATAATGTCACGCCCCGATCCTCCTTGAGCGCATGACATCTGTACAACGACGGTCGATACATGCGACATCCCAGGACTGTCGCCGACCCAGAAATCTTAATATCCAAATTAATGCTAGCGGAAGCGATACCTTTCTCCTAACAATGAATGAGCAAGGACTAGCCAATCATAACACTTCATATATTACACATTCTCATCTTCATATTATACATGAATCTCAGTTTTACAAATCTTAACAACAACAACCAACCAACCCAGGGCGACTGCATTCCTCAGCAACTACCGATTCTACATCAATTGCCCTTGCCAACTGGGTACTCCGTCACCTTGATATCAAATCATGTGGTATCCCTGCCATGCTTATATCCTAGGGACTAAAAGTGGGAGAAATCACCCGTGAGAACACATCTCAGTAAGCTCACCCCTAATCTCGCTCAGAATATTACATACCCTCGGATTCAACTCTAACATGCTCTCCTAAATGCTCAGGTCACGGTAATAGAAATAAGGGCAAGCGAGAAATAGCTCATCATCGAAATAATCAGGCATCCCAATAGTTCATATCTACATAGATATTAACAATGCAAATACGTGCACATTCCATGCCCAAATTCCATTCTCAGCTCTCTAGCTAACTCGACCCGCGTTAAATGCATCAGGCCCATGTCCTTTTTGCACTAGAATATGCATCTTAGGCCTACGATATCTCAATAATTGACCATAATTACGAATCGACAGCATATGAACAGTATTCTAGGCTCATGAACAGTACTCATTGTGTCGTGAACAGTAATTTCCAAATACTATTTGACCCGTTTTTACTCTAAATCTCCCAAAAATCCATTTTTCGGTACCCGAATCTCACAGGACCCACACCAACCATCAACAACAGATTATATCCAGCCAAGACAGCAACTAATCTCGCCCAAATAATATATCACAGCCTCGCCATAGAATCGATTTGCTCAAATACGCCAATTCCGGCAATTTTTCTATACCGATCTATCTCGGATCGCACCCTAGAGTCTATCCAAGAATCATCTAACATCCTACTCAAGTTTTAGGGGGTCAGCTTACCTCGACGAGGCTGATTCGAAGCTGGACGGGCGACGGAACGACAAACGGCCCAACGGCGGCGCAGAATCCGGCAAAACCCAAGGACACCAAGGCTGTTCAAGGGTTGAACGAAATGTTTCATAAGCTGAAAATTTATATTTTCACATGAAAATGAGTTCTAGGGGTCACTGAAATCAACATATATCAATATGAGCCCTATATGAAATTCGGGTAACAAAAGATTGGTTCGTCGACCGAAACGACGAAGCATATTTGGAAGGTCAAACGACCTCAGATCAAAGTGATTCAAGTTGGAATAGAACCACAAGACAATGGAATACAACATAAACAAAAATCATGATGATCCAATGATCGGATTTCTGTCGGCGGCCGATTGAAATTGAGGCTAGAAAATTGGGATTCAGCCTATGCAGGGTCCGGTTTTAGCTCTGTTTGAGGGGGTTTCAGGGCTCATCTTGAGCTGATTTTTGGTGAAAAACTTCTAGAGAGATAGGTGAAGATGAGGTTAAAAGGGCGTATGTTTGGGTAGCAAACGAGCGGCGGTTTTCCAGCGGCCAAAAACCAAGAGAGAAAACCAAGAGAGAGGGAGGGCCACGAAATTTTCTGGGCATAGAGAGAGTGATCTGCTAATAATTGAAGAGAGAGAGAGAGAGAGAGAGAGAGAGAGCAAAATATCTTCAATTATTATGGAAATATATGAAAGCTAATTTCGTCGCTAAATTATTTTAAATTTTAGCTAATTGGCGATGGTTTTTTTTTTCCACAAATAGCATTCCTAGCAAATTAGTGACAAATTTTGCAGCAAAATTTTTGTCGCAATTTGTGACCCGAGTTGGCGACAAAATTCTTTGTGTTGCTATTTTCGTCGCAACTTTCTTCCCTAATGCCATTGCTATAATTAGCAACGAATTTTGCTACGAGTAATGTTTCTTGCAAATTAGCAACAAATTCATTTTCATTAAAATTTAACAACAAAAGACAAAAAAAATTTATCTCTAAATTTTGTGATCCGAATTGGTGACGATACTCTTTTTGTTGCAAATTTCATGGCAAATGCCATTACTAAATTAGTGATGACTTTTTGTCATGAATATTTTCATTGCTAATAAGCAACAAAATTTTCCACAAATTTGTTTTATCGCAAATCAGCGATGAATTATGCCACGAATATTCCCAAATTAGCGACAAATTGTACCAGCGATGCCAAATTTTGTGATGCCAAATTTTCCCACAAATTTTGCGAAAAATACTTTTTTGGCGTAAATCAGCGATGAATTGTGCCATGAATATTTTTCGTCCCAAATTAGCGACAAATTTTGCCTTTTAGTGACGAATTTTGCCACGAATATACTTCATCGCAAAATGCCGATGAAAGTTTAAATCTTTCATTGCTAAATTTTAGCGATGCCGAATCCGTAATGAAAGTTTTTCCATCGCAAAATTCGTTGCAACTTAATTTAGTGATGAATTTTTTCAAAGTTTTCATCACATATTTTGTTGCTAAAATCTTGTTTGTTTTATAGTGAGTGCCTCAATCAAGCCTCTATCGCATCTTCCCTGTAAATGCTCTTGCTCCTAGGTTTTGCCTGGAAAAGAAAAAAATCACCGAATGTGTGAGTTCCAAGCTCAAAATGTACATGCAATTTCTGTAACATGGCCAAGAGCGACTCACCCAGCTATGGAGAGGTCAGCCATGCCCAGATATAGCTAGGCCGAGCCTCATCATCACAGGGTGAGGCCAGACCTCACCTTCACTAGGCAATGTTATGAGCTCGGCCTTGCCCAGATCTAGCGAGGCCGACCTTGTTATGTGTTGACACCTAAATTTTGATTTCTTATTTAATCGTTTATTTCATAAAAAATTAGAAACTAACTTTAGTCTCTACAAAATAATTAAATCATTCTACATATATATTGTACTTAGTTCATATTGACTTTTTAGCATGCACAAATTTGCATTTTATTGCATCGGCAACAGACATGCGTA
This sequence comes from Psidium guajava, assembly GCA_016432845.1. Taxonomy (NCBI): domain Eukaryota; kingdom Viridiplantae; phylum Streptophyta; class Magnoliopsida; order Myrtales; family Myrtaceae; genus Psidium; species Psidium guajava. Next base: position 7,418,241 of record CM028230.1, on the reverse strand, counting down.
AATGTTTGAATCAAAATTGCTTGAAAATCTAGAAAGTTGAAGGAATATCAGTAATCTGCTCATGAGTTGGCAAATGGTAAGTGAACCTAGACATGTTTGTGGCAATATGAGGAAAAAAACAAAATGGGAATATAAAAGATTTAGTAAAATAGAATGGGAAAATTAAAAGATTGCATGAAAATTTGCTGGTTCTCGAAATCAAGAAAAATCCTCAAAGATCGAAATTGCTCCACCATTTGGCACCTTTCAACGGATACTCAAGGGAACTTTTTTCTATAAAAAGGAGTAGCCATTTGCGGTAGAGGGGGGCGGTCAGAGAAGAGGGCTAAAAAAAAGGATTGAGATAAGAAAGAGAACAAAAGGGGTCTGACACAAAAGAGGGATTCACAGCACAATTGATAGAGGATAGGAAAGAAAAGTCAAAAAAGGCGATTAGCTTTTTTCTAATTCTCTGACTCACTCTCTCACTAGCTGTTTTGGCACACGTTACTCATTCAAAGGAGAAAGAGGCATTCAGAGAGGGTGAAGAAGAGAGGTGTTTTTTTTATAAAAAAAAAAAGTGCTTCACGATCTGTTACACGTCCAACCATAGCTATCTCATCTACAAATCATGCTTTGTTTGTCCAGCATCATATAGCCTCACCTAGCTGCTGTGTTGTTTAACGCCTCAAGCAGCCGACCCGCTCATGTACTTGGCTGATTCGTGTGTTGCCCAACTTTGCTTCACCTCAATTCGGGCTCAAGTTTCGCCTGATGAATCAAGGTAGGTCTCATATATTTGTCATGATCGATTTAAGGTCAATTTGTGATAGTTTTCATGCTGTCCTGCTGTGTTTTTCTGCTATTTTTCTACTGTGTTAGCACTGTAAACATGCTGTCCAGTCTAAATCAATGCCATTTCTGCATATTTCATGATCACTAACCATGCAAATTTTTGCGGAAGCTTAAAGGTGATTTCTAGACCATTTTTGATGATGTTTTTGCATGTTTTCAATGCTGGTTGCTTGTTTATTTTTTTTTAGAGTAGAACCCTAAATTTTTCAAAAAAATTGCACAATTAAAAATCATCAAACCTTTTTTTTGTATCATATTTTCAAAAAGGGGTTCAATTTTTAATTGGGCACATTTTTAGATCCGGTTCGTCATTTTTCAAAAGCTGATTTTATATTTAGGCACGTCATTTTTTTTAAATGCGATACAAAAAAGGTTGATTTGCATGGATTTGTTATCTCGGATTTACTTGATTGATGTTTTGTTTGATTTTGAATTTTTCGAGACTTTAAAATTCCTAAAATCTGGGAATATGTAGTTTCTTAAATATTATATCTAATTAAATCTTTAGGGAGTTAACTTCAACTTGGAAATGAGAGTCAAGAAAATCAAATCAAACATGTCTTCATGTGACCGAAAGTCTAAAAACAAAATACAAAAAGTCCCATATAATGCATATCATATCTTGCATTCCATATTTTCAAAATAGCATATCATATCTTTGCATTATCTCTCATGCCGTTCATATTTTCGAGCTTCATTTAGTCCGTCATTCATTTTTTCTAAAAAATCATGCATATCATATTATGACGTTGTCATTTTCACGTGTCTCATACATCATATTTTATTTTTACCATGACATTTGGCATGTCATTAGTATCATGCTTAGGATATTCATGTTAGGATAGTTTAATTTGTATGCTTTAATTGCTTGAATAAAAAAAAATTGCATGCTATCTAGGTTAATTAGAATTTTCACATATTATATATAGTCTTTGGATGTTTATTTAATTTAAAGTGCATGATTCTCTACATGTTGCCTTGAGTGTTGCATTAATTTGATGTCATTTTGTATGTTTAATTTACTCATATACATTCGACATATAGGTTAGTCCTTGCGTGTCATGCATTGCATCCATTCCAAATAGTGAAAACAATAAAATAAAATAAAAACCTCGATTTGAAAGGTTTAAAAAAAATCAATCAAGCTTGAGTTCTTGAGCCTAGGTTTTCATGAAATTAAGGCACTGAAAGGACGTTAGTTTTAGTTAACTAACGTAATCAAGTCCCCAAACACTTAATCTATGGTTCGTACGAATAGAATGGTCCTCCTACTATTTTATTTAGGTATCTAACTAATCTACCAAAAATGGTTAATGGTGACTCCAAATTCTAAATTACTTGAACAAATCAAAGTTGTGAATTGGTAGGTTTCGGAGAGTCCGCATTAGGTTAGTCACTTAATTAGCCTCATAGTCTATTAATCTAAGGTCTTAAATTTGATTTTAGGGCGCAATAGCTTGATGACTCCACTAGGGACATACTTTATTTTTTAAAAAGTGAAAACTCAACTAGATTACTTGAATCTATCAAAAAAAAATTAAAAGCTTTAGTGGACTTAAGCCTAATAAAAAATTCCATGGACATCTCGCTTTTGGCAATATTGATTAAATCTTACTTTGAGGTGTTAAATGTTTTTTTAGGCATGGAGTGATAAGGGTTAAGTGTTTGCTAACCTTTTTCATGAAGGTCGTCATTGGAGTATATGTATTTCGAGTTTATATTGAAGTGTTGAGTGCTATAAACTTTTATTCGTGTATTGTTCTTGCATTTACACTTAGCACACACAACCCGCCATTGAACCCGAAGGGCTAGGCTTAAAATGGTATTCGATTAGGGACACATCGGCCATCACCATTTATCAAATCAGTTGAAGGAGTGGTAGAACGAGTTGTATGAGGATGGCCGAGAGATAGTCAAATTTTGCATTGGCCGGATGCTCTCGTTGATTGACATCTGACTTCGATTCGATCTTATCCATGCACTGGTGCACTTCTAGAGCCCAAAGATCACCACTCTTATATCTGGTAAGCATGAGCTAACTCCAACCTTAGAAGAGTATAGTGTTCTTGTTGAAAAGTCACTTGACTCAGGATTAGTTAGCCCGCCAATTCGAGAAGATCCAATCTTGATTTTATCTGAATATTTGAACCTCAGTCAAGATGAAGTAGTTAGGGTTTTGAAAGTAAACCGAGAGAGCTGTCCCATTGCATTTTTAGACTTGTATTTTGCAAAAGCTCCCTTTGGATATGATAGAGCCAAAATTTTTATCCTTTTATTTTTCGGCTCAGTCATTTTTCCGCATAAACGAAATGTGATTGACCCCATGATCGCATCTTTAGCTCGGCAGGTAAACAATAAAAACACTTTGTTAATGCCATTTCAACCGAAACCTTTATCTCTCTGACAAAGTTTAAAATGGACCATGATAGAACTTTTCGTGTTTCACTTGAGATTCTCCAAGTATGGTTCCTCTCCCACTTTGCTAAATTTGGGTACCTTCTTGAGATCTTGAAAATAACTGAACTTGAATATCCACTTTTGAAGTTTAAAAATACAAGATTGGATTCCCGAATATCACTATTCCCAATGGCTAGTTTTGTTAGCAAATTCGAGTCCTATAATTGTCCTATGGAATGTTTCTTGGTTTAAAATTGAGGAAGCTAGGCTTACGGGTTGAGATGGAGCACTTGACCCTTTATTGGGAGTTTCTAGTATCACCAAGTATTATCCGACGAGGGTGACATGATGGTATGGAGTAGTACAGTTGATTCCTTTGAACCCGAACAATGGGGAAGTCCGTATCGACTTGTGTAAGGAGCCGAAGATTTGAGGAACATATTACTCTTGCTCATACTTTGTGGGAGAGATGTCAGCCGATGAAGCTACTTTTGCCAAAGGGGATTCTCATATGGAAAGTCAAGATTTATCATGCCTCAACGAGCTACATTCAAGGGCATGTCATCCCAAAAGATTGGCTTCCAATGATACCTCAAGTTGCCATTTAAGACAACAAACAATTCAAGATCAATCGTCTCAAGCGAAAGATTATCATGGCTAAAGAGGCGGCCAAGAAGAGTGAGGAAAAATATAAGAAGCTCAAGGCTCATGCTACCCCCTGGAAGTCTATAGCTCGAGCTAGTTAAAGTCTTTTTTTTTTTATGTTTGAGTCATTTTTCATTTAAGATATGTATTTTGGATATTACTATTTTTGGATGACCTTTCTATGGTATGTGAATTCTTCAAGTATCCTTGAGTCATTTCTGGCTCTAAGCCAAAGAATGAAAATGTTTCTCACATACTGAGCTTGTAGTGTAAAATTTTGAAATTATTCCACGTTATTTCCCATTTTTTACCAAATTATTCTTGGGAATAAGAGAGTTTGGAACTTCAGAAATTTATCGACATCTCTTATATCATCAATTACCACTTGAAAGTGAATCTTTTCACAAAGGGTTAAAACATGGAAGTTGAATCTTCAAACAAGTGATCTGCAAATTTTCACATGTCAATTTGCATTTTTAATGGCCCACTTGTCCTCAAAATAAAAGCCGGACAAATTAATTTTCTGGATGAAATTTTTTGTATTAATCCCTGTATCTCTTGCACAACCCCAAAATTGGAAATTGCTTGATTCAGTCTTTTGGTCTCGTTTGTTTTGATTTCTAAGTCTAGAGGAGCGTTATGGACTAGCTCAGCTTTCTCACTTATTGTACTAAACTTGTTTATTACCTTTGGTAGGTAATTCATCACGGGCACTCATCACCTTCATAATACTCATTTCAAAATGAGGAAGATGGCTAAAAGATCTGAGATCAATATGATAACTAGTAGAGCTGAGATCAATGCAATAGTCCAAGAGGCTCTCAAGGAGCAGATTGATGTAATAAACGAGCGAATTGAAAGAACAGTGTCTCAAGCCATGGGAAGAATAATGGCTAATTTTACAGCCAAGCTACAGCCATTTAGCTCAGCCTCTCAATCAACGATGTCTCCTCTACCTTCTCCGATAGACAATCCTGATAAGGTATCAGACGATATCCCTACTCATAAACCACCACTGGACGATGTTGTTCTTGTGGGTGCTAATCTTAGCACATCACCTGTGATCATGAGGCCCCAACCTAGCCCTGTGGCCGAGGGAATGAGCGAGAAGGCCATGAAGATTATAACCTAGATGGAATAGAGGTTACGAGAAATTAAGGGTACACATAGTATCATTCCCGTTGACTTATCAATTTACTCAAAGGTCCAAATGCCTAGCAAATTCAAGATTCTCAATTTTGAGAAGTACGACGGCACCTCCAATCTGTTTCAACACATTCAAATGTACTAAATTAGGATGAATAAATACGTGACTAATGGCCCCCTAATGATTCAAACTTTCCAGGCCAGTTTGAAAGATACAGCCATGATGTGGTACACAGATTATGAGATTTACCGTATGGAAGATTGGGAGAAGGTAGTTAATGTATTTGTCAAGCATTTCAGTTTTAACTTAGATGTCATCGCTTTTAGAGAGGATTTGGAACAATCAGAAATGAAGAAAGATGAGAAAACCAAGCAATATACCACAAGATGGAGAAACCTCATAGCTCAACTAAAGCCAGTGCCGCCCGAGCATGAGCTCATGAGGCTATTTGTTTCTATCCTCCCCCAGGCCATGCGATCATGTATCCTTGGAACTGTGGTTGCATTGTTCAGTTATCTCATTGCAATGGGTGAAGAGGTTGAGATTAGTTTAAAGAAGGGATGGTATGGAGATGCTGGTACTAAACGATTTATAACCAAGAAAATCAAAAAGTTAGCTCCCCAAGTCAACATGGCCTACGTCCAAAAGCCTCTAGCCTAAACCCCTAAGGTACAAGTCCCTAATCAACAGCTGGCTAACTTTGAATCGCATAGCCAAAAAAGGGAATTGATGTAATAATCGGTAGTTTACCCCCCACTTCTTGGGACTCTCTCTCAGGTATTAGTTATTTTACGCAAGAAGGAGCTATTAACGACAAAGCCGTTGCGACCAAATTATGCATCCTTTGCAAGGTATAACCCATCGAAAAAGTGCGATTATCATCGTGGAGAGCCCAGGCATGACACGGATGATTGCTATGTGCTTAAGAACTGCATTTGGGAGAAAATTTTGGGTTATCAACATTTTTTATACTTTAGTTCGAGCAAGATATTACCAGACTGAAGAAGTAGTGCTGTTGGGCCAACTAAAGGAGAAAATTTTGAGTTTGATAAATGATGGAATGATAGTGTGTGCAAATTAGGGTGGGATAATAACTATTGTATCTTAGATCATCATTGACTAGGATCAAAATTTGCGGCCTTAAGTACATCTCAAATTGATAAGAATCGGAAATTGATCCAGTGCAAGTTGATGTGACTAACCTAGTTAAATCTGACCTCAAGCCGATATGCCACCTCTGGAAGATGTCTATGATAATGAGTTGAGGATTGTCATACCTGACAGTTTTGTGTTCACTTCATCTCAGCCATTTGCATATGAGAATTATAAAGCGGTGACATAGTCTTATGATCTGGAGCTAAACTTGGTGATAAGGTCTAGGCGTACCTATAATGATGATCAATCGGCCAAGCAGACTACAAATAAGAAAGCTAAAGAGTTTCTGGCAGTGATTAAGGCAAGTGTGTGCAACGTGGTTGATCAGTTGAGGAAGTTGACAGCTCATGTATCTTTGTTGGAACTTCTCCAGTTGTCTAAAAAACATCACAATTCCTTGATGAATGTTCTAGGAGAGATCCATGTTCCGAAGAATATTGATGGAGATAAGTTAGAAACCTTTGTCAGAGTAGACCTTCTGGAGGATCAGGTCGCATTCTCTAATGATGAGATTCCGATCTAAGGAAGAAGCCACAATAAAGCTTTGCGTATTTCAGTCAACCACAAGCAAACCCATGTGGCTCGAGTGCTTGCTGAGAACGGATCGGCCTTGAATTCATGTCCTCTAGCCACACTAAACCGTCTGTGTACTGATTTGAAGAGAATACAAGTAGCTAAAACTTCGATCAGAGCTTTTAATGGGGTAAAGAAGAACGTTATGGAGCAAATTAATCTAGAGATACAGATCGGATCCTCCGCGTTCGATGTTTTGTTTTAAGTGTTGGATATCCTTTCGGCTTTCAATCTTTTGCTAGGCCACCCTTGGATCCATAATGCCGGAGCTGTTCCATCCAGTTTTCACCAAAAGATCAAGTTCATGGTTGAACAAAAGCCGATTATCATCCATGGAGAAAAGGATTTTCGGATTTTCAACAAAAAGGTTATTCCTAACATAGAACTAGAACATACCAAAGATTATTCTTACCACTCCTTTGAATTGGTGCACACTATTCACCAGAGAGTCCTTTGCCAATCTCTGAGTTGTCTAGAACCTCCATTTTGGTTGCTAAAGTAATGGTGAATAATGGGTTTGAGCCTGATGCTGGATTAGGCAAGTATGGTTAGGGAATTCGCATCCAGTTGAAGCTAACGAACAATCCAATATAGCTGGTTTGGGATATTATAGATGTAACGGATGTAGACATGGAAAACAAGCCTTAAGAGGTCATGGCAAGCCAGAGTATAGTCCTTTACCATCACCCCTAAGCGAAACCTTCCATTTGACTGGAATAGTCGACGGATACAATGATCTGAGTAAGTTTGAGGATGATCTTGGAATAATCTTTCCTGACTCGCCAAAAGATTAAGAACTTAAGCCAATGGTACTGGATGCTGATGATGTTGATATTGGCGTGCCCCACCTGGCTAACTGATTCGGGGACTTGATCATTGTTGTGGTATTTGAAGACTCCACGCAAATTGATGAAGTTGATGATATTGGTAGCTCAATTGTTGCAAATTATAATAAGCCATATATGTACCTAAGCCTCTGAAACCGTCCGTCATTTCCGTATTTGATGATCCGCTCGAGAGATTAGATTCAAAGTAACATCTTTATGTTCTCACATTCCCCTGCGTGGGAAATTCCATCCCTTTCATAGGGTTTCCTTTTTAATTTAGTGTCATACTTTAGGAGTTCCTTAAAGATTTTTCATAATATTTTAAAATCTTGTTAATGCACCCCAAACCAACTCGATGCCGATAACCTACAATTGAAAAATTTTGTCATCTTTGGTAAGTACCGAGAGTTGGGCTTCCACAATAATTGTTGTCCCAATGTCTTCAAAAACAAAAAAAAACAAAAAAATAAATCATTTCAAAAATAGGAAAGAGCACATGAACCATGTTAAACCCTGTTTGTCCTTTTAATTTTGTTACCTTATGTTTCAGGGGCAAACATGAGGAGAAAAAAACAGTGGTTATATGCAATGTCCAAGATTTGAGTGGCTCCGATATAGATGATGAAGAAATACATCAAAGCCTGGAGCATCATGAGAAATCTAAGCCTCTAACTATTGAGGAAACCGTATCAATCAACCTTAGTGATGTGGAGAATCCTAAAGAAGTAAAGATTGGGGCAAGCCTTCCTAAAGACATGGATGAGCGTATGAAAGAACTCCTTAGGAATTACTAAGACATCTTTACTTGGTCCTATATAGACATGCCAGATCTTGATTGATCGATCGTTGAGCATTGTTTACCAATGGATCTCTTGATTAAGCCAAAGAAGCAAACACGGTGCAAGGCTAAGCTAGAGTTGGCAAAGAAGATTGAAGAAGTCATGAAACTCATTAACGTTGGATTCATAGAGGTTACCTAGTACCCTAGGTGGGTGGCTAACATAGTTCCAGTATTAAAGAAGGATGGTCATGTTTGAATTTGTGTGGATTATTATGACCAGAACAAGGTTAGCTCTAAAGACGACTTTCCACTCCCTCATATTGATGTGCTCATCGACGATATGATAAGATTCTAACTATTCTCATTGATGGATGATTTCTCGGGTTATAATCAAATATTGATGAGCGAAAATGACAAAGAAAAGACGGCATTCGTAGCCCCATAGGGAGTGTTCCACTATAAGATTATGTCTTTCGGTCTCAAGAATGCTGGAGCAACGTATCAACGAGTAATGGTTACTTTATTTCATGACATGATGCATAAAGAGATCGAGCTCTATGTTGATGATATGATTGCAAAGACCCGCCATGGAGAAGATCATGTAGAAACCTTGATGAAGCTATTTGAGGGACTTCGAAAGTTTAAGTTACATCTTAACTCGGCCAAATGCGTATTTAGTGCTAGTTCAAGCAAATTGCTAGGGTTTATTATCAGTAATAATTAGATTGAGATTGACCCATCTAAAGTAAAGGTCATTTGTAAGCTCAAGCTGCCTATAAACGTCAAGGAGATTTTGGATCTCATGGGCAGATAAAACTATATTGCTTAGTTCATTTCTCAGTTGTCTGAAATCGCTAAACCATTCCTCAAATTATTAAGGAAGAATGTAATAGTTGAATGGGATAGCGAGTGTGGAAAGGTTTTTGAGAAGTTAAAGCATTACCTAATGAATCCACCTATACTTGTCCCACCCACACCGGGACAACCTTTGATCTTGTATCTCACAATCCACAGTGAGTCCTTAGGAGCTATGCTAGCCTAGGTAAATCAAGAAGATGGTAAGGAGAGGACTATTTACTATCTGAGTAAGAAGTTCACAACCTCCAAACTGAACTATTTTGAAGTAGAGAAAATGTGTGCAGTACTGTTTGGGTGCTACATAGGCTGTGGCAGTACACCTTGCATTATCAACTTCTTTTGGCGACTGAATGTGATCCCATCAAATATTTGTTAAATCAGCCAACTTTAGTCGGAAAGCTCATAAAATGGCAAATCCTTATTTCTGAGTTTGATGTCCAATACTTATCATAAAAGTTGATTAAAGGACGAGTCATAGTTGATGTCTTGGCCGAGAATCCGGGGCACAATGAAGATATTGATCATCCTAAGGACCAAATCATATCAGTAGATGAGTGCACTTGGACCATGTATTTTGATGGAGCTGTGAATTTATCTATGTTAGGTATCGGAGCGGTTTTAATATCTCTAGGCGAGCAACACTACCTAGTAGTAGCAAAGTTAGTATTTGTTGATACCTAAATTTTGACTTTTTAAAATTCATTCACTTAAGTACATAAAAAAAACGAGAATTTGTTCTCACCAAAAATTAATTTTTTTATGCATTGCATATTTAATTTTTTGTCGGTCATGCATTTTATTATGGCTAACGACGGAGGATTTGAGCTTAAATTGACAAACGATTGGATTGAGCATGAGGGAGGTGTGCCGAAAGGCTTATGAAGTTTTGAACTTAAAAGAAATTTTTCCATAGGGACTGAATTGCAAATACATAAAACTTCAGGGACTGAATTGCAAATACATAAAACTTCAGGGGCTGAATTGCAAATACATAAAATTTTAGGGATAGTGGAGAAATTAGAAAGGAAGATGGAGAAGGGGAGATATAGAAGGGAAGATGGAGAAGGAGAGATATAGAAGGGAAGATGGAGAAATTAGAAGGAAAGATGGAAAATGGAAGATGGTAGAATTAGAAGGGAAGATGAAGAATTAGAATGGGAGATAGAAAGATTAGAATGGGAGATGGTGAATTAGAAGGGAAGATGGAGATAAAGAATGGAGGATGGTGGAATTAGAAGGGAAGATGGTGGAATTAGAAGGGAAGATGAAGTTAGTGGAAAAATTAGAATGATAGATGAAGATAGAGAAGGAAGATGGGGGAGTAGGTTATAAAAGGAGGAAGAATGAGAGCCTTGAAAGGGGGGACTTTTGGAGAGATTAGAGAGAAATTAGGAAGACTTTGGAGATTGAAGAAAACTTGAGGAGATATTTTGGGAGAGAAGAAAATTTAGAGAGAAAAAGAAAACAAAAAAAAAGAGAGAATTCTTTTAGAAGAGAAAATTGAGGGGAACGAGAGTTCGAAGCTCGGAGTTACCATCTTCATCGACCAATACAATCCGCGAGTCCATCCCCGTCATTCGAGCCGCGATCCGCAATCTTGATCCATGAGGAAATCCGAGGTTCGAGTTCGATAATCAAATCCGTCAAGTCAGGTAACGATTCTAATCATTTAGAATATTCGAAATTGTGTTGCCTAAATGGATTGATTTGAATTTCAATTATACCTTGTTGGACATATTGCATTTCTTTGGAATAAATTGCATATCCAATTTTTGAGATTTTTATTGCACGTTATAATATTTTCTTTAAAAAATAAAAAAAGGGGTTTGCTTTTGTTGCACATTTTCACATCATGTAGATAATTGCACGCGTAATTTATTTTGTAAATATTTAGATTAAACCGCATGCATTGCATATAATTTAGTTCCTTACCTTGTCATAAAAAGAAAATAAAAAAAATTTGCACCTTTGAATCTTAAGTGAAAATTCATCAAAATGGCCAAGTTGAACATTTTCATGAAATTGGTACCGAAAGGGCGCTAGTAGAAATATTAGTGTAACCAAGTCCCCGAACTCATTAATCTCTGGTTCGTAGGAATAAAGTATTTCTCCCGATGCTTTATTTAGGTGTCTAATCAACCTACCCAAAATGATTAGTGGCGACTCCAAGATAAATCCTTCTTTTGATGAAATTGAACCTAAGTCACGATTTGGTAGAACTTGGGAGAGTTCGAGCTAGGCTAGTTAATTCAATTTAATTAACCTGGTAATCCATTAACTTTAAAAATTGGGAAACTGATTTTTTTAGGTCGCGACAATTTGGCGACTCCACTGGGGAACGACTTGAATTTTTTGAAATTTAAGGAGGACTTAGGCCAGAAAAATTTCATGAAAATTCACTTGGTTTGGCAATTGGTTGAATTTTAATCTTTAGGTGTTAAATGGTTTTGTAGAACGGGAGTTATAAGGGGTGGAGTGTTTGGCTAACCCTTTGTTTTGCAGGTTTGGTATGTGAAACTTGTCATTTAATTTTTGAATTATTGAAGCGGTGTTTGCATTTAATTGTTGTGCATGATTAATCGCTTTAGCACTACATCACACACATCCCGTGGTCGGACCTGGGCCACTAGTTTTAGGATGGTATTGTGATTTGGTTCTAGCGTTCACCGTAAGATCACGTCGAAAGTTAGCCCAGATTCAATCCCGGACCTCTTTTCAAAAATGAGTTTAGAAGTTAGGCCTCAGATTTGGTAAGATTACCAAAGCAGTGGTTTTAATTTTTAGCTCAAGCTGCCGAAGTGGGAAGGCCCGGCTAATCCTGATTACGTTGTAGAGGATCACGGCTAATCTTGATTATGTGCGCGAGATTGTCGTCTTACCGTAAGTCTTTCGCTTCAATTTGTCAGCCTTTAGAGTAGATAGGCTAAGATTTAAATTCACGAATTCATGTGCATGTCTATGTGATTGACATCTTACTTCTCAAGGTAAAGTAAGTTCTCTAACTTTATCTTGCATTTATTCTATTTTGGGTCGGTCCATAACATTATTAGATTGGTCGAATTTTTCAAGGAAATGCAATCCAATGAATTTCTCCCCATGTTTTGATTTACCTTTCTATGTTGCACGATTTTTGTAAAATTCTATGGTCACATTTTGGGCAAACACCCTTAATGAAAGTCGTAGCCAACATAATGATTTTCAACATATAAAAACATCAGAACCAATGGACTTCATTTGCTTGGAACGAAGTTAGGCTAAACTCACGTTTTTCTAAATGGGTGAAAAATGTAAAGCATTCTGACTGATCGACTCTCCTCCTCGTGAGAATTTTTCGAGCCTCTTCGACTCAATTCTGGATCCCGACCAAAGAATGAAAAATATCTAATGGACTCTGATCTTGAACGTCAAAAATTTTCAGATAAATCCAATCCGTTTTCCATTTAATACAGAATTTGTGATCCAATGCAAAGCAGTCTGAAATTTTGGCAGTTTTCTGACCTCATCTTGTTTCATTAATAAGCACTGCTAAACAAGCCTTTTTGCTAGAAATCAAAACATGAAAGTTGGAGAATGGACTTTAAACTATTTGCCTGAAAATTTTGGACCTTAACTCACATTTTTTATGGGCCTTTCGTTCATTAGACAGAAACTGGACAAATCAGCTTTTTGAACAAATTTTCTCCAAAGATGCATTAAACTGTATTGATCTGTACATTTTTTGGATAAATTCAAAACATGAAAGTTGTGCATAATCATCTTGGCCATGTGTCTGTAAATTTGGACGTCATTTTGAGCACTTGTTGAATTTTCACGAATTGTTTTGTCAAAAGTGGACGAACTGAAATCTTCTGAAATGGAATCCTGTCACCGTATGTACACCATCACCTTTGTCCACAAGTTACACTCAGATGGGAAAGATTCTAAGCACCTGTCATGGACCGACCTCTTTTTGATCACATACTCATTATTCCCTCTACTTTTACAGGGAATTGTAGGTACCCCAGGCGGGAGCAAATTGGACTCGTCGGTGATAACAAACCAGGAATAATCATGAAGAATACAAAACGACAGAAAATTACTGATGTACTAGCCGATAACCCTGGGGGCAAGCAAAGAGATCAAACCTCCCGGAGACAGAGTTGTGTCAATTAGTCAGCATGTATAAGTTATGTATTTTGATGGGACTGTAAATTTATCCAGATCAGGCGTGGGGGCATTCTTAATGTATTGGAGGGGCTCCTATATTTTTGTTGAAAAAAGCGTAAACAGTGTAATCGAGAACCCATGAAGCGTGTATATTGATCCGACCTTGCAACGCCTTCTTGATTTAATCGACTAAAGGCTTGTTTTTAAACTCCCTCGGATTCGAACCACGTGGAGAATTTTGGTGGATCGGAGAATTATTATTGAGCGTGGCCCACAGACGTTTCTCCCAATGCTATAGGCGACCGACACATTCAAGTGGACACCGAAAGAGATAAGGCGTGAGTAAAGTAGGGCACGCAACGAGGGGCCGGGCTCATTATTAGCACATTGACCGAGTGGTTGCAGCTGTATTAATTTGAATGACTAGTCACGGGCCTCACTATGACCGGTCGGGGCTGCCACCGAATCCTTTTTCCGTGGTTTCGATATCATCATCAGAGGAAAGTAATGGGGGTCTCGCTTTTGTCTGTTAGACGATGGGCCATCATTTCACAGCCACCACCTGTCGAGATAAGATAAGATTGAGGCAGTCTCACCAATTAAAGTAGAAATACACTTCCTACGTATTCTTTCGGAGGTACAATTGATAGAAGCGGATTGAATCTAGTAGAGGGGGATGACCTTGTCCTACGAAGTTTGCTGTCAACAGTCCTTATTTCATAAGGAAAGTTTGCTCTGGACTGTGATGGTCCATATGTCGTGAAGAAGGTGCTCCCAAGAGGCTGCTCTGATTCTAATTGAGATGGGTATGAAAAATACTTTAAGTCATTCATGCTATACGAGAGAAGAAATGACAAGAAAAGTAAACAAAAAAACACGTGAGGCTTTTCTTTCATTCCATTCATCAAAGAGTATTACAACAGCTCACTGGGGAGGAAAAGTAAAGCCAAACTGAGCCCTGATAACCATTACGAAAGAGCTCAACTGACTCTCCAAACAGTTGATGCTCTGGGTGCATCGGGCGTTCTCCGGATCAAGCTCCGCGAGTCTAAAGAAGAGGCGATCGCACTTCTCTTTAGCCTGAGCCATACTGGCCTCGTAATTCTCGACGGCAAACTCTAGGTCCGGAATCGCCGCCCTCTCAAAAGCAATATCTGCCGTAATGTTATCAAGTCTCTCCTGCAGCCAACCACATCTGCACCTCATCATAATATTGTCCAGCCCCTGTTCGGCGTAAGTTTGGACCAAGGCCAGACGGTCCACCAACTTTCCCCTCTCACGAACCAGCCACGAAAGCTGATCTTTGGCAAACTTAAGGGCCTTCTTGTGATTATCAACCACAAATGTGACTGTTTCCAGACGCTCGCGCTAGTCTTGGTAACGAGCTTTCACGACGGCAGTCACAAGGACCGTCTCATAAGCGTGGTTATAAGCGGCCAGAAAATTGATGAAGATGGTCGGGAAGTTCCGGTACTCCTTCCCTAGTTGGGTACCCTCAACAGAAGCAGCATCCACGGTCCTGAATAGACCGAGGATTTCAGCCTCAACGGTAGAATTCTGGGCTATATGAGTATAGCCATTGCCGAGAAGATTATAGAGTCTCTCCCACCCAGCCAAGACTTCGGCCGGGAAGATGTGGTCAGGAGAATTGGCCATTTCAAAGAGAGGAGAAAATCAAGGCAGACGAACGGAACACGAGAGTATTGGAGAAGAGAGAGTTATGATAGACTAGCGGAATGAAAAGACGGTAATCCATTTCACGTTAAATATTGACTTCACAGGAGCAATATCTATCGGTCAGATCTCCCTACCGGCCATTCTCTTTTGGTGTTGTCTTTATCAGCTCGAATCCCTTGGCACGTCTGTAATCTCGAGCCGAGCAAATCTGAAATCTTTGCAAAAAAGTTTTGAGGTGATGTCGCCACTTTGAAAAAAGAAAAAGGAAAAGATGACTTGAGTGGAAGACACGGCAAACTTTAGCGAAAAAGAAGAGAATGCTTGTCTTCATTTGAGAACGGGGAAAAGACCTCACCTGCAACGCCGACGCTCAAGACAGGTGGAAGAAATAATGACAGGAGCCCTACCACTATGAAAAAGATGAAAGAAAATAAACCGTGCAGAAGACACGACAAAAGGTTGAGAAAGACAGGAATCTTGGAGGGGGCGATACAATTTCTGAACCCGCGCCTAGATTTTAAAAGAGGCGTCCTCCTGGTAATCTTTATCCATACTCAGAAGAGAGTTTTAAACATACACGCTTGCTCAGAGAGAGTAGAGATACAAGAGAGAGCTGCAAACGTTGAGGAACCAGTAACTCGTTAAGGATGTCTCAACCCAACACCCTTGAGAGCTATCGCTACTTACTAAACATGGGAAATGAAGAATTCGAGGCCATGTTTGGGATCAAGCCCATGGAACCTGGCCCTTCCGCCGATGACGTCCAAGATCTCAGTAAAGATAAGGACAACAACAGTAAGGCTCAAAAGAAGCGTTATCGTCGCCATACTGAGGAGTAAGTACAAAGGCTTGAGGAGTTCTTCAGGACCTGCCCCATGCCAGACGGCAAACAAAAAATGGAGCTTAGTCAAGAGCTAGAACTTGAACCTTCGCAAATCAAGTTCTGGTTTCAGAATAGGCGAACCCAAATGAAGGCTCGTCATGAGCACAACGAAGCCGAGTTTCTAAGAGTTGAAAATGAAAACCTCCGAGCGGAAAACAAGATGTATAAAGAGGCTTTTGACTCCGCCACTTACCCCAACTGCAATAGCCTCCTCCTCACCCTCAACGAGATGCATAATTTGAGAATCGAAAATGCACGTTTAAAAGGTGAGTTAGACCAGTTTATAACAGGATCGAGCTCTGTTGGAGCAGGGTACAAAAAGACCAATGCTATTAGATCGGCATCAATACCTCTCGAGGAAGAAGGGACAGATCACCACCAAGCGGACATCGACGATGATCTTTTCGCCATAATCAACCAGTTTGATATCGATAAAGCATCGGGGCTGTGATGCACATGATCAGCTAGTGACCACCAGACCTTTAATATGGCTGATGCATACCTGATCCCGGATGAAGCTTGCTGGCCACTGAGAGAACCCTCAAGGAAATCAGAACCAATCTCGAATTTCTCATTTCATGCACAATTCCCCTGCGTGGGATATTTTTCGCTTTCTCAGTATCTAGGGTTAAGTAATGGGGTAATTCTATTTCTTCCCATCAAATGTGCGAATACCGTATTAGAATCGTATATGGGACTCCAACCTCATCAAGCAACCCCAGATAGAAATCGAATCTCGCGCCCCACGCACGATCACAGTTTGGAGAGAAATGACGTGTAAATCGAGAATCGTGGGCTTACTGTTGATCTATAGTCTTGGGTGTCAACAAATCCACAAGAAAAGTTGTGAAAGGATTTCGGGGGGGCCATCACATAAAAAAGAAAGAGAGAAAGAAGAAAACAAATTGAGCGAGAAACAAGGATTTCCCATTTTGATCAAAAGCTGAATGTCAAATTTTCTCCCTCGGTAAATCCAATAGCGCTGCCCGTGAAAAGGGAAGTCGTTGCTATTGCCAGACAGAGAACTTGTCCTCATTTGATAGTAAGAGTTCATTCGCAAAAACTCGCAGGAGAAAGATAAAGAGGAAGAAGTTCTCGTGGGAGAGGAATTCAAAACATTCACCATCAAAGCATCGGCTTTCAAAGCCTATTACGAGAAGCCATCGACGATCCCGTGATCCCTCAAGTCCAAGAAGAAATCTTGAGGCGATCACGAGTCGGCGGTCCTAGATCTAGAAATATGTCGAGCATTAGGGAAACGGGCGCCTGTTCAACCCTGTTCGAAGCTGATGAAGTTCCTTATCCTGAGGGTCTACTGGTCATGGCCATTGACGGTAATCCAGTCTCTCTGTCAATCCTTGTTACCGAATTAAGAAAATGCCGGTATAAGGTTTTAGCTCAAGCAAAAGCGACAGAGGCCTTAGAAGTATTAAGGAGGAGTAGTGACCAGTTTGATATCATCCTCACCGCCATGGTAGGGATTGACATGGATGTTTTCACTCTCTTAGAAGTCATCAATTCTGAATTAAACATGCTAGTCGTCGTAATATCGGCAAGCGATGATCAGCAAGCCATAATGAAGGCTGTCTTGCACGAGGCCCAAGACGTTGTAATGAAACCAGTTAGGGTTCGGGTGCTTCAAAACATATGGCAGCACGTGGTAAGGAAGCAATTGCACGACCAAGAGAACAATCATCAAACCTTCAATATTGTTCCAAGCAATTGGAGAAAGAAGATGAGTTGGTCTCCCGAGCTGCATCATATGTTTGTTAATGCAGTTCAGCGGCTAGGAATCGATTCGGCACGGCTACAACATATACTGGAAATTATGAAGGTAGAGGGACTCACTAAAAGAAATGTTTCGAGTCATCTTCAGAAGTACAGAAAAAGGGTGAGAGAACACAATGCAGCTCAGAATCAAGAAAACCAAGGCGGGACTGATCCAAGCCTGAGCGTCAAGTCTCCTCGCCACCATAAATTCCGCAGGTTAGCTAGGGGCCAGCCACTTCCCATCATCAACCAAGCCAGTAGCCGTACCATCAATCCCCCAGGCGTTAATCAAAGTATCCCCCAGAATCACCCTAATGCTCTTCAAGAGTATAGACCGCAGGGGCAGTGTGTCCAGATTCCTTGGTCTGAGCACCAACCTATGGCTAGCATTCATCCCACGATCAACACGCCTGCGCAGCCAGAGAATCAGACAAGAAGTTATCCTGAGCGCTTCCACTCCTCTAATCCTCGAATGAAAGAAGTTTTTGGCAGCAAGACAGTTGGTGATCCCCACACTTTCTCGAGTAATGATGAAGGCTTTAGCTCGATAAGTCAAATTTCTCATGGCCAGGACAGAATGAGAAATCTACCGCCAGCATTTGCCAGCAACAGTGCCCAATTCAAGCATCAGTTGCTGGAAGGTTCAAGAGATTACCTAGATGATGAGCTTACTGCCCTGGTCAACCAGTTTAAGGTTGACAGACATCCGAAGCCATGATCGGAAGCCAGTGATTAGGGACTCTCAAGCATCGGTCATCCATGCCTGAACCAGCACGAGACTAGCTGATTATCGAAGAGCCGCAGGAGAGGCAGAACTGATCTTGAATAAATGCACCTTTCATTTCATGCTTGATTCCCCTACGTGTGATATTTCCAGCTTTCTAGGTGTCTAGATTTAATTCAGGGGCAAGGGGGTAATTTGTTTTTTATCCCGTAGAATGCGTGAATCCCTTTTTATGCTAAACTCAGGGCGGATCAATTTGTGGCAACGTCGCTGACTGCCATAATGAGAAATGTTGAATGGCCTCACGTAGGCAAATTTCAAGTGAAAAGCCCAGGGAATTGCAAATTGCCTTGAGAGCATTGCGAGATGAATTCGCCCAATTGAACGCGATAGGACCCATTTGCCTTGAAGATAACCTTTAAATTAAAGGAGCCCTCCGATTCACGGGCCCGATGGCATGGGAAACGACGATAGTCCCAAACCAACCCGAAAGAGAACAAGGCCCAGCCAAGCGAAGTGCTTATAAGACGAGCTCAAAGTGAAGGGTAACTCGGTATCAATTCCAATTTACCCTTTTTAATCTCATGTTTGACATTTCTTCTTTCCATTTTGACAGGAGATTTAAAAAAAAGAAAGAGGAAAAAATGAATGAAAAAATAAAAATAAAAATTTTCGATGAGCTTAGGTGATGAATCAAGGCACAACCGATCATTGGATGGCCTTGCCTACTCCATGCACGAGTTAAGCAAGCACAAAAATGATTTACCTATCCAAAGGCCAAAAGTCCAATTTTCGGCTCAGGCCAAATCAGGGGGCAATTCTAGATGTCGTTCACTTGGCAGACATACAATCCAATCCAAATGAAGGAACTTCTTCAATCTAAGTCCACAAGAAGTACATACAAGGGTAAAGCAGTATCGTTCCAATTTTTCCAAAATATGAGAACGTATATTAACACTTTCCCTTTCATTTCTTCAGGGGTCATCATTGTACCGGATAGGTAAGTATCATTTCCCCTTAAAACTCAATAAAATCCAAAAAAATCTTGAAATTCTCAAAGTAGACACCAAAGTTTCTACAACTCATTCACATGGACAAAGACAATTCATGATCCCCAGAGTCTTCTTGCATGCTTGCATGACTTGTTCATCAAGATTTTCACAAAAATCTCATGTGTTATTTGATATCAATCGATCAAAGCAAATCTTTGCTTCACCGACCCTTTGACCATGCGACGTCAGCTAAAGGAACACCGGGCAAATAGAAGAGGTCATTGTCCATCAAATTCCCAAAGTCAAACTCCTAGCTGGGTGTCGCGACCCTCTAAAAAAAATTTTAAATTTTAAAAGGGGTTAACGGATTATTAGGTTAATTAGATTTGACTAACCTAATGCGGACCCTCCCAAGCCCTACCGAATCGCAACTTTGGTTTTTGTTTAAATGATTTTGAAATTTGGAGTCGCCACTAATCGTTCTTGGTAGGTCGATTAGAAACCTAAATAAATTAGCGGGAGAACTAATTTATTCCTGCGAACCAGAGATTATGAGCTCGGGGACTTGGTTACACTAGTTAATTAAAACTAATGCCCTTTCGGTACCTTAATTTCATGGATATCCTAATCCGGCAACTCAGGCTTGGTTTATTCCTAAAGCTCTAGTAGGGTATTCTCTTTTGTGTTTTCACTTTTTAAATAGAATGCATGGATGGTATATATTTTTATTTGTTATATTTTTTTAAGTGTTAAAGATTCCCTGAAGCCGAAAGAGGGAGTGTGTTAACGACTTCTGTGCAGTATTACGACCTACTCATCTTTTGGGTCTGATGATTCAAAAATTAAATTATAGGAAGTACATGACAGTGAATAAACACCTCCAATGGGAGGCCTAGCATTGGCTTGGCTCTTCCCTTTGGGATTTAAGGTACAGGTATTTAAGTTGCAAGTATTTAAACTACTGTAAGTAAAAACCTCCAATGGGAGGCTAAGCATTGGCTTGGCTCTTCCCTTTGGGATTTAAGGTACAGGTATTTAAGTTGCAGGTATTTAACTACTGTAAGTAAAAACCTCCAATGGGAGGCTAAGCATTGGCTTGGCTCTTCCCTTTGGGATTTAAGGTACAGGTATTTAAGTTGCAGGTATTTAACTACTGTAAGTAAAAACCTCCAATGGGAGGCTAAGCATTGGCTTGGCTCTTCCCTTTGGGATTTAAGGTGCAGGTATTTAACTACTGTAAGTAAAAACCTCCAATGGGAGGCTAAGCATTGGCTTGGCTCTTCCCTTTGGGATTTAAGGTGCAGGTATTTAAGTTGCAGGTATTTAACTACTATAAGTAAAAACCTCCAATGGAAGGCTAAGCATTGGCTTGGCTCTTCCCTTTGGGATTTATGGTGCAGGTATTTAAATTGCGGATGGACTTTGTCCTCTCCATTTTGGGGTATGAATTTTTTAAAATGAAATACAACGAATTGATTTAACAATTTGAAATTTGTGCGCGCTTGAGGACTCCTCCAAGCCGATTTTGTGCTTCCATAGGATTGACCATTGATATAGAGCTGCGGCTTCCTGACATAAAATAGAGTGAAGTGTTAGTATACAAAATATGTGCTAATCTGCACCTAAAACCAGAAGAGTAGAAAGAGTACTTATCTCCCATTTTTTTGGGAGGGATTTCTATAATTGATTTTCGCTCTCTATGTTCCCAATATAGAGAGTTTCTTTTGAATTAAGAGGGACTTTTAGTCACAGATCAGTTGAGAAATCGGTGGACAGCTTAGGAACTTGTCTGGGCCGATTTTTGCATATCTACGAGATTTTTGCTGTTGACGTAGAGATATCCTTCTCCTGACATAAAATATGGAAAAAAAAAAAGAGGAGATGGAGAAAGTGTATACAATTTGTGCTAATTTGCAAGTAAAACCATAAACAAATGAATAAATAAAAACACTTAGCTCGAATTTGCTTGCTCGTTGACGAGGATGAACTCTTGATTTATATTGATCGATGAAGGAATTTGTGATGATAATCCCTAGCTTTGAACTCCCATCATCTTCAAAATTCTCTCTCTTTTGGTATTTTCTTTCTCTCAAATTTTTCTTCAATCTCCCAAAACTCTCTCAAACATCCAAAATTTTCTCTCAAAAAAACATCCTCCCAAACACTTCAAATTTTCTCTCTCCAGAAAAAAATCTCTCTCAAACACTTCAAATTTTCTCTCCAAAAAAATCTCTCGCAAACACTTCAAATTTTCTCTCCAAAAAAATCTCTCTCAAACACTTCAAATTTTCTCTCTCAAGAATCCTTTCTCAAGCTCACTTCTTCCTCCTTTTATAACCTACTCATCTATCTCCCATTCTAATTTTTCCACTAACTCTATCTCCCATTCTAATTTCTCCACTAACTCTTCTTCATTTTCATCTTCCATTCTCCATCTCTATCTCACATTCTAATCTCTCCACTAACTCTTCTTCATCTTCATCTTCCCTTCTCCATATTTATCTTCCATTCTAATTTCTCCACTAACTCTTCTTAATCTCCATCTTCCCTTCTCTATTCTTATCTTCCATTCTAATTTCTCTACTAACTCTTCTTCATCTCCATCTTCCCTTCTCTATTCTTATCTTATTTTCTCCATCCATTCTTCTCCAACTTCTCTTCTTCATCTCCTCTTCTTCATCTTCCCTTCTCTATTCTAATTTATCCACTAACTCTTCTTTTTATTATTTGTAAAATAATCCTTCAAGAGTTAGGTATTTGCACTCTAGTCCTTGAATTTTAAGTATTTACAATTCAGTCCTTGAAAAAATATATTTCTTTAAGTCCAAATCTCCTCACAATTTTTGACACACCAAAATTTACCACATGTCAAATTTAAGCTCATTTCTTGTCGCTGAAAATAATGCATAATTTAATTAAAGCCCTTTTGCAAAATTAAGTCATTCTGGGTATAATTGGGCCAAGATGAAAATTTAAAATATTAGAAGACAATGTCACAACTCATAAAAAGTGAAAGTTAAAAATAAGTTGACTCAAATTAAATTTTTTTAGGCCCGATTCGAGATTATACTCGTGAAGGAACACGTGACTCGAATTGGATTTTTCTGAATTTGCGATGGCCAATATGAAAATAGATTTAAAATAAAAATATTAACTATCTTTGTGTATTTTTTTGGCCTCAAATGTTATTTTTCCAAAATTTTCAAATATTTTTGTATTTTTAAAAAAAAATTAAAATATATATAATATGAAAAATTATTTTTTGGTCAAAATTCGTTCCCTAGGCTTGGCTAAGGTTCCCAAAGTTGATTTTTCAATTTTATGAATTTTTATGGATTTTCTATTAATTTTCGAAAATAAATAAATAAAAAATACGTAAAAATACTGAAAATATGAAAAATCGTTTTTTGGTCAAAATTGGTTCCCTAGGCTTGGCTAAGGTCCCCAAAGTTGATTTTTCAATTTTATGAATTTTTATGAATTTTTTATTACTTTAGCAATAGAAAAAATGATTAAAAATCAGGTGTCAACAGCTGCCCCTCTTTGAAAGGAAGCTCGGTAGAGGTTCATTTCAAAGACGAGATGACACCTGGATTCTTATCGACTCAATACAAGGAAATAAAAAGAGTCGTGACATGATTGTTCCACTGAAAATGAAATGAGAACCTAAGGATTCGTTATATAAAAAAACTTTAGGGTGGTTGAACTTGAACCCGTATGGTGGATCAACCCATGGTAGATTCCTAATAAAAGGATTCTACTGATTAAAAATTGAATTAAAATTTGACCCGTATGGTGGGTCATACCATTTGACCCGTATGGTGGGTCGTACCATGGTAGATTCCTAATAAAAGGATTCTACTGATTAAATTTTGATTGAGATTTGACCCGTATGGTAGGTCACCACATGGAGATACCTGTAAGAAGGACTTGGTGCCTGTAGAAAGGACTTGGTGCCAGTAAAAAGGACTTGGTGCTTTGCCTGTAAGAAGAACTTTGTGCCTGTAAGAAGGACTTGCTTTGCCTGTAAGAAGGACTTGATTTACCTGTAAGAAGGACTTTGTTTGCCTGTAAGAAGGACTTTGTTTTGCCTGTAAGAAGGACTTACTTTGCCTGTAAGAAGGACTTTGTGCCTGTAAGAAGGACTTGATTTGCCTGTAAGAAGGACTTTGTTTGCCTGTAAGAAGGACTTTATGCCTGTAAGAAGGACTTGATTTGCCTGTAAGAAGGACTTTATGCCTGTAAGAAGGACTTTGTGCCTGTAAGAAGGACTTGATTTGCCTGTAAGAAGGACTTTGTGCCTGTAAGAAGGACTTTGTGCCTGTAAGAAGGACTTGATTTGCCTGTAAGAAGGACTTTATGCCTGTAAGAAGGACTTGTTTTGCCTGTAAGAAGGACTTGATTTGCCTGTAAGAAGGACTTGATTTGCTTGTAAGAAGGACTTGATTTGCCTGTAAGAAGGACTTTATGCCTGTAAGAAGGACTTGATTTGCCTGTAAGGACTTTGTACCTGTAAGAAGGACTTGGTTTGCCTGTAAGAAGGACTTTGTGCCTGTAAGAAGGACTTGGTTTGCCTGTAAGAAGGACTTAGTTTGCCTGTAAGAAGGACTTGATTTGCCTGTAAGAAGGACTTGATTTGCCTGTAAGAAGGACTTTGTACCTGTAAGAAGGACTTGGTTTGCCTGTAAGAAGGACTTTGTGCCTGTAAGAAGGACTTGGTTTGCCTGTAAGAAGGACTTAGTTTGCCTATAAGAAGGACTTAGTTTGCATGTAAGAAGGGCTTGGTGTACCTCAAAGGGTGCCATTCTGAAATCTGGGGAGACCAGGAATCCTGCAGAAGCTCAAACCCAAATTATATTCTCCTGTCGCTTTAGGAATAAACCAAAGAGGCAGAGATTAAAAGGTCTCGAACATTTCTGTTCTTGAGACAAATCATGCTTTATTGAAGAAGGTGGATAGCTGTATGTACCGCAATGGATTCGAGTACCCCAACAACCGTCAGAATTCATTCTCTTGAAAGGTTCAGGTTGAAGATATACTTACCTGAGAATTTGGAAAAAATGCTTGGTGGCTTCTCGACAACCAGGCTTGTTCATTCAATAATCGCCAAATGAACTTCAAGACTTTGGAAGGTAACTCGAACACCGGGAATGTGTTGCCTGTCAGGCAATGTCAGAGGTAACATGTGCAAGCATTTTCATCAATGCGTTCATTGGTTCATGCAAAATTGTTCTGCTAAGTTTGCCATGATTAAAGGCAGTCTGTGTAATAACTCATGATGCAATCGATCAATATATGGATCATGTATTGCATTACCACTTCTGTTTAAGGAGGTTCTTATAGTACGAACACCTCGAATGTAATCTGAATGGGGGACTTCATTCCGAAAAGGGCTTTCTTTCACTCTGGAGAAAGGCTGTTTATCTGTAGATTAAAATGTTAGACCTGTGTGGAAATGGTTTGCCTTTCCTCATCCTGTTATGCCCCATTTTGCACATTTGACGTCTCCTATGCAGTTTATGCTCTAAGTTGAAGTCGGTAAATTAAACATGCGGAATAGTCATACATAATTCATGAAATGTGTAAACACAATGCCGATGTGACAATTTTTAGCATCATGTGTGTTTATATAATGTGCAAACATGGGCGGATTTGAATTGCCCCTGGTATATGGGTGGATCGAACAAATTGGGAAGCCCACTCCTTATGTCGAGGAGCGGTTTGTCCCAAACTTTGCCCCTGCGCGATGAAGCATATGGGTGAGGGAGCATTTCGGTTGGTTTAATGACAGCGACCGCCATGGTTTAGCGGTTGAATGCCCCTGCAAAAAGCAGAGAAATTATTCTTGAAATCAAACGAGATAAGGAAGACATATTTGCTTTTTCGCTTCAGAGCTTGTGATCAATTTGCCCCATTTTTCACCAAAATAGATCTTGTCAGATGATCATAATTTTCTTTTGGATTTGTCTCCTTCAACATGTTAAATGTTAGTGTAAATATTTCCTGTAAAAAGAAAAAGAGACATATCAGCCAGTATTAAAAGGGATAAATTGAAAACGATACTGATTTACCCTTCATCTTGAATGTCTTGCACGAGTCTTTTACCAGTTTTGTTGGATTGAATTTTCCTCGACTTTTGTTGGGCGCCTCACCATTATGAGAAGACTATGGTAAAATACTGACTTTGATATTACTCGTCGAGTATTCCTGTTTGTAAAAAAGAAATGCACAAAAAGTTGTTTCATTTATTTATAATACATACAACATTTCCCACCCTTGGGGATCGAACTCGGGATATTTCGGACCTACTGTCATCCCCCATACCATTCGGTCCATTGGACCGTAGGTGTCCATGGGGCTATCCTTTCAAAGGTTAATCTTTGGGGATAAAACAGCCCTGTTGTATCACCTTGGGCCATGTTACGGTATTTCTCGAGGTAATTTGCAATCCCTGTTAAGAATGGAATAAGACAATTCAAGACTTGAGATGATTATGTGCACATTAGAACGATACAGAATTACCCATTTCTGAGATTATTCGCGTCTTTCGCTTGTACTTTCCTTTGTCCGAAGCTGTCTATCCCGTGGTAATGCCCATGAGTTGATTTGCCCCCAAATTTTATCCAACCTGTATTCGGATATGATTGCGTTCTCGGGTCAATTTGCAATTTCCTGAGAATAGAAGGGGCTTAATTTTAAAACTTGGAGCAACTGAGGGTAAATTGAAACGATACGGAGTTGCCCTTCAGGTTTATGCAGATTTTCACTCGCCATCAATTCGTCGCGAGGTTGGTGAGGTGGCGGATTCGAGCATTTAATAGGGGGAAGTCGGATTATTACTCCTTGCTTTTACACATTCACAAAAGCAGAAAAACACATCACGCAAGGAAATAAAACACATTCACTCATTCAGGATTAGTTCCGCTTCCTCTGTAGGCTCTCCCATGATCAGCTGGCTTCATCCCAAATTAGGTATGCATCGGCCATATTGAAGGTCTCGTGGTCACTGGCTGAACACGTGCATCACAGTCCCGATGCTTTACCGATATCAAACTGGTTGATTATGGCGAAAAGATCATCGTCAATGTCCGCTTGGTGGTGATCTGTCCCTTCTTCCTCGGGAGGTATTGATGCTGATCCAGTATCATTGGTCCTTTTGTACCCTCCTCCAACAGAACTCGATCCTGTTATAAACTGGTCTAACTCACCTCTTAAACGTGCATTTTCGATCCTCAGATCATACATTTCATCGAGGGTGAGGAGGAGGCTATTGCAGTTGGGGCAGGTGGCGGAGTCAAAAGTCTCTTTATACATCTTGTTTTCCGCTCGGAGGTTTTCATTTTCAACTCTTAGAAACTCGGCTTCGTTGTGCTCATGACGAGCCTTCATTCGGGTTCGCCTATTTTGAAACCAGAACTTGATTTGCAAAGGTTCAAGTCCTAACTCTTGACTCAGTTCCATTTTCTGTTTGCCGTCTGGCATAGGGCATGTTCTGAAGAAATCCTCAAGCCTTTGTACCTGCTCCTTAGTATGGCGACGGTAACGCTTCTTTTGACCCTTACCGTTATTGTCCTTATCTTTACTGAGATTTTGGACGTCGTCGGCGGAGGAGCCAGGCTCCATAGGCTCGATCCCAAACATGGCTTCGAACTCTTCCTCTCCCATATTTAGCAGGCAATGATAGCTCTCGGGAGTATTGGGTTGAGACATCTTTGATTTGGTTGATGATTTCTCAAGATTTGCTACTCGTTTCCGGTGTTTTCACTCTCTTTGAATTTTTCTGAGCGATTGCCTATGCCTTAAGACCCTCTTCCGAGCATGGCGTCTCTTTTAAAATTAAACGTGGGTTTAGCAACTGTATTGCTTCTTCCAAGGGTCCGGCCTTTCTCAATCCTCTTTTCTTATCGTGTCTCTTGCTCGGCTCGTCTCCTTCCATCTTTTCGTGATAGGGCCCCTTGTTGTTGTCTCCACCGTCAATTTGCTGGCGAGTTCTTCAATAAAGACGAGTCGTATCTCTTTTCTGCCGAAAATGTCTTTATCTCCCACTCAGCTTATTTTTTATCTTTTCTTTTTCAAAGTAGTGGCGTCCCGTTTAGCTTTGCCGTAGAGACGTCGGATTTGCTTGGCTGGAGATTGGAGACGAGTAGCGGAGGTGATACTGATAGGGAATGTTAGACAGGAAAATCTGGCCAGTAGAGACTTCCCCTGCAAAAATGAAAGAGAATGCGGCAGTATATGTTCTTCATATTCTAGAAAAATTGGAACGATACTGTTTTACCCTTGTGTGTACTTCTATTGAATTTGAATTGAGGAAGTTCCTTCATTTGGACTGGATTGAATTGTATGTCCCGAGTTGCCCTTCACTTTGAGCTTGCCACGTAAGTGCTTTGCTTAGTTGGGCCTTATTTTCTTTCAGGTTGCCTTGGACCATCATCATTTTCTATGCCATCGGGTCCGTGGACCGGAGGGCTCCTTTAATTTGAAGGTTACCTTCGAGGCAAATGAGTCCTATCGCGTTCCATTGGGTCATTTCATTTTGCGACACTCTTGAGGCACTTTGCGATTCCCTGGGTGAGAATGGAACAAATCCAATTTAGCATTTTGCAACGATTGAGGGTAAATTGGAACAACACACAATTACCCGTCTTCGAGCTCGCCTGGGCATTTCACTTGAAATTTCCCTACGTGAGGCCATTCAACATTTCTCATTATGGCAGTCAGCG
Source organism: Psidium guajava (assembly GCA_016432845.1). Taxonomy (NCBI): domain Eukaryota; kingdom Viridiplantae; phylum Streptophyta; class Magnoliopsida; order Myrtales; family Myrtaceae; genus Psidium; species Psidium guajava. The sequence continues at coordinate 7,390,109 of CM028230.1, read as the reverse complement.
ACGTTACCACAAATTGATCCGCCCTAAATCTAGCATAAAAAGGGATTCACGCATTCGACGGGATAAAAAAAATAAATAAATTGCCCCATTGTCCCTGAATTAAATCGAGACACCTAGAAAGCTGGAAAATATCATACGCAGGGGAATTAAGCATGAAATAAAATGTGCACTTATTCAAGGTCAGTTCTGCCTCTCCTGTGGCTCTTCGATAATCAGCTAGTCTCGTATTGGTTCGGGTGTGGATGATCGATGTTTGAGAGTCCCTACTCACTGGCTCCTGATCGCAGCTTGGGACGTCTGTCAACCCTAAACTGGTTGACCAGGGCAGTAAGCTCATCATCTGGGTAATCTCTTGAACCTTCCAGCAACTGATGCTTGAATTGGGCATTGTTGTTGGCAAATGCTGGCGGTAGATTTCTCATTCTGTCCTCGCCATGAGCAATTTGACTTCTCGTGCTGGAGCCTTCATCATTACTCGAGAAAGTGTGGGGATCACCAACTGTCCTGCTGCCAAAAACTCCTTCCATTCGAGGATTAAAGAAGTGGAAGTGCTCAGGATAATTTCTTGTCTGATTCTCTGGCTGCGCAGGCGCGCTGATCATGGGATGAATTCTAGCCACGGGTTGGTGCTCAGACCAAGGAGTCTGAATACACTGCCCCTGCGGTCTATACTCTTGAAGAGCATTAGGGTGATTCTGGGGGATACTTTGATTAACGCCTGGAGGATTGATGGCACGGCTACTGGCTTGGTTGATGATGGGAAGTGGCTCGCCCCATGCTAACCCGCGGAACTTATGGTGGCGAGGAGACTCGACATTCAGGCTTGGATCAGTCCCGCCTTGGTTTTCTTGATTCTGAGCTGCATTGTGTTCTCTCACCCTTTTTCTGTACTTCTGAAGATGACTCGAAACATTTGCTTTAGTGAGTCCCTCTACGTTCATAATTTCCAGTACATGTTGCGGCCGTGCCGAATCGAATCCTACCTGTTGAACTGCATTAACAAACATACGATGCAGCTCGGGAGACCAACTCATCTTCTTTCTCCAGTTGCTTGGAACAAAATTGAAGGCTTGATGCTTGTTCTCATGGTCGTGCAATTGCTTCCTTACCACGTGCTGCCATATGTTTTGAAGCATCTGAACCCTAACTGGTTTCGTTACGACGTCTTGGGCCCCATTTAAGACAGCCTTCATTATGGCTTGCTGATCATCGCTTGCCGATATTACGAGGACTGGCATGTTTAATTTAGAATTGATGACTTCCAAGAGAGTGAAAACATCCATGTCAATCCCTACCATGGCGGTGAGGACGATATCAAACTGGTCACCACTCCTCCTTAATATCTCTAAGGCCTCTGTCGCCTTTGCTTGAGCTACAACCTTATACCGGCATTTTCTCAATACGGTAACAAGGATTGACAGAGAGACTGGATTACCGTCAATGGCCATGACCAGTAGACCCTCAGGGTAAGGAACTTCATTAGCTTCGACCAGGGTTGAACATGCGCCCGTTTCCCTAATGCTCGACATATTTCTGGATCTAGGACTTCCGACTCGAGACCGCCTCAGGATGTCTTCTTGGACTTGAGGGATCACGGGATCGTCGATGGTTTCTCGTAACAGGCTTTGAAAGCCGATGCTTTGATGGTGAAGGTTTTGAATTCCTCTCCCACGAGAACTCCTTCCTCTCTATCTTTCTCCTGCGAGTTCTTGCGAATGAACTCTCACTATCAAATGAGGACAAGTTCTCTCTCTGGCAATAGCAACGACTTCCCTCTTCACGGGCAGTGCTATTAGATTTTTCGAGGGAGAAAATCTGATATTCAGCTTTTGATCAAAGGGGAAATCCTTGTTTCTCGCTCAGTTCGTCTTCCTTTTTTCTTTTCGTGGTAGAGGGCCCTTGTCAAGATCTCCACCGTCGATTTACTGGCGGGTCCTCCAATAAAGACGAGTCGTATCTCCTTTTCTGCCGAAAATTTCTTTGTCTCCCACTCAGCTCGTTTTTTATTCTTTCTTTTTCAAAGTGGTGGCAGCCCGTCCAACTTTTCTGCAGAGACGTCGGGTCTGCTCAGCTTGAGGTTGCCGCTTGACTGGAATTCGAGCCAGCGGGGGTGTTGCCGACAGAGAATGGTAGATAGAAAAAACTCGACCAATAAGGACTGCCCCTGTGAAATCATTATTTAAATTGAAACAGATTATCACCTTCGCATTCCGATCATCTGCCTCGCCTCTCTCCTCCTTTCTTTCGTGATCTGCTTTCAAAAATGGCAAATTCTCCTAACCATACCTTCTCCGCCGAAATCCTGGCTGGGTGGGAGAGACTCTACAATCTTCTTGGTAGAGGTTACGCTCATATAGCCCAAAACTCTACCGTTGAGGCTGAAATCCTCGGTTTATTCAGGACCCTAGACGCTGCTTCTGTTGAGGGTACCCAACTGGGGAGGGAGTATCGGAACTTCCCGACCCTCTTCATTAATTTTCTGGCTGCCTATAACCGCGCTTATGAGACGGTCATTGTGACTGCCGTCGTGAAAGCTTGTTATCGAGACCGGCACGAGCGTCTGGAAATAGTCACATTTATGGCTGATAATCACAAGAAAGCCTTCAAGTTTGCCAATGATCAGCTTTCGTGGCTAGTTCGTGAGAGGGGAAAGTTGGTGGACCGTCTGGCCTTGGTCCAAACTTACGCCGAACAGGAGCCGAGCAATATTATGATGAGGTGCAAATGCGGTTGGCTGCAGGAGAGACTTGATGACATTACGGCAGATATTGCTTTCGAGAGGGCGGCGATTTCGGACTTGGAGTTTGCTGTCGAGCATTACGAGGCCAGTATGGCCTAGGCTAAGGAGAAGCGCGATCGCCTCTTCTTTAGGCTCGCGGAGCTTGATCCTGAGAACGCCCGGTGCACCCGGAGCATCAACTGTTTGGAGAGTCAGTTGAGCTCCTTCGTAATGGTTATCAGGGCTCAGTTTGGCTTTACTTTTCCTCCCCAGTGAGCTGTTGTAATGCTCTTTGATGAATGGAATGAAAGAAAAGCTTCACGTGTTTTTTTTGTTTAATTTTCCTGCTATCGTTTCTTCCGCATAGCATAACAGAACGATTTGAGGTACCGAAGATGTCGAGGCTTAATGTTTTTCTTAATGTTCTTGTTTAATTGCTCCAGACGATGATATCGAGAATATTGATGAAGGGTTCGGCGGTGGCCCCCACTATTCATCTTGAGATCACAAACAATAACACTATGACAACTCGATCAGTGCGCTGGTAATAAATCCGGCCACCTGTTGTGTGCCCACTTTTATCCATATTTTATTTCTTTCGGCGTCCACTTGCTCGTGTCGGTCGCCTGTAGCGTCGGGAGAAATTCCTGTGGGCCACGTTCATTAATAGAACCTCGGTCCTCTAAAGCCCTCCGCATGTTTCGGATAAGAGGAAATTTTAAGATCGGTCTCTGGTTGATTTAATCAGGTAAAGTTATTTGTTTCATGGGTTCTGATTATATAATCCATATTGTCTTTCAAAAGACGCGGGATCCTCTGCAATACATTAAATATGCCCCCGTGTTTAATCAGTATAAATCCACCGTCATATCAGAATACACTGCCCATACAAGTTTACGGATTGACATAACTCTGTCTGTCAAAGATGGACAGTGTTCGTTTGCCCCCCGGAATTAACGGTTGAAGCCTCGGTGTTTTTCGTCTTTTGGTATTTCTGGAGATGATTCTTGATATATTTTGAACTTAATTTTTACACCCGTCTAGGGTATCTAGGATCTCCCTGCAAAAGAAAATGATATAATTAGTATGCGACACAAGGAATGTCGGTCTATGACTCCTATATTAGTCCAATTTGATTTTTTCTATTTTATAGAGAAATCAGAAAAAAAAAATTCCCTTAGGAAGAAATGGGTTAATACAGAATTTTTTTGCAGATTTATTACTCTTTTTTTATTATTATTTTTTTTAAGGAATGTGACAAAATCTCTTGACGTTTACTAAAATTTTTGAAGGAATTTCCTTTTTATCAGAATAAATTTTCAGAGGTAAATTTGTCAGGAAAATTTTATTTTTATTGAAGCAGGAAAGACGTGACAGAAATCCTTTATTGGTTAACAAAATTCCCCCGAGACATTAGTCTAATTTTATTTAGAGAAAATTTTCTTAGAAAAACATGAGCAAATTTCTCGAAAAGAATTTTTGTTGCAAGTTTTTATAATTTGAAAGAACGTGATAAAATCACTTGATGTTTACCAAAGTTTTTTTTTTTGAAGGAATTTTTCTTTTATCGAAATAAAATTTTAGAGGAAAATTTGTCAGAAAAATTTCATTTTTATTGAAGCAAGAAAAACATGACAAAAATCTCTTATTGGTCAATACAATTCCCCCGAGACATTAGTCTAATTTTATTTAAAGAAAATTTTCTTAGAAAAACATGAGCGAATTTCTCGAGAAGAATTTTCTTGCAAGTTTTTATAATTTGAAAAATGTGATAAAATCACTTGATGTCTACTAGAGTTTTTTTTTTGAGGGAATTTTTCTTTTTATTGAAATAAATTTTCAGAGGAAAATTTTTTCAGGAAAATTTCATTTTTATTGAAGCAATAAAAACATGACAAAAATCCCTTATTGGTTAATAAAATTCCCATGAAGGGATTTTTCACATCATTTTTTCAAAATTTTTTTTAAAAGAAATGAGGGACAAATTTAATTTTTATTTTCTTTTAAAAGAATGGTCGTAATATCAAGCTCAAAAACTGACTAGCACTTAGCATGAACCGACCGAAAATAAATAAAAGATAAAATTAGAGAACTTACTTTTACCTTGGAGAAATGCAAATCACATAGTCATGCGCATGACTCAAGTGAGGAGTGAACTCTAGAAAATAAAAGAAGGAGAGACAGGGTATGGACCTAAAAGGCCCCCACTATCTGAATTGACAACCTTACCCTCCGCGCAATCAAATCACAATGGGAAGAATTGTCAATTCAGATAATGAGCGGGATAAAATATGGTCAACCCGAGCGTAATCGACGCAAGAGCTTTACATATTCGATCCATATCTATGGTTTTCTAGGAAGAATTTCGCGACTTGGGTTTAGACGCTTGTGTGTGCAGGTGTCGTGATCCTCAGAGTATGCAAGACATGCACAACAATTGATATCAAAACAGCGCTTCTAAAAATATGCGAAATTAAACAAATAAACCAAACACCGAGCCTGCAAAACAAAGGGGTTAGCCAAACACTCCGCCCCTTATAACTCCCATCCTGCAAAAACAATATAACACCTATAGAATGAGTCCCAAACAAGATCGCCAGAAGCGAGATATCCATGAAATTTTCATTGGCTTAAGTCCACTAAGACTTTTAAAATTTCGAAAAAATTCAAGTATTCCAATTAGTATCTTTTTTCGAAAATTTAAAAATCCCGTCCCCAGCGGAGTCGCCAGTCTGTCGCGACCCTCTAAAAAAAATTTTAAATTTTAAAAGGGGTTAACGGATTATTAGGTTAATTAGATTTGACTAACCTAATGCGGACCCTCCCAAGCCCTACCGAATCGCAACTTTGGTTTTTGTTTAAATGATTTTGAAATTTGGAGTCGCCACTAATCGTTCTTGGTAGGTCGATTAGAAACCTAAATAAATTAGCGGGAGAACTAATTTATTCCTGCGAACCAGAGATTATGAGCTCGGGGACTTGGTTACACTAGTTAATTAAAACTAATGCCCTTTCGGTACCTTAATTTCATGGATATCCTAATCCGGCAACTCAGGCTTGGTTTATTCCTAAAGCTCTAGTAGGGTATTCTCTTTTGTGTTTTCACTTTTTAAATAGGATGCATGGATGGTATATATTTTTATTTGTTATATTTTTTTAAGTGTTAAAGATTCCCTGAAGCCGAAAGAGGGAGTGTGTTAACGACTTCTGTGCAGTATTACGACCTACTCATCTTTTGGGTCTGATGATTCAAAAATTAAATTATAGGAAGTACATGACAGTGAATAAACACCTCCAATGGGAGGCCTAGTATTGGCTTGGCTCTTCCCTTTGGGATTTAAGGTACAGGTATTTAAGTTGCAAGTATTTAAACTACTGTAAGTAAAAACCTCCAATGGGAGGCTAAGCATTGGCTTGGCTCTTCCCTTTGGGATTTAAGGTACAGGTATTTAAGTTGCAGGTATTTAACTACTGTAAGTAAAAACCTCCAATGGGAGGCTAAGCATTGGCTTGGCTCTTCCCTTTGGGATTTAAGGTACAGGTATTTAAGTTGCAGGTATTTAACTACTGTAAGTAAAAACCTCCAATGGGAGGCTAAGCATTGGCTTGGCTCTTCCCTTTGGGATTTAAGGTGCAGGTATTTAACTACTGTAAGTAAAAACCTCCAATGGGAGGCTAAGCATTGGCTTGGCTCTTCCCTTTGGGATTTAAGGTGCAGGTATTTAAGTTGCAGGTATTTAACTACTATAAGTAAAAACCTCCAATGGGAGGCTAAGCATTGGCTTGGCTCTTCCCTTTGGGATTTATGGTGCAGGTATTTAAATTGCGGATGGACTTTGTCCTCTCCATTTTGGGGTATGAATTTTTAAAATGAAATACAACGAATTGATTCAACAATTTGAAATTTGTGCGCGCTTGAGGACTCCTCCAAGCCGATTTTGTGCTTCCATAGGATTGACCATTGATATAGAGCTGCGGCTTCCTGACATAAAATAGAGTGAAGTGTTAGTATACAAAATATGTGCTAATCTGCACCTAAAACCAGAAGAGTAGAAAGAGTACTTATCTCCCATTTTTTTGGGAGGGATTTCTATAATTGATTTTCGCTCTCTATGTTCCCAATATAGAGAGTTTCTTTTGAATTAAGAGGGACTTTTAGTCACAGATCAGTTGAGAAATCGGTGGACAGCTTAGGAACTTGTCTGGGCCGATTTTTGCATATCTACGAGATTTTTGCTGTTGACGTAGAGATATCCTTCTCCTGACATAAAATATGGAAAAAAAAAGAGGAGATGGAGAAAGTGTATACAATTTGTGCTAATTTGCAAGTAAAACCATAAACAAATGAATAAATAAAAACACTTAGCTCGAATTTGCTTGCTCGTTGACGAGGATGAACTCTTGATTTATATTGATCGATGAAGGAATTTGTGATGATAATCCCTAGCTTTGAACTCCCATCATCTTCAAAATTCTCTCTCTTTTGGTATTTTCTTTCTCTCAAATTTTTCTTCAATCTCCCAAAACTCTCTCAAACATCCAAAATTTTCTCTCAAAAAAAAATCCTCCCAAACACTTCAAATTTTCTCTCTCCAGAAAAAAATCTCTCTCAAACACTTCAAATTTTCTCTCCAAAAAAATCTCTCGCAAACACTTCAAATTTTCTCTCCAAAAAAATCTCTCTCAAACACTTCAAATTTTCTCTCTCAAGAATCCTTTCTCAAGCTCACTTCTTCCTCCTTTTATAACCTACTCATCTATCTCCCATTCTAATTTTTCCACTAACTCTATCTCCCATTCTAATTTCTCCACTAACTCTTCTTCATTTTCATCTTCCATTCTCCATCTCTATCTCACATTCTAATCTCTCCACTAACTCTTCTTCATCTTCATCTTCCCTTCTCCATATTTATCTCCCATTCTAATTTCTCCACTAACTCTTCTTAATCTCCATCTTCCCTTCTCTATTCTTATCTTCCATTCTAATTTCTCTACTAACTCTTCTTCATCTCCATCTTCCCTTCTCTATTCTTATCTTATTTTCTCCATCCATTCTTCTCCAACTTCTCTTCTTCATCTCCTCTTCTTCATCTTCCCTTCTCTATTCTAATTTATCCACTAACTCTTCTTTTTATTATTTGTAAAATAATCCTTCAAGAGTTAGGTATTTGCACTCTAGTCCTTGAATTTTAAGTATTTACAATTCAGTCCTTGAAAAAATATATTTCTTTAAGTCCAAATCTCCTCACAATTTTTGACACACCAAAATTTACCACATGTCAAATTTAAGCTCATTTCTTGTCGCTGAAAATAATGCATAATTTAATTAAAGCCCTTTTGCAAAATTAAGTCATTCTGGGTATAATTGGGCCAAGATGAAAATTTAAAATATTAGAAGACAATGTCACAACTCATAAAAAGTGAAATTTAAAAATAAGTTGACTCAAATTAAATTTTTTTAGGCCCGATTCGAGATTATACTCGTGAAGGAACACGTGACTCGAATTGGATTTTTCTGAATTTGCGATGGCCAATATGAAAATAGATTTAAAATAAAAATATTAACTATCTTTGTGTATTTTTTTGGCCTCAAATGTTATTTTTCCAAAATTTTCAAATATTTTTGTATTTTTTTTAAAAAAAATTAAAATATATATAATATGAAAAATTATTTTTTGGTCAAAATTCGTTCCCTAGGCTTGGCTAAGGTTCCCAAAGTTGATTTTTCAATTTTATGAATTTTTATGGATTTTCTATTAATTTTCGAAAATAAATAAATAAAAAATACGTAAAAATACTGAAAATATGAAAAATCGTTTTTTGGTCAAAATTGGTTCCCTAGGCTTGGCTAAGGTCCCCAAAGTTGATTTTTCAATTTTATGAATTTTTATGAATTTTTTATTACTTTAGCAATAGAAAAAATGATTAAAAATCAGGTGTCAACACTGGGGCATGTACGGGGGCAATTTTGGATTCTCCCAAAGCCTGACCTGATTGAGAATGGGGCAAATTAATAGCGAGATCCAACTTGGAAAAAAGAGAAGTGTCCTATCTCTTTCTCATATATCTTCCAATGTGACACCCAATTTTCTTCTTGCAGCTGCCGAGCTAGAAGACATGTCTTTGATTGCTACCACTGAAGCAAATCAAAATCGAAGCTTCTCCATCATCTTAAGATCCTATTTCATACACATTTTTCTTGTGTAGGATCTAGTGTGGAAACAAGTCATTTGCCGAAGCTCAAAGTCAAATCCCCAGCAGTGACTATGTCTGGGGCAATTCCCAATTTTGGCAAAAGCCATGATCGCCTGACGCAATCCATCCTGATGGAAATGAAGCAAACAAGGGCATTCGACCAACCATGTTGGTCTTCGCCATATCACGACTAGAGCGAGCATATTTTTATTCTGGGACAAACATGAGAATGAGCTCGTCCTCGTTTGATCCGCTCGCATGTTTTGGGATAACCTAGATTCCCCCTCAAATGTTTTCGTGAAACATGACAATTCTGATTGAAACTGCTCCATCTGCATGATTGAAAAGTGCTCACACATTCTGTGATTTATACATGATTATTCTTCATGTTTAATTTACCAACTTTGAATAGGGAGCATAAATTGCATATGATGCATCGAATGTACAGAATGGGGCATGACAGGATGATGAAAGGCAAGCCATTCCCATACACGTCCTGCAATTTAATCCCCAGTGAAATGAGCGGTAGTCAAGATCCGCATTTCTCGAGGCGATGAGTTTTCTCGCAAAACATACCATAGCCGAAGTGATAGAGGCATCCATTTCTCTATCCAAACACTACATGTGTCCATTGCAAACCTCTTTGAGCGGCGGTTTCATTTTCTCAATCCTGTCAAGAACCACCCCCACATTAGGGCAAGACGTGTTAATTCCAGCAGCGGCATGAGGTAAATGGTCAGAAATTCTCTTGCTCAGACTAGCATCAATCTTCGGGTCTTACTTTGCATTTTACTCGAACTTCAATTCAAGTGCCTTAGGATGATGAAGAGCATTCATTTCTTTATCCTATACACTACATCTAATTGCACAGCCCAATTGAACCTGTATATATTTATTTCTCAAGCCCCGTTGATGATCATTGCTCGTTCCAATTTGAGGATGACGTCATCACCAAGGAACAGAACTGAAGAGACCGGGGCAGTAAAGAATCCCCAAGTGAACTCATCTCGTATGTTAGATTTCTCATGTAGTATCTAGCATCATTTCTTACAAAGAAAGGAAAAGAAAGAGAGATGTCAAAAAATAGCTCTCTCTCAAGAAAGAAGATAGGAGTTGGGAGTAAGAAAAGCAAAGGTTATTCCCACAGAAAATCTCGGGCAATAAAAAGCAAAATGCCTATCAAAAGCAAGGCCAATGCCCATTCAAATCCTTGTTCATTTGTTTAAAAAAATCCCAAATGACAGACTTATAAAGAAAAAGTCTCCAAGAGAGTCAAATGGGAAATTGCAATCATCAGCGGAAGCTCCATCCTCAGGCAGTGATAGCACATTTTGAAATCAGTTTCAGAAGGCCAAGATCGGTGACAAGACAGCAATGATCACTAAAATCAAGCCATTCTCATATATTTTCTGAGCCAAAGCGAGCCTTTTCGTTTCTCAGTCCCAAATCCTAACCTACGTTATGACCCTTTAAAGTCTCTTCTGATTAGGGCACATGAATTAACGTAGAGTTGAATGATTTTAAGCATCGCTCGAAGAAGTTCGAGCGAGATTATTTCTCTTTCATTTTTGCAGGGTTCTTGACTTGTAAACCCGGAGCAGATGATGAAGATCTCTTTCAAAAAAGCCTTGACTCCACAGGAGTCCCATTTGGTAAACCATTGACCTAGCCTATATTACGGTCCCAATCAAGACCTCCAGATCGGCTTGGTCGTACCAATTGCGAGATTACTCAGACCCTTGTTGAAAGCGATGATTGTAAGATTGAGTGATTTCTCTTGAATCCTACAGTTAAGATAAATAGCTTTTCTCGAGAGTAAGAGAAAGCCCTTTCAGACTAAAGTCCCCCATTCAGAGTACATTCGAGGTATTCACAATGTAATTACCTCCTTGAACGGAATTGGTGATGCAAACTTGACAGAATAGTTTTGCATGAATCTCACCAAATGAATTCCAGCATACATACATGTACATGTTACATCTAACATTGTCTGTGCACATGTATTCCTGATATTCAAGTTACCTCATGAGGTCTTGAAATTCATCCAAGGATGATTGAAAGAACAAGCCATGCTGGCCATCTTCCAAGCTCTCAAGTAAGTATATCTCCAACCTGAGCATTTCAAAAAAAATAAAATCTGATGATTGTTAAGGCGCTCTAATCTGTTGCAACACATGCAGTCATTCAAGCATTCACCTTCTTCAGTGAAGCGTGATTTTTATGAAATTCATGTCGCATTAACATTGATCTGGTCTATGCGCATAATTTTGCTTCAAGAGATTAAGCAGGAATGATGCAGTCAATCTGTCTACTCCTTAACCATTCATTCAGAAGACCCAAGTAAGTTTTATGAACCCATTTTTGAATATCTTGTGTTTACACTGACATGGCTCGTGTAACACACCCTCTCGATGTGGTCACCGCCCTATGAGATTGGCGGCATATCCCCCTTTCAAATTGTCTAAGACCAGCTCTAGCAATCTCGAAACTCTTCCGGATCATCAAAGACCAGCTCTTGTGATCTCGGTCCCTTTCAAATCATCAAAGACCAGCTCTAATGATCGTGAAAGAAATCTACCTTTCAACTATCCAGAAAACCCAGGTAAGTTTTCTAACCCTTTTCAAAAATCGCAAACTTTGAGTTTGCACCAATGAGAAAGCACATTTCTAAATTTCGTCCAGTTCATAATCGACATGCTCTTGTGACCTGCATGAAAAACTTGTTCGAACCATGATCGACATGCTCTTGTGGTCTCGACAAATTTTATCAAAATTATAATCAACATGCTCTTGTGATTTTGGTACCCTATCAAGTTCATGATCAACATGCTCTCATGTTCTTGATCTTATCCATCCAGTTCATAATCGACATGCTCTTGTGTCTGGATTCTTGTTCGAACCATGATCGACATGCTCTCGTGGTCTCGATAAATTATATCAAAAACCATAATCGACATGCTCTTATGGTTTTGATACCCTTTCAGATCATCAAGGACCAGCTCTAATGATCTTGAAAGAAACTATGTGACTCCACTCGAAGAGATGCAGTGGACACATCCCCTTACAGATCTTGCGCTTTCTCGCATCAGGGGAAACCTCTGGTAACGGATAGGCACCAGTACCTTAAGATTCTTGCATCCATAAAATGCCTGGAGCTTGAGGGAATCGCTAGCATTATGAAATGTCTGGTAAGACCGACATTTTATATGCGATCCATGTGCAGGTTTCTTTAATCCGTTTTCTCGGAGCAGAGAAATCTTAACACATGTTATTTACAGTCCTGCACATCATGCATCATTGCACTTGCATATAAAATGGGATTAAAACTCCCCCACAAAAAAAATCAAAAATCATCATCATCATCATTCATTTGCATTGTTAAAATTTAGGTTCAATTTTGTCTTTGAGCGAAACCTCTACGAGTCTCCGCTCAAAGAGGGGCAGCTGTTGATACCTAAATTTTGACTTTTTAAAATTCATTCACTTAAGTACATAAAAAAATGAGAATTTGTTCTCACCAAAAATTAATTTTTTCATGCATTGCATATTTAATTTTTTTTCGGTCATGCATTTTATTATGGCTAACGACGGAGGATTTGAGCTTAAATTGACAAACGATTGGATTGAGCGTGAGGGAGGTGTGCCGAAAGGCTTATGAAGTTTTGAACTTAAAAGAAAATTTTCCATAGGGACTGAATTGCAAATACATAAAACTTCAGGGACTGAATTGCAAATACATAAAACTTCAGGGGCTGAATTGCAAATACATAAAATTTTAGGGATAGTGGAGAAATTAGAAAGGAAGATGGAGAAGGGGAGATATAGAAGGGAAGATGGAGAAATTAGAAAGGAAGATGGAGAATGGGAGATATAGAAGGGAAGATGGAGAAATTAGAAGGAAAGATGGAGAATGGAAGATGGTAGAATTAGAAGGGAAGATGAAGAATTAGAATGGGAGATGGAAAAATTAGAATGGAAGATGGTGAATTAAAAGGGAAGATGGAGATAAAGAATGGAGGATGGTAGAATTAGAAGGGAAGATGGAGATAAAGAAGGGAAGATGGTGGAATTAGAAGGGAAGATGAAGTTGGTGGAAAAATTAGAATGATAGATGAAGATAGAGAAAGGAAGATGGGGGAGTAGGCTATAAAAGGAGGAAGAATGAGAGCCTTGAAAGGGGGGACTTTTGGAGAGATTAGAGAAAAATTAGGAAGACTTTGGAGATTGAAGAAAACTTGAGGAGATATTTTGGGAGAGAAGAAAATTTAGAGAGAAAAAGAAAACAAAAAAAAAGAGAGAATTCTTTTAGAAGAGAGAATTGAGGGGAACGAGAGTTCGAAGCTTGAAGTTACCATCTTCATCGACCAATACAATCCGCGAGTCCATCCCCGTCATTCGAGCCGCGATCCGCAATCTTGATCCATGAGGAAATCCGAGGTTCGAGTTCGATAATCAAATCCGTCAAGTCAGGTAACGATTCTAATCATTTAAAATATTCGAAATTGTGTTGCCTAAATGGATTGATTTGAATTTCGATTATACCTTGTTGGACATATTTCATTTCTTTGGAATAAATTGCATATCCAATTTTTGAGATTTTTATTGCACGTTGTAATATTTTCTTTAAAAAATAAAAAAAGGGGTTTGCTTTTGTTGCACATTTTCACATCATGTAGATAATTGCACGCGTAATTTATTTTGTAAATATTTAGATTAAACCGCATGCATTGCATATAATTTAGTTCCTTACCTTGTCATAAAAAGAAAATAAAAAAATTTGCACCTTTGAATCTTAAGTGAAAATTCATCAAAATGGCCAAGTTGAACATTTTCATGAAATTGGTACCGAAAGGGCACTAGTAGAAATATTAGTGTAACCAAGTCCCCGAACTCATTAATCTCTGGTTCGTAGGAATAAAGTATTTCTCCCGATGCTTTATTTAAGTGTCTAATCAACCTACCCAAAATGATTAGTGGCGACTCCAAGATAAATCCTTCTTTTGATGAAATTGAACCTAAGTCACGATTTGGTAGAACTTGGGAGAGTTCGAGCTAGGCTAGTTAATTCAATTTAATTAACCTGGTAATCCATTAACTTTAAAAATTGGGAAACTGATTTTTTTAGGTCGCAACAGTATTCCCTTACACTGACAATATAGCAGAGTATGAGGCATGCATTCCTGGACTATAAGCTGCAATCAAGATGAGAATCACCTGACTCAAGAAATTTAGAGATTCCACTTTGATTATCCTTCAGACTGTGGGCCAATGGAAGATACGAGATGCTAAATTGTTACCTTATCACAAGTATCTAGACGAGTTAGTAGAAGAATTTGAGGATATTTCATTTGAGTATCTATCTAGAACTCACAATTAGTTTACTAATGCATTAGCAATGTTGTCATCAATGTTGCAAGTTGTTAATGGCCTCGAAGTTAAGCCTCTAAAGATTGAGGTTTTGCAGAAGCCAGCCTATTGCATGGCCAGAGTAGAGGTGCCCGATAGAAAACCATAGTATCACGACATTACGACCTATATTAAGAAGCAGGACTTTTTAGAAAAGAGTACTGCGACTGATCAAAAGTACATAAAGAAGATAGCCTTAAAGTTCTTTTTGAGTAGAAAGAGCATGTACAAGCGATCTTATGATTCAATCCTTCTGAGGTGCATCGATTTTACTGAAGCAGTTCGTTTAATGATGGAAGTACATGAAGGAGTTTGTGGTCCATACATAAATGACCATATGCTGGCCAAGAAAATCATGGGATTGGGTTATTACTGGTTCACCTTGGAAAGTAACTGTATCCAGCATGTTTGGAGTTCTTATAAATGTCACATAAAGACAAAATTAATTCCCTTTTGAATGAGTTGCACCAACTATCAGAACCATGGCCATTCTCCATGTGGGGCATCGATGTGATTAGCTCTATTAATCCAAAGGCATCCAATAGGCATCGGTTTATTCTGGTCGCCATTGATTATTTTTCAAAATGGATTAAAGCAGCGTCGTATGTCGCAGTCACTGCGTGAAATATAGTGAGGTTCATTTGTCGTAATAATATTGCTCGATATGGTTATCTAGAGGCCATAATCACTGATATGGATCAAATTTGAATAACAAACTAGTTGATGAGTTTGAAAGAATTCAAGATCAAGCATTTGAATTCTTCTTCATACCGTCCTCAGATGAATGGAGCGGTGGAAGTAGACAATAAAAACATCAAGAAGATCTTGTCTAAAATGGCAGAGAATCGAGATTGGCATGAACATTTGCCCTTTGCACTTATGGCATATCAAACCTCAATCCGAACATCAACTCCTTACTCTTTAGTTTATGGCATGGAAGTAGTGTTATTTGTTGAGGTGGTGATCCCTTCCTTGCATATTCTTTCCCAAGTCAAGCTGGCTAAAGCTAATTGGATCTAACAGAGGATGGACCGATTGAATCTCATTGATGAGTAACGGCTCAAGGCTCTATGCTATGGCCAATGCTACCAACAAAGGGTTGCTAAGTCCTTCAACAAGAAAGTCCGGCCTCAACATTTTTAGGTAGGTGACCTTGTTTTGCGAAAACTGTTGCCGATAATTCCTCTTCCAAAAGGGAAATTTGCTCTGAACTATAGTGGGTTGTATGCAGTGAAGAAGGTGCTCCCAGGCGACGCTTTGATTGTAACTGAAATGGACGGTCATGTGTTTACCAGTACTATTAATTCTGATGCTGCAAAGAAATATTATACTTAATTTATTTTAATATTTTCATGATCAAGTTATAATATTCATCTATTTGATGATTGTTCCTTTCATAAGCTGTTCGCTTGCATCTCTAATCTTCATTGGGAAAAAAATTCAATCAAGAAATCTCTTTGATCCATTGAAATGATCATATTAAATGTGAAATATCATGACAATGAAAGGTAAGCCATTTCTATACACGTCCCGCATATCAAACCCTAGTAAGCTGAGTGAAAAATTCTGTGCTTACAATTTGAAGGTTTATCTCATGAAAAGTATGATGACTAAAGTGATGAGAGACATTCATTTCTTCTATCCAAACACTACAAGTTGTCTTTTGCTAGCCCATTTGAATAGACATCTCATTTCTTACCCCTGTCAGAAACAATTCCACATTGGGGCAATTTTCAGGAAGCGCCAATGATTAAAATTTTCATGGTTTTACTTGCATCAATCTTCAAGTGATTTTATTGCATGTGAGTTTTGGGTTAGTTCAAGTGCCTTAAACGTGAAGAAAAATATTTTTTTCTACACCCTACACACTATATCTCTTGCATACCCAACTTGAGCGGAAGATTCATTTCTTAAAAAAACCCACCCGGTGATCATCCCATGGTGAAAGGTGAAAATTGTCAAAAAAAAATGCTGATTTGAAACTATTCAAAGCAGGAGAACTCTAGGAAGAAAAATCCTTTAGGAAAGTACACAAGAAACATCCATCAAGCGAGACTTTTTTTTCTCTCTCTAAAAAAAGGGGCAAAATCTTCCTTTCAAAAAGATTCCTCTCAAAGATCAAGAGAAAAGAAAAAATGAGAGGAACAAATCTCTCTTAAAAAATCCTAAAAAATTCAAAGAAGAGAGAGGAAAGCCTCAATAAAAATTGATGTGCTCCTCGAAAGGAAAAAATTTTGCAAATCCTCAGAAGAAACTGGTAAAATTGCCAAAGAAAAAATTAGAGACAAAAGTATCAAGAATGGATGATCACCAATTTCCTCATGATATACTCCCATTTGTTATAAACAAGCCTTCCATTTCAGATCAACCCAAGGCTACATTACAACCCCTACCAAAGTCTTTTCAGATGTAGGGCACTTGAATTAACGTAGGATTTCATATGTTTATAAATGTCGCTTAGAGAAGTGTGAGCAAGACTATTTTATCTTATGTCACAAGGTTCCTAACTTGTAAACCTGATGCGGCTGATGATATTTTTTCTATTTTAAAGCCAAATGACTCACATGAGTCCCCTTTGTTAAAACCTTTAACAAAGCCTAAATTAAAGTCCTTGAAAAAACCTCTCAAATTGGTTTGGTTATATTAATTGTGAGAATTCTCGAACCCTTGTCAAGCATAATGGTTTTTTTCATACCCGTATCAGTAGTCGGGTTTCAAAAAGCCTTTTCATGAGAGGGAGTGAAAGTCCTTTCTGACTGAGAGTTTCTCATTCGATATTAATCGGATTTATCAAAACGATTAGATAGGTTTCCTTATTGATAAAATCCCAGTGAAACTTTATAATGCAAGCAAAAGCTCATCAAGATTTGTTGACATATGATGTTGCGTCAGTTTCATGCACGTATTTGCTTCAATATATATTTCCAGTGAAAAGATAAGTATGACACAATCAGCTTGTCCATTCATTGACCGTTTGCCTAAAAAATCCAAGTAAGTTTTCTAAACCCTTTTCAAATTGACAACTTTGATCTTTTCAATTCAACTCATGATTGACATGCTCTCATGTTCTTGATCTTTATTGATTCACGATCGACCTGCTTTCGTGACACTTTTATCTAACTCATGATCAACATGCTCTCATGAGACCTTTATCAGTTCACGATTGACCTGCTCTAGTGCTTTGATCTCTATCTTTTATCAAGCCATGATTGACCTACTCTCATGATCTTGATCTAGATATTTATCCAACTCATGATCGACCTGCTCATATGAGATATTCATCAATTCACAATCAACATGCTCTCGTGCTCTTGATTTTGTCAAATCACAAGCGATATACTCTTGTGATCTTGGCCTACCTCTATCGGCTCATGAAGACTCGCTAAGATTATGGTGGTCTCGAGAGACATTTTCCAGCTCGCGGCGATTCACTAAAATGGTGGTGGTCTCAAGAGGCATTTTACCAACTCATGGTAGCTCGTTAAGACGATGATGGTCCCAATAGACAAAATGGTGCAGCTTGAACCATAAATCAAGCACATTCCTTCAGGACAGATCTTCCACTATCTCGCATCAAAGGGAGACTTCCGATAACAGATAAGATAACCAGGTACTTCAAGGCCCTTGCTTCCACAAGAGGGAGCTTGGAAATTAAAGAAGTTGTAATCACTATGAAGTGTTTGGAAAATTTGGATACTTCGTATTCGATCCATGTGCATGGCTTTCTTGACCTCTATGTCAATAGAGGAACTTTGGCACATGTTATTTATAGGCTTGCATATCATGCATTATTTTCTTTAGCAAAAAAAAAAGGATTAAAACCCCATCAAAAAATTTTCATTCATCATTGGCATAATCAAAATTTAGAGTTCAACTTTTGTCTTTGAGTGAAATCTCTGTGAGCCTTCGCTCAAAAAGGGGCAACTGTTGATACCTAAATTTTGGTTTCTTATTTAATCATTTATTTCATAAAAAATTAGAGACTAACTTTAATCTTTACAAAAATAATTAAATCATTCTGCATATAGTTTGCACTTAGTTCATGTTGACTTTTTAGCATGCACAAATTTGCATTTTATTTGATCGGCAACAGACATGCATAAATATTTAAATCGAAATTGCTTGAAAATCTAGTAAATTGGAGGAATATCAGTAATCTGTTCATGAGTTGGCGAATGACGAGTGAATCTAGACATGTTTGCGGCAATATGAGGGGAAAAAACAGAATGGGAAGATAAAAGATTGAGTAAAGCAGAATAGAAAAACTAAAAGATTGCATGAAAATTTGCTGGTTCTCGAAATCAAAGAAAATCCTCAAAGATTGAAGCAGCTCCACGATTTGGTACCTTTTAACGGATACGCAAGGGAAACTTTTTTCTATAAAAAGGAGTAGACATCTACAGTAGAGGCGGGCCTTCAATGAGGAGGGCTAAGAAAAGGGGTTGAGATCGGAAAGAGAGCAAAAGGGGTCTGACACAAAAGGGGGATTCATGGCACAATTGATAGAGGATAGGAAGGAAAAGTCAAAAAAGGGCATTAGCTTTTTTCTAATGACTAATTCTCTCACTAGCTATTTTGGAACACGTTACTCATTCAAAGGAGAAAGAGGCATTAAGAGAGGGTGAAGAAGAGAGATGTTTTTTTATATATTAAAAAAAGTGCTCCACGATCTGTTACACATCTAGTCATAGCTATCTCCGCTGCAAATCATGCTCCGTTTGTCCAGTATCGTGTGGCCTCACCTAGCCGCTGTGTCGTTTAATGCCTCAAGCAGCCCGCCCACTCATGTATTTGGCTGATTCGTGTGTTGCCCAGCTTTGCTTCGCCTCAATTTTGGCTCAAGTTTCACCAGACGAATCAAGGTACGTCTCATATAGTTGTCAGGATCGATTTAAGGCTGATTTGTGATAATTTTCATGCTGTCTTGCAATGTTTTTCTGCTATTTTCTTGCTATGTTAGCACTGTAAACACGCTATCCAGTCTGAATCAAGGCCATTTCTGCATATTTCATGATCACTAATCATGCGAATTTTTGTGGAAGCTTAACGGTGGTTTCTTTACCATTTTTTATGATGTTTTTGCATGTTTTCAATGCTGGTTGCTTGTTGTTTTTTTTTAGAGATAAAACAATGAATTTTTCAAAAAATCGCATGATTAAAAATCATCAAACCTTTTTTTTGTATCATATTTTCAAAAGGGGTTCAATTTTTAATTGGGCACATTTTTAGAATGTTCAAAACCTAAATCTAAATTAAAAAAGTCCCTTTCTTAATAGGGGTGTGCAACTTGGACCGCCCGAACCGGGACCGCCCGGACCGAACCGAGACCGGTGGTCTGGTTCCCGATTCTATAGAGGTCCGGTCCGGTTCCCGGTTCCTAAAATTGGAACCGGTGACCGGGCGGTCCGGTTCCCGGTTCCGGTTCCTAGGACCGGACCAGACCGGTCCTTTTTTTAATTTTTTTTTCTTAATTTGGTCCATGAATTTCTTTAGGCTCATTAGGCCTCTTATTTTTTGCTACTAAGAAGTCATTTTATATAGATGTTGAAGTTGTATAACATTATTGATTTCAACAATTAGAGAAAAATTTAGGTTACATTTTTTTTTGTCCGGTCCGGTCTGGTCCGATCCATTTGTCGATCCAGTCCGGTCCGGTTCCTGGGTTGGTCGGTCCGGTTCCCGATTTCAACAAATTGGGAACCTGAACCACCGGTCTGATTCCCGGTTCTTGAGGGGAACCGGACCGGATCGGGAACCGATCACCCCTATTTCTTAATAGGCAATGTTCTCTCTTAAATTTGGATAATTCTTCCCATCGTCATTCGGGAACGATCCTCCAGTTTAGAAAGGTGGGAAAGATACACAACTCAATCTATTGCCATTTAGATTTGGCTCGTCATTTTTCAAAAGTTAATTTTAGATTTAGGCACATCATATTTTTTTAAAAAATGTGATACATAAAGGGTCAATTTGCATGGATTTGTTATCTCAGATTCGCTTGATTGATGTCTTGTTTGATTTTGAATTTCTTGAGACTTTAAAATTCCTAAAATTTAGGAAGATATAGTTTCTTAAAAATTATATCTAATTAAATCTTTAGAAAGTTAAGTTCAACTTGGGAATGAGAGTCAAGAAAATCAAATCAAACATGTCTTCATGTGCCCGAAAGTCTAAATATATATAATACAAATGCCCCATATATTGCATAATACAAAATGTCCCATATATTGCATATCATATCCCGCATTCCTTATTTTCAAAATAGTATATCATATCTTTGCATTATCTCTCATACCATTCATATTTTCGAGCCTCATTTAGTCCGTCATTCTTTTTTTTTTCTAAAAAAAATCATGCATATCATATTTCAACGTTGTCATTTTCACATATCTCATACATTATATTTTATTTTTACCATGACAATTGGCATGTCATTGGTATCATGCTTAGGATATTCATGTTAGGTAGTTTAATTTGTATGTTTTAATTGCTTGAATTAAAAAAAATTAGCATGCTA
This sequence comes from Psidium guajava, assembly GCA_016432845.1. Lineage (NCBI taxonomy): Eukaryota > Viridiplantae > Streptophyta > Magnoliopsida > Myrtales > Myrtaceae > Psidium > Psidium guajava. The sequence continues at coordinate 7,369,272 of CM028230.1, read as the reverse complement.
TCTAGGTTAGTTAGAATTTTCGCATATTATGTATAGTCTTTGCATGTTTATTTTATTTAAAGTGCTTGACTATCTACATGTTGCCTTGAATGTTGCATTAATTTGATGTCATCTTGCATGTCATGAATTGCATCCATTCCAAAAAGTGAAAATAAAAAAAAAATCCTCCATTTGAAAGGTTAAAAAATCAATCAAGCTTGGGTTGCCGAGCCTAGGTTTTCATGGAATTAAAGTACTGAAGGGCGTTAGTTTCAGTTAACTAGCATAATCAAGTCCCTGAACGCTTAATTTTTGGTTCGTAGGAATAGAATAGTCATTCTGCTATTTTATTTAGGTATCTAACCAACCTACCAAAAATGGTTAGTGGCGACTCCAAATTCTAAATTGCTTGAACAAATCAAAATTGTGAATTGGTAGGGTTTGGGAGAATCCGCATTAAATTATTCACTTAATAGCCTAATAATCCATTAACCTAAGGTCCTATATTTGATTTTAGGTCGCGACACTGTGGCCGCCTTTGCACTCTGGCCGATTGCCAATTTGGCAACGGGCTAGAGGAAGAAAGGGAAGAAAACAAAAAGAAAATAAGGGAAAAAAATTCAAAAACAATCAATATACTATAAAAAAAATACCCATGTTAACACCGATCGATCAAAGTTGGCTAAAAAGACTAAATTGGCACAAATATAAAAGGTTTAACACTGAATTAACATAAAAAAAAAAAAGTTATGACTGAATTGGCATAATTGAAATAGGTTTATGACTTTTTTGGTAATTTTCCCGGACAAGAAGGGAATTGAATTTGGAAGAGTTGACTCAAGGTCATAAGAGTTAAAAATGATAGATTCAATTAATAGGGTAAAATACAATGATGAAATTGGGGTTAAAGTTGTGGATGAAAAATGAAGATGCGGTCAAATATAAGTGTCACAAAAGGCTAGTTTGGGTATTTAGAGTAGATGTTTGATAATTTGTCAACATATTTTGCCATAACTAAGCAGAGAAATCCATATTTCAAATAACAATAAGTCAAAAAAATATTTTGAACCCACTAAAATTATCAGCAAAAGCTACAAATGCTAAGGAAATTTCAACTTAGCAAATTTTAACTTTGAATATTATACGTTACATATTTTGGAGCATATTTTACTATGGTGGTAAGCTTTTAACCGTCGCTCTATATTTAATGTGAATATCGGTATCTATCATTTTTATTTTATTAACTTAAAATAAAACATCTAATTTTATAACTCTAACGAAATCACATTCCAAATAAGCACAAACATGAAAAGTATCTATCGATTTTTTTGCACATCGCACAATTGAGTGACTTATTTGAAATTTTCGCAAGTGTCATCCAAAGATCCAGGTGAATCGATAATTATTCTAACATCATAATTTTTATCAGCTAAGGTGAAAAATTCCGGACGCGACATAAGATAAAGAAAACCTTATCCGAAAAATCACACAACAGATTTGACACACATGCCAATTTTTTTTATCCTGCAAAGCATTTGAGGAACTTGGCTTAAGACTGGATAAAAGTACTAAAAAAAAAACATTAACTAAGAAGAAGAAGAAACCAGATTCAATGTTTGTTAGGTGACCCCACACGGTTGTTGTTGTCGTCGCTCAGGGAGCCACAGACCGAGATATTTTGTCTATGTTTAATCCTGCTTTTTCGGGGTTATACTTTCCATAGCATGTTCGGTACCAAACACGACCAAAGACAAAGATGTTTCTTTAGCTCTTTGCATCTCAGTTGCAAAAGAAACCATTGATGGTTCTCTTGGACCTCGCCTATAATTATATACTATTTTTCTTCTTTCCCCTTTATATATTTTTAATAATCCGGGGATCCTGACAGCGAGATGTGGATATCTTTCGGAAAGCCCATGAAGGGATTTGCTAAGAGCTCCATGAACTGGTCATATCGGTTGCCACAAATGATCCTAATCCCGAGTAATTTACACGTAGTTGGTGGCACTTGAATTCTAATTTATCTTTTTTTTTTCCTCTTTGTAAATTCTGTGCTACTACAAATAAATGGTGATTGTACATGTGTGCAAGGGGAAATTATAGGAGGGTTTTTTGGGGTTTTGGGGGTTTTTGTTTTTTATGGGGGGGGGGGGGGGGATATGATGATGATGATTAGACAAGATAATTCATTGCATAGGGTGGACTATACTATTCATGACGGAATTCGAAACGTGTTTCGCATGTGTCCTTGAATTTCAGTACATGACAATCATCCCCTCAATCTTCGCAATCATTTTCCTAATGATTCAATTAGCAGGACTAAATATTGCGATAACTTCTTACATCACGAATTGCGGACTTCTTAAGATATACGTACATAATTCAATTTCCTTCTAAAATTTTCCGAACGAATAATTGGCTCCATAATCTTTTAAACGATGCAATCCTACATTGACAGGAATTTATGCAAACTGGGTAATTATTGAGTTACAAACTTATATATAACTCCAAAATATTCACATCTTGCCTAGTTTACCCCGAATGGCATCTCTGATGGACTCGTCGCTGACCCGGCAGTCGGCCGGAGTCCTAATCACCACGTCCTGCAGCATCACCCCTTTCACGCACGACATGCTCCCGTGTTGGACCACCAACCCCAATTCCTTGAGCACGTCCATCAACCTCGCGCACGGATGCCCTAGATTCGGGCTCCAAACCCGGACCACCGCCTCTGCCCCCACCACCTTCACATCCACCGCCATCTTGCTTGGCTCCGGGACAGCCAGCGCTGCCGCCGAGGCCATTGTCAACCTGTTCTTGCTTGAAAGCGACCTTGACTCACTCACATCAGCGACAGCCCTATCACTCTTGAGGCGCTTCGGAGGTGACGGCTCGGGCTTGACCAGCTTGGACTCCAATGCAGTAATCCGGGACTGGAGCTCCTTGATGTAGTTGACGGCATCGACAAGGATGGACGCCTTGTCCATTCTCGATACGTTGGGGACGGCAGAGCGGAGCGCGTAGAAAAGGCGGTTCATCTTCTCCCTCCGCTGCCGCTCGGCCTCCACGTGGCTCAATGGGCCAGACTGCGTTGGCGACAATGATGATTCCTCATCGTCCTCGTCGACTGTTTTCTTCCGACCGCTCTTCTTAGATACGTCATGGTGGAAGACGCTGACAGGTTTGGCATATGGGCGGGTGCAGGCGCCGACAAGTGCAGGTTCTTCTTTGGCATCGCTTGATTGGTTCTCTCCATGAGGATCGCCTCGAAGGTTCGAGAAATGAGAAGGGAAGAGGGACTTGGCTAGACGGACCAAGCTCCAATCTTCTTGGATGATCTCCGAGGAGCCCAATTCAAGAACGCCAGAACCATTAGGAATTGATATGCACACTATGCTCTGGATTCCGTGTATTCTTGCTTCTTTGACCCTCTCATCACACTCGCACATCTCCAGCTCACGGCGGTCTTCACCGCTCAACCAGACGTGACCTCCTGAGCGAAATGCTCTTCCTAAAATGCCGTCCTCGGAGGAATACGACCTTGCCACGGAGAAGATGTAGTACCATTCGGGGTCGTCGATGTCGCTGCCGTGATCGAACTTACCATCCGGACATTGGGCTTCTTTGAGCACCCTTTTGGTGGCGGGCTTGGATGCGAGTGGACCTCTTGTGGTTCCCCGGAAATGGCCGTCGCCCCAGGTGAGGACGAGACAGCCGCGGTTGTCTCTTGAGGGACGCCAAAAGATGGAGTAAACCCAGTCCTCGGGTCGGGTTTGGAGGATCAAGTGGACGAGTTGCTGGAAAATGGGTGAGGCTTTATGATAGAAAGGGACAACTAAGGAGGAGGAAGCACAAGATGGGAGTTCTTCCATGAGTAGCAAGTTGATAAGCTAAAGCCAAGTTTTCTCACTTTTATAAGAAGTTAGGCCAAAGCAAAGCGTACGAACATTGGCCTATACATTGGTATACCGAGGGATGTGGACGGCTGTACTGAGGTATTTCCGTTTTTATAAGAAGTAAGGCCAAAGCGAAGTGTACTAAGATTGGTCTACATAACCGTATACCGAGCGATGCAAACGGTTGTGAATGAGCTTTCAATAGTTCCGTAGTAGGCTTTTTCGGACATTTTCTAGGATCAGAAGGAAGCGCTATAATGACCATTACGTGCATAATAGTTAACACACAGTACAATCTAACCTATTATTTAGCATACGGATTTGTAGCCCAATATCAGTATACTTTGCATTATCCTATAAAGTTTTAAATAATTTTAATTATGATAAATTGGATCCACACCACCGAGTGATTATATGTAGATATTTGATTAAGTGGGTCATACTCAAGATTCGACGAAAGTCTGATGCAGTATAGTGGATTAACTCTATATATATGTATTCATAAGCTCCTATTATTTCACAAATAACCAACAAAAGAAATAACATTTCATTGTTTGTATTTCTCAAGATAGTGCATCGATGAAAAATATTTTTATCAATAATGAAAACCAATAAAAAGTATTTTCCACAGATATTGAAAACATTCTCAGTTACTCAATTTTTTAGCAATTCAAATGGCGAAAAATGAGGAAAGCAATTTCAATTACTCGTACAGTGCCTCTCTATTTATCTCTTTGCATCGAGGTTGGGAATCGCACCTAAGGAGGTCACCACCTTCAGATTTGGGGTCGCTTGCCTCGTGCGACCACAGTCACTCGAGGCCAACAGCCCCCATGGCCGTGGTGGTGGGATTGGCTCCTTTACTTCGTTCACCTACGGATCCCCGGAGAGAAACGACCCACGGCCATGGAGGCTGCAACCTCCATTATTTCCCTGCGACGAAGATTGGTTGCCCGGCACAACCCTAGGCCTGTGGTCACACATGGCCAACCATGTCCATGGCTTCAATGGTGGGTCTTGGTTTCATTGATACGGTTTGAGTTTCAGACCTAGAGAGAGAGAGATAGATTGGTTATGTCGTTCCAATATCAAATCGATACATGCACTTTCTGTGGGCATATCTTATAATCCACCAATCAAAAGCTTTTATTAGAGGAAGCTCGTCCGACCAAGGATACATGAAGAAAAAGCCCATAATCGTCTACTTTCATCAAGTTTTGGACGGGCTTAGGCATTTTATCCAATTTGGCCAAAAATATCATCTACACCTGCCATGGCACTTTTTTATTAGAAGAACTTTTCGCACGGACAATACAAAATTTGCAGTCAAAATTGAGATAATGGGGTTTGTTGTAAGAATATGTTAGATTATTGTTAATTTTTATGTTACGATTCGGAAGGCTACATGAGCAATCTTAATCGACAAGCGGCTCATGGGATTAGGGGAAGAGTACTGAAAAAAGTCTAGTATCGGTACCAATTTAATCTGAACATTTCAATTGAACAAATCCTAAACCTTTTGCATCCGTATTAATTCAATTCCTCTTGCCGAAAATTCGCCGACATGGACGCCAATTGTCCCACATGGCGCCATCAGTGCTGATGTGGAGAAATTTTACAAACTTCTTAGAGATCCCTATTAACCATTAACCAAATCCCTAGCTCGCTCTAGAACCTCTATGGCTTTGTGAATAGGATCTCGATCCGCTCCACTCCTGCAAATCAAAACCCAAAACCGGGGCTTGAGAAGCGATTAAACCCGATACACTTCCCACATTTTCCATGTGCACTCACTAATCAAAACACGACGGAAAATTAACTTCGACGGCATTCGTAGTTTCACACGGATATGTTTTTGACTCTTTGCAAGCTATGCGTGGGCACCAAGCGATGAACTATGTCGTACTAAAGTCACAATGATTTAAACATGGGAAATGAACCTTATCTCACCTATCTCCATCGTCCTGATACATTGCACGCACGCGCTCGTTTCGCCTCATTCGCTCTAGAATGATCCCGGCTGGTCCCCGTCCCCGTCAGATCCCTGCAAGAACTTCATTCAGCTTGGAGTTTCTGGTTTTGGTTTCTTCCTCGGGAAAAATTCGATTTAGTCAACCTGAAATTCGAGTTAACGTTGTACAAAAGCTGTAACATTGTTCGCGTGATGACAGCTGATGTGCTTAATTAAAGTTATTAGGTTATGGAGACGAAGTGCAGCAAATTCAAGAGACGGAGGCCAGCCCTCTTAGTCACTAGACGAGACCAGATCGAGAAGTGAAAGTCCACGTGTCGAAAATGCGTCTGAGGGTGACATGTGTCGCAAGTTTTCATTATTTTGGACCGACAATAGTTCTAGTACTGGGACACGACCCCACGCAAGTCCCTGTCGTTTCTCACATTTTGTTTCCTTCCGGGTCTTACTTTTACATTCCGAGTTACAAGAGTGATTTTATGCTGTCTTCTAAAGCCGAGATGATTGGCATATAATTGGTTCAAATTCTCAAATGGCTCACCGATGTCAGAAAATCCTAATTGTTGCAATTTTGATTTAATGGCTCAGCATGCTCTTTAAAATTATGACTCTTCGGTTTATGTCTTTTCAATTTTCTGCTGCAGTTTTCTTTGTCTTTAATGTTATTGTTATTATGAGTTAATGACTCAACAAATGTGAGTATTACCGATGTGACTCTTTAGTTCATGTCTATTCAGTTTTCTATAGTAGATTTCTTTGTGCTTTTAAAAGGACGTGTTCATTAGTTTATCAAAGGGGGTTGTGCTCTAGATATACCGGTTTCGAGAATTGTTCAACGGGATACAAGATGTTGTATCTTGGGAAGCATGGTCCTTGAAGCTTGAAGCTATTTAGTATCATTAGCAGGAACTAATCACTTTATGGAAATTAAGGTAATCTGTACATCACTCCATGTTCATCTAGCAAGTCTTTATTTGGTTTGTAATTTTGTAACTTTTACTTCTTAAGATTACATATATATTGGCTTCGTCGTCGTTATAAATTTGTTATCACTATCTCAGAGTTATTATCTCTGTTTATATTTAAATAGTATTGTGATATGTATTCCACTAATAATTTGCCCGTAACGTAGCATCGGCTTGTGTGCCGAGTGTCGAGATCGTTCCTCTCTTACTTTAACTCGGATTTGATAATTGAGAGTTTACAGGCTCGATCAAAATGAGTGTTAGTTATGTCTCAGATCGAACGTTTCGATTACGGGTATGAAACTTCTATAGTAACGCCTGAAGAAGGCCACCCGTTCATCGCCCCTTCTCACTCTTCTAACTTGGAAAAAAAAAAGTTATTCTATCTTTGGAAAATAAGGGGATTTGGGAATCGGAATTTGCATTATAAAAAAAAATTACTAACTTGATAGTTTGACTGTACTGTCAATTATTTCTAATCATATAATATCTTAATCAATGAGTACTTTATACAAAATACGCGATTATGGCATGTGAATCTACCATTGAGATTGTACCGTTCGAAAGCATTTCCCTAAAAAAAGAAAGAAAGTTAATGTGATGACACAGAGGAGAGAAAATACCTTCCCTCTGCCTTCCTTCATCCAAACGATCTAACTAATTTTTGCCCCGGAATTCTTGTGAATTAGATGTTTCGCGATTTTTCTAAACAAAGAAAAACTATTGTACTATAAGTAAACATGGCACATATTCTAAATTAGTGGAAGTGATAAACAATTTTTAACCGGTGCTTCGCCGAGGTGATCTACTTCTATTATGAGCATATCTACAATAAAAAGAAAGTTAACCTTGTCTATTCCTAGGGTGACGTGTCATTTTGCTTTCTTGTTCGTTCATTTTTCTTCACTTTTTCGTACGCCACCGTCTCAAAAATGTAAATGTTCTCTTCTAATGTGATACGATCCTGTCAAGCAAATTTTTACGTATGTAATCGTATGCTAACTCTTGACCTAAAATAGGATATGAGAACGCAGGTGTTATTTGATCTCCTTTGGCAAGATTGAGTCTATGTTAAATCTTCTTTGCCGTCCTAACGGGTAGGAAGATTCATGGGAACCCGTGAGTACCATCGTGATGTGTTGCTCGCCCGATTCGTTTTGGTCAACGCACCACTTTTTGACGTTGCTAGATTTCACTACCGCGAAAACTTGAAATCGTTGACTTCCAGGTGCAGTTTTGACCGAAAAGGCGAACGGATGAGAGAGAAGTTGGAAGAGGGAGGTGGAGTTATCTTTCTGAACTTGGATTCTAAAAACCTAGGAGCAGAACAGAACTCCCTCGATGGCAGACGGAGGGTCAATATAGATTCCAGTCAATAGAATGGCCGGTGATGGAAAATGACCAAAATAAAGAAAGCAGAAAATTCGTTCATTGACAAGAATTTCAAAGGTCAATACTTGTTCATATGAAAACTTCAAGGGGAATGGTATGTTGTCTGTGGCATGTTTGTCCGAAGAAGAGTAGACGTGTTGCGCGTGCAGAGAAATAGTGAAAATACAAATTGAAATAACCAAAAAAAGAAAAAGAAAGGGGAGTTGATGTTCATAGATTCCTAACCATATTTGTATAGTTTGAATCGTTGCGAAGGGAAAGATGAGAGATTTGTGCAACACTTTATCATTATCTTGAATTCCAATTTAGAAGGTTGAGAGATTCAATGGTTACTTGCCCAAGATCTTGATTCTCGTAAATTGTGTTCCTCAATCGAGTCTTAGATTTTTACGCAATTTTTTTATATTACAAAAAGTTTGAGATTCAAGTGATTGACTGACCATTGGATCTACTTAAAGATAAGTGATCTTGTAAAATAATAATAAAAAGTGAATATTAAATTCACATGAGATGATCATACAAGCAATGAGCTTTTCGTGAGGGAAGCTCAAGGCATCTCTATATATATCCAGGTACGAACCCTAATTGAGTCATGTTTTATCCTCTTTTGAAAGATCTTAACTTTGTGGCCCATTTGTTGGAACAAAAATTGTTTTCAGAATATTATTTTTCGCCTTTCGATGTTCAGACAATAGAAAACTGATCTATTTACTCAAAATATTTTTCATGGACCGAAGACAAGAATTTTTACTTGGGGAAAAACAATTTCTCATTCTAGTAAGAAGGAAATCACTTTTCCTAACCACCAAATAAATGAATAAAATTATCTATTTTCCTTAAAAATGGTTGCCATGCGAAATTTACTTTTGTCGTCAATTTTTTTAGAGAAACAAATGTGTCCTTGAGTTTTTTAAGCATCGAACAGATCTCCTAGGACAAAAGCCAAGGAAACTTCTTTTTCTCTTGGGGTTTGCAGATTACAGACCGTGGAGTCTATGAATCAACAAAACCTAGACCTTCGAAACTCGTGCCTGAACAGTGTCAAAACAGTACATGTTAAGAAGACCGTTCGTAACATCGATTAGCTAATTCAATTCACAATTTACTCAGCGACATAGAATCATGTTGATCGTGGGTCACTTCGTACGACTATGCCCCTTTTGCAAAGGGGGACACCCAAAAGTGCGATGGGTTCGTCCTCTATGATCAGCGGATCAGGACTATCCAGAAGTTGCTGTCGTTCGTTGTTGATGAGGTGCCTGAGACACACATGTAAAATGCAAAGTGGGGTTAACCCCACAATCCATGGTCCACGATGAATGGCCTCCTCGCAGCCACAGGGTCCGATCTAGACTCGATTGGTTCGGACAAGCAATGCCATGAGACACCACATGGGATTGGTGCATTGGAAACCTTGTACCCACACGCCGAGGTCCTTTCGACATGAACTTTACTTGCTATCGCTATTTTGTCTTTGAATGTTGGCTGTTTTCGGGTAGGTTCTATCAGAGGAAGGCAATGTGCAAAAATGCGAGGCGCGGCGCACCACAAACGCTTGATCAATTACGTAAAGAAATGAAATCCTAGCTGTTCGATGCGAAGCAGATGCTTCTCTAGGGTTTCATTGACTTTTATGAAGTATGTTTGACAAGTTGTTTGCATAGTCTTTAGACTCTATGAATCAAGATCATCAGAACATAGGAATTATGTAGGTCTCACTAGCAGGTGTATATGATCAATAATCAGGATAGACTTGGCTTATGTGGTCTAGTGATGATGCGATTTTTTTGCGTTGCAGTCATGGAGAAGCAAACTAGTGTGTCGATCGGTTAGCTAGTATATGAAGGTATCAAGAAGACCAATTTTATTATCTCAAATTCGAGCATGTGGGAGCTCGTATCTTTGCTAGGAAATGTTCAATTCTAGAGGCAAATTCATAAATTGTTGCGGGAGTTATAGTTTATAGACCGAATCCATCATCACGTGGACCTTACAAAAAAGGTCTCATGTGATCTCGACTTCGATTGGCTTGGGTGCAAGGTCTCGAGCAAAATAACTGGGGAGATCGAGCCCACCACCTGATGAATAGAGCCATACTCGACATGGATAGACGGAGCAATTTGTATGCATCCACCACGGAAACACGGTTACCCATGGTTGATGGCCACGCATGTTTGTACAGTGTCCGACTTTTACCGGAATAGAATTTGCTTTGGTTGGGGTTACCTGATGAATTTGCCGATTCCTAATCAAGGGGGCTGAAAAAACACTAACCAAGCCCGGTGACTCTATGTTCAAATTAAAAAATACATGGGAAGAGCATGCCTGTGTTTCTTTTCTTTCTTTCTTTCTTTTTTTTTTTTTTTTGTCCACTGAATTTGGTTTTGTGTTTGAGGGCTACCCAACGTGTTCCATCCCCGCCCTTGCCCGCGTACCTAAACACGACGAGATGGCCAACTTTGCATCCCAGTAGCAAAAGGAACCATTGATGAGTCTCTTAAACCACTCATACAATTACACGCTTTTTTCTTCTTTCGTTTTTCCTTTTGGATGATCTAGGAGTGCGAGTACAGCGACACGATTATCTGGAAGCAAGTGAAACATCCTGTAAAGTCCCATGAACTGGTTATACGTAAGCTTTTCACCCCTAAAGATGGTTGTGATTCAGACCAGTTTGCAAGCGTAATTTAATTCCTAGGCTAGAAATACCTCAACCATCTCAATCGAGTGCACCAACCTTGTGGATTGTCAACAAAGGGGAAACTACATTTGTGTGTGTGTGAACTTTGAAAATGTCATTTTTCATGAAACAATCAATTCACACCACCCCACCTTCTCCAAAAAGGGAAACTAGTTTGGTAATAAACTGATTTAATATTCACATTTGAAAGAACTTTGTATCAAGAATCGTCGCATATCCAGGAGTTAATTTTAGACCTTGCCTAGTTTACCCCGAATGGCATCCCTCATGGACTCGTCAGTAACCCAGGGGTCGACCGGAGTCCTAATCACCACGTCCTGGACCATCATCCCCTTCACGCACGACATGCTCGCGTGTTGGACCTCCAGCCCCAATTCCTCGAGCACGTCCATCAACCTCGCACACGGATGCCCAAGATTTGGGCTTCGGAGCCAGACCACCGCCTCCTGCCCCACCACCTTCACCTCCACCGCCATCTCTCTCGGCCCTGGGACAGCCAACGTGGTCGAGGCCATTGTCGAGCCGCTCTTGCTCGAAAGGGACCTTGACTCAATCACACCGGCGACAGCCCTAGCACTCTTGAGGCGCTTAGGAGGCGACTCGGACTTGACAAGTTTGGACTCCAATGCGTCGATGCGGGACTGGAGTTCCTTGATGTAGTCGACGGCATCAGCAAGGAGGGACGCCTTGTCCATACTCGACACTTTGGGGACGACAGAACGGAGCGCGTAGAGCCGCTGGTTCATCTTATCCCTCCTCTGCCTCTCTGCCTTCACGTTGCTCAAGGAACCTGGCAGCGACGGCGACAATGGTGATTCTTTATCATCGTCGTCGTCGACTATTTTCTTCCTACCGCTCTTCTTAGACATGTTACGATATCCCACGCCAGCAGGTTTAGCAAATGGACACTTGGCGGTACCAACAAGTGCTGGTTCTTTGGCATCGTTGGATTGGTTCTCTCCACGAGGATCGGCTCGAAGGGTTGGGAAATGAGAAGGGAGGAGGAAGCACTTGGCCAGATGAACTAAGCTCCAATCTTCTTGGATGATCTCCGAGGAGCCCAATTCAAGAACCCCAGAACCATCAGGGATTGGTATGCACGCTATGCTCTTGATGCCATACATTCTTGCTTCTTTAACCCTCTCGTCACACTCATACATCTCCAGCTCATGGCCATCTTCACCGCTCAACCAGACGTGACCTCCTGAGCGAAATGCTCTCCCTAGAAGGCCATCTTCGGACGAATACGACCTCGTGACCGAGAATATGTAGTACCATTCAGGGTCACCGATGTCGCTGCCGTGACCGAGCTTATCATCCAGGCATTGGGCTTCCTCGAGCACCCTTTTGGTGGTGGGTTTGGATGCAAATGGGTCTCTTGTAGTTCCACGGAAATGGCCGTCGCCCCAGGTGAGGACGAGACCGCCGTGTTCGTCTCTTGAGGACCGCCAAAAGATGGAGTAAACCCACTCCTCAGTTCGTGTTTGGAGGAGTTGCTGGAGAGTGGGTGAGGCTTTATGATGAAAAGGGACAAGTAAGGAGGAGGAAGCACAAGATGCGAGTTCTTCCATGTGCAGCAAGTTGTTTAAGCTCGAGCCAGGATGTCTCCCTTTTATAGGAAGTTAGGGCAAATCTACGTGTACTAAAACTGGCCTGCATTATTGATATATGAAGTGATGTAGATGGCTGTAACTGAGTGGTTCATATTCAACATACATTTACCGTCTTACTATTATTTAGTATACAAATTTTTTAGGCATTCTTGATATACTTTGCATAATCCTATAAAGTTTTAAGTAATGCTAGGTATTCTAACATGTTAGATATAGTTTGCTACCAATAATAAAAACGTTCTCTGTTACTCATTTTCGCGCAACCCTATCCCTATGGTCAGTCGAGGTCAGCAGCCTCCATGATCTGGTGGTTTTTTTTTAGCCAACATGATCTGGTGGTGGGCTTGGCGCCTTTTCTTTGTTCGACTACAAAGCCACGAAGAAAAAGGACCCACGACCATGAGGTTGCGACCTCCGTTGTTTCCCTCCGTCCAAGGTCTGTGTTCAAGCAACCGTCCAAGGTCTGTGGTCAAGCAAGGCCATGTCTGTGGTTGTGGGGTTTGGTCTCATTGATTCGATTTGAGTTTCAGTGCTATATATAGATAACGACGACGGAAAAATAAATGCTTTTCGAATCTTCATGGTAGTAATCCATGCAATTCCATATTTTTTTGACTGACGGGCATGATGACACTTCTAGAATAGAATTTCTTCTCTAAAGCAAAAATCCGTTTGGTAATACAATTTTTGGAGAAGAAATCTATTTAGTTACACAACTTCATTTTTCTATTTTTTTGCTCAAGAATTAATTTTGTAGTTACTTGAAGAAATATAAAAAAAAATACTTATCTTCAAAATTTTATTTTTAGAGCAGAAGTGTTATCATGCAAAAGTGGAGCCGTGTTCCAATGTGAAGTTGATAATATTCCTAAAAAATCTGAATTGACAGTTTCCAAGCCATCAGCAGATGCTCCGAAAGCCCACGTTTTCCCCCGTTGTACCTAGAACTTCATGACATTTTTTTTCCTTCCTTTTGGTGGGGTACGAACTATGTTTTTTTTTTTTTTGATAACCGGGGTGTCCAGCCGTGTCGGCAAGCTGACGCTCAAACTGACGGCGACCGACTAATCCCCGGGAAGGCACCGCAGGACTCCACCACCACGGTGGGTACGAACTATGTTGTACTCAAATCCTTACAAGAATTTCATTCATCTCTTGTAATAATTTCAGATTTTGCTTCTTCCACAAAAACGATAAATTCTGTCATATTTTGCAGAGCTATTATTAATTATTCTTAAAATTTAAATTATTAGATAAATTTGTGACGTAATATTTAACTATTCAATCAAAACTCAGCCCCAAAAATAATTCGACATCGCATAAAAGCACTTACTATGTTCACCTGATGACAATTGGTATTAAAATTAATCCCACGTGCTTAAATACAGTTTTGAGGTTGGGGAATCAACGTGCGGCAAATTCAAGAGACTGAGGCTAACCCTCTTTGTCACTAGACCAGACGCCGACCGAGAAGTGAAAGTCCACGTGTCGGAGGTGTGAACGGGGCGACACCTGTCGCGGGCTCTTCACTCTTTTGGGCCAATAATTGTTCTAGTGGGACACAGCCCCACGCAAGTTCTTGTGCCTTCTCACATTTTGCTTCCTCCCGGATCTTCGGACGCGCACAACAATATTTCTTAAATAAAATATTTTTAAAATAGATATCTATTTTGATAACATAAATTTTGGAGTAAAAATTTATTTGGTTACAAAACTTCATGTTTTTTTACTATTAGAGAATTTTCTTATTCTAAAAATAATTTTGAAGTCACTTGAAAAAGTAAAAAAAAATTATTTCTCTCAAGATGTAAAAAATCAACTTCTTTTTAGAAATAAAAGTAGAAAAATCAGCTTCCGATTTTTGGAGTAGAAATGTTACCATGCGTGTTCTAATTATTTTTTTCCTAGCCAATTACTAAGAGTTAATTTATGCAATTGATTAAAAGTTATTGTGGTGCAATTTGAAGCCTCCTTACTCATAGGTTCAAATCCCCCTGTCTCTCCTTGATTCCTTACAAAACTCCGATTCATCTGTGACTTAAGTTCGGGTTGCATAGATAATGCACGAATTGTCCTGTCCTTAATTCAACTCGTATCCAATGATATGGCGGAGACGGGCTCGCTCGACATTAATATTATTTCTGACTCAAACCAAATATTTCTATCCCGGATGCGAAATTCTTATGGTAGCGCCCAAAAAAGATCATGGACGTTGTTCACCCCAATTCAGTCTTTTAACTCATGGAAATATTATGATATCTTTGCAAAAAATGAGACGAAGTGGGAAATAGGATTCAGGTAGAAAAAGTGAGGTGAAAACAGATTGGAACAAAAAGTTACACGAAATTCCCAGTGTCGGATGGCCGGTGAGGGAAACCGAATAAAAACAGATGAGAAAATTTTGGACCGAGCATGTAACTATGGACCAAGAATTTCCAATGTTTGAAAATCTGGTCACCCGGAAACTTGAAAGGAATTCTTGTCTTGGTAAGTGCTTGTTTAGAAAAATAGCACGCGTGTTGCGTGTGTGCACAAAGAATTATTGAAGAAACGAGACGATACATAACGATTTCGATCCTTTCATATATAGTTTAAATCTTTGAAAAAGAAGCAAACGAAAGATTCGTCAAATACCTCATAATTCTTTTTAGTTGAAATCTAGAAGGCCAAGAGATTCATTGATTATTTGGCCAAGATCTTCGTTACCGTAAATTGCCATATCTTTGGTCTATAGTTTTGCGTGGTCATGATGCATTTCAAATTACTGCATGGATTATTCAGTTAGCTCTTTTTTCATAAAAGTTTGAGATTGAAGTAACCAACTGACCATTGTTAACCCACACGGTTTATGGCCCACCATGAATTGCCTCCTTGCAATCACGTGGGTTCGATTTAGACTCGATCGATCGTGACGAGGAAAGCCACATGAAAAGGGAGGATTCTTTTGGAGTTGCACGTGATGGGGGTGCCTTGGAAGCCCAAGGTCCTTTTCATTCGTTTGAATGAACTTTCGTAGGACCCATGCACTGGAGACCCTTGTGCTCAAGCGTCATTTTTCAACGGCACAAAATGGACGTGAGTTGCTATCGTGGACTTTCATCGTCGAACGATGGCCATTGCCGGGTCGATCCCATTAGAGGAAGGCGCCAAAAATGAGAAAGATTGACATCTACGGGCTTTGACAAGTAGGGGAGATCGCCAGAATGGAGATCAAATTCGAGCCCATTAGTATGTCCAGTTAAATCAACCTACATTCAAAAGCTTAGGATATTAAGTTATGGGTCAACTTGAATATATTAATTGTTATACATCACATTAATTCTCTGGCATAGGACTTTTTCAACATAAATCGTACATGCATCCCAACAATCTCTCTCACATGTGAGCTTTAATATAACGTTTGCTCCCCTTAATTCAAGTATCATTATGCATCCCAACCTATTTCAACTTGAATCTTCAACTCCCAACTTTATTCTTAGTCTCTTTCTCCATATCAATCCATGAAGTCTACTTTCGAGCCCATGTTGCTATACCATAATGCTTACCTACCTGAAAACTAAGTAGCATTGACACGTCATACGTGACACGACATGCCAACGCATCATTTTAAAAAAAATAGAAAATTTCAACATATTGTATATTAAATATATTTTTTTATATACATGATAAATATATATATATAATATTAGTGGTGAGTATCTTCTTCTACCATTAGGGATTCACAATTAGGCTTCATTTTTTTTTTTTGGCTAGTTGAGTATATTAATTTTTGGGTGGCTGGATATATAACTTAAATATATATATAGTTTTTATAAATCTACGTTTGATCCATAATTTATTGAAGATACTTAAAATTGACTCCATACGTGTCAAAACAACGTGTTGGAATACTAAAATTCGCATATCGCTGGAGTGTCTGAAGCACTGATCACGTGCCAATCACATGTCAAAGAGTATTGAACACGACATGTATGCCCTAGAGAGTGTCAGTGTTTTCTAGCCGGGAAGTCGCATTAGTTACTGGATTCATTCCTTAAGATATTCACGAAATACTGATACATATCGAGAGCAGGCAACTAATTAACCATCGGCTTTGGTAATATTTGTTTAGAGCATGCAGTAGAAATCCAATATTTTCATCAGGGGAGATTGCTAAGAGAAAGCCAAAATTCGAATACCTCAATATATCAAGTTAGACTTACCTTCACTCAAAAGCTTAAGTTACTGAATTATAGGCCAATTTGAATATGCTAACTGTTCCACACCACACTAATCCTTTATTGTAGGACTTCTCTAATGCAACTTACATATGCATCTCAACATGAGATGTGGTGCACAACAAATGGTTCCATCAACCATGTGAAGGCATGAAAATGAAATCTTGGGCTATTTGATACAAAGCACATGCTCTTCTAGGGTTTTCATGGCTTATTGAAGCATGTTTTAAAGGCTATTTGCATAGTCTTTAGACTATATGGATCAATAACATGGGACTATGTGTCGTGCTAGTAGGTTTTTACTATGGGTGATCAGTTCCAGAGCAATTTGGTTCCTACCCAGGAATCGGGAACCGGATCGAAGGGATGAGTTTCCAATTTTTCGCATGTGGTTGAAATACATGTTCACACATATCTGAACCAAGTCACTTTCATTCAACAACCATATGTAGAAGTGTCCCTAACAGTTAAAAGTTTAAATGTTTCTTTAATGATTTTTAAGAAGCAAAAGAAAATTAAAAAGAATAATGGGTCTAATCCAGGCTATCCCAATTCCACCTTGCATTAAGCAAGCCAAAAATTATCAATTCTAATTTTAGGGAACTGAGAACCAAACCGACATCCCCCAAAATTAGGATTGAACCGAGCATTAGTTCGGCCTGAGTGATCCCTAGTCTGGTTGGTTCATTTTGTGCACCCCTAATTTTCACAATCAAGGTCTAGATATGCTTGGTCTACATGGTTTAAAGATGATGCCTCTTTTTTTTTTTTGTCTCATAGAGAATCGAAGCGGCATGTCGATTGGTTAGCAAGGATACAAAGGAATCAAGAAGACCAATTTATTACTCTCGCATCCTAGTACGTGGGAGCTCCTATTTTCCTAGGAGATGGATGATTCTTGGGGCAAATTCTTAAATTCTCACGTTAACTGTGATTCACATAGTCAAACCCATCATAAACGCTAATCACGTGTGGCCTCGCAAGTAAGTCTCGCACGATCTTGGCTTTGATTGTTTTGGGTCAATGGACTCGTGCATTTGGAAGAGCTTTCGCCAGAGGCCGGCGAGGTTATTGGTCGCCGGAACGAAAGGAGGGAAGAGCTGGAGCTCATATTCCGTGTTCAAATCACATCCTCTCCTTTCCAAGCAAAATGACCTTGAGGTCACGACAGGAATACACGGTGCCGTTTGAGTGCACCAAGAGAAACCCGGTTGCTCCTGCTTGATGGCGACGCGTGTCTTACTTCGTTCGACGCATGGAATGAAATCCGTTTTGGGTAAGAATCAGCCAACCTTGGCCGGCGTGCTGTCTCTACATTCAACTTAAGAGCCCATGTGAAAACCATGTCCTTAGCATGGCGGTCTCTCTCTTATCTGAGGAAATCAACATCCTTCTCATAATCGCAACCGATACAAGTCGCGCCAGCTTCCATCGCACTCGCGATCGAGCAAGAAGACAAACCAAAACGACTACGGGACTCGCTAGGATCTCGATGAAATCGGGAGATTAATGTCCACACGGGGCTTTTAGCCCTATCTATTCGACTCGTGCCCCCACTCGGGCGCACATCCATTATGAGTACAACACATTCTGGGGACGTTCATCATCTTCTTCTTCTTCCTCGATACCATCTGGTATAGAACAGCACCGACCATATCTCCCACACTTAGTCACATACGAGACTCCAGAGGAATTAAAAGAAACCTAATAGAGTTTGCCTCGCTTATAAAACAACTCAAAAAAGATTTACAATATGGAATTTGTGAATCCCATAGACTTATTTCAACAATTCAATTCTGTAATCGAGGAAAAAAAAGTCAAAGATTGGAATTTTTTTTAAAGCCTAGGACCCGGCTTTTAGGGATCTGCAAGTGGAGACGGCCAGCTCCGCAATAGTGGCTCCTTGAAAAATTATCCAAAAAGTACTAAATTTATTATATTTTTGTAAATTCGATACTAAATATTTTAATTATGCCAATCAAATTCATCCACTTAATTTTGGTTAGAGATCGTTGACGTGAACACTGTTTGTCCCATGTGACTCTGACCGTCAACCGACCACAAGCTCGCGCTCACAGCAACCTGGATATGTGATGACATCACCCCACGGTGCTCATCTTCAGCTGCTTGATGAAGGTGTGCATGGCTCCTGTGCTTAGAGCTACTAAATATTTGACGGCAACTCCACTCGTTGATGATTCTCGCAAATTAAAAGAGAGTACTACAGCAAATAACATCCATGAGTTTTCAGGTGTCGATGGAATCGAGAAGTTAGAGTATTGATAAAATCGGGAAATTACTGAAGATGAGATGACTAAAGACGGTATAAAAGGAAAAAGGAGGGCTAGGGTATACTTAATTCCTTCTCTCTTGATGACTAAGTGGGGATTAATCTTGATCACACGAGATACACATGCGTTTACATGTAATCACACCTCCAACATAATAAGAATATTGCGATGTTTACTCATACGCATAATTTGACGTGGATGTGTGCCACATCAGACCCTAACTCGTTCTCGCGCGTGTAAAATTTGACCAATGCTAATGAAAGGAAAACTCTAACCTGACTGTCGCACGAAACCAACCCCGTCATACTTATCACTAATTTTTTTTTTATAATTTTATTTTGATTTTTCATTATTTGCCAGCCATAAATTTATAGTTAGCATTTGATCGTCCACTGTTAGATGGTCAGGACTAGCAAGGAGAAAATATTAGGCACAGATGTGGTGCCAACTCATTTTTATAGACACCCATTTATGTTGCGACACCTGTCCATAGCAGGGGGGCCCACTTGCCAGAATTTTTCTCTTCCCTCTTGTCTGTCTTTTCTTCGTTTCCCTTTCGCACGCCATGGACGGTTCTCTCTTCTCTCACCGTTTTCCGTTTTAATTTTCTCCGTTACCCCACTTTCGCCATCACCCTCCGGTCCTCTCCGTCACCTCCACGGGCCGCCGACAACGTCCCTTTTTCAAAGGGACAAGCTATGGCGTATACGTGTGGTTATGACTTTGATTTGACGCGATAACGCCAAAGATTCCCTCTGGTCCGGATCGCTCTTTTCAACGGTGTCCTCGAGAGGAGGAGCGATGAAATTGTTGCGTCAAATAAAAAAAATAAAAAAACTCATTATACTTTCCTCAATTCAATTTAAATCTTTACCATCTACCCGATCAATTTTGATCGAAATCACTGATGTGAATGACGGCCATCATACTTTTATTTTTTTTCTTAATGTGGTTGGTGAGGACCGTGACGCCCTCACCATGGCCTTACTTACGGCCGACAAGGGCTCGCCGACCCTCACTAGCCACAATTAAAAATAATAATAAAGGAACAAGAAAAGAAAAATTAAAAATTTAATACAAAAATTGAGAAAATGCAAGCATAAAATTGTCCATGTCAATATTGGCCATTTCGTGTAAGAGGATCAGCATCCAGTCAGCATTTTTGAGCTAAAATTAGATGAATAAACTCAATTAGCAAAACGTGAAAAGACTTAGGATTCAATTAGCATAATTGTAAGGTTTAGGGCTAAATTGACAAAAAAAAATATATGTTTATGACTTTTTAAATAATTTTTCCCTTCATTAAGCATTCTTTGGGTGATTAAGTGCGAAGAAAACCTTTGATGTCAGTTCTTGCTAGTGCTTGCGTTTGGGTGTTCAAATTAGGGATTATCATCATAGGATATCCGGGTTGTCGCTTCTTTTTCTCTTTAAGATGTTTAAATCCACCTTAGATATGTATTTTTGAGGGGAAAAAAAAAAGTGGGAAAGCTAAGGCGTAGACAAATCAAGACTTGGTTGTCAGTCCTTGAATTGAAAGAGTAAACAAAAGGGTGCCACGGAATAAGATGCTTTGCTAAGGGCGACGAAACTGGACAAGAGAAGATAGCCTTGAATTAAATGTTACGTGCATTTTTCTTGATGTTACAGATAGGAAAGAGGCGAGGCGGACTTCACTGCTTCTCGAGACGTGGACAAGCGAAATACGATCTCCTTTTCATTACAAACGTGAGTAAATGTCCTTTCGTGGAACATCGTATTCTCTTGCAAGAGCTGGAAGCGAATTTTTGCATCGATATATGTTTCTGTCTTGGAAAGATCAAGGAGATCAATATCTTATAAGCATTTGAAGTGCTGTTTGTTCAAGCATCTATTGCTGCTATGGGAAGAAATGTTTTGCCTTTCTGGGTAAGGGGAACACTGTCGGATTTTGGTAGTGAAAATTTTATGCTCTTCTTAAATGAAGTCACTAAATGAGTACATTTGTCTACCTACCTTAAAAAGATGAATAGTGATTTTGGATCGTTACCGACCATAAACGAGCTGAAAGAGGGTGAGAAGAACCAAATGCATGGATACTTAAAATCTTCTTATAACGTTACTAAATAAGAAAATTCATATGATTCATCTCCAAAAGTTAGAAATCGGCCAGACGTAAAAGAGTATTAAATTTCTCATTATTACGAGAAAAAGGATGGTGCTAGCATAACAGCGCCACTCATTAAAAGCACTGTTGAGATCACATGTTTCATTTTGTAATGGCAACCGGAAGTATCTTTCGAATTTGTCAAAGAGGCAACGATTTGTCTATCCTTTGCACTCATTATTTCATTTTTCCTATCATACCCTTCTCTAATCTCTCATAGGGTTGTATATCTTTCTTGGGGCTGAAAATCATTTGTACATCATATACACAGTTTAATCTACTACAAGTCAGAAATTCCATAATTTGGAATTCATACTATGGATTGTATGGCTTAATTATTTTATGGTAAAAGGATGACTAAACATACCACCTCATTTATATCTTCGTATGTTTCTTCCAACTGACTAACCAAAACTAGACTGGATTGCAGGGTGGAGTGTTGATCTAAAGTTATCTTGTGCTTTGGATTCGGGTGCTTCGCTGAACCCATGATTAGGTTGTAATCCAAGCACAAGATAACGCAACGATTCATCTTATCCTACTTTATGCCTTGTGCAAATAACCACATGAAACCATACCGTATTAATTCTATTGTAAAGTAAACTATTTTGTTCGCAGAATTGGAGTCTCTACAATAATTTTTAATTTGTCCTAGTTTATTTTTTAATTTCCCTTTACAGTAACTGAATAAGGGCGAAAATTATTGCATAGGACCATCTCTCCATCGAGTGGGATTCTTGATTTCCCAAGGAAACCGAACATCCTTAGGATCCACATGCGATCCAAACTGCACCACTACTCTTCCAAGAGTCACGATGTAGTGAGCTTCTCATTCTGAAGGCACAATACCATTTTAGGATCGGGCAACAAATGAGGAAGCATGAAATTTCAAAGAGGGAGTCCTGAGAGAGTGCATTTATTTCACGAAAAAAAATAAGCGATTTGAAAAAAAAATTAAGAGAACAATCTTTTGTATAGCTTACCAATATTGAAAAATATTTTCATCGTCCTATAAAACGTTTACACATAAATTACCGTTGAAAACGAAAATATATTCGATTAACTAATTGTTTGAAGCAATACAAGCGTGACCTTTATATGACAACAATAAAACTCTACTAATGTGGACTGGAATATATGGTGAAAGATGCTTTATATGACAACACAAGTATATGAAAAATCTTCTTTGTTATCGAGAAAGCCTTTTCTCCCTCCAATAAATTCACTTCCACCTCATTCGTTGTCTTTGTTGATAATCGCTTATCAAAGCAAGAAAACTCTCTTTGCGGAACTTCCATGAAAAACGCTCCATGTTGGAATGCAGGATTTGTTCAAATGTGTCCCAAATGATAACTTATAAAATTTCTAATGGCTAACCTAATTAGAAACGACACACACACACACACACACAAATGAAATAAGAAAGTTGATAAACACCTTAACAAGGGATAAGGTGGAAGATCCTTCAAGAGGTTTCACTTGCTATTAATATGACCAAAATGCGCGGCATTCAAATATAGTCCAAATTCACTCGGAACTACATACTGTGACCTTCTCCTTAAGTAGAACTTACAGCAGAAGACTTAACAACAGAAGTTCAATTAGTAATAACAACAGCACAGCAAAACCACAAGCCCGACAGCCAACACCTTGCCCATGAGTCATACCTCGCACAATTTCGCAAGAATAGCATCTCTCAAGCTCTCCTCGCTCGCCCGCCAGTTTGGAGTCCGAACCACCACGTCCTGAAGCATCATGCCCTTCACGTTCGACACATTCGCATGGTGGACTTCGAGCTCCAGCTCCTTGAGCGCACCCATCAGCCTCGCAACTGGGTGGTCCCCGTTCGTGCTCCACACCCGAACCACCGCTTCGCCGCCTATCACCTTCACCTCCACCTCCATCTTGCTCAAACCCTTGACAACATTCAGCGACGTGCTTGATGTGATCGTGCTTGCGTGCGTCGTCGTCTTGGTTTCATTGCCGAAAAGGCTGGCCACTTTATTCCGGCTAAGCTTTTGGGGTAGAAACTTGAGCTTGCCCTCAAGTACATCGATCCTGGATTGTAGCTCCTTGATGTAACTCTCGGCGTCGGAGAGAAGAGAGGCTTTGTCCAATTTCGTGACTTTAGGGACGACAGATCTTAGGGCGTAGAATCTGTGCTTCAGATTCTCTCTTCTTTGCCTCTCGGCTTCCACATGGTTCGGCCGTGAAGGCAACAGCCGCCGAGCAGGTTCTTCATCATCCCTCTCCATCTTTGTAATCGTAGCCCTCTTGTTAGAGGAAGTGATACTGTGCGACACGCCCACTCTTTTTAAGTCACCCTTAGAACCCAAAAGACGTGAAGCGCCAGTTCCGCCTAACTCGGAGCATCCGTCCTTCAGAACAACATTGGACTGATGCTCTTCATGGACATGAGGAGTAACTCCAGAACTCAAGAAATGAGAAGTGAACAGGGATTTGGCTAAGTGGACTAGACTCCAGTCTTCTTGGAGTGTTTTGGTGGAGCCCAATTCAAGAACCCCGGTATCATAAGGAGTCGAAATAAACACTATGCTCTTGATTCCGGTCATCCTTGCTTCTCTAACCCTCTCACACTCGTAAATTCCGAGCTCGTCCTCGCCACTCAACCAGATGTAAGTCCCGGAACATAAAGCCCACCCAAGGATGCTCTCCTCGGAGGAATACGACCTCGTGACTGAGACAATGTAGTACCGTTCGAGATCGCAGACATCGCGTCGGCCCGACTTAGTATTGGGGCTGGCGAGTGTCCCAAGCTCTTTCGACTCCCTTTGATTGGTGGAGTTAGTGGGTGCGAGGTCTTTCAACCCTCGGAATTGGCCGTCGCCCCAGGTTAGGACGAGACAGCCCCGGTCGTCCCTCGAGGGCTGCCAGAAAATGGAGTAGACCCAATCATCGGGTCGAGCCTGGAGTAAGAAATGGAGATATTGCTGGAGATTGAGTGAGGTTTCTTTAGGAAGAGGGACTAGCAAAGAGGAAGAAGCAAAAGTTGTGAGTTCTTCCATCGGGTCGATGGTTCTGAGTTGGAGCTAGGGTTTTTCCCCTTACTCTCCTCGATATAAAGTCTAGGGTTTGATTTGATATGCTTGTCGGAGAGGGAGCGAGCGCGTGATTTGGGCATGGAAAATCTACTTTTGAAACGGTGGAGCCTCTTTATGAGGCAAAGTTTGAAGTTAGATCCACAAAATCATTGGCATTGAAAACTTTGCTTTTTGAGTTTTCGCACGATACATCACGATGTATTATTATTTCTAAAGAGTCTGCGTACGCACTTGTATTCACTCTTTGTCCGTCAATTTCACATGCTTTATTCTTTAACACCAGCGTACTCTTCGTACGAAATTTCATTGCTGGTGATGACACACGCGCACAGGACACCTCAGATTCTGGAGATGAAAGAGAAATTGAAGTTGTGCTCTTTCGTTTCCCAAATGAGAACCCTCCGTCCAATAAATGAGCAAGTCCTCCCGTGAAACAGAAAACATCAAAGGGTCTAGGATCGAACTTTAACCACCGTTATCACATGACTTGTCGATGACCACATCAGTCAAGAAGAGAAGCCAAAACGGCCCTTCTAACTTCGATGCATACTGACACAATTTGATTGTCCTTGTAATCCTTCATCTCTTCGAAGATTGAGCACGTGTCATGCACACGTTAGCATCTTATGATTTGCGCTCGACTTCAAAGCGCGTTTCGATCAGTTATGCATGTTTGCTCCCCCAACTCAATTATGGCTCGTGCCTCCCCTGATTCGTTAATTTTGCAGAGTATTTCATGATCCATGATTCCCTTTTTGATAATTTGGCTTTCTAGTCATAAAAAAAAAAAAGGTGCAAGAAAATACCTAACTTCAGTAACGCCTTAATCCAATGAGCATGTATGTGAGCAGAGCGCCTACGTACCTCAAAACTTATCATGTCTCGAGTTTTTGAAATCTAAAATCTACTGTACAAAGTCTTGCATAACCCCATGGTTACCCTGCATTTCTGTCCATATTTCTTATTAAATGACCGTACTAGGAAAGCGACGGATGAATCAACTTCATTCCCATCAAAGGACCGGACAATTTTGCGAATGATCGTCAGTCAAAGGACTAGGCGAATTCAAAGGCGGGGTCCAGACAGAGTACGGACCCGGCCCGTTACCAAGTGCGACGGCTTTCGTGGGCGGTTTGAATTGGACCTCCTCTTAAAAGTTTCCACCTTCTAGGTGCCGAGACTCCAAAACAGTAAACATAACCCCTGTGATGTTTCCCACGGTTCCACCCGGTACGATTTCCCTTGTATTATCCGAAAGGGACAACTCACAAATATTTGCAAATAAAAACAATAAGAGAGAGACGAAGCGCTAGAGGTTTCCCACCAACACCTTCAACCATAGGAAGATCATCAAAAGAGATCTCAAGTGGGAGCTTATCCTCATATCTAGTAAATCTACCTTTATTCAAAAATTTAAGTTAATAAGTTATGAGTCAATTATGATATATTAATTTCTTTATACCGTAGCGATTTTCCGACGTGGAACTTCTCTAATACAACTTAGTCACACGTGCATCCTAATAACCAATATATCTGTGAAAATTTTACCTCAAATTAATTTTTGGGTCGCCAAAAACCTCAAATTAGTACAATATGACACATTTACCATCCTCCATTAGTTTCCATCAAATTTTAAGAAGAAATTGGGTGGCACTAACTCAGCGGACATGGCAAGACATGTGATAATAGCTTTACGCAAATTTCGGAGCACTCTCTCCTTATTCAAGCTGACCATGAAACTGCTGCACCAAGAAGATGTTCCCTGCATTGTGAATCAAATGCGATATGACAGTCGATAAAGGGATTTAGAAAGCGATTGCATTGGATCGAGTCAAGTCCATACGAGTGAAAGCGTCGGTTCATTTCTTCAAAGGAATGAGCCGTCACCGACACCAATGCATGCCAACTTTTGGCCACTTCAAATTTCCAACAACATTTATTTCTTCGGAATCCGTACGTTGCCTAATCTCCAGTTTAGAAAACAAATAAAGTCGCAAAAACATTCGGATATTTAAGTAAAGAAATGTGTGAAAATCTAAGACTTACACGATCAAAAAACGAGACAAATAGATATAAAAAGGCGGTTGTTCCACAAAAATATTAGGTGATTGTTGATCTTAGGTTTCGGGGTGTTAGGTTTGCATAATTATCTAAGTGATCGCCAGTTTTTCTAAAAGGATAACGGTATCTCTCTTTTGTAAATGACTTGTCCCGTTCAATTACCGAGTTCTTTGTTTGGTAGATATTGAGTATGTTCCGAATCGAGTGGATGCCTTGATTGCAATCACTTACATGAGTTGGGGTAGATAAAAATTTATCCTCTCCTGACATTCGGTGACTTATGACATGTATGTCAACCATTCTGATTTTACAAGGTGATTCTTATTAAAAATGGCTTTTTTTATTTTGTTCCCTATATGATTTTTAGATAATTACAATGCGTTTGGTGACTGCATAGAATTTTTGTTCTTAAAACAAAAAAAATGTTTGGTAACTGTACGTAATTTCTATTCCCAGGAACAATTTTTCTTCCCAATTTTTTGTCATTTAAGTCAAATAATTATGTACTTTCTTTGTGAAATTTGATCCTACATTTCAAATTAATTGAAGATTAATTCATATTGATTCTCTTATATAACATATTGCATATTGAAATGTAAAAATAAAAATTAAAAATCATCACGAGTCATTTTCACAATTTTATCGTAGGGTTATTTAACTTTTTTGAGCGAGTGAATAATCGACATGAGCAGCACCCTCATTTCTGCAAGGAAAATGTAATGCACTGCCCTGTTTGGTGTACGTTTTTTGTTCTAGCAAATCAAATCTCAATTTTAATTCACCCAAAAATTAAGAACGAGAGTTTGCTAAGTGTTTACGTTGGTTATTTTTGTCTTTTTTTTTCAAAAGTTTCTAAAATTAGACTAAGTCTAAAGTACATAAACCTAGAGAGATCACAATCAATAAAATCAAGTGCACAATTAAGGATCATAGCATTAATAAATCGCATCATAAAACTCGAACGAAGCCCTAAGGGCTTACAAAATGTCATTCGGATTTAATTTCAAAGGTGTTTATGAGTTTTCTAAAAACTATAAAATTTATGAAATCTAGGAAATCTAGATCCAAATTTATGAAAGCAACGTCAAACTAGCCTAATCTAAGCTTTTCCAATTTT
The DNA here is from genome assembly GCA_016432845.1 of Psidium guajava. Lineage (NCBI taxonomy): Eukaryota > Viridiplantae > Streptophyta > Magnoliopsida > Myrtales > Myrtaceae > Psidium > Psidium guajava. Next base: position 7,341,860 of record CM028230.1, on the reverse strand, counting down.
TTCAATCTTTATATAATTTTTATTATCTTATATATATTTTTTTTGAAAATGAGAGCTTATTCTATTCTAGGTGGAGGGAAAAGTGACGAGAGAGCTAAAAGAGAAAAGTGACAGATGTGATAATTTATTCTGTTTTATAATTCTCGAAAGTGATTCTTTTTTCAGAATTAACTTTTTTTTGTTCTTATTTTTTGTCCAAAACTGTTCCCTTAAACAGAATTAGAATCAGAGTCGTTCACATTATCAAATAGGATTCTCGATTTTTTTTGTTCTGGAAAACAAAATCAGAGAACCAGAATGATTATCATACAGGCTTTTATTCGAGCTAAGAGACACCGGCCAGATAAGAAAGACAATTGAGCATTGGCTAAACACAGTCTTCCGAGATACAAGTTAGATAAGAAGACAGTTGGACATTGGCCAAATGAAATTCCTCATCTTTGAGCTAGTGCTCATGTTACATGTGGGCGGCTAAGGAAAATTTGGACGCGCTTCTTTGATTCCCTCTGTCTGGTTGGTAAATTCCTCTCAGACAAAATAGGGGCATAAAAAACAAGCAGATTTAAAACATAGGAGTACCATATCGCTATCTGGGAGGGTCTTAAGGTACCCAGCATTATTAGAAAGGAAACAAGCGAGCCAGGCACGTCCGACCGTGGGAAAGCAATTCATCGAACGCGTCATGATTGGTCGCTGTCCACACCATATACATCAAGGATCACACCATTCTTAACGTACCCAGCATTATTTGAGAGAAGTAACATCATAAATCAAATCTATCGGCCCGTTTGAACGAGGGAAAACCGTCCATGGAACACATCAGCGTTGATTTGACCTTCCCAAAAGAAAGAAAAAAAAGGAGACTTTCGAGATTAGGAACGATCATGAAAAAAATTCCACGTTACTTTTGAAATTGGCGTTCATCTACATGTAAATATTTTTCTAAGCCTAGTCTTAGAATAGAGTCGGATCTACAAAAAGTTAAAATAAAGCTCATCCAAAAACAAAAAATTGTAGAAAGTCAGCACAAAAGCACCCGTTATCCCACCGACCAGGTGAGCGTGTGGATAAGAGCAATGTAACCCTTGCGGTACCCGCTGGTCCAAAGTTCAAATTTCCCGTTGCGAATTTCGCAGGGAGCGCGCTCAACCGGTGTCTTACCCGGACGCCGTGGTGATGGGGTCATGCGGCCGCCCTCGAGTACTAATCGTGCTTCACCGCTGGTTTGAGCGCAAGCTTGCCGGTCGCGCGGAACCTCAGTTATCAAAAAAAAAAACACCCTTTGTGGATATTTTATTTTTCATGATCAACAAAGGAAAATAGTACTTAAAGAATTATGAATATAAGAGCCTCTATGCATTAAATGATACTAAAAGTCATTTCCAATATGGATTCGACCCCTTACGACCTCCATCGGTCGAGACACCAATCATCGTCATTGGCGAGTAGTTTGAGCTCAGTTTAATAATCACTTGAATTTGACTCGCTTGGTTAAGAGTTGAGTAGAGTTCAAACTCGTCAACGTTAAGCTTGACAGGCTTGTGAGTATTAATAGAGCTGCTTTTTTTTTTCCTTTTTTTTTTTGCAAGAATATATGATAATTGTAATAGCAACTGTACGAGATACTCATTTATAATTATAAATACGTGGAAAAAATTTCCTACTTTTTTTTGCAATGAAGTAAAGATTTGAGAAAGGAAATGCCATATGTATCTATCTTTTCTATATCAAAATGTATTGTACAAACAAGCTATTCATAATATAAGATCATAGCTAATAAAAAGGGGAAAAAATTATCCTCATTATATTTTGTAGAATATACGTGATCATTTCCTTCATTCAAGGATTTGATTGTCTCGATTTTCTCATCAGTTGATTCTAAATTAACGGCACAATCCATACATACGTCAAGCTGGGGGCTTGTAGATGTCGAGAAGGCCAACATTTTTCAGCAAATATTTATGTTTTCGTGTCTTGATAATCCCTTCTTGGATCTTATCTCGAGTAAAGTGGCAATCGACTTCTATATGTTTTGTCCTTTCATGAAATACGAATTTGATGCTAGCTTAAGTGCTACATTGTTGTCACAAAACAAGGTGTTTTCTCCCTTCCCATTAACACCAAAGTCTTGAAATAGGCCTCGTAGCCAAATTATCTCACAAACCGTCTTGGCCATAGCTCAATAATCCAATTCAACTGATGACAATGAGACAATAGATTGCTTCTTTGTCTTCCATGATATCAAAGATTGCCCCAATTTGATGCTGAGACTGGTAGTAGATCTTCTGCTCATAGGGCATGTAGCATAATCCATGTCACAATTAGTTCTCATTTCCAAGCTACAAGTCCGAGAGAAAAGTATTCCTAGTCTTGGGAACCCTTTTAAGTACTTTACAACCTTCATCACCATGTTCATATGATATTGCCTCGGATTATGCATGAATTGACCAAGAATTTGCGCTACATAGCAAATATCGAGTCTGGTCGTAGTAAGATGAATGAGCCTCCCGATTAGTCTATGTTAACTGGATGGATCCTTGAGTAATGGATCCTCATCTGATGATGTTCCAACAGCAGATTCAATGGTCGTTAGGTTGATGTTTTGCTATGTCGGAATGATTATTGGTTTGCATCCTGACATATTTGCCTTAGATATGATCTCATGAACAAACTTCTATTGGCTGAGGCAAATTTCCTTAACTGATCGTGAAATTTCAATGCCAAGGAAATATTTTAGAGATCCTAAATCTTTAATATGAAAGGCGGAGTCCAGTAATTTCTTAAATTCTGCGATGGCAGATTCATCATTTCCCACAATGAGTATCTCATCAATGTATATAGGTAAATAAATTGTCAATGTACCTTTCTTCCACGTAAACAATACATAATCACATCTTGATTGTCTGAATCTTGCGACTATGAGTGCAATGGAAAATTTTGCATGCAATGAGGCCTACTTAAGCCCATAGTGGGCTTTATGCAAACGACATACCCAAGACTCCCCCTCTCTACGTAAACTTGGTGGGAGTTCCATATATATATATATATATATATATATATATATATATATATATCTTCGTCTAGATCACCATGGAGAAAGGCGTTATTTACGTCCATCTGATGAAGTGACCAGTCATGAAAAAGCAATGAGGGAGAAAAAAGAGCGAACAATAACTTCCTTTGCAACTAGAAAGAAAGCTTTGTGATAGTAAAAACCTTTCCTCTATATGATGTCATTAGCAACTAGACAAGCCTTATAATGTTCGATGGAGCCATCCGCCTTATACTTGATCTTATAAACCCATTTACACCTAATTGGCTTGCGATATGTAGGTAAAGAAACTATCTCTCATGTGTGATTTGTAGTGAGACCCTTCAATTCAGCTTCCATAGCTTGTTGCCAATGTGGACCTTGTGACATCTCATGATAAGAAGCAAGCTCATGTTCTTCATGCAGCTAATGTACCAGAGATGTTCTAGTGATAGCGGTTGAAACCTAACATAAGATGACATTGGATATTGAGTACCTGAAGTTTTCACGTTTTAGCAGGTGTAATCTTTGGTCTAGGTTGGTGGTCGAGTTGTACCACCTAATAGACATGGTAGATCAACTGCATTCCTTATCAATTGAGAATGAATAGGAGAAGATTCCTCCTCAATAGAAGGAATTAAGCGATCAATTGTGTCGCTAGTAGTTACAGGGAGTTCGGCGGGAGAGGTCGAAATGTCTTCAATCATTGGGGAAGAAATAGAATTGTCTGGAGGAGCGATAAACACCAGTTGTGGATAATTGGGTGATAAGTCCTCCTCAGATAGAAAAGAGCAAACATTCGGCATAGTCCCCAATTGTTGATTTGAAGATAATTCCTCATTGAAAGGAAAAATATCTTCATGAAAGATGAAGTCCCTACTGTAATGACACAGCACCCCTAACCGTCACCTTTGTACACTAATCGCGCTATCTGCTTTAATCTAATATTACGTATAATACAGAAGACGCATACGAAATTCTATGACTAGACAGGCAAGACACAAGTGCATGCATTGAGGGTAAGCATGCCTAAAGGGTTATGTCCTCTTAGGATTCACTATAGCTTATCATAGACAATAGTAATTCTCGAAAAGCTAGAAAATATCTTTATGGCCTCTTAGAATTCAATATAGCTTATAATAGAAAATAGTAATCCTCGGTAAGCTAGAAAATACCTCATTATATATATAAGTATTAAGCACATCCTTTTTACATCAAAAGAGAACAATTATTGGGAGACAATCAAAAAGGTACTCTGCTTCCGTTTCCAAACTACCCATGCTGGCTCTATTTCTCGATGAAATCTACAGGCTTCTCATGGCTAAAAAAATAAAAAGAGAATGACGCACCTTTGTCAGCCAAGACCCTTCTTGAACCTCTCAAGTTCAACTCCATCCTACCCTACTGGGAACCGCCAGGTCTGGGAAAAAAATGGAATCGATCCTAAAAACTACCATCTTCACACTTCTCAAATGTGGCAAAGAACCGATACGTGACAAACATGTTCAGTTCTACCACAAACACTAAGGTAATAATGAGCCTCATGAAGGGTGTGGCCAACCCACCTGGACCAATGACTTCTTCCCATCTATACGAGAATTCATAAGGGGCACCATAAGTGTAACTAGGCAACGCTAGCGATGTCGGCATGGCTACACAATTTGAAAAATATTGTATTCCATAAGAGTGAGTATAAAAACTCAACAAGCAAAAATGGCTAACTCAAACAACTAAACGCCTATTGATTCACCATATAAAAGAAAAGGCTCGACGAAAAATACTACGAGCGAATCTAACATAAAAGGATGGTGAGGAGTCATGCCAGGACATAACCTCAGCTCTTCGCCACTCCCTACTAATAGCCCATGTGAGCCACCTACTCGGAAATCGAGTTTTGTTTTGCACCCATGTCCTCCATGAACTGCTTGTACCAACTATAATCGAATGCTTTCGCACGATTATTCCCAAAGTTCACATTACTTGGGACACATATTGAAAATATTAAAATAAATTTTGGAAGAAAGTCAAAAAAAGAAGAAGCCTCAATTTTTGACTATTAATGGACAACTTAGGTGTGCTTAAGCCTCAATTTTTGACTATTGATTGTCAAAAATGGACAACTTAGGTGTGCTTGAATTTGATAAAATTAAGTGTAGTCAAATAAAGACATTTAAGTTTGACAAAAATTAGGTATAGAATTGGCTATAAATATGTGTGGTTTTTCTTGTAAGTTTCATATCAAGGAGGAGAAGAAATAGAGAGAGAGAGAGAGAGAGAGAGAGAGAGAGAGAGAGTTTTCTTGTAAGAACAAGCTTAGAGCAAAGCTTGATTTTCTTTGTGTAAAACCTTGGCAAAGGTATTTTGTAGTATTGCTCTCTCATTTGCATTTTTGTTATCCTCTCCAAATTAAATCCTCCAAGCTTCCGCAAAATTCCTCCTTCCTTTTTTATTTGGTTCCTACATTTGGTATCAGAGCCAAGTTATGGCGTCCACAAGTTCCGTTCAATTTCAACTTCCAAAGTTGAACGGAAAGAATTTCAACAACTGGTCCGTCCAGATGAAGGTTTTGTTCAAATCGCAAGATTTGTGGAACCTGGTGGAGAATGGCTACATCGAAGTAGCTAATAACGAAGAATTCAATGCCATGAGAAAGGAGGAGAAGGATTCGTTGGTGGAATCCCGGAAAAAAGATCAGAAAGCATTATATGCGATCTTTCAAGCCGTGGAGGAGACGATATTTGAAAAAATATCGAATGCCGAGACCGCCAAAGCAGCGTGGGATATTTTGCAAAAATCCTACAAGGGCGACGATCGTGTTCGAAGAGTTCGGCTTCAAACACTTCGAGGTGATTTTGAGTCTTTACGCATGAATGATTCTGAATCTATCTCTTTGTATTTTGATCGTGTACAAAACATCGTTAACCAATTGAGGGTTAATGGTGAAACACTCCAAGATGTACGAGTCGTAGAAAAAATCTTGAGGTCTTTGACTGAAAGATTTGACTACGTTGTTGCGGCAATCGAAGAAGGCCAAGATATATCAACTATGACGTTGGAGCGGTTGATAGGTTCATTATGCTCGCATGAGCAAAGAATGAATCAGAAGTCCGTCAGTTCATATCCCGAGCAAGCTTTGCAAAGTCGTATCGCTCCATCAAATCGAGGAAGCTATCAAGGAGGTCGAGGTCGCGGAGGAGGCCAAGGAAGAGGTGGAAATTCCAATTTCATCGGGAAATTTAAAACACGTGACAAATCAAAAGTCAAGTGTTTTAAGTGCAACAAGTTCGGACATTACAAATCCGAATGCCATGCAAAGGCGACGTACGAGCAGGCGGAGCACGCACATACCACTGATGCTGAAGAATACATGGTGCTAGCATGTAAGAAGGATGACTCAAGCACTGTAGATACCAACATATGGTATCTAGATACTGGTTGTAGCAATCATATGACTGGCCGGAAGGAATTATTCTCGCAATTGGATGAGACGAGTCGTGGTGAAGTCAACTTCGGGAATAAATCAAAAATTCCCGTGATGGGCAAAGGTAACATTAATATCAAGTCAAAAGATGGTACTAATGTTGCTATTGCAGATGTTTACTTTGTGCCAGGACTTTTTTGGAATTTGCTAAGTGTTGGGCAACTTTCCGAAAAAGGCCACAAAGTTCACATTGAAAATGGAATTTGCACCATCAGAGGTGTCAACAACAAGTTGATCACAACGGTGCAAATGACGAAGAACCGGATGTTTCCCATGACTCTTCAGACGAAGAATCTCTTGAGTTTTCAAGCGATGATGAAAGACAACAACTGGCTGTGGCATCTTCGATACGGTCATCTAAATTTTCGTGGACTAAAACTACTGGTTCAGAAAAGGATGGTGACCGGCATGCCTTTAATCGAATGTCCAGATCGTCCATGCGAAGGATGTCTCGTTGGAAAACAACATCGAGAATCATTTCCAGTAGGGAAAGCCAGAAGAGTAAAGCAACTTTTGGAGCTGGTACATACAGATATATGTGGCCCTATTGAGGTTGAATCAGTCGGACAAAAAAGGTACATGCTGATTTTTGTTGATGATTTTACCAGAAAAACTTGGGTATATTTCTTGAGAGAAAAATCTGAAGCATTTGCCAAGTTCAAAGAATTTAAAGTCTATGTTGAAAAACATAGTGGCTTTAATCTGAAGACGTTGAGATCGGATAGAGGAGGAGAATTTACCTCAAATGAATTTGACAAATTTTGTAAAATTCATGGAGTAAAACGTCAGTTGACTGCCAGCTATACACCTCAGCAAAATGGTATAGCAGAAAGAAAGAACAGGACAATTTTTGAAATGGCAAGAAGTATGTTAAAAGCCAAAAATTTGCCTAAGAATTTTTGGGCAGAAGCGGTTGCTTGTGCTGTATTTGTACTAAACAGGTGTCCAACAAGGAGTGTTCTTGGAAGAACCCCAGAAGAGGCTTGGAGCGGCAACAAGCCAGATGTTTCGTTTCTACGAGTATTTGGGTGCATGGCATATCCCCATATACCAGATGAACGAAGAAAGAAGTTGGATGACAAAAGCGAGAAGTGCATCTTCATTGGCTATAGTGACACAACTAAAGGTTATAAGCTGTATAACCCAGTCACTGAAAAGGTAATTATCAGCAGGGATGTCCAGTTTTTTGAAGATGAAGCTTGGGACTGGAACCAAAAGGGTGACCAGAAAAGCATCACCATCGAAGATGAACCATTGGAGAAAGAAATAGAAGAGCCTCCATCATCTTCAACTAGTGGTACATCTTCACCAACAGCAGCTTCAGAACCACCACTACGTCGTTCACAACGACTGAGGGAGACGCCAGCAAAATTCAGGGATTACGTGGTCACAGGAGGCGATGGCAGTGATAATAACGGAATCACTGATGAAACATTGGTAAACTTTTGTTTATTTGCTGAATGTGATCCTGTAACCTATGATGAAGCAGCTGCAGATGAAAGGTGGATTCATGCAATGGATGAAGAGATTCACTCCATTGAGAAGAATGACACATGGGTGCTAACTTCTTTACCACCTGGTAAGAAACCCATTGGTGTCAAGTGGGTGTACAAGACGAAGTACAAACCCAACGGTCAGGTGGACCGTTACAAGGCCAGACTGGTTGTAAAGGGCTACAAGCAAAAGCCAGGTATTGATTATTTTGAAGTATTTGCACCAGTGGCTCGGATGGATACCATCCGGATGATCTTAGCACTTGCAGCTCAAAATCATTGGAAGATCCATCAAATGGATGTGAAATCAGCATTCCTCAATGGTGTTCTTGAAGAGGAAGTCTACGTGGAGCAACCACAGGGTTATGAGAAAGGGCATGAAAATCAAGTTTACAAACTGAAGAAGGCTTTGTATGGGCTAAAACAGGCACCTCGTGCTTGGTACACGCGTATCGACACATACCTGTTAGAGCGTGATTTTCAAAAGTGCCCGTATGAGCATACACTGTATATCAAGTCAAATACTAACGGTGACATAATAATTGTGTGCCTTTATGTTGATGACTTGATATTTACAGGCAACTGTGAAAAAATGTTTTCAGAATTCAGGGAGGCTATGACTAGCCAGTTCGAGATGACTGATTTAGGATTGATGTCCTATTTTCTTGGGCTTGAAGTGAAGCAGACAGATAATGGCATATTTATTTCACAGCAGAAATATGCTAATGATATTCTGAAGCGATTAAAAATGGAATCGCTCAAACCAATTCGAACTCCCGTAATTGAACGTTTGGAGCTGAAGAAAGAAGGAACCGGTGAATTGGTGAATCCCACTTATTTCAAAAGCATTGTTGGCAGTTTAAGATATTTGGCTTCTACAAGACCAGATATTACCTATGGAGTGGGAATTATTAGCAGGTTCATGGAGAAACCATACCAATCACATTTACAGGCGGCAAAAAGAATTTTGCGGTATGTCAGTGGAACTCGTGATCATGGAATTTTATATTCTTATACTGACAACTTTGATCTGTTGGGGTATACAGATAGTGATTGGGCAGGTGATACTGAGACTCGAAAGAGTACTTCAGGGTATGCTTTCTTTCTTGGATCAGGAGTAATTTCTTGGTCTTTGAAAAAACAGCAGGTTGTTGCACTCTCGACAGCTGAAGCAGAATACATGGCATTAGCTTCAGGGGCCTGTCAGGCAATATGGCTTCGATGGATGCTGCGTGAATTGATGCATGAACAAGCAAGTCCTACTAAATTGATGTGTGACAATAAGTCGGCTATTGCATTAGCCAAGAATCCTGTATTTCATGGCAGGAGCAAGCACATCGACATCAAGTATCACTATATTCGTGAGCAAGTCAAAGATGGTGAAATTGAACTTAATTTCTGCAGATCAGAAGACCAGATTGCAGATATCCTGACAAAACCATTGAAGGCTGATTTGTTCGAAAGATTGAAGACGATGCTTGGCGTTATGAACTTCCAAAATCAATTTTAAGGGAGGCTATTGAAAATATTAAAATAAATTTTGGAAGAAAGTCAAAAAAAGAAGAAGCCTCAATTTTTTACTATTAATGGACAACTTAGGTGTGCTTAAGCCTCAATTTTTGACTATTGATTGTCAAAAATGGACAACTTAGGTGTGCTTGAATTTGATAAAATTAAGTGTAGTCAAATAAAGACATTTAAGTTTGACAAAAATTAGGTATAGAATTGGCTATAAATATGTGTGGTTTTTCTTGTAAGTTTCATATCAAGGAGGAGAAGAAATAGAGAGAGAGAGAGAGAGAGAGAGAGAGTTTTCTTGTAAGAACAAGCTTAGAGCAAAGCTTGATTTTCTTTGTGTAAAACCTTGGCAAAGGTATTTTGTAGTATTGCTCTCTCATTTGCATTTTTGTTATTCTCTCCAAATTAAATCCTCCAAGCTTCCGCAAAATTCCTCCTTCCTTTTTTATTTGGTTCCTACAACACAACCAGCCCTAGTGCTCAACCGTTCCTAATACCTTGAGCTTTGGCTCATATTCTAAAATTCATCAATGTGCACTGCTCCCCTCGTGGCTTTCCCACCGAACTCTCAAGCTCACTTCCAATTCTAATTCCTCTTGGTTCTACAAAGCCAAAACGATCAACCCTCGGTTTCCATCAACCCATCATCGTGAGACTCTCGTTTAACCAACCGATGTAACACGCAAGCTAGTTCCTCCTACTGCCCAACCCATTTCTGTTCGGTATCACCCATGGTCAATTTACACCAATTCAATCAATCCATCAACAATAAACGATTTAGGAGCATGAGTTAGAGTCCCACTTGCCTTAGGAAGTAGCTCAAAAAAAAAATGGGAGTTGATTCACTGCCGAAACAACATCAGGCTCCTTCTCCTCTTCTCAGCATCGCACGGCCTTGAGGGAGACAAATGAGTGACAAGTAGCTGACCTTTAGCCATGGCAAGGATGATCAAGAGGCAAGAAGAGTTCGTGGTGTCGTCAGCCGAGCTTGGAAGGCTGTCGGTGCAAGGTGAGAAAAAAGGGAGCACCGAGAGAGAGAGAGAGAGAGAGAGAGAGAGAGAGAGAGAGAGAGAGAGAGAGTTCTTATTACTAGGGGCCGAAGGATACGTGAGAATGCTAGCTGGCATGGGTGGACTGCTCTATAAGCTTTCACGGTTTAATCACAAACAAATTTTGTATCAGAGCCAATCTCGTGTAGTGATGTTCGACCCAACGGCCCCTTGCCATGCTTACAATGTATTAGTAAGCTAATAATCTGCCACGCCAAATATAATAATAATTACTATTCATAATCTCTAAAAGTTTAAACACTTCATTGACTATTTACCTTATGGAAATCCAGGTAGTCACACTTGCTTATAAAGAATTTTCCTGGATGGCTCATAAAGACAGTGCTAACAGTAGTGGCATAGCATGAACATATAAAAATTCGCAGGTGATCAATTTTAGGATGTTTGCCAAATGACAGCTCAAAAGAAGTTCATCCATCAAGAACCCAAGCCGGTATCCTATTTAACAGGTAGTGGCATAACATGAACATATAAAAATTCGCAGGTGATCAATTTTAGGATGTTTGCCGAATAACAACTCAAAAGAAGTTCATCCATCAAGAACCCAAGCCGATATCCTATTAATTAGGTAAGCTACCATGATCACACAATCTCCTCAAAAAAATTTGAAATAGATGCCTGATGCTTAAGAGCACAGGCAAGTTCTAAAATATGAAGCTATTTGCACTCAATGATCTCATTATGTTGGGAATATAAGTGTAGGAACTATCAAGAAGATTCCATTAGATAATTTAAAAAATAATAATAATAAGCGCAGTCATGATTAAGGAATCCTCTCCCCCCAATTATCACTACAGATACGCTAAATAGATTTTCTAAATCGGTTCTTGACTAGAGATAAAATAAATAAATAAATAAAAATTGGCGAAGTGTGAGAGAGCTTGACTCTTTGTTTGCATAAGGAATACCCAGGTTGGTCATGTATAATCATCCACAATTGTTAGAGAAAAAAAATGAGAACCATCATGATGAGGAGTGTGATATGGTCCCCAAATATCCATGTGAATGAGTGAGAAAGCATCAGTGGCGCGAGATCTACTAGTTGGGAAAGGCGCACATGTTTATTTTGCGAAGGACATAGTCAACATTTAGGGTATGGAAACACAGCACTATGACCCAATCTTTGATGAGAAAGACAAGCTTTATTATTGATACTTTCTTGGAAAATAGGTCCAAAAATATAATCCTTCAAAACACTACCAAGACCCATTAGTTTACCAGTCGAAAGGGCCCGGAAGAAACAAGCATCAAGAGTGAAAAAACACAACATGAATTTCCTTCACAAACTTTTAAGAATATGTAAGGTTGAATTGGAATTCTGGTACATAAAGAACATTTCAAATAGTAATGGAAGCACTAAGAGTGATTGTCTCGATTTTATTAACGGATGTGATGTTCGCATTTGGGGGTCGGACAAACACATGTGATTGTTGTTGTTCAGTAATATGGGAAAAAAATCAGTCATCATAGACTATGTGGCCACAAACTCCTGAATCAACAATCCATGCATCAGCCAATATCAAGTTCAAGCAGGAAAAGAACCTGAAAAACTTGTCTATTTGTCAGAAATCCCTAGTTGGTTCAGCACTTTCATTATTCGCTGATATTGATCATGAGTGATTGATTGATTTCCTCGTGTAGCGACTTGGTAAGCATGTGATTCCTTTCTATATTTCCCTTGTTACCGAGCTTTCCATATAATTTCAATCATGTCTCCATGGTTTGGTGTAGACGTTTGCAGTAGTCGCACAATAAGTTCCCCTTCTCTTTGTTTAAATGCCCATTTTTTAGATGACGCAGCAATATATGGACGATCGGGTGTTTTAAATGTAGGAGCTGTTGTGGCCTTGTATCGTTCGTCTGTATGATCCTCAGGTGATATGAGGGCTGTCCAAACTATGGATTTGATCTGAACCGTCGGATTGAAATTTTGATGGTTCTTGATGTTGCCGCTACATCTCCTCTGCTCGAGAGCTCCTTCCATTCTTCTCCATGCTTGGTGGCCGCGATTGCTCTCTAGTAGAAAGTCGCCTGAGCCACCAACACCACGATGTCTCTTGTCTTCCACCTTGATGTAATCTGACAAAGCTAGACACTGACTTTCCTCTTGAACAGCTAACTGGTAGATCCGACCCAACGATGGCACTAGATCCATGGTGAGCATCTGTTGGAGTTGTAAATATTTTGGGAACCCTTTTTTCTCACTTTGGGTACGTGCACGTAAGCTTATGGAAATCAAAATATGAATGAACGACATAAGACCGTTGGGCACGAAATGCAAGGGTTCGGGGACAACGCCCCGACACGAAGATCCCATTGCCCGATCAATGGGCAAGGAGTCCACTCCCCTATGAGCAGATGGCTACCTCGCTCATCGGCGAGTGGACAATTGCCTTGCTTGTCGATGAGCGGGCAAAGGCTCAAGGGCAGCACCCCCGAAATAACATGGAGTTTATATTTGTGTTTAAGTAGGCTCATTTGTTGTGAGATCAAAAGGGCTTTTGAATAGGCTAGGGTTTTAGGCCAATTATTTTTAAGTCATATATATTGTACTCGTATGAGAAATCATTTTAACGAGCGTGAAAATATAGTGGAATTCCTTTACAGGACATAGTCTTATTCTATGGTGAATTTGGATAATCTCGTGTATCATCAGTTTTCTACTTTCTATGTGATTGCATTGATATTTGATTTAGGATAAATCCTATCAGCATCTACAACCTAAATGTGAGGTACGAGTTGTTTAAGGCAAGCAATAATAGCCCTGTAATATGGTAGGGTGAGCTTTGGGCCCTCCAATTTTTCTTCGGTCGTTTCAACTTCATCACATAGTGCCGAAAGTCTATAGAAGCACATGGCAATTAAGAGGTTTCCTTGCTTGAATTTCGATGGTCCCTAGGTAAGTGTGAATAACTTGGCTCGGTCGAGTTTGCCAAACATCTTCCAAATATTATCCCACATGATTTAGGCGTCGTTGGTTGGTGGGAGTCCGACCATAACTTCTAGAGAGACACAATCCCACATCCAGGTAAGTACCAACCGATTGCACATTTTTCATTGCCAAGCGAGTCGATCATTTGCTCAGACAAGGGATCACTTCTTCAAGGAAGACATATTTGCCTTTCTTGACAAGGGCTCGTCGGAACTCCTTGGACCAAACGGAGTAATTCTTTGCTCCAACAAGTCGATGAGAGATGAGACGAAGCTCTGCCCCGTCGACAGTAGATGTGTATAGTGGGTCATTGGGCTCCGGGTAACCACTGACGTCGAAAACTGGAAATGACAAAAAGCTAGGTTGAAGGTTACTCACTCCTGAGCCCAAACTAACACCAAAGTGGGTCGATGGGTATTCTCTAGGTTGTGAGTTTCCCATACGATCCTGATCTGTTGGTTGCCCTGGGTTTAAGCTTGATTAAAATCCACAGCACAGGTTGTATTGAGTATGGCAACTGATACAGCAACCACTGGATTGGATAGCCTACATTGAGATAGGCCGGGATGGTCGTCTACCAAATGAGCTATGTCTAGACCGTCTATTCTTCGAAAGAAGGCATGACTTCTTAATTTGAATCCTCCATAGTCAAACCTTCCGAAGATAGGTCTTTCCTAGATACAAACTCTTGAATATTCGTCATGGTATTTGTAAGTTTGAGACTGTAAGTGTAAAATTCTAGTGTGTTGATATGGCGAGAAACTTATTCCTACACTAGAGTGTTAACATTGTTTTGCAAGTTGCTATCCTGCAGCAATGATGTTAGAAATAGATCGTGGGCAATCAAGAAATTATGGAAGCTAGGCCAAGAAACACCACTCTGATACTATGTAACAAAGTGAAGATTTGACAAAGGAGCTATAATCTGTGTATCGTTTCTATATCAAAATGTATTGTAAAAATTTACTATTTATAATAGGGAAAATTTCGTTTAAGGGCCCGAAGTGCTCTTATTTTTTCAAATAAGAGCCCGAAATAAACTACGTTTCAAATAAGGGCTTAAAGTGCCCTTTTTATTGCAAAAGAGGGCCTAATCAAGGGTATTTTTGTCATTTTCTTTTTTTATTTTTATTTTATTTTTCTTTTCTTTTCTTTTTTTCCTTTTGTTTCCCAATTTACCCTCGAAGGCACTGTTCATCGTCTTCAACCTAGGGCAGGGCACTATTCATCGTCTCTTCAACGCAGACTTCGCCTTGACGAGCCAAGGATCGGCCTCGACGGCCTAGCCTTGGCGAGTAGAGGGTGGCCCTCGCTGGCCTCCCCGGGCAAATCGAGGGCTGCCCTCGCCTCGCGCAGCCAGATTGCCAGATCTAGAGAGATGGAGGCTCGCCTTGAGGAGAGAGAAGCCGGACGACGATCTCGGGGACGAAGGATTCGAGAGATCGAACAGCGTCGAGCTGTTGCTCTGCTGCTCGCCGTCGCCGCTTCTCTTCGGAGCCGTCTTGCACTAGAGCCTCGAGCTGCTCGACACGGACAAGGCCGGCATGGTGGCAGCGGTCCGGCAACGTAGGCTGGGGCTCGGCTATAGTTGCAGCTGAGACTAGGAGGATATCTTCGCAAACGGAATAAACTGGGAGTGAAAAGTTTTGACAATAGCAGATTTTTTTTTTCCTGTGTGCGAGCTTCCAGGGCGAGGCCAGCCCTGGCCTTTGGTTGAAGACGATGGGCATAGTTGTTCACAATCGAAAGTATGAACCTTCTGTGTTAGTTTGGCATGGAAGTGAGCTTGATGTGAGAAGTTTTGACAATAGCAGATTTTTTTTTCCTGTGTGCGAGCTTCCAGGGCCTCAGGTTGAAGCACTGTTGGCCTCGGGTTGAAGATGATGAACAGTGCCTCGGAGGCTAAACCAACTAAACAAAGAAAAAATAGAAAAGAAAAGAAAAATAAAAAAGAAATGACAAAAATACCCTTGTCAGGCTCTCTTTTGAAACAAAAAGGGTACTTCGGGCCCTTATTTGAAACATGGTTCACTTCGAGCCCTTATTTGAAAAAATAAGAGCACTTCAGGCCCTTAAACGAAATTTCCCCTTTATAATATAAGATCATAGCTAATGAAAAGAAATAAATTATATTAATTCTATTTTTCTAAAATGTACGCAATCATTTCCTTCATTCAAGGATTTGATTGTCTCAACTTCCTAATCAATTGATTCTCAATTAAGGGCATAATCTATGCATATCTCCAATATTTTTAAGTTCAATCTCTTATCTTTTTATAACTCAGCTATAATCGAGTTTAGTCAAGTCGAGGTTAGGTATCTCGATTGCTTATTCGAGTAAAGCTCACGAGCAAAAGTTTTAACACTCGATCAAGCTTGAGCAAAGATCTGAGCACTGAGCACAGGAGTCGAGCTGAGTCTTAGCATAGCAGCGTATCGGCTCGACCCGACTTACTTGCAGGCCCTAACATGGATCCTGAGGCCCAAGAAACATAGTAATGGACCCTTAAAGAAAAGGCCCAGCCCAATGTACATGGGCAATTGGGCCCTTTCAGAGAGCCCAACCTATGGCAAGGCCGAGAAAAAAAATCAAATTGAAAGGCCGGCCGAGTTCATCAGACTAATCTTTACTGATTCATTCGCGAGGGCATAAATTTCTCGGCAATTTAGGAGCC
Organism: Psidium guajava; assembly: GCA_016432845.1. Classification (NCBI taxonomy): domain Eukaryota; kingdom Viridiplantae; phylum Streptophyta; class Magnoliopsida; order Myrtales; family Myrtaceae; genus Psidium; species Psidium guajava. Next base: position 7,325,660 of record CM028230.1, on the reverse strand, counting down.
ATCATGATGTAATTAATGCAAAAACTCATGTCTTAATAAATCTACAAGTATAATGCCCGTACAAGAACAGGTTTCCACCTTTTTTCAATCCAATTGCATACACTGTATATTCTCATTCCATAAGAAAAGGTCATAGACCCAACAATTTGTGAATATTCATTGTGTTCGGCTAAGTTGAAAATTTTCACTTCTATAAGTAACATAGTTTAGAGAATTGATTTTTCTTTCCTCCGTACTCCTCGCTTCTGTTTTTTTTTTTTTTTTCCTATCATATCCATCTTTGATCTCCCATAGGGTGGCGTATCTTTCTTAGGGCCTGATGAAAAGCATCTTGTACGTCATATACGAAATTTATTATCCTACAATTCAGATATTCAATAATTTGGAATAAATACTATGAGTTGTATGGAATAATTATTTTATTATAAAATGAAAAGTGAATATACCAACTCAGTATCATGTCCTGCATCCAAGATGGATCTTATTTATATCTTCCCATGTCCCATCCAATAGAACTTCTGTTGTTAAGTCTCAAACTAGAATTGATTGACAGAGTTGGGCATTGATGTAAAAGTTACTGTCTGGAACGAGATAACGCAACGATTTATCTTATCCTACTTTATACCTTGTGCAAATAATTGCTTGAAACCATACTATATCGATCATATTGTAAGTAAACTATTTTGTTCGCACAATCGGAATGTCTACAATAATTTTTAGCTCTTCCTAGTTTATTTTTCAATTTCCTTTTTTACAACTGAATATGCAACAAATCCCATGGAGGGAAAATATTGCATAGAACCGTCCCTCCATCGAGTGGGATTCTTGATTTCCCAAGGAAACCAGACGCCCTTGGGCTCACATGCCGTGCAAACTGCACCATCACTCTTTCAAAGTCACGATGCAGTCAGTTTCTCATTCCGAAGGCCTAATACACTTCTAGAATCAGCCAGAGGAATATGAAATTTCAAAAAGGGAGTGCGTGACCTAGTGCATGTTTCGCGAAAAATGGGTGATTAAAAGATATTTTACAGAAAATGACCGTTTGCATAACTTAGATTACAAATGAATGAAAAAAAAAAATTCATCGCTCTAACAAGCGCTTACACATAAGTTACTGCTGATAATGAAAATATTTTCAATTGACTAATTATTTCAAGGAGATACAAGTGATTATTTTTAAGAAAATATTTTCAAAATCGCTCATTTTTCCTGAAACAAACGGAGCCTAAAACTTTACTAATGTGGATTAGAATATATGACTAAAGATTATTTATATTATAACACAATTATATGAAAATCTTCTTTGTGATTGAGAAAGTTTTTTCTCTAGAGAAGGATACCCGGAGCGCTATAACTTGTGTACAGTGCTCACTTTAGTGTCATAACTTTTTTTTTTGCTCACTTAAGTGCCACATCGGAGTAAAATTGTTCACTTGAGTGCCATTTTTAGCAAATCATCCTCAATGGATTTTCTTTTGCTTTTCTTTGTTTTTTTTTCATTGGCCGGCAAGACTCACCAGGAACCCTTGCTAGCCACCAAACTCTTGCTCACGATCAACGAGGCCACGAACCCTTCGGCTGCAGGCAAGGACACAACAGCCCTTGCCAAATCTGGGCAAGGGCCGCCACAGCCATGGCTAGTGGGTTGCCGCAAAGGTCCTTAACTGTAATCGGCAAGGCCATGATGGCCCTCGCCCAAGACCATCACTGCTAGCAAGGTGGCCAAGTGAGGGTTTCGTGGCCAGCGAGGGTCGCTAGTGACTTTTGTTGTGTGAGAGAAAAATTACAAAGAACATTAAAAAAAATTTAAAAAAAAAGTATTTTCGTAATGCTGCGTCAAATTTTTCGACATCGACGTTAGATTTTCGACAAGGCAAATCCTCAATAGTAATCAAGTGATAGATTTTCAAAATTTGTGACACTTAATTTCTCCCTCCAATAAATTCACCTCCACCTCTTTTTTTGCAAATAATCGCTTATCAAAAGAGAAAAACTCTCTTTTTCCGGACCCTTCATGATTCACCCTCCATGTTCTTCTTCTTTTTTCTTTTTTTTTTTGGTCGAATTCACCCTCCATGTTTGAATGCAGGATTTGCTCAGCGTGTCCCATAACATGACTCAAAAAATCTCTAATGGATAAGCAAATCAGAAATAAAGCACGAAAAAAAATCAACATGAAATCACAAAGTTGATAAACTCCTTAACAAGGGATAAGGCGGAAGATCTTTCAAGAGGTTTTACGTGTAATTTAATTTGACCAAAGTGGACGGCATACAAATATAGTCCAACATACTGGGAATCGAACAAAAATCTTGTTTACTGACCAAAATTGATCGGGCAAAACTACATATTTTGCTCATAGAAATGAGATCCACAGCCAAAGTATTGGCTTCTAATATAATTATGTTTAATCACTCAAAAGAAAAATCGTTTTGATGTTGTAGTGCCTTTAACATTTATTTCGGTACTAATTTGGAAAAGCAAATAATAAGATCGGACCGTCGCTCGGATTCTGTTGCGGCAATGTGTGTCCTATGGCACTAAGACGGGGAACGATTACAAAAACAAATAGTCAGACAAACAACACAATCATTGAAGACTAAACAACAGAAGTTCGTTTGGTAATGACAACAACACAACAAAACCAGAAGCCAGACAACCAACACCTTAATCCTTGATTGATACCTCGAACAATTTTGTGAGAATCGCCTCTCTTAAGCTCTCCTCGCTCGCACGCCCGTTCAGAGTCCTAACCACCACGTCCTGAAGCATCATGCCCTTCACACTTGACACGCTCGCGTGGTGGACTTCGAGCTCCAACTCCTTGAGCGCACACATAAGCCTCGCAGCTGGGTGGTCCAGGTTAGGACTGCACACCCGAACCACCGCTTCGCCGCCTACCACCTTCACCTCCACCTCCATCTTGCTCAAACCCTTGACGACATTCAGGGACATGGTTGATCTGATCTTGCTCGCGTGCGTCGTCTTCTTGGTTTCATTGCCGAAAAGGCTGGCCACTTTATTCCAGCTGAGCTTTTGGGGCAGAAACTTGAGCTCGCCCTCAAGTTCATCGATCCTGGATCGCAGCTCCTTGATGTAACTCTCGGCGTCGGAGAGAATAGAGGCTTTGTCCATTTTTGTGACTTTAGGGACGACAGATCTTAGGGCATAGAATCTCTGCTTCAGATTCTCTCTTCTTTGCCTCTCGACTTCCACATGGTTCGGCCGTGAAGGCAACAGCGGCCGAGCAGGTTCTTTGTCATCCCTCTTCATCTTTGTAATCGCGGCCCTCTTGTTAGAGGAAGTGATATTATGCGACACGCCCACTCTTTTTAAGTCTCTCTTAGAACCCAAAAGACTGTACGTGTCTGAAGGACAAGTATCAGAGGGTGAAGCCCCAGTTCCGCCTAAGGCGGAACATCCTTCCTTTAGAACAATATTGGACTGATGCTCTCCATGGACATGGGGAGTAATTCCTGTGCTCAAGAATTGAGAAGTGAAGAGGGATCTGGCTAAGTGAACTAGATTCAAATCTTCTTGGAGTGTTTTGGTGGAGCCCAATTCAAGAACCCCGGTATCGTAAGGAGTCGATATACACACTATGCTCTTGATTCCAGTCATCCTTGCTTCTCTAACCCTCTCACAATCATAAATTCTGAGCTCGTCCTCGCCGCTCAACCAGATGTAAGTCCCGGAACATAATGCCTTCCCGAGGATGCTCTCCTCGGAGGAATACGACCTTGTGACCGAGACCATGTAGTACCATTCGAGATCGCAGACCAATTTTTGGACCGACTCAGTGTCCATGTATGAGGAGGGGTTGAAATCGGCGCTGGCAAGTGTCCCGAGCTCTTTGGACACCCTTTGATTGGTGGAGTTATTGGGTGCGAGGTCTTTCATCCCCCGGAATTGGCCGTCGCCCCAGGTTAGGACGAGACAGCCACGGTCGTCTCTCGAGGGCTGCCAGAAAATGGAGTAGAACCAATCATCCGGTCGAGTCTGGAGTAAGAAGTGGAGATATTGCTGGAGTGAGGTTTCTTTAGGAAGCGGGACTAGTAAAGAGGAACAAGCAGAAGATCCCAGTTCTTCCATCGGGTTGGTGGTTCTGAGGTGGAGCTAGGGTTTCTTCTTTCCCCAACTCTCCTTGATATAAAGTCTTGATTTGATATGCTTGCCGCGAGGGAAGAGAGAGCATGTGATTTTGGCAGAACACTACGTGGACGGCGAAAGCCAAAGTTGAAGTCAGATCATTATAATCTTTCACATTGAAAATTGTGCTTTACGGATATTCGTCATTCTTATCAACGGTAGAAAGTTCGTTTCAATAATTCATCTCACACGCGCCTCTAATATAAGATTCACTGATTTTCCGTACATTGTACTTTAACACGAGCGTAGTTAATACGTATTTTTTGAACCCAATTTTCCTGCTGGTGATGATACACACACTACAGGACATCTCAATTTCTTGAGATGGAATAGAAGTTGAAAGTTGTGCTCTTTTGATTACCAAATGAGGAAACCTCCGTCCAGTTATTGTCACATGACTGGTCAATGACCACATCGGTCAAGAAGAGAAGCCAAAACGACCCTTCTAACTTCGTTTCATATTGACACCATTTGATTGTCCTTGTAATCCTTCTTTCCAGGTGGATTCCGACCTCATTGTTTCCCATCTCTTCAAGGATTGGGCATATGTCATGCACAAATTAGCATCTTATGATCCGATCTCAACTTCCAAGCACGCTATGATCAGTTATGCATGCTTGCTCCCCCACTCAAATGGGGTAACGTGTCTTGCTGATGCCCCTATCGAATGAATATGTGGGTGAATAAAGTATTGTCGTACCTCAAAACTTATCTTGCAGGCACTATTCTTGAGTTTTTGAAATCCGTACTCTACCCTATAGGGTTTTCAAACCATGTCGAAACGAAGATCCGATCGCTTCCACAAATTTTAGGGTATGCTGTATTTCAGCTAAAATTTCCTGTTAAATAAACAAAAAACGCCACAAATCTTTAAGTTAGCACGTTTACAATCAACATAAAGAGGAGAGAGCATGACATAATAAAGTACATGTTCCATCAAAGGACAGCACAATTTCGGGAATGGTCAAAAATCAAAGGGCTAGGCGAATTCAAATGCACGGACCTAACCCGTTCTCAATTGCGGCAGCTTTCATGGGCGGTTGGTACCCCGCGTTCGCTGTCCTCGTAATATACGAAAGGGACAACGCGCAAATATGTTAAGAAAACAAGAGAGAGATAAAAGCGCCCGCTGTTTCTAAATCATTTTTGAGTTAATATCACGAAAAATTTTAAATCGATATATTTACGATGAATTTACTTCAAATTAATACACATATAATAAATTCACCTCAAACTAATAAGTCAAAAATTGAAACAAGCATGATACATTTACTCTCCTTCGTTAACTTCCATCAAATTTTACCATGAAATTATCGGACTAGATGACATGTGGCAATAACTTAGCTGATGTGGCAAGACACGTGAAATTGTGGCACCAAGAAGATGTCCTCTGGTATTGTGAATCAAATGTGAGATAACGCTCCATAAGAGGGCTTTCGAATGCGATTACATTCGATCGAGTCAAGCTCATAGGAGGGAAAGCATTGGTTCTTTTCGACAAGCGAATTGAACCCATGCATGCCAACTTTTCGCAGCTTCCGAACCACTTCAAATTTGCAACAACGGCAGAACCCATGCGTCGTCTAATCTCCAGCTTAGGAAATAGATGAATCAAATATTTAAGTAGTAGAAATTTGTGAAGATATAAGGCATGGGCAATTCAAAAATGAGAATCCACCTCTGGATAATTATCGCCTTGAATTGGTTGCCTACCTAGGTTCTTTTACTCAACTATCATAGAATCTAGGAATGGCATTTGCTCCTTTTGTGAATGCCACCCGGATTCCATCAATCATCTCTACTTCGAATGTCATCATACGGGCACCCTTGCTCTCTTTTGGGCTACCAGATGTAATCTGGCTTGGCAAAATATTACATGGCGTGACAACCTTTAGTGGGCATTGCAACATATTCGTGGCCAGCACTTCTACCAATACTTTTCTAGATTTTCCTTCAATGCTCTATGTCACATTATTTGGACTAAAAGGAACCACATCCTCTTCCGTAACAAGAGTTTCATCCTATCGGCCATTAAGGTCCGCATCGTTAAGATAATCAGGGATAAAGAACTGACCTTCAAACACATCAACAACACGCCTAGAAATAGAGGATGCAAGCTAGCTAGGGCATCAACACTTAAATCTTTAATTGATCTTTGGCTACTTGTCTCTTCTCTTTTTTTGGCAATCTGTTTGGCTCTTTTGCTTCCTGTGTATATCTAGCCGCCCACCTTGGCCTCTTACTTGCTTGTATATACCTTTCTCCACGCAGGCTGCCCTTACACTCTTTATGATACACCGTGGTGTGCAGTTAGGGTTTCATTTTGTAACCCACACTTTTCAAATCAATATACTTCTTAACTTATCTTTAAAAAAAAAAGGACAATTCAAAAAATGAGATAATATATGTAAAAAGGCGGTAGTTCCACAAAAACATTAGGTGATTGTTGACTTAATGCTTCGGGGTGTTAAGTTTGTATAATTATGTAAGTGATCACAAGTTTTTTAAGAGGACGATGGTATATCTCTTTCGTAAATGACTTGTGGATTACCGAGTTCTTTGTCTGATAGATACCAAGTATGTCCTGAACCGTGGATGTTTTAATTGCATTGGCTTAGATTAGGCTGGGTAGATGATGTGTGTACGGATGGGTGAATATCGTTTTGAGTGATGTCCATGGGAGTAGGAGTGTATCTGATGGATGTCAATGGGAAAATACAAGTGCAGGACAAAGTACAATCAGAACCAAGGTAGCACCACCAATGAAGGCTCACGATTTAGATTGATGAAGTTCACCACCAAGACCTACAGAATATCACCCACGGAGGAGACAATATTTCGAATAGGAAAAGCTCACCACCAAGGCTATGGAACATCACGAGCCAAGGACACGTTACTTCTTTGTTTCACCTCAGAGGAAGAATCCACCTTTCAAGGATATAGAAATTAAGGATAAGTATTTTCTCACACCGAGGCAAATCTTATATATTTTCCTTCATCAACATCGTTGTCTTTACAATTGAGTACTGTTCCTCTATTTATAGAGGGATTAGGACATAGAAAATAGACAAACATTAAAAACATAGGAACTAGAAAACATATTAAAGACTTAGGAACCAGAAAATGCAATAAAACACGTAGAAGCCTCTTGAGACCTACAACACTTGAGACTCATAAAACTTGGACTCAAATTCGTTCACCAACCTTAACCAGAAAATAACCACATCAAGATATCAACAAATATCCAAGGAAATTTATTCGAATAGCCTCACATCGATATGTTGTCAATTAGCTTTCAAATCGGCAACTAGTTGGGTGAATTGGTAACCCAATACTTGATCGGCAAAGAAAGAATCGACAACTCTTTAATCAATAACTTTTCTCAACCATCAGCAATCATTCTTGCTTATTGACATTCGGTGACTTAGTCGAGTCTCGCGATTTACCGATTGGATAAGAAGACAATTGAACATTGGCCAAGAGAAGGAATTCAAAAGATGTGAGTCCATGATCATCTTGAGAGAGAGAGAGAGAGAGAGAGAGAGAGAGAGAGAGAGAGAGAGAGAGAGATCTTTGAGCTAGTACTCATGTTCCATGTGGGCAGCTATGGAAAATCTGGACGACATCCTCCTGTCTAGATCTTAAATTCCCCTGAGACAGGAAGAGAGTACTATCGGGTATGTCAGGATTCGCCACGCACTCAATACGACATGTGACGTGAGGGATTAGATGTAATTAGGGGCATCAAAACGGGTGGATTCTCATATTCAACCACATATAAAAAAAAAAAAATTTGAAACACAGAATACCATACCCGTTAGGTGAACGGGTCTTAATGCACCTAACATTATGAGAAAGGAAATAAGCAAACCGAATCTCAAGGCCCTTTTGACTGGAGAAAAACAATTCGCGGAACGGCTTATAATTTGTCGCTTTAACACCTTGTACGTTAAGATTCGCAACATCAATTAGATTTCCGATTTTGTGGACCATTCTTAATGTACCCAGCATTGTTTCAGAGGAGTAACATCGCAAACTAAATCTATTGGCCCGTCTGAACGCGGAAAAAACCGACGGCGGAACACATAATTTACCCCTTCACGTTGTTTAGCACATTTTAGATAATTTTGGGCTTTTTTTAAGGTGGATTTGACCTTCTAGAAAGAATGAAAAAGGAGAAGTTTTAGATCTAGAATGATTATGAAAAAAATTCCACATTTTAGTTTACAAGTTGGCGTTCATATCCACTTAGAGATTTTTCCATGCCTAATATTAGAATAGAGTCAGAACTCTCAAAAGTTAAAAGAAAAAATTTCAAAAAATGTTTCAAAGTGCCTTCATTTTCTTAAATAAAGGTCTGAGTTAACATTATGTCAAATAAATACCTAAAATATCCTTATTGTTTCAAATAAGAGCCTGAAGTGGATATTATTTCAAATAAAAATATAAAGTAATCTTATCGGTCTAAAAAAAAAAGGGGTGTGACTCACGGTGAATAGGCGTATTTTGGTCATTTAACATTTTTTCATTATTTGTTTTTCTTTTTCGAGTTTTTCAAAAAAAATTAAAAAAATTGAAACTAAAAAATAAAATAAAATAAAATAAAATAAAAAAACAAACAAACACAGGTGCCCTCCTGCCTATGGCTACTGCCCCAATACCAATGGGGCGACGACAATGGGCGGTGGGGTTGTTGGTGCCTCATCAAGAGCCGGCAACCCCGCCAACGAATGACCCTCGCCTAAAAATTAAAATAACAACTAAAATTTAAAAATAAAACAAAAAGAAGAAAACGCAAGTGGGAGGGGGCTATCCTCTCCCTTGTGGCCACCGCTACATCGCATCGACGAGGGCCACTACGCCCTCTGCCTATGTTCTTCCTTCTTCTTTTTTAGTTTTAGTTGTTATTTCAATTTTGAATTTAATTTAACTAAATTTTTGGTTAAAATGTATCTTGAGAAAACTACCCCTAATTGACTAAAATATTTAGCCAGCTAGCGAGATAAGGCTCTTATTTGAAATTTTCATGGCCACTTCAAGTCCCTATTTGAGATAATAAGGGCATTTCAAGGCCTTATTTGAAACAAAAACAACTCCATGCACTTCTTTGAGAAAATGAGAACACTTGAAGCCCTTATTTAAAATTTTCCCAACTTAAAATAAAGCTCATCCAAAAAACAAATTTGTAGAAAGTCAGCATAAACGCCTTTATCGAATAAAAAAATTCAGGAACAAAGGAAAATAATATTTAAAGAATTATGAATATAAGAGGATTCATGCACTAATGTGACTAAATTCATTTTCGATAGCCTTTCGACCTCTTATCACCTCCAACAGGGAAACACCATCAGTTGAGTCAACTTGGACAGCCTTGGTTGTCGTTCATTCCCACGTGAACATGATCTCAAGATAGAATCGACAATCGAAGAATCAAACTAGTGGAAACGGGGTATCTTCAGGTTTAAGGGTATGCAAAGTAGATTTCAAGTTCTAAAAATTGGAGAATAGGTTTTGACAAGTAGATTCCAAGTTTCAAGATGTGAAATCTTGTGCCTAGAACAAATCTTTGTGTTTTTATTATCTTATTTCTTCATTCGATCTTGTAGTATTACATAGCGTCCGATAATGAATGTATAATTTGGAATCATAGTATAAGCATTCATTTCCAACAACATCCATGACTAAGACTTTTACTTTCTTAATATTTCATTTTTTTGTGTTTAAATATGAGTTATAGTCATTGGATTGTAGCAACAACTGGTAGTCATTATATGAAATTCATTACAATCATTCATTAAAATTATAGGTGGAACCTGGGTAAACTCTAGAATCAACTTTGGAATATGTGATAGGGTAGGTTTTCAAGTATGTAGAGTAAGTTTCGGGTTCTAAAAAAACTGAAAAAATCGATTTCTACAAATAGGTTTGAGGTTCACCTAGAATCTAGACCCACTCACCCCTAGTCACTCTAAATCAACCATGTGCAATTTCTATTTTGAGTCTCAAGTTGAAAAATAATAACTTCAAAAAAAAAAAGATCATGCTATTCGCTTTAAATTACATTAGTCCTACATACATTCGCTTTCAAGTATGTCTTCATTCTCATTGCTTATGAAAATCATGAAGATTTTTGATGATGAGTTGCATAACGTTTAAAGTTGATGCTCACGTGAAGTGCCCGTTTGTTCACCAAGAAAGGAAAAAAAAAAAGCGTGACACTCCAATAGACCTTCAATATGTAAAAAAAAAAATTACTTGATGAGAGAAGCTAGATGAGGCTTGTAACAATTGAGAATAATGCGAAGACAGTTGCATATGTTTTGATATATATGCATAATCTTGAGGGATATATATACCCTACGGAATCATCAACATCAGTGAGCACTATCGAGTAGCAGGATGGATATATCTTTCTACGAGGTGTATGGGGTGCACGAGTGGATGAGGTGCACCAGGTGTAGAGTCGTAAAATGAGTGGGTCGGGTCAAAAATATTTCGACCCATATTGATGCATTTATTCCGTTTTGACCCATTTTAATGCTATACAAATATAGCAAACCATACCTTACCCACTCACACCCAACCTAATCATATTGCTAAAACACTTCAATACTAAAATCTAGTTTAAAAAAGATCATTTCTTATACATTTCTAAAGATATGTCTGTATATATTAATTAAACACTACGAAAATTTTCATAATTTAAAAAAAATCTAATTTTTCATATATGTTTTCTTATTTCTTTTCTTTTTTGCTTCTATAATCAACGGCGATGACTGTCGACTGACGGTCCATATCATTGAAACACTTTCATATTTAATCCAATTTAGAAAAAAAATTTCCGTATAAATTCTTGAAAAAAAATATTCCTAAAATATTGTGGACAAATCTTTAAATTTTTTAAAATAAATTTTTATTTTTAATATTTTATTTTTCGTTTAATTCTCTTTATTTTCAATATTTTTATTTTCCTCCTTCACCCATCGATTGCCAAGCCTTAGCAACAGTGAGCAGTCTAGTAACCAGCCACAAACACAGTTGATCCCTGCGAGCTTGAGGCTCGGTCGATCCTGACAAGCACGAGCTTGCCAGTGGCTGTCGTTAGCCAATCACAGCAAAGGTAGGAGGAGAAAGAAAAAACTTAAATTTAATAAAATAAAATAAAATAATGAATTATTTTTAAAAAATTACAATCTTCAAAAAATCTATTTATGAATCACTTAAGATAGTTATTTTAGCTAACTCATTTATGACTCATTTAAAATTCATTTATGATCCATTAAATTTCTAAGTAACTCATTTGTGACGTACTTAGCTTGTTTTTAAAACTTAAAGCAATCAATTTATAATCCACCACTATTGAATATGGATCAAAATAGGACACATTTTGCCACCTCTAACAGGGTGCTTGCACCTTGCACTATTGTGTGTGCGCCGGGTGTGAAGTGCACTGGTGTACTAGGGTTGCCTCAGGAAAGAGGCTCCGATACCAAATCGAGAATAATGCAAAAGTGAGAAATGTGCAATTTGTACATATTTCGATATACCATAATCGCATGAGCCTATTTGATGGGCTTTATGAGATCACTATTCAATTTATAATATATTAATTAAAATGCGCATAGTCAGGTGGAGATATATTCTCGCGACCTTAAAATCGATCAAAGACTAATGGATTATCAGATTAAATTGACAAACCTAATTCGAATTCTTCTAAATCCTACCGAATCGCAACTTAAGTTCTTTTCATGTAAAGTTTATTCAATTTGGAGCCGCCACTAATCATTCCTGGTAGGTAGATTAGAAACCTAAATAAATTAAATAAAAAATTAATTTATTTTCTGCGAACCAGAGAAAATAAGTCCGAAGACTTTATTACATTAATTTGGAAAAATTAATGCCCTTTCGATACCATATTTCATGAAAAATCCACTTGATTGATGATGCGAATGAAGATGGCTATTTTTGGAATTTTTTTTTTTTAGGATGCAATGCAACTAGACTATATGACATGGCAATATGCATGGTTAATGACATGGCAAAGTATGATCTAGACTAGATGGTATGCAAATGACTTTTTTTTTTTTGATTTAAGAGTGGTTATGGCGAAAACATGCTCTATAATGTGATAACATTCAATTTTAATTAAGAAAATGATTTCTCAAAGTCTTAACTTATATTAGATATTATTTGTAACATAAAATGAGGTTCTTGACATGTTCAACCATAAGAATTTACATGAATTAAATTAAAGCAAATGATGAACAAAAATAAACAAAAATGCCCATAATATACCTTTTAATTCCGATCTTTCCAATAAATTCACTCATTCCCAAAGATCTGGGTTAAAGGAGAATTTTACCCGCTACGTCCTCGGAGATTCGAGCCAGTATGCAGATAATTTGTATAAAATAACATCATCCCTTGTTACCAAAGGGCGAAACATGAAATTATATACTAAATTGCCGTCCCATTCCACAAGATCGTGGCTAAGGCATGTAATTTCCGAAGGGTCCAGACACAAGGGAGCATATATTATGGGCATGTTTGTTTGAAGATGTGCAAACTTTATAACAATCAAGTAATCAAACAAACATGGCAAAAAATAAAAAGCAAAGTGAGCAATTTAAATTTTTTTTTAGAAAAATAAAAGGGGTGACCGAAAATGCTCAAGTGGGGTCCACTTTCCCAATCCAAAGATCAATTTAATTTTTTGAGAAAATTATCTTCAAGGATTTGCAAAGTGTTTTGGATAATTCTCAAAAATTTGGATAAACATTTGATCGAATCTTATCTTATCTTTAATCAAATAACTTCAAAGAGCATTATAGGAGATAAGATATCTACCGGATAACATTCCAATCAACTCACATACTAGATATAAACATTCAAAGCAAAGGATTATCCGCAACAAGTCTGACATTATCCAATTCAACTTTTTCTCAAAGATTAGATGAGGTTTAATTTAATAAACCTCATCCACAACATAGAGATAACATCAATAAAATCACAAGATAAGACAACTCAACCACTCATGAGATAAAATTCGAAGCAAGACTCATCCATGGACGTATCAAATTCAACCAAGTGACACGTGCAGAAAATCAATCTTTGATTCACAAAAATTCCTTTTCTTTTTTTTTCAACTAATCCAATTTAATCTTAGAAAAATGCCCAACAAGTTTTAACTTTGAGAAAAGATTTTTTCCAATCAAATTGCATCAATCCTCAAGATTATTCAAACAATTTCATGATCTAATGAATTTATCCGAAAAAAAAAATCAGGAATTGTTAGTAAAGAAACTCAATTTTCTGTTTTTAGCACAACTTAATGAAAGGGTTAAATTGCAAATCAAATACGCTCATCAAAACGATATAACGTACATGCATGTTTTCCAAGTAAAACAAGCATGAATTGCAAAAAAAAAATAGAAATTTTACCTTTTTCCAAGCCAAATTCCAGCGCGCGTACAATCTGGAAATTTTGTCCAAAGTTGCACGTTTTGAGCTTGATTTACAGCCTAATGATGAGGTATTAAGCAACGAACAGCAGTATTTTTTGCCTCTGGACAACAGCAAAAATGACCAAGGACAGCAGGGGATTAGACACCAAACAGCAGCAAAATCGTCCTCGAATAATAGCAAATTTGCAACAATTTGGACTCCAAATAGTAAGCTTTTTTTTTTGTCGAACAGCAGCTCTGGAAAACGATTATCCTTCTTGGCCCAGAAGCAGCAACAAATCACCAGGTACAGGAGCAACAATGGTGGTGTCATGGTGAGCCGAAAAAAAACAGAGGAGCTAGGACCGAAGGAGTGATTCTCAGTCTAAAGAGTTTTGCCAAGAATTTTTCTTTTCCTCACGTGAAGCTCTCAAAGTTTTCTCAATTTTTTTTGTTCTGAAAATCTGCACCCCTTGCTCCTTGAGCTATGGCTCACTTATATAGAACCTAGACCACTAGTCCTAGTAAGAATGGGATTTATTTTGAGCCATAGGATTAGTAATCCTAACTAGATTAGGATTTACTTTGAGCCATTAGATCATTAAAGCCCACATTCATCGAAACTCTATCTAGATAGGATACCCAAATTATTAAAAATCTTGAATTATTTTAAAATTTGGAGAGTCCATCCAATCCCCAATGCTTACTCTTGCCCTTGGTCAAAATCTAAAATGCAACATATGAATAATTAAATTAAATATGCTATGCTTAAAAAACTAATTAATTATTTTTGGTGGAAACTAAAACTAATTCTCATTTTTTTTATGTAAAACAAATGTTTTTTAAGAAAAAATCAAAATTTAGGTATCAATACATATGTGTAATCTTAAAAGATACATAGGATCAACAAAATTATCAAATATCTGTAACTAGAGCTGTCAATATGGGTCATAAACTCATATTTGGCCCATAAATTACAAATGGGTCCGGGGCCTCCAAGGCTCAAATTATTTATTATTTTTTTAATTTTCAAATTTTTAAGTGAATGAAAGAAATTAGAAAATAAAATTAAAATTAAAAAGTATAAAAAAATGTTGTCGACAACCCACCACCTGTCACCACCCGCCTCTGCCGTCCGTCGCCACCCACCAATGGTCAGAGAAAAATGAAAGAAAAAATGAAAGTAAAGAAAATAAAAATATATATATTTTTTTTAAAAAAATTATAAAAAATAAAAAAAATTTCATTAGATTTTTTCTTCCATGAAGATATTTTAGTAATATCATTTTTTATTTTATTTACTAATTTTTTATTGCTTAATTTTCTTTTTTTTATTTAATGTAAAATTTCTATATGGTAACATATACATGTGAAGACCTGAAATAGTTTAAATGAGTTATATAAGTTTTCTTAGAATATTAGTGTGATTTGGCAATATAGGTCAAAATGAATTAAGCCAGGTATGGGTCGGTTGGGGGTCGGATGGAGTATAAATCATTAAATATGAGTCAAAACGGATTAGACGGTTCAATATAAGTCGGACCATATTCGAGCCGACCCAAACCCGACTCGACCCACCAATTTGATAATTTTATATTTAACATAGAAAATAAATCCTAATTATCTCTAACAATAACAAGAACAATAAGTTTAAAAATAGAAATAGCACGGCACATCATCATAACATGGTTTAGGAGTCAAACCGAGTGAAGCTGCTCGCGAGTAGCTTTAGCTCGGTTTAACAATAACTCCAGTTTAACTCGTTTGGTTTCGAGTTGAGTAGAGCTCAGACTTGTGGATGTTAAGGATGACACGTTTGTGAGTCTAATAGAGCTGGTAATTTTTTTTTTTAACAAATATTCGATAGCCGTGAAAGCGGTTGTATGAGATAACCATGAATAAAAATTAATGCGTGGAGTACATTTCCTGCTTGTTAAGCTCGATCTCTTTTCCCTTTTATAATTCAACTCTAATCAAGCTTAGTCGAGTCAAGGTCAAGTATCTTGATTACCTATTCAAGTCAAGCCCAGGAGCAAAAGTTTTAACACTCGATCGAGCTCGCGCGGAGATCCGAGCACCAAGTGCGCGAGTCAAGTTGAGTCTTAGCTTGGCAGGGTATCGGCTCGACCCGACTTGCTTGCAGGCCGTAACATGGATCCTGTGGCCCAAGAAGCTTAGTAATGGACCCTTAGAATAAAGGCCCAGCCCAATATTCACGTGTAATGGTGCATGCTTCAGCCATTTTCTTGGCCCTTTGAGAGAGACAGACAAACTGATGAAACAAGCCCAACCACGGGCAGGGCCTAGGATAAAAAAAATCAAATTGAAAGGCCGACCCAGTTCATCAGACTAATCTTGACTAATTCATTCGCGAGGGCATAACTTTCTTGACAATTGAGGAGCCATAATGATGTATTGAAGCAAAAACTCATGACTTAGTTAGGCTCCATTTATTCACGAGAAACAAGTGATCTGAAAAATATTCTCCTAAAAATGATCGCATGAATGAAAATTATTTTTATTATCGACAACAAAGTATGTCTAAACATTTGGTTAGACGGTGAAAATATTTTGCTTTCTTCATTTTCGTAAATAACATAAGCGATTACTTTTCAAATATATTTTTCAAATCTTTCATCTTTCGCGAAACAAATGAAGCCTTAATCTATAAGCGTAACGCCCGTCCAAGGCCCTTTTCAATCCAATTTCATGCGCTATAATCTCAATTTATCGCAAATGAGAAACATTCCAGGATCATTAATTATGATATCAGTTTATTAACTAATCATCTCATCCTTTTAGCAACGCTTATTACTTTCGAATGCTTTCTTAAGAGATATCTTTTACATCATGCTCTTCTTTATTATGTACAGGTATTTCTATTGGGAAGGTGAGTTTATCTATAAGGATCTTCTGGTATTTGTTATTTTCAGAAAATGCTCCAGAAACATGGCGACAAATCTTTAGTAAGTCACTAGGGTTTGGTTTTAAAATTGCCCAGTTCTGTCGCTCTTTTGGTAAACGAAGACAGTTGCAGTTTTGGAACATGTTGCTCACTTTCTCTTCGAGGAATTTGAATGAATGAACGGACAGTTTGGGACCGAAGCTATGTTCGTCGCTCAATGTCTGTTTCTGCATACATATAAGGTTCTTCAGAGTTGAAAATTTCCCTTCTTCCACGAAATTTTCACTCTCGACGACCAGTTTGTTGCCGTTGCAAATTCAGCCCATTGCTAGTAATACCCATTTTCCTCGATCCAAACTTACCACATCGTCAACACCCCCGGACGATTTTTGGAAGTTCTCGACGTACAAGCTCTTCCGCTAATCTTTTCTCATAGACCTCGTGTGAACTTCGTGAAACAATGATGAAACTTCGAAAGGAGAATGATGAATGAATTAATGGAGTGGGAGATTAGTAAAGAGGAGAAAGTAAGTTGTCTTGGTCACCCTTTCGGCTGAAGTTCTATTTCTGCATCACTTTAGATCGACAAAGGGTTTATTAAAAGGAGAGAATATTAAAAGATTAAAAAGGTTCTGTGGATTCACTTTTTCTGTGAGCCATGAATTGCTACTTCTATTTCATCTTGAGTTCAGATCATTAACCTCTTCTTTAACCCTCCTTTCCACAATTCGATGTACACACACACACTAATCATCCTTAACTTCTTTTTCACCGCATTGTGTATTGATTAGGTATTTTATCTCTCGTCTCCCGTATGATCACAAAACTACGGAGTGTGCACGCGCGAGAGAATCCAAGCAAGAAAATGTCACATGCGGTGCATACAAACATAACGAGTCAATGCAACTCGGTTCCAAGAAAGCCGAACCAGATCGAATTCCAATAGTACAGTGCAGAGTAGCCTTGGAAGTGTATCCTAAGTAAACAAGTAAAACAATCAGCAAAACAAAGATTTCAGATAATTGGGTATAGATTCACGGAGCAACGGGCACGCACTGCACCACTTCGAGTTACAGCATTTTATTCAGTTTCTACGAGCCAGACAAGAACACATCGAGTCTTTGCATCTGTTCTTAAGAGCCATTTCCTGATTGATAATTTACGTACAAATCACTTACCTATGTCGCCGTCCCAAATGTTCTTCGCGGCACGAGCGATTGTCTTCGCAGTGTCGCGTCCATATATGAACCAAAACGTCTATGGACAGGGACGGCCACATAGTTCACGTGATATGAACATGACTCCTGATAATTAATTAGGAAAAGGACTTGGCTGTTTCACCATCTTTGATGAGATTCAAACCCAGAAAAGAAAAAAAAATGTTTTTCCATTCATCAGTACACTGTCAAATGCACAGAGGATACATCGTAGTCCTTGATGAATTAATGATCACAGTCTTCAGGGTAAAGGTGAATTCCTGTGGTAAATGCTGATGTTGACTCCACTTCGTTGTGTGTGTGTGTGTGTGGAAAAGAGTGAAAATCTAAAAGAGGGAGAGAGAGAGAGAGAGAGATCTCAGAAGAAGCCATTTATGACTCAAGCCCTGTGTGGTCTTTTCTTGGCTTCAGAAATTGATGACAGAATGATGCTCACAACCCTAAAACCACATCATCATTAACAAGAACAAAAACTGATTCTTGTTTCCTCTTGATGACGTTCCTGTCGTGTTTTGCTCTCCTTTCTAATCACATTGTCTCTCTAAAACCTAACCGAAGAATTCAGAGGTAAAGGACTCATTTTGGAACACGTTTGATTTATGGACAGAAATGGGATTGGGTTGTCATCATCCCCTTTCTTTTAAGACTATCAAGGGAACAAATTCAGAAAACTCATTGCTCTCATTGGTGCAGAGATTCCATTATTTTGTTTGTTCCTAATTGAATCAAATGGGTAATGTTTTACTAATGAAATAATGGAGTGTCCTCATTTCATGTGGAGTAGTGCTACAAAGAAACTCTTCCTGCACAAGACAGCACTAGAAGGTCTAGCAACATCAGAGGCCCCATCCATTCATCACAAATCACATCACTCTCCTCTCTTCCTCCTTTCTTTCCCATACATGAAAATAAAATGTTATTCAAAACGTAATTCACTGTGGCATCACATCTCCCAGGTGCTGATAGGGTTTCTGCAACAATGGAATATCATACATTGCCGTTTTCCAATTGATTACAAAGCGAAGAACAAAGACAAGAAGAAGAAGTCGGTCTTCTTCGGTAGGAATTTGCCGATGCTGCTTTCAGTGACAAAACCTAGAAAGTTAACTGATCTCCCACTTTTTCATCCAATAACATGTACTGAGCTAATGTTTAACCTCTAAGGTTTGTCTCATACATTGTATATATGACTAGAAATATCCACATTCCAATATATAATGAGTGATATATATATATATGACACGACAACGCGTGCACTCGAAAGCAAATTAATTTGCAGAGATGCAGAGAAACAATCTGATCCAAGGGCTATATCTTTTGCTATTATTGCAACAGTTCATGTCGCTACCCATGCATCTCCGTAAAAGTTGCAGAACACTGAATGGTCGTTAGAGAAAACATGGAGAAAGTCTAAGAACTAGTGCTCATGCGACAGATCCACATGTGTCTGAAACACTGTGCATAGAATTCTTGCTTTTATGCTAGTAATTTCAATAAAAGAAACGGCCTTTAACTTAATCCTTAAAACAAAAACAAGAAAAGAAACAGCCTGTCCCCATGTAGTTTGACTCAGACATATAAAGTGACAATTATCTGACTCATGTCGGAGAAAACCCTGATCTTACACAGTGAGATCACATGCGAATATGAGAATTGTAAATCAAAAAAGAAAGGGTGTGAAAGGAATGAAAACCCTAAAGTTTGAATCTTTCTGGGGAAGACGGGAAGAGAGTGAGCTAGTGAAGAAGCAGAAACGGACAGACAAGATACTCAAAGCATCATGAAGAAAATCATAGTCCAATGATGAATCTGAATCCAAACTCAGTTTGAACAAAGGAAAAAAACAGAGACTGAAAAAGGAACCCCCAAAAAAAAAAATTCCCAACAACTCATCCGTGAATCTTTCAAAGCGTAATGATGATGAAACTTTTCCTCTCCAGTCAGAACCCCAAAAGAACAAAAACAAAACAAAAAGATAGTCAAAACCCATCATCATTACACAATGATCTGCTCATGCACACACAAGTAATAACAACCCAGAACTATAAATATTCCAATTATAACCCTAAAAAAATAAAGAAAATCCAACCTTTTTCAGAGAGGAAGAGGATCATACTCAAACTCTCGTGCCTCGGGGGTTGAGACCTTCTTGAAGATTGGAAGAGCAATGATTGGGGGGAATGAAGCCTGGTCCGACGCCGCTAACGCTAGATCGGTGACCGATGCGAGTAGCGACCGAAAGATCTAGAGAACAATCAACCAAATCGGAGAGGAAAAATTGGCGGATCTACGGTTCGTGGCCTCGAGCCAGACAACATTCCCCTCAAAACGATTGGCTTCCCCTTCTGTCTGTAGCCCAAGAGAGATGCTTGGAATTGTCTTTGATTTTGAGAAAGAGAGAGAGAGAGATAGAGAGTTGTGATAATGGAGAAGTGAGCGAGAGAGAGGACACATGGGTGAGGTTGGGCGTGGGAATTCTGAAGGAAAGTGATGGAGATAAAAAGGGCAAGGAAGGAGAGAAGGAGAGTGGAAAAGGACAAAAAGAGCCAATATTGTTTAAGACCACCTTGACCCTACAATTCATCACGCGTACCAAAATTGCCCCCCACACGCTCTCGCGCTGTCCTCCTCCTCCTCCTTCCCATGTCTTGAGAGTAAAGTGTAAAGTGGTCTTTGAACTACCATATATTATTAAACTACCGACGTACGCATTCAAACAGAAAGATACGAATATATGCATCTTATTATGTTTATTTAGCTTGAACGAAGAAAGGTGATTAAATTAGAAGTGGGAGAGTTAATCGGTTTCTTAAGAAAAATATAACCCAATCAGACAGAGGACATTATTTCGAAATTGTCATAGCAAAATTCATAAACCACCCTCCACTGCTTTAATTTAGGAGGAGATCAGCATGTTCTTAGCTTTTGCACATATTTCCTATAATCTCACCTTAGCCAATGAACTCGATGAGCAATAGAAGTCGCATAACAACATTATATGAGCTCATGTGTGTGTGTGTGTGTGTGTGTGAAGCTGCATTTGTAATGCTGGATGGATTGACCAATCTTATATATTGGTGAATATTGAATTGAGATCATTTCCACTCCCTGCCCTATTTCTCTGATATGTAACGATCACAAGCACATTGTTTTTTTCTTCTTTCAAAGAAGAGGCAATTCTCCTCTCTCATGAAAAGCTTTCAGTAATTGATGACATCCTGTAGCTTAGCCCTTTCTATTAGCTCCCTCTTAGCCAAATCCCTCATGAAAATTAAAGAGAAATCTGATATTTGGTTTCTTGATAAAAATGCAAGGTTAATTTTGATAGCTTGTGCTTCACAGGGTGTACTTGGAAGTTTTTAAAGAACGGATGGACCTATTGCAATTGTAGTTTGGTGGGGTACTTAAAGAAAGTTAAGAAGAGGTTATGGAGTTGCTAAATTGTATATAATGATATTAGGACATGCTATCCCGCGCATTTATGTTCGATGTATAATTAATACTGTAAAAAAATAAACCATGAAGATTAGAAAAGGGTTGATCTTGCCGGTTAACTTACCCTTTTAAACCAATTTAGCTAGACACCATAACACACACAATCATGGTCAAAATATGACTCATGGTAATAAAAATATGGAACTCCTATCTCAAGCAAAAATGAATCGTATAAATGTCTATCTAGGACTCTGTTGCTCCAAAATCCTTTGATAGGATTCTCTTCTTATTCCTCTATTGTTGAGAAAATGACAAAAAGGGTTTCGGAATTTTGGTCCAATGCATAATGTAATTTCTGGACTTTTAGTTTATTCAATGTGATCCACGTACTTGAGTTCAATATGCAATGTCATCCTTGGACTTTCAATTTGTCCAATGTGGTTCCAAAATTTAGTCCGATATTTAATGTGGTCCTTAAACCTTTCGATATTTTCATAAAATTTAAGGAGTACATTGAACAAACTAAAAATTTATGGATGATATTGTGCATTGAACCAAAATTTAACAACTATTCGTGCTGCATTTTAGTGCAAGACCCAATTGATTCCCTCGTAAATGTTCATACAAATTAAATAATCAACTGAAAAAAAAATTATCACAACACCTCATATTTTATTTTTCCTCTTGTCAGCGTCTCTGTAGTGCTCGTCACATGACAAATCTAACGAACCCACTTTCACCTCCTTGCTTTTTGCTTGAGGTTCTTTGTCTGCCGAAGAACTAAAAGAAAACCCTTGAAACCCTAATAAGTTGCCCTAAGAAGACAAACGAGTAGCGCATGTGATGCAAGGGGTGTTGGTCATGCTAGTCATGGAGTCATGACATGATGATACACTACAGAGGAAAGAACACACCAACAACAAGTCAACCACATCCTCGGTCGATGAGCTAATCCCCGGGTTTCGTGTCGGAAAAAATTGTTCATGTATGTTTGAATTGAGGAGGGTATATCAGAAACTTACTCTTGCTTTTAACTTTTGTGCATGGAAATGGTTTAAAAAAAAAAGAAAAAAAAAACCTCGTTCAGTGCAATTATTTACTTCTGTGCATTGAGTTATTTTCTCGTTTGTTTTCTTGCTCTTTTTCACTTAGCTCGCGGGGGATTCGAGATGACGACAGGCAAAAGACTGACTGACAAATTTTTTTTCTTTTGCAAGTCTTGGAGTCAGCTTGCTGCTTTTCGTTCAGGTGCTCTCAGGTCCACAAAAAAACTCTCTCTCCTCTTTCTCCCCTGATTCCAAGAAATTGTTCAGCAAAAGGCCCTTTTTGTGTTGACCCTAACCCTAGCTCTTTTGGGTCCATATTTCCCATCTCACAATTCACCTTCCTCCTAGAGAGAGAGAGAGAATGGAGGGGTTAGACCGCGTCTTCTGGATGGAGGGGTTAGACCGTGTCTTCTGGCTTCTTTTGGAGGTTTCGAACAGAAAATGTGATGTGGGATTCTTCCAAAACGAAGTTGGTTTATCTCTATCAAGATGTAGTTAAAATTTTTAGGGGTCAAGTATTTCCACTCCAAATTCTTGGAGATGCATCCAAGTGTCCATGTGCCCATGATGTCAATTGCCCGAAATATAATTCGCAAACTTACTCGGTTTCGGATCCGTCAAAAGAAGACCACATCCACACACTCGGTAGCGAAGAATCGTAAAAATTACTTCTTTTACAGTCTAGCCTCAAGTGGGTGTCTTGGGAAGGAATCGAACAAAAAAAAAACAAAAAAGGCTTGGAACCCTTATCGGTTTATAATTTGAATCAACCTTCGACAAACAAACTAGATGAAAGATCTAAGGAGCAGCATCAATTAGCTTAAATGAAAATCAGAATTTTTTTTTTGCCGGCATCAAATAGTGTCTTTGGTCAACACCCATCGCAGTAAATTCCATTTCCACCTTCCCGATATGTTTAAAAACCCAACCATCTCAAGGTGATAACAATTAGGGGAAATGAATATCGCCCGTTCCTTGACATTCAATCTCCATCTCTTCTCATTAGGGTTTCACAGTCATCTGCATTCTCCATTTCTTCCTAATCAACCAAGAATTTTTCCAAAAAGATAGATAAAGCTCCTTTTTCTCTGTCTCTCTCTATTTTTTCTCCGCCTTTTCTTTTTAACCTAACTTTTTGCCCTCTCTCTCTGTGCGTGTTCGAATGGAGTTAGAAACTTTACTTCTTTTTCCACAATATAAACAGTTAAAAGACCTTATCATTATCGCCACCTTGTTTTCTGCTCTTTCCCCTTTGTTTCCCATCGCACAGTAACCGCGTTTGTCTCCTCTCTCTCTTCCTCCCTCTACTCTTCACCTTTACAGCCTTTCCCTAATTCCTGCGTTGCTTCTCTTCGTTCTCAATGGAGTAAAACCAAAACCCTAAAAACTCAGAACCTACTCTGACCCGTTTTTACAGGCCACTGGCATGGAAACAAGAAAGTATTTGGAACATTCACTGTAAACCCTTTATTGTCTAGGTTCATTCCGTGCTCGAGTGTCTCTGCATCTACATCTTCTAATATTTGAATTACATAACGAGTTTCTGCATGATCTATCATATTTCATAACCGACGGAAAAATGTCGAAAACTTAATTACCAGACACTCATGTGAACATGTAGGCAGGAGTAAATCATGACTTGAAAAGGCATTTTTCCCATCTCCTCGATCAAAGTCCAATTAATCTTTCGCTTAGGCTCCGTTAATTTAGCAGAAAATAAATAATTTAAAAAATATTTATCTGAGAATAATCCTCTATATTGCTTCAAAAATAATCGAATAAAAACAAAAAATTCATCACCCGCTAAATTTTGAGAAGCAAAATTGCTGTTCATGATGAAAATGTTTTTTATTAGCCAATTATTTCAAGCAAAATAAGCTAATGTTTTTGGAAGAAGTTTTTCAATCATTCACTTTTTCGTGTAGAAATAAACAGGGCTCTGGTATCAGGATGCAAATGACTTATAAGACTGCTAAGCTGTGCCCATTGTCCACGGAACATGACTTTACAGTCTTCTATTTTATGTTTGAATAGCGTAAGACTTCCAAAACTTTACACGTCATTTGTTTCTCGTGTATTTTAGTGAAGCTTAATCAGAATTTATTTCCTGGATTATCTGGGGTTGTCGTGTCACAGCTGGCATTCAAATGGCCTGTAATATTTTTATTATGGGCACCTTGATAGCTGGCAGTGATATTACAAAAGGACGAGCATTTTTTGTCACTAGTGAGGGAAGGAAAAAGGAAAAAGAAATTTTATATTCTTTTTATATAATAATAATAATAATAATAATAATAATAATAATAATAGGGAAAGATGGCCCTAAAATGGAAGAGTGGTTGAAAAGCAAAGGAAAAGGCCAAGTACGCTTTTTCGAATTTTATTCGTTGGCTTTTTTGGCTAACCCTAGTCCACGAGTTTTGTCTTTGATTGAGGGAGAAGAAGATTCTCTCCAACAACTAAACAACGGAGGAAACAGGGACGATGTTCGACGTAAGTTTCTTGATCTTAGGAAAATTTCGAGCACGAACACATAGGCCACGACACATTGAGTTTCGTATTCAATTGTTGCAGTAATTTAATCGAGGGTGGGAATTGGAACAGTGTCTGAGCAAGACCATGGCATGTTGTTCAAGCCAATTTTGAGAATTTTTTTCAATTTGAAGTTTCGTGTGCATACACTCTGCGTTCAAAAGTTTATTAAATCGGTACTGGAAATGAACCTTTTTTTTTTTTTTAGTGACAGCCTTAACTCGTGCTTTTTCAATATGTGTGTCGGGGACTTTATTGTGCTTTTCGATTGAAGCTTAGGACTTAATTGCACGATACCAAAAGCTTTTGAATTAGTTACATTTTTCAGTTAAGATCTTGGACTTGACCGCATAAGCTTCACGATTTCGAATATGCTTTTGTCCATTATCTTCTATCGGCACTTCTTACACGCTAACGTTCAGTAAAGCGCCTGTGGTCCGTTCCAGCTAAAGTGACATAGAGTGTCCATCTAAAAATAACTTGAAGAGGGACATTACTTTGGTATCCCGTTCGTTTCCCGACATGCAGCGCTCGTTGCTGTTCACAACATGGCTAGCAATAACTAGCAGTCACAACCCAGCCACACTTCAATGGTAATGAAGGCTCGACCGGAATGCCAATTATTTTTGTTATCATCGTAATTGCAAGGTGTGGGGCTTGGATCTCACATCAATGGCATGAAGCTCGCACTTTGAGATTTTATAATTTTAAGGGCTAATACCATAAAAAAAAATCCCAAACTATGCTTGTTATGACTTATTTACCCCATATTTTCATTGTGACACCAAAAATCACAAATTTATCCTAATTTTTTGGTGACACCGAAAATTCCAAACTTATACCTCCGTGACACATTTATTCTTCCTTACGATTTTGTCAATAAGTACCGTTAAAAATCCTATGTGGTGATTGATATGGATAACGGTAGATAATCAGAGTTGATGTGGAAACTAAGCGTTTTTTTTTTAGAGTGGAAACTATGCAATTTAAGTGAAAGAAAAATGACCTCGTTTTAATTATTAAAAAAAAAATCTAACATAGCTCCTTCCGTTTCCTCATCTTTGACGCTAGACCGCACCAATTTCTTCTTCTTATTCATAGTTGCCGAAACGCGACGCATCTTTGGTCAATCAAATTCTCATTCTCCCTATGTCCGTTCAAAAGGGCGTCTTGCCATTCTCTGCCATAAGATCAAATCAAACAAGTTTTCTCCCAATTCCTCTCTCTCTCTCTCTCTCTCTCTCTCTCTCTCTCTCTCTCTCTCTCTCTCTCTCTCTCTCTCTCTCTCTCTCTCTCTCTGCGCGCACTTGGTACTATAATTTTGGAGTAATCATCGAACCCTTATGGCCAAGTTTATAAGCAGATCTGTGATGTATTTTGGCTTCAAGTTCTTGAAATCGTCCGGGTTCTTCTGAAATTGGACCTTGAGGATGCTAGAATTTGGCGGCCGATTATTTCCTAGCAAACACAAAAGAATACCACCAAACATTAGCGAAGAACCCTAAAAGCCATGTCAGATTTTTTTTCTAATTAAAACGGGGTCTTTTCTCTTTCAATTAAATTGCACAGTCTCCACGTCAGCTCCAATTGTTCACAGTTATCCACATCAGCCATCACATAGGGTTTTTAAGGTACTCATTGAAAAAATCATAAGGAAAAGTAAATGTGTCACACGGGTATAAGTTTAAATTTTTTTGGTGTGACCAAAGATTTTGGGCAAATGTGTCGTACCGGTACAAGTTTGAGGTTTTTGGTATTACAAAAAAATATTAAGATAAATGCATTATAACAGGCATAGTTTAGGATTTTTAATGATATTAACCCTAATTTTAATGTCATTTTCCTCTTTTCGATTGTAGATTGTAAAGAGGTACATTACAAAGAGTGGAGGATGAGGCTATCCGGCCCACGAACGTGGGGGAAGCCGGTTCAGCAAGAGGCCCAGCTTGGTCAACCTCGACGACGCGTCAACATCATATCTTTGACCCGTTCGATTCGCATTTCGGTAGTCCCCAAAGATAAAGCCCCTTTCTAAGTCAAACATCAACTTTTTGCCTTACTAATGTAAATTTTTCAGAAGAGGGTTGGGAATTTTCCAGTGGGAATGGTAAACATAGCTCCGTTGACCAAAGCTGACTTTCTTCTTTTTTACTGAAAAGTTAGGTCCATTCGAGTCAAACCCAACTTTGTTAATTAGGACGGAGTCCCAAGGACACAAAGGAGATTAGTCGAAAGAGCCTTTCTTGGCCAATGAACTAGAAATTGGCTTTCTCAAGGGAATCCCGTGAATCTCGAGAATGTTGACTTCTTTTTTTCTCTTTCTTTAAAGGTAAAGGGGTTCGTTGACCGAGAGACAAAGTTGCTCCATACTCGGTTCACACTTGGGGGTAAAATTAGAATCAGAAATGCAATATTTTAGGCAAAATTGCTGGGTTTAAGACGATAAAGAGAGTGATTTGGCTGGAGGAAAATTAGCCCTTCAATCAAGACCAACTACCACAACGAGATATTTGGTGGTTAAGCCTTATGAGGGAGAGAAGCGTGACATGGTCATGTAAGCCAATGACACTGAAACTCTTGACAAATGGAGGAGAAAATAATTTAACGTAGGTTTCGTTTATTTTACAAAAAATGAGTGATTTGAAAAATATTTTTTTAAAAACGATCGATTGAAATGATTAGCAAAAAAATAATATTTTCAATATCGGCAACAGTTCCAAACATTTTCACGGATGATGAAAACTTTTTCAGTACATTTATTTCTGTCAACATCAACATCACCTTTATCACAAACCAGTTGGGGTCGGCGGTCGATGAACCCAAAGCGAAAAGCTTAAAATATACTAAAATAAAAATAAAAATATGGTTACCCAAAAATAAATAAATAAATAAACAAACATATAAATAAATAGAAAGCACTAAACATAGCACTCTGGAACATAGGAAATCCTCCCTTCTACAATGCGGATAGCTTTCCTCCACTCCGTGTGAATGCAGACCAAACGCCAATCTATTTCCCACTCTATTAAATTTTGTTTTACTACCTTCCCGCAAGTAAGTTTCGGCCGACCTCGTCCTTTCTTCATATCGTTTTCTCGGTAACACACTTCTGTTCTTATTGGAGCATCTAAAGGTCTACGAAGAATATGTCCAAACCATCTCAATCTATGTTCTCTCATCTTTTCTGCCACCGGTGCTATTCCAACTTTTCATCGAATATCGTCATTTTTTATTTTATACATCCTTGTATGACCACACATCCACCTTAACATTCTCATTTCCGCTACTCCAATTTTATGCTCATGTTGCTTTTGTACCGGCCAACATTCAGCTCCGTATAGCATTGCAGTTCATTCATTTCTGTAAACGATATAAATGATCAACTTTTAGAAAATATTATCAAATTACTTATTTTTCGCAAAAACAAATAAAACCGAAGAAGGACAAATTATCAAAGTGAGCAACGTACAACATTTTGGGGAAAAAAATGCTGGGTTTTACGATGATAAAAAAAAGTTTTTTTTTTCGGGTCAAAACAAAAAGGGTAATTTGGTTGGAGGAAAATTAGCCCTTCAATCAAGAGAGTTCAAGGTAAACTACTACCACAATTAGACATTTGGTGGTTAGGCCTTATGAGGGGGAGAAATGCTGCATGGTCATGTAAGCCAATGACACTAAACTCTTGACAAATGGAGGAGAAAATAATTTAATGCCGGTTCCATTTATTTCGCACAAAATAAATGATTTGCAAATATTTTCCTAGTCCATGAAAAAAAAATATTTTCGTTATCAACAACAATTAATATTCAGACATTTTCGTTGATGATGAATATATTCTTCGTTTGCTCTCTCTTTTTTTTTAAGCGACATAAACAATCAATTTTTTGCAAAACATTTTTCAAATTACTCATTTTTAGCAAACCAAACCAAACAAGAACAAATTATTAAAGTCAACAACGTACAACATGCATAAGAAGTGAGCAATGCATGAATACACCATGAACCGTAACTCGCATAAAAAGAAAACGCATGCATCTAGTCCAATTTTATGGAAAATTTAAAACAGACCCGTAGGCTATATGAGCTGCTACATCTAATGGTGTAAGCGGTTTATACAATCGGATTGTATTTTGATCATGTCGCGACATTTTTTTCTATCAAAGGGTTAATAAACAAATGAGTGCATACGTAAAACAGAAAAATTGTAGGATTCCTTTCCTTGATCGTGTACAAGTAGAAAGAACTATAGTTCCGGGATTACTGGAACTGTCAAAACAATCTAGCGGTATGCGTTTGCCCACTTTAGGACTAAATTGCAAATAAATCTATAGTTTTAATGTCCACATTTACTACTAACCGATGAGAAGTTCGATTCCCCCCTGACTATCATCCTTTTTCGACTGGTTGCGCACAAGTCTTCTAAACAGCGGAAACGTCGCAATCGTACCAATAACACATATTGACCGATATCGGAAAAGCCTGGACGGATATAAGTTGAGAAGAAACAGGGACGGGCGCACGATGCAGAATACTTTATGGCATGGTCAAGAAGCTTATGAAAGGAGACTCTACGATTCAAAATCTCAAGTTGAAATACACAAAGGGAATCATCCTACAATTGAGAGAGAAAATGCTGATCGTTGTTGCTCACGGACGGAGGTGATTTGCTACAGACAGGCCAGATCCGCCTTTTCCCGTCTTGGTCAGGTAGACAAATCTCGATTTCATTGAATAATGTAAGAAATCCGATAATAAATGACGAATCTTTGTGGGTCCTTAGCCAGTAGTTACTTTGACCCGTCGGACCACAAAATACACGATTTCTGGAAGCATTATTTCGTTAGGCTTCCGAGTGAGTAACCACTAAATAATCAGATGGCCTCCTTGGCAAGAAAAGAAACAAGAATGATATGTAAGAGGCACCAACGACAGGGGAGGAGACTTTCTTGTTAGACCTCTAGGCAATGCAAGTTTTCTGTACCGTGTTTTCTATCCTCATCTTTGCTGAGGGAAGCAGCAGGTTGAGATAATCGGCTCTCTAAATGGTCGAGGAAATCCATAACCACTGGATCAGTCCAAGGAGCTCCGAGAGGAGCCTCCTCACCTGCGACCCACCCAAGATGACCGCCTTTTGGAGTCACTATTAACAAGCAGTTCGGATTTTCCTGCAGTGAGAGGGATTACATGTATGAACAGGACATCGGATGCACACAGCATACATAAACCCAAATGAGAAATTGACGTCCAATGGACATTTCGAGCTCAAGCACTCGTTGGGGGAGAGAGTGAGACAGTACATGCTTCTGTCAGCCTGTGGTTATGTGTCCTATATCTCACGTCACGTTGATAGGAGAATTTCATTTCCCTTGAATGAGAAAAAGGAAAAAAAAAAACATGTGCCTTACATGCTTTAGGTCGCTCTTTTGGACTGCTCGACCAAAAAGTTCAACTGACGTTTTGATTTGGCAGACACTCCTATAGCATTTCTCTTCTACTTGTCTCCTAACTTTTTGATCCAACGAAATGTTGCATTGCATATGTCTAGAACTATTACCAGGACACCACCTAATAAGAATGTGCTTAGTTTAGATATGCATGTCACTAATCCTTGCATGTTACCTTTAACATCACAAACCTGGTGAGAGGGGATAAAACTAAACTAAAGAACCATCCAGAAGCTACAGAATCTATCATTCCTAAGATGGACCAGTATCTGACTGAACTAATATGGCAGACTATACTGCGGGAATGATTTCAGATATTGTGAAAGGAAGATTAGAGGGAGAAGCATGAAGACATTTGAGGTGTAAACTAAGTTAGCTACCTCAGAAGAAGATAGTCAATGTCACAAAACTATATGAATGCACAATAACCCATCTGAAAGAGATATTATCAAGCTATTCCCACAATCGCAGGTAGTTCTGCTGGTGGTAGAGACAACAGAGGCAACTGAAAGTTACTAATTGATGCCCTCTAACCATCAGTTAACGCCAAATTAATAGGGAATGGACATAAAAAGAGGCAGCACACGGATGAGGGTCGGTAACTAAACTTACATGTGGCCTATTCAAGAATCTAGGAGGAAAAGCGTTAGAAACAATTTAACACTTATACAAGGGAGATGTTCACGAGACCCTTCGGAAGACAAAAGTCGTGCTGCAAAAAGGTCTTTTTTACAAGGATTGGGATATTTATGACGAACCTTGATATCTTCACGAGGAATTCCCCGAGCTGGAGCAATAGGATCATTTGCAGCCTGAAAGCAGATCTTAACTATTATATAAAAGCATGAACGGAAAATTTGTACACCAAGAACTGAAAATATCTTTTCTATGCACAATCCTCCAGTAAAATCTGTTGTCGTTGTTTTTTCTTTTTAAACCAAACTTCTATTTAGCATCCTAATCGTATTATATGCCTCCCTTTACTTTTCAATACAAGACATTCAACTACTCGAGTCATTCAATAAAGCTTGAGAAACAATCTTGATCCCTTGGGCAGTCAGAAAGATTCCAAGCTGTGTTCTGAGCGCAAGCCAATTTCTTGATGTTAAGATCTTTGAGATATATAGGAATCCAAACTTCATTGATATCTATAAGTCCAACAAATGTTTAATTTCTGGATCTTCATCTCATTGGATGTGTTTCATCAAATAATCCTTTCTATTAACTTACAATCCTGGAAAGTCTTCTACAATACATAAATCCAAAATGTGTTTTCATGGATAACCAGCTGAACAGAACATAGTATCATATCCAGGATTCTGGGGTATACTACAGTAGTACACTTTTTCTACACTCTTTGGTTGTTTGCCGTGTAACTGGAAGTATCATATGTTGTGCAGTACCAACTATAGTCCACAAAATAAACCAAACATATATTCCCACAATTCTTCCTTTACTTACAAATGATTCTTGGGGATGTTAGGGTGGGAAACAAGGAGCCATACCAAGCTTCTAAGTATGTGAATATCCTTCTTCCATTACGAAATGCTTCAATCAAATTTGTCTTTTTTTTTAATTAAAAATTAACCGATCTCAGGTTTTCAACACCTGCCCACTTCCTTATTCAAGCAGCCTTATCAAAATTGGGACATTTAAAGGGTCATGTAACTTTTCCAAGACTCAACCAGCGTAGCAATTTGAAATAAATCATTCAATTGCAAGGATATAAAGTACAAACTCAGCACTGTAACTGACATAGTTTTTAAATTCCATAAATAATCTATATATAAATCTATCTCTGTTAGACCGACAAACATTGCAAGAATAGGTACTCGAAGGACCATCAGTTCCACTTCTATAAACAAATCTACGTATTCTACATGAATAAAGAGGTCACATTTACTCCGGATGCATATTTTAGTAAATGTGACAAATAAATAATCTAATAGCTCCTTCTTCTTTTTTTCAAAAATTGAGCAATGGCAGTTCATCAAGTTGACGCATAAAGTAAGAAATCTCTTGATAACCTGTATGCACAGTAAAGGCTTGCACACATGCTTTATGGTATCCGAACTGCTTGAATTAGCATAGTATTCATCGGCTGACTTGAAACCAAATGAAACTGCAAGCATGATAACAGTGTGAGATGATACTGGTCACAAGTAAGACATTAAGATATTTGAGAAGGTCACCGGACAGTATTCAATGATTTTGGAAAATGCAAATACTTGATACCCAAAACAATACACATGCCCCTACAGGCACCTGAACCCACAAGAACCAGAAGCATCCATGTCAACAAGAAAAATGTACCACGGGTTAATCCTTCATCAAACTCTTTGACAGTCTTTGCATTGGCAGCTAATGTGATGTTATATTCACCGCCCATGTCTTCAAAAAGGAGGAGATGCCTGCATGAAGCATGATATAACTCTGCCTCTAATTTGAGCAAGAGAGAAATCTAATTATGCATGGAAAAGAAGTACATGATTACTTCTTAAAAATCTCCCGTAGAGAACGTGCAAGAGCTTTGTCATAAATATTGTTAAAGCCCTTGCGGAAATCCTCATCTGCAATGACTAAATTGAAGGGGTTACACAATGATACAGCTCCGGAAAGAGGGCAAGTATGAGATTCCTGAGAACAAGACATTGTGGAAACATTGATGAAACATGAGCACACTGTGAATCAGGAATTTAAAGGACGACATAATGTAAAGAAAATAGAAACCGTCAATGCTATCTAAAGCTCCAGAAGAAACAACTGATCCCTCCCACCCTAGTCCATTTTCACCAATAGCAAGTACAGCAAATAAGAGTAAATTGCTTCTACGTAGTAAATAAACCAAGACCAAAGCAGTAAAAAAAATGCTACCGTAATAGAAAAATGTGTGAAGACAACCAAAGCGTTTCCTAAGATAGAGATTGCCACAGCACCAGAATGTCCTTCAAATGCAAAACCCATCTGATACAACAACAAACTCAAATTCTCTGAGGGCGGTGATTTAGACAGACTCTTCATGAAAAATCTTGAGGGAATATTTTGGCAAAACAAGTTTTTAGGTGTTTGTCGGACTAGGCCCAGATCCATGCAGAGGTAAGAAGAGACAAGCTGAAGAAAGCCTCATAACAATTTTAGATTTGAAGTATCACCATAGATCCTATATTATCCTATCGTAGACATTACTATTGAAATCTGGTAAAAAGGAGACAGCGGTTACATATATCAAACATCAAAGCGGAACTAGGCACCGAAACTCAATTACCTTACCTCTCCAAGATAGCGAACAAGAATGTTTGCCCCAAGAGACCAGCCAACAGCATATAAATTGGCCTTTGGATACCGATCACCCACATGGGCTACTACTTGACGTAAATCACCTGTAAAGGAGGCAGAATAGAACTGTACGCCAGCAATACAGTTGCAATCAGCACAATAATTCTGGTGAATCTAAAATTCAGAGTCAAAGTTACTAAACTGGATCGCATGGCTAATTTGATTGCAAATAAATAGCCGCTGCAATGATAAGAGTTAAATCTCCTCAAAACAATCCCTCTGTACTAATCCATGTGATTCATCAGAAAAGCCCCATTCATCCATAGTCCGGGATTAATGGCTCGCAGTATCAAATCACCACAAAACATGGGGAAGATAAGGCATGCTGAATGGGTTGGATTCCATTACCTGAGGCGTGGTCACTGGACTATCACCACAACCACGGCTATTGAACACCACAACACGCCATCCCTTACTTCTAGCTCTCAACAACATATGCCTCACGTACGTATCTCCGCTGCCACCCGTCAAACCAGGCTGCAATCAATCACTAGATCGAATTCACTTCGACATTTCAGGTCATCACAAAAAACTCGAGGAAAGCATGATACTCTAGTCTAATCATAAGCCAGTGAATTGTATAAAAGCTATGCAAGTACAAGAAAATCGGCCCATCACAAGCATAAACAGCATCGGACTTTCACTAAATAGATAGATAGATGGGATGAGATACATCTCCATTTTTCGTGGTTTTCCTAATTATCTAGTAGAAATAGCATTTCTTGCTAAATTACAAGCTCAACTCGTTCAATTTGTCGGCAACCCAACGGAAAACAATCGAGCGACGTAACAAACGCTCCCCAACGACGTAATCAAAGAGAAACGCGTGAATGCGGTCACGTACCAGCAAAATCAGGATCGGCGAATCCGGCGGTATGCTGCGGTCGTCGCCGGAGACCCAATCGAGGGCGACGGCGCCGTCGTCGCGCATGCGGAGGCACTCTCGCCGGAGCCTGACGTCCGGGAGGGACCGGAAGAACGAGGCGAAGATCGTCTCGACGTGGCGGTTCCAGCCGGCGACGGGGCACGGAGAGTAAGGCCGGTCGAGCGTCGTCAGCGTCGGGAGGAAGAGGTCGCGGCCCCCGCCGAGGACCTCGAGGGAGGGATGGGCGCCGGGCATGGCAGCGCCGACGTGCATGGCGGTGATGCGGCGGAGCGAAGCTACCGGCAGCAGAGGCGGAGGGGCGAAGCCGCGGAAGGAGGAGAGCGGTGGTGGTGAGGAGCCAAAGCAGCACTTCGGCATTGGTCGCAGCTGGGGTCCCGCTAACTTGAAAAATTATTTATCATCGTCCACTAATATATTTAAATAAAAATTATCACCAATTTTTTTAACAGTTTTTATCGAATAATTATTCCATATGATACAAGCGAATTTTTTAAAATATATTTTTTAATAATTAATTCAAGATTGTATTATATTATGAGAAAGATTAGTATATTTGAAATTGAACTTCGACAAAACTCATCTATTTATTCCCCATGATAATTATTATATTGACAGATGCGAGTAATGTGTTCCAAAAACAAAAAACTCCTTAATAAAGGAGAGGCAACACGCGATTGATGCATTTTACTTAAGATTTTGTTCGCGAATGTCTAGAGGCACTTGTTAAACATCCAATTAAGAAAATTTTATAGTTTTTCGTGTACTATTTATCCTTGCGTTATGTACAATCAAATTCTTGGAAACGATTCTTCTACTCCGTCCAATTTTATTAATGGCTTTTTGGTTTTATTTAAATTGTTTTCATAAACTTCAATATATGGAGAACCTTGTTCTCCCGTGGCATTATTGAACCTATTTAACCGATTGAATAAAAGTGGGCTAATCCGTCCGTAGAAATGTTTACATTTTGATCGACATAGTCAAGACTTGGTGTACCAAAAATTTGCCAATGTTAGTCGCAAGAACCGCCCATAAAAGCGAGATGACCTTCATAATACTTTTTAAGAATAGGATTTTATTAACAATAATAAGCAAATTTTGTTATTATTAAGCGATCTGGGCCGTCCAATTCAAAAATGGACGGCCCAGATTGATTAATTCAAAATTTTAAAATTCTCACCAAAACTTTTCTCCCTTTGAAAAAGTTGATGTGGATCAATCTGAACCGTCCATTTTGAATTGGACGGCCCGAATTAGGTAATGTCACCCTTAACATTATGTTAGAGGATCCAAATCCTATTATTAAAGCATTGTCATCATCCCATTTAGGATTCAATGCATTGAAATAAAAATTATTTCTTTATTAAACATGGTTTAATAATCAATCCGAATGTTGTCAGGACTTCAAGGGTACATATGGTAACGTTCCAAAAAAAGTGTTTCTGTTCCCAAAGTGTTCCGAGAACACTTTGGAAACAGAAACGCGTATGGTAAAAAAATGATTCAAAAGTGTTCCGAGAACACTTTTGAGAAACAAAAACACTTTTGGAGTAGAAATGAGAAACAAAAAAAACTTGCTTCTGTGTTCGTGAAACACTTTTTAGAAACACATTTGGAACATTTTTTTAGAAACAATTAGGAACACTTTCTTGAAAGTAATTAAAAATAAAAATAATTAAAGAAAAAAATAATTAAAATAAAAATAATTTTTTTCGAAAAATAAAAAATAAGAAAGATTAAAAATCGAAATAATAAAAATAAATAATCAAATAAATTAATTTAAAATAAAATAATTAAAAATAAAAATAATTTTTTTGAAAAATAAAAATATTAAAAATATTAAAAATCCAAATAATTAAAATAAATAATAAAAAATTAATTTAAAATAAAATGATTAAAAATAAAAAATATTTTTGAAATAATAAAAATAATTAATTAATTAAAATTATAAATATAAAAATTAATTGAGAAATTGAATCATTTACAAATTGTATTTTTTTATTAAACAGCATTTATGTCAAAGTTGTATCCAAATATAATTTTCAATTACAGTTTATTAAATAGTATTTGCATTTAATTATGTAATTATATGTTTATCTACTTAGAATCATTTATGTATGACTCATAATTGTAATTTTTCCTATCTATGGAAGACATATTTCATGTTTTCATTGCTCAATTCTAATTTATCTTCTCTTTCATTTTTTTTATTGTTGTTATCATCTATATTGAAAAAATTAGGAATAGAATTAAATGAAAAAATTAGGAATATAATTTTTTTATAGTTAATAAATGCGTTTTTGTTCTTTTTTTTTTTTGGTTCCGAGTACAAAAACTTTATGCAGTTACCAAACACGTTTCTGTTCTTTTTTTGTTTCGAGAACATAAACTTTATGTAGTTACCAAACGCGTTTCTATTCCCAGAAATCGTTGCCGGGAACAGAAACATAAAAAAGTGTTTCTGTTCCAAAAGTTGTTCCGGGAACAGAAACGTTACTATACGCACCCTAAAATATCGGATTCCACTGGTCCAATGGTACAAGCCAATCATGTTCCGGGTCATCTTTCGCATGGAGGTTAGAATGACACGACTCCATCAAGCTTCGCTTCATTTTCGATCCAATCGAGGTTGAGAATTTGGGACACCAGAAAAAAATATTTAAAAAAATATTTATTTTATGGTATTTCAAAATTTTCTTTTATTTTCTTTTCTTTCATTGGCTATTAATGTGTCGCAGATCTTTTTCTTACTAGTAAAAAGACGCTGATAAATTCCTCGAAGTATTATTATAAAGGTCTTAAAATCGTTACGGGATATGTGAATTAAATAATAATTTCTATTATAATACCCGTACTTTGAAAGTTGAAGGTTAACAAATTCATGCCTCAATCCCGCGAAAAATGTCGACAATGATTTTTTTTTCTCTTTACGAGATTTTTTTTGTACCGGCAACGCAGTTAGTATGAATCTAAATAGTTAATCCTCTATGCACAGCTTTGAAACTTTAATGTACCTAGATTTCTTATTACGGTCAGGGTCTTCTCCCTCTCTCTGATTTGGGATAATTGCACAATCAATCAGCTTTCAATTTTTGGCCTTTAGTCAATTGAGTTGTTAAAGATGCATGTGCGAGTTGCGTTAAAATAAAAATCTTACATCAGAAAATTAATATAGTGTGAACCAGTTAATATAAAAGTTGACTCATAATTCATAAGCTAGCCATTAGCAAACTCTCAATTTCAGAAATCTTATGTGGCTCTCAAGTCCGTGATCACATGGCATCTAAAACAGGCCACGTGGAAAAAAAAATTGTAGGATTATCCATACTAGAAACCCACTGAGAAAGAATTTTGAGACCCGATTGCATATTGTCCTAATCATCAATGACTTAATTAATCAAGATAATATGTTGAAGAACTCAAATGACCAACGGCAATAAGTCTAATAACTGATCGAGCGCTTCACCTCAGGAAAAGAGAAGAAATCGATTACGTAAAGTTATAATCTAAATTGCAGTACGAGCTTATTCATTTCCTACTTTTTCAGAAAATGTGAGACAACTAAACTGGTTTTTATGATTTGTTTGTTAAAACAGAGACCGGTAGACATGGTATCCGTAGTTTACCTGCCCTTATTTCCATCTTCCTCGGTCACAAGCTGA
Source organism: Psidium guajava (assembly GCA_016432845.1). NCBI lineage: Eukaryota > Viridiplantae > Streptophyta > Magnoliopsida > Myrtales > Myrtaceae > Psidium > Psidium guajava. The sequence continues at coordinate 7,287,602 of CM028230.1, read as the reverse complement.
ATCAAAAGAAGTTGAGATAACAATACAAATGATATTTGCACTTTCGACCAATGGGCAAGGTTAGTCATGAACTTTTAATTTGTTTAATCTAGTCCTTGAACTTTAATCCGATGTGCAGTGTCATCCCCGAAATTTTAATTTATTCAATATGATTCGTGAATTTTGGTTACATGATCGATTTTAGTCCATGGACCATTCGAAGGTTATCATTAATTTAATTTTAGGTGCAACATTGAACATTTTCATACAGTTTGGAGACTAAGGCTGCGAATTGTAATGATTCTGATTCCAAAAACTGATTCTGATTAAAATGGCTTTTTTTGATTCTGTTCCTGGATGAGTTTTGGAGAACCAGAAACGCGTTTGATAACTGCACAAAATTTATATTTCGAAAAACTGTTTATCTTTCTAATTTTTTTTAATTTAAGTCAAATAACTATGTAGTTATTTTGTAAAATTTCATCCTAAATGAAGGCTAATTTTCAATGCACACAAAAATAATTTAAAATACATTTACTTTTTTAGCATGTCATAAATGAAACACAAATTTTAATACATGATGTCTGAAGTTCAATTGAAGTCCCAATTTATGAAAATGAGGTCAAACTAGCCTAATATAAGCTTTTTCTATTTTTAGGAAATTTCTAAATTTTTTTGTGATTTTTTAAAAAATTTCCAATTTTTTTTTAAATTTTTATTTTTATTTTTATTAGGTTGAGAGGAATGTGATGAGAAAAATGAAAGGGAAAAGTGAAAGATGTGAGATTTCATTCTGTTTTGTGATTGTTAAAAGTGATTCTTTTTTCAGAACCAACTTTTTTTTTGTTCTGGATTTTACTCTAAAACTGATTTTGATTCTCTAAAACTGATTCCGGGAACAGAATCAGAATCAGAATTATTTGAGTTATCAAACATGATTCTCATTCTTTACTGTTCCAGGGAACAGAATCAGAGAATGAGAATGGTTACCATACGCAGCCTAAATTTAACATGTACTAAAAGATTATGGACCACAATAGACAAATTAAAGGTTCATGGCCAATATTAGATATTAGGTAAAAATGTAGTGATCATTCATGTAATCACTTACTTTTGTATCAACATTGATCATTCATGTGAAAATTTAGGGTCTGTTTAGTAACGTTTCTGTTCCAAAAAAGTGATTATGTTTAAAATTACTTTTTTTATTCTGTTCTTCTTAGAGAATCAGAATGCGTTCGGTAACTTCATAAAATTTTTTATTTTTGATCCAAAAGTTATCCTAAAAAAGTAATCCTAAAAAAGTGTCGTGAGAAGAGGATGAGAAATTTATCGTTGAAAAGTTATTCTAAAAAAAGTGTTCTTTTTTTTAGAAACAACTTTTTTTGTTTCTGATTTTTGTTCCAAAAGTATTCCCGGGAGCAGAATCAGAAACAGAATTATTTGCGTTACCAAACATGTTTCTGATCTTTTTTTGTTCCCGATAACAGAAATAGAGGAACAGAAATGTTATCAAACAGGCCTTAGTGACCAGGGCATGAGACGATGCTTTTGGGTTGGGCCACGGTAGCCTCAATGCTTTTGGGTTGGGTCACTGTGGTCCGTTGGGAAGGGGGCATCAATCTGGTGTGGGCCTCAAGTACAACCATTCCTTGGGCCCTGGGGTCTCCCTAGTTCGTACTTGTCTTGACCCGGGTCCAGTCGACCCAACGCCCGACAACCGTTAGCATTGTGAGATCGGCGGTGCGGGTCTCGCATGGGACGTATAAAATCGACGGTTTTGGCCCGCCCAGTCCGGTTGACCCAGATTCAAGAAGGCAATTCCCCCTCCGTGACCTGAGTGGGGGCTTTCATTGCTTGGTCATGAGCTTTCCGATTAGGCGCCACGCGATCTATTCACCAGCAACTTCGCCCTAGCAAAATGGAATTTAGTGGGTAAATGGATGGTTCATTTTCGTCCATGACCCCAAAAGAGGGCCAGAAAAGTTGGAACAACTACTGCTTCCAATGACTTACATCTCGACCCCAGTTTTGTGCCGGAAAGTAGATGATTTTGAGTCTGAACATGATTGATTGTCACGAAGGTTGAAGATGATAGGTTTGGAATATGAGGAACATGAGTCAGACATCCTCTTTTCCACGTTTTAGAAATATTTCCTTAGATCGGAGCCACATAAGCCACATACCATTACGACCGTTAAAATTGCTTGGAGTTCACATTGGAATCACCGCCATCGCCTCCATCCATTGTGATTTCAACGTGATAATTCTTAATTTATTATGGAACTTTCAATACATGTTTTGGAACTTTCAATTTTACTAACTCTCGCATACTTATCTCCATCGCACATTGCGAAATATGTCTGAGAATTGGATCATGGCTCCATACCCACCGAATTCCACGAGAGCATGGCATGAAGCAACCCAAGCTGCAATAATGAAAGCGAAAGCACCACTCATCCCCTCCAGCAAGAAAAGAAAGAAAAAAAAAAAGGAACGAAAATGATGAAAAGTAAGAAGTAAGATGAGAGAAATTCAATAAAGGAATTTAAAAAACATGCGTTGAAAGTTCTAAAATCCGTCATAAAAGTGCAATCGAGTTTTAACTTTTTTTTTTCTTTTCAAAAAGTGTAATTAAGTCATAAATTTAATAAAAAGTGCAAACAAATCTTAAAATTTATGAAATTGATCTAATCAAGTCATCCCGTTGGTTACACTTTTTAAAAAATTTGTGATTTCATCGCATTTTCGCGATAATTTTTAAGAATCTCAATACATTTATAATTAAAAAATAAATAAAAAGAAGAGTAATGAGGACAACTGAGCGAAGCCCTAATGTCATGCTCCATGTGACTGCTTTTGGGATGGGGTGAAGGGCAAAGCAAACGGCATCATGTGGTCCAGGCATCAATCAGCGCACTGTCTTCCAATAGCCTCGCGCGCTCTCTCTCTCTCTCTCTCTCAGCTTCTTTTGTGTGAGCTTGTTGTCCTTTTGACTTTTGTTTCTATGTGGTTTCATCTTTCACCATTGCCGTGGTTTCCTGTCTTGAGGTGAAAGCAAACAATCATAGCGGCTGTCTCGAGCATGAAGAGCACACCCGAACTCTTAGATAGGATTAGAATGGCAATCGGCATTTCTTTTATCGGTGAAAGGGCGGAGAGAGGCAACCCGTGTCAGCGATTGTAATGAATCCAAAATCTGCAATCTAGTGTTCGATTTGAGCAATAGCTACCTCGTTACCAATGTTTTAATTGAAGAAAGTGCCGATTAAGAGCTTCTCAATAAAAATGACATAAAAATTTCGGTTATTTTAAAGGTGCGATATATGAAATTGTCTCGCCGAAAAGTCCGAGACGAAAGATCTTGCATTGACAAACGTAGAGTTGTTGGATTTATTATTTTAAACGGCCCCCTTGTAGCGATTCTGGACATGAAGTAAGTAAATGACAAAGGGTGATAAACGGTACGATGAGTAAAGTGCATGAAAAGTAAATGCCTTAATAAGATAGATTGCAAAGCAAAAGATAAGTTGTCTGATTGACTGCTCGAGGATCCCTTTACAAAGAGCTATCTCTGACTATTTATAGGCGAACAAAATAAAATCGTCTTCAACGGCTTCTTCATATATGCATTACCCCTAAACTTTCAAATCTGTTTTGGTGTATGCTCTCCTTATCTTCGAGACGATTTAAATAGATATCTAGCTGCTTCACATAACCATCGGCATCGCGTGCTGATGTAATCATGTCACAGATATTTCCTTTGAACCAAGCTCCATCTACCCGACGTTCCTTCTTAATTGAGAGTCGGTTTGTAGCGTTTTGCCTACCAATGTGTATATATTAATAGGCTTACTAACTTCCTACACGTTCTTTGGTCGATCAAGTCCCAAGCTGATTTTTGGTGTCAACAAAAATAATCATTAAAAAGAAATTGTACTTCAAAGCCTCGTGCCAAGGGAAGTATTTTCATTTGAACAAGAAAGATAGTAAGGGATGCTCATGCGTAGGGCTATCAAGATGATCACAAATCCACAATCCCTAATCATTACCAGCAACAGTAACAGTCCCGGCTGCAACAGTCTCGATTTCTGTATATGGTGCTCGCCAATCTCTCTCTCATCCAAATCAACGGAGATCGAAGAATTTAGCAAAAACAAATGGGTCTATAGAAAAAGTAAATGGGTTAATGTGAGTGAAACGGGTGAATTTGGGTTGAACATAAGTATGACCAACCCAAACTTAATCCATCTATTTGTCACATCTACTGACGAGTTCCTCGCCCATGTATAGAACCAGAAACATTTGCAATTATACAACGTGATATCGTTTGATTATAACAATGGGCACCATTATACGTGAATAGATTATGAAACGGACCGATCTAACAAAGTCGTGAAAATAAATAAAGTATCTCACGGTGAAAGTGCGGGTCTTCGAGTAGCTGCTTTTACCGTAATGAGAATAAAGATTCCGTCAACTCGCCGTTAATAACAAATTCTAGATATGTGTGGTCCCGAACAGGAAAAAAGATTATTGTGCATGTGACGCATCACACCGACCATTTGACGGTGAAGGAGCAAACTTTATAGGGGGTCCGTTTTTTAACAAAACTAAAGGGGCCAATCTCTCTTTAACTTTGGTGATTACGCAAAATAAAATATGAAAATTAAGAAGGGAGTGGGAGAGATAGAAGTTATAGCGAAGGGTAAGGTGGTCAATATCACGAGGCTTCATTCCTCGAATCTTCCCTTTTTATCGATAGAATGAACTATGGAGAGACAGATATTAAAAATTTAGGAAAAGTGCACTAAAGATTCTAAAACCCTTTAGATAGTATAAATGAATTTTAAACGTTTGAAAAGTACAATCAAGTTCGTATATCGATTTTCTATTATTTTTTCTACTCTACATGATGTGGTTCAAATGACTTTTTTTTATATTCAAATTTGATTTTTTAATACACAATTTATGTCAATTACATCAAAAAATAGGCCAACTTTAAAAAAAGAAAACAAAGGGAAAACCAAGCAAGTGAGCAGTCACTGCACCCCACCAACTTCCTGACAATGGTGGAGGATGCTCCCGTTAGTGGTCGAAATGACTTCATTTTAGTCTAATACTTTATGTTTTAGCTACGTCATTGCCACGAAAGAGAAATAAAAAATAAAAAATGCCACATCAATATTTTTCATTAATTAGATCGGATAGAGTTAAGGAAAAGACTCGATTGTACTAATTTGATAAATTTTAAGACGTAATGATACTATTTTGAAAATTTTGAGATTTAACTATATTTCTCTATAAGTTTTGGAACCTTCCACACTTCGCTTATCACGCGAGGAGTTAGGCTAATGCTCGTCGACCTTTTTTAGCGTAAAAAGTCGGGAATGAATTTGAATGGATGGAGGAATACTCATAGTACAATCTCAATCATGACATACGAAGATAAATCCCAACCGTTCAAATTCTCCCAGGCATTAATGAAAAAAAAAAAAGAAAAAACTGATTTCATTGTCCAGCTAGTAATCTGTCCAGGCGCAAGCAAGCTCGAACCACAAATTAGGCAAGTAATTTTCTTTCTTGCGCTACCTGCTGCAATTATTTCACAAAAAGCTCGTGGTTTAGAAAATATCTTTTTAAAGAAATGCTCACCTGTATCACTTCTAAAATTAAACAGACTAAAAATATTTATATTTTTCATGAAACTACTTAGATATGAATTGTTTAGGATTGCCAAAGTAATTTTCATTGCTTAATTTGTCTAATAACTATAATTAATTATTTTTTGAATAATAATTTTTAAATTATTTTTTTTCACAAAACAATCGGACCCGAAAAGGAAATTAATATTCCCCTATATGAACAGGCAGGAGCGAAGCTTCTCGAGCATGATATTCGACCATTCCGACCCATTCATTGACCAATCACGAAAATTATGGAAAAAATTTGAAAAAGCTTTAACGTCCACTATAAAAAAAAAGATTAATACTATTGAAAAATCTCAACGAACCAACTAATTTCGTCTGGTAAAATATCCCATCTTGGCATGATACCACCTAGACATGGCCACGGGCCAAAGGCCGGTTTCGGCCCGTGAAAACCGCCGAACTGGAACCGGCGCGTACGGAACGGGCCGGTTCCTGTTCCGAACCGGCAGTTTCGAACCGCCAGCCCAATGGCTACTAGAAATTTTATAAGTTTGATTATAATTTTGTAAAATTTTACTTGAAATTTTATTACTTAAAAATTTGATTTGATTTTGAAAATCAAAATTTCCAAAATTTACAAAAAAAAAAAAAACGAGGCCGGTACCACCGACCCAAACCTAAATCTCTACGGACATCCCGGGTGACAACCTGTTAAAATCATACGGGTCAACGCATGCGAATTTCCCACGTCGAATCCGTTAGTCCACGTCAGCCGCGTGTCGGGAATGAGGTTGAATGATGAGACGCTGCGGGGAAATGGTGGGCCCCCGAAAGAGAAATGGGCCGGGCCGAGATTCCTCATGGACCCAGCGCGCTCTTCAATGCCCCCATCTCGCCTCGCCTCGTCTCGTCTCTCTCGCCGAAAAGGAGACGTCGAAAAAAGGGCGAAAGCGAGAAAAAAAAAGAAACGACGAAAACTGTAATTAAGGAAAAAGCGTAATCATTATTTATTTATTTATTTATTTGTCGTCTACGTATTTTATTAGCTGATAGCATCTCGCTGCTCGTCTTTCCTCACCTTCTTCGATGGAAAGAGAGTGAGGCTGCCCGGAAGAAAATCTCTTGCCGGAGCGCGAGCGAGCGAGCAGCGAGAGAGAGAGAGAGAGAGAGAGAGAGAGAGAGAGAGAGAGAGAGACGGTGGGGGTTTCCATTGGTGATGGTATTGGCCATTCGGCGATTGCGAGAGGAGATCACCGATCGGCTCGCCGGAATCCGCCCGGTCGCCCTGTATTTAATGCTCCTGTTCACCACCGGCTTCGGTGGCGGCAATGACGGGAAGTGGATCTTGTTCGTCGAGGGCAGCGGGAGCGGCGGCGGCGGCGGCGCGAGGAGCGGGGCACTAGTCGGGGGCGGCGGGGGGTTCTGGTCCTGGGCGGCTGCGCCTTCCAATGTGGGAACGATAGCCATCGCTGTGACGGCCATGGCCGGCCTCGCCTTGGCCGCCACTCTCGTCTACTCTCGTAGGTAGAGATACGCCGAATCCCACTCGTGCTTCTCGGGAATGGAGGGTGGAACCAGCGCTCGATTTCGTTTTTCTCGTCGAAATCAAAACCCTAGAAAAATGTTCTTTATTTTGGTAGATTGATTGATTGATAGATAAAACTAGAAGTTCAGATGCTCACTCAACAGAAACAACCTTTAATGAAATCCCTACGGCGAAGTAACACTTCGTCTTCACCGCCATCGTCATCGAATTCCTCTTCGCCGTCAAATTCCACAGCTACGTCGTCGTCTTCATCGTGGATTCATTTGCGATCGGTTTTCTTAGTCGTCGCTTCTTCATCGTCCTCACCAGTTCCTTCTAATCGGTGAGTTCCACATTCCTTTTTTTTTTTTTTTTTATAAATCTCTCTACTAATACTTCAATTCAATTCTGTTCCTTTTCAATTTTTATTTGGCCATTTGATGTTCGAATGGGGTCATTTTGGCTGCTCTGGATTCCACTTACTCTTTTGGGTTCTCGATTTCTTGAATTTGCCTTGGGATCCAGATCTACTGATTTTTATTTTATTTTATTTATCTCACACAACCAGTTTTTCGTGGAAACTCTCTGGTCCTTTGCTCAACCTGTCATTTCTTTTGTCGATCTCTCTCTCTCTCTCTCTGCATCTTGGGTTTAGTTCCACAGGTTCCGGCTATTAATTTTGAGCGCTGAGACTGTTGTGGTAGTTTGAGGAGGTGTAAAAGAGGCAATTGGAAAACTAAACTAATGTATCAAATGAGGACAGTGTGATGAGGACTTCAGTGACAGCATTATGTTTTGTGTATTTGTTTTACTTTTAAGAGGCGATAGAACCAGATTCGAGTTGATTACAAGAACTCGACAGAGAATAGGATGGAAGTGAATCAAGTGAATGCATTGAAGTTGATTATTTCATGCTGTTATATTTTCTGTCCTTTAAGGAAGCTTTTGAGTTAAATGTTAAATGTTCGACCCAAAAAAAAATTTTAAATGTGTAGGCTCTTGTGCAAAAAGCCCAACGTATTTACAGGGTATACCTCTATATTCTGCTTTGTGCTGACAATTATGCACGAGAGGGGAAAGATTGCAACAGTGTGGGTGGTAGAGAACTATGTTGTTTGGTGGAAGATAATGTATTCTACAATCCCGATGCCTCTCTGTCTCCCTGTGTTGTATGGATGTTAGTATGGTCTAAACTTGCTTCCACTCCCCGCCGCATACCCCCCCCCCCCTTCTCACAAAACCCAATCTTTTTCAAAATTGACGTTACCTCCCCCATTGTGGCTTGCAAATAATTGACAATTCCTAACAAGATTCAAGTTCTTGTTTCTGAGGATGTCCTGCTTATATTTGCTAACAATAACTGTCTATATGCTGCGCATGAGTACTCATTGCTGAGCCATCTACTTCATAATCTGTTGTAAAACTCTTCGTTGGTCTGTATTGCATTTCCTCTTGGTTTAACTAACAATTTCTGTTCTCCACTTTCAGGGGTAGTCTTAAATCACCATGGTCACGGAGACGAAGAAAACATGCGCTATTACCGAAGCAATGGAAGAGCTTATTTACACCTGATGGAAAACTTTCTGATGGTGGAGTCAAATTTCTGAAAAAAGTGCGGAGCGGAGTAAGTAACTAAATTCTTTGGGTACATATGTAATGGTTATTTTAATTGCTGCACATCTTTGGTTCAAATTAATTTCCTTCTGTGGTTTATGTTCACTTTGTATTTTATTGCAGGGTATTGATCCAAGTATTAGAGCAGAGGTTTGGCCGTTTCTCCTTGGAGTGTAAGTGATTTCCTTTTATGTTTTAAGTGTTTTTACACATGACCCTTGAAGAACAATTTCGCATTTATAAAGGCTTATATGTCTCAATCTTTTATGGATCAATGGAAGGATTAGGCTATTAGTGTTGGCTTTTGTATGGCTGTAAGTATTTATTTTGTCATTGTTAATTGTGTTAATGGCAACATTAGAGCATGCTTGTGGGGTATTTTTCAGTCTTCACTTCTGCTGCTGACATTCGGAATTAGGATATTTGCTTTTCTAAGCGAAATTGTCTTTTTTTTTTTTTGTGTGGAAAAAGTCATAATATTGGGGACTCTCGAAGTATATTAGTAGTGGTAACCAGTACTAGTAGCTATTCACATGGCTTTTAGCTATGTCTTTGGGTTTTGAGTGAAAATGAATGTGTACATTACAAGCAAGGAACATATAAGCTCAAATGACGGATCATATTATGGTTTCATGTTTACTTTTGTCACTCAGAAGCAATAACCAACTGTTAAAAGACTTAAAATCCACCACTCAGTTTGTATATAGAGTCATGGTTAAAATCAAAATTGATGGAGTTACATTCTCCGGGCATCCTTAACGGGAATTTTGGAGATGGTGATAACTTGAATTCAACAGATAGTTGGTTCTATCCTATAGTCTATAGCTGTCATTTTAGGGATAATCCAAGTTCATTCCCGTTTGATGTTGTCCTTATCCTTGATCCTTTCTAACATATGGAGTTATTATGACTTTCTCTTGATATTTCTATGCTGTTTTTGGATGTGTGTTGCTTTCACCATTCTTCTTTAGTAGGTTGACTTTCAACAAGGTGGCATGTGTGCTTACTTTTTGAACCATAATGTCTCCTTACAACTTTCTGTTTCCCTCCTTATGTTGATGTTTTCTGGTCTTACAGGTATGACATTAACAGTTCCAAGGATGAAAGGGATTCTATTAGAAGTCAAAATAGGTACTCTCATATTACGTGACTTCTTAATATATCTCATTCCTGGCTTTAGTTATTGTGTACCTGATGATCTTTTATTGCGACGTAGAATACAATATGAGAATCTACGGAAACAGTGTCGGCAAATCCTCAGCCGCAGTGAGAAGAGTTTAATGTCAAAGGAAAGTGCTGGAGACAACTGTAATGAAGACAGTGGGGATTTTAGTCAAGTTCTTGATTCTTCCATGGTTGATGACGTCAGTTCGAGGAGATCACCTTGCATCGAGGGGGATTGCACTGGCACTTATCGTGATGGTACAGTCAGTCCTATGGGCGATCAGGTATATCTGTCCTCCGATTTGATTGCAGAAGGAGACATGAAAAGTAGCGCAGATCAGGTCATTCAATCCTCTCATACCATTCTGAAAGGAGACTCGGAGAAGAAGAATGGAGATCAGGTCATTCAATCATTCACTGCAACTGTTAAAGGAGATAATAATATGGAACAGGATGAAGATCAGGTGATTCGGTCCTCAGGCACAGCTATAAAAGGAGGTAGCGATAAGAGTGGACTTCAGATCCCTCAATCATCCAGTGCAATATCGGAAGGAGATGTGCGGAATGTAAATCGGGTCCTGCAATCCTCCCATGCAACAGTGGAAGGAGATAGAGAAAAGAACCAAAGTGAGGTTCTCCAGTCATCTAGTTCAAAAGTGGAAGGAAGCATCGAAAAAAGTGGACTGATGCGTGAGGGTACCTCTGTTGGTGACTCGGATTCTACTGATTCCGATTCCTCTGAGGAGATTGTTAATATACCCCACTTTCTTCCAACCGAAGTAGTTGAAGAAAGTGATATCAGTGAGTTTACTGAAGAAAGGTTGTCTGCACCTGCTACTGAAACCAAGACCAAGATACACAGTGATGAAGATTTTGCCACGTGGCAGAGAATCATCCGCCTCGATGCTCTGCGAGCAAATTCTGATTGGGTAATTTACTCTCCATCTCAGGCAACGGTGAGTGAAATGAAGGCAAGGCGTTTTGCTGACAGTGTGGGTTTGAAAGATTATGACCATCTCGAGCCTTGCCGGATTTTTCATGCTGCTCGTCTGGTCTCTATCCTTGAAGCTTATGCACTGTACGACCCAGAGATTGGTTACTGCCAGGGGATGAGTGATCTGCTCTCCCCGATTCTCTCAGTGATGGAGGAGGATGATGAAGCATTCTGGTGCTTTGTGGGGTTTATGAAAAAGGCACGCCACAACTTTAGGCTAGATGAGGTGGGGATCCGTAGACAGCTGAGCATCGTCTCAAAGATCATAAAGTGCAAGGACTCCCATCTCTACAGCCATCTGGAGAAGCTTCAAGCTGAAGATTGCTTCTTTGTCTACAGAATGGTGGTCGTGCTCTTTAGGAGAGAATTGAACTTTGAGCAAACTTTGTGCCTGTGGGAGGTGATGTGGGCTGATCAGGCCGCTGTTAGAGCCGAGATTGCCAAGTCTGCTTGGGGGAGGATGAGGCTGCGAGCCCCACCTACCGACGATCTGTTGCTTTACGCAATTGCTGCTTGTGTGCTGCAGAGGAGGAAGTTGATTATAGAGAAGTATAGTAGTATGGAGGATATCATGAGGGAGTGTAATAGCATGGCTGGTCATTTGGATGTGTGGAAGCTTCTGGACGACGCGCACGACCTGGTGGTCACTCTTCATGACAAACTAGGTGCATCGGCTTCTTGATCCTTTTTCCTTGTTTTCGCTGGCTTCTGTTGGTATATTATTCTGGTCTGACCTGTCAGGGACCTGATTGACATAGAACTCGTCTATAGGTCGCTTTACAAGTCCATGTGACTCAGTACGAGCACTTAGCACACCAATTTCTGTATCAGCTAAACAATGAGGTTTTATGTATACTGCCCGCACTTGGTCTCATTGAGTGATGGTGGCAGAATCGCCGGTTCTTAATGAACTAACATGTTCGTTTCTTATGTGGCCTGTTTTTGCATGTCCTGTTGCTTTCATTCTTTTGTGAACCTTTATTACATTTTCCAAAGTTGTACTCGACCTAAACTCCCAACATTTTTCTCTAGCTTAAGGGCTTTTGGGAGCCTCTTCGTAATTCCCTCGCCATCACAACCACAGCCAATACTGCTGCCGCCACTGCTGCCATCACTACCCTTGGCATCATCTGGCCATCTCAATGCTGTTCCCTCTGCGGCCCGGACCACCACCGCCATACCTTCACTTTCTCATGTTTGCCCCCCTGCTCCATCCTTTCCTTTCGACGATTACAATAACAAAACCTCCCCGTCATCACCTTCACCGCTATAACCAACAACTGCCCCTTTCAACTGCCAAAATACGCTACCCAGGTTTCCATCTTGACCTTTGCAGAAATTTTTAATCTTAGCGATCAGGGTTATTGGCAAGAACGGCAGATTTTCATCGCTGATCAGTTACTGGGGCCACGGTATATTTTCCTAGAGTCAGGTTTAGAGAGTTTGAAATTAAGGTCGAGGAGGAAGAGACGCGGCGGCGAGTCTACCCTCTCTATTGTCATCTCCGTAAGTTGAGAGAGAATATATTTTTTTCTTTTCATCTCAAGAAATGCTTTCGAATTTTACATTTCAAAATTCAGATGAAATCTTCTATGGCCATGTTTAGGACCAAGATTTGTACTTTTGATAGAACTTCAAAATGTTGGCAAATCGAACCGGGGAACGACTCCTCACTGTCCACCAGTCCCGCTCACAGGCGCACACTCGCTAAACGTACGCCCAACTTCAATCCTTCTCGCGGCCCAACCCAAAGCCATCTTCTTCAGCAACCCTCGCTTTTAAGTTTTGCGTTCAATAACTAACCAACCCCGAAAACCTCAAATGGTGTCCACCGAACTGCGTGGCCTCCCCATCGCCGCTCCACGCATCCTCAACCTCCTCAATCTTGGCCCGACGCTCTCCTTTCCCCTACCTTCTTCGCTCCCCACTCCACCCTCATGAATTCCCACTCCGACTCGCTCTCCGGATCAACTTCGCTCGCGCATGGATTTGAGGAGGCTCGTCCCAGCGAAGTTCTCTCTTGTTTTCCATTCCATTGCTCGTCCCTTGATCAGCTTCTCCTCCAATGCTCCGTCGCCTCTCCGCCCGGACCGCCGCTTCGAGCCGTTGCCTGATGATCCTCGACCCGAGGGCTCGGTGGAATGGGCGCCTTCGACGCCGTCGAGGCGACGGCTCGATCAGGGTATGCTCAAATCTGTGTCCTCGATGCTCTCGAGCTCGCGCCTCGCTCATGCCCAGTGTAGGTCGGTGATTGGGCGGTTGTCTCCCGTTGAGTTTGATCGGGTGTTTTTTGCGGTCCGGTCGGACGTTAAAGTGAAGACCACCCTCAAGTTCTTTTACGTCGCGTCGCAATCCTTTAAGTTCCCATTCACCGTCCGGACGTACTGCATTTTGGTTCTTCTGCTCATTGATTCGGACCGTTTGCCGCGTGCGAGGTGGCTATTGACGGAACTGATTCTTGGGAAGCTGCCTGTTTCGGGTGCGAATCCTGAGAAACGACACATTGAGCTGGCTACTGTGTTGGCAGAGCTGAACGTGGTGTCTGGTCCGGCTGTGGGAGGTCGGGCATTGGATACGTTAATACATGTTTGCTGCACCCAATTTGAAGATCAGAGTTCCGGTTATGCTATTGATGCGTTTAGGTTATTGGCGGATAAGGGCTTGTTTCCATCTTTGAAGACTTGCAATTTTCTGTTGAGTTTTTTAGTCAAGGCGAACGAGCTTGACAAGTGCTACGAGGCATTTGAAGCCATGCTTCGTGCTGTTGTTCCGGATGTTAACTTGTTTAGCATTGCAATCAATGCATTTTTCAAAGGAGGGAGAGTGGAAGATTCCATCCGATTATTTACGAGCATGGAGGAATTGGGGGTATCTCCAAATGTGGTTACGTGCAATACCATGATTGATGGTCTTTGCAAGAACGGGAGATTAGATGCTGCATTGCAGTTTAAAGAGACGATGATAGAAAAAGGTGTGAATCCGAATCTTATAACTTATAGCATTCTGATTAATGGCCTTATGAAATTGGAGCAATTTGATGAGGCCAAAATTTTGATGGAAGAAGCATCTGGTAGAGGGCTTGTTTTGACCGATGTGGTATACAACCCTATCATAAGTGGGTATGCTAAAGCAGGAAAAATCAGCGAGGCACAAGATATTATTAAGGATATGACGTCCAAGGGTATTAGTACCAATCCTGTCACTTCAAATTCTCTTTTACAGGGTTATATCATAAATGACCAGATGGAGAGCGCTGAGCTCCTTTTGGAGGAGATGCTACTGAAGGGGCTAGCTGTAAATCGTGGTGCTTTTAATTCGGTGGCTAACTGGTTATGTAGGAGTTCTACATTCGATGGTGCTCTGAGACTTATTAAGGAAATGTTATTGAGAAATTTAAAGCCCAATGATGCAGTGTTGACAACATTGCTTGGTGGACTTTGTAAAGTTGGAAAGATTTCGGATGCAGTGGAACTTTGGTTCTTGCTACTGGGAAAAGGATTTTCGGCCAACACTGTCACATCAAATGCTTTAATTCATGGACTTTATATGGCTAATAATATGGAAGAGGCTTTTAGGATCCTTGAGAAGATGGTAGAAAGGGGTTTAGTGTTGGATATAACAACATACAACATACTCATCTTGGCTTTTTGTAAGAATGGAAAAGTCGATAAAGGTTTTGTGTTGAGGGATGAGATGGTTAAGAGAGGCATTCCGGCAGACATATTTACCTACAATTTGCTATTACATGGTCTTTGTGACGCGGGTGACATAGAGAGAGCTGCTAATCTCTGGGATGAATGCAAAAAAGCTGGTCTGACTCCTGATATCTACACTTATGCAATCATGATGGATGGTTACTGCAGAGGTGACAAACTTGAAAAAGGAGAAAAGCTTTTCAATGAATTGGTCAAGAAGAAAGTGCGACTAAATTCTATCGTTTATAACATACTGATCAGAGCATATTGCACGAACGGAAATACTTTGTTAGCCTTGCAACTGTGTGATGCAATGAGAACTGAGGGCATTCCACCAACTTCTGTCACTTATGGTACCCTGATGCATGGACTGTGCATGAATGGTTCTGTTGATGAAGCAAGATCCCTCATAGGTGCAATGATCAAGGAGGGTGTCCAGCCAGATGTTTTCTGTTGCACCACCATCATCAATGGCTATTTCAAGCTAGGCCAGATGGATAAGGGTGAGGCTGTGTTGCTGGAAATGTCTTCAAACAACATACGCCCCAATAAAGTTACCTACACTGTGATGATTAATGGATATCTTAGATGTGGTGATATGATAAAAGTAACTAAGTTTCTGAATAAGATGGCAGGAAATGGGATTGCTCCTGATATCATTACTAACAATGTCTTGGAAAATGGGTTAAGCAAACTGGGGAAGGCAGATGAAGTTTCTGCAATGTGTGACCAGGTGTGTGGCAGAGGAGTACTATTCGATGAACTCACATATACCACGTTGATTAATGGGTGGCTTCAGAGGCCAAATATTAGATATCCAGGGCCATGAGGAAGAATCTTATGCTTAATTTTGAACAACTGTGATTTTGGAACAAGTTCTTGGTCCGTCTGGTAAAGCTCGATCTCCACCATCTCTTTTTGCGGCTAACATTTATTGTTCTCTCTTTTGTATGCTCAATATGTATTTATTCGGCACCTCTTATTTAGGGAAGCTGATTTCCAAACACTAGAGCCATTAGCATGCGTTCTTCATCCGTGGCTAGATGGAAACCAGAATTTGAAGTACTATTTCATAGGAGTTCATTTTACTTGCATAGCATGCTATATAGCTCCTTGGCATAAATGCTTGTAAATCTTCTTGTCACCCTAATTTTGTCTGTCTCAACATTCCTAGGTCATCCTCATTCGGTTGTTATGTTGCTTGTTTAGATTTATAGAATGTGGTGTCTAAGTCAGTTTTATGGACTCATTTATGAGATGCTTAGATTGTACTCCTAAGATGGAATTTCCCTTTCATATTAATAATGAGTTCACGTTTACATGGATTTCCTTTTTGGCGTTGACATTGTGGGACAAAGCTTGGTAGTCATTGGGATTGTTGCTATGCCTTCTTATTAGTTGTGTTATTGGTATTTCACTTGTGAATCTGCCATTGGCCCTGCCACATTTCATTTAGTAATCTTCTTTCATCTGCTGTGTATCTTTATTTTATTAGGATCACTGTGGATCAACCTGTGGATTGGATTTGTATCGTTTGAATCTTAAGCGTTACCATAGGAGTAACCTGTTTCGACATCTTTATTCAGGTGAATTTCGAGAATGTGCTTATATTGCTAGGTTCATTTCGTTTTCCTCTTCCTTTGTGAGAGGCTACATTCAAGTTATATCTAGTTTGCTGGACAGGCTAAATGATGGTTATTTCTAAGCTGATTAGGTACGAGCCCTTGTGACCTTTGAATATCAGGTTAAATGTTTGGGTGGCTTACATGGGCCTATATGATCCATAAACTCCAAACAATATCTATTTTTCCTATGTTAGAGACAAGCCTGTTTTTTCCAGCTATGTAAAATCACCACATTTAACTGAGCATCAACTTTATGCATGAAGCTGACGCCATTACGTAGAATTGACAGCTATTTCATTTCTCATCTGCTGTTACCCAGCTGCACGGACTGAGCATCATCAATCTGATAAGAGAGGAAAATGCCACTCCTTAGAATTGACAACGCTGGATTGCGTTCCTGATTGTTGCCTGTTGGAGGTAATTGATGTCCTATCACTAAACAAACAAGAATGTCTATGGGTTTGCATGATATATTGAAACTCCCTTTTAGAATTGTTGCCAGACATGTTAATTTCTTTTTATGGCCACTAGGTTTTGCCTGATGACCATACAAAAGCTCCACCTGCACAGCTGAAAATACAAGTATTTTCAGGTACGTATGTTATCTCCATTCATATACAACGGCAGAATCAGTTGTCATCACTTTGAAAGGAACTAAGTGCCCTCGCATTTAGTTTGATTTCTTGCTTTGAGCTGTCATCCTAGCCAGAGGATGTCTCAATCATGAGAGGATATTGTTCTTTCTTTAACCAGTTCAGCCAAAAAAAAGGAGAAGTTTTATGAATTTCACGTTTCAGAGAGCATAATTTACCTTCTTAATAAGTAGAGTCAAAATGAGAGTGGAGAGAGGTGTTAGTAGGCTTATTGTGGAAGCCCACTTCAACACCCATAATGGAGCAAAAGCTTTCTAGAGCCCAGCACGCTAGTTCCGAAAAGTCTTCAGAGGAGAGAGTTGTGAACCGAAGTCTTATCCCTGGCATTGGGATAAATTATGTTTCTGAAGGGATTTTGTTCGTGGACTCTTTAATCAAATTGTAATAGAAATGGAGTAAAATGAAGCTTAGAGTTGGTTGTTGTGAATTCTATAGGTCATCTATGTTTTTTTCTTTCTGAACATGTTTGTATTATGAATATTTAAGTGCAGGCTCCCCACGTTGCCGAGCTTTGTTCGATTCACGAGAAGACCGAATCGAGTGACTCTAACACATCTGAAGAGTTAAAGGGGCCAAGTGCGAACCTTCTCTGCTGTGAAAAAGTCGCCGAATTTGGACTCCGTCTCTCCTGCCTGAGGTCGTGCTCGGTTATTTTCTTATCGAGGGGAGGCGCTCTGCAAGGGACTCGATCAACTCACGTCGTAATCCATTTCGCCGCGAGCATCTGGAGATGATGACAAAAGCTGAGCGCAAAAGGAAAGCAAGATCCTTTGGCAAGTTTCTGGCCATTACAATGGTCAGAAGAAGCTAAACGAGATTGCGTAAAAAACCGCGGGTTGGTGGTTATTGCGACGAAGCCACGTTTGCGTATTGCGACGTCGCTCATGCAAATCCAGAGCTGTCCCTTTTCCACGTATACATGTATAGTTACGTAAGCAATATGATTTTGATGGATTACTAAAGTAGTAGGAAAAATGGAAATAAAAAGATGTCACTTCATTTGATCTTTTTAAGTAATTAATCGCACGTGCTATGTTTCGAGGGTGGAAGAGTGTGTGGGAACTGTTGACTTAGCCTTAATAATAACAACAACAACAACAACAAAAACAAAATCTAGAGTTCTGGAAGAGGAATCAGTGGATACAAAACAATAACAGACATAAAAAAGAACTGGAAAAACAAAGGAAAATTAGGGAAAAAAAAAAACAAAAACAAAGTAGAGGAAATTTCACTTGTCATTGAGCTCAATCGATATCCTTGATGGTATCGTACTCCATCTCCGGTTGGTGAAAGAAATCTCCTCTGGTCCTTATTTTGATCAGCGGATTGCAAAATTGTGGACGTCAACCGTGTACCAACTTAAACCGAAACCGAATGTAGATTGGCATGGAAATTATTTCAAATAGAGATGCCTGGAAGGACGACCCTTATTACTTTATTTTTCTTGTATTAGCCCACCAATTAGAATACTGATTGCCAAGTACCACCGTTCTAGAAAAATCGATAGCAATAACGAGCACCTCCTTAACTACATTCGCCCTGAAAAGTGAAAGGTAAGTGGCCCTACTGGGTTAGGGAGTGTTTGGCTAGAAATGTCTGCAAAGCATATTCTTTCAACATATTCATTTACACCTGCATCTTAATACCCGCACAAATATAACCTCTTCAGTACTTCACTAGGACATGGGTGGACAAACAGGATGCATAAAAAAGAAAACTACAAGCGAATGAAATAAAGTTATCGAAACATCTGAACAGCATTGGACGAATCCCTAATGCTGCGAACCTCCCAGGATTGATTGATCAACTTAAGCACCATACACCTCCCCATGGCCTGTCCTCATTTCTCCAGCAATGCGACATGGTTCATGATCATTCAAACCCATTGGCCCCTTTTCTTTTACTACGTGCTGCCCAATATCAACCAAGTGAGAATCGGATACCAGCGATTTTCCAGTTTTCATCTTTCTTAAGAAATTTACTTGCCAAGATTTTCCTGCTTGCATCATACTGTGTGACCTGAATGATCCAAGGGGAAGAAAACAATTAGCAGAAAAGTAATTCCAGGACCAATAAATAACTGGTGCGGAAGGCCTTTGAACATTTTTGGGTAGTGAAATGCACTTGAATTAGTGTGATACTTGGGGCACACACAATGAACCCTCTCCAAAAAACAGAACTGATTCATGTTGGATCAGCAAACAAAGTGGCCAGCCCATTTTAACTGAAAAAAACAGGGTCTTAAGGATGAAAATATCCTTGAAAGTGCCTCGAAATGACCTGCCTCCGTATAGATCCGCGAACTTCAAGCTGCAAAAAACCATCATGGTATTTCATGGCCTTTTGCGTTAATCGTGTTGTGTACAAAAACCTGCCATTCTACATGACAGGAAAACGTCAATCTCCAAGCAGGACATGCTCAGTTAGACTAACACAAAACAGCGGGAGAACATAGCCCACAAAACAACATTCAAATGCTCATGCGTGTTGAAAACGGCTGAAGAATAGAAATGGACCTGTGACAGCAGATAACAGAGCAATATCAAGAACGTAACTGGCTACTTAAATGAAAACTATTGGGAAGTAGAACCAGCAATCGGCTTGTTAATGAAAACTTCAATAGAAAATGTAAAAACCATAAAGGAATTTGCTGAGGAATTCATGTAACTCGGTCCACTGCTCTCCTCTTTTGCAAGGGGTTCTCTTTGATAGGATTCGTCGTTCAGTAGACAAAGCATGGTGCAAGAGCTAGGGAAATATCAAGAACATAACCTGACAAGGTGAATTGCGGAGCTTCCAAGTGAAAGGACACCCTTAGACCACCTCTGGAGCACAGAGGCGAAACCTTAACAGACAGTTTTATATTTGGAGAATATTCTATCTAATATGCATTTTTTTTTCCTTTTTAACTCAAATGTGATATTTTTCATATCTCAGGAATCTCAAGAGTCCATCCTTCTTCTTTTTTTTTTTTTGGGCCAGAAAGAATCCATTGGATTAAGCAGTGTAGAGTTTTGCCTATGACAAGAGCAAAGTTTCCCGACGAGCAACTTTGATTTCACCAAGAAAAAAAAAATGCGAGTTCATAATCATGTAAGAACTTGCAATGTCGAGATAAGGCAACTAGTGAACACTCGTGCCATGTTGAATATGCATCTAAGCAAAATCTGACCCGTTACCCTTGATTTTCCAGCATCTAAACATTTGCCCCATTCTGATGCATCTGGCCATTTTTTTTTCTTCTGAAAGAGTAATAATGAATAAATGTTTCGGTGTACCACAATCGGAATTAGCTAATCGTTGTGGATCATGCAAAACATGAAGAGAAGGGTATAACCATAACAGAAAAGGAGAGATAATATGGCAACAGTCATGATTTTCAATTGTCATCTCTCTTTATCTGGTCAATTAAGAAAGTCTAGCTACAAATAAAAGCAAACAAATGGACTCTTGGCATCTGCAAGTTAAGAATTTGTGGAAATGAAAATCCCAGGAACTCGTGTCCTTAAAACTTCGAATTGTGGTGAAATATCAATTTGGTGAGTATGGAGTATCCACCAATAACATGAATTCCAGAGCAGCTGAATGACAGGATCGATGGGAATATAAACAATCAGGAAGAAAATTTTGACAATTTTTTTGGCAGTTAAGACTTTAGGCCAGGTGTTAAGGCAATTTGCCTCCATAGTAAGACTAAATAGGAAAAGAATCAATTCATAGAACATCATGGAATGAATCAATTCAAACTCTACTCCAGTCACCTTTTACAGCAGAATTAACAGTAGTAACATCATGCTGCTGCTTTTGCATATTTAATTTGTGAAAAGAACTGAAGCTGTTTTCACATGCATTTAGATCCCTTAAAGATTCATGGCTTGCTTCACGGTTGCCAACTTCAACCAAAAGACTAGGAAATACCATCATCTCCCCGGGGCTTACTTCTTCAGCTTTGTTCAGGATCCTGCTGTCTAAAAATTTCCAGCTCGTATCATACAAGAAAACCTAGTAAAACACCCAACAAAGGTTTCAATCATCCAAGCCATATGTATCTTGATAAAAGTTCGTCACTAAGAGTCTGTTTGACGACGATTATGATTCAAAAAAGTAATTTTGATTAGAGTAATGTTTTCTGATTCTGTTTTGGATGAATTTTAGAGAACATAATTCGTTTGGTAGCTGTACAAAATTTCTATTTTCGAACCTACTATCTAAAAATTTCCAGCTCGTATCATAAAATTTCCAGCTCGTATCATACAAGAAAACCTGGTAAAACACCCAACAAAGGTTTCAATCATCCGACCCATATTTATCTTGAAAAAAGTTTCTCACTAAGGGTTTGTTTGACAATTCCAAAAAAATAATTTTGACTAGAATCATGGTTTTCTGATTCTGTTCTAGATGAATTTTAGAGAATATAATTTGTTTGATAGCTGTACAAAATTTCTATTTTTGAACCTATTACCTAAAAATTTCCAACTCGTATCATACAAGAAAACCTGGTAAAATACCCAACAACATCATCCGAGCCATATTTATCTTGATAAAAATTTCTTACTAATAGTTTGTTTGGCAACAATATTGATCTAAAAAGTAATTCTTATTAGAATGATATTTTCTGATTTTGTTCTAGATTAATTTTAGAGGATTTAATGCGTTTGGTAGCCGCACCAAATTTTTGTTTCGAAACAAAAACGAGTTTAGTAATTGCACAAAATTTCTAAAGTTTTAAGTTCCCACGGTAAGAGAGGAAGGGAATAAGTACTTAGGAAGTTTACACAATGCATTGATAATACACATCCTTATATCCATAGACGCAAGAAAAGCACCCCGAGAAGAAAAGAATGAAGTGGTGGGGAAGTATATGGGCATCGGCGCGCATTACAACATTTCTATTTCTCTATTTCTGTTCCAAACCTATTTGAACGTTTCTATTTTTCTATTTCTGTTCCAAACCTATTCCAGAAATAGGTTTGGAACAGAAAATCGTTTGGCAACGCAAATCTATTTTTCTATTTCTGAAACAAAAATCTGTTTCAGAAATAGATTTTGGTCCAAAATCAGAAACAAAAAATTTTCGTTCTTGGAAGAAATAAAAAAATCTATTTATGTTTTAGAAATTATTTTCGGAATAGAATGATTCTCAATTTATCATGCGCGCCCATATTCTCTCCACGAGTAGAAGAAATGCTTTCTAGCTACCGTCACGGATGTTCCATGACATTACCATGGTAAGCACGTTATATTCCCACCCAGTAATATGCGAAACGAATTTAAAGGCCTGAGTCACTCCGCAACCACTCTTCTGTATATTTCGTCCTTTAAACAAGAAAGCCTTTATACCTTTTTCAGGTTGCTGTAATGACCCTTCGACAAGTCTAATCACATTCTGTCGAGGCCATTATTCCGCATGAAATGCATCAAATACACATGAAAGAGAGTCGTGTGAAGGTAGAAAGTTCTGATGGATGTCCAAAGTTCAAGCACCCAACTCAATGGATGAATTTGCACTGTGATACCAGTAAAAAAACAAAAGAAAAAAAAAAAAGAATTGCACATCGATGGTAATGTCTTGGAACATCCGTGAAGGTAGCTAGAAAGCATTTCTTCTACTTGTGGAGAGAATATATGCACATAAACTTCCCCACTACTTCATTCTTTTTTTGTTGGGGTGCTTTTCTTGCATCCGTGGATATAGAATGTGTATTACTCAATGCATTATGTAAACTTCCTAAGTACTTATTCCTTTCCTCTCTTATTTGCAACTCGCAGGCCTATATGTTCACAGCTTCTTGGCGCGTCAGAAGTTAAGAGTGGGGTTTGTATATTTCCAGAAGGTGAAGGAATCTGCACCTTCGAAGGAAATTCCTTCCCTGCAGCTTATCAATCACACTTCGAGTTGCGCAAGAGAGTTGGAGCGGATTGTTGAGGACCTTCTGCCGTGCGTGGTGGTTTGCACTGGTATTTGCACACTTCAAAGATTGGTTATTTTGTGCTAAATTGCTAATGGCATCTTACATTTTGCCCGTTCTTGATATTCTTTTTAATGTCCAACTTATTTTGATAACTGTGCTGGAACTTACCTCAGCAATCAAGTTAGAACTCATATCCATGTCATTTTGTTTAATACAATTTCGTCTTTGATTAGTAGGATATCTTCCTTGTCTTACCTGCTTGGAAGGAGCAGATGCCGAAATTTAGTGTTGTCACATGGAGATGGCCAACTAGGAAAATGCATACGTTCCTCTTAATCAATTAGACGTTATGAGTAGACCGAGATACAATTAGGTTTAACCTCTTCTTATGGTACGACTCTACAGAAATAAAAAAATTTCTCAAACTTTTTTTTTTCATGTCTATTCCAATATTTTCTAAATTATTGTTGCTATTTGTTGTTTCTTTTCAAGTCGGCCCTTCTACACGTTTTGTTTCCATCTTACCATGTAGTCTTGCTCGATCTCTTTTCATGATGATGGTATTGCCACAAAGCTCGCGAGTGCAAAGATTTAGCTGCCTCATTTTCAAATGGAATTCACATGATTTTTTGCAAAAAACCTCACTATGGTTGGATGCGCATGCCTGGTGGAATACCAGAGAAGGCTTGCAACATATATAGAAAAATGTGCTGCGTAAGTTAGAGCTGGTCTATATTAGATTAGATGTCGATCAGTCACTGAATTGAATGTTTTAAGCTCCACATTTTCTGACTTCCTAAAAGAGCCCATCAATGACTCATTTTTCGTGATCATTTCCGAAAAAACTGTTTGATGTGTGCAAATTGATTTAGGAATGTTGTAGATCGACCTTGTGTAGGTTGATGAGTGAGATTTACATGAAGACTTCGTTTGTTTTGCGGAAAATGTGACATTTTTGGAAAAAAAAAAATTCAAGAACCATTTTCTAGGAAAATGACAATATCTTCTGGTGTTTGGTTGAGACGTGAAAATGAATTGAAAAATAATTTTCGTTGTTTGGTACAGAAAATCTAATTCACTTCTTTGTGTCATTGTTTGGCTCGAAATTGCTGATGTTAACACCGATTGTCCTACGTGGTATGACTGGTGCTAACTTGGATAATTTTTACAAAAAATAATTTTTTATTTTTTATTTTTATTTTTTTCCTTTCTTTCTGTTTCTTTTTCCTTCTTACTCCACCAAGACCAGCTGATTGTCCTACGTGGTATGGCCAACACTAACTTGGATAATTTTTATAAAAAATAATTTTTTATTTTTTATTTTTTTTCCCTTTCTTTCTATTTCGTTTTCCTTCTTACTCCACCAAGACCAGCTGATGTTACCCATAGGCCTCATGTCCGTGGCTGGTTGTCGGTTGTTTTGCTGTTGCTGGCAACCAACCGAAGAAGGAAAAAGGAAAAAAGAAAGAAAAGAAAAAAAAGAAATTAAAAATAATTTAAAAGAAAAGGAATGTGAAGGAGTGCAGGGAGGAAAGACAAGGCAAAATGATTTCTTCTTTAGGTGTTTTTTGTGGGAATTCTTTTCCTTGACTAGTTTATTTTTTGTGAACCAAATGCCAGAAGTAATTTTTTGTGAAACAAATGAAGCCTTTCTGACTGATTTTGCTCAAGAATTAAATTGAATTCATCATCAAGCAAACTAGATGGAACTTCGATTGACTTTAATGGAGATACCATTATAAATCACCAATCCAACCATGATTTTTATGTAGGCAAATAGCCATTTAATCTTTTCTTTGAAAGTTTTAATGTACTGCGGCTCAATTGATGAAAAGACTCGAGCTAATAGCAACCAACAGCCGATATATGTCGGTCGTGTAGAGGATTGACTTACTGTGTAGGACCAAATGCCAAACCGACACAGCATCTTAAGAAGGCTAATGTTTTCGGTGCAAATGGAGATGATTGAATTACTCAGGATCAACAAAATATATCGCACTTGACCTTTGTGTAAGAATAACTAATAAGACTTTCTCTTACTAGTCACATCTAGTGTAGATACCAACGAATGATGTAACTTGTAAGCCAAATGAACATGAGAGAAGATAGAGTAAGCGAGAATCTACCTTTAATGCTCGATATCTAAGGTGAAGGTCGAGCAGATAATCTGGTTATGGCCTTTTGAATATCTTTCTTTTCTTTTCCTTATTAAGGAAATGTTAGCGAGTTGAATCTAGGTTCGGGACTGTGTTGTCGTAGATAAAAAGGGAAAAGAGCAGGTAATTTCAGCTTCACATTTATTGTATGTGCTTGGTGAAGGCGAGGTTCCATTTCGTCAGAGGAAGATCTTTAGGGATTTCGATAGCTGGGGAGTAATTGCTGCGAGAGCGATAGCACTTTTGGTAGCTTGATTAGTCATGGTGGGATATGAATTGTTAATATGAGCTCGAAATTAGCTTAAAAGCCTCTTGAGGAAGATTGATGACGACATGGTTTGTTCCGCTTTTGTTGACATACATTCAAGACAAACTCGCTGTGTGTAAGCCTTTAACAAGAAAGCATCATATTCTTGATTGCTGTCAAAGCAAATTAATGATTTTTCCTTCAAATGAGGAAGCCTTTATACCTTCTTAGATTGTTGTCATAATCCTTCTGAAAACTTTAATTGCATCCTTCCACCAGCGGAGAGAATACATCTGTAAACTTCTCCATTATTCCATTCTTTTCTTCTTGGGTGTTTTTCTTGGGTCGGTGGACAATATATGTTACCAATGCAATATGTAACTTTCTTGATACTTATTCCTTTCTTCTTCACAACTCACAGGCCTATCTATTCACACAGCTTGTTAACGCCTCAGAAGTGTAATCTCAATCATAAGTTCCATTGATCATGAAGTCATTCTCAATCGTAAGCTCCACTGATCATCGTCAAGTAGTGGATGCCAATTACATTCTTCTACCTGTGGAGAGAAAATATACCCGTAAACTTCTCCATTACTCCATTTTTTCTTCTTGGGATGATTTTCTTGTGTCGGCGGATATAGAATATGGTTTGGTTGTTTGTGGTTATGGCCTTTTAGATATCTCTCTTTTCTCGGAATGTGTTGTTGTAGATAAAAAGGGAAAAGAGCTCGTAATGCCAGCTTCATATTGGTGGCAGGTGCTTGATGAAGGCGAAGTTCCATTTTTGTTTCAGCCTCCACAGTGCTGCATTTGGGTGAAGAAGATCTAGAGGGATTCGAAGAGCTGGGAGAGGGACATCACTTTTGATAACTTGAATAGTCATGGCGGAGATGAATTATCAATATGAGTGTGAAACGAGCTTGAAAGCTTCTTGAGGAAGATTGATGATGACAACATTTTGTTCCGCTTTTGTCCACCGTGCAATCAAGACAAACTCACCATGAGTAAGCCTTTAACAAGAAAGTATTATTCTTGATTACTGTCAAAGCCAATTAAATTTGTCCTTCAAACAAGAAAGCTTTTATACCATCTTAGACCGCTGTCATAACCCTTTCGATAACTTTAATTACATTCTTCTAGCTGCAGAGAGAATATACTCTTGTACTCTATCCTTTTCTGCTTGGGGTCATTTTCTTGCGTCGGTGGATATAGAATGTGCGTTATCAATGCAATACGCAACTTTCTAAGTACTTATTCTTGTCCTCTGTTCTTCGCAACTCGCAGTGCTATATGTTCACAGCTTGTTAATGTATCAGAAGTGAATTCCTCGAGTCATTGTCAATCGTAAGCTCCACCGATCATAGTCAAGTATTGTGATACCAATGGCCGAGTCTGTTGTTTCATCCGTGGGGCAGACAATCGACGAGGCCAAATTCTTGTGGGGCGTGGAGGGCAAGGTCAAGGACCTGCAAAAGGAGTTGAAGCTGATTCAGGGCTCTCTGAGGGATGCGGACGCGAGACAAGAGCGCGAACAAGCTGTTGGAGAATGGGTCGCGCAACTCCGGGACGTTGCCTATGATGCTGAGGATGTAATAGAGCGACACATCCTCAGAATGGCGCAGAAGAAGGGAAGAAGGGTCAAAACATCATCAAAGCTTATGCTTGCTTTGTGGCGAAGTGCGCGTGCTTGCAGGTTCATGTGGTGGGGGCAAATATCGAGGGCTTAAAATCCCGCATTTGCAGTCTCAGAATGAGCATGCAGGCTTATGGGATACGACCTGGGAATGAAGGCGAAAGCGAACACGGGGGAGCTTCCACGTCGAGACGAACTTATGACCGTTTCAAGGAGGATTTTGTCGGGAGGGAAGATAGTATTAAGGAAATGGTGGAGGAGCTGTTGAATGATAAAAAAAAAAGCGCAGAGTTATTTCTATATGGGGAATGGGTGGTTTGGGTAAAACCTCACTCGCTAAGAAAGTCATCGCTCATGAAAAAGTGAAGAATAATTTTGATGGTTTTGCTTGGGCTTGTGTATCTCAAGAATACAACGTGAAAGATATCTTGGTGGAAATTCTCATTAAGTTGATCCCTGATCAAAGAAAGGAGGTTAAGGAGATGATAGATCACGAATTGTTCAAAGCTATATACGAGATCCAACAAAAGAAGAGATGTATTGTGGTTCTTGACGATATTTGGACCAAAGAAGCATGGAACTATCTTCGAGCCGCATTCCCGATATACGACACAGGAAGCAAGCTATTGATAACTACCCGCAATAGAGAAGTAGCAGAGCATATCGATCATCAAGGTCTTTTCCATGAACTTCGGTGCTTGTCGGACCAGGAGAGCTGGGATTTGTTGAAGAAGAGGGCGTCCCCTGAAACAAAAGGCAAGACTTCTCCAAAGTTATTATCCTAACACACAGTAGCTTCAAGAGATTATATTGCCTGCTTGATTCCGATTTATGACGCTTCTGTTATTATTGCGGGATTAGCTATTGAATTTTCTTCTGTCGGACCTGGAGTTGGTCAAGGTAGTGCTGCAAGTCAAATACCAGGTACGTCATTCGTCAGTCTGGCCTTTTCGAAGCTTTAAAAGTTTATGAATCGATAGTTGTAGTGGAGTGCAAATGATCAATTACTGAGTATTAGACACCATAATTTCAATATTTGGGGAATGAAAAGCCCCTTTTGTTTCTTAATAGCTAACAATCGTACCTCTAAACCAACATCCAAAAACTTTGCTCCTCTTTTCCTCTGATGAGGATAAATATCGAGGAGACTCTTTATGGGCAACATAGTAAGCCATTTTCATAGGATTTATGAAATAATGTGAAGCCTATCTATTTTACTTCTTCTATAGGCTTCATCCCTGGTCCACCTTTTTTGCATTTGTGATTGGCTTAACAATAGGATGTAGGACTGTTAGGAAAATCAAGAGTCTTTATTCGACAAAATATGATGGCAGCATGAAGGTTTCACTAGAAATTGCGCAGGACACTAGTAGCACGCTCAAGTCACGTGATATTACTAGCTATCTCAAGCTTTCCCTACATTGCTTCTTTTTTTTTTTTTTTGTTTCCTTCATCAAGTTGGATCGTTGTTGTTATACATTTGTTCGAGTGATTTAATTCAAGCCACAAATAACAAAGATAATACATACCATTCTTTAATTTAGGGTTCTTGATCTTTTAGACATAGGTGGAGGCATACATAGAAGCTTTGTCGTGGTCCCTATAGTATTTTCCCTTGCAAAAGCATAACAGAACCCCGGAATATAAAGAACTACAGCATCTCGCTCATATGTCTAAAAGTAGATATTTGTCCTTGACGTCATCTTCTTATGACAATTGCATCTTCTTGTGACTGCTGAGTTGCAATTAGTTGCCTGATATTGTGCAGTAATCAATGAAGACATGAAGAGGTTAGGAAATGAACTTCTCAAGAAGTGTGGAGGAATACCCTTGGCTATCATCGTGCTTGGTGGACTTCTGGCGGTCAACGAGTGGGAGAAGGTTTACGAAAAGATCAATTTGCATTTCGGTGATAAGAGTGATGTATCAAAGGTGTTGGCCTTAAGCTACGATGATCTACCATGGCATCTAAAGCCATGCTTCCTATATTTGGGTAGCTTTCCCGAGGATGCAGAAATCCCAGCAACGAAGGTTCTTCACATGTGGATTGCGGAAGGCTTTGTGTCGCCGGATGCACATGACGAAGAGAGAGATACTCAGGTGGAAGATGTGGCGGAGCAATATTTAACGGAGTTGGTTAACAGGGGGATGGTTCAAGCACGATTCAACTTGAGTGGAAAGATCAAAACATGCCACCTCCACGATCTGATGCGCGACTTATGCGTCTCCAGGGCTAAGCGAGAGAGTTTTCTAAGCATTCTTAACATTCAACGGGACAATGAGACGTATGATTGGTCTTCTTCGATGGCGCCAAAAGCCGAGTCAACTTGCAAAATACGAAGGCTTTCTCTCAATATGCGCATGAGTGATGAAAGAAACATGATTCGGAGTCTAAAACAGAAGGGAAGGGCTATGCTCCAACTTCGAACTCTCATGTTCTTTGGATATATCGAAGAGAGGTGGAAGTGGGAGCAATTTCAACCTATTTTCACCAATTGTAAGTTTCTTAGAGTTCTGAAGCTGGAGAATCTTAGAATGAGGGGAAATTTACCCGATTCAGTGGGAGACCTAGCCCATTTAAGATTCTTAAGTTTAGCAGGAAGTTCTTTCGACGGCTTGCCGCAATCTATGGAGAACCTTGTTTGCATGGAATTCTTGGACATACGTGTGGGTATATATAGTCATATTATTCTCCGTCCAGTAACCGTACCAAATGTGTTGTGGAAGATGAGAAAGTTGAGGCATCTCTATCTTCCCATCATATTTATTGTAAAGGAGAGATTCTTTGGAGGCCGGAAGAAGTTGCGGTTGGACACTTTAAAGAATCTACGGACACTGAAAAATTTTAGTTCGAAGAACTGTGATGTGAATGACGTGAGCAAACTATCCGATCTACAGAAGCTGACCGTCAGTCATTGTGATAAGCTGGAGATAATTCCACAACTTGCTAAATTCACTTTGAAACATCTTCGATCCTCATCTTTTATATTCCTCGGCATTTCATTCACTGAAGATGAGTTGAGTAAAATGTCAAGCTATCACCAACCATGTAAGCTGTCCATATGGAGAAATATAGAGAAATTACCGGAACATGAGAGTCTACCCCACCAACTGAGGAAGCTGGTCTTAGTTCGCTCCGAACTCGGAGAAGACCCGATGCCAATATTGGAGAAATTGCAGCACTTGGTTTTTCTCATGCTGGGGCATGGCGCTTTCGTGGGGAAGGAAATGGTTTGCTCTGCAGGAGGCTTTCCTAAACTCAAACATTTACTTCTTTATGAATTATATAACTTGGAGGAGTGGAGGGTGGCTGAAGGAGCCATGCCTCATCTTTCTCGATTAGGGATCCTCCAATGTGTCAAATTGAAGGTGGTACCTGAACTTGAAGGAGTCTCCACATATGACTATTATGAAGACATTGTGCACGAGTATGATAAGTTTTATTAGATGCGAGGGATTCAGGTTATCGTGTGGAGCAGTTGATAAATTACCTCGAGCAATTCAATTTTAGAAAGGAGGAGTAATTTATTTTAATTTTGTGTGTTAGCAATTTTGTTAATTTGGACGGTGTTATTCAATTTGCACGGCTGGCCGGGGGGGATGGGAACCCGCTCGATAGAGGATGAACTTGTGTCGTGCATGTCTTTCTTTGTTTTTTTTTTTTATCATACAATTAATTTACAAAAGAAGAGTTGTCGTCGTTGTGGAATTAATTAATTTGCCCCATTTTGTTCATTTTCATTTTATTCCCTCTCATCCTCGTCGTGTCGTGGGACGAATTGAATCTCTTTTGTTTCGCCTATCTCTCTATGACTATTACTCCATCTTCCCCCCTCCTCTCTCCTCTTTTAATCGCAGTCCTAACAAATGTATATAACCACGACAAAGCTCGCAAATCACACCATCTTTTTCTTTTTTTTCTTTTTCTTTTTCTTTTTCTTTTCCCCACGCCTTTTCCTTGATTTAGTAAACACACAAAAAAAAAACGATAATTTACCAAAAATTCACCTCAGATTATTCCTTGGGCAAAAAAGGGAATTCCCCGAAATCATCATCGTGTTCGTGGTTACCTTAAGCTCTGCTACTGCCCAAATGACTCGCGCCTTTTCACCATCTTTAAACGGGCTTTTTTCCAAATTAGGGTTCAAAAAAAATTATTTACAAAAATAGGGCAAAAAAAAAATTATTTACCCATTTGAGGTCCGTGTGGCAGTCATAGTGCCGCACGGGCCCAGTGCGGCATTCAAAGTGCCGCACGGGCCCTTGTGCGGCCCAGGGCCCGCGCGCGGCGCAACAGTGCCGCGCGCGGGCCTGACTTTTTTTTTTAAAATTTTCTTTTAAGAAAGTAATTAAAAATAAAATAATTAAAAATAAAATTAATTTTTTCGAAAAATAAAAATAAAATGAAATGAAAATAATTAAAAATAGAAATAATTAAATAAATTATTTAAAAATAAAAATATTTAAAATAAAATAAAACAATAACAATTTAAAAAATTTAAATGATAATTAAAAATAAAATAATTGACAATAGAAATAATTTTTTTGAAAAATAAAAAATAAAATGAAATGAAAATAATTAAAAATAGAAATAATTAAATAAATTATTTAAAAATAAAAATATTTAAAATAAAATAAAACAATAAAAATTTAAATAATTTAAATAATAATTAAAAATAAAATAATTGACAATAAAAATAATTTTTTCGAAAAATGAAAATAAAATGAAATGAAAATAATTAAAAAAATTACAAATGGAAAAATAAAATAAAATTATTAGAAAATCGAAATAATAAAAATAAAATATAATTAAATAAATTAATTAAAAAAATTGAAAAAAAATGGAAAAATAAAATAAAATAACTAGAAAATCGAAATAAATTTTGTAAATACAATTTTTTTCCTTTGTAGCTTATTTTTATAACGTAATTATTGATAATTAATTGAAAAAATTTATTAATATGAATGTAATTATTTTATGAAGTATGTAATTTATTTTTACGTAAATAATTATTTTTATGAAGTAATGTAAATAAATAAATTAAAAATAAATAATTATTTTATGAAGTATGTAATTGTATTTACAAAATTTATTTCGATTTTCTAGTTATTTTATTTTATTTTTCCATTTTTTTAAATTTTTTTAATTAATTAATTTAATTATATTTTATTTTTATTATTTCGATTTTCTAATAATTTTATTTTATTTTTTCATTTTTAATTTTTTTAATTATTTTCATTTCATTTTATTTTTAATTTTTGAAAAAATTATTTTTATTGTCAATTATTTTATTTTTAATTATTATTTAAATTATTTAAATTTTTATTGTTTTATTTTATTTTAAATATTTGTTATTTTAAAATTAATTTATTTAATTATTTTACTTTAATTATTTCTATTTTTAATTATTTTCATTTCATTTTATTTTTATTTTTCGAAAAAATTATTTTTATTGTTAATTATTTTATTTTTAATCATCATTTAAATTTGTTAAATTTTTATTGTTTTATTTTATTTTAAAGTATTTTTTATTTTTAAATTAATTATTTATTTATTTTTACTTTAATTATTTCTATTTTTAATTATTTTCATTTCATTTTATTTTTATTTTTTGAAAAAATTATTTTTATTGTCAATTATTTTATTTTTAATTATTATTTAAATTATTTAAATTTTTATTGTTTTATTTTATTTTAAAAATTTTTTATTTTAAAATTAATTTATTTAATTATTTTTACTTTAATTATTTCTATTTTTATTTATTTTCATTTCATTTTATTTTTATTTTTTGAAAAAATTATTTTTATTGTTAATTATTTTATTTTTAATCATCATTTAAATTTGTTAAATTTTTATTGTTTTATTTTATTTTAAAATATTTTTTTATTTTTAAATTAATTAATTATTTATTTTTACTTTAATTATTTCTATTTTTAAGTTTTTTCATTTCATTTTATTTTTATTTGTCGAAAAAATTATTTTTATTTTTAATTATTTTAGTTTTAATTACTTTCTTAAAAGAAAATTAAAAAAAAAAGTTGGGTCCGCGCGCGGCACTGTTGCGCGGCGCGCGGGCCCTGGGCCGCACAGGCTCGGCCCATGTAGCACTTTGAATGCCGCACGGGGGTAAATAATTTTTTTTTTGCCTTATTTTTCTAAATAAGTTTTTTTTGAACCCTAATTTGGAAAAAATCCCTCTTTAAACCCGCTGATGTCGAGAGACGGACGCAGAGTTATGCGTGGGTTCTCTATGGCCAATCGAATTCGAGAGATGTCGCGACTTTGCTCGTGAGGAGGTGGAGCGAATTCAGTGGGAGACATATGAAGGAATAAAATCCATCGCTTGAGGTGTTGGAAACGTCCTCGTGAAAGCTGCGTTGGAGAGGAGAGATGACCAGGGCATCTCACACTGCTGGTCACATGTTTGACGAAATGCGCATGCGAGATTGGCGGGTCTGTAGATTTTCCAGAAGGCAAGGAAATCTGCACCTTCGAAGGAAATTCCTTACCTGCAGCTTATCAATCAGAATTTGAGTTGCGCAAGAGAGCTGAAGCAGGTGGTTTAGGGCCTGCTGCCGTGTGCGGTGGTTTGTACTGGTATTTGCATCTTCAAAGTTTGGATTTTTTGTGCTAATGGCATCTCATTTTTTTTTTCCCCCATTTCAAGGAACTTGATTTTTTTATTTGAAACTGTGACTTTATGTGATCATTGTGATGGAATTTTATCTCAGCAACAATGTTAGTACTCATATCCACATCATTTTGTCGAACACAATTCTGTTTTTGATCAGGAAGATATTTTCTGTCTTGCCTGAGAGATCTGAATCAGCCTGGAACTTGGAGAATGTATGCGTCGCTCTTAGTCAATCTAATCCCATGAATCGACCTAGATAAAATTGGGTTTAATCTGTTGTTACAGTAGAATCGAATCTATGCACACTTGATGACATCAGTCGTCTTTATTGGTCAAAGAGTTGCATGGTGTTGTTGTAGGAACCGGACAGCAGGTATTACTCGAGTCCAGCTCGGCTAACTTTCAGTTCGGTACGGTTGAAATGGCCGTCACACCGGCTGTGCGCTTGTGCTTAATCTTGATTGTCGTTATTCGGAAGCCCTCTTGTAAGATTGATTTGGACGAGATAGCATAGGAAAATCATGTCGGATCTTTCTTTTCTGCTCTTTTCTCCTAAACTCCAGACCGAGCTCTGTGAACGTGTGGTACACATTTGCTGCATAAAAGCTCTCGGGGCTAAGCAGAATCAATGATTCTGGGTTTTGCAATTTTATAGTCTTGCATTATCCATGATTTAGCTTCTGCACGGGTAGACCTGTCAAAATCTTCTTCATGGTAAATGAGTCATATGGAGCGCTACTCGATCTCATATACTGACGATGATATTATTGAAAAGCCCACCAGTGCAAAGATTTTGCCGCCTCACTTTTGACGGTTTTACATGATCTTTTGCAAAATCTCACTTTTATTGGATCTGCATGCACAGTCAACCTCAGCGAATGCTTGAGACCAATCGACATAGGAAATGTACTACATAAGTTGAGTTGGTTTGTATTGGATTAAGAACCATTCAGATGCCGACTATAATGTGTAAGCCCCGCATCATCTGACTTCCTAAAGGAGTCCTTTTGATCTTATGCCGATTGGTTTTCTCAAAAACGAAATATGACTTGATTAACAACTAATTAAGTGCGACTTATCCGTTGATGATGCCATTTTGCATAATCGATTCCAAAAAAACTCAGTGCCTTTCTTGTCCTGGTTAGTACATGTAGCCTTCATTATACCCCAATTATTACTCTCCCCAACCAAGACACTCAAACAACCTATGCGACGAAAGCAAAAGGCACAAATTGCACAAATAGCTATCTATGGTTTTAGTATGATTTCACTCGGTTGTGAAATACCCGTGAGTTGCCTATTGCAAAGCCCCTGGTATAGTGAAATTCATTGAAATTAGTAGGATATCTTCCTTGTCTTACCTGCTCAAAAGCAGCAGATGCCGAAATATGTGTTGTCACATGGAGATGGACAGCTAGGAAAATGCATACGTTGCTCTTAATCAACCAGACCTTATGAGTGGACCAAGATACAATTAGGTTTAACCTGTTCCTATAGTAGAATTGATTCTATGGAAATGAAAAATTTCTAAAACTCCTTTTCATGTTTATTCCATTGTTTCTAAATTGTTGTTTCTTTTCAAGGAGGCCCTTCTACACATTTTGTTTCCATCTTCCCATGTAGTCTTGCTCGATCTCGCATCTTGGCGACGGTATTGCCAAAAAGTTCACGAATGCAAAGATTTTGCCGCTCACTTTTAAATGGGATTCACATGATCTTTTGCAAAAAAAAAAACCTCACTATGGTTGGATGTGCATGCCCGGTGGATCACCATCGAAGGCTTGAAACGTATATAGAGCTGTTCTATATTCGATTAGATGTCAATCAGTTACTGAATTGAACGTTTTAAGCCCCACATCTTCTGACTTCCTAAAAGAGCCCATTGATGACTCATTTTGCATGATCATTTCCAAAATGTGATAGATCAACCTTGTGTAGGCTGATGAATGAGATTTAAGCTAAGATTTTGTTTGTTTCGTAGAAAATGTAACATTTTTGAAACGTACTTTTCGAGAAGGCACTTTCGGTGTTTGGTTGAGACATGAAACTGAATTGAAAAATATTTTCCATCGTTTGGTAAGGAAAATTTAATTGATTTTCCATGCCATCGTTTGGCTAGAAATTACTGATGTGAACGATGATTGTCTCACGTGGTATGGCCGGTGCTAACATGGATATTTTTTTTTTATAATTTTCTAAAGTATATTTAAAATTTTTCTTCTTCTTCCTCGATTGAGACAAGCCAATGGCAGCCACAGGCCTGCATCTGTGTCTGGTTGCAAATTGTCTTGCCGTTGTCGGTGATCGGCCGAAGAAGAAGGAAAAATAAAAAAAGAAAGAAAAGAATATTAAAAAGAAAAGGAATTTAAAGAAATGCAGGGAGGAACGACGAGGCAGAATGATTTCTTCTTTAGGTATCTTTCGTGAAAAATATTTTCCTTGATTAGTTTATTTTTCATGAACCAAACACCAGAAAATCCGAAAAGCATTTTCCTAAAAGTTATTTTCTATGAAACAAACGAAGCCTTTTCACAAATTTTGTTCAAGAATTAAATTGAATTCATCATCAAGCAAATTAGATGCAACTCCTAGCGACTTTAATGGCGATACCATTATAATTTATAAATCACCAGCCCAAACATGATTTTTGTGAAGGCAAATAGCCAATTAGTCTTTTCTTTTAAAGTCTTAATGTACTATGGCTCAATTGATGATAAAACTCAAGCTAATAGCAGCCAACAACCGATATATGTCGATTGTATAAAGGATTATCTTACTGCGTGGTATCAAATGCTAAATCTAGAATTCTCGAAGAGGAATCAGTGGATACAAAACAATAACAAACATAAAAAAGAACTGAAAAAAAAAAATCAAAGGAGAGGAAATTTCACTTGTCATTGAGCTCACTCGATACTCTTGATTGTATCATACTCCATCTCCGGTTGGTCAAAGAAATCTCCTCCAATCCATATTTTGATCAGCGGATTACGAAAATTGCGGACATCAACCGTGTACTAACTTAGCCGAAATCGAACGTAGATCTGCATTCGTCTGTCGCACGGAAATGATTTCAAATGGAGATGCCCGGAAGGACAACCATTTTTACTTTATTTTTCTTGTATTAGTTCACCAATTAGAATACCGATCGCCAAATATCACCATTCTAGAAAAATCGCTACAAAGATCGATAGCAATAACGAGCACCTCCTTAACTATGTCCGCCATGAAAAAAAAAAAAAGGGAAAGGTCTTCGAAATACCAATTACTTCTAACTGAACAGATAGGTCTGGACAGAAGTCCATATAAATTACGCGAGCTCAAGATTGAGTAAATATTTTAAAAAGGTATGACAAGAAGTATTGAGAGACACTTAAAAGAGAATGGGAAGGGTAGTAATTTCATGAATACTGATGATTTTAATTGGGTTCTTAAACTAAATTTTGTTTCGACCAAAAGAAAGAAAGAAAGAACTAATTTTTTGTCAATTATCTTGTTATTTTGCATGGAAATAATTTCAAAAGTATAAGAAAAGATAAGAACAACTCGAACTCCACTCTCTGACCAAAAAAAAAAAAAAAGAACTCCACCCTCTGTCACCCTCCAAAAACCGTGTGCCTCTCCACCCCCCGATTTCCAGTGACGTTCCTCCCTTCCTCCCCATATAAACCCAGTCAATCTCATTCGTTCACACATTATCGAATACAAGAATCTTCTTCTTCTTCAATCGCGTAGCATTTGCTCAGACAATAATGTGTAGGTCAACGGACTTCCCCCACATCCGCCCCTCCTCCGCCGGCAACCGCCTCGACCTCAAGGCCTTCTACGTGCGGTTCTCAGGCCCCGGGCGCACGCCCGAGCCCAGCCCGTTCCCTGACTCCCTCACCCTCATCTACCTCCCCAGCATCGCCGGGCACCCCCTCGAGATCGACGGCTCCAAGGTTCACCCTAATCACCCCGCCTTTCTCACCCTTCATCGCGTCGTCACCGCCAGGGGCCCCTGCGGCGACGTCATCTACGGCTCCCGGGACTGCGTCCGGGCCGGGCGGGGCCTCCGGTTCGAGGTGTACCTGGGCGAGGAGAAGGCGCTGTGGGGGAGCTTCCAGAGGGACGAGGGACGGGAATGGAGACTGGAGTGCGCGTGCGCGCTGGAGAGGGAGATCCTGGCGGGCGCTGACACAGATGACAGGTGGGTGTCAGAGGTCTGCGTGGCGGCAGAGGGACACGTGGCGATGAGCAAGAGGGTTGAGATGGTGGCGAGGAAGAGGAGCAGGAAGAGCAACAGAAGGTTTTACGGGCTGGAGGAGATTCCGGAGGAGAGAGAGTCGGATAGCGAATCCGACGGCAGCTGCTGCTGCGAGGGGACGTGTGAATCGGAGGGACGGGATGAGGAGGAGGCCGAGGGGGCGGGCGGCGAGGATTGGGAGGTGAACACGGAGGGAGTGAGGTGGGCCGTCGACGTGGGGATATGGGTGGCGTGTCTCGGCGTGGGCTACTTGGTGTCCAAGGCTTCCGCTAAGAGCTTCAGGCGCAGGAGATTACTCGGATGAAGATTGGACTTAGCAGGAGCTTTTTTATTTTATTTTCCAATATGAATTTTTTCTTAATAATTATTGTAAATTGATCTGACACCACCACTTCAATTTCCTCATCTTGCAATCGATGTGGAAAGTCTCAATTTTGGCATGCTCGATTTCTTGTATCAATAGCTAGAAAATGAGGGAGAGACGATGAAACTCATATTGCAAATCTACTTGACTTCTCCAGAAAATCAATCAAGCTTTCACCATCTTAGGATCATAGAAATTGAACCAACTGAACTATTGCCATGTGGGTTCTTATATAAACTACCCGAACCGGGCTGGGGCAATGGCGTCGAGAAATCGCAGAC
Source organism: Psidium guajava (assembly GCA_016432845.1). Lineage (NCBI taxonomy): Eukaryota > Viridiplantae > Streptophyta > Magnoliopsida > Myrtales > Myrtaceae > Psidium > Psidium guajava. The sequence goes on along the minus strand of CM028230.1, from coordinate 7,249,231 downwards.
ATTGGGCAGTGAATAACGTTGTGTGATCAGCTGATAAAGCATATGTACATCGCATCTAACCTGTTCTTGATTCTGGCCTTCCAATGGGAAAAGGACTCAAAACCCGCGTCTTGAAGCAGAAGTCTAGGCTGACTGCTGCGAAAACAAATATAAGCAGACCTTCGGCGATGTACACCGCGCCGGAAAAGGCATGCGATAGGAAACTTTCCAAATTCAGCTCCAGAGGTGGGCCTGCGCCCAGGCAAGCAAGACCTGCATCGCAAATTCATGATGGTGAGCATTCGGCGCAAAATCGTTGCATAACGTTCAGACAATGCTTTCGTCAGTCTGTGAGCTCGAAGCATGTACCTCTAACGAATCCGAAAGCCGCGGATGTTCCTGTCTTGAGCTGAATGTCGTCCAAGTCTCTTCTGACTGCGTAGCGGAAGGTGATTCCAAAGAGCGCACAGCTGATGAAGTTGATCCCCAAAGGGAGTACCAGCTGGGACACCGCAGCGACCTGAGTGAGCGATAGCGGTAGACCCGCGAGGGTACCTACCAGTGCAGATACAGAAGCTGCTTTAACAGACTCCCATCTCTCTTCATCTCGATTGGTTTGCGTCCCATCTATGTCTTCATCCCGAGCTTTTGCGGTTTGGGCGAGCGAGCGCTCGGCTTCTTCGACCAAGGCCCTTGCTTCCGACAGTTCCCTCTGGGATTCTGCAATCTTCAACGCAATCAAAAACGATTTCCTTGTGAGAGACGCAAGGATAATCAAAGACCGGAGTAATGTCGTGATCAGGAGAGCAATCAAGCCGTGTTCTTTGTTCTGCCGACAAAGAATACGACCAAGACATGACTCGACTCTGTGCTGTATCTGATTCGAGAATGAAGACTCGATCAATCAAGCTCGAGTCGGATTTACAATATTCTGATGCACTCGAGCTCATTTGGACTTAGTTCAATAGTCAGAAGAATAGTACAGAGCACAACTCAACAAAAGCTCCAACTCAAGAAACTCGAGCATTAAAACACGATAAGAACAACAGAAATATAGTTATTCTAATGTTACCACCAAAGCAATATCATGTGACGATCAGATTCGTCGAAATTTGAAGCTTGACGACTCGAACTCGGTAAAACTAGACCCGAATTCACATCAGAGTGAGCTCAAATCGACCAGGAGGAGGTTGAAAGCAGCTCAAATTAATCTACCTCTTAAAACATCATCTCTCTATCTTCATTGCCACTCTCAAGGCTATGAATCGCTCATACCAGTCTCTTCATGCAGTTTTCCCGAAAACTTCAAATTAAAAGAGAAGGCTGGTTGTATCCCAAATCTTCCTACGTTCCGAACTCAATCCAGAATTTCTTCAAAAGGGAAAATTGAACAATCTACGGTCAATGAAAGCACCTCAGAAGCTCTGCCTTCGAGCTGTTCGATGTAATTCCTCATCTCTCGAGCTTCGACTTCTTGCCTCTCGATCTCCGCCAGCTTTCTCCTGGCCACATCCACCCTCCGCGAAGCCCTCTCCAGCCCGTCGAGCAACCCCCGGTTCTCCTTCCTGCTCAGAAGCTCCTCCACCTGCGCGCCCACCAAGCCCGACAGCGCGTCCTTCAAGTCGCCGCTCTGTTCGTCTTCGGAGACGCTGCATTTCGCGACCAAGGCTCGAGGCGCCCGTCGGGCGTGCGCGTGGCGTCCGCGGAAGGCGGTCTTGAGAGAGGCTCTGCGGCGCGGGGGCGAGGGACGGCTCGATCCGGGCGAGATCGGGAGGGCGACAGACCGCAGAAGCAGCTGCGCTTCCATTGGAGCTTTGCTTATCCTCCTCCTCTCTGACCACTCGTCTTCGCGGCCTGCCAACTGCCGAGGAAAATTTTCCATTTTTTTTAATTCTTTCTTTTCCCTCTCTCATAATTTTTAAGCAAAATAATAATACTCAGGCTTACTGGGAAAGCTGTATTAGTTCCAGATTATAATGGGGGTCGGCTTTACAAGTTACGCAACAGTTGAACATACCGTACCATTACATACCACATAAAATAAGAAACAAAATAGATAAGTTTCGTGCCTTTGGATTTCTTTGCCATCCAACGAATTCATCGGCAAATCAATATAACATCTCATAAACAGATAAGGTTTCCACAAGCACAACGAGTCCGATTCCATGATGTTAGATTTGTTGGGGACTCTTCAGAAGCTTTAAACAGCGGAACTTCATTATCATGGGATCTCCCTAATCAGATGTTCCATGTTCTTCCCCTCCCGTCCTTATGCTAAATGCAAAAAATTCCGAATCGATTACACTATGTCTTGATTAGTAACGAGAGAGAAAAAGGTAAAGAAAATAGAGTCTTTTAAGTTACGATAACTTTTCGATACTAAGGGGAGAAAAGGAATATAAAGAAAAAAGAATTGTATTATGACTTGAATGTCATTTTCACTTTTTGTTTTTAAACCTCTTATCAATGTTATCATTCTTCTTCTCATTATCCCAAGTCCAAAGGACCAAATCCTCTTTAGACCAAACTGCCCGATGCATGAGGTGAATCAAATTAAAGAGGATCCAACTTAATCTTTTAAATAGTGGAGCCATAATAAGATAAATATTCTAGTCCAATCGTAACATCGAAATTCTAGAAAGCATAAAAATGACGAAGAGATCCGTAATTTATTAGCAAACCGTGGTCCGAGAAAACATCGAATGAAACTGTGTTGTTACCAGAGAGTTCTCCCTATCACGAACTCTGGTGCTCTTCCCTCTCTCTGTCTTCTTTTTCTCTACTATGCAACAAAAAGAAGAAGAAAAAAAAAAGAGATGAAATTTATTAGAAGAGAAATTAACGCTAAGACCTTTATATAAAATGACTACTAAAGAGACATTCTCAAAAATGCTAATTGCTCAGTAATCTGCTGTTTACCTATCTTCGGAAATATCCACGTCCCTTATTCTCCACTGCAATAAAAAAAAAAGTTCGAATCAATTAGAGTGCGGATCACGAGCCAACGGTATTCATGTCCCATACCCATGATGCATGTAATTAACCAGATGTGATCCATGAATCATTCGATAAACATACGATAAAAAGCGACACACAATTTATTTAAGCGTAAACGCAACTAAATCTTTACGTAAAAGTCAAACCAAAGTAATTGTTTCGCATGGAGAGAAGAGGAAATCTCCTAGAATCGCTCCATTTGCAGAGACACAGATTCGATTCGAATCGTCGATTTTTTTCAAACCCGACTGCGGAGGTAATTTCATGAATTCATTCCCTTCCCTAACAATTCTTCTGATGGTAAAGAAGCAGAGCAATACTCACCCTGGGAATATATCTCCACACGTCACGATGCTCCCTGCGTTGATCGAGATCAAAGTATTCAAGTCTGTCGTAGGTGTGGACTCCTTCGGGTACCGCCTTCAACTTGCGACAGTGGCTGATCCCTAATCTGGAGAGATGAGGCATGGCTCCTTCAGCGAACCGCAGCTCCTCCAGATTTTGCAGATAACCAAGAAATAAATGCTTGAGTTGAGGAAAGCCTCCTGCAGAGCAAACCATTTCCTTTCCCTCGAAAGCGCTGTCCACCAGGAGGAGAACAGCCAAGTGCTGCAGTTTCTCCAATATTGGCATCGGGTCTTCTTGAAGTTTAGACCACTTTAAGACCAGCTTCCTCAGTTGCTGCGGCAGATGCGTGTGCTCCGGTAACTTCTCTATCCTTCCGCGTACGACTAGCTTGCAGGAATAGGGAAAGCTCGACATTTTACTCAATTCACCTCCCGTGAATGAAGGCTCCATGAAATCGAAAGATGAGGATTGAAGAAGTTCCGAATGGAATTTTACTAGTTGTGGAATTATCTCCAACGCCTTGGAATGACAATACTTGCGGAAGGTCAGTCTTCGCAGATTGGTCAGTTTGCCTAGGTCGTTCACATCACAGTGATGCGGACTGAAGTTTCTCAATGTCCGTAGATTCTTCAAAGTGTGCAACCGCAACTTCTTTCGCTTCTCATGGAATTCCTCCTCGATGGCATAGGGAAGACGGAGATACCTCAACCTTCTCATCTTCCACAACACATTTGGTACGGTTGATATCAAATTGGGCAACCCAACGTCCAAGAATTCCATGAGTACGAGGTTCCCCATAGATTGCGGCAAGCTAATGAAAGAACTTCTTGCTAAACTCAAGAATCTTAAATGGATTAGGTCTCCCACCGATTTAGGTAAATCTCCACGGGTTCTAAGATGCTCCAGCTTCAGAACTCTAAGGAACTTACAATTAATGAAAATGGGTCGTAGTTGCTCCGCCATCCATCCCGGAAAACTGAACAACACGAAAGTTCGAAGGTGGAGCATGGAGCTTCCAGTTCGTTCTGCTTCCGGAAACATGACTGAAGCCCCGCGCATATCGAGAGAAAGCCTCCTTATTTTGCAACGCGGCTCGACTCCCATTGCCATCGAAGAAGAACAATCCTCCGTCTCATTGTCCCGCTGCATGTTGAGATTGCTCAGAAATCTCTCCTGCCTCGCCTGGGAGGCACATAAGTCTCGCATCAGGTCGTGGAGGTGGATGGTTTTGATCTTTCCGCTCAAGTTGAGTCGTACTTGAACCATCCCCCTATTAACCAACTCCGCCAAACATTGCTCTGCTGCATCTTCCACTTGGATGTCCCTCTCTTCGTCATAATCGTTCCGCAACACAAATCCTTCGGCAATCCACATGTGAAGAACTTTCGTCGCAGGGATTTCTGCATCCTCCGGAAAGCTACCCAAATACAGGAAGCATGGCTTTAGATGCCATGGTAAATCGTCATAGCTCAAGCTCAACACTTTTGATACGTCACTCTCATCACTCAAATGCAAATTGACCTTTCCGTAAACCTTCTCCCACTCGTTGGCCGCCAGAAGTCCCCCAAGCACATTGACAGCCAAGGGTAATCCTCCACACTTCTTAAGGAGCTCATCTCCCAACCTCTTCATGTTTTCGTCAATTACTGCACGATATCGAGCAATAAATTGCGACTAAGCTATCAAAGGAAGATGCAACTGTAATCAGAAGATAAACTTCAGACGAATATCTGCTTTTATAATCTGTGGTGTTCTGTTCATACATGCTTTTGTAAGGGGAAAGACTATTGGACTATTGGGACCACGACAAAGCTCCTGTATAAGGCTCCATCCACGCCTAGAAAATCAAGGACCCTAAATTAACAAATGGAATGTATCATCTTTGTTGTATGTGGCTTGAATTCGGTGACTCAAGCAAATTTATAAGAACAATAATGCTACCCGATGAAGAAAAACAAAAGCAGCGCAAGGATAACTTGAGTGTGCTAGTAATATCTGTAAAGTGAAATCTTCATGTTTCTCATCTCTTTTGTCGCATAACAATTCACGATTTTCCTAACAATCCCAACTCTTAATATAGGACCAGCTATTCACCAATTCAGAAAAGGTTTGCCTGAGATGAAGCCTATGGAAGAAGGAACATAGCTAGGCTCTCTATTATTCCATGAATTCCCATCAGAATAGAGTAAATTATTGGCCATATAAAGCCTCTTCCACAGTTTTCCTCATCACAGGAAAGAGGTATAATCGCTGGCTACCAAGAGGAAAAAGGGGAATCTCATTCCCCAAATATCAAAATATTGATGCCTACTCCCTGTATCGATCATTTGAACTCCTTATGAACTATTGACTCATACATTGTTAAACCTCCTAAAAGGGGGGACGGAGCAACGAAGTACCTCATATTTGTCCCATGGTCTTTGACTATAATAACCTCTTGAAGCAATATAATCTCTTGAAGCTACTAAAAGTTAGGATAACAACATTAAGAAAGTCTTACCTTTCGTTTCAAGAAACGCCCTCTTATTCAGCAAATCCCAGCTCTCCAGGCCCGATAAGCACCGAAGTTCATGGAGAAGTCCTTCAGGATTGATATACTTGGCTACGTCTTTGTTGCGGGTCGTTATCAATAGCTTGCTCCTCGTGTTCTTGACTGGGAACGCGGCTCGAAGACGGTGCCATGCCTCTTCGGTCCAAATATCGTCAAGAACCACGATACATCTCTTCTCTTGTTGGACCCTGTATAGAGTTTGAAACAATTCCTGATCTATCATCATCCTAACCGTCTCTCTTTGATCAGGGACCAACTTAACAAGAATTTCCACCAAGATATCTTTCGTGCGGCATTTCTGTGATACGCAAGCCCAAGCAAAACTTGCGAAATTGTTCTTCACTTGGTCTTGACCAAGGACTTTCCTAGCCAGTGAGGTTTTACCCGAACCACCCGTTCCCCATATAGAAATGACTCTCTGCTGTTCTCCTTCCTTCAAGAGCTCTTTCACCAGCTCCTTAATACTATCTTCCCTCCCGACAAAATCCTCCTCGGCATGGGCGTAAGTCCGATTCAGCACAGAAGCTCTCGCTTGTTCGCGTTCGCCTTCCTTCACCATTTGTATGCCGTGAGCCTGCATACTCGTTCTCAGATTGGAGATCCTAGATTTTAAGCCGTCAATCTTTGTCCCCACCACATGAGCCTGCACACACTCGCACTTTGCCACGAAGCAAGCACACGCCTTGACGTTGTTTCGTTCCTTTTTCAGAGCTACTCTGAGGATGTATCGCTCGATGATGTCCTCGGCATCATAGGCAATGTCTCGGAGCTGCGCAACCCATTCTCGGACATCTTGGTCGCGCTCTCGTCTCGCATCCGCATCCCTCAGCAACCGCCGGATCAGCTTCAGCTCCCTTTTCAAGTCCTCGACCTTGTCCCCCACGGCCCCCAATAATTTGGCCTCGTCGATGAGCAGGTTTTCTATTGTCTGCACCACGGACGAGACAACCGACTCGGCCATTGGTGTCGTACTACTTGACAACGATCAGTAGAGATTACGAGAGAGGATGACCTGGGGAATCACTTCTGATGCGTCACCAAGCTCTGAACATATATACCCGCTGAGTTGTGAAGAAGAGAGGAAAGGAATAACTACTTAGAAAGCTGCGTGTCGTACTAATAACGCATACTCCACATCCACCTATGCAAGAATGGACTACTGGGGAAGTTTACAGCTATAAATTCTTTCCGCTGGTAGAAGAAATGCTTTGTAGCCACCGTTATGGATGTCGCGAAACATTACCACCGATGTGCGAATAAGCTATCACTTCGTGATAGGCAAAGAATCTCAAGACCAGCAACGATCATATAGTCAGTCACGTTAACCCGCACAAAATGCATCGAATGCACGTGTGACGGAAGAGATTCCACAATAGATGTTAAAAGTTAACAACAAAAAAAAAAAAAAATCGATAGTGCCCTACTTGGCACACAATTCAATTGTCGACACTTTTGCGGGAACATGTCCAAAGAGATCATCGATGGATACTCCCGAATTTGTGCAGAACTCCAACTGAATGTGATTCCACGACGACATAAAGGAGGTAAGAGTCTTTCTTGTTTAAAGGATGAATCTATGCGTTTGCTTGATGCTATGGGTGTTAAAGTTATGATCTCTCCCGATTAGATGCTTTCTTGTTTAGCTCGCGGTGAGTTAAAAATGGAATCTTGTCAGGCAATTGTGATTGCGTTTTGACTTAAGTACATTTTTTTTTTAGGGAAAACTTCATATAATACTTTTCGGTGTATCACTTTTTACGAAAATAGTTAATTTTTCTTTGTTTGATGATGTAGGATCGAAAATATTTTCTGATATTTGGATCTCATTTAAAAAATGATTTCGATCTCATCACTTTATCTTAATCAATATAAAAAGTCAATTTAAATAATATGTTATTGTTTAGTATTTATTATTTTCTTTATTTTTATTTTTCCTTCTTCCTAAACTGTGATAGGCCAACAATGATACGGGCGAGCTAGAGCTTGAGTTTGGCTAGCCGACCGGCCATCATCGAGGGCTAGCAACCGGCGAAGGGAGAAAGAAAAAGGAAAAAAGGAAAAAAAAATAGATTAAAATATTAAATTTCAAATATTGAATTTTAAAAACTTCAAGAGAAGCAATTTCGAAAAATGTTTTCACTCCTTTGGATTGAAAAATTCACTTTCTTAATTTTGTGTACAAATTTTTCATTGACTAGAAAATATTTTTGATTGATTAAGTTATTTTCGATGAACCAAACGGGTTGGAAGTCCAGAAAGCTAATTCTCAAAAAATATTTTCACTCGAACAAAGGCAAGGTTCCGTTTGTTTCACAAAAAACGAATGATTTGAATTATATATATATTTAAAAATAATCCTTTACATAGCCCAAAATAATTAATTAATAAAAAAATATTATATCGATTATAAGTTATATTTAAATATTTTTATAAACGGTGAAAATACTTTTCGCGGGCGATCCAAGCAAGCGAATATTTTCAGCAAATTTGTTACTTGCCTGAAGCACCTGAAGCAGACGCGCAAGGTCCATCGCGATGGCTTCCTCTCTCTCTCCACTCCTCCACCGGCAAGGTGCGTTCCCGCTCGCTACTCGTCTCTGCCATTCATGTCCAACTCAATTCCATCAGCAAATTTATTACCTGCGATTGGGCTCGGACGTGATTCGGTTTGATTAGCTGGTCGCTGTCAAAGGTGCAGTGGCAAACGATTTGTTTCCGTTTTTTCCCCGAATTTAGCTCGGTCGGTCGAACTAAATAGCAACATTTGGATGCTGCCTAGGATATCAGTTTTTTCTATCATCGTGGATTGTTCTGTTCTGAGTAGATTAGTCTATGCCGTGATTGGTGGTCCGATATTTGACAGGTAATGCTGTATGATGACAGCGAGCAGCTGTTGGGATGCAGGATTTTGAAAAATGATGAAGTTGTTAGTTCTGGTGAGACACTGTCGTTCAATGCTTATTTCTTTGATGTCGGAGTGCCTGAAGAAGGGCAAAAGCCTCTAGATCATACCTATATTCCGCATTATGACAAAATCAAGTTCCTAAAGGAAGAGCTTCCCTTCACAGAAACAACAAACAAGTCCGTCAAAGTGTCAAAGTATCTGATTGCGCCGGTATTGTCTGTTCTTACATATATTTTTTTCTTCATGCTGGTATCTTTAATGGTTTGAAATTGACAACTCATGCTTGTGCATTCTCATTGTCGTTATCATCCAACTGTATTAATGTATAATCCCCTTGGCTTATTTTCCAAGAAGATGAGAAGACCAAAGTGGAGAAGGATAAACAGAAGAGGATCGGCCTAAGCCCATCACAGAAAATTATTAGAGGTTATGAGTTAATGCTAGGTACAACAATTAGCATTTTTTTCCCGGAATACAAGAAGAATGAAATGAACAAGTATGGCATATTACAAGTGGCTCCAAACTTGAGGACATCGAGTATGGCAGGCAGGTGAGTTTGGACTTCTGCAGATTCATATATGCCCATGCTTGGCCATGAATCATTTCTTTTGATGTCATGTCCTGGATTGGGAATCATTGGGAGCTTCTTACTACATTTCCAAACTTTCCCTCAGAAAAGTGGTCTGAATAGTCTGTTATTTATATTCATATGTTTGTTATTGTTGTCTCAGCACTGCAGTTGACGTGATCTTCCCTTTGATATAGATTGGCAAGTCTTGTATACAACGCAATTAACTCAAAAGTGGAAGAAATATCGTGATGGCTCCTTACGTTGTACAAGCAGTGAACATATAACTAGGCAGGTCAAGCTCTACAGTCTACATCTCCTACTGATCTTTAACCTTTGATAATTCCAGCTTTCTTTTTGCTGAATTAAATGTAGTCTCTTCCTTCCTTTATTAGTTGCTTTTCTTCTTCATGGTGTATGCACTTCTCAGCATGCTAGTGAGAAACTTTTATCAGGATAAATATGGCTTATAGGATTGGAAACCTTTTTTTTTTTTTTGTGTGGATGTATTACCAGGTTTTCTTGCATGATATGAGCTGGAAACTTTTAGATAACAGGTTCCTGAACAAAGCTGAAGAAGTAAGCCCTGGGGAGATGATGGAATTTCCTGGTCTTTTGGTTGAAGTTGGCAATCGTGAAGCAAACTGTGAATCTTTAAGGGATCTAAGTGCGTGAGGAAACAGCTTCAGTTCTCTTCACAAATTAAATATGGAAAAGCAGCAGCATAATGTTACTTCTGTTAATTCTGCTGTAAAAGGTAACTGGAATAGAGTTCAATTTGATTCATTTCATTGTGTTCTATGAATTGAATTTCTTTCTAGTTAGTCTTTCTATGGAAGCAAATTGCCTTACCACCTGGCCTAAAGTCTTAACTGCCAAAATATTGTCAAAATTTTCTCCCTGATTGTTTATGTTCACATCAATCCTATCATTCAGCTGCTCTGCAATTGATGTGATTGGGGGGTACTCCATACTGACCAAAATGATATTTCACCACAATGTGACTCGAAGTTTTAAGGACACAAGTTCATCGAATGTTCATTTCCACAAATTCTTGAGCTTGCAGATGTCAAGAGTCAATTCGTTTGTTTTCATTTGTGGCTTACACTCTCTTAATTGACCAGATAAAGAGAGATAACAATTGAAAATCATCACTGTTGCCATGTAACATCTTCTCTTCTGTTCAGGAGCATGATACCCTTCTTTTCATTTTTTGCATGATCTACAGCGTTACCTGATTCCAATTGTGATACATCGAAACATGGCTACAACGTTACCTGATTCCAATTGTGATGCACCGAAACATGTCTTCATTAGTACTCTTTCAGAAGAAAAAGATGACCAGATGCGTCAGAATGGGGCAGAGGGGATTTAGATGCTGGAAAATCAAGTGTAACAGGCCAGATTTTGCTTAGATGCATATTCAGTTTGCCACAAGTGTTTACTTGTTGCCTTATCTCTACATTTGTTGCATGTTCTTACATGATTATGGACTCACATTTTTTCCTTGGTGAAATCAAAGTTCCTGTTTGGAAACTTCTGCACTTCTCATAAGGTGTCTAACGGTGTCCTTTCGCTTGGAAAATCCACAATTCACCTTATCAGCTTATGTTCTTGTTATTTTCCTAGCTCTAGCTCCATGCTTTAGGTATTGAAGAACAAATCCTACTTAAGAGAAACCCTTGCAGAGGAGGAGGGAAATGGAGAGTTAGATGGATTCCTCAGCATATTCCTTTATGGCTTTTACATTTTCTATTGAGGTTTTCATTAACAAGCCAGCTGCTCATTCTACTTTCTAATGAAGTTTTCATTAAGTAGCCAGTTATGTTCTTGATATTGCTGTGTATTTACTGCCTCCTTTTAGCTTTAGGTTACTGAAATAATGAAATCAATAACAGGTTCATTATTATGCAAGTGTTTTTACGCGGGCTATATTCTCCCACTGTTTGGTGTTAGTTTAACTGAGCATGTCCTACTTGGAGATTGACAATTTCTTGTCCTGCAGAATGGCTGTAGACGACACAAGTAACTTAAAAGGCCAAGAAATACCGTGATGGTTTTTTCCAGCTTGAAGTCCATGGATCCCTGGGGAGGCAGGTCATTCCGGAGCACTTTCATGGATGCTCTCATCCTTAAGCCACTGTTTTTTCATACAAACTGGACTGGCCACTTTGTTTGCTGATCCAACATGAATCGCTTATGTTTTTGGTGTAGTGGTTCGTTATGTGCCCCAAGTACCACACTAATCTAAGTGCATTTCGCCACCCAAAAAAGTTTAAAGGCCTTACGCATCCCTTATTTATAGGTCCTGTAATTACTTTTCTGCTCATTGTTTTCTTCGCCTCGGATCATTCTGTTCACACTGTATGTTGCTAGCAATAAAGTCTTGGTGAATAAACTTCTCAGAGAAGCTGAAGTGTTGGAAACTGTGTTTATTGTTACTCCAGCTTGCAAATGATCTCTTGTAATCCAATTGATTCAGCCTATCAGTTATTATCTGTCCTCCGAAAACCATTCAAGTTGCCGTTGCGGAAAATTCATATGAGAGGAAGGCAACTTTTACTTCACTAGCAAAGGAGCTTCAGCATTCAGATAATTCTTGTGACGGTGCTCAGAGACAAGGAGCGCCAGCTGCTAATCTAGCTTCAGTGGAGAATGTGGACGCTGGAAAGTTAACTGATACCACTGGCAAGGAAAATTTGCCTGGTCTCAAGAAGTTCAAAGGGTGGTTTTAGTGTGATTTCTCTCACTTCAGCATTCTTTTAAATTCTAGTGTTAGCATTCTCATACTTTATGTTTCCTCATTTTACGCTTCTGATTTTAATGGATTTCATTCTACGGTAGGCTTTGGAATTGGCGACTCGCAGGTATTTCACAGCTACTTGTCCTACTCTGTCTGCAGTAATCAATTCTTCCAGCTCTATTTTGACTAAGCACCTTTAAATTCCATTAGAACTTAGCGAGTTTTCAGAGTTGTCGAAACTCTTTGGTGCAAGCTACTGTACAAGCTGAGCACGTTAGCAGCAGATAGCAACTGCTTGTGGGGAATTTTCGAACTAGATGCATCTGACCTCGTTGAATTCTCTAATACATACCAGTCCAAACCTAGTTCTTTATTTACCTGATGGACATTCTCATTGCACTGAGCTTTGTATGACTAGCATATACATCTGCTCCAATTATCATTTACAGCCTTCTCCTGAGCAAGCTGACCCCAAATGCTGCTGCAACAGTCTTCCTTCAGAAGCATCTCCTTCACGCGGTTCTTATGGTGATGCTAATGATGAAAGGACGACCCCTGAAGGAGATAGGGATCCATTGAAAGTGAAGGCCAAGTGTCCAAGGTTTCATCTTGGATTTTGAACCATGATCATTGCTCGATCAACTATATTTCTACTGTCAAGAATCTGGATGGAGTGTGCTCAAGACTCTTGTGCCTTTCACACATGAAATTTGTACAGTCGAGCTCTTGTTTTTACGTGGAGTGTTTTAGTGCCAAGTTCATTTGCAGCTGTCTGTTTTCAAATGGGAAGAGGCCACTCGTGCTGATACGAGATACCAGTTAAAATTAACACAAGTGCACGTATGGTGAAGAAATTTCAGCTGACGAAGCAGGAATAATTGTGTACCTCATGTTCCTGAAATATTCAAATGGCAGGGCAAAGTCGCATCATGGCCAGTTCGTTTGTAGATAATGATTGTTCGGTCCTTTATCGAGGATGATGCTCAGTTTATATATTTTGCTAGATAACATGTTTGTCGCTAGTTACCCAATTTTAACCTTATTGTAGTACCCGGTTGTTTTATACCACCAAAAAAAAAAGGGGGTACATTTGTTTTAGGGAAAATGCTTTTCGAAACTTTCAAACCGTTTGGTTTGCCGAAAACGCCTAGACGACAAAAAGCATTTTTCAATTAACGAAAATATTGATGTATAAATCTCGGAGAGTTAATTCCTAAATCTAAAGATGTAAAAACACAAAATTGCTCCTTACCATTTTTAGATATTTTTATTTCATTTTTTTTTCTTTCTCCGCTGGTGGCCGGCCTTTCCACGGTGATGCTCGAGCCTCCTTCCCTCTTTAAAAATTAAATAAAAACAATAATGTAATATAAATAAATAAACAAAATTTAAAAATTTTAATTTTTTTTTGTCTGAGATAAATTCATAAGGTCGAAATCATTTTGCAAATAAGATTCAAATACCAGAAAATATTTTCGATCACATATCCCCAAATAAAGAAAAACTCATCATTTTCCAAGAAAATAAATTTCCGAAAATTATTTTCCATAACTATTGAATTTTTCGTGAAATAAGCACACCCCCCGTAGTGGATTGGACACAAAAAAAAAAAAAGAAAAAAAAAATTTACACAAGCCAATAACGACATCCCTAATCTTTCGTAAACTGTCAATAGGAACAAAGCAAATTGAAGCCCTTTCCCTTCATTCTCTCACGACATCATTTTGCTCATGGACTTCCAAACAGACAGGCTTCACTGTGCTCTTCTGCCATCTCCACAAGATGATTTTCTTGTATGTCCATTCTCAAATTTATCAAATAAAAATGTGCTATCATTGGTCAATTTGGTCTTCTTGCTTCATTTCCTGTTTTACCATTTTGTCCCTACCACTGATTTATAGAGATGAGACATTTTTTTTGGGGGGGCGGGGGTTTTGCCCCATAATGGGCATGCTCATCTGCCATCAGCAGAGAGATTTCCCAATACCATCATTGATATAATCTCCTTCTATCTTTCTGAAAAGATTATCTTCATGGGAAACATCGCATCTCCCCCCTTTGTCTAATGTTTTCACCTTCCTCTTATGCTGATATTACGAGAATTTCGCCAGCGGGTCGAAATCGCATCTTCTTTTCATAGTAAAGCAGTGGACTTTAAGCCTGTCGTTAAAAACTCAGCTAGGTGCCCATAAGTGGGCAATTTGGTAAATTCACCAAAACTCAGCCCCCAATCCTGCTTCTTCGCCACCCATCCGAACTTTAGACTGAACCAACAAAAGATTTGCGCCCCCCCAAAAAACCAAGTCTTGAGCCTCACTCCTGAGGTTCTTCTGAGAAGCAGAAGAAAAGCTGAAAAAGAAAGCTTGGCGGGGAGACCAAAAATGGCGATTCTCGGAAGCCCAAGCGTCCAGTTTCTCTGCGCCCTCCATCTTCTTCTGATCTCAGCGCAGGTCTTCTCCTACCAGCACAAGGTCGGCGACCTGGACGCTTGGGGAATCCCCGCTGGATCCGACTCTCAAGTCTACGCCAAGTGGTCCAAGTACCAAACCTTCAAGCTCGGCGATTCCTTCTGTAAGCGCAACAACATCCCCCCCCCCCCCTCTCTCTCTCTCTCTCTCTCTCTCTCACACACACACACATCAAATCTCGATTCGCATTGCCGGAACTCCACGGCCTGGCGAATCCATACAATTTTTTTAGACGCTCGAGCTCATTTGGACTTAGTCTAGTAGTCGGAAGAATAGTACAGAGCACAACTCAAGAAAAGCTCCAACTCAAGCTTGAACTCGAATTTCCAACTTGAGCATTAAAAACGCGATAAGAACAACAGAAATTATAGTGATTCTAATGTTACCACCAGAGCGATATCATATGACGGTCAGATTCGTCAAAATTAGATGCTTGACGGCTCAAACTCTGTAAAACTCGAGCCGAATTCACATCAGAGTGAGCTCATATCGACCAGGAGGAGCTTGCAAGTAGCTCAAATTGATCTACCTCTTAAAAGATCATCTCTCTTATCTTCATTGCCACTCTCAAAGCTATGAATCGCTTATACCAGTCTCATCACGCAGTTTTCCCCAAAATTTCAAATTAAAAGAGAAGGCTGGTTGTATCCCAAATCTTCCTACGTCTCGACACTCAATGAAGAATTTCTTCAAAAGGGAAAATTGAACGATCTGCGGTCAATGAAAGCACCTCAGAAGCTCTGCTCTCGAGCTGTTCGATGTAATTGCTCAGCTCTCGAGCTTCGACTTCTCGCCTCTCGATCTCCGCAAGCTCTCTCCTGGCCTCATCCACCCTCCGCGAAGCCCTCTCCAGCCCATCGAGCAATCCCCGGTTCTCCTCCCTGCTCAGGAGCTCCTCCACCCGCGCGCCCACCATGCCCGACAGCGCGTCCTTCAAGTCGCCGCTCCGTTCGTCTTCGGAGACGCTGCATTTCGCGACCAAGGCTCGAGGCACCCGTCGGGCGTGCGCGTGGCGTCCGCGGAAGGCGGTCTTGAGAGAGGCTCTGCGGCGCGGGGGCTGGGGACGGCTCGATCCTGGCGGGATCGGGAGGGCCAGAGACTGCAGAAGCAGCTGCGCTTCCACTGGAGCGAGCTTTGCTTATCCTCTTCTCTAACGACTCGTCGTCGCGGCTTGTCAACTGACGAGGGAAATTTTCCATTTTTTTTTTAAATTCTTTCTTTTCCCACTCTTATAATTTTTAAGCAAAATAATAATACTGAAGCTTACTAGAAAAGCAGCATTAGTTCCACAATATAAGCGGATCGGCTTTACGAGTTACACAACAGTTGAATATACCATACCATTACATTACCACATAAAAAAAAATTTAGATAAGTTTCATGCCTTTGGATGTTTATGCCATCCGACGAATTCACTGGCAAATCATTATAACATCCCATAAATAGATAAGGTTTTCATAGGAAATATGACGACAATTCGACGATGTCACATTTGTTGAGAACTCCTTAGAAGCTTTGAGTAACAGGACTTCATTATCATGGAGTTCTTCCTAATCAGATGTCTCGTGTTCTTCCCCTCCCTTCTTCATGCTGAATGCAAAGAATACCGAACTGATTATACTATTATTTGATTAGTAACGAGAGTGAAGAAAGTAAAGAAAATAGTCAGTTTTTTAAGTTATGATAACTTTTCGATGCTAAGGGGGGAAAAGGAATATGAAAAAAAAATGTATTATCACTTGAATCTCATTTTCACTTTTCGTTTTTAAATCCCTTATCAATGTTATCATTCTTCTTCTCATTATCATAAGTCCAAAGGACCAAATCCTCTTTATACCAAACTAAATAAGATAAATATTGAGGTCCAACCATAACAACGAAATTCTAGATAGCATAAAATGGTGAAGAGATCCGCAATTTATCAGTGAACGGCAATCCGAGTAAATATCGAATGAAATTGCGTTTTTACCGGAGAGTTCTCACTAGCATGATGGTGCTCTTCCCTCTCTCTGTCTTTCTTTTTTTTTCCGCTGCCTGACAAAATGGAAAAAAAAAATAGAGAGATGAAATTTATTAGGAGAGAAATGCTGAGACCTTTATATAATGACTACTAAAGAGACATTCTCAAAAATGCTAATTACTCAGTAACCTGTTGTTTACCTATCTTCGGAAATATCCACGTCCCTCATTCTCCACTGCAATAAAAAGGAATGAATCAATTAGGGTGCGGATCACGATCCAGCGGTATTCATGTCCCGTACCCATTTCCTTTCCCACGAAGGCATCCTTACCAAATTGAAGATCGACCAAGTGTTGCAATTTCTCCAATATCGGCATCGGATCTTCTTCGAGTTTGGACCGCCATAAGAACAGCTTCCTCAGTTGCTGTGGTAGATATTTATGTTCCGGTAACTTCTCTATCTTTCCCCATATGACTAGCTTGCAGGAATAGGGAAAACTCGACATCTTACTCAATTCACCTCCTGTGAATGAAACGTCCGTGAAATCAAAAGATGAGGATTGAAGACGTTTCAAATTGAATTTGACCAGTTGTGGAATTATCTCCAATGCGTCGGAACGACATCCCTTGCAGAAGGTTAGTTTTTGCAGATTGGTCAATTTGCCTAGGTCGTTCACATCACAGTGGTATGGACTAAAGTTTTTCAATGTCCGTAGATTCTTCAAAGTCTCCAACCGCAACTTCTTATGTCCGTACGGCAAATTGGTTGGGAAGACCAAGATACCTCAACCTCCTCATCTTCCACAACACATTTGGGATGCTGACTTGTTCATCATGGGGATACGACCCCCCACTCACGTCCAAGAATTCCATGAGTACAAGGTTCCCCATGGATTGTGGCAAGCTCATGAAACCACTTCTTGCTAAACTTAAAAATCTTAAATGGACTAGGTCTCCCAATGATTCAGGTAAAGTTCCACTTACCCAATGAAGATCCTCCAGCTTCAAAACTCTAAGAAACTTACAATTAATGAAAATAGGTTGAAGTTGCTTCCTCGTCCATCCCGCAAAACTGAACAACATGAGAGTTCGAAGGTGGAGCATTGTGCTTCCAATTTGTTCTGCTTCCGGAAAAGCGACTGAAGTCCCGCGCATATTGAGAGAAAGCCTCCTTATTTTGCAACTCGGCTCGACTTCCATTGCCATCGAAGAAGAACAATCCTCCGTCTCATTGTCCCGCTGCATGTTAAGATTGCTTAGAAATCTCTCCCGCCTAGCCTGGGAGACACATAAGTCTCGCATCAGGTCGTGGAGGTGGATGGTTTTAGTTTTTCCGCTCAAGTTGAATCGGACTTGAACCATCCCCCTATTAACCAACTCCGCTAAACATTGCTCTGCTGCATCTTCCACTTGGATGTCCCTCTCTTCGTCATAATCGTTCGGCAACACAAATCCTTCAGCAATCCACATGTGAAGAACTTTCGTCGCAGGGATTTCTGCATCCTCCGGAAAGCTACCCAAATAGAGGAAGCATGGCTTTAGATGCCATGGCAGATCGTCATAGCTCAAGGCCAACACTTTTGACACATCACTCTTATCAGTAAAATGCAAATTGATCTTTTCGTAAACCATCTCCCACTCGTTGACTGCCAGAAGTCCACCAAGCACATTGACAGCCAAGGGTAATCCTCCACACTTCTTAAGGAGCTCATCTCCTAACCTCTTCATGTTTTCATCAATTACTGCACGATATCAAGCAATAAATTGCGACTTAGCAAATCAAAGGGAGATGCAACTGTAATAAGAAGAAAACTTCAGACAAATATCTGCTTTTAGATATAGGTACGTAAGTATAGTGCTATACTTCTTTACGATCTGCGGTTCATTTATGCTTTTGCAAGGGGAAAGACTATTGGGACCACCGACCACAACAAAGCTCCCGTATAAGGCTCCATCCACGCCTAGAAGATCTAGGACCCTAAATTAACGAATGGAATGTATTATCTTTGTTATATGTGGCTTGAATTACGTGACTCAAGCAAATTTATAAGAACAACAATGCTACCTGATGAAGAAAAACAAAAGCAGCGCAGGGGATAACTTGAGTGTGCTAGTAATATCTGTAAAGTGAAATCTTTATGTTTCCTATCTTTTTTGTTGTCATAACAATTCATGATTTTCCTAACAATCCCAACTCTTAATGTAGGACCAACTATTCGCCAATTCAGAAAAGATTTACCTGAGATGAAGCCTATGGAAGAAGGAACATAGCTAGGCTCTCTATTATTCCATGAATTCCCATCAGAATAGCGTAAATAATTGGCCATTATAAAGCCTCTTCCACATTTTTCCTCATCAGAGGAAAGAGGTATAATCGCTGGCTACTAAGAGAAAAAAGGGGAATCTCATTCCCCAAATATCAAAAATATCGATGCCTACTCCCTGTGTCAATCGTTTGAACTCCTTATTAACTACTAACCCATAAAGAGTTAAACCTTCTAAAAGGCCAGATTGAGCAATGAAGTACCTCGTATTTGTCCGAGGTCTTTGACTATAAAACCTCTTATAACAATATAATCTATTGAAGCTACTAAAAGTTAGGATAACAACATTAAAAAAAAAAAAACGATAGCCTTACCTTTCGTTTCAAGAAACGCCCTCTTCTTCAGCAAATCCCAGCTCTCCAAGTCCGATAAGCACCGAAGTTCATGGAGAAATCCTCGAGGATTGATATACTTCGCTACGTCTTTGTTACGAGTCGTTACCAATAGCTTGCTTCCTGTGTTCTTGATCGGGAATGCGGCTCGAAGACTGTCCCATGCCTCTTTAGTCCAAATATCTTCAAGAACCACCATACATCTCTTCTTTTGTTGGATTTTGTATAAATTTTCTAACAATTCTTCATCTTTCATCTTGGTAACCCCTTTTCTTTGATCAGGGATTAACTTAACAAGTATTCCTTCCAAGATGTCTCTCACGTTATATTCCTGAGATATGCAAGCCCAAGCGAAACCATGAAAATTGTTCTTCACTTGGTCATGAGCAATGACTTTCTTCGCGAGTGAGGTCTTACCCAAACCCCCCATTCCCCATATAGAAATAATGCTGTGCTGTTTTCCATCCTTCAACAGCTCTTTCAACAGCTCCTTAATACTATCTTCCCTCCCGACAAAATCCTCCTCGAAATGGGCGTAAGTCCGAGTCCGTCCGGAGGCTCTCGCATGTTCGCGTTCGCCTTCCTTCACCATTTGTATGCCGTTAGCCTGCATACTCGCTCTCAGATCGGAGATTCTGGATTTTAAGCCATCAATCTCTGTCCCCACCTCATGAGCCGGCACGCACATGCACTTTGCCACTAAGCAAGCACACGCCTTGACGATGTTTCGCTCCTTCTTCGGAGCTACTCCGAGGATGTATCGCTCGATGATGTCCTCGGCATCATAGGCAATGTCTCGGAGCTGCGCGACCCATGCTCCAACTGCTCGGTCGTGCTCTCGTCTTGCATCCGCATCCCTCAGCAAGCCCCGGATCAGGTCCAGCTCCCTTCGCAAGCCCTCAACCTTGCCCCTCACGGCCCCCAAGAATTTGGCCTCGTCGATGAGCAGCTTTCCGATGGTCTGCACCACGGACGAAACAACAGACTCGGCCATTGGTATTGTACTACTTGGCAATGATCAGCGGAGATTATGAGAGCGAATGATTTGAGAATTCACTTCTGATGCGTCACCAAGCTCTGCTCTGAACATATATGCCTGCTGAGTTGCGAACAAGAGAGGAAAGGAATAACTACTTACAATGTTGCGTATTGCATTGATAATACATATTCCACGTCCACCGATGCAGGAAATTCTTTCCGCTGGTCGAAGAAATGCTTTGTAGCCACAGTAATGGATGTCCCAAGACATTACCATCGATGTGCGAATAAGTTATCACTTAATGATAGGCAAAGAATCTCAAGACCAGCATTGATTACATAATCAGTCACATTAACCCGCACAAAATGCATCGAATACACGTGTGAAGGAAGAAATTCCACATCATATGTTAAATGCTAACCAAAAAGAAGAAAAGAAATTCGATAGTACCCTAATTAGCACACAATTCAATGGCCGGAAACTTTGGCGTAAACATGGGTCCAACGAGATCACCGATCGATGGATACTCTTGAATTTGTGCAAAACTCCAACCGAATGCGATTTAAACTTCTCAAAAGGGTTACCAAGAAAATATAAGGAGGTAAAAGTCTTTCTTGTTTAAAGGATGAATCTATAAGTTTGCTTCGTGCCATGGTGTTAAAATTATGATGCTCTCCCGTTTAGAGGCTTTTTTTGTTTAGCTCGCGGCAAGTTAAAAATGGAATCTTTGCAGGCGAGTATGATTGCGTTGTAACGTTACATACGTTTGTTTGAAGGAAAACTTCATATAATACTTTTCAATGAACCATTTTTCAGGAAAAGAGTTAGTTTTTCTTTGTTTGATGATGTACAACCGAAAATATTTTTTGATATTCGGAAAAATGATTTCAATCTCATCACTTTATCTATAAAAAAACAATGGATTTAAATAATATGTTATTATTTTCTTTATTTTTTTTCTTCTTCCTCAAGTGGGATCAGCCAGCGGCAACCACAGTTGAGCTCTAGCTCAAGGCTGGCCAGCCATCACCGAATGCTGGTGAAGGGAGAAGAAGAAAGAAAAGGAAAAAAAAATAAAAAATATATTAAAATATTAAATATCAAACATTAAATATTAAAAATTCAAGAGAAACAATTTCAAAAAGTATTTTCACTTTTTTAGATTTAAGAATTCACTTTTTTAATTTTATACATAAATTTTTCATTGACTGGAAAGTATTTTCGGTTGACTAAGTCATTTTTAGCCAACCAAACGGGTGAAGATCCGAAAACTAATTCTCAAAAAAAATATTTTCACTCAAACAAACACACCCTTAGGTCCCGTTTAACGAAAAATGAATAATTTGAAAAATATTTTTTTAAAATAATCCTTTACATTGCTCAAAATAATTAATCAATAAAAAAAAATATTATATCGATTATAAGTTATATTTAAATATTTTTTTTATAAACAATGAAAATACTTTTCGCTTCCATATTATGCTCTCAAAAGCAGTATCTGTCGCTCTCCCAGCAATCACTGGCCGCTCTCGAAATCCTGAGATGAAATCTTCTTCCTCCCCAATGCAACCGCCATGGATGCTCCGACCAGATGGAACGTCACCTTCACGAAGCACCTGAAGCAGAAGCGCAAGGTCCATCGCGACGGCTTCCTCTCTCTCTCCACTCCTCCACCGGCAAGGTGCGTTCCCCGCTCGCTACTAGTCTCTGCCATTCATGTCCAACTCAATTCCATCAGCAAATTTATTACCTGCGATTGGGCTCGGACATGATTCGGTTTGATTAGCTGGTCGCTGTCAAAGGTGCAGCGGCAAACGATTTGTTACCGTTTTTTTCCCCGAATTTAGCTCGCTCGGTCGAACTGAATAGCAACGTTAGGATGCTGCCTAGGATATCAGTTTTGTCTATCATCGTGGATTGTTCTGTTCTGAGTAGATTAGTCTATGCCGTGATCGGTGGTCCGATATTTGACAGGTAATGCCGTATGATGACAGCGAGCAGCTGTTGGGATGCAGGATTTTGAAAAATGATGAACTTGTTAGTTCTGGTGAGACACTGTCGTTCAATGCTTATTTGGTTGATGTCGGAGTGCCTGAAGAAGGGCAAAAGCCTCTAGATCATACCTATATTCTGCATTATGACAAAATCAAGTTCCTAAAGGAAGAGCTTCCCTTCACAGAAACAACAAACAAGTCCGTCAAAGTGTCAAAGTATCTGATTGCGCCAGTATTGTCTGTTCTTACGTATATTTTTTTCTTCATGCTGGTGTCTTTAATGGTTTGAAATTTGACAAATCGTGCTTGCATTCGCAATGTCGTTATCAACCACCTGTATTATTGTATAATCCCCTTGGCTTATTTTCTAGCTAAGAAGATGAGAAGACCAAAGTGGAGAAGGATAAACAGAAGAGGATCAGCCTAAGCCCATCGCAGAAATTATTGGAGGTTGGTGTTGAAACTTGCGTAATCCAATCTTTCTTGATTACAAGTTCATGCTGGGTACAAAAATTAGCATCTTTTTCCCAGAATTAAAGAAGAATGGAATGAAATGAATGAGTATGGCATATTACAAGCGGGTCCAAACTCAAGGACATCGAGTAGGGCAGGGAGGTGAGTTTGGACTTTTGCGGATTCATATATGCCCATTCCTGGCCATGAATCATTCCTTTTGATGTCATATCGTGGATTGGGAATCATTGGGAGCTTCTTAGCACATTTCCAAACTCTTCCTCAGAAAAGTGGTCTGAATATTCTGTTATTTATATTCATACGTTTGTTATTGTTGTCTCAGCACTGCAGTTGACGTGATCTTCCCTTTGATATAGATTGGCAAGTCTTGTATACAACGCAATTAACTCAAAAGTCGAAGAAATATCGTGATGGCTTCTTACGTTGTACAATTAGCAGACATATGACTAGGCAGGTCAAGCTCTACAGTCTATATCTCCTACTGATCTTTAACCTTTGATAATTCCAGCTTTCTTTTTTTGCTGAATTAAATGTAGTCTCTTCCTTCCTTTATTAGTTGCTTTTCTTCTTCATGGTGTATGCACTTCTCAGCATGCTAGTGAGAAACTTTTATCAGGATAAATATGGCTCAAAGGATTGGAAATCTCCTTTTTTTTCTTTATTTTATTTTATTTTTAATTTTTTTGGGGGGGGTGTTGTACCTGGTTTTCTTGTATGACATGAGCTAGAAACTTTTAGATAGCAGGTTCCTGAAGAAAGCTGAAGAAGTAAGCCCTGGGAAGACGATGGAATTTCCTGGTCATTTGGTTGAAGTTGGCAACCGTGAAGCAAACCGTGAATCTTTAAGGGATCTAAATGCATGTGGAAACAGCTTCAGTTCTCTTCACAAATTAAATATGGAAAAGCAGCAGCATAATTTTACTTCTGTTAATTCTGCTGTAAAAGGTAACTGGAATAGAGTTCAATTTGATTCATTCCATTGTGTTCTATGAATTGAATTTTTTCCTAGTTAATCTTTCTATGGAAGCAAATTACCTTACCACCTGGCCTAAAGTCTTAACTGCCAAAATATTGTCAAAATTTTCTCCCTGATTGTTTATTTTCCTATCGATCCTATCATTCAGCTGCTTTGCAATTGATGTTATTGGGGGATACTCCATACTCACCAAAATGATATTTCACCACAATGTGATTCGCAGTTTTAAGGACACAAGTTCATGGGATGGTCATTTCCACAAATTCTTGAGCTTGCAGATGCCAAGAGTCAATTCGTTTGTTTTCATTTGTGGCTAACATTCTTAATTGACCAGATAAAGAGAGAGAAAAAAAATTGAAAATCAGCATTTTTACCATGTAATATCTTCTCTTCTGTTAAGGAGCGTGATTCCCTTCCCTTCATTTTTTGCTTGATCTACAATGTTACCTGATTCCAACTGTGATACACTGAAACATGTATTCATTAGTACACTTTCAGAACTTCTCCCACTGTTTTGTGTTAGTTTAACTGAGCATGTATTCTGTAAGCACTGAAACATGTATTCCAATTGTATTCATTAGAACTTCTCCCACTGTTTCGTGTTAATTTAACTGAGCATGTCCTACTTGGAGATTGACAATTTCTTGTCATGTAGAATGGCAGGTTTTGTACACAACACAAGTAACTTAAAAGGCCAAGAAACACCATGATGGATTTTCCAGCTTGAAGGTCGTGGATCCCTAGGGAGGCAGGTCATTCCGAAGCACTTTCAAGGATGTTCTCATCCTTAAGCCACTGTTTTTTATATAAACTGGGCTGGCCACTTTGTTTGCTGATCCAACATGAATCACTTATGTTTTTTGGGTGGTGGTTCATTTTGTGCCCCAAGTATCACACTAGTTTATGTCCATTTCACAACCCAAAAAAGTTCAAAGGCCTTACGCACCCCTTTTTTATAGGTCCTGGAATTACTTTTCTACTCTTTGTTTTCTTCGCCTTGGATCATTCTGGTCATACTGTATGATGCTAGCAAGAAAGTCTTGGTGAATAAACTTCTTAGGGAAGATGAAGTGTTGGGAACTGGAAAATCACTGGTGGTCGATTCTCACTTGGTTGATATTGGGGAGCATTTAGTAAAGCAAAGGTGCCAATAGGTTTGAATGATTGTCAACCATGTCGCACTGCTGGATAAATGAGGACAGGCCATGGGAAGTGGATGGTGCTAAAGTTGATCAATCAATTCTGGGAGGTTTGCAGCATTATTGATTCATCTGATGCTATTCAGATGTTTGAATAATGTTATCATATTCAGTTGTAGGTTTCCCTTGATGCATCCTGTTTGTAATGTTAAGAGAAAGTTGCTACCTCCCTAACCAGGTGGGGCACTTATATGAGGAGGATTTTACACCTATTATGGTCATCTGAAGATGATTCAGAATTGGAGCATCTAATTCTTTCGTCCATAGATATTATAGATGCCTAACGCTTTATCTTTGGATGTTGCAGTACTCTGGCATAAACATGGAGACAAAAGTAAAGGGGAGGTTCATCCAGCGACAGATTTAGATTCAAACAGTCGAATACCTGGTATGAAAAGCACAGATTGCATCAGGAGAGTTTCCGAGACCAGGCCTCTACGTGATGGTGATTACTTTATGGAGAAATTCTCTCTTTACGAGGATTCTCTTCTGCCTTTTGATGTTGCCATCTCTACAATGCAAATGAAGTTATCTTATTCAGGTGCATCGAATATTTTGCAATAAGCTTCGTAAAGCCCACAAAAAGGATAGATTGTTTTGTGGACCAGCTCTGGAGGGAAGAATGTCATGCAATTAAGCTTGGGTTTGGTCTTATCGATGTTGATACTACACTGACTTTATTTTGCATTTCCTTCTAAGTCAACTCTCATGTTTATTGGAGGAAACTGTGTTTGTTGTTACTCCAGCTTGCAAATGATCTCTTGTGATCCAATTGATGCAGCCTATCAATTATTATCTGTCCTCCGAAAACCATTAGATCAAGTTGCCGTTGCAGAAAATTTGTACGAGAGGAAGGCAACTTTTGCTTCACTAGCAAAGGAATTTCAGCATTCAGATAATTCTTGTGACAGGTGCTCAAAGACAAAGAGCGCCAGCTGCTAAACTAGCTTCAGTGGAGAATGTGGACGCTGGAAAGTTAACTGATACCCCTGGCAATGAAAAGTTGCCTGGTCTCAAGAAGTCTAAAGATTGGTTTTAGTGTGATTTCTCTCACTTCAGTATTCTTTTAAATTCTAATGTTAGCATTCTCGTACTTTATGTTTCCTCATCTGAGATTGTAAAATCTCATGAGACCCCGATTCTGATTTTAATGGATTTCACTCTACGGTAGGCTTTGGAATTGGCAACTCCCAGGTATTTCACGGCTACTTGTCCTATTCTATTTACAGTAATCAATTCTTTCAGCTCTATTTTGACTAAGCATCTTTAATTTCCATTAGAACTTAGCGAGTTTTGAGAGTTGTTGAAACTCTTTGGTGCAAGCTACTGTACAAGGTGAAGCAATTTAGTAGCAGATAGCAACTGCTTGCAGGGAATTCGAACTAGATGCATCCAAACCTCCTTAAATTCTCTAATACAGTCCAGTCCATACCTAGTTCTTTATTTACCCAATGGACATTCTCATTGCACTGAGCTTTGTATGACTAGCATATACATCTGCTCCAATTATCGTTTACAGCCTTTTCATGAGCAAGCTGACCCCAAATGCTGCCGCAACAATCTCGCATCAGTAGCATCTCTTTCACGCAGTTCTCATGGTGATGCTAATGATGAAAGGACGACCCCTGAAGGAGATAGGGATCCATTGAAAGTGAAGGCCAAGGTTTCATCTTGGATTTTGAACCATTATCATTGCTCAATCAACTATATTTCTACTGTCAAGAATCTGGATGGAGTGTGCTCAAGACTCTTGTGCCTTTCGCACTTGAAATTTGTACAGTCGAGCTCTTGTTTTTTTGTGGAGTGTTTTAGTGCCAAGTTCATTTGCAGCCGTCTGTTTTCAAATGGGAAAAGGCCACTCATCTTGATGTGAGATACCCGTTAAAATTAACACAAGTGCACGCATGGTGAAGAAATTTCAGCTGAGGAAGCAGGAATAATTGTGTACCTCATGTTCTTCAAATATTCAAATGGCAGGGCAAAGTTGCATCATAGACAGTTACATTTGTAGATAATGATTGTTCGGTTCTTTATCGAGGATGATGCTCAGTTTATATATTTTGCTAGATAACATGTTTGTGGCTATTTAAGGTTACCCAATTTTAACTTTATTGGAGCGTATGTTTGTTTTAGGGAAATTGTTTTTTGGAACTTTCGAACAGTTTGGTTCGTTGAAAATGACGAGGCAACAAGAAAATACTTTTCGGTCAACGAAAATATTCATGTATAAGTTTGGGAATGTAAATTCCTTAAAGATTGAAAATACTTCTCAGAATTGCTCCTTTCTATTTTTTTAATATTTTTATTTCATTTTTTTTTTCTTTCTCTATTGGTGGCTGGCCTTTCCACGGTGATGCTCGAGCCTCTTTCTCTTTAAAAATTAAATAAAAACAATAATTTAATGTAAATAAATAATATTTTTTTTGTTCGAGATAAAGTCATGAGATCGAAATTATTTTGCAAGTAAGATTCAAATTCTAGAAAAAAAAAATTCGGCCGCATATCCCAAAATAAAGAAAAACTCATCATTTTCCTGGAAAATAAATTCCCGAAAATTGTTTTCTTTAATTATTGAATTTTCGTGAAACAAACACATTCCTACAGAAGGTTAGACTCAAAAAAAAAAATTACACAATCCAATAACGACATTCCCAATCTTTCATAAACTGTCGATAGGAAAAACGCAAATTGAAGCCCTTCCCTTCATTCTCTCACCACATCATCTTTGCTCATGGACTTCCAAGCACCCATGTGACACTACGTGGTGAGGGGAGACAGACAGGCTTCACTATGCTCCTCTGCCATCTCCACATGATGATTTCTTGATGTCCATTCTCAAATTTGTCAAATAAAAAATGTGGTTTTGTTCTTGACTCTTTCCTCTGGTTGCCAATGGAATATGACTATCCAACTGGACCATGTGCTATCGTTGGTCCATTTGGTCTTCTTGCTTCATTTCCTGTTTTACCATTTTGTCCTTACCACTGATTTTTAGAGATGAAACATTTCTTGGGGGGCTTTGCCTTATAATGGGGCACACACATTTGCCACCAGCAAAGAGATTTTCCAATACCATTCTTGATATAATCTCCTTTTATCTTTCTGAAAAGAACTTCATGGGAAACACCACATCTCCCCCTCCGTTTTCGCCTTCCTCTTATGGTAATATTACGAGAATTTTGCCAGCG
Organism: Psidium guajava; assembly: GCA_016432845.1. Lineage (NCBI taxonomy): Eukaryota > Viridiplantae > Streptophyta > Magnoliopsida > Myrtales > Myrtaceae > Psidium > Psidium guajava. The sequence continues at coordinate 7,221,246 of CM028230.1, read as the reverse complement.
GGTTGAGTATTGTCACTCTGAAAAAAGACGTTGACGATGGATTCCGTATAAGCGTTTCGAAAGCACCCTTTGACAAAATTCATACTATACTCCCCCAGATGTCCACGGTACTGAAGTATAATTACAGACTGAACTCTCTTGCCGCTCTCAAGCTATGTGTTTGGAAAACATGTTTGAGAGCACTTTCAAGCTGTCAAAGAGCCGGCCTCCTTTGGTGCACTTCTTGAGCCTTTCTTTACTGAAGGAACAGATGAAAGTAGTCAATCGCATCTTCTTTTCATAGTAAAGCAGTGAACTTTAAGCCTGTAGTTAAAAAACTAAGCTAGGAGCCCAAAAGAGGGGCAACGTGGTAAATTCACCAAAACCCAGCCCCCCCTTTCTTCGCCACCCATCTGAACTTTAGACCGAACTAATAAAAGATTTGCTCCCCTCCCAAGTCTTGAGCCTCGCTCCTGAGGTTCTTCTGAGAAGCAGAAGAAAAGCTGAAAAAAAAAGCTTAGCAGAGAGAAGAAAAATGGCGATTCTCAGAAGCCCAGGCTTCCGGTTTCTCTGCGCCCTCCATCTTCTTCTGATCTCAGCGCAGGTCTTCTCCTACCAGTACAAGGTCGGCGACCTGGACGCTTGGGGGATCCCCGCTGGGCCCGACTCTCAAGTCTACGCCAAGTGGTCCAAGTACCACTCTTTCAAGCTGGGCGATTCCCTCTGTAAGCTCCCCCTCTCTCTCTCCCACCCCCCGCATCGAATCTCGATTCGCATTGGCGGAACTCGGCGGCGGGGCGAATCCGTAAGAGATTAGTCGGGTCGAAAGCTTCGAAAATGACACATTCGCTTACCCAAATGCAGGGTTCCTGTACCCGCCGAGCCAGGATTCGGTGGTCCAGGTGACGCGGCAAGCCTACGACGCCTGCAACGTCACGGATCCGATCCTGCACATGAGCGACGGCAACTCCCTCTTCAACGTAACCTCCCCCGGCGTGCTCTACTTCACCAGCGGGGCCCCGGGCCACTGCGAGAAGAAGCAGAAGCTCCAAATCTCCGTGCTCTCCGGGAACGGCTCGGCCTACGCCCCATCGGCGTCCAGCGCGCTGCCCGACATCTCGCCCTCCTACCCCACCGTGTTCGGGTCGATCCCGGCCGGGTCGTCCTCGGCGCATTCCCGGGGAATTCCGGCGCTCGCGGCGATGGCGATCGGGCTCCTCGCGTACGCCGCGACGGGGGGCGGCGGCGGCGGCAGCGGGTTCATGTGAGGAGCAGAAATTTCTGCATATTGTGCAATTTTTTTCTTTTCATCAACCGTTGTAATTCTTTGCAGCAGAGCACACGAGAAGAATAAAATTTGAATCTTATAAATTTGGACCCCTTATTGAATTTACTTTCTTTCTTTCTTTTTTAAGAAATCCGAGAAAAAAGCAAAAGTAATTTCTTCTGCAGCTGCTTTTGCTGATTTCTAAAAAAGAGGGAACAAGAACAAGAACAGAACAAAGATTTAGGTTTAGATTACCGATGGGGTGGTCCCAAAAATACTTAAAAAAACAAACGGAATTTAGGTTCCGTATAAGTTTTATTTAGAATTTACATACTTATATATATTTCTTATTTTTTTGAACCGGAAATCTACATACTTTGAATGCTTTTTTTTTTTTGTAGTTTCAAGGTTTAATAGTTGCATCAATTAATTAATTGATTTATGGGTTTATTTATATATTCATTTTGCCAGCTAGAATTGCGCGTCGGTGGTGACAGCACCGCGCCTAAGTGTTCCTCTAGGTGCGCCAAGATCTGCCAAGAGTCTGATCACTGCGATCTAACCACAAAAAAATATATATATATAAAAATCATGCCAAGCTACAAATGGTATTTTCTCGAATATGAAGCATGAACTTTACCCAATTGTTGTCACAGACAAAATATATATATATATATGATGAAACAACTCTTGAAATGTGAATGGACCGACATGAATCAATAAAGATTGTGAAGGGCTGTTCGTCAAAATTTCGAACGTTAAAAGTATATGATTATAATTTTAAAAATAGGAATGCTGGGAACAAGTAAAGATAGTAACAGATTTGGGGAGGGATCTATCACAATCGACGGTTAAATTAGTCTTTCTCGCTCCAGCACCCCCGACCATTTCTCGTCGAAACCTCTGTCCACCGAACAACGGTCAAATCAGAGGCCGAGCGAAGCAAATGATACGTGCGTTTTGCTCGGAAGGTCTTTGTCCAACGTGACATCGAGAATTATTCAGAAAGACTCTGGTTTTAATCCGACATCACCTTAACTCGTAACGATGGATTGCTGTCGATTCGCGCTCGGGCGGGCGATGGGGGTAGCAAATATACGTTAGCATGAGCCGTGGACCTTGTAGGGTCGGAGGGATATGAAATAAGTTTTCGTAATTTTCTTGGCATATGTTCTCGTGCGATATCTCGCGGTGTTCCCTCGTGTCTAATGATGAGCGTGCAATCTGATAGCACGTCTAACGACGAGTGTGTAATTTTGGAAGCTTTGTTTTGAACTTTTATTGTCAACGATATTGATAACTGAGATTTTTACTTTGTCGATATTCCGTATTTTACGGGTGTCTAAATATGAATTATGATAAGTGAAGTGTATTTATAAGTAGTGGTCATTAAGGGTGATTGACTGCAATCTTTTAATTAAGAAGGCATGTAGAACTAGAGAAGGCTTCACAATTAGTGACCGGATAGATTTTAGATTTTTCGAAAACTAAGAAACTGTTCCAACGTGTAGTTTCCATGGTCCATGTGGAACCTTTATGGAACACGAAACCGGTCATTCCTAATATTTAGACATGAATTATTGTGAATAATAAAAGCTTTCTTTTTGTCAATTAATTATATCAAACTATACCAACCATCATTCTTAAGAGAATATTTTCTAAATAATTAATTTTTGCCAAACAAACTTAACCTAAAGTGTAGAGATGTCAATATGGGTTTTTGACTCACTTCTTGACTCACTTTTGTTTATTTGGATCAAATATGAGTTCAACAAATTTAAATAATAGGTTAAAAAATGGTTTAGGCCTATAAAGCCTATTCAAATAAGGATTTTAATTCAACTTATTTTCCACTCATTTTCGACCCGCGACCTATAATTTTGCAAGATTACTTTTATTCATTTATAAATCGCCACCCGCGCATGTTGTCGCCCGACGCCCGCCCGCCCGCACGGCCGCCGCCGCGGCCTGCCTAACAAACACATCCTCGCACGGTGAGATGGAGAGCAGGAGGGGAAGGGGAGACGATGGTGCTCTTGGAATTGTGCTTCGTCCCAAAGATCTGAAGCATGGGGAGGCAAGCCACCACCTGGATCCGGAGCCCCCACCGAATCCAGACTCACACCCGAATTCCATTAGATAAAACGAGGGCCGTTAAGAAACAGAGTAGAGATTGAAAGAGCTCCAAGCAAGCCTTTCCTAGACTGAAGAAATAGAGAAAACTGAGGCGTCGGTGGAAATCGCAGGAGGTGCCGACAGCGGGGACAGATGCATTAGAGCGGGACTTGCAAGTAAAACCTTCGTTTTGAAAATGGGTTATGGCTGGGAAGGTATATCAGACGAGAGCAAAAACCATGGCGGCGGAGGGAGGGTGGTGGTGGCCGGGCCATGGGGGCAGTGGCATCGAGCGGGCAGCAATGGCGGCATCGTCGGTGGGTGAGCCGCGGTGGCGGGTGGACTGTGGGGCAGCAGCTGGCGGGTGGGCAGGCTGTGGTGGTGGTCGGCGGCAGTGGGTAAGCGGGCTGCAGTAGCGCTGTGGCGATTGACAAAATACTTTTTACATTTTTTTTTAATTTTATAAAATAAATATTTCATGATTTGATTAAATATATAAAGATTTAAATAATATAGATCGGGTCGGGTAACGGGTTAAATAGATCAATATAGATCAGATCATATTTCACCCGACCCAAATCCAACTGTACTCGACTTATCCCGTTTGACACTTCTATTAAAAAGTTTTTATTAGGATTGCGAAAAGGAAATAATAATTTGGAGGGAAAATTTCGTTTAAGGGCTTAAAGTGCTTTTATTTTTTCAAATAAGGGCTCGAAGTGAACCACGTTTTAAATAAGGGCATCAAGTATTCTTTTTGTTTCAAAATAGGGCCTACCAAGGATATTTTTGTCATTTCCTTTTTTATTTTTCTTTTCCTTTCTTTTCTTTTTCGTTTATTTCTTCATTTTAATCTTGGAGAGCACTGTTCATTGTCTTTAACCTTTAACCCATGTACTGTTCATCATCTCCTCGATCGTCAACCTCGCCTCGGCAAGCTACACGCTTGATCTCGAACTTCTTCTCTTCTTCATCTTCTTCCTCTTTCCATCTTCTCCTGGAATAGACAGGTTCCGACCCGATATCCCCACCTGCGACAAGATAGGGATCGTCGTAGAATCTCCACCGTCCTTCACTGTAAGCCCACGGCAAGTCCTATGCCCTCAGGTCAGGGTCTGAGCTGTTGTTTCTCATCCTCCCAAACGAACTCAAGGAGAACCCACATTCGCTCCACCCGGAGCTTTGATGATCATAGCTATCATATTGCTTGTGAGGCGTCGCCGGGTTCAATGATGACAACTTTTGCGAGTTCGATATTGGGTACGAACCCTGTGACCCCTATCTCCACCGCGGTTGGATCTGCTGAGGAGCCCGAAGACGATGGTGCAGAGGACGAGGATGAGGTTGAGAGAGTCCCATCTCTTCTTGAAGGAATGAAGTCTAGAGATCTAGGAAGAAAGGCTGAGAAAGGGCAGGATGACGAAGAAGACAAAGGCCATGAAGGCGGCCACGGCCCTCTGCTCGTCGGGGCGAGGCCGACGGTTGGGGGACAATGAACAGTGCTCTCCGAGGTAGATAAAAAGAAAAAAAAATCGAAAAATGAAATGACAAAAATGATCAGGTCCCATTTTGAAATAAAAAAGACACTTCGAGCTCTTATTTGAAACGTGATCGATTTCGAATCCTTATTTGAAAAAACAAGACCATTTTATGACCTTAAACAAAATTTTCCCTAATTTGGAGGACGATTAGCGGCAGCGGGTCATTTTCGTAATTCCGCTGAAACTCCTGGGTCCAGGGGCGCCAGAGGAAACTCGCCGTCGTCTAATCAGGGAGTTACCCCGAGCTCCGACGCAAACCCACGCTCTCCACTTACAGAACCCCTGCGCTCTCTCTCTCTCTCTCTCTCTCTCTCTCTCTCTATACAAGCTCATCAGCTGAAATCGAAACGATCGATCTGATCGAGTTGCGAGTTCATCTCGCCACTCCGTAAATCCTCGAGCAAGAAGCGTGTATTCGAACAGTTCCGATCCTTCCGCAGCTTCAATCTGCGTTTTCCGCCCCTCGCGAATCTATCGTTTGGATTGGTTCCTGTTCCTTCCATTTCTCGATATCTTTCCTTTTTCCTTAAATCTCTTTTCTGATCACCGTCCTCAGTTCTTCGATCGCTTGCCCGTGACCTCAATTGGATGCTCGCGGGCGCCGCTGACCGAGTCGACCCGGGAACCCGAGCCGTTCAGAAGGAAGGTAGGGTTTCCTGATGCTGATTGAGATTGTGATTGAGAATGGAGAGAGCTGCACTCAGAATTTTTTTGTGCCGTTTCCTATTGATGAGCTTGATCTTTAGGGAGGTGCGAGGTAGTTCGGTCGCTCGTGGTTTGGCGTAGGGGCAATGGCGGAGGTGATCGGTCCGAGGCTGTATAGTTGCTCTCATTGCCGAAACCCTGTGGCGCTTCATGACGATATCATTTCCAAAAGTTTTCAGGTAGTGCTAGTTTCCCTTTTAAATATGATCAGTTACTCTACATTGCATTGCTCTGGTCGTGCTTTGGTCTGGAATATCTGGACCTTGGCCTTGGATGGAAATTGGATAAACTAATTAACTTCACAATGAGAGAGCCGAGGAGTGGCCGGTGCATAAACTTAGATTGAAGGAAAGATTAGTGGAATCTCCGTTCAAGGGGATGAAGCAAAGGTAATAATTCGAAAGATTACACCACACCTGGAGGCTGAGGGGTGGCGAACCTCTCTAGCCCCCCATAGGCTCGTCTTTCCTAAGGTGGATTTGAGATAGGTATTAGACGTTCTAAGTTCCTGCAAAGTTTAAGTACTAGACATGCTGGTGGGGTGGAGTTAAAATACCTGTTAGAAGTGTATGGAATGTATCGAGAAAACCAAGACAAAAAACATGAATTTCAAAGCCAAAAACCATTTGACTTCTTTGTTATAGGAGGGAATAAAATAAGCTTGCTGATGTTGGCTAGAACAGAGTGTAGACGGTAGATTTCACACGAAGGATACTGAAGCTTTGGTGAGTGTTGTCACCATGCTGCAACTAGGAGTGTGATGAATTTGGGGGTTAGAATTCAATAAATTTGTTACTATGTTGGTGTCAGGGAAGAAACAGTCGAGCTTTTTTGTTCTCCCACGCAATGAACATTATGGTTGGAGCGCGAGAGGACAGGCAGCTCTTGACCGGCCTTCACACGGTGGCTGACGTATACTGCTCTGATTGCCACGAGGTTCTGGGTTGGAAGTACGTAAGGGCGTATGAAGAAACTCAAAAGTACAAGGAAGGGAAGTTCATTCTCGAGAAATCAAGAATAGTAAAAGAGAACTGGTAGTCCATCTTGCGTTCATGGTTGTGGATTTGGTTGGTCTCTGGATGCTTCAGTAGCTCAAGTGCAGCAGAAGTTCTCAACTGGAAATAGTCCGCCAATTCTCCTCTTTGAACCATTCTTGTGTTTTTGTGCAGTGGTTGTACCCCTTGATTATTCAATCGTGTTAATAAATCTCGTTTACAGATTCGCCAGTCATTCTTGTGCTTTGTATCTTTGAACTATCTGGTGAAGTGTTGTCTACGTGCATTTTTAATGCATTGGTCAGTATGTATAGATGGACCTCCTTGATAAATGCAGAAAGAGGCTTGACATGGCCCTTGCCATCTGGTCTGGTATTTCCTGACTTTTCCGTCTGTTCTTAATGGCAGCAGAAGTTTTTAACTTTGAATCGTTTTGTAATGACCAACTACATGTTTGTGATTATAGCAGATTCTGAATGATTGCTCATTCTTCCGAGGATTCTTAATTCGATCACGGGTCATTTTGTCTGAATGATGAAAGCAGTGCTGAAGATGTTTGACATCGGTCATTTATGCCACTAGCCCGGAGGGGAGATGCGAGGTGGATTGAGCTACTTCTTTGTGTGTGCCGCTGTGCTGCATAATACAAGCGAAAGAAAGTCAAGCAAGGGGCTGACAAAGCACATTCTGAATGGAACTTGAAAGTTCCTCGATTTACAAAACTAGAAGCAGATTGAAGCCGTGGACGGTACTTCTTACAGTTACAGCCGCTTCTTCTGACGATTCATGCTTAATTGCCGTCTTCTCAGCAGTTCACTCTGCCCTTGTTTCCCTGATTCACGAAATTGGACTGGGGTGCTCCGTTCTGTACTCGCCCTCTAGACTTCGAGATTGGAATCTGGTCTTGCCCTTGCAAGTAGGGCAACGGCATGGAGGCAAGAAAACTGTTCATAAATCTTCTATTTATTTTTCAAAAAATAAATGATTTGAAAAAAAATTAAGAATGATCACATTTGTAGCTTGAAATAATTAGCCAATAGGAAATATTTTCATGTTCAACAATAATTTATGTTCAAACTTTTTCACGGACGATGAAGATATTTTCTGTTTATTTATTTTTTTTTTGCAAGCGATATAAATGTTCATTCTTAAGAAAATATGTTGTAGAAATATTTATTTCTCATGAAATAAGCAGAGCTTAATATTCTATCAGTTTGGAGCGAGAGCTGTAAATTTACAGCTTTACCCTCTTGGATGCTCAAGAAACCCGTGTGAAGTGACTCCCCTCGTGCTTGGAAACGTCCATCAAGCAAGCGGTCCTGCCATTTGATGAATGATTGCTACTTGTCCTTTACCACTCAAATGGTGAATTGAGAATCACTCGGAAGAAAACAAAAGAGATCGAGTTACCGAAAGTGGAATGAACATCTCAAGGACGGTGGTGCCGTGGCGGGTTGGAATTGAAGTGGGGTGCTGGTGGAGTTGGCGGTGGCGGTGGACATTGTGTTGGTGGGTTCGGCCCCCACCCGGGATATCCAGCATTTTTATGTACTCGTTCCCTTTTCATTTTGAGGGAAACGAATGATTTTTCAAAAAAACACTTTGGTAAAAGGAGTCACTTGTAGTGCTCAGAATAACTAGAGGATAAAAAAAATTATTTTCGTTAACGATAATATTTTAAATTTTTTTCGTTTTTTTTGGAAGAATATTACTACTTTTGTAAAATATCCACAATTTAGGTAGACATTCATTACCAACGGTATTCTATAATTGTGGAGGCATTCGGCTTTTGTAGGGCCTATGTGGTTGTCTGGCAACATCAAAGATTGCCTGAAAGAAAGGGTTGCTTATCGAGTGGCTTGCCAAAACTTAAAATATGATTCTATGCACACACAAAACTTTTCCTTAATTTTTTGAAACTCAAAATATGTTCTTTTTTTTCACGAGTACAAGAAAAAGGCCAAACTATGAAATAAAATATTCCAACAAACATGTCTACAGATCCAAAGGAAAAAATAACCATTTTATCTAATGCTCATTGATCCGCTCGCAGAATATCGAATAAGCATACACTCAAGATACATACATCCGCGAGCATTATTGGGACTTGGGCTCTCCACCTAGATTGTGGTCATTGTGGTGAGGCCGGTGATAGGGTCATCCGGTGGGCGGTAGCACATACAAGCAAAAATCTGCCACCTTAAACTGAATAACGAACCGGCATGAAATATATGTTTTCTAGCCAAAGATGTTATCATCTTAACAGGATCTTTTCTTTTGAAGAGGAGGATTAGGGAAATGAATTTTGAAAAGAATCGTGCCGAAGATAATAAGATGATAAGATGCAGAGTCGTATCCTAAATTTTTTCCTATTAATATATCGAATCTCTCATAATCCATATGGAAAAAACGACATCTCTTTCATTAGTTTATTGAAACCGCAGTTTCGAAATCATGAAAAATCACCTACGCAACGCATCTCGTCACCAACGTGCAAAAGCAATTCGAGTTAAATAATCCCTTTCGAAGGTATTATTCCATTTCTTGTTTAGTCCCCCCAACCACAGATATCAACCAGCATCAAAATTCATTGATTTTGAATTCCAATTGATACTGCCTCATAAAGATGGTTATTTTGAATGATTGCCTTGTTGCAATTTAAGCCAATTAATTAGAGAGAGGAAAAAAAACATTAAATGAATTGTTGGTTTTCCAATTTATAACTAATTAAAAATAAAAATAGAAATCAAATCAAACCTACTGAAAATGAAAAATTCTCTCTTTATTTAGCCACACGGAGATTACTTTTCCCCCCGGGTTTCATTCATCGCTATCTCAACCTCTCGCCGGTCTCCCACGCTGACCATCTGCCCCTCCTCACGAAACTTTTTTCCAATTCGATCGGTTCAGTTCTTCTCGATCGATCGATCTGTTCGGGAGCTCGCCATCACAATCCGTCGTTCTGAAGTTTCTCTTCTTCGCTCATCCCGATACTTGGATTGATTCGGGAATCGGATCGGATTGGAGGAGACGAAGCGAGAGAAATGTACGTGAAGGCGGTCCCTCCGACGGATCTGAACAGGAACACGGAGTGGTTCACGTATCCTGGAGTGTGGACGACGTACATCCTCATCGTGTTCATCTCGTGGCTGATTGTCCTCTCGCTCTTCAATTGCTCGCCCGGGATGGCCTGGACCATCGTCAATCTCTCCCACTTCCTCGTACGTCTCTTTTGTCTCCGCCCCTATTTTTCAGGTTGTTTGTGATTCCAGAGCTGTGAGGAGTTTCGGTGTTGTGTCAATCGAATGATCGATCGTGGTTGAGGAACGGTCATCTGTCTTTGTTGTTGCGTGGTGACCTGGGGCGGTAAGGTTTTCGCATTTGTTTCTGTTAAGTCGCTGCTTGGAGGATTAGGTGGTGCTGAGTATTTAAAGGAATCGATCGTGAATGGATTTTGGAGTGGATTGTTGGCATTAAGAGTTAAAGAAAGTAGGTCGAATAGGAATTCATCTGTTTGTGTCTTTTTAAGGATAGTTCCACTCTTACAGGCAAGAAAAAGAGTGGTGTTGCGGGCTTTTTTTGGGAGGGGAGGGGGGGGGGTCTCATTTTTATGTTGATGTTGCATTTGCTCTGTGTCGCAGTTGTTTGTTTCATAAGTTGGGATTTTTTTTCCCCATGTTTCTGGTGTTTCCTTGTAAGTAGGTTGATAATCACATTCAAAACTCTGGAGCATCCTATCAGTTGTTCGGAGCAGTGTCTAGCATCAGTTTATCTAGGCTGTAGATTATCATTTCATTGAGAATTGTGATTAAATCTACCTTCTAGTGGTGGAGAAGAGCTGAATACAAAAGAGATTGTACCTTTCTATTCTTTGAAGCAGAAATTTCAGCATGAGTGTCTGCTGAATAGTGCCATGAATGTATGGATAACATCTATTTCTCCAACTTTCTGCTTATTACACACCATAGTGTCCTAGAACTGTGGGTGTTGAAACGTTTCACTTGTATAATTTTAAGCGACGTTTGTACAGTTGTATGCTAATAGGTTGTACTGCATGCAGGAGTACCATTTCTGCTAAGTTTCACAGTCTTCATCATTTTAATCCAAGTATTGCTGATAACTCCTGTTTGTTGCAGCTATGGTTATGTGTGCCAATGTTAAATATGTTGCACAATCTCGTGCCTCTATATGCTGGCAGTCAGATTCATGATCGTGAAAGTGATGATCTATATTGAAAATTTGGTCAGGGAGTGCCTGTGATTAGTCCATGAGTCACTTTTGGCATCTTTATGTGATCTCTGTTTTCTTCTTTAGCCTTACTTCAGGCAACCTTACATTAAGCCACAGAGGTGACGACTCATATTGTCCAGCATGATATAACTCAGCATTTACTGCTTCTGGGATAAATACTTGTCCTTGAAGGTAGTTGACTACATTGATCTGGTTACTGTGGCTTCTAGACATGGGAAGTTATTTTTGAGAAATGAGTAAAATGTTATCGATTGGTCTGATAGAATCAATAATTCAGGAATTTCTTTATTTCAGTCAATTTCTTCTCAAGTAATTGTTATTTAGAGGGAGTACCTGTATTGCAGAAGTTTCTTTTGTATATCTTACATTTTGGATAGAGGTCTATTAAAGTTTCTTCATCTGCTGTGGTTTATTATCTTTCTTCTGCAAATATATAGCCTCCGTCTTGTCATTCGAGTTACTGACTGTGTGGTGGTTGTTACATCTTCCTTCAGGTAACTTATCATTTCTTTCATTGGAAGAAGGGCACGCCATTTTCCGATGACCAGGGAATTTACAATGCTTTGACTTGGTGGGAACAGATAGACAATGGCAAGCAACTCACTCGAAATAGGAAGTTTTTGACTGTCGTTCCTGTGGTGCTGTAAGTGATTTGCATATCATTTTAAGCCTTTTCACCTGCTCTACTTTTGTGACATAGTTATGTCTTCTGCACCCATGGGGCCATGTCATGCACTGTTCCTTGTTGACGGAGTTGGTGGATATCCTCTATAACACAATTTTGCCTATCCTAATTTGAGTTAGAAACTTGTTGCATATTGTGTGTGGATTGATGACTCTCGCCCGTGCTGCTCTTATGGTTCCTGGCATTTTGTCACAATGTTTGCAAATCATGAAAAAATGGCGAAACCAGCCTCTGTTGATTTGTAAGTACAATGTGACCATTCTTTGCCCATATTCTGCTCTCCGTGAAAAAGAAAGAAAGAAAGAAGGAATGATTCTTACCCACCCCACCCCAACTGAAAAAGGCATAGACTTCCTTTTGTTTATGGCCTAGTTCAAGGACACTTTTACATAGTTCCTTGTGGACATCCTAATTAGCCCATTGGTGCTGTGAGGAAGGTTTTAACCTCTGTATTGTCCTTACAACTAGTTTTGTCGTTTTCATGCCTTTGGATGTCCACTGCTCACAAAACACGGATCAGTTCCAATTTGCACATGGTCAATCACTCTCATATTTATGTCTGCTCTGCATGCTACAGTTTATTATTGACTGCATCATGTTTAGATAAGTAATAATCGGAAGAAAAATTGCACAGCTGTGTATCTATACAGTTTACTTAATGCGCATCTTATATGGTAGCGTTAGAGGATATAGAATGTTCCCCACTAAGTTAGGAGCCTGGGAGGCATAAAAGCATCTTAAACCTGGGTAATTTTAACATTGTTTCGCATAATGTCTTCTATAAAATCTGCTATCTTAGATACAATCAACCTCATGATTTAGAGTCACTCATGAGAGGCATCAAAGCATCTTAAACCTGGGTAATTTTACCATTGTTTCGCATAATGTCTTCTATAAAATCTGCTATCTTAGATACAATCAACCTCATGATTTAGAGTCACTCATGCTGTTTTTAGTTGCAAGAAGGACCTCCTTCATAGCCCTGTTCCATTCTGGCAGGTATCTCATAGCTTCACACACAACAGACTATAAGAACCCGATGCTCTTCCTTAACACATTGGCAGTATTTGTATTGGTGGTAGCAAAGTTTCCCAATATGCACAAGGTGCGCATATTTGGAATAAATGGCGATCACTAACCAGAGGCTTCCTCGGTGGACTATTTTGGGATATATGAGCCAATGGTGATGTTGCCGTGCTGTGTCAGAGCTGAGAACTGCAAGATGTATTTTTCCTCCTTTGCTTTTAAGGATTTAATGTATGATGCTCCTAGTTACACATCAAACAGAAAAAGTATATTCTTCTTAGCCTGGATCCCTAGGATGAATGTCTTCTTACAGATATCAGGTGAAGCTTATTGCTTTGCTATTTTGCTCACTTATCATGGGGATCTTCTTCTCTTTCCTATAGCTTGATGATGATTTTTGCTCTATGATTACTTGTCATTGCTATGTGCTACTCTTATTCGGAGGCGAGGAAGCTGATGATGTATTTGCTGTTAAATGGTGGTCAAATATATCTATTCCCATTACCAATAAGGGAAGATGAACAATTTTTTCTAATTGCATTGATCGAACTCCTATACTATTGGATCACGTTATGTCCATGACTGGTCTGCCCAAACGTGCATCCTGAGCTTCCAATAATGGTGCAAGTCATCTAGCTATTGCACGGTTCATATATATGGGTTGATTGTCTTGTAATTAACTGCAGTGTATACCCCTCCATGTTATGGAGTGTCTACCTGCTGATGCCGAAACTTGAAGCCCATGCAACAGTCATCGTCGATCCAGACTTTGCTTGATGCTGAGACCGTTGGTCCAGGTGAGTGGCCTACACTGAAGTGTATAGATTTAGAGAAGAATACGGATGTAGATTAGTGGAGGCTTTGGGCTGCTCTCGACTAGGAATAGTGACCAGCTCTGAAGCCAAATCTGTCCCATGCTTTTATAGTGCTCTCCTTAGGATGTCCCTCTCTTCCACCCACTGTACTTGCCATTGGAATAACGGGCTTGCCGAGCGTGTCTGCGTTCCTTGCTCGGAATACGAGATTGGCAACAAAAGAAAGGAGCAGAACCGGATTCAACTTTTCACTCATTCCCAGTGAAGACTTTCTTTGATGAAACTGATGAGGGGTAGTTGATCAACCTAGAACTCTGGTCACAAACCACAGGCTCTCGCCCTTTCACACCACATAAAAGCTTCACGTGCGACATGCGCATTCATCACAAAGCAACGAGTTCTGCTTTCCTTCATCACTTCGGGCTGCCGAACTTCTGTGGAGTCGCCACAATCATATTCTGAGTTGATACCTCGTGAAGTTTCTATTTCCTTTTCGATAACGCCTTGTCATAGCGGGCGTAACTTGGCTGGGGTTCGGTTTACATATGTGCAAGTCACCGCAAGTGGTTGGCATAAAGTTTAAAGTAAGGCCATGCCGTGCTTCCATTTTGAAGTCACCAACTGGGCTGCACTCCAGTCCGTCGGGCGATTTTGTCTGGATGAGGAAGCTCCCTCCTGGAGTTGGAACATACAGCCTCCTTTCTTAAGGATTTGCGTACTTTACTCTTCTGAATGAACTCGGCCAACGCTATCTGCACTCAAAATGTAGAGGACTAAATTTACGCAACGTGATTGCATGGGTTTTTCGCGAAGTGTGTTTGGAATAGAAGGCGGTGAACCCGTTCATATATCTAATGCGATCACATAACAACATCAATTTTGTATGACTTGTTTGTAGGATATCTCGTATGGAACAATTTAATCACTCATCACATCCACATTTAAACGAGAGGGGGAGAGAATCTTTGGGCCTCGTATCAATTTCTTGCATTACACAATGATTGTTACGGTGTGAATTATCACAATTGAAAGCTATAATCACACATGACATCCATATTTGAAAGAGAGGAAGAGAGAATTTTTGGGCCATCGAATTAACTTTCTGAGTAGATCGTCAAAAGAAAATTTAAATTCTGAGTCTATCGTCAACTTTAGTTGGACTTATCTTCGTTTAAAAATTTAAATTAATGAGTTAGACGATACATTGGTTATATGATATGTGACTTTTTCAGCACAAGCACATCCATCCGATCAAGTACCAAAGAATTAGGCATCGTGTGACGGAACCTGCCTTGCCTAAAATGGCCCCTGCTTGCGGAAGTCAATCAATACGTCCCCATCGCGATGTACACGCGATGACACGGGACGTCCTTTTAAGTCCTTCAGCGCGGCTCCTCCAGCGTTTCAGCGCCCTATCTCCGCCGTCCGTTACAGACGGAAACAGTCAGTACCTCTCCAAATATATATATATATATATCTCCAGTTTCATCACTGTTGAAGGTCGGACGAAACATTGAAAATCGAAATTTAATTTTTATTCAAGCACCATTTAATAGCGGGCGCTGGATCCAACACCTCATCGCTTCTCGTGTCACCAGGAATCCATCCAACTTTGGTAAAAAAATATCTCATCCCCGTTCACAGAGTGTTCAAACCTAACATGTGCTCCCTGTCTCTCCCGTTCCAAAGACCCTAGAACGTGGTAGAGAAAAACAAACATAGGGTGTCTTCCAGTTTCGCCGGATGTCTTTTGGGTTTTTTTTTTGTTCCCCTTTGCCTGCTTGCTGATTCTTAGGCTCCGTTTGTTTCATGGAAAATATTTTTCCGGAAAATATTTTCCTCAATTTCTGGTGTTTGGGGGGCGGAAAATGAATGGTCAACGGAAAATGTTTTCCGGTCAACGAAAAAAACCTTCTAAAACTAAGGAAAATGATTTCCTTTTTTTGAGAAACGGAAATCATTTTCCTACTTTGCTTCTTCCCTTCCTCTTTTCGTCTGTCGCTCGCACTCCACGACTTTGTCCATCGCCATTTCAATTTCAGCCAAACACCGGAAAAGGAAGTCATTTTCCTGGAAAATGATTTCTTGGAAAATATTTTTCAGAAACACTTTATTTTCCGTGTGTTGACACCTGATTTTCAATCACATTTTCTTTTCTTCTTTTTTAAAATTAATAAAAAATCCATAAAAATTCATAAATTTGAAAAAATTAACTTTGGAGACCTTTGCCAAGCCTAGGGAACCAATTTTGACCAAAAAATGATTTTTCATATTTTCAGTATTTTTCGGTATTTTTATTTTCTAAAATTGATAGAAAATCTATAAAAATGAGAAAATTGCAAAATCAACTTTGGAAGCCTTGGCCAAGCTTAGGAAACCATTTTTGAGTAAAAAAATAATTTTTCATATTTTTTTGTATTTTTTTAAATATAATTTTTAGAAATTAGGAAAATATTTAATAAATAATAGCATTTGAGGCCACAAAAATACATAAAAATAGTCAATATTTTTCCTTTAAATCCCTTTTCATGTTGGCCATCGCAAATTTAAAAAATCCAATTCGAGGTCGTGTATTCCTTAACGAGCATAATCTCGAATCGGGCCTAAAAAAATTCAATTTGAGTCAATTTATTTTCATTTTTCACTTTTAGGAGTTGTGACATTGTTCTTTAATATTCCAAATTTTCATCTTGGCCCAATTATACCCAGAATGACTCAATTTTACAAACAGGGCTTTAATTAAAATTTGCATTATTTTCAATAGCAAGAAATGAGCTTAAATTCAACATGCGATAGGTGTGTCGAAAATTGTGAGGAGATTTGGACTTAAAGAAATATTTCTCCAGGGACTGAATTACAAATACTTAAAATCTCATGGACTAGAGTGCAAATACCTAATACTTGAGGGATTATTTTGTAAATAACAAAAAGAAGAGTTAGTGGAGAAATTAGAATAGAGAAGGGAAGATGGAGAAGAGGAGATGAAGATAGGAAGATGGAGAAGAGGAGATGGAGAAGAGAAGATAAAGAAAATAAGATGAGAATAGAGAAGGGAAGATGGAGATGAAGAAGAGTTAGTAGAATGGGAGATAGATATGGAGAAGGGAAGATGAATATGAAGAAAAGTTAGTGGAGAAATTAGAATGTGAGATAGAGATGGAGAAGGGAAGATGAAAATGAAGAAGAGTTAGTGGAGAAATTAGAATGGGAGATAGAGTTAATGGAAAAATTAGAATGGGAGATAGATGAGTGGTTTATAAAAGGAGGAAGAAGTGAGCTTGAGAGGGGAATTTTTTTGGAGAGAAAATTTTGGATGTTTGAGAGAGTTTTGGGAGATTGAAGAAAAACTGGAGAAAAAAATTTTTTTTGGAGAGATTTCAAGAGAAAAAAATTTTGAGAGAGAAAAATTCGCCGCCGTGGAACAAGCCTTGGCGACGCGACGGATTCATCTCCAACGAGCTCTAGGCGCATCAGCATGTGCAATTATCTGGTAACTCAATTTTTCGTGTTTAGATGACGAAATCTCGAAAATAAATGTACTGAACATTCGTAGATGACTTCGAGATCTTCGATTTGATATATTATGGCACGAAAATTGACGTCGTTTGCTATGTCAAAAGGGTCCCGAAATTGAAAGCAGAAATCTGGAAATATGGTGATCAGAACCTGAGATGGAATTTTTCTGATCTGACCTTTCACGCTAAATGATTTTCCATGGGTTATTCTAGACTTTGTTTCATAACGACCTCTTCATGACATTTGTTCATAAGATCTTAATGCATAACATATAAAAAATACAAAAATATTCATGCACGTTTCGTATTTTTAATGCATTTAATGAAATCATGCAATTCTGTTGGCGTCCTTGACTCTGAGTGTTTTTCTGTGCGTGGTCATATTGATTTGTAGTTATCTTATGTTTAGAGTCTTCTTTTGAAACTTCACAAAAAATGAAAGTTGTTCATTGGGGTCTTGTTTAGTAGACTGGAAAGTTTGGTGCATTAATTTTGAGATTTGAGTGTCCATTTAAGCTTAATCCTGAAATATGTCTGTTCTGTGAAATTTGTTTGTTTGCTGCTGAGCTCTCATGAAAGACCATTTTCTACACGAAAATGAGTGTCTCTTCAATAAGAATGTAAAACATGAAAGTTGTCAAAGACACATTTTCCCATCCACATAAAAAATCTCAGAATTTTTACATACATTTCATTATTTCTTTTGTATTTTATGGTTACTGCTTTCTCCCTAAGAATGTTCATGGACAGTATGATTTAATTCGTATTTTTTGTGTTAATGCATTGGAAAATGTAAAAAATGGTCTCAATGAAGTTTAATCAGCACGTGTTAAACTCTCTTTGAGTTTTTGAATTGTCTTAACTCATTGGTGATTGTGCATGTCCGATTGGATAAGTTCATTATTTTCATTTGGCTTTCGGCCCGATGCTTTGAAGACTGGAGGATGACCGATGTCCATTCCGGTCCGTTTTGTTGTACTCTCGACCCACGAGGCTTGGCGACGGGTGTTTGACCGATGTCCATTCCGGTCCATTTTTGTTGTATTCCCGATCATGTCTCGGGTTTTATTTAATTGGTCTGTAATTATTCACCCGACGAGTTGCGGGTTTTACTTTCACTGTCCTTAGGGTAGTTTTACTTTACCTGCTCTCTCTTCACATCTTCATTTGCTTTGGGTGATTTTGCATTCTTTTATAATACATCCAAAATACAAAAAAAAATGTAGAAAATCCAAAAAACAAAAAAAAAGGAAAATCTGAAAATACAAAAAATGCCATTCATGTGCATCTCATGTAGTATGTCTCATGTATGTTTGTTATGTTATCCGTATGTTCGTATAGACATATCGTATTTGTTTGTTCTCGTATGCACGTCACGTACGCGACGTTTGCAAATCCACATTTGTCTGTTATGATATGTTATTAACCCATGCATATTCATTCAGAAAAATCAAAAATTTCAAAATAAGGGTTTTATCCCCTCTTTTTCAAAAATGAGGGTTTTATCCCATCTTTTCAAAATGACGACTTTGCCCTTTATGGGCAAAATCGAAATGTACGTATTTACATACACATATCACTATGCATGTCACATATATATGTCACGTATTTGTATGGTGTATGTATGCATGTTACATATCGTATTCGTGCGTCTTCATACGCATGTCACATACGTATTCGTATTCGTCTATCCCCGCATGCATGTTGTATTCATACGCATGTCACGTACGCATATCATTCGCATGTCCACGTACGTATGTCCTTCGCATGTAACGCACGTATATGTATTCGTCTATCTCGTATGCATATCGTATTCATACACATGTCACGTACGTATGTCGTTCGCATGTCATGTACGTATGTCATTCGCACGTCACGCACGTATTCGTATTCGCATATCTACGTATTCGTATATCATATTCGTATGTCCGTATTTGTGTGTCGTATTTGTATGTCAACGTTTGCGTTCATACCCTTTATGCATTTCATTTTAAAGTGAAAACATAAAAAGAACACCTTACCAGGGTCTTAGGAATAAATCAAGTGAGAGTTGCCAAAATAGGATATCCATGGAATTAAGGTACCGAAAGGGCATTAGTTTTAATTAACTAGTGTAACCAAGTCCCCGAACTCATAATCTCTGGTTTGCAGGAGTAATTTAGTTCTCCCGCTAGGTTACTTAGGTTTCTAATCAACCTACCAAAAATGATTAGTGGCGACTCCAAATTCTAAAACCATGTGAAAAAAAATCAAAGTTGCGATTTGGTAGAGCTTGGGAGAGCTCGAACTAGGTTAGTTAATTTAATTAATTAATCTGGTAATCCATTAACCTAAAAATGAATTTTAGGTCGCGACAGCTTGGCGACTCCGCTGGGGAGTTGTTCTTAATTTTTGAAAAATTTAAGAACTTAGAGGACTTATGCCAGTAAAATTTCATGAATATTCACTTGGTTTGGCAATTGGTTGAATTCTAATCTTTATGTGTTAAATGGTCTTGCAGATGGGAGTTATAAGGGGTGGAGTGTTTGGCTAACCCCTTATTTTACAGGTTTGGTGTATGGAAATTGGAATTTAATTTTTGCACATTTTGAAGCGGTGTTTGAATTTAACTGCTGTGCATGATTATTTGTTTTAGCACTACATCACACACGTCCCGTGACCGGACCTGGGTCACTAGTTTTAGGATGGTATTGTGATTTGGTTCTAGCGTTCGGCGTGAGATCACGTCGAAAGTTAGTCCAGATTCAATCCCGAACCTCTTTTCAAAAATGAGTTTTAAAAGTTAGGCCTCACGCTTGGTAAGATTACCAAAGCAGTGGTTTTAATTTTTGACTCGAGGAGCCGAAGTTGGGAGACCCGGCTAATCCTGATTACGTCGTAGGGGTCACGGCTAATCTTGATTATGTGCGCGAGATTGTCGCCTTGCCGTAAGTCTTTCGCTTCAATTTGTCAGCCTTTAGAGTAGATAGGCTAAGATTTAAACTCACGATTCATGTGCATGTCTATGCGACTTACATGGTATTTTTGACGGTGAAAGTAAGTTTTCTAACTTCATCTTGTATTTATTTTTGGTCGGTCCATGTTAGGTGTCGGTCAAATTTTGAATTTAACATCAAGGTCATTTTTCAAAAGAAAATGAAAATCAAATTAGTATCCCATTTTTGAAAAAAATAAAATAAATAAATAAATAAATAAGTGTGAAAAGTCCCTTAGGAAAATTTTGTTGACCAGTAAAAGATTTTGTTACATTTTTCTACTTCAATAGAAATGAGATTTTCTTGACAAATTTATCCCTAAAAATTCATTCTGATAAAAGGAAAATCCCTTCGGGAAATTTGCTAAATTTTAAGATATTTTATCACATTTTTCAAGTTGTAAAAATTTGCAAGAGAATTCTTTTTGAGAAATTCACCCATGTTTTTCTAAGAAAATTTTCTCTAAAATTGAAAAATAAAATTGGACTAATGTATGAATCATGGGCCGACTCCTATTGGATCACATACTGATTATTTTCTTTACTTTTGCAGAGAATTATAGGTACCCTAGGGTGGAGAAAAATCGGGCTCGTTGGTGATAACAATCAGGGGGCAAGCGAAGATATCGTTAACCCTAGGGGTATATGAAGAGGCCAATTCTTCCGGAGACAGAATCGTGTCAATAAGTCAGCACGTATGGGCCATGTATTTTGATGAGGGTAGTGAATGCATCCAGATCGGGCCTGGGGACATTTTTAATATATTAGAAGGGTTCATGTATTTTTGTTGAGAAAGTCGAGACTGTGTAATCAAAACCCATGGGGCAAGATTATGAACCCGATCTTGCGACGCCTTTCTAATTAAATTGAACAATGGCTTGCCTTTTTACCTTCCTCGGATTCAAAACACATAAAAGATTTTGGAGGACTAGTATTTTATTACCGAGCATGGCCCGCAATCATTTCTCCCAACGCTACAGGCGACCGACACATTCAAGTGGACGCCGAAAGAGATAGGCAGGAGTAAAGTGGGGCACGCAACGGGCAGCCCGGTTTGTTTATTGGAGCACTAATCGAGTGGTCGATTTGCAATAATTCACACGACTGACTCACGGCGCTGTGACCGGTGGGGGCCGCCACCGAACCCTTCGCCAATGTCCTTGATATCATCGCCGGCAGCAGATAACAAGAACACCGAGAAGAGTGTTAAGCCTCAACGTCTTCAGTACCGTAAATCGTCCTATCATGCTATATGGGCGAAGAAATGGCAGGAAAATGAAAAGCACAAACACGTGAAACTTTCTCTTCATTCCATTCACCAACAAACCTTACAACAACTCACTGGGGAGGAAAAGTGAAATCAAATTGAGCCCTAATAAGCGTCACAAAGGAGCTCAGCTGGCTCTCCATAAAGTTGATGCTCTGGGTGCACCGGGCGTTCTCGGGATCAAGCTCCGCGAGCCTAAAGAAGAGGCGATCGCACTTCTCTTTAACCTGGGCCATAGTGGCCTCGTAATGCTCAACGGCAAACTCCAGGTCCGGAATCGCCGCCCTCTCGAAAGCAATGTCTGCCGTAATGTCATCAAGCCTCTCCTGCAGCCAACCGCATTTGCACCTCATCACAATATTGCCTGGCTCCTGTTCGGCGTAAGTTCGGACCAAGGCCAGACGGTCCACCAGCTTTCCCCTCTCACGAACCAGCCAGGAAAGCTGATCGTTGGCAAACTTGAGGGCCTTTTTGTGATTATCAGCCACAAATGTAACTGTTGCCAGACGCTCGTGCCGGTCTCGGTAACGAGCTTTCACGACGGCGGTCACAAGGACCGTCTCATAAGCGCGGTTATAGGCAGCCAGAAAATTGATGAAGACGGTCGAGAAGTTCCGATACTCCTTCCCCAGTTGGGTACCCTCAACAAAAGCAGCGTCCACAGTCCTGAATAAACCAAGGATTTCAACCTCAACGGTAGAGTTTTTGGCTATATGAGCGTAACCTCTACCAAGAAGATTGTAGAGTCTCTCCCACCCAGCCAGGACTTCGGCGGATAAGGTGTGGTTAGGAGAATTGGCCATTTTTGAAAGCAGAATACGAAAGAAAGGAGAGAGATGAGGCAGATGAGCGGAATGCGAAGATGGTAATCTGCTTTAATTTAAATACTGATTTCACAGGGGTAGTCCTTATAGGTTTTCCTATCTACCATTCTCTGTCGGCAACACCCCCGGTGGCTCAAATTCCAGTCAAGTGGCAACCTCGAGCCGAACAAACCTGACGTCTATGTGGAAAAGCTGGACGGGACTCCACCGCTTTGAAAAAAGAAAGAACGAAAAGACGAGCTGAGTGGGGGACAAAGAAATTTTCGGCAGAAAGAGAGATATTACTCGTCTTCATTGGAGGACCCGCCAGTAAATCGACGGTGGAAATCTTGACAGGGGCCCTCTATCGCGAAAAGAAAGAAGAAGACAAACTGAGCGATAAACGAGGATTTCCCCTTTAATCAAAAGCTGAATGTCAGATTTTCCCCTCGGTAAATCTAATAGCACTGCCCGTGAAGGGGGAAGTCGTTGCTATTGCCAGAGAGAGAATTTATCCTCATTTGATAGTGAGGGTTCATCTGCACGAACTCGCAGGAGAAAGATAGAGAGGAAGGAGTTCTCGTGGGAGAGGAATTCAAAACCTTCACCATCAAAGCATTGGCTTTCAAAGCCTGTTACGAGAAGCCATCAACGATCCCGTGATCCCTCAAGTCCGAGAAGACATCCTGAGGCGGTCTCGAATCGGCAGTCCTAGATCCAGAAATATGTCGAGCATTAGGGAAATGGGCGCATGTTCAACCCTGGTCGAAGCTGATGAAGTTCCTTACCCTGAGGGTCTACTGGTCATGGCCATTGACGGTAATCCAGTCTCTCTGTCAATCCTTGTTACCGTATTAAGAAAATGCCGGTATAAGGTTGTAGCTCAAGCAAAGGCGACAGAGGCCTTAGAGATATTAAGGAGGAGTAGTGACCAGTTTGATATCGTCGTCACCGCCATGGTATGGATTGACATGGATGTTTTCACTCTCTTGGAAGTCATCAATTCTAAATTAAACATGCCAGTCCTCGTAATATCGGCAAGCGATGATCAGCAAGCCATGATGAAGGCTGTCTTAAACGGGGCCCAAGACGTCGTAACGAAACCAGTTATGGTTCAGATGCTTCAAAACATATAGCAGCACGTGGTAAGGAAGCAATTGCACGACCATGAGAACAAGCATCAAGCCTTCAATTTTATTCCAAGCAACTGGAGAAAGAAGATGAGTTGGTCTCCCGAGCTGCATCGTATGTTTGTTAATGCAGTTCAGCAACTAGGAATCGATTCGGCACGGCCGCAACATATACTGGAAATTATGAAGGTAGAGGGATTCACTAAAGCAAATGTTTCGAGTCATCTTCAGAAGTACAGAAAAAGGGTGAGAGAACACAATGCAGCTCAGAATCAAGAAAACCAAGGCGGGACTGAATCCAAGCATGAACGTCGAGTCTCCTCGCCACCATAAGTTCCACAGGTTAGCATGGGGCGAGCCACTTCCCATCATCAACCAAACCAGTAGCCGTGCCATCAATCCCCCAGGCGTTAATCAAAGTATCCCCCAGAATCACCATAATGCTCTTCAAGAGTATAGACCGCAGGGGCAGTGTATTCAGACTCCTTGGTTTGAGCACCAACCCGTGGCTAGAATTCATCCCATGATCAGCGCGCCTGCGCAGCCAGAGAATCAGACAAGAAATTATCCTGAGCACTTCCACTTCTCTAATCCTCAAATGAAAGGAGTTCTTGGCAGCATGACAGTTGGTGATCCCCACACTTTCTGGAGTAATGATGAAGACTTCAGTTCGAGAAGTCAAATTGCTCATGGCGAGGACAAAATGAGAAATCTACCGCCAGCATTTGCCAACAATAATGCCCAATTCGAGCATCAGTTGCTGGAAGGTTCAAGAGATTACCCAGATGATGAGCTTACTGCCCTGGTCAACCAGTTTAAGGTTGACAGACATCCGAAGCCATAATCGGAAGCCAGTGATTAAGGACTCTCAAACATCGGTCATCCATGCCTGAACCAGCATGAGACTAGCTGATTATCGAAGAGCCGCAGGAGAGGCAGAACTGACCTTGAACAAGTGCACCTTTCATTTCATGCTTAATTCCCCTGCGTGTGATATTTCTAGCTTTCTAGGTGTCTAGATTTAATTCAGGGGCATGGGGTAATTTGTTTTTTATCCCGTCGAATGCGTGAATCCCTTTTTATGCTAGACTCAGGGCGGATCAATTTGTGGCAACGTCGCTGACTGCCATAATGAGAAATGTTGAATGACCTCACGTAGGGAAATTTCAAGTGAAAAGCCCAGGCGAGCTCGAAGACGGGTAACTGTGTGTCGTTCCAATTTACCCTCAATCATCGCAAAATGCTAAATTGGATTTGTTCCATTCTCTTCCAGGGGATTGCAAATTGCCTCAAGAGTGTCGCAAAATGAAATGACCCAATGGAATGCGATATGACTCATTTGCCTTAAAGGTAACCTTGAAATTAAAGGAGCCCTCCGATCCACGGACCTGATGGCATAAAAAATGATGATGGTCCAAAGCAACCCGAAAGAAAACAAGGCCCAACTAAGCAAAGCACTTATGTGGCAAGCTCAAAGTGAAGGGCAACTCGGGACATACAATCCAATCCAATCCAAATGAAGGAACTTCCTCAATTCAAATTCAATGGAAGTACATATAAGGGTAAAACAGTATCGTTCCAATTTTTCTAGAATATGAAGAACATATACTGCCGCATTCCCTTTCATTTTTGCAGTGAAAGTCTCTACTGACCAGATTTTCCTGTCTACCATTTCCTATCAGCATCACCTCCGCTACTCGTCTCCAATCTCGAGCCAAGAAAATCCGATATCTCTGCCAAAAGTTTGACGGGATGACACAACTTTGAAAAAGGAGAAAGAAAGGTGACTTGGGTGGGAGACAAGGAAAATGAGATTCGTTTTTATAGGAGAACACGCCAGCAAATCGACGGTAGAGACGTTGATAGGGACCCTACCACTATGAAGAGATGAGAAAAGACGAGCCAAGCAAGAAACACGCAGGAAATGTTGAGAAAGACAGAAATCTCGGGAGAAGCGATACATATGCTAAGCCGATGCCAAATTTTAAAAGAGACATCCTCCTAATAATCTTTATTCATACATTGAAGAGAGTTTTAAAGCATACACGGTTCAGAGAGAGTGAAAATACAGAAAGATATAGTAAACCTTGAGAAATCATCGACCAAATCGAAGATGTCTCAACCCAATACTTCCGAAAGCTATCATTGCCTGCTGAATATGGGCGAGGAAGAGTTCGAAACCATGTTTGGGATCGAGCCTATGGAACCTGGCCCTTCCGCCGACGACGTCCAAGATCTCAGTAAAGATAAGGACAACAACGGTAAGGGTCAAAAGAAGCGTTACCATCGCCATACTAAGGAGCAAGTATAAAGGCTTGAGGATTTCTTCAGAACATGTCCTATGCCAGACGGCAAACAGAAAATGGAACTAAGTCAAGAGCTAGGACTTGAACCTTCACAAATCAAGTTCTGGTTTCAAAATAGGCGAACCCGAATGAAGACTCGTCATGAGCACAACGAAGCCGAGTTTCTAAGAGTTGAAAATGAAAACCTCCGAGCGGAAAACAAGATGTATAAAGAGGCTTTTGACTCCGCCACCTGCCCTAACTGCAACAGCCTCCTCCTCGCCTTCGATGAAATGCATGATCTGAGGATTGAAAATGCGTGTTTGAGAAGCGAGTTAGACCAGTTTATAACAGAATCGAGTTCTATTGGAGCAGGGTACAAAAAGACTAATGCTACTGGATCAGCATCAATACCTCCCGGGGAAGGGGAGATGTATCACCACCAGGCAAGCGGCATTGACGATGAACTCACCGCCATGATCAACCAGTTTAATGTTAATGAAGCACGGGGACTGTAATATACACAGGGAGTCTGTATTTCGAAGCTGAGATCACGGGTCCTTCAACATAGCCGATGCATACCTGGTCCAGAATGAAGCCAGCTGATCATGGGAGAGCCTGCTGAGGGAGCAAAATCGATCTTGAACGAATGCAGACGCTTTATTTCCTTGCATGTGATGTTTTCTACTTTTATTGATGTTCAGAATGAACGCAAAAGCAAGAAGCAGCAATTTCCTGTTCTCCTATTAAATGCTCGAGTCTGCTACCACACCAAACTCGTAGTGAATTTATTGCGAGTAAAAAGTCGCGCGAACTAGAAGGGTAAAGCAGTATCGTTTCAATTTACCCTCAAATTGTCCCGATTCTAAATTAGATCCCTTCTGTTTACAGGAATTTGCAAATTGACCCAAAAACGAAATTCCCCGATTAATCAAAACTTTGGGCAAATAGATTCGTGGACATCGCCACAGAATGGACGGCTTCAAATGAGGAATATGTGAACGAAAGACCCAAACAATCTCAAAGAAGGGTAATTCTGTATCGTTCTAATTTGCTCATACTCGTCTCGTGTTCTGAATTATTTTATTCCATTCTTAACAGGGTTTGTAAACCGCCCCGAAAAATACAGTGACCTGGAATTACCTAGTACAATACAACAACACCATGTCATCTCAAGGATTGACTCTTAAAAGGAACCTCCTTGAGCGCCTGCGGTCTTGTGGACCAGATGGCATGGGGAATGACAGTGGTCCGAGACGTCCCGCGTTCGATCCTCGAGGATGGAAATGTTGTAAGTATTGTAAATAAATAAAACAACTTTTTCTCGCATTTCTTTTTGCAAAAAGAAACAGGAATACTCGACGAGCAATACCAAGGTCAGTATTTTGTTACGATCTTAGCTTAACGTTGAAGTGTCCAGCGAAAGCCAAGGGAAACTCAATCCAGTGAACTTGATAAAGGCATCACGCAAAACATTCAAGATGAAGGGTAAACCAGTATCGTATCCAATACATCATTTCTAATACTGACTAATACGTCTTCTTCTCCATTGTTTGACAGGAAATGTCTAACTTGACATACCCACGGAGAAAATCCCGAGTGGTAAAACTGGTAAAGGAGTTGCGCGAAGCACTCAAGGGTAACTCAGTATCGTGTCCAGTTCATCATTTCTGATACTGGCTAACAGGTCTCCTTCCTTGTTACAGGAAATGTTAAACTAACACCTGATACTTCAAAGAAAACAGCCCAAAGGGGCCAAGTTATGATCGCCTGATGCGATCCGTCTGATGAAATAAGGGAAATCAATGGCGAACCCTAGATCAAAAAGAGGCAAAACCAGAAACAAGCTACTCCTCGACTCGGGGAATAGGCCCCCAACGTGTCTGATCCGCCCACACAGCCAGGGGCAATTTCCATACTTGTACTTGTATTGCCATATTTGCATGATGTTTACACATTCCATGATTTATGCATGACTGTTCTGCATGTTCAATTTGTCAATTTTGACTGGGGGTATAAACTGTACACGATGCATCGAATGTATAGAATGGGACATGACAGGACGATGAAAGGCAAGCCACTTCCACATACGTCCTATATTTAATCCACAGTGAGTTGAGCGGTAGACAGATTCCGCATTCTCCAAGGCAATGGGTTTTCTCGCAAAAGATACGATAGTCGAAGTGAATGAGGCATTCATTCTCCATTCCAAACACTTCAGGCAACCATTGACAACCCATTTAAACGGTGATTTCATTTCATGACCCTGTCAAGAACCACCCCGCACTGGGGCAAAATAGAGGTAATTCCAACAATATCAGGAGATAAATGGTTAGAAATTCTCTTGCTTGGACTAACATCAATCTTCGAGTGTTTCTTTGCATGATACTCGAATTTTAATTCAAGTGCTTTAGGATGACGAAGAGCATTTATTTTCTCTATCCTACACACTCATCCTTTGCATAACCCAATTGAGCCTGCAAATTCATTTCTCAAGCCCATGTTGGTGATCCTTGCTCATTTCAAGGTAACGACGACACCTTCCCCCAAAAGAGCAGAATTGAAGAAATTGGGCCAATAGAGAATTCTCGAATCAGCCCATTTCATATGCTAGACTTTCATGTAATGTCTAGTATCATTTGTTGAAAATCATCTTGTTGCTAAAATTCAAAATCACAAGATTATTAAACAAAAAAAAAGAGAGAGACAAGTGTAGCCTAAAGAAAATGGGCCTGCTTCCAAACAAAAGGGAGTCGGGAGTAAGAAAAGCAAAGGCTACTCCAAAGAATCTCGGGCAGAAAGAGCAAAGTGCCTATCAAAAGCAAGGCCAATGCCCATATATCTGTAATGAACTTCTGACTTCGAACATACATTTTGAGAATTCCCGAAAAAGGATCCCCAAAGAAGTCAGTTTGCAAAGTGTAAAAGAACTACCACCCCTCAGCCAATGATGGTATTCATTAAAGACAAATTCAGGAAGGTCAAAGATCGGTGACAAGACTGCAATGATCACCAACACCAAGCCCTTCTCATATATTTTGCTGAGCCAAAACGAGCCATTCGTTTCTCAGACCCAAATCCCGACCTACGTTACGACCCTTGAAAGTCTCTTCTGATTAGGGCACCTAAATTAATGTAAGAGTTGAATGACTTTAAGAATCGCTCGAAGAAGTTCGAGCAAGATTATTTCCCTCTCATTTTGCAGGGTTCTTGACTTGTAAACCGGAGCAGATGATGAAGACCTTTTTTTTGTCAATGGCCCTGACTCGAAATGAGTCTCCTTTGATAAGCCTTTGACCCAGCCCACATTACGGTCCTAATCAAGACCTCTAGATCAGCTTGATCGTATCAATTGCAAGATTACTCAGACCCTCGCTGAATGCGATGATGGTAAGGTTGAGTGCTTTCTTTTCAAATCCTGCAATCCGGATAAATAGCGTTTCTCGAGAGTGAGAGAAAGCCCTTTCGGACTGAAGTCCCCATTCAGGTTCAATTCGAGGTATTCATGACATGATAACCTCCCTGGACAGAATTGGAAATGCAAACTCGATAGAATAGTCATGCATGATCCATATTATGAGCATACACATATGGTTTTAATCATTGCAAACTCAACTGAATGGTTTTGCATGAACCGATGAACTCATTGATAAAAATGCTTGCACATGTTACCTCTGACACTGTCTGACAAGTAGTGCATTCCTAATAGTCGAGTTACTCTCCGAGGTCTCGAAATTCATCCAGAGGCTATTAAACAAACAAGCCCTGTTAGCTAATGCTCGCCAAGCATTTTCAGGTGAGTATATCTTCAACCTGAACCTTTCAATTCTGATGATTGTCTGGGTGCTCAAATCCATTGCAGCACATAAGGTCATTCAGTGAGCAAGCAGACACGATACAATCGGTCTGTCTATGCCTCGATCATTAACTCAGAAGATCCAGGTAAGTCTTCTGAACCCTTGCAACTCATGATCAACATACTCTCATGAAGTCTTCATCAGCTCACGATTGATACAATCTCGTGTTCTCAAGCTTTATCAAATCATGATTGACCAACTCTCGTGTTCTTGATCTTTGCCTCATCGGTTTATTCCTAAAGTGATGGGACAACAAAAATTAGGTTTGAGCTTCTGCAGGATTTTTGGTTTCCCCAGATCCCAGAATGGCACCCTTCATGATAAGTCAAATTGGATTTGAGCGTCTGCAGGATTTCTGGTTTCACCAAATCCCAGAATGGCACCCTTCAAGGTAAGTTAAGTCGGATTTTGAGGATTCCTGGTCTCCCTAGATCCCAGAATGACACCCTTTAAGGTAAGTTAAATCGGGTTTGAGCGTCTGCAAGATTCCTGGTTTCTCCAGATCCCAGAATGGCACCCTTCATGGTAAGTTAAATTGGGTTAGAGCGTCTGCAGGATTCTTGATCTCCTTAGATCCCAGATATACCCAAAAATCATTTTCTCAATCAATACCTCTTCAGTCTACCCAAAAAAGGTGAAATCTAGGGTATATTATCTCCGGAGCCCTTCCATTGGAAACCCCAATACGGAACGGTCCATTTCCAAAGTCCTTTTTACAGGCGACCAAAGTCCTTTCTACAGGCGAACAAGTCCTTTCTACAGGCAATCAAAAGTCCTTTTTACAGGCAACCAAAGTCCTTTCTACAGGCGACCAAGTCCTTTCTACAGGAAACCAAGTCCTTCTTACAGGCAAATCAAGTCCTTTTTACAGGCATACCAAGTCCTTTTTACAGGCATCAAAGTCCTTTCTACAGGCACAAGTCCTTCTTACAGGCATCAAGTCCTTTTTACAGGCACCAAGTCCTTTCTACAGGCACACAAAAGTCCTTCTTACAAGCACCAAGTCCTTTCTATAGGCAACCAAAAGTCCTTTCTACAGGCACACCAAAGTCCTTTTTATAGGCAAAACAAAGTCCTTTCTACAGGCACCAAAGTCCTTCTTACAGGCATTTCCATGGGGTGACCTACCATACAGGTCAAATATTAATTTAATCAGTAGAATCCTTTCACTAGGAATCTACCATGGGGTGACCCACCATACGGGTCAAAATTCAATCCGATTTTAATCAGTAGAATCCTTTTATTAGGAATCTACTATGGGGTGACCTACCATACGGGTCCAAGTTCCACTACCCTAAGGTTTTCTTATAACGAATCCTTAGGTTCTCATCTCATTTTCAGCAGAGCACTCATGTCAGGCAACCGCCATACAACGAGCAGGTAAGTGCCAGGTAAATTCTTATCTTTGTCTCTCCCTCATCGCATGAAAGCCTCCTCAAACCGGGTTTGTATCGAAATTTGCTAAAAGGGGTATTGGAGATCGAATGTCATGACTCTTTTTATTTCATTGTGTTGAGTCGATTAGGATTCAGGTGTCGTCTCGTCTATGAAATGAACCTCTACCGAGCTTCCTTTAAAAGAGGGGCAGCTGTTGACACCTGATTTTCAATCACCTTTTCTTTTCTTCTTTTTTAAAATTAATAGAAAATCCATAAAAATTCATAAATTTGAAAAAATTAACTTTGGAGACCTTTGCCAAGCCTAGGGAACCAATTTTGACCAAAAAATGATTTTTCATATTTTCAGTATTTTTCGGTATTTTTATTTTCTAAAATTGATAGAAAATCTATAAAAATGAGAAAATTGCAAAATCAACTTTGGAAGCCTTGGCCAAGCTTAGGCAACCATTTTTGAGTAAAAAAATAATTTTTCATATTTTTTTGTATTTTTTTAAATATAATTTTTAGAAATTAGGAAAATATTTAATAAATAATAGCATTTGAGGCCACAAAAATACATAAAAATAGTCAATATTTTTCCTTTAAATCCCTTTTCATGTTGGCCATCGCAAATTTAAAAAATCCAATTCGAGGTCGTGTATTCCTTAACGAGCATAATCTCGAATCGGGCCTAAAAAAATTCAATTTGAGTCAATTTATTTTCATTTTTCACTTTTAGGAGTTGTGACATTGTTCTTTAATATTCCAAATTTTCATCTTGGCCCAATTATACCCAGAATGACTCAATTTTACAAACAGGGCTTTAATTAAATTTTGCATTATTTTCAATAGCAAGAAATGAGCTTAAATTCAACATGCGATAGGTGTGTCGAAAATTGTGAGGAGATTTGGACTTAAAGAAATATTTCTCCAGGGACTGAATTACAAATACTTAAAATATTATGGACTAGAGTGCAAATACCTAATACTTGAGGGATTATTTTGTAAATAACAAAAAGAAGAGTTAGTGGAGAAATTAGAATAGAGAAGGGAAGATGGAGAAGAGGAGATGAAGATAGGAAGATGGAGAAGAGGAGATGGAGAAGAGAAGATAAAGAAAATAAGATGAGAATAGAGAAGGGAAGATGGAGATGAAGAAGAGTTAGTAGAATGGGAGATAGATATGGAGAAGGGAAGATGAATATGAAGAAAAGTTAGTGGAGAAATTAAAATGTGAGATAGAGATGGAGAAGGGAAGATGAAAATGAAGAAGAGTTAGTGGAGAAATTAGAATGGGAGATAGAGTTAATGGAAAAATTAGAATGGGAGATAGATGAGTGGTTTATAAAAGGAGGAAGAAGTGAGCTTGAGAGGGGAATTTTTTTGGAGAGAAAATTTTGGATGTTTGAGAGAGTTTTGGGAGATTGAAGAAAAACTAGAGAAAAAAAAATTTTTGGAGAGATTTCAAGAGAAAAAAATTTTGAGAGAGAAAAATTCGCCGCCGTGGAACAAGCCTTGGCGACGCGACGGATTCATCTCCAACGAGCTCTAGGCGCATCAGCATGTGCAATTATCTGGTAACTCAATTTTTCGTGTTTAGATGACGAAATCTCGAAAATAAATGTACTGAACATTCGTAGATGACTTCGAGATCTTCGATTTGATATATTATGGCACGAAAATTGACGTCGTTTGCTATGTCAAAAGGGTCCCGAAATTGAAAGCAGAAATCTGGAAATATGGTGATCAGAACCTGAGATGGAATTTTTCTGATCTGACCTTTCACGCTAAATGATTTTCCATGGGTTATTCTAGACTTTGTTTCATAACGACCTCTTCATGACATTTGTTCATAAGATCTTAATGCATAACATATAAAAAATACAAAAATATTCATGCACGTTTCGTATTTTTAATGCATTTAATGAAATCATGCAATTCTGTTGGCGTCCTTGACTCTGAGTGTTTTTCTATGCGTGGTCATATTGATTTGTAGTTATCTTATGTTTAGAGTCTTCTTTTGAAACTTCACAAAAAATGAAAGTTGTTCATTGGGGTCTTGTTTAGTAGACTGGAAAGTTTGGTGCATTAATTTTGAGATTTGAGTGTCCATTTAAGCTTAATCCTGAAATATGTCTGTTTTGTGAAATTTGTTTGTTTGCTGCTGAGCTCTCATGAAAGACCATTTTCTACACGAAAATGAGTGTCTCTTCAATAAGAATGTAAAACATGAAAGTTGTCAAAGACACATTTTCCCATCCACATAAAAAATCTCAGAATTTTTACATACATTTCATTATTTCTTTTGTATTTTATGGTTACTGCTTTCTCCCTAAGAATGTTCATGGACAGTATGATTTAATTCGTATTTTTTGTGTTAATGCATTGGAAAATGTAAAAAATGGTCTCAATGAAGTTTAATCAGCACGTGTTAAACTCTCTTTGAGTTTTTGAATTGTCTTAACTCATTGGTGATTGTGCATGTCCGATTGGATAAGTTCATTATTTTCATTTGGCTTTCGGCCCGATGCTTTGAAGACTGGAGGATGACCGATGTCCATTCCGGTCCGTTTTGTTGTACTCTCGACCCACGAGGCTTGGCGACGGGTGTTTGACCGATGTCCATTCCGGTCCATTTTTGTTGTATTCCCGATCATGTCTCGGGTTTTATTTAATTGGTCTGTAATTATTCACCCGACGAGTTGCGGGTTTTATTTTCACTGTCCTTAGGGTAGTTTTACTTTACCTGCTCTCTCTTCACATCTTCATTTGCTTTGGGTGATTTTGCATTCTTTTATAATACATCCAAAATACAAAAAAAATGTAGAAAATCCAAAAAACAAAAAAAAAAGGAAAATCTGAAAATACAAAAAATGCCATTCATGTGCATCTCATGTAGTATGTCTCATGTATGTTTGTTATGTTATCCGTATGTTCGTATAGACATATCGTATTTGTTTGTTCTCGTATGCACGTCACGTACGCGACGTTTGCAAATCCACATTTGTCTGTTATGATATGTTATTAACCCATGCATATTCATTCAGAAAAATCAAAAATTTCAAAATAAGGGTTTTATCCCCTCTTTTTCAAAAATGAGGGTTTTATCCCATCTTTTCAAAATGACGACTTTGCCCTTTATGGGCAAAATCGAAATGTACGTATTTACATACACATATCACTATGCATGTCACATATATATGTCACGTATTTGTATGGTGTATGTATGCATGTTACATATCGTATTCGTGCGTCTTCATACGCATGTCACATACGTATTCGTATTCGTCTATCCCCGCATGCATGTTGTATTCATACGCATGTCACGTACGCATATCATTCGCATGTCCACGTACGTATGTCCTTCGCATGTAACGCACGTATATGTATTCGTCTATCTCGTATGCATATCGTATTCATACACATGTCACGTACATATGTCGTTCACATGTCATGTACGTATGTCATTCGCACGTCACGCACGTATTCGTATTCGCATATCTACGTATTCGTATATCATATTCGTATGTCCGTATTTGTGTGTCGTATTTGTATGTCAATGTTTGCGTTCATACCCTTTATGCATTTCATTTTAAAGTGAAAACATAAAAAGAACACCTTACCAGGGTCTTAGGAATAAATCAAGTGAGAGTTGCCAAAATAGGATATCCATGGAATTAAGGTACCGAAAGGGCATTAGTTTTAATTAACTAGTGTAACCAAGTCCCCGAACTCATAATCTCTGGTTTGCAGGAGTAATT
Source organism: Psidium guajava (assembly GCA_016432845.1). NCBI lineage: Eukaryota > Viridiplantae > Streptophyta > Magnoliopsida > Myrtales > Myrtaceae > Psidium > Psidium guajava. Next base: position 7,186,896 of record CM028230.1, on the reverse strand, counting down.
TAGTTCTCCCGCTAGGTTACTTAGGTTTCTAATCAACCTACCAAAAATGATTAGTGGCGACTCCAAATTCTAAAATCATGTGAAAAAAAATCAAAGTTGCGATTTGGTAGAGCTTGGGAGAGCTCGAACTAGGTTAGTTAATTTAATTAATTAATCTGGTAATCCATTAACCTAAAAATGAATTTTAGGTCGCGACACCGTGAAACAAACGGAGCCTTAGTATCACGCCTCAACATCCAGCGTTGAGCTTTTCCACTGAAACCAACCGATGTTAATTACTAGCTAAGAAGCGTTGCACACGTTACTTAACAATGGGGTTCATACGCTCTATTATATAGAGTTTCAATCCACCCGTGAACTCGAACTTCCTAATATGGCATCGTAATCAGACCCTTTCGCGGGTGTGATCGCCCCTGTTAGCCAATTTTCACGACTTGTATGTAAGAGAGGGAGTAGAAATTTCCCGAATCACCTGAGAGAGGGTTTATATGCTCTATTTATATGTGGTTTCCCTCCATTAGAATCTGCCTATAAGGTCAATGCATGAAGAGCCTAAACATAACACCTCTGAGTTTAAGGGTTTTATTAACGAATGTCCCGGAGACACAACAGTTCTGATTCAAAAAAGTGATTCTAATTAGAATCGTATTTTCTAATTCTATTCTCTAGATGATTTTTAGAGAATCAAAACGTATTTGGTAACTATATAAAATTTCTGTTCTCGAACAAAAATACATTAAATAACTGCACAAAATTTCTATTCCTAGAAACAACTAGATAGCTAGAATTCTTTTTTAAAATTTTGTCATCTTTTTCTAAACCATTTTAAATTTGTTTTTTTAAATTTTTTAAAATGTTAATTTTTTTACATTTTTAATTACCCCTATTTTTATTTTTTAAAATTTTTATTTTTTTTATTTTATATTTTTAATTTTCCTCTTTCTTAAAAAAATTAATTTTTTAAAAAATTTTAAAGCTTATTTTTAAATTTAATTTTTTTTAAAAAATTAGTTGTTAGCCAATTTTCAAATCCAATTTTAAATTTTTTTTAAAGTTCAGAAGTTCACGTGAAAGCATACATGGACTTAATCTTTTTTAAAAAAATTAAACTTTTTTTTGTGACTCTCAAAAATATTTTTTTTAACCAACTTTTTTTTGTTCTTATTTTTTGTCCAAAACTGCTTTCGGCAACATAATTAGAATTATTTGCATTACCAAACATTTTTTTCATTCTTTTTTGTTTCAAAAAACATAATCAGAGGAACAAAAACATTACCAAAAGCCCTTATTTGCCGTACTAAGAGAAGTTTCTATTTTCAGTGCGTTGACTCTACAATGGGGTTGATATGCTCTCTTATATAGAGTTTCCATCCACCCGTAAACTTGAACTTTTCTAATATGGCATCGTAATCAAACCCTTGCGTGGGCTCAATCACTCCTATTAGCCAAATTTCACAGCTTGTACGTAAGAGAGGGTGTAAAAATTTCCCACATCGCCTAACACGATAGGGTTTATATGCTCTGTGTTTATGTGGTTTCCCTCCACTAGACGCTGCCTATAAGGATCAATATATGAAGAGCCTAAATATGACACCTTTGAGTTAAAGGGTTTTATTAACAATTGTCCTCGAGACACTTAGAACATGTTTGATGACAATTCTGATCCAAAAAAGTAACTCTGATTAGAATCGTATTTTCTTATTCTATTCTCTAGATGATTTTTAGAAAATCAGAAAGTATTTGCTAACTGCACAAAAATTTCGTTCTCAAATAAAAACGGATTTGATAATTGCATAAAATTTCTATTCCCCGAAACAGCCAGGTAGCTAGAATTCCTTTTTTTTTTTTAATTCTTCATCTTTTTCTAAACCTTTTTTTTTAAATTTACTTTTCTAAATTTTAAAGTTTTTTACTTTTTTTTAATTGCTCCCATTTTAATTTTAATTTTTTTAAAAATTTTATATTTTTAATTTCCCTTTTTAAAAAATTTAACTTTTGAAAAAAAGTCTCATTTTTAAATTTGATTTTTTAAAAAAATCAATTGTTAGTAAATTTTCATATCTAATTTCGATTTTTTTTCAAAGTTTAGAAGTTCACGTTAAAGCCTATGTGAACTTAATCTTTTCAAAAGAACTGAGATTTTGTTCTTTTCTGTGATTCGAACCAACTTTTTTTTGTTTCTTATTTTTAATCCAAAACTGCTTTCGAAAGCAAAATCAAAATGAAAATTAGAATCAGAATCATTTGCGTTATCAAGCACGTTTCTGATTCTTTTTTATTTCAAAAAATAGAAACGTTACCAAATAGGTATTTAGGGCGCGCATGACAACATTTCTATTTTTCTATTTCTGTTCCAAACCTATTCTAAAATTAGGTTTGGAACAAAAATTCGTTTGTCAACGCAAATCTGTTTTTCTATTTCTGAAACAAAAATCTGTTCTATGCCCAAAACCAGAAACAAAAAATTTTAGTTTCTGGAAAAAATAGAAAAATTTATTTCTATTTTAGAAATTATTTATGGAACAGAATGGTTGTCATGCGCGCCCTAAGTGGCCGTACTGGAAGTTTCTATTTTCAGTGCGTTGACTCTACATAACAAGAGCAAGACAGTTTCGTGGAAAACGACAGACTTTCGCTAGCTCGGGACGTCAACCGAAAATCAAAAGAGTACGTGATATTTGCCTATATTAAAAGATTTTTTTTTTTAAAAAAAAGGGGGGAAAAAAATTACAACCTCAAACAATTTACAACTGCCGCATCTTTTATTGACGGAACTGCTAGTCCTACTCCCATCAAACGAAGAACGTGGGAAACAGCTCACGATCGTGCGATGACATAAAATTTCAAAAACAGTGTTGGGAGAGCATTGAATGCTCATGGAATCTTATCCTGAATTCAAGAGGATCGCTCGTTGGGATCTCTCTTTCCACCCTTTCGAACCCTTAACAAAGCCGGCCAACGCCAGTGTCCCCAGCAACAGGGATCATCACATGCAAACTCAACGTAAGAGCATTTGATTAATTTCGGGCCGACGACAAATGGTCGCTCGGTCGCGACCACCTTAATCTTGTTGGTTCAGCGATTTGTTTTATAGGGTTTGTGGTGGCAATCAGTCACGCGTCTCCAACAACTTCATTAGAATAACGAATTCGAGATCCGGCTTCAGAATTCTTTTCGCCATGTAGTGCTGCCACCATTAAATTTTCACCGGCAGATCCCAGTGCAGTGGAGGGACCAGTGAACGGCCGTGGATGGGGATCCTGCGCACGTTCGAGAGGACTTTGGATGTTGCCATTGGTGGCGAAATTCAACGACCCGGATATCGAGGCGACATCTACGTGTTGGAAATGAGGTAGGAGGAGAGCGGACCGTGGGGCGAGAAGTCTTAAGTTTCGTCTTAAGTTTGATCCCCGATCTGGAGCTTCCCTTGTCCCCGGATTCGAGCCGGGGGGGTGTTCGCGGTAGTTGACTTCGACCCGAGACGCGTCGACGGCGAACTTCGATCGGAGCGAAGGAAATGGCATCCCGGCCCGTTTCGAATCGAGGGCGGGAACGGTTTTGGAATCGAGTTGGTTCCGTGAACGGAGGGACGGTTGTTGTCGGGTGCGTGATCCGCTTCAGGAGTTGCAAAGATCGAGTGGCTGAGCATGAAGCATCTCGTCGAAACGTGGAGCAGTTGGGAAAAGTCTCAACAAGGACACCGACCGAGGTGGCCTACACATGTCGAGATGCTCAAAGTCATAATTTTTTCCCCAAAAACCGTCAATTAAAAGAGCTGTCCGGTTTGATTTTTGAACCTGCTCAAAATTAGGGAAGAACATGATTTCAAAATATGCGGAGTGAGTTATAGGTTTCAAAAATTAAGAAACTTGTTATAGGTTCCAATGAACAACTTGTAATTTGTAACGAGCTTTTTGTGATTTTCTTGATATATGTTTCCGCGTGATCCTATGGCATTTTACGGCGTCTGGTGATGAGTGTATAATCTGGAACTACTAGTTCGAACTTTCATTTTTATCGATATTTATGACTAGAACTTTTATCTTATTAGTATTTCATATTTATTCATGTATCCAAATATGAGTTGTGGTTAATGGATTATAGCAAAAAATTTGTGGTTCTTAAATGTAATGATTTACTGCTATTATTCAATTAAGAATATATATCGAACTTGAATAAACCTCAAAACCTATTTCGAAGGGCAAATTTCAAGTTCCACGTGAAACCTTTCTAGAATTTGAAACCACCTATCCCTATCGAAAACTAGTTCTATCGAACAATCGGCCTTGAACCGAAAAGCGAATCGGTTCCCTTGTGAGCCAGCCGAGGAAGGCCAATTCGATTCGGTTCCCGAGTCCAATTGGCTCCGTTGTTCACCCCTAATATCTAGGAAGTTATTATTAACATGTAATTTACATGTATAGTGGGGTGACATTACGTAGTCCGGGCTGTCCAATTCAAAATGGACGGTCCAGATTCATCCACATCAACTTTTTCAAAAGGGGGAAAAGTTTTGGCGGGAATTTTAAAATTTTGAATTAATTAATTTAGACCGTCCATTTTTGAATTGGACGGCCCAGATCGCTTATGTAACCCCTAACATAGTTTTACTATGTTAAGGGATCCGGATCCCCTCTAATTATGTTTTATCTGTACTCTTACCATACTTAGTCACTCTTATAAATACATGTTATATAACTCTAGTATAGATTGAGCCACCATAAATGCTTTGTCGTTAGTTTTCCTCTGACTCTACACTTCAACAGTTATAACCCACGTTGATGGAATTGGAGGGTCTCTATCCATTGTCTTGTTTATGCAGGCAACGAAATTAATCCAACAAAACATGTGATTAAAAGTAGACTACGCTATCAAACGTAAATTCTAGAACCACTTGATTTCGTTTTGTATCTTCCAAAAAAGGGCCGATGCTCAACTTGGAGATTGTCCCTTCACAAGATTGAACAATTGATGTTGTCGAATAAGAGAGAGAGATATATATTATGCTGATCGATGTGAATTCTAGGGTCACGTCGCGATTTCGCGATGACAAAAAAACAAGGACTATCGACACGATGGGCTCTCATTATTGTAAGTCAGTCGTCTTTCTCTAGGCAGTCGACTCTATCTGACACGTGGGCTTCCAAACTTCAAGTCGAGAAATCTTTCGCGCATAAATTTTGGCATGTCGTATTGTTTCGCGACAAATTTGAAGTAGTGGCCTAGACATAAAGCTTGATCGATCCAAGCACATCTTATCCCCATATGCTATAAATACCACACAGCACAAACCCTCGTTCGGGCGTTGGACTAGATCCGAATTGACTAGAAACAAAAGCAACACCCTAAGATCCTTCAGCACATCCCCGTGGGTTGGGGGGAAAACCCCTCTTTGGACCAACTCCTCCTCGTGCCCTATCTACAAGTCGTGTGCTTCACACTCAACCGGTTTCTTGCATCATTCAATCAATATGATTGAGGACGATATGAAACATGTCAATTGTCGTGGTTTGATTTACGGTTTATATCACAGGAAATCCAAAACTGTCATATATATGACAAATATATCGCAAACTAATTTTTTAATCACATCAAATCTCAAATCGATACATTTGTGATAAATTTATCCTAAACTAATTTTTTTTTACCACAAAAAAAAATCTTAAATCGGTACACCTATAACAAATTTTTCCTTCATTAGTTTCGATGAAATTGGGTTAATATCACGAAAAACCTCCAAACTTGTACACCTAACAAACGGATGGTAAAAATCTCAAACCGGTGCACCCGTTAACGTGGCAACTTAGCAATTCGACGGTAAAATTTAACGAAAACTAACAAAAGTTAAATTTAATTAGTTTGTGATTTCAAATAATTGATTTGGGGGAAACTTATCGTAGATGTATTAATTTGGGGTTTTTGGTGAGATTGACTCTTTGATTTAATAAATACACAATCTCCATCGCTCAATAATTTGGCCACCAACCAAGATGTTTGTGGTGATTAAATTGACGTTCGTGCGGGAGAAGGGCAGATGAAGAAGGAGAAGTGAAGGGAAAGGAGGGGTAGTTGAGCTCGAGGCTATCTTCTTTCTTAGGCGATTTCTCGTCCACCCTTCGTCGCCAATGTCTCGTTTCGATTTCCTAACATTCACATGATTCTTTTGCACTCAACTGGCCGACATCTTCAGTATTTTACCCCCGAACAACGTAGTCATCACTCGTTCGCCGGCTTGAAGTACAATTCTGTTAGCAGTAGCGAATAAGGATTCCTTTTCTTTCTTTCGTTTTTCTCCTTTGATTTACGTTAAAACATCCAACGTCGTTTGTCCGTAGGGTTTACACGTTCTTTGCACGCGTGCGATTTTCCTCCACCTATTGGCTCGAGCTTTTAGTTCGGGTTTTCCGATGCGGATCCGGAGCCGGTTCCGCGGCATTCTTTGCCGATCGGTTTCGGAGCGTACACGGGATTGGAGTTCGTGCTTCGTTTTCCCACATTTACCGATCATGTCAAAATCATTTACGGGCAGATCCAATGATCCCCCCCCCCTCACTCGTCAGTGCTAAGAGACAAAGGTTAATTTAGGACCCCAATAATGCGTTTTTTTTCTCGAAAGCCATCCATTATTGTCCAAGATCACGGGGGGAAGGGAAAGGCTCAAAAGCCAATTTCACCTTCCCAAAATTATGCAAATAATATCACGAAAGACGAAGCTTCCTTTCCAATCTGCTTATACATTTTGACGATCTTAATCTTACTTAAAATTGTCTATTGCATGGACAACACTCTATGCTAATTAACTCAAAGGGAAATTCTTTGCTGATAGTACTGTCAGAGATGGTACATTCTCACCTATAGATTCATACATTATTATCGTATATTTTGCATAAAGCACATCATTACCGTCTCATTGATTGGGAGATCGAGGTCAGAAATAACTTACGACACTATCATGTAGTCAGGCTAGCAGCTTCCTAACTCAAATATCATCTTGGTTTTACATTTGTGATTAAACAAACTCAAGTGAGACGGGCCACTTGCTTGTAACTTAACGCACCTTCTTCCCAAACCCCAATAAATCTGGTGGTCCTTAGAATAATGATAAGTAATAATCTATTTCTCGCGGATAAAATCTCATCTTTCACCCTTCCGAGTAACGTTTGATATGACCACGTAGTTCATGGAAGCTGGGAAGGGACGACCCGAAGGCATGGATCATGTGGTGATAATCATTAAATAATTGACAGCTTCTTCGTTGGGGGAATAGGACTATGCCCTAGAAAGTTCAAAGGTTCGAGTGGTATATAAGAGGACAAGGGCGTAGCTTGTCTCGTGCTTCTTCGCATATTGTTGGAAGAAATCTAGAGAGAGAGAGAGAGAGAGAGAGAGAGAGAAGCAGAGAGCATGGGAAGAGCACCATGCTGTTCTAAGGTGGGTTTACGTAGAGGGCCTTGGACGAACAAAGAAGACACCATGCTCGTTAAGTACATTCAGACGCACGGCGAGGGTAATTGGCGATCCTTGCCTAAGAAAGCAGGTGAAACTTCGATTGCTCTTGTTTTCCCGTTCGACCGAAACCTGCCCGGAGGCCAATACCGGGAGATATCTTCGCGACAGAAGATGAGAGAAGCTGAATCGGCTAGGTTTACGAATCCATCCAATCGTATACCATGAGGGTTTTTCTTTTGTTCTGTTTGGATGGCATTTCTCAATGTCATTTTGAGCGAAATTAGAGCAAATGCGAACTTTCTTGACCCGCTTAATTGGGTTGAAATTGATTTTTTCCGGCAGAGCTTTCTCCCTCTATAATTTGTTTCCATACTACTTGAGGATTAATGACAGATGGGTCCTTGACAGAACTTGAGAGAAGCTGACCCTTTTTCGTTTTTTTTTTCCCTTGTACAATGTGTGAAGGGTTGCTGAGATGTGGGAAAAGCTGCAGGCTAAGGTGGATGAACTATCTAAGGCCAGACATAAAGAGAGGGAACATCACTCCGGATGAGGAAGACCTCATCATGAGACTTCACGGCCTCCTTGGAAACCGGTGGTCGCTGATTGCCGGACGACTCCCGGGCCGAACCGACAATGAAATCAAGAACCACTGGAACTCCCACCTCAGCAAGCGAGTCACCGCCGACAGCAACGAGAACCCCAGCAGAGGACTGAAGGGCCCAAAGAAGCGAAGCAGCAGCAACAACAATAACAAGAGCAACCTCATCAGCACCAGCAAGAAGAAGAGGCAATCAAAGAAGAGCCCTCAAGAAGAAGAAGATGCCGCCGCCACCGCTGCCGCGAAGATCAAAGTCCACCAACCCAAGGCAATTAGGGTTTCCCCGATATTCTCCATTGCAAGGAACAGCAGCTTCGAGACCGTGGAGGCCGCCGACGAAGAGGCGATGGCTCATGATACGCACGAGAACCACAATATGATCTTCAACAGTAACAACGATCTTTCGTGGATGATCAGCGAGGCCAAAGAAAACAACTGGTTCTGCGACAACGACGACTACAACGGCATGGTGGATGTGGAAGAGTGTGGTGGCGGCAGCCGCGATGAGATGATCTGCTCCGGCGACAGTAAGAACCCGTCATCTTCTTCCCCATGCCATCGTATTTGGTTGCGCAACAACAGCAATAAGAAAATGCTGGAGAAGATATTTGAGGAGTATCACGAGCTGCTCAGGTCGGAGGATCACCTCCAGCAGGAATCTTTTGTGGATTCCTTGTTGCTTTGAATTTTTTCATAATTTGAGTTGGAATATGTGAGTGGACCGGCACGGTCCATCGTCCCATGTTAATGATCATCCATTTGGAGAGGCATTTCTTTTTTCTTTTTGTTTCATTTTTGTTGGGTTTTTCTGGAAATTTTTTGAAAGCTTCGTGTGCCGGTTTATTATCTTCTGTCTTTGTCACTTCTGTTTTATCCCCTCTCCCCTCTTCTAGGGGCGCATGGCAATTTCTATTTCTGCACAAGTAGATTTTTCTAGAAAAGTAATTTCTTTTTTTTTTTTACTTTTCTAAATGGCTCCAAAATTACTTCTGAAATAAAAATAAAAATAAAAATAAATATGTGTAACCAAACGGATTTCTGCTTCAGAAATTATGTCAATAAGCTTCTATATTGTTGGATTTTCCCCAACGATTAAGGCTCCGTTTGTTTAGCTAAAAGTGAATAATTCGAAAAATATTTTCCCAAAAAATGATCGTTACTATCTCTTAAAATAATTTAGCCAGTGAAAATTGCTTTCTTTGTCGACAGCGATTTATGTCTTAACATTACATGAACGATGAATCTTTCTTGTATTAATTCTTTCTTATATATGCAATAAGAGTAATCATTTTTAAGGAAATATTATTCGAATCAATCATCGCGCTCTCAAGTTTTTGCTGGTTTTTAAGGGAAGATAACGGTCTTGAAATTAATGTGGCGTGGGCACGAGATGCCGTTGCCTTTCTAGAGTTCTTGTCGGGGAGGGCGAGTTGGTCAAGAGGAAGATGACCAATGGAGGATCGAGATGTGGATGCGTTTCTCGCCATAAGGATGAGCCAGTTTGACAAGTGTAATCTCGACTTGTCAACTTTACATAATTTCAAGTTCAATTCAACAGGATGAGCTGGTTTGACAAGCATACTCTCAACTTGTCAACTGTAAATGGATCCTGCGGATGAGAAAGCTTTTTCCAGAGGCAAGAGAGCCTTGAGATGGGCATTAGCGTCACATGCACACGGGTAGGGAAACTTATTTAGTGTCTATGTTCTCGTATACATTTCTCCTTTAGGGCCTATTTATAGGGAAACTTATTTTGAGATGGATCCGGATTAAGGGTACATGCACACCGATAGGGAAACTTATTTAGTTTGAGAGAACATAGCATAAAATTATCTTTTCCCAACTCTTGCCTTTTTTTTTTTTTTTGTGGAAGATGACACTAAAAGTGCCAAAAATCGTATACGGAGCTCACTTGAGCGTCAAAAGCTTTTATCGGATCACTTTAAGTGCTAATTTTTTTTTTTATAAAACGATCCTTTCAGTGCCAATTTTGATATGTTTGGCCGAAAATCTAACATGGCCTTTTGTTATTAATATCTTGAGCGAACGTGACTCGCCGGAGCTCCCGTCAGCATCTAAAGTATAAAAAAACCCTAAATGTTAAAAATAATTAGAATAAAAAATACAAACTTAATTAGATTTTAAAAATTTTAAAAAAAAACTAAAAAATTCAAAAAAAAAAAAATCCTCAAGCCGGCTGTGGCCAATCCCTTACTAGTGGCAGTCATTGGGAAGGGTTGCCGAGGGTCACCCGAGCCTTATCGAAGCCCGGGAAGGATTTGCTAGCCCTCTAAGCGAGGGTCATGCCCAACCTAAGATGAGGGACGCTGAGCTTCGGGAAGGCCCAAGCGACCTTTGCTAGCCCTTTCCGATGGTTGTGGCTACACTAGCGAGGGCTTGGCCATAGCCAGCTTGAGTTTTTCTTTTTTCTCAATTTTTTTAAGTTTAATTTTTTTTAATATCTTGCGTGTGTCTTATACAAAAATTCCAAGTGGACTTTATTTTAAAAAAAAATATGCCACGTCATACTAAAATTTTAATTATAAATGCCACATAATTAATTTGACTAAAATTTCTCTAATTTAGCACTTAAATGATGCAAAAGAAACTTTTGGCACTTCTTCTGTCCTTCTGCCGTCAATTTTTTTTTTTTTCAATTCAAACATCACATCACCTTATATAGTTGAGGTTAATGGTAATACAAACATTTTTCATGACCCGTATAGTCGATAGAGCATATTCCAAACTGGCAAGGGATAAAAGAGAGTAATCATATAGACAAAAGCTGAAAAGATCGGGCATGGACTCAACTACACGATAAAGTTTATAACTTTTGACGGTAATAAAGTGGTCACGTGCACTCTGAAAGATTATACTCCCCCACGAATATAGGTCCATGATTTGGGTCAAGATTAATAGGATCTTCATTAGAGCTAACATCTGGTTGCCGCGAGCCACGTGTCTTCAGGATAAGATTCTGCAGAATCCCATGTATCTTGAGAAAAAATCCATTAGCTCTGGCTAATTATGCTTGTACTCATCTAATGCTTGGTGTATGACATTTCTGGTGGCATGATAAGCACCATGAGCCATGCATAAAAGCTTCGGAATAGCTCTATTCTCTTCGCATGGACTCGATATTCTCTATGAATATCTTCGATATCGCATCCAAAAGATCTGTACAATTTAGCAGAAGGATAAGGACAATCGATTTGTTAAGTTAGCCTTGCGATCCAATGTTTACGTTCCCTGGTTTAAGGACAATCAGTGAGAGGTTTCGCATCTTTGAAAATTTGTCCAGAAAGGACTTTGCTGAAGTATTTCAGGTGGCATATCTCCTCGAAGGTTTGGTGGATCTGAGGTTGATCCGCCAACAGCTTGGTCAAGAATGCTAAGAGCAGGTGAACATTTAGAAGGATGAAACATCTATAGGTCTAAGAGAAAAGATGAGCGATGACCTTTTTTCTCGCCTTTGATATGTTTGGTTTCACAAGAATATTTTGAGAACCATTATGCTCATCGAAAGAGTCGAGAACGAGGAACTACATCGACTTTAAACTTCATCATCCGAGGAGAAAATGAAGTATCCATTTCCATGGGAAAACGATGACCGATAGGATGGAATTCGAATTTTTTAACTTCATATTTGATGGCCAAGATTTCTTTGAATGTGGAGTGATAGTGAAGTTCGGCAGGTGAAAATAGTCTGCTCTTATGTCTTTTTACCATCAATTTTTCTCAAACGAAATTGCCTGTCGGATATTTATCACCAGCATCAATATCCATTTGCCGAATTTGGTCGCTTCTTGTACACCATTCATTAGTTTCTCTTTGCTGAAATTTTGTGCAAACATTTGTGTACTTATAGCAATGCCATTGCATCATTTGCATGGAAAGGCAGCGACGGAGTCATGCCGGTGCCGGTTGTTCTCGCAGTTCAATCCTGTGAAATTCTCTTTTGTCGTCCTACCCTTTTCAATTTTCGCTCACTTATTGAACGACCGTAAGTTTGATTTTAATTTAAGTAAAACGCCAGAAACCTTCAATGTATGACTCAAAAAGTAATTTATCTGGTTAAACTAACAATCTTACCTCTGTTCGGTACATGTAAGCTCTCGCTGAAATTCGAGAGAAGGATCCCTCATGCAAAAAATTGGAGAAATTACCCAAAAAATTATACACTTACTGTAATTGTGCTAATACAATCCTAAACCTTTTTTTTTTGCCAAGTAAGTCCTAAATCTTCTGTATTTATACTAATTCAATCCTTTAATCCATTTTGACCGAAAATCACTGACGTGGCACAACTAGCATGTATGTAGCTAATTTCTAATAATATTATAATTTTTTATTTATTTTTTAATTTTTTATTTTTCTTCCTCCTCCAGCTGATTGCCAAGCTTGACAACCAGCCAACAGAGAGGGCAGAGAAGCTCGAACCCATTGGCCGAGCGAGGCCAACCTCACCATTTGTGCGAATTCAATGTCACCATGGCCAGACAAGAGTAAGGCTTAACCTCGCCGTCGCTAGGGGAGGTCGTGCCTCACTAGATTTGGGCGAGGGTGGCCGCGGGGCCAAGCTTTGTTGGCCCTTGTCGGCCCTCAAACTCGGTAGCTGGTTAGATGAAGAAGAAGAAAAAAAAATAAAGAGAAGAAAAGAAAAGAAGAAACATAAAATAAAAATGCAAAAAATACTAAAATATTATTTAAAATTACTTTTTCGGTCGGAAGTAGCACAAGTGCTAAAGATTTTTAACTGACTTGACACAAATGCAAAAACATTTTATGAATTTACCAAAAAAAAATTAAAAATGAATTTGCACGATAGGTTTAAGATTTTTTTAATAATTTTTTCTGAAAAAAAAAAGAATTCATCAGGGAGACTTGCTCGTATTAATTTCATTCAATTTAGTCTCATTTCCTATATATATATATAAAAAGAAAAAAGTGGCGGGCTAATCAGTACGAATGTCCACGGTCACGTCGACCGTGGGGATGTTTTAGGGTGGAAATGAGTGCCACGTGTCACGTTAAGCTGAAGGGGGGGACGCTTTCTCAAAACGCGTGGAGAGATTAGGTTGATGCTGAATTTGTGGACTTTAATGCCGGGGCTATTCTGAAAAAGAGCTTGGTCGCCAAAAATTGCAATGATTGACCCATTTTTCACCCCTGCAAAAAAAGACGAAATTCCTCCTTTTCTTCTCCTTTCGCCATTTTGCGGTCCACGTCCAGGTCTCAATTGAAAAATACAATAAAAAAAATCATAAGGATTAGCACCTCTAAAAATTTCAAACCGACATATTTATAATAAATTTATCTCAAATTATTTTTTGACCATAAAGAATTTCTAAATTAACATGCATTTGATAAATTTACCCCAAACTGATATACTTGTGATAAATTCACCCCCAATTAGTTTTCATTAAATTTTATCATCAAATTGTTGAGTTGGCTGACCCGTGGCAATTGCCGAATGTATATGTTTACAGCTTTTACCATCTATTTGTTACATATATATATATATATATATATATCAATTTGGTATTTTTCGGGGTATCAATCCAATTTAACGGAAACTAACGGAGGGTAAATTTATCGCACGTGTACCGATTTTAGATTTTTGATGATCAAAATAATTAATTTATAATAAATTTATTAAAGATGCACTAGTTTAGAGTTTTTGGTAGTCAAAAAAATAGTTTGAGGTACGTTCATAACTCGTGTACCGATTTGATGTTTTTTATGATAAAAAAAAAGAATCTAGGGTAAATTCATCACGAGTATATTAATTTAGGTTTTTTCATGATATTAACCCGATTTAAAAAAAAGAAAATCGTGATAGTTTCACATTTTTAAGGTTTTTTTTTAAAAAAAAGGTCAAAATACATAGACCTTAATATTTGAGAAGAACAAAAAAAAATCGAAACTAAATGACACCCCAAAACTATCTTCGACTCGCTAAATCTGTTTTTGAGATTTACAGGTCGCGGGAGAGAAAATATTAGGCGGGTCACAATTAATACACCTCGGCCCACCTGTCCTTTTTTGATTGGGGACAAACGAGAGAGATAGACACATAGAGACAGCGGAGCGAGGCAGCGAGACAGGAGGGGCAAGGGGGCGCATTAGTCTTGGCCCGCCCAATATTATTCCGCCGCGAGACCGGACAAAAACTCTCATGAACGAACGGAAAATGTGGTCGCGATAATTTCTTACCAACCCCCCCCCCCCCTCTTTTTTCTTTCCACTCGCTCGTAATGGGTTTTCTGCTCTTCCACCCGTTTCCCATCATCGCACTTTCTTCGCAACACCTCCCATGAAATGTGTGGAGCTCGCGGGATCTTCCGTCTCCTTTTTGTCCACTCTTTGTTTCTTTTCCCTTTTTTTCACTTTCCTTTCCCTCTTCTTTTCCTCCGCTAATCGCCGAGGTCTAGCGAGCTCCCGCTTGAATCGACACAGTTACAAAAGGTTTAGGACCGAATCGACAAAAAATAAGTTCATGATTGAATTGGCACGGCTGCAATAGGTTTAGAAACTTTTTTTTTCGTGTAATCTCCCCCCCCCCCCAAAAAAAAAAGAGCGGACATCCGGGAATAATCCACGTTGAGGAAGCCCTCGGAGCCGGACCGACGAAAAGTCTTCTCATAATTTGTGGATCGCATGAATCGGTATCGATTCCGTCAGTGCTTTTTCTTTTTATCGAATTCCATTATGGAATTCGCAAAGCCATCGATCGGTGTTGAACTTGATTGAAAAAAGGGTACATCTTTGGCAGGGAACTTTGGGTGTGATTCCTTTTTGCCTCCGCTTTCCTGAGGCTGCTTGTCTTATCAGAAAGAAATTTGGAATTAAAGGAGCACTTCTCCAGGAGAACAAAGGAAAAAGAAAGAGAAAGATGGGAAATGACAAGGCCTGAAGGTGGTCCTGGAGCGACCTGAGAAGTAGGGACGAGCCCTGGCGCTGGCCCGAAGAGGAATTGCGAACCGATGTTACTCCTTTTCGGTCGTTTCCCGCTGCCGTATGACTTGTTCGCATCTTTGGCATCGAAGGACTTCCCGGGAGTAACTTTTCCTGTCAGACGCATTATTGCTGGGGGCGATCCTGAGAAGATCTCAGTCGTCAAAAAGTGCAACGGCTAACCCAATTTTTCTTTCACCCATGCAAAAAAGACGAAATTGCCATCTTTCTCCGCCTTCTGCTATTTTTTACTGTCGATGTCTAGGCCAAAATTGAAAAATTACGATACGATAATCACAAGAGTTAACGTCGCGAAAAAAATCCCAAACCAATATACACGCGATAAATTTACTTCGAATTATTTTTTTTTTATCATCGAAAATCCTAAATCGGTACGCATCTGATAAATTTACCCTAAGCTAATAAACTTTAGTTTTCGTTAAATTTTGTCGTCAAATTCCTGGGTTAATTGTCGAATGTACGCGGTTGGGATTTTTACCATCTGTTGATTTTGGATTTTCGTAATATCAATTTAATTTAACGGAAACCAAAATAGGGTAAGTTTATCACTTGTGTACCGATTTAGAGTTCTTGATGATCAAAATAACTAGTTTATGATAAATTTATCTCAAATGCATCAGCTTAGAGTTTTTGGTGGTCGAAAAAAATAATTCAGAGGAAATTTTTTTTTTATAGATATACCGGTTTGAGATTTTTTATGGTAAAAAAAATTAACTTGGGATAAATTCGTCATAGATGTATCAGTTTGGGATTTTTTTGTCACATTAGGTTGATAAAAATACAACCGCGATAGTTTCACATGTTTAATGTTAAAAAAAATCAAGATACATGCACCTTAATATTTGAGAAGAACAAAAAAAAAATTATTTCGAAACTAAAAGACGCTCTAAAACCACCTTCAGCTTGCTAAATCTCTCTCCGAGATTTGCGGGCCGTGGGACCGGACACTAACTCGCACGAATGAACGGAAAATGTGGTCGCGGTAATTTCTTATCTCCCCGCTTTTCTACCGCTTGTCATCTTCCTGCCGTCGCACTATACCGTGCCTTTACGTGAATTACTGTCGAGTTATATCCTAAATCGAATCAGAATAATTACAATAAATAGAAAAGAATGATACGCAAATTCACGTCAGAATGAGTTTACGTCCTGTAAAAAGGATTCTACTAGAATATTTAGATTTATCAATCATAGCCACTCCTTACAATGATCTCTCGTATAAGTATAATATACAAGGCTTTTGATGAGCCTAAAACCTTAATTTATCCAAAAATCTTTGATCCCATAACGAACGGGCCAACTGAAACACAAACCCAAACTCGATATTGTCCACTTATCGAGGAGCAGAATTCCATCCTGCTAACCAGACAGCATGACCCTCGATATTCCGTGCATAAGGGTCACTTGTCGTCAGCCCATATTTCGATTTTCTCAAGTTCATATAAGCGTGCCCTGTGCGGAAAAGAAAAAAAATAAGGGTTTTCGGAGTATTCGCCAACTCCAACAATTCCATTACGAAATTCGCCAAATCATCCAACCGTGTTAACTCAGACTGAAAAAGGTACGTTTCTAGCAGGGAACTTGGGTGGGATTCCTTTTACCTCTACTTCACCGAGGCTGCTTATCTTATGAGGAAGGGGGCAGAGCTCATGAACACAAGAGAACTTGGAATTCAGAGGAGCATTTCTCGAGGTGAACAAAAGAAAAAGGAAGAAAGATGGAACAGAGACAAAAGGCCTGGAGATGGTCCTGGAGCGACTAAAAGCTCGTCCGGACGAGGAAACGCAAACCGATGTCCGCCTCGGCGGTTTGTTACCCGCCACACAGGGCGACTACGCACGGTTTTCCATTTGTTGACTCGGTCAAAAAAAAAAAAAATGAGTGGGGGGTTTCTGGGATATACCTCGTACAGCTTGGTTACAACGTTCGCATCGAAAGGACATCCGAGAGTCGTCTTCCTGTCAGACACATTATTGCTTTTGGGTCCGGTCCCTCGGCCAGGCGAGTTGAGGGAGCCCCTTCGAATCCCAAAGTCCTTTGAGTGAAAATCCGTGGTGTTTTTCGAAGGGAATATGTTCATTAAAAATTTTAAAATTTATTATAAAAATATAATTGAATCTTAAAATTTTACAAAAAAAAAAAAATCATACAATCGAATCTTAAAACTTGACAAATTAATAAAATTAGGTTTTTCCGTTAACACCGTCAATTTTATTAACGAAAAATACTGACAAAGTATTTTTAAATTGATTTTTTTTATCCCACGTGGAATTTATTTTATTTTTTATTCAGGATTTATTTATTTCCTATTTGAATGTAGTAAGAAAATATGAAGTTTGAAT
This sequence comes from Psidium guajava, assembly GCA_016432845.1. NCBI lineage: Eukaryota > Viridiplantae > Streptophyta > Magnoliopsida > Myrtales > Myrtaceae > Psidium > Psidium guajava. Next base: position 7,169,526 of record CM028230.1, on the reverse strand, counting down.
TTTTTTTTTTTCAAAAAAAGGGAGGGAAGGGGGAAAGGCGGACCTACTAGCAAGGGTTGCTGCCCATTTGCCTGAGGGACCGGCGACCTCCATTAGGCGAGGGCGAGGGTGGTCGGGCCCCAGGCGTGGGCTGGCAACCACAGTCCTCGTCGTTATCTTCGTCTTCTTCGAACAACTTCATCGCCTTCCCTAATCAAGCTCCTCTTGTCCCTTTGCCAAAATCGAAAACGAAAATGGATCTCCAACTCATTATCCTAGGCAGCCTCAGCCTCAACCCCCAAAGCTAGACCGATGCCACTACTCCGACGTTCCTTTGACGTCCTCGACCTCTGCCTCGCTTCGACGCAATCCCAGATTTGGGCGCTTGAGCCCAAAATAGCTGGCCCCTCTAGCGATGGTGGCGGCAGCGCCTTAGGCTCTGCCAATCTTCTTCTTCTTCTTCTTCTTCTTCTTTCCCAATTTTTTAAAAAGTAAAATGATAAATTTTCTTTTTTAGTTTTTTAAAAGTATTAATAAATAGCAATGATTAATGACGCGTGGAATGGAGAAATTAATCTAAAATGCCACGTCAATATTTTCATTAATAAAATTAACGGTGCTAACAAGAGGACTTGATTTTATCAATTTGACAAGTTTTAGAACTAGATTGTACTTTTTGCATGTTTTGGAGCTCAAATTATACTTTCGTGATAAGTTTTAGGGCTTCTAGTAAATATATTCATTTTCGACAAGTAAGTCGGCATCGCATTGTGGAAACCATCGAATTTGCGCGGGGGGAAAAGCATATCTCGGACCTCATTACAGCAAATGGACCATCAACACCATTTACTTAATTGAGTCACCAGCGGGGACAACTTCACCACATCAAGTATCAAGGAGTATTCAACCTTCCACTTTCAAGCAAAAAGAGTCTCCCATCAGAGCCAAACGCAGATGAGGTCCCAGGGGACATGACGAAAATGATCGCTTAAGTCCCTCGAGCGACAAATTCTGATCAAAAGCCGTACGTCTCTTTTTTTAATAAAAGGTTTATTGATGCGTGGTTTAAAAAAAAAAACGATAACAAGTGTGTGGTTGGCTGAATGCCTTTTTAACACTGTCAAGGACATGTCAGAGAGCAAGAGTGCACGGTTGAAACGTTTAGTGGAGGAGCGAGTAGGAGTAAATGTGTCTAAAAATCAGTACAAAAGAGTCGAGCACAAGGTGATGTGGACCCTAATGATCATGTGCAATGAAGATATGCTTAGATATGGGATTATGTTCGGTATGTAGGGTTCATTATCCACCCAATAAAATTTATGTGTGGGTTATAGAGAGGCCACTGTTCGACTCTCGAACTAAGTTTGATAGGATATATTTCTACTCTGATGCATCTCAAAAGGGCTTCTTGGCTGGCTATAGAATAGTTACATGGTTGGATGGATGGATGTTTTACGAAGAGTTCACGCAAAACGAGAGTCATTGGCTACCATATAAGAGATAGGAATAATCAATTCTTTTAAAGGCCTATGGAGAACAAGAACACTTGGTCCTTATCTCTTAAAAATATAATGACTGATATTGAGATAACTAATCAGATAGGTTGGACAGTCATGAGCGATCATTAAAAGGTAATCACATCGTCAACTACTGTCTTTTTAATATGTATAGTATAATGTTGCTTACAAATGTTTATTGATGCCATATGTTGAATTATTGTGGGGATTTGTTCATACATTAGCTAAGTAGATGTCATGGAATGAGCATAGAATGTGTACGGGTCATGTACATTCAAACTAGGTGAAAAAGTATAAATGGGATAAACTGCAGAAGTAATTTTGGCTCTTTGGAAAGAGCACCAAGATGGTAAATTTCGTAATTGGGGCTACATGCCTTGACGAGGGAAGGTTTTGACGCACTCTTTCATGCTGAAGCTAAACACTAGTGTAGCTTCTTCTTCAGTGAAGAATTCAAGTGTGATATCATTGATAACAACCTTTGTGAAGCATTCAATGGCAAAATCACAAAGGCTAGGTACAAATCAATTATCAATAGGCTTGAAAACAAGTGTTATGGTAATGATTAGGCTGTAAAGACAGAGATATGAGGCCGCAAAGCAAATTCGACAGTGTTGTTTTAGATTGCCAAGAGATTGGATGACAACATCGCTGCTAGTGTGTTCTGCCATGCACTTTTGAATGTTGATCATGGATATGAAATCGTCTAATTTTATTTCCCATATGGAGATGAGAGATTGTTCATGTCGAGCCTAGCAAGTAACTTAAACACTATGCACATGTCATCTGTGCCATCTAGCTCAGACCAATTAAATCCTAAGGAATACCTTGAAGATGGCTACAAGAGAAGCAAATGGCTTGCTTAATACCAGTTCACAATACAGCCTCTTATAAGTAGCAAATTCTAGAAGCCAATGGATCATGAAGCCCTTGCCCCTTTATAATTAAAGAAGCTAGTAGTCATGTCAAAAAGGAAGAGGACAACGCCGAACTTTGACTTTGAGCGCACAAGTAAGAGAATGAGCAGGGTCGGGGGGAAAATTAATTGCTCACTGTCATACAGAAGGGCACGATAAGACTCGGTGTAATGGCAGAGGCAACAACCACAAGGACAACCAGAGGCAAATGGTGTAGGGACAAATCTAGGACGAGCAACGGGGCCAAATGCAGTGCTATCTATTGAGCCAACACAGCCTAGTGATGTACAGATGAGGAGGAAATGTCAAGTCAGTTGCACAATTTCTACTAGTGTTATATGTCCATCGTATTACCAAAGTTGAAGTTCTTATATTATTCTCCAGTTAGAAGGAGACCACTTGAAGACGTTTTTGAAAGTTTTGCATCACAACAAACGGAAAGGGGCTGTTCACCTTCGTCTTGGCTTTGTTTGTATAGATAAGAGCCGCTTGTCCTGCTCCCGCTCTACGTTGCAAGATTCAGCTTTTAGGAAAGCTTTCTACTTCAGGAATAAGGATTTCTGAAGTAGGGTTTGAAGAAGTTGGGGAAATGGCTTGATTTACCTGAATTCGGGTTTATATTTAGGGCAAAACACACGAATGACATGGTATGGGGCTACTAAAAGCAGGCCAACGAGCCACATCGATCGAACAAATTGATAAAATATTAACACGATAGATGTCCAGTGTTTTAAATTTGAGTTGACACTCAAATGATTGTTTTTTCTGTTTTTGCAAAAAGTAATACTTAATGTTCTAGCGAAAGTTTTGACTCTCAAATAAGCAAATTATAAAAGTTACGGCACTTCTAGCATTATTTTCAATATCCTTTTGTTGACAGCAAACAACATCAACTGGTCTCTTATCAATGCGGAGAGAAGCCTTCCCATGGACAGCATCAAAGAAAACATTCTGGAACTTATGGAAACCAAAGCCTTAACAAATTTCTCTTTAAAGCCGAAATTTTACAAAGCAGCTACCCATCTTTCAAAGATCGATATGGCAGACAGAATGAATTGTAATTTAGAAAGCATGTCGAAATAAGCATGAATCTCCCTGTTTCTGACCATATGACACACTTGATAGCACTATTCCCAGCCTAACGACAAACGCTCATTTTGCTAGAGAGAAAAGGCCAGCGCAGTCACGTCAACTGGTGTCGACAACTGGGGAAAGGATGGTTCACCAAACAAACGAATATCGTGTTAAAACTCATGGCACTTTCTCACTAATTGATACGCTTATGAAATTTACTACGGTCGGGAGTAGACATTGAGAACGAACTCATCTGCTTTCCCTCGAGCGGTTTTTGCCAATAAAATGACCGTGCTTAATGGTTACATTAACACAATCATAAGCAGGAACACAGAGAGTAGTAGTTTGTAGCAAAAAATTGAATCCCCTATTCTTTTAATTACAGAAAAGTATAACAATAAAAAACTAAGACAAAATAGGAGGGACGGAGACCAAACATTTAATCTCAATAGGGTCACAAATCTCCCCAGAGAGATCTCCTAGCTCGATGGTGCAAATTGGGATTCTTACTCTTTGTGACAACCAAGCGCTCAAACGCACCTCCTGAACCATCGCGCTTGGTCGACCGGCACACATCCATCTCAACCTGCCTGCCTCTACGAACAGGAGTTAAGATAATCCTGCCCCAACCACCCCCGAGATCAGCACGAACACAGAGAGAAGCATCTTGCAGCAAAAAATTTGAATCTCCTATATGCCTTTAATTACAGACAAGTATAACAATAAAAAGCGAAGACAAAATAGGAGGGGTGGAGACCAAACCTTTAATCTCAAAAGGGCCACAAATCTCCCCAGAGAGACCTCCTAGCTTGACGGTGCAAATTGGGATTCTTGCTCTTTGTGACCACCAAGCGCTCAAATGCACCTTCTGAGCCATCGCGTTGGGTCGACCGGCACACATTGATTGCAACCTGCCTGCCTCTACGAACAGGACTAAAGATAATCCTACCCCAACCACCCCCGAGATCAGCATGTATAGACTCCTCTCTGTCGCCTTCCTCATCAATATCGTCATCAACTGCGTCTGACTCTACGACGTCGGAATCATATGAAACGGGATCTGTCTCTTCATGTGGAGTCTCAACTGATTGGATCTTCATGTATTCCTCTGATTGAATGGAGGAAAAATTGAATGCTAATAAGACATCTCAATAATACAAGTTCATATATAAAATGGAAATTCATGATGCGCACAATTGTGAAATGAGAAAGAGCAACATTGAGTTTCAGATGCCAATTATGGAGTGAAACAAACTGAGAACAAATTATCCAAGTGCAAATGTCCATACCAAGATCAATTTCAAGATCCTCGGGATTTCTCTTAGCATGCAGCTCCTTCAAGGTTTCAAATTTCATGTCATCCAGTGGCCAAGCTCCCCTGTGAAGTCAATCGGGTATAGGCGTTAAGTCAACCATCTCTGAAAGAACATGAAAATTGCCTGGAGCATCTTCTTTATACAAATCCCAATAAAGGACATCTCAAAAAAAAAAAATTCATGACAACTGTCAAAGTGATGCGAGAAAGAGAGGATGTTAACGTCATCCTGTCATTTGAATCAAACCACACATCAATCAACCATAGGATTTAAAAACTCTTCCTCATCTTATACTTTAAGGTAGAGTCTAGGAATTCCATCTTTCGCCATTTTAAAAATCAGTTTAACCAAAACAGATATTCTGAAGATATATCATATATGAAGCAAAATTTGAGGAAAACATAATTCCACACATTTACCTAGGTCGTTGTCCCCGCCTGAAAGCAACATAGCAAAATTTCTCATCTTCAAAACCTCGTAAAGGCTCACCCTTTGAGCGCTACAAAAGAGAGATATTTATTAGGAACGACGAGTTCTAATCAAATATTAGCCCTTATGTTGAAGCATGCATTCAAACTGCTTCCAAGATAAATGGTATATGTCATCTCTGATGGTGAATCAAGACAACAGCTGAAGGAAAGTAAATTTGGAAATTAATACTCATGCTGGCCAGATTATCATTGCATTCTGCACTCCAAGATTCAAGCAAAACCCCTAGAGAAACTGCCATGTGAGAGTTGCAATGGCATTCAGGATGGGACATAATGCAAATAAATCATTCCAGTACCATTATCCTGGTAATTTACCCATCTCTGTCTTTAGATAAGAGCGTGTGGAAGAGAACATATCGGCGCTAATCAGTTAAATGACATCCTGAAATGACATGGGAGTAGCGTACATACAACTCAAAATTTATGTCGAATCAAGTCTAGATTAGTGTAATGGAAAACAACTTTATCAAATAATCCACTGCTAGCAGAAAATAAAAATTCCCTCACATAATTGCCGAATTTTGATAATGACTAGCTTATAATTATTCTTCCAATGTAGAATGTCACCACAAGAATAACCCCAATGCACTGGAAACATCATGAGTACATTTGCAAGATGAAACATCTACAACAATGTATCATCAATAAAAAATTTCCCCAGTACCAGAGATGAAGTATTGACTCTTGAGCCAACTATCTTTAATGTAATATACATCTCTATCAGCAACAGAAGCTCTCATCACACTCCCAAAGTTTACTTATACTTTTGATCCTCTACAATGTATTATATGGATGGGATGCCTAGCCTGGATATGCTACCACAAACATTTATAAATTATCTTGAAAATGTCAAAATCAAGATAAAAGTTGTGAATCAAAAGCTTAACTCCATAAAACGTGAATAGTTATTCCAATAGAAATTAAATCGTAGGCAGACACATATGATGAGCAAAATCATAGCAAAATACAGTAACCTAAGTAATATGAAATGATATCTTGACTAATGAGGAGCACTAAAACCTCCAAAATAATTAATATAGATACTGGCTCACAGTCCTGCATATATCCTCATTAAACATAATTGCGTCGATGAACAAACCATACTGAAGAGGATGATGCCAATACATGATGTTTATCATACGTTAAAGAATTAAGGCAGCACAACCTAGCAAATTAACTAACCTTGTAAGCCCGCTGGGAAGATGTCCTCTCCATGCGCTGAACAAAATGGCAATACTTCCCTGTATTCTCTAATGGACAACGCCCATCATGAGGACACTACAATAACAGCCCCATCAAAGAGAGAAACAAGATGAAGAAGAACTGGGGCAACAATGCAACGCAGAAATCAACACAAACCAAGAGAGAGGTAAAAAGATAGTAGAATCTGATTTGGACTTACAGGAGCAACTATAAATGCCCCGCTTTTGAGATCCACCAGATCCTTACAATCTTGATTTAGTTTTGCAGCTTTGCGCAATTTCTAGGAAGTCATGAATATGCTATTACAACATGAGCAGAGCAAACAAAACATCACAAATGGGCAATCAAGCATACATTTTATTCTAATGAATTCACAGTTAACTTCTAAACAACATGGAAGGAAGCTTACCCGATTTTCCATCCATAATATGTGAGATCTCATCTGCGCTATGATCTTAGATCCATGAGGTGTCCCCGGTTCAACTAACACCTGAAGATTTATTCTCATTTAAAATCCTAACAGTGGATACACTATAGCCAAAGAGTGGAAAAGTCCAACTGTCAAAGTAGTAAGAATTTGTTATTCATTTAGCGGAGACACCCAACCATGAAGTTTTCAACATACCAGAACATCCTCCGTGAGATCCCACAGCTGACGAACTGTTGTAATTCGATCTGTGAATGAGGGTATCTCTCCTAGCACATATGACTTCAGAAAGAAAAATAATAGAATTAATCAGCACTAAGGGACTCAAAACTTTCAAATATTCCAAAGGACATGCTTCAGTAGACATACCGACAGAAAATGCAGAGAACAGTTTACCCATATTCAGATCAAATGAACAGTAAGAATCTATTGTCCAATTGCAGGTAACAACGCAAGGAGAGAATAACTTACAGCAATCACAAGGTCATGTTTCCTCTCCGACTTGCTAATGTTCTTAGAAAGTGACTGAATGCTATCATAGCTATGAACAAGTGGCAAGTTCTTCATACCTAAACAATTAACACGTTAGCTAGATATCATTCTGCATGAAATTTGATCAGTGCAGTGACGAATTTTGATGAACAGAGGACTACCAATGCAACCAACGACAGGTGATAATGTCATCACCTAGTCTCATATCATGCAGAACCTGACAAGGTCAGAGAATAACCGCTTTCTTACAGAGCAGCACTATCATATGCCGCTGATGAAGCAGTAAAAGTGTTAATTTGACTAGAGTCACTCATTTAATCCTGTAAATCTGCTAGATCCCAATTTACAGAGTAACCAACTTTTTTTAAATAAAAAAATATGGCAAAACCAAATGGAGGACCACTAATTACATTGTATGAGGCTCCGACCAGCACGCTGCATTGATTGAGACGGCTCTACCAAATTAACTTTCTCAACAGAATGTGGCCAGACTTCCCGGAGTGCCCTGCAATAGTTAATCTAGTTAGACCATACTTTTGCATCAAAAGGTTGGGTGACAGACTATTTCACATCCATTTTGATTACCAGAAAGCTGATCCCGTGCCCGCACCAAAATCCAACACTCTAGCTGGAGAGAAATCAGGTAACCTTCTGCGTATCTGAAAGAAGACATCAAAAGTTCTCTCATTACTGCACGAGCATCCTAAACCTTTCAACTTCAATTCCAAGATGTATTCTTTGGTTGCTGGTGAAGCAGGGAAAACCGCAAATACAACACGGTTACGTATAGTTTAATCAAGCACAGCAACACCTCATACAGCAAAAAGCTTAATAAAATTGCTCCTTTTTCAAAGGCCTTTTCTATGGGTCCTTGAATGAAGTTTTTACACTCTTACTGCTCTTGTGACCAAGTAATCCCCCAATTTTCTCTATGTGGCAACTTTCGTTATTCTCCCATAACTCTCCAATGTTTGAATTGATGCAAACTTGATCCAACGAAAACGCTCGCCAACAGACGTCAACCAATCACGTGAGATACAATTCCGAAAGGCAATACACAACACACTTGTCCCCGAAAAATTACTACTCCCGTACCTCTTTGAGGACTCTATAACAAGCGGAGTAAACGGCCGGCATCCGCGCAGCGACATAAGCAACAGTCTCATCATCACTGTACTTTAAACCAATGTCACCATACGCGCTCTTAATCTTCCACCTCTTGGAGCTCTCCACCGACTTCAGAGGATCTTCGACCAGCTCCTTCGACGTCGAGGCCGTCAGCAGCAGATTGACGTCCTTGATTTCACTGAAAGAAGCAGATAACCTCAAGACCTTCCTCTTGAGGTACGGCTCCTCCAGCTCTGCAATTCCAAAAAGACAACCACAACAGGAGTCAAAAGCACTTCTCCACACGTAAATGGCCATGCCAAATCATTTCCGGGAAGTGCAGGGAAGAAATGAATGTGGAGAGAGGTACAGGGGGACCTCGGAGGTACTTCTTGATGGCGCGGCGGAGGTGGACGGGGACGGTGAGGCAGCCCTGGGACTGCTTGGCGGCAGCACGTAGGGTCTCGGGAGTGACAACCTTTTGGACGGTCTCGGAGACGAGAGCCGCCATTTCGCGGCGGGAGTGGGTGGTGGATGACGGCGTCGCTGCGGTGGAGTTGGTGATTTCGGGGCTTTAGCGTGGCCGGAGGGAGGGAGCGTTTCTTCTTTTTAGGGTTTTAGGGCCTCCATAGCTGTGGGCTGAATTTGACAGGAGGAGAAGATGGACTTTCACTTTTTTTTTTTTGTGAAGAAACAAGGTCAAAACGAGGCCGCATTGGGCCCTGAAATTGGGCCTTCCAGCTTCTGGTCTCTCTCTGTGCGATCCCATGGTGTTCTTTCCCGCTTCAAATGAAAATCAAGACACGTGACCTCTTGAGTCATGATTTATTTCGCGAAAAATAAATAATTTAAAAAATATTTATTTCACAAATAATCACTTATATTGTTAAAAAATAAATAAATGAACGCGCAATATTTTCCTCACTTTTTTTCGAAAAGCATTTTTAAAAAATGATCGCATGTGTCGTAGTTTACGCAAATGATTAGACACAAATTATTGCCAATAGTGAAAATATTTTTTCATTGACCGATTATTTTAAGGATACATGCAGTCATTTTTTAAAAAATATTTTTCAAATCGCTCATTTTTTCGCGAAATAAACAGAGCCTTAGGCTGTATTTGGTTCAGCATTTGGAGAAAGTCATAAGAGAAATGCAGAGGTTTAGGTCTACAAGGCTTCTTTTTTTTTTTTTCCGGAATGCGCACTGTGGGTTGGTATAGCGTGATTGAAAAGTACCTTAAAAATCAACTTCGATTTAAATGCAATTTGGAGAAAAAAAATAGAAAAATAAATAATTTTAATTACACGTTTTAAATAAACGAACAAAAATTTAGCCGCAATGGCCCCACACCAGTGACCCAGCTAGGTCGTCGGAGATGGCGAGTCGAGTAGCGGCACGATGGAGGATAGAGGGAAGGGAGAGAGACTGGTGTGTAGCGTGAAGACAGAATTAGAATATAGACAATTTAACGTGGGGCGATCATTAAACCCTAGAACATGGCTTTCTGAAAGCCTAAGGTAAGTCCCTGCCCCTGCCTATCTTGAGCTAAGGGATTTTAGAGAGCTCTGGAAATGCCAACATTTCACAAATGGGCTCCAAAAAATAGTTGCCAAAACACTTTAGACGGACATCTGCCTAAGGATTTTCAGAGCCCTACAGCTCAATTCCTGGCTGAGCCAAATGCACATTAGAATCCATTGGTGTGATGAGTAGTGTAGTCAATAACTACTAGTTGTAGACACTAGGCACGGTGCCTAGGGACAAGGGAATTGCGCGGTGAGATGCTAGTAGCGCTTGTGCAAGATTCGACTCGTGTGCTCAATAAAGAATCGTACCAAAACGTCTGAGAGAGAGAGAGGAAAAAAAATGAGAATTATAGATTGGATAGGCAAAAAAAAAAAAAGACGAAGACAAAATCCAACGTGGTAAACGGGCAAGGTAAGTCGGTATTGAAAATGTCGCTTTGAGTATGGTTCGTTTTCTTGTTTGGATCCTTTCAAGGTTAAACCTCGTGAATATGGATCAGGGCTCCGTTCAAGTACATCAATTCTCAAATAATCTCGGGTTTTACCTACTTTGTATACAAGTTAGGTTCGGATCGGTTCGGTTCGAATAGTGGTTGAATGCAAAATTGCTTGGACGTCCTTTTTTTTTTTTTTCGAAAGTTGGGCTTAGTTGTTTAACTTCAGTTAATCCTCATCCTAGATGGAAAGAACTGTAGCCCTTTTAGAGATAACTTATTACGGAAAAATATATATATTAAGAAAGTTGTAAACCTGTTGAGTTTGTAACAATTCAATTCTAAATATTTTGATTTAACCAATTTAATCTCAAACCTTTTTGCATTTATACCGATTTAGTCAATTTTGCCAATTTAGATTGGAAATTGCTAAACTGTATGCCGACCATCTTACGTAACACTGACAGTGCTGAGGTAGATATTTTTTTTATAATTTTGTAAATAATTACTTCGATCTTTTTTTTTTCCCTTCCCTTCTACTTTTCCTCGGTGGTCGACCCGCAGCAGACCATAGCCGGCGATGGTTGGCCTTGCCTGCGCGAGGTCACCCTCGCCGAGCACGGGCAAATGTCGGCCTTGTCGAACCGACCGTGGCTAGGCGAGGGCGAGGACAAGGCCTGGCGACGGCGACGTTATCTAGAGATATATACACAATCGCTTTTGGACTTGAACGAGGCCTATTAGCCGATGCCTAAAAGGCTAGGAGGAGGTATGAACCATGGAAAGAGCTTCCTTTGCTTAAACGCATGGCCTCTCCAAAACCCTCAATCTCGCGGCTCCCGTTGACGAGGCCCACCGCCACCGCCACCGCCACCTGTCAAAGATACTCCGCAAATTGGAAAAAAAAATTAGAAACCCTCACGTGGCGGGTGGTGACCGACCCCATGTTCTCAATTTTGTTTTCCACCACTTAATTTTTCCCTTTCACTTCCCAATTTCTTCTTCTTTCTTCTTCCCCTTCTTCTTCTTCTTCGTGTGCTCTCGATGCACCTCAACTATGGCATTAAAAAAAAAAAAGGGTATCTAAGCACTTCCAATTATTACTAATATTCAAAACCCCATCGACCCGATCCTCTACAATCATAGTATCATCATCACAAGAACCAACCTTAATCTAACTTCGTTTAGTCCATAAAAATTGTTAAACAAGTGCGAACAGGAAGCTGCCTAACATGTAACGACCAAAGAAGAAAAAGGCCACACAAGGTAAAAATTTACATAGGTGCCTCTGCTGATTATAGTGTACCCTAATTTAATGCTATACAACGTATTTTAGAGCTAGATATGTATAATCTAGATTTCCTTCTTTCCCCTCTCCCCTTTTTTCCTCTATGGTTTCCATTTTCCCTTTTTTATGTCGTCCTTATCAGACGTTGCTTTTGCTTTGTGCATCTGTTGTTCATCAATGTGATGGATGGAGCCGTCCGAAAGCTGCTTTCGGGTCTCCGGAAACCGTGGTTTCCGAGGCGGACCATAACCGCGAGGCCTCGTGCGAGTTGGACCCCAGCTTCGAAGTCGACGCCTCGTTGCAGTCCGAGAAGTACTTCCCCGACGCGTTCTCCAGCCTCGGGTGCGTCGCGACGTAACATGTGGTCGCGGCAGCCTGGAAAACCACAACGTTTGGGATTTCATCAGATTACATTAGTTTTCCCCAAGATCTCCTACACAAGATGTATTAACCGAGCACTCGGATTACTGTCGCCGCACATCAAACTATAGTCCCGGTGCCAAACCCAGTTCAAAATATGAATTTGAAAGATGCTTATGTTCTTGTCTTTGAGCATGCATTATTGCTGATTCAATGTTACATTGTCTTTAGAATAATCTTTCATCAGGTGGCGAGGAACCAGTCGGTCATATTCTGGAAACCCTAACCTTACCCTGATCTACAAGATTCTTGCGCCATTTCTTCAAATCCTAGTACTATCCAGATATTATTGTCTTTCGTATAGCGTCTGCGTCACATAATAAAACAAACAAAAAAATACCCCATCTTGGATCGAAGCGGTAACCGGCAAGTACCTGAGGGATCGTCTTCAAAAGCTTGGACGCCAAGAAGAAAACCAGATCTGCAAATATTTCAGAACCTCATTCAAGAAATGGTCACAGAAGATCGACATAACCATGGATTCAAAAGTGTAAACGGGAGCCGATCACCGACCGGTGACGAAGCCTTCTCGCTCTCTGGTAAGCCTGGTTCTCACGATCCCCGGATGAACGCAGTTCGCGGTCACATTCGCCTCCATTTGCTGCAACACAAATTTTTATTTTAAAAAAAAAAATTAAAGTAGGAACGAAAACAAGATCAGCATAAACGAAAATGGCCCAGATGGTAAAGAACAAAATTCGGACCTCGAGTCTGCGGGCAAGCTCCTTGGTGTGCAGAACGTTGGCCAGCTTCGAGAGAGCATAAGCACGTGTCGCGTCGTACTGACTGCAGTGCACAAAGTCAATTTTACTCCTGCATTTATAGCTGCTTCCAAATTCTTCCTTTTTTCTTTGTCACAAGGAATCTCGGCAATATAAAAAAAAAAATTCAAAGCGCGGCCTAGGGTTGTTCCTTGGTAATTCCCCGAAACTTATCTTTCTATGGTAAATTACAATTTGAAGACGTATTTGACTCCCAAGGCCTAACTATGCAAGACTTAGATAATTTCCGGCACGAAGTGCGTATAAAATGGAAGGATTTCCATCGATTTATTTCACCTCTTGTCGCGAGTTATGAGGCCCAGATGGTGGATGACGTCGCCGGAGAACCAGCCGTGGACGGTCGACGAGACGTTCACGATCCGCCCTTGCACGCCGGTGGCGTCCGCCGTCTCGACCATCTTGTTGAGCAACAACTTCGTCAGCAGAAAATGACCTGAGCAATAACATGTGACCCCCGGAAAGATCGAATTCAACACCAACTAACTGAACTTCTCCAAATCCAAGGTATCCGAAAAGGTAAAGATCGCGGTGTGCGGCGTTATACCGAGATAGTTCGTCGCGAAGGTCATCTCGATTCCGTCCTCGGAGATGGCGTGGTTGTGCGCGAATTTTCCCGCGTTATTTCTGCAAACAGTGACGGAGAGAAGGGAAAAAAAACCGGCGGTTTTGACGGAATCGGAGTTAGAATTCGCCGGGAGTAAGAAAAAAAAATTTGCCGTTAACACGCGTCGAGAGATGTTGATTTGCGTACATGAGAAGGTTGAGAGGCAAGTCGAGGGACTCGAACTCGGCGACGAAGCTGCGGATGGAGGTGAGCGAGCTGAGATCGAGCGCCATGACCACGATCTCCGAGCCCGGGCACTCGGCCGCGATGCGAGCCTTGGCGTCCTCCGCGGCCTTGAGGCTCCGAGCCGGGAGCACCAGCCTCGCGCCGCGCTTCGCCAGCACCCGGGCCGTCTCCGCTCCGATCCCCGACGTCGCACCTGAACGAATCGAATCAAATCAAACCAAACCATCATCATCAGCAAGTTTCCTCCGTCGATTCCTCTCGCGCCCGAAGCGAACTACGGAGAGAGAAAATCCGACGGGAAGCCCGAGTTCAGTAGTTACCGGTGATGATGGCGGTGATGGAGCGGAGGTCCCGGCGGTCGGTGACCTGCTCGGCGGTGGACTTGGAGCCGTAGCCGCTGGGTCCGGGGGAGCCTATGAGGTACTTCACGGTCTCGAGCATGCTTTCGAGCCACGCGCCCGCTGACGAGACAGAATTGAGACAGCGGCTGATTGAAAGACTAGGGGGAGCAGCGAGACAGCTCTTTATGGTGGGTGGCGGGGGTGGTTATTGTGGAGACTGTGGAAGGAGAGAGAAGACCGGTGGAAGCCAAGCGAACCGTGGAAAGTGGTGGGGGGAGGGGATCGAAGCGTGTGACTACGTGTTCGTTGTTGCAGTGAAAGGACGCTGGGGTCGTCGTCGTCGTCGTCGACTTTTGTCAGCTTCTTTCCGCAGGCTATGCGCTTGCCTCTATACACCCATCTCTGCAGCTACGCGACAGTAGATAGAGAAAGAAGAGAGAGAGAGAGAGAGATGTGCGAAGAAGTAGGGCGAAAGAGGAAGAACGGGGCGGGGCTGTGCGAGGATTTATAGTGGTCCAGAGAGCTGAGTGGCGAAGAATCAAAGTTCGCTAGAGAGAGGAGAGAGGAGATGACATGTTTGTCATTGATTGAGGAAGATGAAGAGAGGTGACGTGGAGCGAGATTAGCGCTTTGTTTAATTGGGTAAAGTGCTTAATCTAGATGCCATATGTTAGATTACCGACAGCTTTAATGCCCGTCGATTGTTGCTCGGGCTAATAAGAGGAGACCAACAGTAGAAATGTCAACGAAAGTAATGCAATAAAAGGGGAAAATACACGAAATTTCGCGGGAAAATTATTCAAAAAATTTTAAATTTATTATTAGTCCTAAATTTTTTCATACTTTTTCACATGAAAAATATTAAATTATTATTAAAGATTGTCAACTCTCAATAGTGCTTAGTAAAACTTAACTATTTTTAAATGAAATTGATTGAGTGGACTTAATTAGCAAAATATCAAAAAAATTTAAGATTTTATTGATAAATTTAAAATGTATACGATTGAATTGAAAAAATTATAATAAATTTAAAAAATTTTGAATAAATTTCTCAAATTTCATTGTGCCCCCTAATTTTGTCGTCCGTGCATGTCATACCCCCCGAAACCCAACCCAAACACCACACTCCGCCCAAAAAAAAAACCCAAAAAAAAAAAACCAAAACGGGGAACTTAGATTTTGCTGCGCTTGTTAGTACGCTTAGCTCTTTTCCGTCGGGCGTGTGCCGTTCACGTGCTTTTCAAGGGGGGTAAAGTGCTACCGTTTCTTCAGATTATCTCAAATGCCCTTCTTGCCCTCGATTTAAACAAATAATAAAAAATATACATAAAAAAAGGAAAATTTATGAAACATTCTGAAACATTTAAAAGGAGGACGGATAGAAAAATAGTATCAAAGGTAAATTGCTCCAATTTGAAAAAAAAATTGGAACATTCCTCAACCGTTTGAAATGGTCTTTAAGGATGTGATTTAGCTTATTAGTTTGCAGCCCAAATATTCTCCTATTAATGTTGAGATTTGATAAGATAAGATATAAACTGAGAATTTTTTTGAAAATAATAGAAGAAAATTTTGGCTACAAACTAATAGAGCTCCAAGGTGAAGAGAGAAAGAGAGTCGATAACGTTAAAATTAGGTGTTGTCGTGCTGTTGACACCTAAATTTTGACTTTTTAAAAATTCATTCACTTAAGTACATAAAAAAAATGAGAATTTGTTCTCACCAAAAATTAATTTTTTCATGCATTGCATATTTAATTTTTTGTCGGTCATGCATTTTATTATGGCTAACGACGGAGGATTTGAGCTTAAATTGACAAACGATTGGATTGAGCGTGAGGGAGGTGTACTGAAAGGCTTATGAAGTTTTGAACTTAAAAGAAATTTTTCCACAGGGACTGAATTGCAAATACATAAAACTTCAGGGGCTGAATTGCAAATACATAAAACTTCAGGGGCTGAATTGCAAATACATAAAATTTTAGGGATAGTGGAGAAATTAGAAAGGAAGATGGAGAATGGGAGATATAGAAGGGAAGATGGAGAAATTATAAGGAAAGATGGAAAATGGAAGATGGTAGAATTAGAAGGGATGAAGAATTAGAATGGGAGATGGAAAGATTAGAATGGAAGATGGTGAATTAGAAGGGAAGATGGAAATAAAGAATAGAGGATGGTGGAATTAGAAGGGAAGATCGAGATAAAGAAGGGAAGATGGTGGAATTAGAAGGAAAGATGAAGTTAGTGGAAAAATTAGAATGATAGATGAAGATAGAGAAAGAAAGATGTGGGAGTAGGCTATAAAAGGAGGAAGAATGAAAGCCTTGAAGGGGGGACTTTTGGAGAGATTAGAGAGAAATTAGGTAAACTTTGGAGATTGAAGAAAACTTGAGGAGAGATTTTGGGAGAGAATAAAATTTAGAGAGAAAAAGAAAACAAAAAAAAGAGAGAATTCTTTTAGAAGAGAGAATTGAGGGGAACGAGAGTTCGAAGCTCGGAGTTACCATCTTCATTGACCAATACAATCCGCGAGTCCATCCCCGTCGTTCGAGCCGCGATCCGCAATCTTGATCCACGAGGAAATCCGAGGTTCGAGTTCGATAATCAAATCCGTCAAGTCAGGTAACGATTCTAATCATTTAGAATATTCGAAATTGTGTTGCCTAAATGGATTGATTTGAATTTCGATTATACCTTGTTGGACATATTGCATTTCTTTAGAATAAATTGCATATCCAATTTTTGAGATTTTTATTGCACGTTGTAATATTTTTTTAAAAAAAATATAAAAAAGGGGTTTGCTTTTGTTGCACATTTTCACATCATGTAGATAATTGCACGCATAATTTATCTTGTAAATATTTAGATTAAACCGCATGCATTGCATATAATTTAGTTCCTTACCTTGTCATAAAAAGAAAATAAAAAAAATTGCACCTTTGAATCTCAAGTGAAAATTCATCAAAATTGCCAAGTTGAATATTTTCATGAAATTGGTACCGAAAGGGCGCTAGTAGAAATATTAGTGTAACCAAGTCCCCGAACTCATTAATCTCTGGTTCATAGGAATAAAGTATTTCTCCCAATACTTTATTTAGGTGCCTAATCAACCTATCCAAAATGATTAGTGGCGACTCCAAGATAAATCCTTCTTTTGATGAAATTGAACCTAAGTCACGATTTGGTAGAACTTGGGAGAGTTCGAGCTAGGCTAGTTAATTCAATTTAATTAACCTGGTAATCCATTAACTTTAAAAATTGAGAAACTGATTTTTTTAGGTCGCGACACGTGCTACTGACGAAGGATATGCATTTAAAAACAACTAGAAGACACTAAAAGTATCCATTCATTTCAAATCAATCTTAACTTATGTATCACCTTCAAGTTTATAAAGTAGCTGTTCTCTAAACTTTTCCATGCCGTACAAGTATTTTGTATCTTCGATTAATTTATATGTTCTTTGTCTATTAAATAGATTAAACAAGTGAACTTTTCATTTAATGGTGGCAATTTTGGATTGTACACATGGTATACTTTATGTATATTACTTAGTGGCAAAAAGGACATTTGACCCTTTGCGTTTTTTTTTTTTGTGCATTTTACCCTTTTGAAAGGCATGTGCTCGGCAAGAGAGACCCTCTCCTTCTTTCTTTCCCAATTCTCTTTTATCTCTTTGCCTACTGATTTTCAGGACTCATTCAAGCTTTTTTTTTTATTGACTTTGTGACTGATGTTGTCGACTTCCTTCACCGAAGTGAAAAATTTTGTCCCCGTGAATTCTAAAGAGTAAAGCGCCAGCGTCTCAAAAGAATTTGTTTTCTTCAGATTTACTCTTCTGCTTTTAGCTTTATGTGCTTGCTCTCGAAGGTTGAGCATTCCATAAGTCTTTGAAGTTCCTCTCCCACAGTGTTCAACAGTGGGCTTATCTAAAATTTTTTAATCAACCGGTATTTGTTTTGCAACTCTTCTCTCCATATTTAAAGTTGGATTTAGATTTTAGTGTCCTTCTATCCTGATCTAAATATAGATCTGAAATTTACAAAGCGTTATTTATACTCCTTCAACTTTTGAGTGTTGTTGTTATCTCTACACAGCAATGGCGCTGAGGATGTCAAACTCAGATACGCATCACCTTTTGGCAAAACTAGAGTTATTAGAGAGAAGATTCTCGGCGTGTACTTGTCACTAATAATGATAAAAGTTTCATTGATTAGTAGGGATAGTATTATGATTTTATAACAAATCCATTCTTGTAGAATAAGCTACTATTTGTAGGCTACATCAAGTTCATTAATTTTTCATATTTGCACTAGATTGTAACTCTTTGGATTGATTTTATCTTGAAGTTATGTATTAAATGAAAATTTTCCTTTCGATAAAAATAAATGTGCACCAACCCCAAAATTGAAGCGGGTCAATTAAAAATCTTCCCTTGCTAAAATAGTTATTGTCAGTATGAAGCTAATTCTCACCTGGCCATCATACCCTCAAGTTTTTCAATCTCATAGCCAGTAAATTTCACTTCATTCTAAACATTTAAAATTATGATTATGACATATTAAACCTTACAAAGTATTAGGATTCAGCGTACAAACCACAAACGAAATAAAGAGTAAAAGCAAGAAAAGGAAATCAATTCGCAAAGGTTTATCCTGATTCGCCCTTAAATTAGAGCTATGTCTAGCAGAGGATTTCACTATAATTAGCACATCGCATCTCTCGTTACATCACTCAATTATAAGAAAAAAAAAGTATATATAATAATAGCTATTGATGGACCCAAACCTAAACTACCAGAGAAAATAATATGGACTTAAACTATAAAAGCCCTCTAATAGCTCAAGGGTGCTACCCTTGCAACCCCTATTGAGGCAACTCTCTCGAAACCTCACCTGCTCACCATGGAACAGCACCCACACACCTTTCTATCAATGAGGAGTATGAAGCACACCCTAACAAAAAGCTCAAATCACCATAAAAATAATAATAATAAAAAGTCCCAATAATTAAGGACTAATTCCAGTTTTACTATGTAGACAAAAATGAAAAAGAAAATTAAGGAAAAAACGAATAAGGCTACCTAAAATGTAGGAGCCACCACTAGGGAAATCCCATATAAACAAAAAAAAATGAAAAAGAAAAAAAATCAAGCAATCTCTAAAACTAGTTATGGGAAAGCCAGTTCAATTTTTTTTTATTACTATATATCTTGCTTGAAAGTTTAGTAATTCCTTTTTTCCATTGCGAAATTGGTCATAAATATTATGCAGAATCTTATCGGACAACAAATGATTATTAGTTACCTCCGCAAATAAGGGTGCATTCGATGTAACAAACCGATGCATTTATCCATCATTGTGAAGATATGATTACTATCAACCAACAAAAGAAGAAGAAGAGGAGGAGGAGGAGATGATTACTATAATAAATAAGAGAGAGAGAGAGAGATTAAAAAAATAATAAACATATTACACTTATGTCAATTCAGTTTGAACCTTTTAATTTGGTCAATTTTATCAATTTAGTCATAAACCTTTTGATGATTTATTACTTAATTTTAAACCTTTTGGTAATTTGCCAATTTAATTATTAAGGCCAAGTTTAGCTGAAAATTGTTTTTTTTTTTGGTAAATTTAGCTGAAAATTGTTGATATGGCGGTGTAGTAAACGTTGGCAATCCTACGTGGCATGATTGACGCTGATATGGATAATTTTTACAATTTTATATATTTTTATAATTTCTTAGCTTCATTATTATTATTTTTATCTTTTTTACTTTTTTCTTATTTCTTTTCTTTTTCAACTCCTCTTCCTTAAAACAATTAGGGTAATTGGAATAATCACACCTGAATGTACATATAATTGATAAATACGCTAGTGCTAGCTAAAGCGTAATTGATTTAGTCCAAGAATTAAAAAAAAAAAAAGGTCGCCGGCCCTCACCCGTGGTTAGTGAGGGTTGGAAAAAAAAAGAAAAATTAAAAAAGAATTATCTATGTTAGTGCTGATCATGCAATGTACGACGACCAGTCTAATTAGACTATTATGTCAGCAACTTTTGACTAAAATTGGCTAGATAGATTAAATTGACAACTCGTCAAATGTATATGACTAAATTGATAAATTGTCAAAAGATGTTGGACTAGATTTTCCAAATTTAAAGATCTAGCACTGAAATAGGTTTAAGAATTTTTTTGGTTATTTCCTTAAAAATTGTAAAAATTCAATCTTTCTTGCTTCTTTCAGTAACATATCGGAATTATTAAAGTGGTAGACTTTTAATTAAGAATATGCTTTTCACAAGTAAAAAGAAGACAAAAGGACATCAATCATAACTGGAGAACATAAAGATTCATGTTGTTTTAGCCGTCATGTGAGCAATGTGCAATTTATATTCTTATCTATGCTTGAAGGCAGGTAAAATTATCTAAAAAGTTTTGTACCTATTGCACGTTTGTTAATTCGATCATAATTTTTCAATTTTGTCGATTGAATTTTATTTTTTTTTTTTAATTTTATCAATTGAGTCTATCCAGTCAATTTTATCCGAAAATCACTAACATAGATATCGACTGTCCTACATGATACGATCAACGCTGATGTAGATAATTTTAATATTATTTTATAATTTTAATTATTTATAATGTTTTTTTTTCTTTTGTTCTTTTCTTCGTGCTTTTTTAACAAATGCTGCCACCCACAAGCGAGGAACAGCATCCCTTGCTTGGTCTACAAGAGGGCCTCCATGCCCTCTTCAACCAAAGGCGAGGGCATTAGTTCTTTGCCTATTGGCTGGCTGTGTGTGAGGCCGTCGCGGCCCTTGCTAACCAACGGGCAAGGGTTTTATCCCTCACCTAGATCTAGGCAAGAGCCTGGGGCCCTTGCCTGTGGTCGAAAATGGTCAGCCAACGACATCGTCAGCCATAGTTGTAAAAAAAAAAAAGATAAATAAATAAATAAAATTTAAAAAGACTCAAAAAAGTATTAAAATATTATTAAAAACTTATCCAAGTTAGAGGTGCAATGTAGGATGGTATTCACGTCAATGACTTTCGGTCAAAATTAACTAAATAGATTTAATTGGCTAAATGTGAAAATGTTTAATATTTAATTAGAAAAATTAAAAAGATTTAGAACTAAATTGACAAAAATACAATAAATTTAGGACATTTTAGACAAAATTTCCCCTCATAAGCATAAGAATCACAGCCAGCATCATTTGTCGTGCATCATTACGCTGGGGATTCAACGTGAGCTGAAAGATTCGAACGGTTCACACTCCGCTTTTTAGACTCTAAAATTTAACGATTTGGATCGGTCAAATTAACGACGCGCGGGCATAGTTAATGGTCACAACGGGGGACAAAACGGACTCGTAAATCTTCTTTATTTTGCCCCGAGAAGCCATCTCTATTCACCTTGAATCCCGTTAGTCTCGTAGTCAAATTCATGCACCACCTCCCACGTGATTTACGTATGGGTACACGTACGATTAATAAATAGGTCACAAGATCGAAACGCCACTAATTATTGGGTGGTCGACGATGGAGTAAGAGAACAAAAAAAAAATAATAATAATAATTGTATGAAGATTGTTTATGTAGTAACATTACGTTGCGCACTTGAATATGCGTCACTTGTTTAATTATCTATTCACAAATTATCGCATCAATCCATAAACCAGTCTTCCGGCCCTAGCTTTGCCACCGACCAAAAAAAAAAAAAAACACACGCGCGGAAATAGCGCTTGAAAGTTAAAAGGTTGAAAGGTGATTGATAAATGGTGCTTCTTCTTCTTAAGAATGGTGCCACTCATGCATCAAAATAATAATCGAGAGTTACATCATTCAAACTTAGTAAATTCCAAATAACAGCAGAACAAAGGAAAAGCCGAAAAAGCAAATAACAAAGCACGGTTTGCAATTAGAAGCACGCTCTCATCCTTTAGGAATAAATTTGTCATCGTAAAACTTTCACGGCCGATCACTAGATTTAAGGATGAGCACATGCCAAGATGTCCTGCTTCATTTACAACGACTTGTGATGTCTATCCAAATTTAACGTCCTCATCACTATCGTCATGCAAAAACATCAATATCAATATGACGATAGAAAACTCTCAAGTTTATATATAAATTTAGCTCAGGAGAGTAAATTTCCCGAACCTTGACCTACATCTAAGCTGGGAGAATAGAATGGCATAATTTCGGAGATGTTGTGGAACCACGTCGCTGTCATCCTTTAAGGTGGTTATCGACGAACTGATCTTCACGTTCACTCAAGATGGGCTTCTATGTATTTATTCACGCAAACAAAAGGAAAGTTTCAAAAGAGGGAAGAGGAAAGCGAAGAGGGATCTCTCTCTCTCCCGTAAGGACTAGTATCGTGGGGACAAGAGCTTGAATTGTACGAATCTTGAATCTTGATGTGTCGGGGCTACTCTCGTGGCATGGCATTCACCCCCCCTTTACGGTACTAAGTTTGCACTCTCGCTACGACCTTCATTATGATCGACCCCGACCGGGTGGACCAACGGGGGCGGGAACGAAACGTCAAATTCAAAGTCGACCCGTTGCTTTCGGTAATCCTATTATGGACACGTACAGACTCAAGTTGATTGCTACTATTTCCGTCCATCGCACCTAAAATGCACCACTCATTAAGGAATGCTATTAAGGCGCTTGCTAATCTCGATTTTGCGTAATTAATCGGCGATTGTCATGCGTTAATCAGATTCGTTTTAATCGGTAGCGCCGGCGACTAGTCAAATGACGGAGCGGAGGGGAGGCACGAGGGCCGAGGTGCTCCGGGCGGAGATGGAAGGATCGGTCAAAGGGGAATCGCACGTGGGGTTTTTCGGATGGGGTCAAACCTGCGGCCGAGCTCGTGTTGGTCAACGATTCGATTACTTTAATATTAAAGGGGGAAGGAACGGAAGTTTAAACCGACAATCCACGTGGTTCCGGATTTAAATTACTGTTGAGGCTCGATCAAACGAGATATTATGTATGTCATATTACTGAGTTACTAACCTCTCCTTCGTCTCTTCGTTGACTAATCCGAGACATAACATTAAGCTTAAATATTCAATCTATTTTGTGGGTAACTACCGGAGAAATTTACTTTCGAAAGATTAAATATCATAACTCCTTTTGTCCTGTCATTGTAACTAATTTCACGCCATTTTTCTTCTTTCTACAAATTTAACGGGCACGGAAGTAGAGACTCGACTATCTAAAGGTCAAGTTTCACAAATCGGTTAAGTTTGACCTTTGATTTGAACATGGGATATCGATCTGAAATAGTTTGTGCGCGATTGATGGGATCTGAATAAATAACCTTCGGTTCCAAGCTCAAATTTCCTTGATGCCCCCCATCTGACCGTGCAAAACTCGATCTTGAGATCCTGTATGACCCGACCCTCCTTTTTAGTTTCTTCCATCACCAACTCTCGTTTACACGACAAGCTTGGGAGGAGAACACACACAAAAAAACACAGACAGTAATGGCCAATGAGTAAAAATTGAAAACCCATTCAAACAGCTGTTATTTATTGGCCTTTTTGAACATAAAGTTTTCCAGTAGAAATCGCAGAAAACACAAATTTAGGCTTGTTGTCAATAAAGCAAACTATTGAAAAGGAAATGGGGAAGCCTCAATTTGTGACTATATGTAAAGAAGAAAGAAGAAGAAGAAGATAGGTGGAGGGAGGGGCCTTGATCACGAGCAAAAAGTTTCTGGAAACTTCAGCTTTTAGGAGCACTTCGCATCCCCCCGCCCCCAATGGAGGGGCCGGCTCAAATGACATCATATTCCTTCAACTTCGCCTAAGCTTTTATATATTCTATCACATTCCTAACTCAAGTTTATTTTTTTGTGAGAGTCGAACAAAACTTATTTTCCCACAAAAAAATATTATTTTGTTTTGTAAAAGTAAGGAACTGACCATACGATGAGATTTTGAGCAAGGAAGAACTAGCTTTGCTACAATTTTCACTGGCCAAAAACTGCACCATCACAAGTTGCTCATCATCATGTATACATTATCCAATATCCCAAGCATGGCCAACACATGGTGTAATTGTCGGCCAGCTCAAAGAATGCGTCCCTTTTTATCCAGTTTCAAAAGCAAAGATAGAAACATACGGTAGTGCTCTTCGTGGCCCAAGCTAAAAGAGTTTCACAACTTTACAATGGTGCACCAACTACGGAAACAAATGATTCGCAAGTGACCGAAAAAGAAAAATGGAGAAGGGAATGCATAGCTTGAGGCATTGTCGCCCATCCGTACGGCAAACACGCATCATCCGACGAAAGTTGTAGCGTGCATCGGGGTTCGTCTTTGGCTCACACGCCAGCGACCATTCTTTGTTTTGAGGGATGGGAAATAGAGGTGGAGAAAGGAGGATTTGAACAAAAACCCTAATTTGCCAAAATTAGCAAAACGAGCAAGAGATTTTGTATAAGTCAGATTGGCAATATTTCTTGTAGACCGAGTGGAGAGCATGAACTAGATGCTCGTTTTTGTGGTCAAGATTCCTAGCAAATGTGACTTGTACCAAGTATATTATTGTACATGTCTGGTTAGCTATGAACATCTGAATAGATGGCTATGATTACGATCAAAGTAGGTGGATTTGCATATGTACTTTGGGTGGAAAGTACCGTCAAAGATATTATAGTCAACAACCAAAGGAAGCATCTTGGTCAATCCTGAGATAATGTATGTTTGATTCTCGAGGCAAATTATTAATTCCAAGTCTTAAGCTCCCCCTCATCCATGTTTCTAGGACCCAATTGCAATTTCGGGCTGCAATTTTTGTTCAAACACAAGCACATGGGAAGACATTGACCAGACCATCCTTTCGATTCCTTACGGACACTAATTTTAGTTTTTTTTTTCTTCTAAGATGATGATAAAAGAAAATTAAAATAAGTACCGCACATAACATCGAGCCCAGATCCCTATCCCTTGCAAAATCATTGTATTGGTCTCCTTAAGATCACCAACTTTTTGTTGACTTCTCTTGCTTTTTGAATCATCTCCCAGTTGAAATAGATTATGATTAGAAGATATGCTTATGGCTTGTGACATTGTTGTAGTTGACTTTCATTGCAATTTTTGGTCGGTTCCTTTGCTGTGATGCCATGCTAAGACCTTCCTCCAGAGAGAGAGAGAGAGAGAGAGAGAGAGAGAGAGAGAGAAAAGGTCACCCATCCTCCATAAGTTTCTCACAAGAAAGATAGAAAGAACTCCATTCATTGAACTCCACAAGTTCTTTTTGTTAACTAACACTTCATGTTCACTGCACATAGAAATACGGTAACAAGAGATTATAGCAGATTTTAAGGTTCATACATGCATGTGATCTCTTGAAAACAAATCCCAAGGGATCACCATCTTTTATTGACCATTTAAATTGATCTAATCTCATTTGATCATTTTTATTGGGGGTGTGGTTTATACTTTTCATCGACAGAAAAGAATGAGTTAGTTTAGTATGAGCTCTGAATACCTACTGTTATATATAATCTCTTCACAAGAGATGAGATGTGCTAATTATAATGAAATTTTGCTGGATGTAGCTCTAGTAGGAGAACCATGATGAATCTTGTTTTTTCGACTCTTTTTCGCCTTTACTTTTTACTTCGCTGTGATTGTGCGTTTATTCATAATAATTTTCATCAACACAATTGACGCCTTCGAAGAACATGATTATGTCACCTGACTTACAAATGCATCAATTAACGAAAAACTAACCAAAGGGTATTTAGTCCATAGCGCAAGCATGTGTATTATTGACAACTCAGCTTTAAACTCCAAACTCCAACCCAAGTTCTTTGTTCTGACCAATTATGACCTAACTCACCATTAGGCTGCATCTTTTGAGCTTCTTCAACCTTGGCATGTCACATCTGACCCAAAAAAGAAAAAAAAACTTGGCATGTCACACGTGTTTCCACAGTAGTAGTTTCATACCTAAAAGTACAAAAAAGTGCCTCGATTAACAATGAGAAATTAGCAGACTCCTCTTAGTTATTCTGGCTGTGAAAATCAGCAAAAATTCAAAAGGGAACTCCCCCGGGATCCACCTTGCATTCCATCAAGGCAGCTTTCACTAGGATTTGTCTCCTATGGGCGGATACAACCCCCATCATGAAACAAATGCAATTGATTAATTAATCAATCAAGTCCGAATTCATATATGTATTTCCTCAGCCCAATAACTCACCCCCTTTTCCTCATTTCAATGTTCAATTAGCCAACTCCATTTGACTAATGTGGCGCATCCAAAGTGGATCGAATCTTTTAAGTTATATGCTCACACTTACATATTCCCTCAATTAATCAAATGAAAATCAGATTTTAATATGAACAGCACATGTGGATTGTGCCATTCAATGGGGATCGCTTTCAATGATTGCCCTCTCCTTTTCGTGGCAAACCCTAATCTCACAGGGTCCCCTCCCCTAAAAATTATACGACATTTAGGGTTCACACAATCTCTCAGTGCCTAAATTTTATTCTTTAGTCTTTGATGAGCCTTATCATCTTCCCACCGTCTCCAATATAAAAAATCAAAGGAAAAAAAGGAAAAAAGGAAAATATCTTGAGCTATTTGTCAATTGTGCAACAATAGCTTCATTGGTTTGATTGGAATTGAACTAGAGATGTCAATGTCAAGCTGTTGTTACCAAGTTGCTTCTATACAGAAGAGAAAAGTGCATTTTCTCATAGGGTAAAGAAAGCTAGGTGGTAGGGGTTCAACTTAATTTGATGAATTAGGATAAATTTTAGGGGAAAATTATCCAAAAAGTCCTCAACTTATTGTATGACGATCAATTGAGCCATAAACCTTTCAATTGTATCAATATAATCTTAAATATTTTGATGATTTGTCAATTTAGTCCTAAACCTTTTAATTGTGCCAATTGAATTTTAAACCTTTCAAAGATTTGTAAATTTGGTTCTAAACAATTTGATTCTAAACCTTTTGATAATTTGTCAATATAGTCCTTTTTATTAATTATATAAATGATAGATTTAGGAGTTAATTGACACAATTAAAAGATTTAAGATTAAATTGATAAATAATCAAAAAGTTTATTATTGAATTAACCGCCGTATAATAGATTGAGGACTTGTTGGACAATTATTTCGATCTTTTAATATAAGAAAACACATATTGTTTCTTGTCATAAAACGCCACAATTATTGTTCCTAGAATTGCGAGATACTCAATAGACCTAATCAATGGAAGCGCAACGATTAAATACTGCTAACCCTAATTCTAGTTTGTCAAACTTGTTGTGCTCCACATGTATAATAATTATGACCCTACTAATCAAGTTTCCTTTGTCATTTCCTTTTGCTTAGGATGATTTGTGTACAAGAGAAATGCTGCCCAATCTCGTCAACTCTCTTTTCCTCCTTTTCCCCCAAAACACATGCTAATCTCCCTAAAAATTAGGCTTTACAAACTGGAGTGGCTCGGTTATCCTTAAGAGTCTCCTTCAGTGCCCAAGACAAAAGAGCTGGGCCCCCACAAGGTGCCCACCACAATCAAATGATTTTGATTAATTACACACTAAAATGACTTAATCTTTTCTTAATTAAGATTCCACGAAGCAACCACACACACTAATTTAGAGGAGAGATAAGTAGTTTATGAGGAATCTGAGCTTGTGTGGATCTTGATTTGATTTGATTTAGTGTTGCATCTTTTGTCCAATCCTTTTCGTGCCCTAACCCATTTGTCTGTTCGTTTGAGGCTCTATATGTCGACATAGAATTTGTGAGACTAACTACACCAGCGTTGGAACAACATCACATGATATGGGTCATTTTTTAATTTCTACTTTTTTATTCTATTTTTTTGGAAATTACATAGTGGTTCTTGAGCCAATCCGAGATCTCTGTCGTGACCCAAAACCTAATCTTTTAATTCGGACTTTTCCTTTTGGCGATGAGGGAGTGGAAACTTCCTGGGATGTGGTACGATCCCTGCATATGTCAGATGATCAAAGCTTTATGGCCAATGATGCCTTTGATAATCCTAGAAGAAGTTCATGATATCGTCATTTCCCCATAGAAGTGTAGGTACCGATTCACGGTTGGAGATAAAAGGCCCGCAGAAAGAGACAGCTTATAATCCGACATATGGAGAGCAGGGAACGGGGGAACTGTACTGACCTGTCAAAGTATATCATAAATTAATTCCTTGACTTATGTATAATGTTGAAAAAATAAACATATACAAGGAGCTTAATTGTTATACGGATTTGTTATATTTAATAAATAAATCATAAATAGATTTAAGCATATACGAGTATTAAATATGTCATAAATAAAACATAGATGAATTTACAATACATACATATTTAACACACTTTTATGATTTTCTCGTCGTTATCTCTTTTCCTCACTCTCATCACAGTCTCTCCTCAATTTAGGTATAATTTTTTTTTATATTGGGTCAAATACGAAAGTAATTAGGATATGGATTGATTGTGTGTCGGGTGAATTACTGAATTTGCATTGCATAAAGATAGATTTGAACGAGTCAATTGGGTTTATTTAGAACAAATCATTTTCGATCCGACCCGACCAACATGTTTAGTGGGTCTAACTGACAGGAGGTTCTATTTGAGCCCCAAACCAAAGCAAATTGGTTGTGGAAAATTGCATGGACAAAGCAAAATTGAGATTACAAGATGTCGAAGGGCAAAGAGTATATAGCATACAGATTCAACGAGACAGCGACACTTTACCCAGCAAAACAACAGAACATGGTCGATAAAGCGAACCAGATATATGAATCTTTCTCGCGCTCGTCGCAAGGGAAAGTTAGATCGACGCATCATCTATGAACTGTTGATTCAAGAGCGCTCCTGAGATTGGCGCTTTCGTCTGTTCGTAATTTCAAAAACCAGTAGCTACTCGTAAGGTGAAAAAAAAAAAAAAAGAATCTCTACCTCAACCATGGAATGTCTTCTTCTTCTTCTTTTTTTTGAAACGTGAAGTAAAGAAGCAGAGAAGGATACAATGCAAAATAATTGGGCCATGAGAGATGAGATCAATCCCGAAGAAGTTTCCAAATCAACAAGCATGTGCAGGCAGTGACTTGCAATTAACATTTCCAACTCGTAAGTATCACTCTGGATTAGACAGTCAATTTAGAATAAAGTATTTTATGCAACAGATACATCATGTAACAACAGTAACATGCTGTAACGACTCCTAGCATCGCTAGCCGTCAATTTACATTAAAGATGGACAGAGCCAAACATGCACCATGTGCCGGACATTGAAGAAAATGACTAAAGCATTTGATCTACAAAGGGTGCATCAATCAACATATGAAGATTTTTTTTTATGCTGCATTTTTTTTTTTGGTCGGAAAAGAATTCGCTTTCATCCTCTTTAACTAACATTTGAAAAATACAGCAGATGGTCCCACAAAGCTTGAGGAGAGCTATTAACCCAATCACAAGGAAGAGTCTGAAACTTATGGGCTACTGAAATCCTCGCGTGATTAGCCTCTGTTTCTTTATTCATTAGCTTAAATTTTAAAATAATTTGGTAGCAGTCCCACAAAATTTCAGATCATAGTGGGAAGAACAATTCACACTGTCAACGTTCAATTTCATATTGAAAGGTTTAATCTCACTGGCAATCTATCTTCCGGTCTTCAGGCCATCCAAACTCATCCAGGAAGGCCAACACGACGCCATTTGACCAGCCAAAACCAGTCTGTTGCACAACATGAAGGCGAAGTTGTGATTAGCTTAAAGCACATATATGCCATTTTCGAGCAGCGGCGTAAACTATGGCCACTGCCAATAATCCCAAAAAAAGAACAGACAAGCACCAACCCTTATCTTCAAAATACTTCCTCAGTATGCCTAAGGAGGCGACATAGACATACCTGAGGTACATATTCACCACCACCCCCCAATTCCCCGCATTTTTCCACATCATACTTTTCATGCATTGCACCGGTTTTCTTATAGCCAACGTAGTTGGTCCTTATCCACCTGATGAATATGTCTTCTGCCAAAGACCATGCCTCGCTAGACCCAGATCTAGCCAGGCCTTCAGCTATCATATGCTGCATAGGGGCCCAGCCATTTGGAAAATCCCTGCACATATATACAAGTCCAACCGTTGAAAATAAATAGTACCTTCATATGACATCTTTGTCCCTCTCTACGTATCAGAAAACTGGCCAAGTATAGTTAAAAATGTTGAATTGGCTACTAACCATTGTTGGCTTGAATTTGTCAATGAAGTCGCAATCCCAGCAGGATGGAGCAGACCTGAACTCCGTAAACTCTTGGCAACTTTCTCTACCAAATTCTTATCTGCATCTCATTCATAGCAACACCTATTCATTACTAATCAACCCGTGCAAGATGACATGATATTGACGACTAATAACTCTCTCTCCAAATCAAACATCCCCTACTAGTGCTTATAAGATGCAAATTGGAGATGAAATTCAGTGACTACCTCTGACATAAAATTGAGAAGGGCTCGATTTTTATGAGACTGACTAGAATAGAAAGCAGCAAACCTGAATTGAACACATCAATCCACAGAGGTATGAAATTTGAAGCAAACGCCTTCTCGTTCTGTTTTGCTGCATCCCAATGTTGACCTTCCTGTCAGGAAAAGGTTGAATGTCGCAATGCTATCGCACCAAGGAATATACGGATAATTTATAGCGCATATAATACCATGCATGAACTGCTCTCGCCAACCCAATAATCAAGCCATTGTCCCGTCCTTTCATTCCAGAAAACGGTGCTGATAGCCTTTTCTCTAGCCTTTGAAGCTTCTGAGAAGTGCTTGGCAACGTTATGATCCCCAGTAACTTTTCCAAAGAAGGATATGTCAAGTTCCATCTGAACCAACACATTCCATAGAACTCCTTATAGGAAGTTGATGGTCAATTGTTAAGGGACTTCAAGGTGTAACTAAAGAGTGACATTGCCATACCTTTAGGATGTATATGTTCAAATCAACCGGTATAATTGATGTTGTTGCCAATGTCGTAATATCCTCAGGATTCCTAATAAAGACAATTGGAGTTTACGTGATTTGTTAGTTATAAAAAGTAACAACAAGGAATTAGGCTAGCACGTCAAATTTGATTATGCAAAGCTCTTTGTTATCTTCTATCGTTACAATAAATGACCAAACTATAGGGCACAAATAGATCTGTGCTCTTCTATATCATACCCTCTAAATATCAGGGGAAAGAAACATCTCACATGCAGACATCAGGACAATTGCTTTTTGCACAAAAGAACAACATTACAAAATCATAATTCTTCTGTTTCCAAAGCAAAAGGATATTGCGCATGCACGTGTGCATATGTGTGTGAAAGCAGAAGCTTAGGAGCAAGACACAACGAAGAAAATTTCAGAAGCTGGTCTAAGGCATTAGGATGTAACGGTCTCACAGCAATTTAGCAAATAGAACGAGAACATACTCGTTCGAGGGAAATCTAACACGTAGCACAAACGGTTCAAAATTGGGTCCACAAATTTAAAAAACTAACTAAAGCTCAGCAAACAATAAGAAAAGTACCATTCTTTGAATAACAACTGAAAATTTGGGTCATAATATAAACTAGAACTATCCAAGAAAGCAAACAAAAAGGATTAGACTGATAGATTGCTAATGCAAAACTACCTCATCCATCTGGTACTAAAGTCCCATCCAGATTCAGCTGTTGAAGCTACTTCCCGATAAAACTTCTGCTTTTCAGAAGTACTTGATATATTTGAAGCAGACTCCTTGTCCTGTTGAATGGGAAGTGAACGGCTACTCATAAGGTTTAGATTTGTTTCAGATACATCATGATAGCTGAGTTGCAAAGGACTTACGATTGTGAAAGATTCAGGCCTCGGTTTATCCCACATTGCATAGTAGCGACTCAAATTATGACTACATCGATGGTCCTGGATGGTGATCTGATGAAGACCTGTGGAATAAGCACGGACATGACAATGCATATTAATCAAACCATCAAAGTGAAGGATGTCGTGACACCTGATGTCCAAAATTTATGCTCTTTCAGAAGAGAAGGGAGACACTTCATGACAAATTCCACATCATGTGTCCTTTCATAAATGGCACGAATCATTGCACTCAGAAGGGGAGGTTGGCTGCAAAAAGTAGCCCAGAATGTAACTCAAACTTTAAACCATTAGCATGACACACCCTACGAGATGAAACTCAAACTTCAAACCATTAGCATGACACACCTTATGAGACGAGTCAATCACAAATTCTGACCACAGAAAAAAAGAAAAAGAATAAAAGAAAGAAGACACAAAAAAGATTGGAACTTCGATTTTGAATCTGAGTAGAACAACTATTACACAAAACCTAGCCTTGACGAACTTCAGCAGAATTGGTGGCATCTTTTAAGTAATCCACAGAAGCAGTAGGCAAGTCTTAATGAGTTCCATCCAAGGGCAGTATGTGGAAAAAAAACCACATTAAGCAACTTCCAAATAAAACAAAGACCTCATTTCACAAATGAAGAGAATAAACTCATATTTACATGACTGAGAAGCACTTACCTCCGGTTTGTGTAGTAGACCCTTGCACCGTTTAGGACATGACCATATTTATCTAAGAGGTAGACAAGATTGGTCACAATGGCCTTTGCCGTTGCATACATCTTGGAAGCTAACAAGCCCCTGCACATGGACTGCTAACATTACTCCTATGAAATCAAATTTGGATACTCACACAAGCTTCTTTATGCATTGTCATCTTTCTGGCTAATGGTCCCGACAAAGAACATATTTATAAGCAAACAAATCATGTGTCTGGTTACCTATGTGAAATTTGGTAACTGGCACTACTGATTCTAATCGATGCCTCGTTTTAGTACCCATTACCAAAGCCAAAAATACTCTATTAAAGGAGGCTGTAACTTGCAAGTTCATCAACCAAAATGAAACGTGAAAATCAAGGAGCAAAAAATGGAAAAGAAGTGACCTGATGACCCAGTAAGAGTCCCAGTAATACACCTCCCTGAATCGGGAACCGGGAATAATGACCGGCCCCGGCAGGGGAAGCAAGGTGTGCCAATCCGGCCTCTCCCTCACCGCATCATCCACGCGCCTGCTGAGGTTCTTCCACAGCGCGTGCACCTCGAGCGCCCACGCCCTCACCGCCGGGTTCTTCACCCGGGGCAAGAACCCCTCCGGCTCGGGCACGAAATCCGCCGGATGGGCGGACACCAAATCGCCCCCCGCGCCCTCGAAGTGGACGGCTATGAACTTCTCCAAGTCCCCGGCCGAGACGGAGCCGTTGGATGACTTCGGGAGGTCGGCAAAGGCTCGCTCGACGGTCTTGAGATCGGACTTGAGGGAGAGGTCGACGTAGAACTTGGGATCGAAGTTCCGGGGCCCGAAGGTGGCGAGGGACGTCTCCTGGAGGCGCTCGAGGAAGGTGAGCAAGGGAGTGGAGGCAACTGTGGTCATTTCGCACGCGCGTGATGGAGAAATAGTAATGAAGGTGGAGGAGGTCGTGAGGAGGAGGAGGAGCAAGAGTGAGCAGAGAGCGTCCGTCATCGTCAGAGGAGGCCGCTACCGAACGTTGCAGCGGCGGAGGAGGTGGAGGAAGGCATAGTTGGAGCTTCGGAGGATTGATAAACGGCCCGCCAGAGTGAGAGGGGGAGCGGATGGTTGACTTGACTTGCCGTTCTTGTTTGGGTGTTGCGGGGTGTCGTGCGATGCTGAGTCTGCACGCAAAGGACAAATTCCTTGCTTAATCATCACGACAATTGATAGTTTAGAGGTAACCCAATTAATATAGTGAATCAAAGGCCGTTGGTAGTTCAGATAATAAAAAAAAAATACCGTTGGTAGTTTTAATCAGATAAAAATTGATAATGCGCTCCAATTGCGGTTGATGATCCCATTTAAACGATGGTAAATTTGAAGACATTGACAAATTATGGAGCACAATATTGGTTAGTCATTGGGAAAAGGGGAAATTACAAAGAATAAGATCGATTCGAAATTAGTAACTCAAATTAAGATTGGCAATCTAACATGATTGGCGATTGCAACATTGGCAAGTCGTTAAAAAAAGTTCAGTAACTTGAAAAAAATCAGGGTGCTATAGTAGATATTACAAGGGACCATTTGGGTTTATCGTGACACTGTAGATAATAATGATGCACTTTGAATATCATTTCGAGTTGTAAAAATTAATATAAGATTGTTTGCCCACCATAGCATATGCCCATCGAGTCCTCACCAAGACATCTTCGAGGGAGATTGTGAGATAGATTTTTGTCGGTTGCTACGCACCCAGATTTCAAAGTCAATCTGCACATCATCGCCCAGGTAAAGTGATATCCAAACACTTCTCAAGGTCCACATTGCCGAACATTTCTACGATAAAATTAATCAATCAAATCCCAATAACTCAAACCCCTTTTCCTCATTTCAATGGTCAATCAACCAACTCCATTTGACTAATGTGGTGCATCCAAAGTGGATCGAATCTTTTAAGTTATATGCTCACACTTACATATTCAGTCAAATGAAAATCACATTTTAATATGAACAGCACATGTGGATTGTACTATTCAATGGGGATAGTCTTATTAAATGATTGCCCTCTCCTTTCTATGGGAAACCTTAATCTCACAGGGTCCCCTCCCCTAAAAATTATATGAGAGTTAGGGTTCACACAATCTCTTGGTGTCTAAATTTATTATTTTAGTCTTTGATGAGCCTAATCATCTTTCCACCGTCTCCAATATAAAAACCAAAGGAAAAGAGAAGAAGAGGGTTGGTTTGGAATTCTTGAGCTATGTGTCAGTTGTGCAACAATTGCTTCATTGGTTTGATCGGAATTGAACCGGAGATGTCAATATCAAACTGTTGTTGCCGAGTTGCTTCTATATAGTAGAGAAAAGTGCATTTTCTCATAGGGCAAAGAAAGCTAAAGGAAGGGGAAGTGGAGGGCACGAATTTCAGCTTAATTTTGATGAACTAGAATAAATTTTTTAAGGAAAAATTGTCCAAAAAGTCCTAAATCTATTATATGGCGGCTAATTTAGTCTTAAACCTTTTTTCAATTCATACCAATGTAGTCCTAAATATTTTGATAATTTTTTAAAATAGTCCTAAACATTTTGAAGTTTTTTCAATTCAATCTTAAATATTTTGATAATTTGTTAGTGTGGTCTTTTTTTGCCAATTATGGAATAATAAGTTTAGGACTAATTAGCAAAACTTCAAAAGGTTTAGGACCAAATTAATATATCGTCAAAATATTTAAAATTAAATTGTCACAATTGAAAAGTTAAGATTGAATTGACCGTCATACAATAGGGTTGAGACTTGATGGACAATTATTTCAATCTTTATAGTGTAAGTAAATAGATATTGTTTCTTGTCGTAACATGCCACAATTATTGTTTCTAGAATCGCAAGATATCAATAGACCTAATCGATCGAAGTGCAAGGATTACATTGCGCTAACCCTAATTCTAGTTTGTCAAACTTGTTGTGCTGCACATGTACAATAATTATGATGCTACTAATCAAGTTTCCTTGACCATTTCCTTTTGCTTAGGATGATTTATATACAAGAGAAATGCTGCCTAATCTTGTCAACTCTCTTTTCCTCCTTTTCCCGCAAAACACATGCTAATCTCCCTACAAATTAGGCTTTACAAGCTAGGGTAGCTCGGTTACCCCTAAGAGTCTCCTTCAGGGACCAAAACAAAGGAGCTGGGGGCCCACCACAATCAAATGATTTTGATTAACTCCACACTGAAATGGCTTAATCTTTTCTTAATTAAGAGTCCACAAAGCAACCACGCACACTAATTTAGGAGAAGAGATGAATAATTTATGAGGAATCTGAACTTTTGTAGATCTTGATTTGATTTAGCGTTGCATCTTTTGTCCAATTTCTTTTTGTGCCCTAACCGATTTGTCTGTTCCTTTGAGGCTCTATATGTTGACGCAGAATTTGTGAGACTAACTGCACCAACGTTGGAACAACATTGCATTATATGGGTCTTTTTTAATTTCTTTTTTTTTCTTTTTTTGGGAAATTACATAGTGGTTCTTGAGCCAATCCGAGATCTCTGTCGTGACCCAAAAACCCAATCTTTTAATTCGGACTTTTCCTTTTGGCGAGGAGGGAGTGGAAGCTTCCTGGGATGTTGTACGATCCCTGCACGTGTCAGATAATCGCAACTTTATGGCCAATGATGCCTTGGATAAGCCTAGAAGAAGTTTCCCTATAGGAGTATTGGTACCGATTCGCGGTTGGAGACAAATGCCCCCAGAAAGAGACAGAGCTTTTATAATCCAACATAGGGAGGCAAGGGAATGGGAGAACCGTACTAACCTATCAAAGTATATCGTAAATTAATTTCTCCAATTTACATATAATATATATTTAATAAATTAATCATGAATATGTTTAAATTAATATGAGTGTTAGATATGTCATAAATAAGTCATAAATTGATTTACAATATGCCTAGACTTAACCCATTTTTATGACTTTCTCTCTTTATTAACTCTCGTCCTCACTCTCGCCACAATCTCTACTCAGTTTGGGCATGAATTTTTCTGTATTGGATCGAATACGGAAGTGATTAGGAATATGGGTTGATTATGTGTCGGGTTGAGCATGATCACTAAATTTACATTACATTAAAAAGGATTAAAACGAGTCAAATGGGTTTATTTGGGACAAACCATTTTTGACCCGACCCAACCTACTTGTTTGATGGGTCTAACTAACAGGAGGTTCTATTTGAGCCCAAACCAAAGCAAATTGTTTATGCAACCCGAAAATTGCATGGACACAGCGAAATTTAGATTACAAGGTGCGGAAGGGCAGAGAGTATAGCATGCAGATTCAACGAGATAACGACACTTTACCTAGCAAAACAACAAAACATGGTCGATAAAGCAAACCGGATATATAAATCTTTGTCGTGCTTGTTTTAGATTGGCATATCATCTATGAATTACTGATTCGAAAGTACTCTCGAGATTGGCGCTTTAGTTCGTTCCTAATTTCAAAAATCAATAGCTATTTTTATCTATCGAATGTAAGGTGAAAAAAGAATTTTTGCATCAACCATTGAATTTTTTTTTTGAACGTGAAGTAAAGAAGCGGAAAAGGATACATTGCAAAATAATTGGGCAGTGAGAGACAAGATCAATCCCGAAGAAGTTTCCAAATCAACAAGCATGTGCAGGTCGTGGCTTGCCATTAACATTCCCAAACGTAATATAATATCTCGTAAGTATCACTCTAGGTTAGACCGTCAATTTAGAATAAAGTATTTTATGTAACGGATATATCATGTAACAACGGTGACATGTTGTAACTGACCAATCAATGATTTCTAGCATCGCTTAACATCAATTTACATTAAAGATGGATAGAGCCGAACATGCACCATGTGTTGGACATTGAAGAAAATAATTAACGCATTTGATCTACGAAGGGTACATCAATCA
The DNA here is from genome assembly GCA_016432845.1 of Psidium guajava. Lineage (NCBI taxonomy): Eukaryota > Viridiplantae > Streptophyta > Magnoliopsida > Myrtales > Myrtaceae > Psidium > Psidium guajava. The sequence goes on along the minus strand of CM028230.1, from coordinate 7,131,883 downwards.
ACATATGAAGATTTTTTTTTTATGCTGCAGTTTTATTTTCAGAAAAGATTTCACTTTCATTCTCTTTTAATTAACTAACATTTGAAAAATACAGCTTTGGGACACACGAGGTCCCATAAGGCTTGAGGAGAGCTATAACCCCAATCACAAGGAAGAGTCTGAAACTTATGGGCTACTGAAATCCTCGTGTGATTAGCCTCTGTCCAAGTGTTTAAAATAGTATGTTACACCTTTATTTTTTATTTTTGGTCGGAAGATAAATTCATTTCTTCACTTAAAATTTCAAACATGAAAGGTCCAAAGAGGGCGCATTAGCGCAAAGAAAGTCCCAAAGGGGTCGGGGTGGGGAAGAAAACTAAGAACGGTACAATTTGGCGAGCCAATGGGCCACTTGGTTTGCACTTCTGAAGCAATAGACCACCGAGATATTGCGATACTAAGCTAGAATGTCTTGGGCTTCATGGATAAGAGCTTCGGCCTCCTAAATAGGGTCATCATCTCCGTTGACCGCACAGATTAGAGACAAATTGTCCGACTCAATAAACACACAAAACTTCCCGTTGTTTCACTTTACTCTCTCTCTCTTCTAATTAACTTTTCTCTCTCTTCTTGATTAGCCATCTCAAACTGAAAACCAGAGCTCTCGCCACAACTTGAATTGGTGAACAAGATTTGATTTTTTAATCGAAGCCATCGCAGGGTCACCTTGTGAGTCGCGGAGGACACCCGCGATGGCTCCATCTGAGGGATTATTACCTACAGAAGCATCGACGTTGAGATTTTCAACGGAGGGGTATAAGCAAGTGGTGAAATTGCATTCGCTTCTTCAATTAGGGCTTCGATTTTTGGGACCTCATCCCTAAAGATTGAATTGCTTCTTGCTTACCATATGCGCTAGAGGTTGACTCTAATTTCTTCAAGGGAGGATGAGTTGTTGGGATTTTCTCCAATTGATTGGGGCCCCGTGTCTGTGTGTGAGGTATTGTAGATCTGTAGAAGATGGAGACCTCCCTGACTTAGCCAAATATTCTTTGTTCAAGAGTAGTGTGGAGGTAGGTGTTCCGTCGCTTCGTTGTGCTGATTACACATAGGACAAAGGGGCTTAAGGATAATCTGGTGCCTAAATAGACTTACCCTCGTAGGCAATGCGTTCTAGCATAAGCTCCATAGGAAAACTTTGATCGTTGGAGGGATATGAGCTTTTGAAATCAGGATCTAAAGGAGGTGTGATAGCTGGAAAGAAGTTGATGCCACATTTACATAATGTCTTCCTTCTAGTGCTCTAATAGCATCGTAGGCACTTTTGACAATGTAATTCCAAGATTTCTATTTTGTCCCTACCAGTCATTGTTGAGGGAAAGGCTAAGGGGAGTGGAAATGATTTCCTCGACAATCTCCGCATCAAAAAGGAGTTTAAGTGTATGTGTTCATCCCACTGCTTTTCTTCTTTCGAAATCAAATCAGCCATACTAGAGGGGTCAGATCTGTGTGTAGGGCCACCAATTAGACACATATTAAGCTAATAGTCCTCTATGATATTAACAGACACTCTGGTGCCAATTGACCATCTAACAGATTTAGCGATAGTTTCCCTGCCATTTAAAAGACTTTGCTAGCCCCAGGATGATATTATTCCTCTTTTTGATTGCAAGAATTTGCCGTTTTGGAAGTAGATGGCCTTTAGAACTTTGTTGCGCAATGATTTATCATTTTTTTCAATCCTCTAAGCTTGTGACCCGGGCCAGTTGTTTTGTGTTTCTTGTTTGATGCGGGGGATCACGGGGAATCAAACTGCTTGGGTTCCTGGATCCTCCCATACTCAGATAACCTTGTGGTGCCTATTGGTGCCAATATAGTAAATAAGCGATGCAAAAGGTAATAAACAACTCAGTCCTCAGGAGTGGTATCAGGATGATTTGTACTAGGATTTCTAGAATTGTATAAAATACATTCCTTAAGAGCTATGAAGGCGAGATTGACCTCCCATGTACAAACTGGTTAGAAGTTGATTCCACTCTCTTGATGAGGCTATGATAGGCTGACACCAATTGTGGTGCCTAAAGTAATTTTCCCTTGTTTGATACAAAGGGTGCCTGAGCTAAGTTAGGTTTAGTATGATTCGATACGAAAAAGATATTCGCCTAAGTGTTCTATAGGACAACACGATAAACAAGGCTGACATGGTGTGAAACTATTCGCCAGGCGCCGCACAGGTTGTCCCGCGATCAGGGAAAATGTCCACTCATGACAAATGGTATCGAAGTAGGATCCCTCCAGTAGGTGCGTTAGTCGGAGAAAATTTATGATTTACCGGATCCTACGAGTGCAAAGAGTGAATTGCCAGAGCTAAAAAAAATGGCCCGAAGAAAGTGCGGCTCTGGACTTGCTTTTAGGATGCCAATATGGGTACAATAAAGAAATCGATTCATCATTGAAGTCGAAAAATGTTCCCGAATCAATTTGGCGAATCTCAAGATGGATCCTCTACCATGTTTTAAACAAGGAAAAACTTCCACTAATTAGCAAATACAAAGAAAGAAAAAAAAGAAGCTTATTAGGGAGAAAGAAAGGTACCACAAGATTAGTACGGTTGGCCAAAGTGCCACACTTTAAAAGCAATGGTGACTGCAAAATGATATTGCGAGATAAATACAATTGGCCAAAAGTGTCACACTCGAATGCATGGGTGACCAAAGACAACCCGAATGGCCTTTAAAACAAAAGAAAAAAAAAGCTATCGATTTTGAGGGAAACATTGTTCTATTTTATAAGGATGCGATTGAACAGCCCACAACAATCTCATTGTAAAAATGAGTGGGGGAGAATGACACGGGCTGGTTGTTCTGTGTCCCTCATTTGATGAGGAGGTTCATGGGGGATCGAACTACTTGGGTTCCTAGATCCTCTCACACTTGTATAATCTTGAAGTGATATTTGTTGGTGTTAACATAGTAAATGAGCAATGCAAAGGGTAATAAACAACTAGGCCCTCGAGAGTGATGTCAGGACGATTTGTACTAGGAGTTTTAGGATTAGATAGAATACGTTCCTTATGAACTCTGAAAGTGGGGTTAGTCTCTTATATACAAATCGGTTAGGAGCTAATGTCGCTCTCCTGATGAGACCATAGTAGGCCAAAACTAGTTGTGGTACTTAAAGTGATTTGCCCTTGCTCGATGCGAAAGATGCCTGAGCTAAGCTAGGCATGGTATAATTCAACACGGAAAAGATATTCGTCTAAGTGTTCTATGGGACAACACAAAAAACAAAGCTAGCCTGGCATGAAACTACTCGTCAGGCGCTACACGAGCTGTCCACGGCCAAGGAAAATATCGGCCCATGACATTTGCTTCCCAAGCATGCCTTTGTTGAAAGCAATTAAGTCTCTAAAGCTAAGGCCCCCATATCCTTTCTCTGTTTTAGGATCTCCCATTTGCACCATTGTAGTCTTGTTTTGGAGTCATTATTCTTCCACCAAAATGCAACTATCTTTCTTTTGATTGATTGGCAGATGGAAAATAGGATCTTGAAAACTGACATAGTTCATAATATTGTCTTGGATTTGTCTATCTTTTACAAATGTGCTTTGCTCTTCCGTAATAAGATCAGGCAGAATATGTTTAGCCTATTTACCAAGACCTTTGAAATTATCTTGTAAGCAAAGTTGCAAAGGCTGATAGGGCTAAATTGATCAAGCCTTTCCGAGTTTTCACCTTGGGAATGAGGGTAATTATTGTTCTATTTAACTCGGGATGTAACTCTCCAAATTCAAAGATATTTTTAACTTCTTCAAACAAGCCTATCTTAATGGTCTCGAATTCTTTTTATAGAACAATCCAGTTAAGTCATTGGTCCAGGGGGTTTCTCCAAGCCCATCTCAAAAATAGTTTTTGCAATTTCTAAGAGGGTTACATCAGTAGATAAATATGTATTCATTTCATTTGTGACCAAGGTAGGGCATTGTTTTAGCAATGGATGGAAATTACGAGGGTCAGCTAAGTGATAGAGGTTTTCAAAGAAGTCTGAGGTCAACTTTTTCAGGATTTTGGGGGTTTTTATCCTTGTTTTCTGTTGGACGTGTGCCCTAAAATAACTATGTAATTATTATAGGTAAGGCATCATGTTGTACTTTCAATCTTATTAATAACAAACGTGTTCATTCATTTTTTTTTCATATTGCTTTAAATGAATGAATCTATAAGATTACTTGCGACTAAGCCTATTCTTAAGACGTCGAAAATATGTGTAGCGGGTTATCAGTTAAACTTGATCTTTAAACTGTTTCTGGTCAGTGGATCATTAAGTGGACGTTTATGATCATATTGAGATCAGTGTGTTATAAACTTCACCATTGAGTATTGAATACTCAATGGGATAACGAGTCACAAGTCATTGGGCATTAAATGTCCTAGTTAGAATACAAGTACTCATATCAAACGAGTTCACTAAACGTGACACACGCTAAATAATTAGTAGCATGGAAGCTTCATGTGGGGTCAACATCCAATCGTTCATGCTTTCGTCTTGTGTAAGTAATCCTTAGACTTGAGGTATATGCATATTGATGGTTCAACGATCCGTTTCTGTACTTGACGGTTATAGTCTATTCACGTGCGAAATCACAAATGTGCGTAACAGTGGGATCTGTCTTCTTATTGAGTACGAAGTTAATGTCCTATGCGATCTAATCATGATATTGCATTGAAAATCTTCGACCAGGGTTGTAATAAAAAAAATCTCAAATATATGCATGTCAGATAGATCTGGACATATGATCGAATTTGTGGCTTGAAAAACATTACATGACCTTTGTTTAATTGGGATATGGTAAGATAAAATGATTAAAGTGCATTGTAACCAAAGCTAATAGATTCATTATGTTCTTACAATATTCATATTATCTGAGTAATCATGATATATTGTTAGATATTTACTCATGACTCATATAACCTAAAAACTGATTGGGACGGTCAGTTTTCTTGATTGTACTAATATATTAATACATGTCTTACTACCAGTTCAATGATAAATTTTGGGATTTCACACACTATAACTAATACATGATGATATTGAATATGGAAGACAAAATTACAAAGCCGTTTGTAAGGACGACTATTGATATAGTCGAACTGAATTGAGCCAAATAAGATTTGATTTGATTACGGTTTCTGGTCATGAACGAGCTTGCATATGATGCGTGCACGAACCCAAGATGATCACATATTGATGTGGCATTTGCACACTTCTTGAGATGATAATTGTGCACCTTTTAAGAGATAAAAACGTACGCATCATGAGGAGATAAGGGCATGAATTTGAAATGATAATTGGACGCTTTTCTAAGAGATAACAACTCGTATATCACGAGGAGATAAGGGCACACACTATGAGATGATAACATGCGCAATTCTCGAGATCATAACACGCACGCTTTTCGAGATGATATCCACCATCACCCCTTGCCTAGAAATAGGCTTGAGGGATGTCCAAGAGGTGATTTTTGCAGGTGCTCTCTCACACGTGAAATACAAAATTGTTTTGTGAGTCCTAAATACTCGAGGGTCATGCGAATTATTTCTGATCAAGAAGTATCAAGCACGGAGTGTCGCATCCAAAGAAGATTGCTAGCATAATCAAAGAGCCATCGTCCGTGAGCTTCGCCTTCCGTTCGCCATGGGATTAGGAGTGTGTTTGAACTAGAGATCCGACATTTGTGAGACTTGAAGAACATATGAATCGAGCTATCATAAGCGTGCTTCAAGAGATAATCCTAAAACCTCCTTTCATGTGTGGTTTGGATTTTCGATCGAAATGCGTGAACAATTCCTATGGAAGTCCACGTACGGGTCCGCTTCGTTTCTGTTGTGCACCGCTCTGATTTAATAAAATTTTTTGTCTTCACCCATAAGAAATCGAACAAGTGTCTCCTTAATTTTTTTCAGCATCGAGATTCTATTGCATTGCCTTCTTTGGATAGTGGCGGTATAAAAAAAGCTGTGTTCTTATCCCCTTATTTTAACCAATTCATTCTTGACCTCAAGTCCCAGTACATCTCTTCTCTTCTCTATAAGTTCTCAATATGGGCATAAATCTTTCTGTGAAGGTTTCTATCGCATAGCACGTTATGGCTATTCATCAACCTAATGAGCTCCTCTTTCAGTTTTTTAATTTTATCTCTGTTATTTGGGAAGCATTTTTTACTTCACTGTTCCAGGGCGGTTGAGAATTTCTTAATTTTTTGTGCTAATGCAGTCCTTTCCTTTTCTAATTCATCCCAATTGTCTTTTATGGTGCAACTACAATCTTCACTTTCCAACCAAAAGGATTCAAACTTAAAAGATCTTTTTTCTTTCGCCTTCTCAATGGTTAAGGATAAAAGGATGGGTGAATGATACAAGCTTATTGCAGGTATAGCAAGGGCCTCCGCAAGTGGGAAAGTGATTCTCCAATCAAGACACAAATAGTCTTGTCCAACTCTTTTTTCACTAGATTTCCTTCCTCTCTATTATTCGACCAGGTGAAAACACAACCTTTACTTTTCAAGTCAATCATATGTTGACACCTAAATTTTGACTTTTTTAAAATTCATTCAAGTACATAAAAAAAATGAGAATTTGTTCTCACCAAAAATTAATTTTTTCATGCATTGCATATTTAATTTTTTGTCGGTCATGCATTTTATTATGGCTAACGACGGAGGATTTGAGCTTAAATTGACAAACGATTGGATTGAGCGTGAGGGAGGTGTGCCGAAAGGCTTATAAAGTTTTTAACTTAAAAGAAATTTTTCCACAGGGACTGAATTACAAATACATAAAACTTCAGGGACTGAATTGCAAATACATAAAACTTCAGGGGTTGAATTGTAAATACATAAAATTTTAGAGATAGTGGAAAAATTAGAAAGGAAGATGGAGAAGGGGAGATATAGAAGGGAAGATGGAGAAATTAGAAAGGAAGATGGAGAATGGGAGATATAGAAGGGAAGATGGAGAAATTAGAAGGAAAGATGGAGAATGGAAGATGGTAGAATTAGAAGGGAAGATGAAGAATTAGAATGGGAGATGGAAAGATTAGAATGGAAGATGGTGAATTAGAAGGGAAGATGGAGATAAAGAATGGAGGATGGTGGAATTAGAAGGGAAGATGAAGTTAGTGGAAAAATTAGAATGATAGATGAAGATAGAGAAAGGAAGATGGGGGAGTAGGCTATAAAAGGAGGAAGAATGAGAGTCTTGAAAGGGGGACTTTTGGGAGAGATTAGAGAGAAATTAGGAAGACTTTGGAGTTTGAAGAAAACTTGAGGAGAGATTTTGGGAGAGAAGAAAATTTAGAGAGAAAAAGAAAACAAAAAAAAGAGAGAATTTTTTTAGAAGAGAGAATTGAGGGGAACGAGAGTTCGAAGCTCGGAGTCTTCATCGACCAATACAATCCGCGAGTCCATCCTTGTCGTTCGAGCCGCGATCCGCAATCTTGATCCACGAGGAAATCCGAGGTTCGAGTTCGATAATCAAATCCGTCAAGTCAGGTAACGATTCTAATCATTTAGAATATTCGAAATTGTGTTGCCTAAATGGATTGATTTGAATTTCGATTATACCTTGTTGGACATATTGCATTTCTTTGGAATAAATTGCATATCCAATTTTTTGAGATTTTTATTGCACGTTATAATATTTTCTTTAAAAAATAAAAAAAGGGGTTTGCTTTTGTTGCACATTTTCACATCATGTAGATAATTGCACGTGTAATTTATCTTGTAAATATTTAGATTAAACCGCATGCATTGCATATAATTTAGTTCCTTACCTTGTCATAAAAAGAAAAATAAAAAAAATTGCACCTTTGAATCTCAAGTGAAAATTCATCAAAATTGCCAAGTTGAACATTTTCATGAAATTGGTACCGAAAGGGCGCTAGTAGAAATATTAGTGTAACCAAGTCCCCGAACTCATTAATCTCTGGTTCGTAGGAATAAAGTATTTCTCCCGATGCTTTATTTAGGTGTCTAATCAACATACCCAAAATGATTAGTGGCGACTCCAAGATAAATCTTTCTTTTGATGAAATTGAACCTAAGTCACGATTTGGTAGAACTTGGGAGAGTTCGAGCTAGGCTAGTTAATTCAATTTAATTAATCTGGTAATCCATTAACTTTAAAAATTGGGAAACCGATTTTTTTAGGTCACGACAGTTTGGCGACTCCGCTGGGGACTAACTTGAATTTTTTGAAATTTAAGGAGGACTTAGGCCAGAAAAATTTCATGAAAATTTACTTGGTTTGGCAATTGGTTGAATTTTAATCCTTAGGTGTTAAATGGTTTTGTAGAACGGGATTTATAAGGGGTGGAGTGTTTGGCTAACGCTTTGTTTTGCAGGTTTGGTGTGTGAAACTTGTCATTTAATTTTTGAATTATTGAAGTGGTGTTTGCATTTAATTGTTGTGCATGATTAATCGCTTTAGCACTACATCACACACATCCCGTGGTCGAACCTGGGCTACTAGTTTTAGGATGATATTGTGATTTGGTTCTAGAGTTCGCCGTGAGATCACGTCGAAAGTTAGTCCAGATTCAATTCCGAACTTCTTTTTAAAAATGAGTTTCAAAAGTTATGCCTCAGGCTTGGTAAGATTACCAAAGCGGTGGTTTTAATTTTTGACTCGAGTAGCCGAAGTGGAAAGGCCCGGCTAATCTTGGTTACGTCGCGGGATAGCGACTAATCTTGATTATGTGCGCGAGATTGTCGTCTTGCCGTAAGTCTTTCGCTTCAATTTGTGAGCCTTTAGGATAGTTAGAATAAGGTTAACCCACGAGTCATGTGCATGTCCATGTGATTGTTTATTTTCCTATCCCACGGTAAAGTACGCTTCTGAACTTCATCTTATCTTATGTTATTGTTTGGGTCGGTCCATGACACTTAGGATTGTGGCGCGTGATTTATAGACAATTGGACACATTGATATCCGTTTCGTGTACATTCCAAAGGCCGAGTTGAAGCAGATGTGGAGGCACTTGAGCATGGATGCACAGACTTATGCCCTCAGTCGTATGGGTCACGTATTGCCACTTTTGGATATCGAATTACAGACTGGGGTCATGCAGGCGCTTGCACATTTCTGGTGCCCATATACTGCTACTTTCATTTTAGGTAAGCACGAGCTCACTCCGACTTTGGAAGAGTATAGCCTTGCCATTGGAAAACCTTTAAGCATTGATTTAATTCGCCCTTGTGTGGAAATGGATCCAATTTTTATTTTTGCTGAGTTTTTGAAAATTAGCGAAAATAAAATGAGGAAAATTTTAAAAGGAAATTGTCATATGTGCCATTTCTCATTCCTCGTTGAACTTTTTTATGACAGCAATTTATGCTTGCAAAGCAGGATCTTTATTCTAGCTTTCTTCGGACTTGTGATCTTTCCGCTCCAAAAGGATTTTATTAGTCCATCCATGGCTTGGATAGCTAGGCAAGTTTGCAGTGGAATGAACTTTACTAATGCTATCCTGGCCGAGACTTTTATATTTTTGACTCGTTTTAAGCAAAACAAGGAAAAAACATTTCATGCTCCGATTGAACTTTTGCAAATGTGGTTTTTCTCTCATTATGCTAAGTTCGGCTCAAAAATGACCATTCCACGGGTAAGTCAAGAGGAAAACCTAATTGCAAAATTTCAAGAGCTGCAAAAAAATATTTCTAAATTGTCTTATTCCGAGTGGATTGATTTATTTAAAGATCCGAGTCCCAAGGTTTTTCTATGGCAAGCTATATGGTTTCAAGTCTCTAAGGCTCGTTTGTACCATGGTGATCGAGAGCCTATACTTCTTTTGGGTATTACCGGTATGACGCAGTATCATCCTCTCCGTGTGGTACGGCAATATGGAGTTTTACAGGATATCCCACCACCTTTGGGGCCAAACACTTTTCAAGTTGAATTCGTTGCAAGCGAGAATTATAAAACCGAGATCAAGCATCTTGACCAAACTTGGCTCAAGTCCAAGACTCGCTCACTATCACTACCCAAGGAGGAGCTCGAGGGAAAGGAAAAATGTTATCATGCGAAGGCTCGGTATATTAAGTATCATTTGATACCAACTCACATGCTTCCGAAGTTCCCGTTGGTGATTGTGAAGCCCACCCGTCAAGCCGAGATCGAGACCTATGCAAAGAAGACGCAAAAGGCGAAAAGACAAATGAAGAGCTTGGCTAAGGAAAATGCACGACTTCGGAAAGAGTTGGAGGCCCATTTGTCTATAGATTGCGTCGCTACAAAGAAAAAAAAAACAGCTTGATTTGCCATGTTTAGGATTGTTGTTCCATGTTGCATTTTCATGACTTTATGAGCTTTTCTTGTAATAAAGGTTACTGTTCAGATATGACTTTCTGGTATTACATAATTTTTATTGAACTTTATAGTTTTCATAGAAAACATTCACAAGACCCTAATTCATCACTCAAAATTTTTTTTGAATCAATTCAATGTATTTTCCATTTATTACTGAATTTAATGTGAAAGAAAAACTATCTAGATTCTGGAATTTTCTCGACTTCACTTTTGTTTTTCCATTTATCACTAGAAAACATGCTCTTTTTAGAAATATTAAAACATGAAAGTTGTAGATTGGGCTTTTAATTAGTGAACTGGAAATTTTTGGGCATCAATTCACATTTTTGATGACCCATTTATCCTCGAAGTAAAAACCGGACAGATCGGTTTTCTGGGCAAAAGTTTTACAAAGAAGTATTAAACTGTATTAATCCACAAAGAATTTGCCTGTGACCAAAACATGAAAGTTGTTAATCATCATCTTGGGTATCGGCTCCCAAATTTTCATACTATTTTGACCTCTGTACGAATTAATATGATTTTTCTCGTAAAGGTCGACGAAACTGGAAGCTACCTGAATCAATCCTTTCGTTTTATCTTTGCCTCATTTTGGAGCTTAGAGAGTGTCATGGACCAACCCACTTTTCTCACACATTATACTTACCCCAATCATTAATTTTGTAGGTAATTCATCATGGATCTCCAGCACCCACATATTTCCCGGTCAGTGACGAGAAAAATGGCCGACAAAGTTGAGATCAACGCTATCGTTCACGAAGCACTGCATGGAGCCTTGAAGGAGCACACGAACATGATGAATAACCATTTCGAGGGAATGCTGTCCCATGCGATGGAGAAGTTGACAGCCGATCTCCTAGGCCAACTGCAACTGTCCAGCTTCGTCTTTCCAGCCAAGGCAATTCCTTCACCAGACAACGCTGGCAAAGGCACTGACCGTGCTCCCATATATGTTCCACCCCTCGAAGATGTCATTATCACTGGTGCCAGCTCTGGCGCATCGCTTGTTGTCCCCGCACCCCAAGCTAGCCCTGTGGCTGGGGGAATAAGCGAAGAAGCCATGAAAGCCATTGCTCAAATGAAGCAGTAGATACAAGAGATGGAAGGGGCGCACAACATACCACAGATTGACCTATTTGTCTTTTCAAAGGTCGATGTGCCAGAGAAGTTCAAGATACCCGATTTTGAGAAGTACGATGGCACTTCCAATCCAGTTCAACATGTCCAGATGTACCAAGAAAGAATGGGCAGGCATGTGGCAAACGGCCCTCTGATGGTTCAGACTTTTCAGGCCAGTCTAAAGGATGCAGCCATGAGGTGGTACATTGACTACGAGATCTATCGCATGGATGATTGGGAAAAGATGGCCACTGCATTTGTCAAGCATTTTAGTTTCAACCTGGACGTCCTAACCACCAGAGAGGACCTGGAACAGTCAGAGATGAAGAAGGGTGAGACAATCAAGCAATACGCCTCTAGATGGAGGAATATTGCGTCCCAGTTAAAGCCAGTCCCACCTGAGCGGGAACTCATGAGATTGTTTGTCTCTACCCTCCCTCAAACGATGCGATCACGTATTTTGGGGACTGGGGCAACATCGTTCAGCCACCTCATTGCAATGGGAGAGGTAATAGAGATCGGAATCAAGAAGAGATGGTACGGAGATGCTGGTACAAGTGCAAAGCGGTTTGGAATGAAAAAGGACAAAGAACCAGCCCCACAGGTGAATTTTACCTATACGCAAAGGCCTCCGATTCAAGCGCCAAAAGTTCAACAGCAAGCCAACTTTGATACTCAAGGGCAAAGAGGATTCAGGCGCAATAATCGGCAATTTTCCCCACTTCCCGGAACTCTTTCCCAGGTCTTGATTGTCCTACGTAAGAAAGAGCTGTTGACATCAGAACCGATGCGCCCGAACTATGCATCCTTTGCAAGGTACGACCCGTCAAAGAAGTGTGATTACCACCGCGGTGAACCCGGGCACGACACGGATGAATGCTTCGCCCTCAAGAACCGGATCCAGGACTTGCTCGAGTCCAAAGCATTCACATTCTAGGATAATCAACAGCCCAATGTCCAAAATAATCTTTTACCTGATCACTCGGGCAAGGTCAATGCTATTTTTGGTTCGGAAGCTGATCCAGTTGGCGGTTTCAAGGCGCGGATAGTTGACACCTTTGATGCTCTAGTTAGGGCAGGCTATTATCGTACCGGAGAGGTGGTATCTTTTGACCAACTGAAGAAAAAAGTCTTCACCCTGATCGACCAAGGGATGATCATATGTACTAGCCAAGATGGGTTAGTGGCAACCACGTCACAGATAATAATAGACTGGGATCAAGAGTTTGCAGCTTTAGCTATGACAGAAGGTGTGTCCGAGCAAAAAGCCGATCTGAATAAGAACGATATTACAGAATTCATTAAAGATGATCCAGAATTAGCTGACATGCCGCCCTTGGAAGACGCTTGTGATGATGAACTCAGGATTGTTATAGTCGTTGCACCACAGCCATTCCCGTACGCAGATGATAAAGCAGTACCATGGTCTATGATTTAGCATTGGTGACTAGATCGGGACGGGTTTATGATCATGATTAGTCAGCTAAGCATGTTAATGAGAAAGAGGCTAAGGAATTCTTAGCAATCATCAAAGCCAGCGAGTATAGTATAGTTGATCAGCTGAGAAAGTTGCCAGCCCAGGTTTCCTTGCTGGAGCTCCTACAGTCATCTGAGAAGCATCGAGACTCATTAATGAAGGTATTGGGGCAAGTGCACGTGCCTGAAGATATTGATCAAGACAAATTAGAGAACTTTGTTGGGACAATCCTACTAAAAGATCAAGTAGCATTCGCCGACGATGAGATCCCGATTGAAGGGCGAGGTCACAATATGGCCTTGCACATAACGGTGAAGCACAAGCAAACCCATGTAGCCCGGGTACTGATCGACAATAGTTCGGCTCTAAACTTGTGTCCCCTAGCTACTCTCAACCGCCTGGGTATTGACTTGGCCAGAATGAAGACCGCCAACACTTCGGTTAGAGCATTCGATGGTATGAAGAAGAATGTTCTGGGACAGATCAACCTTGAAATTCAAATCAGACCTTCCATGTTCGATGTTCTGTTCCAAGTATTAGACATCCCTTCAGCCTTCAATTTGCTGCTTGGCCGTCCATAGATCCATAATGCAGGTGCCGTACCATCGAGTATTCACCAGAAAGTTAAATTTGTAGTCAAGCAAAAACTGGTGGTTGTCCATGGTGAGGAAGATCATCGCATTTTCAATGCAACCACCATCCCTTACATTGAACCAGCCCATACTGAAGAGGACTCGTATCATGCTTTCGAGTTGATACACACTATCCACGCCTCACCAGATAGCCCTTTACCGGTTCCTGAACTGTCAAAAGCTTCTCTCATGGTTGCCAAGGTAATGGTGGGCAATGGGTACGAGCCTGGTACTGGTTTAGGCAAAAGCAGTCAAGGAATGCTCACTCCGATCGAGGCTAGTGGACAAATCCATACAGCTGGCTTAGGATACCGGGGAGATAGGCACCGTGGACGAGGTCGCTGGTATCGTCGAATTAACCATGGATGCCAAAGCCTGATAAGCTGTTGAAAGTCAGAATATAGACCTTTACCCCTGCCTCTTTATCAGACTTTCATTTCAGCAGGAGTGGTGCGTGGCTATGATGAATTGAATAAATTCAAGGATGATCTTGGCATAGTCTTCCCCAACTCAAAAGGACAGAAACCTCCGCCAATGGTTTTCGATAACAAAGATGCTGATGAGGATAACATACTTAGCCTAGTCGACTGGTTTGGAGACTTAACTATTGCTGCAATATATGAAGATCTAATGCAGGTTAATGAGAGCCCCGATGAAGAGCCTTACATGGTGCCTAAACCACCAAGACCATCCGTCAATGCCATATTCGACGATCCACTGGAGGGTTTAGATTCAGAGTAACATCTTCGTGTTTATGTTTTCCCCTGCGTGGGAACTTCCATCGTTTTCTAGAATTCCGTTTCCATGTCATTTTCTAAGATTTCCTTTTATGTTGCACTGCACGATTTCCCTTTCAATAAGATGTAATTAATTGATTCTTATATCAATAAAATTACAGATGTTTTTATCAAAAAAAAAAAATTTTGAATCTTGTCGAAGTATTCCAAACCAACCCGATGACGATAACCAACGATCGAACAATATTGTCATTCATGGTAAGAACTGAGGGTTGGGCTTCTTCAAGCAATTCTCGTCCCGCGGTCTTAAAAAAAAAACAAAATTTTTCAAAGGAAGTAAAATACCGTGTGTTTAAACCTTGTTTGTTTTTCTAACTCAACTACCTTATGTTCAGGGGCAAACATGAGGAAGGAAATGCAGTGGATCCTACCATATGCCATGCCAATGACTCGGATAGTTCGGATGAATCAGGTTCTGACATCGAGGAAATACAACGGAATCTTGAACACCATGAGAAGGTTAAAGCTCTAACTGGCGAGGAAACTGTCGCAATAAACCTTGGCAGTGAAGAAAACCCCAGAGAGATTAAAATCGGGGCGAATCTTCCTATGGGCACAGCTGAGCGTCTGACGAACCTTTTAAGGGACTACCAGGATATCTTTGCTTGGTCTTATGCAGATATGCCCGGTCTTGATCGATCAATCGTCGAACACTGTCTACCGACCGATCCCTTTATTGAACCTAAAAAGCAAAGGCAGCGAAAGGCTAAACCAGAACTCGCAAAGAAGATTGAAGAAGAAGTCATGAAACTTATCGACGTTGGATTCATTGAAGTTACCCAATACTCGAGTTGGGTGGCCAACATAGTCCCGGTCTTGAAGAAGGATGGTCGTGTACGAGTCTGTGTGGATTATCGTGACTTGAATAAAGCTAGTCCGAAGGATGATTTTCCTCTCCCACATATCGATGTGCTTGTCGACAGTACAGCGGGTTTCGAATTATTCTCATTCATGGACGGTTTCTCTGGCTATAATCAAATCCTGATGAATGAGGAAGATAAAGAAAAGACAGCATTCACAACCCCATGGGGGGTGTTCCATTACAAAGTTATGCCCTTTGGTCTCAAGAATGCCGGGGCAACATACCAGCGAGCGATGGTTGTGCTATTTCATGACATGATGCATAATGAGATTGATGTCTACGTTGATGACATGATCACCAAGACTCGGCGTGGAGAGGATCACGTTGTGACATTGACAAAATTGTTTGAAAGGCTACGAAAGTTCAAGTTACGCCTCAACCCCGCCAAGTGTGTCTTTGATACCAGCTCGGGTAAATTATTGGGGTTCATTGTTAGTAACAAGGGCATTGAGATCGACCCGGCCAAGGTAAAGGCTATTTGTGAGCTTAAGCCGCCAACGACCGTCAAGGAAGTCCATAGCCTCATGGGCAGAGTGAATTACATTGCTCGATTTATTGCTCAGCTGTCTAAGACTGCTAAGCCATTTTTTAGGCTACTCAAGAAGAATGCACTGGTCAAATGGGATGGTAAATGTGAAGAAGCTTTTGAGAAATTGAAGCAGCACCTCATGAATCCACCCATACTTGTTCCACCCACTTCGGGATGCCCCCTAATCTTATATCTTACAATTCATGATGAGTCTTTGGGTGCTATGCTTGCTCAGACAAGTAAAGAAGATGGTAAAGAACGAGCTATTTACTATTTGAGTAAAAAGTTCACAACCTCCGAACTGAATTACTCCGAAGCGGAAAAGACGTGCGCAGCTCTAGTCTGGGTGTTACACCGACTACGGCAGTACACTTTGCATTACCAAATATTCTTAGTGACGGAATGTGATCCCATCAAATACTTACTAAATCAACCCGCCTTAGTTGGGAAGCTTGCAAAGTGGCAGATTCTCATTTCTGAGTTTGACGTCCAGTATTTGTCACAAAAGTCAGTCAAAGGGCGAGTAATAGCTAATGTCCTGGCCGAAAATCCGGGACAACATGAAGATGTCGACCATCCCGAAGATCGAATCATGTCGGTAGGTGACTATTCTTGGACCATGTTTTTTGATGGAGCCGTAAATTTGTCCGGGTCAGGTACCGGTGCAGTGTTGATATCCCCAGGAGGACAACATTATCCAGTGGCAGCGAAATTGATTTTTCCTTGTACGAACAACATCGCAGAGTACATTACCAAAAAAAAAAAAACAACATCGCAGAGTACGAAGCATGCATTCTTGGATTGCAAGCCGCAATTGAGATGGGAGTAACCCGGCTTAAGGTGTTTGGGGATTCAGCGTTGATTATTCTGCAAACCGTTAGGAAGTGGAAGACACGAGATGCCAAATTGCTGCCTTACCATGAATATCTTGATGAATTAGTGGTTGAGTTTGATGACATCTCATTTGAATATCTATCTAGAACGCAAAATCAGTTCGCTGATGCATTAGCAACCCTATCATCAATGTTGCAAGCCACTGATGGGCTAGAAGTTGAGCCTTTAAAGATCGAGGTATTGAGAAGACCGGTTTATTGTATGGTTACGACCGAGGAACCGGATGGTAAGCCTTGGTACCATGACATCAAGACTTATATCCAAAAGCAGGAGTTTCCAGAGAAGAGTATTGCAACCGATCGGAGGTATATAAAGAAAATGGCCTCAAAATTCTTTTTGAGTGGCGAGTGCCTGTACAAGCGGTCCTTTGATTCGATCCTTTTGAGATGCATTGATTCTACAGAGGCAGTCTGTCTGATGATGGAGGTGCATGAAGGGATTTGTGGTCCGCACATGAACGGCCACATGCTGGCCAAGAAGATCATGAGGTTGGGATATTACTGGCTCACCCTTGAGAGCGATTGCATTCAACATGTCCGGAGTTGTCACAAGTGCCAAATCCATGGTGACAAAATTAATGTTCCTCCAAGTGAGTTGCATCAATTATCTGAGCCATGGTCATTCTCTATGTGGGGTATCGACGTGATCGGCCCTATCAATCCGAAAGCATCTAATGGGCATCGTTTTATTCTGGTCGCTATTGATTATTTTTCAAAATTGATCGAAGCCGCATCGTATTTGGCAGTCACAGCACGAAATGTTGTGAAATTCATCCGTCGGGACATTATTGCTCGATACGGTTCGCCTGAAACCATAATCACAGACAATGGCTCAAATCTGAATAACAAGCAAGTGGATGAGTTGTTCAAAGAATTCAAAATCAAACATCTGAATTCTTCTCCATATCGCCCTCAGATGAATGGAGCGGTGAAGGCAGCCAATAAGAACATCAAGAAGATCTTAGCTAAAACGGCTGAGAATCATCGTGATTGGCATGAGAGGCTGCCATTTGCACTCATGGCATATCGAACTTCAATTCGAACATCTACTAGGGCAACCCCGTACTCTCTTGTATACGGAATGGAAGCGGTGTTACCAGTTGAAGTAGAGATTCCTTCCTTGCGCATATTGTAAGTCGACTGGATCCAACAGCGGATGGATCAATTGAACCTGATTGATGAGAAACGGCTCAAAGCCATTTGTCACGGCCAGTGCTACCAGCAAAGGGTCGCTAAATCCTTTAACAAGAAAGTCAGGCCTCGACAATTCCAGGAAAGAGATCTTGTTTTGCGAAAGTTGTTGCCCATAATTCCACTCCCAGAAGGGAAGTTTGCGCCAAACTATGACGATCCGTACGTTGTGAAGAAGGTACTCCCAAGTGGTGCTCTAATTCTGGCAGAGATGGATGGTCGAGTTTTTACCAATCCTGTTAACTCTGATGCTGTAAAGAAGTATTATGCTTGAATTGTTTTGACATTATTGATAATCTGAAGTTTTCATGATTCTCCAATGCATGTCTATTCAATTCCTGCTTGCATTACTAATCTCCATTTGGGATGGTTTCAATTGGGAAAGTCTCTTTGGTCCAATTGAATTTACCAACTTTGAATAGGGAACGTAAATTACATATGATACATCGAGTGTACAGAATGGGGCATGACGGGATGATGAAAGGTAAGCCATTCCCATACACATCCTATGGTCTAATCTCTAGTGAGATGAGCAGTAGTAGGGATCCGCATTCCTCGAGGCGATGGGTTTTCTCGCAAAAGGTACGATAGCTGAAGTGACAAAGGCATCCAATTCCCCATCCAAATGTTACAGGTGTCCATTGCAAACCTCCTTGAGCGGCGATTTCATTTTCTTACCCCTGTCAAGAACCACCCCACATTGGGGCAAGACAAGGTAATTCCAGCAGCGGCATGAGGTAAATGGTTAGAAATTCTCTTGCTTTGACCAGCATCAATCTTCGGGTGTTTCTTTACATTAAACTCGAACTTTAATTCAAGTGCCTTAGGATGATGAAGATCATTCATTTCTCTATCCTATACACTACATCCATTGTACAGCCCAATTAAGCCTGTATATTCATTTCTCAAACCCCGTTGGTGATCATTGCTCGTTCCGATTTGAAGATGACGTCATCACCAAGGAACAGAACTAAAGAGATCGGATCAACGGAGAATTCCCAAAATCTTGCATTTTACATCATGTGATTGTTTGACACAGCTTTTGTCTGTGAATATTCATGTTGTTTTAATCTCTCATTCAAAATCATGGGATTTTAAAAGAAGAGCAAATTCCGCCTGAAAGAAAAGGGCCTGCTCCCGAAAAAGAGAAAAACAAAAAAAAAAACCAAAAAAAAAACAAACCTCTTCCGAAAAAGAAAAAAAAGAGAGAAAGAGAGATAGCTCTCTCTAAAAAAAAAAGAAAAAAAAATGGGAGTCGGGAGTAAGGAAAAGCAAAGGCTAGTCCTACAGAAAATCCCTAGCAGTAAAAGCAAAATGCCTATCAAAAGCAAGGCCTATGCCCATTCAATCCTCGTTCATTTGTAAAATATGTTGAAATTTGGATGTGCATTTTATCCTTCCTGTAAATCCCAACCGGATGACTTGTAAAGAAAAAGTCTCCAAGAGAGTCAAATGGGAAATTGCAATCATCAGCAAAAGCTCCATCCTCAAGCAGTGATGGCACATTTTGAAATCAATTTCAGAAGGCTAAGATTGGTGGCAAGACAGCATTGATCACTAGCGTCAAGCCATTCTCATATATTTTCTGAACCAAAGCGAGTCTTTTCGTTTCTCAGTCCCAAATCCTAACATACGTTACAACCCTTCAAAGTCTCTTCTGATTATGGCACATGAAGTAACGTAGAGTTGAATGATCTTAAGCATCGCTCGAAGAAGTTCGAGCAAGATTATTTCTCTCTCATTTTTGCAGGGTTCTTGACTCGTAAACCCAGAGCAGATGATGAAGATCTTCTTTAAAAAAGGCCTTGACTCCACAGGAGTCCCATTTGGTAAACTATTGACCTAGCCCATATTACGGTCCTAATCAAGACCTCCAGATCGGTTCGGTAGTACCAATTGCGAGATTACTCAGACCCTTGTTAAAGACGATGATGGTAAGATTGAGTGATTTCTCTTGAATCCTACAGTTAGGATAAATAGCTTTCCTCAAGAGTAGGAGAAAGCCCTTTCGGACTGAAGTCCCCCATTCATAGTACATTCGAGGTATTCACAATGTAATTACCTCCTTGAACAGAATTGGTAATGCAAACTTGACAGAATAGTTTTGCATAAATCCACTGAATGAATTTCAGCATGCATGCCTATACATGTTACATCTAAACATTGTTTAAGCACATGCATCCCTAATATTCGAGTTACCTCATGAGGTCTTGAAATCCATCCAAGGATGATTAAATGAACAAAGCCATGCTGGCAAGTGTCCACCTGGCCACCTTCCAAGCTCTCAGGTAAGTTTTCTGAACCCATTTTTGAATATCTTGTGTTTACACTGACATGGCTCGTATAGCACACCCTCTCGATGTGGTCACCGCCCTGTGAGATTGGCGGCACATTTCCCTTTCGGATTGTCCAAGACCAGCTCTAGTAATCTCATTCCCTTTCAGATCATCAAGGACCAGCTCTAATGATCTTGAAAGAAGTCTACCTTTCAACTACCCAGAAAACCCAGGTAAGTTTTCTAACCCTTTTCAAAAATCGCAAACTTTGAGTTTGCACCAATGAGAAAGCACATTTCTAAATTTCGTCCAGTTCATAATCGACATGCTCTTGTGACCTGCATGAAAAACTTGTTCGAACCATGATCGACATGCTCTTGTGGTCTCAACAAATTTTATCAAAATCATAATCGACATTCTCTTGTGATTTTGGTACCCTATCAAGTTCATGATCGACATGCTCTCATGTTCTTGATCTTATCCATCCAGTTCATAATCGACATGCTCTTGTGTCTGGATGCTTGTTCGAACCATGATCGACATGCTCTCGTGGTCTCGACAAATTTTATCAAAAACCATAATCGACATGCTCTTATGGTTTTGATACCCTTTCAGATCATCAAGGACCAGCTCTAATGATCTTGAAAGAAACTATGTGACTCCACTCGAAGAGATGCAGTGGACACATCCCCTTACAGATCTTGCGCTTTCTCGTATCAGGGGAAACCTCTGGTAACGGATAGGCACCAGTACCTTAAGATTCTTGCATCCACAAAATGCCTGGAGCTTAAGGGAATCACTAGCATTATGAAGTGTCTGGTAAGACCGATATTTTATATGCGATCCATGTGCAGGTTTCTTTAATCCGTTTTCTCGGAGCAGAGAAATCTTAACACATGTTATTTATAGTCCTGCACATCATGCATCATTGCACTTGCATATAAAATGGGATTAATACTCCCCCACAAAAAAAAATCAAAAAATCATCATCATCATTCATTTGCATTGTCAAAATTTAGGTTCAATTTTGTCTTTGAGCGAAACCTCTACGAGTCTCCGCTCAAAGAGGGGCAGCTGTTGACACATAAATTTTGAATTTTTTAAAATTCATTCAAGTACATAAAAAAAATGAGAATTTGTTCTCACCAAAAATTAATTTTTTTATGCATTGCATATTTAATTTTTTGTCGGTCATGCATTTTATTATGGCTAACGACGGAGGATTTGAGCTTAAATTGACAAACGATTGGATTGAGCGTGAGGGAGGTGTGCCGAAAGGCTTATAAAGTTTTGAACTTAAAAGAAATTTTTCCACAGGGACTGAATTACAAATACATAAAACTTCAGGGGTTGAATTGCAAATACATAAAATTTTAGGGATAGTGGAGAAATTAGAAAGGAAGATGGAGAAGGAGAGATATAGAAGGGAAGATGGAGAAATTAGAAAGGAAGATGGAGAAGGGGAGATATAGAAGGGAAGATGGAGAAATTAGAAGGAAAGATGGAGAATGGAAGATGGTAGAATTAGAAGGGAAGATGAAGAATTAGAATGGGAGATGGAAAGATTAGAATGGAAGATGGTGAATTAGAAGGGAAGATGGAGATAAAGAATGGAGGATGGTGGAATTAGAAGGGAAGATGAAGTTAGTGGAAAAATTAGAATGATAGATGAAGATAGAGAAAGGAAGATGGGGGAGTAGGCTATAAAAGGAGGAAGAATGAGAGTCTTGAAAGGGGGACTTTTGGGAGAGATTAGAGAGAAATTAGGAAGACTTTGGAGTTTGAAGAAAACTTGAGGAGAGATTTTGGGAGAGAAGAAAATTTAAAGAGAAAAAGAAAACAAAAAAAAGACAAAATTTTTTTAGAAGAGAGAATTGAGGGGAACGAGAGTTCGAAGCTCGGAGTCTTCATCGACCAATACAATCCGCGAGTCCATCCCTGTCGTTCGAGCCGCGATCCGCAATCTTGATCCACGAGGAAATCCGAGGTTCGAGTTCGATAATCAAATCCGTCAAGTCAGGTAACGATTCTAATCATTTAGAATATTCGAAATTGTGTTGCCTAAATGGATTGATTTGAATTTCGATTATACCTTGTTGGACATATTGCATTTCTTTGGAATAAATTGCATATCCAATTTTTTGAGATTTTTATTGCACGTTATAATATTTTCTTTAAAAAATAAAAAAAGGGGTTTGCTTTTGTTGCACATTTTCACATCATGTAGATAATTGCACGTGTAATTTATCTTGTAAATATTTAGATTAAATCGCATGCATTGCATATAATTTAGTTCCTTACCTTGTCATAAAAAGAAAAATAAAAAAAATTGCACCTTTGAATCTCAAGTGAAAATTCATCAAAATTGCCAAGTTGAACATTTTCATGAAATTGGTACCGAAAGGGTGCTAGTAGAAATATTAGTGTAACCAAGTCCCCGAACTCATTAATCTCTGGTTCGTAGGAATAAAGTATTTCTCCCGATGCTTTATTTAGGTGTCTAATCAACCTACCCAAAATGATTAGTGGCGACTCCAAAATAAATCCTTCTTTTGATGAAATTGAACCTAAGTCACGATTTGGTAGAACTTGAGAGAGTTCGAGCTAGGCTAGTTAATTCAATTTAATTAACCTGGTAATCCATTAACTTTAAAAATTGGGAAACCGATTTTTTTAGGTCGCGACATCATATTACAAGAGTCAGGTAGCCCTTTGAAAGTTTGCATACAATAATTATCCGACTCCCTTCTACTAACTTTCTCCCATTGATAAAGTGTTTCGTTAAAGTCTCCAATCCAAATCCAATGAAGGTTACTTACAGATTTGAACTATTTAATGTTGTCCTAAGTGTTGAATCTTGCCTGTTATGTAGTTGATGCATAGATAAATGAGTTCATGTGGCTAAATTAATTTCTACTTTTGCCGCCTCCCTCAATAGTAAAGCCAAACGTCCATAGGTACCTGCTGGATTCACAACGAACAATTCTGAAACTTGAGGTTCCTACTCACACGCTGAGCAACCATTTCTTGGTTCTTTGTTTCACACAAGAACAATAAGTTTGGCCTATCTTGAGCCATAATGACTCTTACATCTTGAACTATCAAAGGTGTGCTCAACTCTTTACAGTTTCATGCCAATGAACTCATTTGTGAGCCGATGGCTTAGTACAGCAAGCCTGTATTGCCAATTCTCTAGCTAAAGTAACAGGTTTTCGAGGAGTTTTGCCTCATCTAGTAACAAATTTAGGGTCTTTTGATTTTCGTACATAGAGGCTTTTCTTTCTTTTCTTTTTTTTTCATTTCCCGAGCATTAATTTGAATCTGGCTTTCTGTTTGGGTAGCTTTCTCTGGATGGAACGAAGGGAGTACTAGCAAAAGGGGCCTAGCGTTAATTGACGCCCTTTTGTCAAAGAGGATCTCACAGTCAGGGGTGGAAGCTTCAAGGTCACTCATTTTCCTTTTTCCTCTTTCTTTTGTTGATGGACAGCTCTTCTTTCCCTCGCTACCTTTTCTATGTTCAGTATTGACGGAGCCCTGCAAATCTTGAGTCTCGAGAATAGTCTCCTCTTCCATAACCTCTTCTAGAGTTGACCCATAGAAAGTTTTCCAGAAGGGGCTTAGCGAATTCATTTCAGTTTTGAGTCATGGGCCATAAAGAAGATTATTATTCATAGAGAAGAACCCCTCATCAAAAGGGATTCTGGGGCAATTCTAGGCATAGTGTCCGATTTTACCACGAGTAGCAACAAATTGGTATTCTTTCGAAGCAAAATCCAGCCATGGTTCTTTTCCTTTGTAATTGTAAATCATTCTAGATTCTAAAGGGCTAAAGAGGTAGAGGACAACTTTGGCCTTGTAGATTGATAGTGCAGCATATCCTTTGGATTCCACTTTAGTTTCTACTACTCTTCCTACTTTCTCAGCTATACTATGAATAACCTTTTGTTTCCTACCCTCAACAGGGAGACCCATGATATGAAGCTAGAAAGCA
The DNA here is from genome assembly GCA_016432845.1 of Psidium guajava. Lineage (NCBI taxonomy): Eukaryota > Viridiplantae > Streptophyta > Magnoliopsida > Myrtales > Myrtaceae > Psidium > Psidium guajava. The sequence continues at coordinate 7,107,773 of CM028230.1, read as the reverse complement.
CAAGAGTCGAAGGATAAGGATTTTGGAGGAGGTGATGGGTTCCCAGGGTCTGAGCACCAGTAAGTAGCGAGAGAAGGACCAAGGGCCAGAGTCAAGAATCCTGTTCCTTCCTTTAATTCCAACAAAGACTAAGGAGAAAAGCCCTAGTTCAAGATGAGTGCATTTTACCTTCTTAGATTTTCAGACTTTCATAATTATAGTTTGGAAGGCCTGGAAGTTCACTGTAGGATTGCCATAGAGGCAGCTAAACAAGGTACGTTCACGTTCTTCTAAACTTGCTTCCGTGACCACTTCATCAGCAATAGCCTTTTTTGTTCTGGTCCCTAAATGACCCAAGCGTCCACATAGGGCAATCATATGTATCTCCTGATCGTGGTTCTGCTCCATGATTCTTGCATGGTTTTTTGCACCCAGCCGCCTCTCTGAAGATTCAGCACACCAGACCTGAGAACAGTTGAGAGGGTTTGGGGTTTTTCGCACCTGAAGCCATGCTGCAGGAGAAGGCAAGATAAGGAGAAGGTAGTGGATTTGGAGAAGGTAGTGGATCTGGCGAAGGGTGAGGCCTAGAGTTTGTGGAGTGTTTGGGGATTGAGGGTCGAGGGTCGAGGGAGAAGATAGAGGTTTAAGGGGGTGGGGGGTTTTTGTATGAGAATGGTAGAGCTCAATCGTGGCTCCAAAGGAAGACGATTAGGGTTTGGGATTTTTTTTTTTTCCCAAGGAAAAGCTACCAGAGCGGCAGTGAAGCTCTCATGGACAGAGAGAATTGTTACACTTTTATTAATTAGCTTAAATTTTAAAATAATTTGGTAGCAATCCCTCGAAATTTCAGATCATAGTGGAAAGAGCACTTCACACTGTCAACGTCCAATTTCATATTGACAGGCTTAATCTCTCACTGGCAATCTATCTTTCGGTCTTCAGGCCATCCAAACTCCTCCAGGAAAGCCAACACGACGCCATTCGACCAGCCAAAACCAGTCTGTTGCACAACATTAAGGCGAAGTTGTCATCGGATTAAAGCACATATATGCCATTTTCGAGCAGCTGCGTAAGCTATGGCCACTGCCGGTAATCCCCAAAATTGAACAGACAAGCATCAACCCTTATCTTCGAAATACTTCATCAGTAAGCCTAATGAGGTGACATAGACATACCTGAGGTATATATTCACCACCGCCCCCGAATTCCCCGCATTTTTCCACGTCATACTTTTCATGCATTGCGCCAGTTTTCTTGTAGCCAACATAGTTGGTCCTTATCCACCTGATGAATACGTCTTCCGCCAAAGATCTTCCCTCGCTAGACCCAGATCTAGCCAGGCCTTCAGCTATCATATGCTGCAGAGGGGCCCAGCCGTTTGGAAAATCCCTGCACATATATACAAGTCCAACTGTTGAAAATAAATAGCACCGTCACACGACATCTTTGTCCCCATATATATATCGGAAAACTGGCCAAGTAGAGTTCAAAATGTCAAATTGGCTACTAACCATTGTTGGCTTGAATTTGTCAATGAAGTCGCAATCCCAGCAGGATGGAGAAGACCTGAACTCCGTAAACTCTTGGCAACTTTCTCTACCAAATTCTTATCTGCATCTACAGCTATTCATTACTAATCTACCCGAGCAACATGACATGATATAGACAACTAATAACTCTCTCCCCAAATCAAACATCCCTGACCAGTGCTTATAAGACGCAAATTGGAGATGAAATTCAGGGACTACCCCTGACATAAAATTGAGAAGGCTCGATTTTTATGAGACTGACTACAGTAGGATGTTTATAGCAAGCAACAAACCTGAATTGAACACATCGATCCACAGAGGTATGAAATTTGAAGCAAACGCATTCTCGTTCTGTCTTGCAGCATCCCAATGTTGACCTTCCTGTCAGGAATAGGTTGAATATCACAATGCTATCGCACCAAGGAATATACAGATAATTTATAGCGCATAAAATACCATGCATGAACTGCTATCGCCAAGCCAATAATCAAGCCATTGTCCCATCTTTCCATTCCAGAAAACGGTGCTGACAGCCTTTTCTCTAGACTTTGAAGCTTCTAAGAAGCGCTTGGCAATGCTATGATTCCCAGCAACTTTTCCAAAGAAGGATATGTCAAGTTCCATCTGAACCAACACATTCCAGATAACTCCTTATGTTGATGATCGATTGATAAGGGATTTCAAGTGCAACTAAAGAGTGGCATTGCCATACCCTTAGTACGTATATGTTCAAATCAACCGGTATAATTGATGTTGTTGCCAGTGTCGTAATATCCTTAGGATTCCTAATAAAGACAATTGGAGTTTACGCGATTTGTTAGCCATAAAAAGTAACAAGAAGGAATTACGCTAGCATGTCAAATTTGATTATGCAAAGCTCTTTGTTATCTTCTATTGTTTCAATAATGACCAAACTATAGGTCACAAATAGATCCGTGCTCTTCTATATCATACCCTCTAAATAGCAGAGGACTGAAACATCTCACATGCAGATATCAGGACAATTACTTTTTGCACGAAAGAACGACATTATAAAATCAGAATTCTTCCATTTCCAAAGCAAAAGGATATTTTGTGTGTGTGAAAGCAGAAGCTTAGGAGCAAGACACGACGAAAAAAATTTCAGAAGCTGGTCTAAGGCATGAGGATGTAATGGTCTCACAGCAATTTAGCGAATAGAGGCAAGAACATACTTGTTGGAGGGAAATCTAACACTTGGCATTAACAGTTCAAAATTGGGTCCATGAATTTAAAAAAACTGACAATAAGACAAGTACCATTCTTTGAATAACAACTGACAATTTGGGTCATAATATAAACCAGAACTATCCAAGAAAGCAAACAAAAAGGATTAAACTGACAGATTGCTAGTGCAAAACTACCTCATCCATCTGGTACTAAAGTCCCATCCAGATTCAGCTGTTGAAGCTACTTCCCGATAAAACTTCTGCTTTTCAGAAGTACTTGATATATTTGAAGCAGACTCCTTGTCCTGTCAAATGGTAGTGAACAGCTACTCATAAGGTTTAGATTTGCTTCAGATAGCAGACCATACTTTATGATAGCCGAGTTGGAAAGACTTACAATTGTGAAAGATTCAGGCCTGGGTTTATCCCACATCGCGTAGTAGCGACTCAAATTATGACTACACCGATGGTCCTGGATGGTGATCTGATGGAGACCTGTGGAATAAGCATGGACATGGTGATAGGGACAATGCATATTAATCAAACCATCAAAGTGAAGGATGTTGTGATACCTGACGTCCAAAATTCATGCTCTTTCAGAAGAGCAGGGAGACACCTCTTGACAAATTCCACATCATGTGTCCTTTCATATATGGCACGAATCATTGCACTCAGAAGGGGAGGTTGGCTGCAAAAAGTAGCCCAGAATGTGACCCAAACTTCAAACCATTAGCATGACGCACCTTATGAGATGAGTCAATCACAAATTCTGACCATATAACCAAAAAAAAAAAAAGGAAAGAAAACACAAAAAAAGATTGGAACTTGGATTATGAATCTGAGTAGAACAACTATTACACAAAACCTAGCCTTGAAGAACTTCAGTAGAGTTGGTGGCATCTTTTTAACAAGTAATCCACAGAAGCAGTAGGCTAGTCCTAATGAGATCCATCCACGGGCAGTATGTGGACAAAAAACCACATTAAACAACTTCCAAATAAAACAAAGACTTCATTTCACAAATGAAGAGGATAAACTCATACTTACATAACTGAGAAGCACTTACCTCCGGTTTGTGTAGTAGACCCTTGCACCGTTTAGAACATGTCCATATTGTTCTAAGAGGTAGACAAGATTGTTCACAATTGCCTTTGCCGTTCCATACATCTTAGAAGCTAACAAGCCCCTGCACATGGACTGCTAACGTTACTCCTATGAAATCAAATTTTGATGCTCACACAAGCTTCTTTATGCATTGTCGTCTTCCCGGCTAATGGTCCCAACAAAGAACATATCTATAAGCAAACAAATCATGTCTCCGGCTACTTACTGGCACTACTGATTCTAATCCATGCAACGTTTTAGTACCCATCACCAACGCCAACAACACTCTACTAAAGGAGACCATAACTTGCAAGTTCATCAACCAAAATGAAACGTCAAAATCAAAGAGAGAAAAATGGAAAAGTAGTGACCTGATGACCCAGTAAGAGTCCCAGTAATTCACCTCCCTGAACCGGGAACCGGGAATAATGACTGGCCCCGGCAGGGGAAGCAAGGTGTGCCAATCCGGCCTCTCCCTCACCGCATCATCCACGCGCCTGCTGAGGTTCCTCCACAGCGCGTGCACCTCGAGCGCCCACGCCCTCACCGCCGGGTTCTTCACCCGTGGCAAGAACCCCTCCGGCTCAGGCACGAAATCCGCCGGTTGCGCGGACACCAGATCGTCCCCCGCGCCCTCGAAATGGACGGCTATGAAGTTCTCCAAGTCCCCGGCCGAGACGGAGCCGTTGGATGACTTCGGGAGGCCGGCAAAGGCTCGCTCGACGGTCTCGAGGTCGGACTTGAGGGAGAGGTCGACGTAGAGCTTGGGATCGAAGTTCCGGGGCCCAAAGGTGGTGAAGGAAGTCTCCTGGAGGCGCTCGAGGAAGGTGAGCAGGGGAGTGGAGGCAACTGTGGGCACTTCGCAGGCGCGTGATGGAGAAACAGTAGTAAAGGTGGAGGAGGTCGTCAGGAGAAGAAGGACGAGGACGAGGAGGACGAGGAGGGAGAGTGAGCAGAGAGTGTCCGGCATCGTCAGAGGAGGCCGCTACCCAACGGTGCAGCGGCGGAGGAGGCGGATGAAGGCATGTTGGAGCTTCGGAGGATTGATAACGGCCGGCCCGACAGAGGGGCGGACCGATGGTTTACTTGACTCGTTGATTTCCGGTGTCGTTTCCTGTTTGGGTTTTGCCGTGTGGTGCTGAGCCTAAGAACGAGCAAATCAGAACGATCGGATTAACTCGAAACCGGTGGTCCGGTTTATAATTTTAAAGGAAGGTTTGGTTCAGAGTTTTTAACATTAAAATTGGTGACTGGACGGCGTATGGCAACGATTCTGATCCCAAAAACTGATTCAGATTAAAATGGCTTTTTTGATTATGTTCCTGAATGAGTTTTTGAGAACCAGAAACGTGTTTGATAACTGCACAAAATTTATATTTTAAAAAACTATTTCTCTTTATTTTTTTTATTTAAGTCAAATAATTATGTAATTACTTTGTAAAATTTCATTCTAAATGAGGGCTAATTTTCAATGCACAGAAAAATAATTTAAAATACATTTATTTTTTTAGCATGTCATAAATGAAACACGAATTTTAATACATAATGTTTGAAGTTCGATTGAAGCATGAGACACGTTTTCTTATTAAGGACTCATTTTTCTTTAAATGTTGCGTTGTCCAAATACATACAAACATAACAGTCAAATAACAAATTATCCGTTGAAAAAAAAAAGACCAAATTGTCCTCTTTCATATGAAGTACGAGTCCTTCACTATCATTTTGCAACTTTTGTCCTAAATTCAAGTGGGTGTTTGACTCCAGCTCCACGTGTAGATGGCCACATTTTGTGGTACACGACTACGAGTATATATGTTACCATCCGCATGTTGGATGCCTCACCTTTTGCAACATTTTTTTATAGAAGAGTGAAATTTAGAAAATCTAGGAAATTTAGGCCCCAATTTATGAAAATGAGGTCAAACTAGCATAATCTAAGCTTTTTCTATTTTTAGAAATTTCTAAATTTTTTGTGATTTTTTTAAAAAATTCTATTTTTTTAAATTATTTTTATTTTTATTAGATTGAGAGAAAAGCGATGAGAAAACTGAAAGAGAAAAGTGAAAGATGTGAGATTTCATTATGTTTTGTGATTGTCAAAAGTGATTTTTTTTTTCATAACCAACTTTTTTTTATTTTGGATTTTGCTCTAAAACTGATTCCGATTCTCAAAAACTAATTCTGAGAACAGAATCAGAATCAGAATTATTTGGATTACCAAACATGATTCTCATTCTTTAATGTTCTAGGGAACAAAATTAGAGAATGAGAATGGTTACCATACGCAGCCTAAGTGATCCAATTCCTGATTTCAAGAATTCTTGATTGGATCAAAATAGTTGAAATTTTTATTTTATTTTTTAAAAATAACCCTAAATATAATGTCCATTCCCGTTAGAATCACCAGATAAATAACATCTCCATTGTTGAAACTGCAATCAGGACACATGGGAATTAGAAAATTTGCAAATTACGAAACAATATCTCCGTATCTAACTTAAGATGAAATGGCCATCGTAATTGCAAATTATGAAACATGAACCAAACAAATGAGCAACCTCAACAGTTGATAAACAACCATTTATAATGATGATCACCACATTGAAACGGCATCAAATGAACAGAAGCAATTGAGAAATCAAAGATCCTGTTCGTTACCAAAACACCGAGCCGAATACGAATCAAAAACCAGACGGAATCTATCCTAGTCCCTAGAAGAAAAGGAAACAAGGACAACAGCTTCTTTTTTTTCTTTTTTTCTTTTTTAGGTATCAAGGTGTTCGGGCCAGCGTCCGTACGGATCGCGCACTTCAACTAATCCTCTGGGAGGGCTAGCGCAGCATCCCACCGCCACGACCCTCCGCTTAAATCACCGACACCCACCAAGGTTCGAACCCATGACCTCTCGTGAAAGGATCAGAGCGCAAATCAGCTGGGCCACCAATGGGTGGGTGTCGCGACCCTCTAAAAAAATTTTAAATTTTAAAGGGGTTAACGGATTATTAGGTTAATTAGATTTGACTAACCCAACGCGGACCCTCCCAAGCCCTACCGAATCGCAACTTTGGTTTTTGTTTAAATGATTTTGAAATTTGGAGTCGCCACTAATCGTTCTTGGTAGGTCGATTAGAAACCTAAATAAATTAGCGGGAGAACTAATTTATTCTTGCGAACCAGAGATTATGAGCTCGGAGACTTGGTTACACTAGTTAATTAAAACTAATGCCCCTTCGGTACCTTAATTTCATGGATATCCTAATTCGGCAACTCAGGCTTGGTCTATTCCTAAGGCTTTAATAGGGTATCCTCTTTTGTGTTTTCACTTTTTAAATAGGATGCATGGATGGTATATATTTTTATTCGTTATATTTTTTTAAGTGTTAAAGATTCCCTGAAGCCGTAAGAGGGAGTTGTTGACACCTGATTTTTAATCATTTTTTCTATTGCTAAAGTAATAAAAAATCCATAAAAATTCATAAAATTGAAAAATCAACTTTGGGGACCTTAGCCAAGCCTAGGGAACCAATTTTGACCAAAAAATGATTTTTCATATTTTCAGTATTTTTACGTATTTTTTATTTATTTATTTTCGAAAATTAATAGAAAATCCATAAAAATTCATAAAATTGAAAAATCAACTTTGGGAACCTTAGCCAAGCCTAAGGAACGAATTTTGACCAAAAAATAATTTTTCATATTATATATATTTTAATTTTTTTAAAAAAAAATACAAAAATATTTGAAAATTTTGGAAAAATAACATTTGAGGCCAAAAAATACACAAAGATAGTTAATATTTTTATTTTAAATCTATTTTCATATTGGCCATCGCAAATTCAGAAAAATCCAATTCGAGTCACGTGTTCCTTCACGAGTATAATCTCAAATCGGGCCTAAAAAAATTTAATTTGAGTCAACTTATTTTTAACTTTCACTTTTTATGAGTTGTGACATTGTCTTCTAATATTTTAAATTTTCATCTTGGCCCAATTATACCCAGAATGACTTAATTTTGCAAAAGGGCTTTAATTAAATTATGCATTATTTTCAGCGACAAGAAATGAGCTTAAATTTAACATGTGGTAAATTTTGGTGTGTCAAAAATTGTGAGGAGATTTGGACTTAAAGAAATATATTTTTTTCAGGGACTGAATTGTAAATACTTAAAATTCAAGGACTAGAGTGCAAATACCTAACTCTTGAAGGATTATTTTACAAATAATAAAAAGAAGAGTTAGTGGATAAATTAGAATAGAGAAGGGAAGATGAAGAGGAGATGAAGAAGAGAAGTTGGAGAAGAATGGATGGAGAAAATAAGATAAGAATAGAGAAGGGAAGATGGAGATGAAGAAGAGTTAGTAGAGAAATTAGAATGGAAGATAAGAATAGAGAAGGGAAGATGGAGATTAAGAAGAGTTAGTGGAGAAATTAGAATGGGAGATAAATATGGAGAAGCGAATATGAAGATGAAGAAGAGTTAGTGGAGAGATTAGAATGTGAGATAGAGATGGAGAATGGAAGATGAAAATGAAGAAGAGTTAGTGGAGAAATTAGAATGGGAGATAGAGTTAGTGGAAAAATTAGAATGGGAGATAGATGAGTAGGTTATAAAAGGAGGAAGAAGTGAGCTTGAGAAAGGATTCTTGAGAGAGAAAATTTGAAGTGTTTGGGAGAATTTTTTGGAGAGAAAATTTTGGATGTTTGAGAGAGTTTTGGGAGATTGAAGAAAATTTTGAGAGAAAGAAAATACCAAAAGAGAGAGAATTTTGAAGATGATGGGAGTTTAAAGCTAGTGGTTATCATCACAAATTCCTTCATCGATCAATATAAATCAAGAGTTCATCCTCGTCAACGAGCAAACAAATTCAAGCTAAGTGTTTTTATTTATTCATTTATTTATGGTTTTACTCGCAAATTAGCACAAATTGTATACACTTTCTCCATCTCATTTTTCTTCCATATTTTATGTCAGGAGAAGGATATCTCTACGTCAACAACAAAAATCTCGTCGAGATGCAAAAATCGGCCCAGACAAGCTCCTAAGCTGTCCACCGATTTCTCAACTGATCTGTGACTAAAAGTCCCTCTTAATTCAAAAGAAACTCTCTATATTAGGAACATAGAGAGCGAAAATCAATTATAGAAATTCCTCCCAAAAAATGGGAGATAAGTACTCTTTCTACTCTTCTGGTTTTAGGTGCACATTAGCACATATTTTGTATACTAACATTTCACTCTATTTTATGTCAGGAAGCCGCAGCTTTATATCAATGGTCAACCCTATGGAAGCACAAAATTGGCTTGGAGGAGTCCTCAAGCGCGCACAAATTTCAAATTGTTGAATCAATTCGTTGTATTTTATTTTAAAGAATTCATACCCCAGAATGGAGAGGACAAAGTCCATCCGCAATTTAAATACCTGCACCATAAATCCCAAAGGGAAGAGCCAAGCCAATGCTTAGCCTCCCATTGGAGGTTTTTACTTACAGTAGTTAAATACCTGCAACTTAAATACCTGTACCTTAAATCCCAAAGGGAAGAGCCAAGCCAATGCTTAGCCTCCCATTGGAGGTTTTTACTTACAGTAGTTAAATACCTGCAACTTAAATACCTATACCTTAAATCCCAAAGGGAAGAGCCAAGCCAATGCTTAGCCTCCCATTGGAGGTTTTTACTTACAGTAGTTAAATACTTGCAACTTAAATACATGTACCTTAAATCCCAAAGGGAAGAGCCAAGCCAATGCTTAGCCTCCCATTGGAGGTTTTTACTTACAGTAGTTAAATACCTGCAACTTAAATACATGTACCTTAAATCCCAAAGGGAAGAGCCAAGCCAATACTTAGCCTCCCATTGGAGGTTTTTACTTACAGTAGTTTAAATACTTGCAACTTAAATACCTGTACCTTAAATCCCAAAGGGAAGAGCCAAGCCAATGCTAGGCCTCCCATTGGAGGTGTTTATTCACTGTCATGTACTTCCTATAATTTAATTTTTGAATCATCAGACCCAAAAGATAAGTAGGTTGTAATACTGCACAGAAGTCGTTAACACACTCCTTCTTTCGGCTTCAGGGAATCTTTAACACTTAAAAAAATATAACAAATAAAAATATATACCATCCATGCATCCTATTTAAAAAGTGAAAACACAAAAGAGAATACCCTACTATAGCCTTAGGAATAAACAAAGCCTGAGTTGCCGAATTAGGATATCCATGAAATTAAGGTACCGAAAGGGCATTAGTTTTAATTAACTAGTGTAACCAAGTCCCCGAGCTCCTAATCTCTGGTTCGCAGGAATAAATTAGTTCTCCCGCTAATTTATTTAGGTTTCTAATCGACCTACCAAGAACGATTAGTGGCGACTCCAAATTTTAAAATCATTTAAACAAAAACCAAAGTTGCGATTCGGTAGGGCTTGGGAGGGTCCGCGTTAGGTTAGTCAAATCTAATTAACCTAATAATCCGTTAACCCCTTTTAAAATTTAAAATTTTTTTAGAGGGTCGCGACAGACTGGCGACTCCGCTGGGGAGAGAGATTTTTAAATTTTCGAAAAAAGATACCAATTGGAATACTTAAATTTTTTCGAAATTTTAAGAGTCTTAGTGGACTTAGGCCAATGAAAATTTCATGCATATCTCGCTTCTGGCGATATTGTTTGGGACTCATTCTATAGGTGTTATATGTTTTTGCAGAATGGGAGTTATAAGGGGCGGAGTGTTTGGCTAACCCCTTTGTTTTGCAGGCTCGGTGTTTGGTTTATTTGTTTAATTTCGCATATTTTTAGAAGCGCTGTTTTGATATCAATTGTTGTGCATGTCTTGCATACTCTGAGGATCACGACACCTGCACACACAAGCGTCTAAACCCAAGTCGCAAAATTCTTCCTAGAAAACCATAGATAGGGATCGAATATGTAAAGCTCTTGCGTCGATTACGCTCGGGTTGACCATATTTTATCCCGCTCATTATCTGAATTGACAATTCTTCCCATTGTGATTTGATTGCGCGGAGGGTAAGGTTGTCAATTCAGATAGTGGGGGCCTTTTAGGTCCATACCCTGTCTCTCCTTCTTTTATTTTCTATGCGCATGACTATGTGATTTGCATTTCTCCAAGGTAAAAGTAAGTTCTCTAATTTTATCTTGTATTTATTTTCGGTCGGTTCATGCTAGGTGTTAGTCAGTTTTTGAGCTTGATATTACAACCATTCTTTTAAAAGAAAATAAAAATTAAATTTGTCCCTCATTTCTTTTAAAAAAAATTTTGAAAAAATGATGTGAAAAATCCCTTCATGGGAATTTTATTAACCCATAAGGGATTTTTGTCATGTTTTTATTCCTTCAATAAAAATGAAATTTTCCTGAAAAAATTTTCCTCTGAAAATTTATTTCAATAAAAAGAAAAATTCCCTCAAAAAAAAACTCTAGTAGACATCAAGTGATTTTATCACATTTTTCAAATTATAAAAACTTGCAAGAAAATTCTTCTCGAGAAATTCGCTCATGTTTTTCTAAGAAAATTTTCTCTAAATAAAATTAGACTAATGTCTCGGGGGAATTGTGTTGACCAATAAGAGATTTTTGTCATGTTTTTCTTGCTTCAATAAAAATGAAATTTTCCTGACAAATTTTCCTTTAAAATTTTATTTCGATAAAAGAAAAATTTTTTCAAAAAAAAAAACTTTGGTAAACATCAAGTGATTTTATCACATTCTTTCAAATTATAAAAACTTGCAACAAAAATTCTTTTCGAGAAATTTGCTCATGTTTTTCTAAGAAAATTTTCTCTAAATAAAATTAGACTAATGTCTCGGGGGAATTTTGTTAACCAATAAAGGATTTCTGTCATGTCTTTCCTGCTTCAATAAAAATAAAATTTTCCTGACAAATTTACCTCTGAAAATTTATTCTGATAAAAAGGAAATTCCTTCAAAAATTTTAGTAAACGTCAAGAGATTTTGTCACATTCCTTAAAAAAAAAATAAAAAAAGAGTAATAAATCTGCAAAAAAATTCTGTATTAACCCATTTCTTCCTAAGAATTTTTTTTTTCTGATTTCTCTATAAAATAGAAAAAATCAAATTGGACTAATATAGGAGTCATGGACCGACATTCCTTGTGTCGCATACTAATTATATCATTTTCTTTTGCAGGGAGATCCTAGATACCCTAGACGGGTGTAAAAATTAAGTTCAAAATATATCAAGAATCATCTCCAGAAATACCAAAAGACGAAAAACACCGAGGCTTCAACCGTTAATTCCGGGGGGCAAACGAACACTGTCCATCTTTGACAGACAGAGTTATGTCAATCCGTAAACTTGTATGGGCAGTGTATTCTGATATGACGGTGGATTTATACTGATTAAACACGGGGGCATATTTAATGTATTGCAGAGGATCCCGCGTCTTTTGAAAGACAATATGGATTATATAATCAGAACCCATGAAACAAATACCTTTACCTGATTAAATCAACCAGAGACTGATCTTAAAATTTCCTCTTATTCGAAACATGCGGAGGGCTTTAGAGGACCGAGGTTCTATTAATGAACGTGGCCCACAGGAATTTCTCCCGACGCTACAGGCAACCGACACGAGCAAGTGGACGCCGAAAGAAATAAAATATGGATAAAAGTGGGCACACAACAGGTGGCCGGATTTATTACTAGCGCACTGATCGAGTTGTCATAGTGTTATTGTTTGTGATCTCAAGATGGATAGTGGGGGCCACCGCCGAACCCTTCATCAATGTTCTCGATATCATCGTCTGGAGCAATTAAACAAGAACATCAAGAAAAACATTAAGCCTCGACATCTTCGGTACCTCAAATCGTTCTGTTATGCTATGCGGAAGAAACGATAGCAGGAAAATTAAACAAAAAAAAAACACGTGAAGCTTTTCTTTCATTCCATTCATCAAAGAGCATTACAACAGCTCACTGGGGAGGAAAAGTAAAGCCAAACTGAGCCCTGATAACCATTACGAAGGAGCTCAACTGACTCTCCAAACAGTTGATGCTCCGGGTGCACCGGGCGTTCTCAGGATCAAGCTCCGCGAGCCTAAAGAAGAGGCGATCGCGCTTCTCCTTAGCCTGGGCCATACTGGCCTCGTAATGCTCGACAGCAAACTCCAAGTCCGAAATCGCCGCCCTCTCGAAAGCAATATCTGCCGTAATGTCATCAAGTCTCTCCTGCAGCCAACCGCATTTGCACCTCATCATAATATTGCTCGGCTCCTGTTCGGCGTAAGTTCGGACCAAGGCCAGACGGTCCACCAACTTTCCCCTCTCACGAACTAGCCACGAAAGCTGATCATTGGCAAACTTGAAGGCTTTCTTGTGATTATCAACCATAAATGTGACTATTTCCAGACGCTCGTGCCGGTCTCGGTAACGAGCTTTCACGACGGCAGTCACAATGACCGTCTCATAAGCGCGGTTATAGGCAGCCAGAAAATTAATGAAGAGGGTCGGGAAGTTCCGATACTCCCTCCCCAGTTGGGTACCCTCAACAGAAGCAGCGTCTAGGGTCCTGAATAAACCGAGGATTTCAGCCTCAACGGTAGAGTTTTGGGCTATATGAGCGTAACCTCTACCAAGAAGATTGTAGAGTCTCTCCCACCCAGCCAGGATTTCGGCGGAGAAGGTATGGTTAGGAGAATTGGCCATTTTTGAAAGCAGATCACGAAAGAAAGGAGGAGAGAGGCAAGGCAGATGATCGGAATGCGAAGGTGATAATCTGCTTCAATTTAAATAATGATTTCACAGGGGCAGTCCTTATTGGTCGAGTTTTTTCTATCTGCCATTCTCTGTCGGCAACACCCCCGCTGGCTCGAATTCCAGTCAAGCGGCAACCTCAAGCTGAGCAGACCCGACGTCTCTGCAGAAAAGTTGGACGGGCTGCCACCACTTTGAAAAAGAAAGAATAAAAAACGAGCTGAGTGGGAGACAAAGAAATTTTCGGCAGAAAAGGAGATACGACTCGTCTTTATTGGAGGACCCGCCAGTAAATCGACGGTGGAGATCTTGACAAGGGCCCTCTACCACGAAAAGAAAAAAGGAAGACGAACTGAGCGAGAAACAAGGATTTTCCCTTTGATCAAAAGCTGAATATCAGATTTTCTCCCTCGAAAAATCTAATAGCACTGCCCGTGAAGAGGGAAGTCGTTGCTATTGCCAGAGAGAGAACTTGTCCTCATTTGATAGTGAGAGTTCATTCGCAAGAACTCGCAGGAGAAAGATAGAGAGGAAGGAGTTCTCGTGGGAGAGGAATTCAAAACCTTCACCATCAAAGCATCGGCTTTCAAAGCCTGTTACGAGAAACCATCGACGATCCCGTGATCCCTCAAGTCCAAGAAGACATCCTGAGGCGGTCTCGAGTCGACAGTCCTAGATCCAGAAATATGTCGAGCATTAGGGAAACGGGCGCATGTTCAACCCTGGTCGAAGCTAATGAAGTTCCTTACCCTGAGGGTCTACTGGTCATGGCCATTGACGGTAATCCAGTCTCTCTGTCAATCCTTGTTACCGTATTGAGAAAATGCCGGTATAAGGTTGTAGCTCAAGCAAAGGCGACAGAGGCCTTAGAGATATTAAGGAGGAGTTTTGACCAGTTTGATATCGTCCTCACCGCCATGGTAGGGATTGACATGGATGTTTTCACTCTCTTGGAAGTCATCAATTCTAAATTAAACATGCCAGTCCTCGTAATATCGGCAAGCGATGATCAGCAAGCCATAATGAAGGCTGTCTTAAATGGGGCCCAAGACGTCGTAACGAAACCAGTTAGGGTTCAGATGCTTCAAAACATATGGCAGCACGTGGTAAGGAAGCAATTGCACGACCATGAGAACAAGCATCAAGCCTTCAATTTTGTTCCAAGCAACTGGAGAAAGAAGATGAGTTGGTCTCCCGAGCTGCATCATATGTTTGTTAATGCAGTTCAACAGGTAGGAATCGATTCGGCACGGCCGCAACATATACTGGAAATTATGAACGTAGAGGGACTCACTAAAGCAAATGTTTCAAGTCATCTTCAGAAGTACAGAAAAAGGGTGAGAGAACACAATGCAGCTCAGAATCAAGAAAACCAAGGCGGGACTGATCCAAGCCTGAATGTCGAGTCTCCTCGCCACCATAAGTTCCGCGGGTTAGCATGGGGCGAGCCACTTCCCATCATCAACCAAGCCAGTAGCCGTGCCATCAATCCTCCAGGCGTTAATCAAAGTATCCCCCAGAATCACCCTAATGCTCTTCAAGAGTATAGACCGCAGGGGCAGTGTATTCAGACTCCTTGGTCTGAGCACCAACCCGTGGCTAGAATTCATCCCATGATCAGCGCGCCTGCGCAGCCAGAGAATCAGACAAGAAATTATCCTGAGCACTTCCACTTCTTTAATCCTCGAATGGAAGAAGTTTTTGGCAGCAGGACAGTTGGTGATCCCCACACTTTCTCGAGTAATGATGAAGGCTCCAGCACGAGAAGTCAAATTGCTCATGGCGAGGACAGAATGAGAAATCTACCGCCAGCATTTGCCAACAACAATGCCCAATTCGAGCATCAGTTGCTGGAAGGTTCAAGAGATTACCCAGATGATGAGCTTACTGCCCTGGTCAACCAGTTTAGGGTTGACAGACGTCCCAAGCCGCGATCAGGAGCCAGTGAGTAGGGACTCTCAAACATCGATCATCCACACCCGAACCAACACGAGACTAGCTGATTATCGAAGAGCCACAGGAGAGGCAGAACTGACCTTGAATAAGTGCACATTTTATTTCATGCTTAATTCCCCTGCGTATGATATTTTCCAGCTTTCTAGGTGTCTCGATTTAATTCAGGGACATGGGGGCAATTTATTTATTTATTTATTTTTATCCCGTCGAATGCGTGAATCCCTTTTTATGCTAGATTTAGGGCGGATCAATTTGTGGTAACGTCGCTGACTGCCATAATGAGAAATGTTGAATGGCCTCACGTAGGGAAATTTCAAGTAAAATGCCCAGGCGAGCTCGAAGACGGGTAATTGTGTGTCGTTCCAATTTACCCTCAATCGTTGCAAAATGCTAAATTGGATTTGTTCCATTCTCACCCAGGGAATCGCAAAGTGCCTCAAGAGTGTCGCAAAATGAAATGACCCAATGGAACGCGATAGGACTCATTTGCCTCGAAGGTAACCTTCAAATTAAAGGAGCCCTCCGGTCCACGGACCCGATGGCATAGAAAATGATGATGGTCCAAGGCAACCCGAAAGAAAATAAGGCCCAACTAAGCAAAGCACTTACGTGGCAAGCTCAAAGTGAAGGGCAACTCGGGACATACAATTCAATCCAGTCCAAATGAAGGAACTTCCTCAATTCAAATTCAATAGAAGTACACACAAGGGTAAAACAATATCGTTCCAATTTTTCTAGAATATGAAGAACATATACTGCCGCATTCTCTTTCATTTTTGCAGGGGAAGTCTCTACTGGCCAGATTTTCCTGTCTAACATTCCCTATCAGTATCACCTCCGCTACTCGTCTCCAATCTCCAGCCAAGCAAATCCGACGTCTCTACGGCAAAGCTAAACGGGACGCCACTACTTTGAAAAAGAAAAGATAAAAAATAAGCTGAGTGGGAGACAAAGACATTTTCGGCAGAAAAGAGATACGACTCGTCTTTATTGAAGAACTCGCCAGCAAATTAACGGTGGAGACAACAACAAGGGGCCCTATCACGAAAAGATGGAAGGAGACGAGCCAAGCAAGAGACACGATAAGAAAAGAGGATTGAGAAAGGCCGGACCCTTGGAAGAAGCAATACAGTTGCTAAACCCACGTTTAATTTTAAAAGAGACGCCATGCTCGGAAGAGGGTCTTAAGGCATAGGCAATCGCTCAGAAAAATTCAAAGAGAGTGAAAACACCGGAAGCGAGTAGCAAATCTTGAGAAATCATCAACCAAATCAAAGATGTCTCAACCCAATACTCCCGAGAGCTATCATTGCCTGCTGAATATGGGAGAGGGAGAGTTCGAAGCCATGTTTGGGATCGAACCTATGGAGCCTGGCTCTTCCGCCGACGACGTCCAAAATCTCAGTAAAGATAAGGACAATAACGGTAAGGGTCAAAAGAAGCGTTACCGTCGCCATACTAAGGAGCAGGTACAAAGGCTTGAGGATTTCTTCAGAACATGCCCTATGCCAGACGGCAAACAGAAAATGGAACTGAGTCAAGAGTTAGGACTTGAACCTTTGCAAATCAAGTTCTGGTTTCAAAATAGGCGAACCCGAATGAAGGCTCGTCATGAGCACAACGAAGCCGAGTTTCTAAGAGTTGAAAATGAAAACCTCCGAGCGAAAAACAAGATGTATAAAGAGACTTTTGACTCCGCCACCTGCCCCAACTGCAATAGCCTCCTCCTCACCCTCGATGAAATGCATGATCTGAGGATCGAAAATGCACGTTTAAGAGGTGAGTTAGACCAGTTTATAACAGGATCGAGTTCTGTTGGAGGAGGGTACAAAAGGACCAATGATACTGGATCAGCATCAATACCTCCCGAGGAAGAAGGGACAGATCACCACCAAGCGGACATTGACGATGATCTTTTCGCCATAATCAACCAGTTTGATATCGGTAAAGCATCGGGACTGTGATGCACTTGTTCAGCCAGTGACCACGAGACCTTCAATATGGCCGATGCATACCTAATTTGGGATGAAGCCAGCTGATCATGGGAGAGCCTGCAGAGGAAGCGGAACTAATCCTGAATGAGTGAATGTGTTTTATTTCCTTGCGTGATGTGTTTTTCTGCTTTTGTGAATGTGTAAAAGTAAGGAGTAATAATCCGACTTCCCCCTATTAAATGCTCGAATCCGCCACCTCACCAACCTCGCGACGAATTGATGGCGAGTGAAAATCTGCATAAACCTGAAGGGTAACTCCGTATCGTTTCAATTTACCCTCAGTTGCTCCAAGTTTTAAAATTAAGCCCCTTCTATTCTCAGGAAATTGCAAATCGACCCGAGAACGCAATCATATCCGAATACAGGTTGGATAAAATTTGGGGGCAAATCAACTCATGGGCATTACCACGGGATAGACAGCTTCGGACAAAGGAAAGTACAAGCGAAAGACGCGAACAATCTCAGAAATGGGTAATTCTGTATCGTTCTAATGTGCACATAATCATCTCAAGTCTTGAATTGTCTTATTCCATTCTTAACAGGGATTGCAAATTACCTCGAGAAATACCGTAACATGGCCCAAGGTGATACAACAGGGCTGCGTTATCCCCAAGGATTAACCCTTGAAAAGAAAGCCCCATGGACACCTACGGTCCAATGGACCGAATGGTATGGGGGATGACAGTAGGTCCGAAATATTCCGAGTTCGATCCCCAAGGGTGGGGAATGTTGTATGTATTATAAATAAATGAAACAACTTTTTGTGCATTTCTTTTTTTTACAAACAGGAATACTCGACGAGTAATATCAAAGTCAGTATTTTACCATAGTCTTCCCATAATGGTGAGGCGCCCAACAAAAGTCGAGGAAAATTCAATCCAACAAAACTGGTAAAAGACTCGTGCAAGACATTCAAGATGAAGGGTAAATCAGTATCGTTTTCAATTTATCCCTTTTAATACTGGCTAATATGTCTCTTTTTCTTTTTACAGGAAATATTTACACTAACATTTAACATGTTGAAGGAGACAAATCCAAAAGAAAATTATGATCATCTGACAAGATCTATTCTGGTGAAAAATGGGGCAAATTGATCACAAGCTCTGAAGCGAAAAAGCAAATATGTCTTTCTTATCTCGTTTGATTTCAAGAATAATTTCTCTGCTTTTTACAGGGGCATTCAACCGCTAAACCGTGGCGGTCGCTGTCATTAAACAAACCGAAATGCTCCCTCACCCATATGCTTCATCACGTAGAGACAAAGTTTGAGACGAACCACCCCTCGACATAAGGAGTAGGCTTCCCAATTTGTTCGGTCCGCCCACATACCAGGGGCAATTCAAATCCGCCCATATTTGCACATTATATAAACACACGTAATGCTAAAAAATTGTCACATCTGCATTGTGCTTACCCAGTTCATGAATTATGTATGACTATTCCGTGTGTTTAACTTACCAACTCCAACTTAGAGCATAAACTGCACAGGAGACATCAAATGTGCAGAATGGGGCATGACAGGATGAGGAAAGGCAAATCATTTCCACGCAAGTCTAACATTTTAATTTACAGATAAACAGCCTTTCCCCAGAGTGAGAGAAGGCCCTTTCGGATTGAAGTCCCCCATTCAGATTACATTCGAGGCGTTCATACTATGAGAACCTCCTTAAACAGAATTGGTAATGCAAGCTTGACAGAATAGTTTTGCATGATCCATATTTGGATTGATTGCATCATGAGTTATCACACAGACTACTTCTAATCATTGCCGACTTGGTTGAATAGTTTTACATGAACCGATCAACTCATTGATGAAAATGCTTGCACATGTTACCTCTGATACTGCCTGACAGGCAACACATTCCCAATGTTCAAACTACCTTCCAAAGTCTTGAAATTCATTCAGCGATTATTGAATGAACAAGCCTGGTTGTCGAGAAGCCACCAAGCATTTCTTCCAAATTCTCAGGTAAGTATATCTTCAACCTGAACCTTTCAAGAGAATGAATTCTGACGGTTGTCTCGAATCCATTGCGGTACATACAGGTATCCACCTTCTTTAATAAAGCATGATTTGTCTCAAGGACAGAAATGTTCGAGACCTTTTGATCTCTGCCTCTTTGGTTTATTCCTAAAGCGACAGGATAATATAATTTGGGTTTGAGCTTCTGCAGGATTCCTGATCTTTCCAGATTCCAGAATGGCACCCTTTGAGGTACACCAAGTCCTTCTTACAGGCAAAATAAGTCCTTCTTACAGGCAAACCAAGTCCTTCTTACAGGCAAATCAAGTCCTTCTTATAGGCACAAAGTCCTTCTTACAGGCAAATCAAGTCCTTCTTACAGGCAAAACAAATCCTTCTTACAGGCACAAAGTCCTTCTTACAGGCACAAAGTCCTTCTTACAGGCAAATCAAGTCCTTCTTACAGGCAAAACAAGTCCTTCTTACAGGCACAAAGTCCTTCTTACAGGCAAAACAAGTCCTTCTTACAGGCAAATCAAGTCCTTCTTACAGGCAAATCAAGTCCTTCTTACAGGCATAAAGTCCTTCTTACAGGCACCAAGTCCTTCTTACAGGCAAACCAAGTCCTTCTTACAGGCAAACCAAGTCCTTCTTACAGGCAAAACAAGTCCTTCTTACAGGCACAAAGTCCTTCTTACAGGCAAAACAAGTCCTTCTTACAGGCAAATCAAGTCCTTCTTACAGGCATAAAGTCCTTCTTATAGGCAAACCAAGTTCTTCTTACAGGCACCAAGTCCTTCTTACAGGCATAAAGTCCTTCTTACAGGCAAACCAAGTCCTTCTTACAGGCAAACCAAGTCCTTCTTATAGGCACCAAGTCCTTCTTATAGGCAAACTAAGTCCTTCTTACAGGCAAACCAAGTCCTTCTTACAGGCACAAAGTCCTTCTTACAGGCAAATCAAGTCCTTCTTACAGGCACAAAGTCCTTCTTACAGGCACAAAGTCCTTCTTACAGGCAAATCAAGTCCTTCTTACAGGCACAAAGTCCTTCTTACAGGCACAAAGTCCTTCTTACAGGCATAAAGTCCTTCTTACAGGCAAATCAAGTCCTTCTTACAGGCATAAAGTCCTTCTTACAGGCAAACAAAGTCCTTCTTACAGGCAAATCAAGTCCTTCTTACAGGCACAAAGTCCTTCTTACAGGCAAAGTAAGTCCTTCTTACAGGCAAAACAAAGTCCTTCTTACAGGCAAACAAAGTCCTTCTTACAGGCAAATCAAGTCCTTCTTACAGGCAAAGCAAGTCCTTCTTACAGGCACAAAGTTCTTCTTACAGGCAAAGCACCAAGTCCTTTTTACTGGCACCAAGTCCTTTCTACAGGCACCAAGTCCTTCTTACAGGTATCTCCATGTGGTGACCTACCATACGGGTCAAATCTCAATCAAAATTTAATCAGTAGAATCCTTTTATTAGGAATCTACCATGGTACGACCCACCATACGGGTCAAATTTTAATTCAATTTTTAATCAGTAGAATCCTTTTATTAGGAATCTACCATGGGTTGATCCACCATACGGGTTCAAGTTCAACCACCCTAAAGTTTTTTTATATAACGAATCCTTAGGTTCTCATTTCATTTTCAGTGGAACAATCATGTCACGACTCTTTTTATTTACTTGTATTGAGTCGATAAGAATCCAGGTGTCATCTCGTCTTTGAAATGAACCTCTACCGAGCTTCCTTTCAAAGAGGGGCAGCTGTTGACACCTGATTTTTAATCATTTTTTCTATTGCTAAAATAATAAAAAAATCCATAAAAATTCATAAAATTGAAAAATCAACTTTGGGGACCTTAGCCAAGCCTAGGGAACCAATTTTGACCAAAAAACGATTTTTCATATTTTCAGTATTTTTACGTATTTTTTATTTATTTATTTTCGAAAATTAATAGAAAATCCATAAAAATTCATAAAATTGAAAAATCAACTTTGGGAACCTTAGCCAAGCCTAGGGAACGAATTTTGACCAAAAAATAATTTTTCATATTATATATATTTTAATTTTTTTAAAAAAAAATACAAAAATATTTGAAAATTTTGGAAAAATAACATTTGAGGCCAAAAAATACACAAAGATAGTTAATATTTTTATTTTAAATCTATTTTCATATTGGCCATCGCAAATTCAGAAAAATCCAATTCGAGTCACGTGTTCCTTCACGAGTATAATCTCAAATCGGGCCTAAAAAAATTTAATTTGAGTCAACTTATTTTTAACTTTCACTTTTTATGAGTTGTGACATTGTCTTCTAATATTTTAAATTTTCATCTTGGCCCAATTATACCCAGAATGACTTAATTTTGCAAAAGGGCTTTAATTAAATTATGCATTATTTTCAGCGACAAGAAATGAGCTTAAATTTGACATGTGGTAAATTTTGGTGTGTCAAAAATTGTGAAGAGATTTGGACTTAAAGAAATATATTTTTTTCAGGGACTGAATTGTAAATACTTAAAATTCAAGGACTAGAGTGCAAATACCTAACTCTTGAAGGATTATTTTACAAATAATAAAAAGAAGAGTTAGTGGATAAATTAGAATAGAGAAGGGAAGATGAAGAAGAGGAGATGAAGAAGAGAAGTTGGAGAAGAATGGATGGAGAAAATAAGATAAGAATAGAGAAGGGAAGATGGAGATGAAGAAGAGTTAGTAGAGAAATTAGAATGGAAGATAAGAATAGAGAAGGGAAGATGGAGATTAAGAAGAGTTAGTGGAGAAATTAGAATGGGAGATAAATATGGAGAAGCGAAGATGAAGATGAAGAAGAGTTAGTGGAGAGATTAGAATGTGAGATAGAGATGGAGAATGGAAGATGAAAATGAAGAAGAGTTAGTGGAGAAATTAGAATGGGAGATAGAGTTAGTGGAAAAATTAGAATGGGAGATAGATGAGTAGGTTATAAAAGGAGGAAGAAGTGAGCTTGAGAAAGGATTCTTGAGAGAGAAAATTTGAAGTGTTTGGGAGAATTTTTTGGAGAGAAAATTTTGGATGTTTGAGAGAGTTTTGGGAGATTGAAGAAAATTTTGAGAGAAAGAAAATACCAAAAGAGAGAGAATTTTGAAGATGATGGGAGTTTAAAGCTAGGGGTTATCATCACAAATTCCTTCATCGATCAATATAAATCAAGAGTTCATCCTCGTCAACGAGCAAACAAATTCAAGCTAAGTGTTTTTATTTATTCATTTATTTATGGTTTTACTCGCAAATTAGCACAAATTGTATACACTTTCTCCATCTCATTTTTCTTCCATATTTTATGTCAGGAGAAGGATATCTCTACGTCAACAGCAAAAATCTCGTAGAGATGCAAAAATCGGCCCAGACAAGCTCCTAAGCTGTCCACCGATTTCTCAACTGATCTGTGACTAAAAGTCCCTCTTAATTCAAAAGAAACTCTCTATATTGGGAACATAGAGAGCGAAAATCAATTATAGAAATCCCTCCCAAAAAAACGGGAGATAAGTACTCTTTCCACTCTTCTGGTTTTAGGTGCAGATTAGCACATATTTTGTATACTGACACTTCACTCTATTTTATGTCAGGAAGCCGCAACTCTATATCAATGGTCAACCCTATGGAAGCACAAAATCGGCTTGGAGGAGTCCTCAAGCGCGTACAAATTTCAAATTGTTGAATCAATTCGTTGTATTTTATTTTAAAGAATTCATACCCCAGAATGGAGAGGACAAAGTCCATCCGCAACTTAAATACCTGCACCATAAATCCCAAAGGAAAGAGCCAAGCCAATGCTTAGCCTCCCATTGGAGGTTTTTACTTACAGTAGTTAAATACCTGCAACTTAAATACCTGTACCTTAAATCCCAAAGGGAAGAGCCAAGCCAATGCTTAGCCTCCCATTGGAGATTTTTACTTACAGTAGTTAAATACCTGCCACTTAAATACATGTATCTTAAATCCCAAAGGGAAGAGCCAAGCCAATGCTTAGCCTCCCATTGGAGGTTTTTACTTACAGTAGTTAAATACTTGCAACTTAAATACCTGTACCTTAAATCCCAAAGGGAAGAGCCAAGCCAATGCTTAGCCTCCCATTGGAGGTTTTTACTTACAGTAGTTAAATACCTGCAACTTAAATATCTGTACCTTAAATCCCAAAGGGAAGAGCCAAGCCAATGCTTAGCCTCCCATTGGAGGTTTTTACTTACAGTAGTTTAAATACTTGCAACTTAAATACCTGTACCTTAAATCCCAAAGGGAAGAGCCAAGCCAATGCTAGGTCTCCCATTGGAGGTGTTTATTCACTGTCATGTACTTCCTATAATTTAATTTTTGAATCATCAGACCCAAAAGATAAGTAGGTTGTAATACTGCACAGAAGTCGTTAACACACTCCTTCTTTCGGCTTCAGGGAATCTTTAACACTTAAAAAAATATAACAAATAAAAATATATACCATCCATGCATCCTATTTAAAAAGTGAAAACACAAAAGAGAATACCCTACTATAGCCTTAGGAATAAACCAAGCCTGAGTTGCCGAATTAGGATATCCATGAAATTAAGGTACCGAAAGGGCATTAGTTTTAATTAACTAGTGTAACCAAGTCCCCGAGCTCCTAATCTCTGGTTCGCAGGAATAAATTAGTTCTCCCGCTAATTTATTTAGGTTTCTAATCGACCTACCAAGAACGATTAGTGGCGACTCCAAATTTTAAAATCATTTAAACAAAAACCAAAGTTGCGATTCGGTAGGGCTTGGGAGGGTCCGCGTTAGGTTAGTCAAATCTAATTAACCTAATAATCCGTTAACCCCTTTTAAAATTTAAAATTTTTTTAGAGGGTCGCGACAGGAGTGTGTTAACAACTTCTGTGCAGTACTACGACCTACTCATCTTTTGGGTTTGATGATTCAAAAATTAAATTATAGGAAGTACATGACAGTGAATAAACACCTCCAATGGGAGGCCTAGCATTGGCTTGGCTCTTCCCTTTGGGATTTAAGGTACAGGTATTTAAGTTGCAAGTATTTAAACTACTGTAAGTAAAAACCTCCAATGGGAGGCTAAGCATTGGCTTGGCTCTTCCCTTTGGGATTTAAGGTACAGATATTTAAGTTGCAGGTATTTAACTACTGTAAGTAAAAACCTCCAATGGGAGGCTAAGCATTGGCTTGGTTCTTCCCTTTGGGATTTAAGGTACAGGTATTTAAGTTGCAAGTATTTAACTACTGTAAGTAAAAACCTCCAATGGGAGGCTAAGCATTGGCTTGGCTCTTCCCTTTGGGATTTAAGATACATGTATTTAAGTGGCAGGTATTTAACTACTGTAAGTAAAAATCTCCAATGGGAGGCTAAGCATTGGCTTGGCTCTTCCCTTTGGGATTTAAGGTACAGGTATTTAAGTTGCAGGTATTTAACTACTGTAAGTAAAAACCTCCAATGGGAGGCTAAGCATTGGCTTGGCTCTTCCCTTTGGGATTTATGGTGCAGGTATTTAAGTTGCGGATGGACTTTGTCCTCTCCATTCTGGGGTATGAATTCTTTAAAATAAAATACAACGAATTGATTCAACAATTTGAAATTTGTACGCGCTTGAGGACTCCTCCAAGCCGATTTTGTGCTTCCATAGGGTTGACCATTGATATAGAGTTGCGGCTTCCTGACATAAAATAGAGTGAAGTGTCAGTATACAAAATATGTGCTAATCTGCACCTAAAACCAGAAGAGTGGAAAGAGTACTTATCTCCCGTTTTTTTGGGAGGGATTTCTATAATTGATTTTCGCTCTCTATGTTCCCAATATAGAGAGTTTCTTTTGAATTAAGAGGGACTTTTAGTCACAGATCAGTTGAGAAATCGGTGGACAGCTTAGGAGCTTGTCTGGGCCGATTTTTGCATCTCTACGAGATTTTTGCTGTTGACGTAGAGATATCCTTCTCCTGACATAAAATATGGAGAAAAAAAAAGGAGATGGAGAAAGTGCATACAATTTGTGCTAATTTGCGAGTAAAACCATAAATAAATGAATAAATAAAAACACTTAGCTCGAATTTGCTTGCTCGTTGACGATGATGAACTCTTGATTTATATTAATCGATGAAGGAATTTGTGATGATAACCCCTAGCT